>CM062817.1:1334777359-1337282359 GCA_031772625.1 Pinus tabuliformis
TTTTTTGCTAAAAATGGAGATCCCACCAACCCTAGAAAGTGTCTTCTGATACCACTTGTTATGCTCTTGACCGGCAAGAAGATACCAGACTACCATGTATGAGAAGAAATATAGCCAGAACACAGAATAATAAGAAATATCAAACATGTATTTTATTATTCAGAAAGGAAAGCAATGTTCACTCTTCGAGGGGGCAACCTCCAATAGAGCTGGGCTCAATTACAAAATAAGACATGATGCTCCTTGAGGAGAGTCTCTCATCCTTTTTATAGGATTCATACATGCAATACCATGGTTCTTATTAATACCGTCTATCTAATACCATGGCCCATTTGCAACTAACTATGGTCATATTCTTTAAATGCAGGTCACCACTTACAATTATTAATATGGGCTTTATTGACTCTTTACTTAACTATAACTGTGGCTCGACCCTATTACATAAATAAGGGGGTTAGGTTTGGACCCTAACAGATGCAACAGGAGGAATCAATGTGATTGATGTAGTTAGATATCAAAGTGACAAAGGCTAGAGCAGTTAGCTGTTAGATACTAAAGAGCATAGAGGTGCAGAGTTTTTTAGTCGACAGTGGAAATAACAGTCAGGGACATTGATGACGAGGCATCACTCTGATTCAGGTTGTATATTTTTGTTTCGGGAGTTGTTGGAGTAAACAACACTTGAGAGAAGTGTTGAATGCAGAACATTCAAAGGTTCAGGATCGGGTTCGAGTTGAATGCCTTTCTTGTTGAGAGGGAGTGTTGGGAAATCGCAACAGAGAATTCTAAAAATAGAAATGCTATAAATAGCATTGCTATAAATAGGATTTCAGGTACCAATGTGGAAATAGCAACAAGGAATGATAAAATAGAAAATGCTAAACTTCTAGCATCGCTATAATAACATTTTGGGATACATTCCAATTTCAGTTAGTCCCTGAACTAAAATTTAGAATTTAAATTCGAATTTGCTCTTGGTAGCTATTTGTAAAATATTTAATTAATTCATCTTGAGTTAATTAGTTGGAGGAAAATCAAACGTGAAGTCTATTGTTGTTGGGAAAAAGTATCCAATACGGAATGACCCTATCCCACTCTAAGGGTGATAGTACCTCAGCAACAACTGAATACAAAGCTATTCAAGATTACTTCTTTATGAGATGTCAAGAGAGAGAGAGGAGAAAGGGATCCACTAACCATTATCTTCCGCTAATGGTTGATCCAATCTTCCCTCTTTGCTGCTTGCTCCAGCTCCTTGCTCTTTAACTGGCCCAGATACACAAAGATCCTGCAAAAGCACAAAGAAAGGGAAACTACACAAAGGTAGCATACCATAACTGATTCAAGGATTAGAATAAATCAAATATACAAGCACTCAATTCGCCATAGAGACACATGCATATAGAAGAACTCAAATGCTTTATTAATGGAAGAAGTAAAGTTCTGAGAATGTTACAACCATAAGAGGCCCAATCCAGGCAACACCTCCCAGCAGAAAGAAATCTCCTCTTCACCTCCTTCAAAGCAATCACCCAATAGTTTATACACAAACCAACAGCACTTCCTTACTTGCACAAAATTCAGCCTCCTGAGACCTCATGAGAGAGCCCTATATATAGGAGATTTGGAGAAAGGATGAGTCAGCTTGAGACTGACATGAAGCTGACTAGTGTCCTCTCCCACTTTAGTTAATCTTTAGTTCTTGAGTCCACTTGGAGATTCTTGCTTCACATTGGAGATCAAGACCCTCTTACTCATCACAAGGCAAATCCTTGACCCAAGTGTTAGTTTGGAAGCTTCCTAGGCAATTGACACCTTGCAGAATGACTGTGCCACTTGGCCAATCTCGCCCAACGCAGGTAGCCTTCATTAGATTTGACATTCAGCAAAGGTACAGAGTGGAGCAGTTGACTTTCAGCGCAGATGCTCAGTGGAGCAGTGACATGATCCAGAAATAGCTTGTTTTTGAGTGTTTTCAGGTGGAGAACTGATTTTCAGTGCTGTGGTTTGCTGACCTTTGTTCCTCTAAGGGTAAAAGAAACAACATGTTTAGGGACTTTGGATCCCCTAGATTATCGACATTTCATGCTCCATGCTATAAGGCACAAAAATGTCTATAACATCTATGTGAAGACATGCAGCAGAGTTATCCCTTTGATTGAGGAAATTATCACTTAATTAAGGAGATCAGGATGAGTTGTAATTAGTTATCTCAATTAACTGAGTTAAGTCCAGTTAGATTAGTTCCAACAATTTGAGGAACTGATTGTGAGTTCAGTTAGTTGATGCATGCATGCATGCAACTAGTGTACTTCAAATACCTAAATATTCTGTCATAAATAAATCATGCATGTCAGTTTAGGACAAAGACCTAGTTGAGATCAGAGGAAGGGACAATGTACTATTAGTTGGATGAATTTTCCTATATAGGAAACTCATCCATGTAGAAGGAATTATCTCCTTTAGGATTGCGCAGTTATTTCAGAGGTCAGTGTTGTGTGTGAGGTGAGATTCACATAGGTTGCAGCTGGAGGACCCAGGAGAAATTACGCAAGGAAATAGGAGGCTTGGAGGACTAAAGGAAGCCACATGTGTTGTCTATTCGGTCTATCAGTAGTAGTGAGGGATTGTACTAAGAGTTGGATAGCTTCTGAGCTAAAGCTTTCTGTAATCCTAAGATATTTCACTTGTATGATAATATAGATATCGAGGTTTTTAGCTAAGGCTTTCCCTAGCGTATTCTTCTGTGTTCATGTGTGATTGATTTCTTATTCATCCGTTATATGTGTTCTGTTTGATCTTTCTCAAAGTCAATTAAGCTTCCACAAGTTTGATTGTAGAAGTAGATTAAGTATATTGCTTTAGAACATTGCATTACGAGTTTAATCTACAAGAGAATTTCTACAATTAGTCATTTATGTTAGTCTCTTTTAGTTGGTTCACTTAATATTGCTCATTTTTGTAGTATTTCACTTTGAAAAGGTGTGGTGACTAACTTTTCTAGTCTCACCTAGTCACTAGATTCTCATTTTTTTACTAGTGATTGGTGGACATAAGACACGAACCTTTAGATGTTTGTTTATTAAAAGGCCTACTACTTCTTGCTTCCATAATGATTGTAAAAGTTAAATAATTGAATGGATTTCCTACTGGATTTTATCAGTTTTACTTAGTTCTTTGTCATCTTGTGAATGAAGTTTCGTGTCATTTCTGATGTTCCTTTCTTGTAATAATAACATTTGTAGAGTACACCTAATACGCTAGAGGATTCATTGTGGGAAGAATAATTTCATATTTCAAATATTGTATGACCTAGTTAAGGAAATCAATTATAACATGCATGACTCTATTTTAGTAAATTTTTCTTATTAATGGTCTCCTATGCCTATGCATTCTCTTAAATTCTTGTCTTTTCCGCATAACATGATAATTTCTCCTCTTGCTTGTTAGACATATTTATTGTTTTCAATACTCTCAGTTTCCTATCTTATCACTGAAGTGATTTCTGATCCTATTGGGCTGGTCTGGTTGAATGTGATTTTCTATAAAATTCTGGTTATATGTGATTTCTAGGAATATAGAAATCAACTATGTTTATTAGTGTGCACTTTACTTTTCCCAAATACTATGCAACAATTTCTGCATTCAAGAAATCACCTTGAATGAAAATGAATCTTGGGTTTTATGCATTGTAACTCTATCCTTGTCGTACACCCATGCTAATTCAACAGGAGGTTCTTACCTCAACTCTCCTTTGCTGCATTACTGGGTCTGGTTCTAATGGTTTTAATCTATCCTGTCTTTAATCCTTGTCACCTTTTAACCCTGAGTGGTTTCTCTCCAAATCTCCTCCACTGTTGGCATTGGATGCCTTAAGTTTTCTGCCCAGCTCAATCTCTTTATCCTAGGACAACCCTTCTGACCCAACTGAAAAAGGAATGCTTGAGAGAAAGACTTGGGCTTCTCGAATACCCTTTATGTGTTAAAATATTTTATGAATATAGAAGCTAAGTTCATCTTCACGTTAACGTATTAATCTAGACATTTTCTCCTACAGGCCATCAAATCGTCTGAGATCATATTTTTGTGTTATTCCTACTTTACCAAGATAAGAATAATTCATGTTTCTCTTTTGACATGGACTCTGACTTTGACACTTACAGGTAATTCAACTCAGATTAAAATTCCAGAAAAAACATTTATCTATGACATTTATAAAGTATCAAGAAAAAATATTATAATTCTATCAAACATAACACATAGTGCAATTTTATGTAAAACATAGGCACTTCCATTTTCCTAATTTGATTACTCTCTAAACCATTTTGGTGATAAGGAATAACATGTAACATAAATTCCATTTCCTTAAATCATTTACTCTAAAATCAACATGTACCCCATAAATCGTATCATGCAAGAAGACACCTATCCAAAAACATTCATTAGCAACCTAAGAATAAAGTGAGAATTATAGAAAAATAATAATAACAACAACATCTAACTAATATAATCATTGGAAAATGTTACGTGGTAAATTCCTTTCCTCCCAACCATAAACCAAGTTCTCTCTGGTTCCCCTGAGCTGAGAATCATGTTCTCTTTATTCAACAACCTCTTGTGATTCCAATTCATGTCTCGTATACATGATTGTCAGTAGATGTTTCTTTTTCATCATCCTTCTTTTCAGGGGTTTGCTTATCCCATTAGCCTAGGTTTTTTCCTCGTTTCCTTAAAAAGGCAAGGGAAATTTGTTTTTCCTCCAACAGATTAAGAATCTATTTTTCTCTCCTACTGATTTATTCCCTCGGTACTTATCTTCAATTGAATGGATAATATCTAAATATCTGATTTTTCCAGATTAACAAGCTTCCCTTTCCCACGTTTTCCATCTTAACATATAAATTTTTTATTATAAAAATATTATCTACATTGAATTTTCTTTGTAGTGCACCTATCTGGTTACAACACTAGTTTTTAAAACATAAAACCATAGAAATATTTACATGCAGAAGAGGGTGTCATATTTTCCCCCTCTCAAAATAACATCATCCACGGTGCAAATTTATTATTACATGTCCAAATATTTTTACTGAAAAAACATAGGCATGCTTTCTTCATAGCATCCTCAGGATTAAAGTACTTATGTTGTACTTTAACCTAAGTGACGACTCGATTCAGGAGCATAGTTTCTCTTTGATCTAGAATATGGATTGGCACTGGGAGGAAGTCTCCTTTGGGTTCCACCTGTAACACATGCCAATAAATGACTTGAGAACTATGATGGACATATTTGTTTAATAATGATACATGAAATATGTTATGCACTTTAATATGAGTGGGCAGAGCTAGCTGATAAGCTACATGTCCAACTTTATCCAAGATTTCAAAAGGTCCATAGTAACGCGAAGCTAGTTTAGCACAAGTTACGGTTCGAAGGGTACTCTTCTGGGGTTTTTCCCGGAAAATACATGATCCCAAATTTTGAATTCCTTATGCACCCTTTTCTGGCTGCATATATCTTCTCTAAGTCTTGAGATTCTTTGATATTTTGGCGTATATTCCTAACCATGTGCTCCATTTCATGCAATGCATCTAGTCCTAACAATAGCTTATCCTTTGGTTGGTTCCAACTAAGAGGTGTATGACATTTTCTCCCATATAAGGCTTCAAAGGGACTCATTTTAATGCTAGCTTGGTAGTTATTGTTCTAGGACCTTCTAAATGCAGAAAATCTTCCCATTTCATAGGCTGGTGCATGACATACATTCTTAGGATATCTTCAAGGATCTGATTTGTTCTTTCTGTTTGGCCATCTATTTGCAGGTGATATGTGGTACTGAATTTTAGTTGTGTACCTAGTCCCCCAAATAGCGCCTTCTTGAGCTTGGAGGTAAACTTTGGATCTTTGTTTGATATAGTAGATTTTAGTACTTAATGCAATCAAAAGATGTCCCTCATAAAATACTAGCTATTTGAGCAATCCCAAAAGTGGATTTTACTGGTATAAATTGAGTTGCCTTCGTCAACACATCTACTACTACCATAATAGAGTCATGCTGATGTTTTGTTTGGGGTAACTTGGTGATCAAATCTATTGAAATAGTTTCCCACTTCGGCTCGGGTACGTGTACAGGGTTCAATCATCTTGCTGGATGTTGATGTTCCACTTAACCTATTGGCATTCTATGGATTTATTTAAATATTCTGCCACATTCCTTTTCATACCTAACCAAAATAAGTTTTATCTTAGTGAAGTCAGCGTTTTATGGTATCCAAGATGGCGTACACAGGGTGTCTTGTGGTGCTCGTCTAATATTGTTTGTTTCAATGTACTGTCATTTGGTACATATATCCTATTTTCATATCTAATTAATTTTTCAGCAGTTTCTACATATCCAAATACCTCTTTTTGCTACATTTTCATCTGAACTTCTTGATACTAAGGATCTTGTGGTATAGCCTGTTTAACTTGTTCTACAAATTCCATACTTACTTTACTAACAATCACTCCTAGAACTAGGTGTGCATGCCTACTAAATGCATCCACCAACGTATTCTCCTTCCCTTGAATATGCTTGATTTCAAAATCAAAGTCACTAAGGAATGCCAACAACCTTACTTGTCTTGTGTTCAAATCCAACTAACTGAAAAAAATATTTTAGATTGATATGATCAGTCACCAAGGTAAAATTCCTTACCAAAAGATAATGTCTCCATGTTTTAAGTGCATGTATCACTTTTGCTAATTCCAAGTCATACACGACATAATTCTACTGATGTAATTTCAGTTTTCTAGATTCGTAAGCTGTTACTGCATTATATTGCATCAACACTCCCCCCAGCCCCTCTAAACATGAATCTGTACAAAACATAAATGGTTTATCTAGATCTATGATTTTAAGTATAGGGATTGTGATCAACAATAACTTTAGCCTATTAAAGATTTCTTGGCACTTGGATTTCCATTTGAACTTCACACCCTTTATCTGTAAGGAAGGGATGGGATATGCCAGCTTATAAAAATCTTCTATAAATTGATGGTAATAACTTGCAATCCCCATAAAAGAATGCACTTATAATATGTCTTTGGGTATCGGCCAATTCATAATATCTTTGATTTTCTTCGGATCCACAAACATCCCTTCATTGGAAATAATATGCCCCAAATACTAAATTTTATCCTTGTAAAATTCACACTTGTTGAGTTTGGCATACAATCGATCCTCCTCTAATGTTTGCAGTGCTATTCTCAAGTGTTCCTTATGTTCTTCCTCACATTTGGAATAAATCAATATGTTGTCTATAAACACTAGTACGAATTTATCTAGATAGGGATGAAGTATGATATTCATTAGGCACATAAACATTGTTGGTGCATTTGTGAGTCCAAAGGGAAATACCAAAAACTCATAATGAATGTATCTAGTTGTGAAATTTGTTTTGTAAATGTCTTCATTATTGATTCGTAACTGGTGATAACCAGTTCTTAAGTCAATATTTGAGAAGATTCTTGCCTCTCTCACCTGATCAAACAAATCATCTATTCATGGTAGTGGATATTTGTTCTTTAATGTTAACTTATTCAACTGACGTTAATCACTATAAATTCTCAAGCTACGGTCCTTTTTCTTAACAAAGTGTACTAATGTCCCCCATGGTGAGACACTAGGTCATATGTACCCTTTATCTAGTAATTCATGTAAATTCTTTTTTAACTGCAGTAATTATTAGGTACTCATTATGTAGGGTGCTATAGACACTGGAGTTGCACTAGGTACCAAGTCAATGGTAAAATATATGTGTCTATGTAGGGGTAATCCTGGGATTTCTTCCAGGAGGACATCTTGGAATTCCCTAATCATAGGTAAATTACTCAATGTTTCTTTTTCAATCATTTGTTCATTAGTTTCTACTTGTACCAAATATAGCTCGCATCCTTTCCTAGCACTCATTTTTAATTGTAATGTTGTGATCTCACGAACTAACACGGGTTTTGGTTTCCTCTAATGAACCAATTATGTCCCTTTGGATCTACACAATGAACTATTTTTTCAAGGAAGTTTATTACAACACCCTTCTTTTCTAGCCAATCCATGCCTATTACTATACCATACGATCCCAAGGGAAGAATATTTAGACTTGTTCCTGTGAAATGACCATTTAAATTAATACAACACTGTTTTGTTTGACTGGTGACTCTTTGCTTAGTACCGGTCGCTAATTGGACTAGCGAGGCATTCCTGAATTTTTCAGTTTTTAACTTACATTTTTCTATAAGTTGTGGGCTAATATAACTCATACTACCACCATGATCTATTAACATAGAGATAGTATGGTTCAAAATAGTACCTTCAATTTCAATCATGGTGTACTGGTGCTCAACTTGCCTATCTTCTAGTGTTGCGCTAATTCTAGGAATGTTTCGAGCCATGTCATTAATAGTTGATGCCTCCTGAATTGTCTTAATATTCTAGACCGATCTAGCATTATGTGGATAGTCTCTATGTAAGTGCATCTCCCCACAACCCCAAGACTTTAAAGCTTCCTGCTCCTTGGTACCACCATTCTTCTTACTATTTAACTCCATAGGCATTGACACTGTATAAGACTTCACTGGGAGGGTTACATTCCATTGGAAAACCTTCTTTCATTTGTTATCTTTACCAAAATGTTTCAGGTAAGGAGGCTTATGATTCTTGAAACTTCCTGCTGGCTTATTTTTATCCTTATTCTACCAAGACTTTCCACTCACATTCTTTTTCTTAAAATGCTGGTAACACATGCTAGCTTTCTTTACTATTTCATCTATGTTTTTTTACTGATCAAAGTCAATTTTCTCGTTATATTAAACTGGTAAAAAATTCAAAAATTATTATATTTTTGTCTTTTCCTCCTTAATATATGGTACATAGGGAAAAAAATTAGTGAACTTCGCAACAAATTCATCCATGGATAATTTTCCAAGCTTCAACTCATGGAATCCTTTAGCACAATCATCATAATACCATTCACTTAGATAAAGGGCATTAAAATGCTTTTGAAATTCTTCCCAAGATATAGTTTTCTCTTCTAACTAGTGTACTCCTTTTACCACCTCCCACCACAAGGTAGATTTCCCTTGCAACTGATAAATAGCTAACCGAGGCTTCATATTATGTGCATATTCATACACCTGATAATATTTGATCATGTTTAGTAACTATGCTTCTACATCTTCTTCATTTCCCCCCTCAAAGATAGGTGGTTTAATCTTCCTAAATTCACCATGCAACTCCACTTTCATCTTTCCCTTTTCTGCCTTCATGGATGTCTGACTTGAATCCCCTCCACTTTCTGATTTCTCTGAATCTGTTTACCATTTTTTCATCTTTTTACCTTCTGTTTTGGCACTTTTGTGATTGCATTTTTTTGTCCACTCTTGGACCATCTTCTCCTGTTCTGCACTAGCTTTCAGTGATTTCTCATTACTACTTCTTAACTGTAATATTTCCTGTTGCAGACTCTTCACCAAATCCACCAGCTAGGAAGGAAGTGAAGTACTTCCTTCCCATAATTCAATATAAAACTACCCCCCCATATTTGTTAGTGGACTGTCTTCCGTCATCTTGTAGAATTTTGTTCACTCGTACCTTATAAACCACATAAGAGTCATTAACAACTTATATGGTCTATGTTTTCTACTTTGTGTGTGTGTGTGTATTTATTTATTTTTAAATATGTTTCCGTAGAGATGATTCCCTCAAGGCCTAGTGTAATATCTGGGCTCCAATACCAATTGTCACACCTCCTTCTCTAATTACTCCTACAAAAACTTAAAAATGCTATAGAGCTATAAGTAAAGCATTTATTTTTTATCTATCCCTTTTGTACCATACATGATGAATGCTAAATTTTCTATTTTAATTATCATCTAATGACTAAGGGTGGGCATATATTCTAGTTCTATGTCTCTTTACATAGTTATCCTTCGATGTGCAACATAGATCGATTTATATATTTAACATGCAAAGATGGTATGGATTAGATACCCTAACCATACCTTAATTTTATGACTCCTACGATTCCAAGCATAATAGTCTATATAATTATTTTTATATAATGGTGTGAAGGTATGTATATGCATCCACTAAATCATACTCTAATGTATTTAATCCCTCCCTTAATCTCACCTTTAAGTCCCTATCTCTCTAACACTCAAACCATTCTAGCTAATGGTCTTCACATGAATAGCATATGCTTCCTTTGACTCATACCCCTTCTCGAGGATAGCGTAGATCGATAGTTCATGTGTCTTGCTCATAGATCAATGGTCCTCTAGACAAATTCTTTTATCCTAAATACATTTCAGTTTATACTTCACCCT
Organism: Pinus tabuliformis; assembly: GCA_031772625.1. NCBI lineage: Eukaryota > Viridiplantae > Streptophyta > Pinopsida > Pinales > Pinaceae > Pinus > Pinus tabuliformis. The sequence goes on from CM062817.1 coordinate 1,334,787,723, forward strand.
GAGCTGGGTTTTTCTTTTGTTGTGACGAGAGGCATGGCATGGATACTTGGACTCTGCTTCACTATGAAGGTGGCACTCCCTACATTTCCTAGCTTTTTCAATGAGCATTCTCTTGGAACATTGCCCCCAGGTATTCAGTTGTTTATGGAATAAATACAAATTTCTGCTTTGTTTATGTCAGTTTGTGGGTTGCGGGAGTTTAACACAGTGCTCTCTAATTCATTTTGATGCAGGGCCTCACAGAGAAGAAGATAGTATCACCCTCTTTCACCAATTTTCTTCTCTCACTTGACAGGTATAAAACTTTTACAAGACCCCCTAGTTTGTTTTTCATTATCAAGCTGATGTTCTCCTAGTTTATTGAGATGGGGTTGATTTGCTTGCAAGGATTTGAGGGTTTACCTTCCTTCATAGTGCTTTTGTTGGTAATGTCGGCACCCTGGAGTTTAGTAGCTACTCACACTCACAGGTAAAATTGAATCCTTCAAACTCAGTAAAATTATATTCTAAACTCAAAATTCGATTCTTAGTATTGACCTTTGATCTTTGGGTCATTTTCCAATGGCTAGATCCTACGTAAGTAGAGGAATCACCCTCTTTCCAACATGAACTCATGGGTAACAAGGTTTAAACTCTTAATTTGGCTTTTTGTGAATTATGGGGGTTTCTTCATGTTCTAGACATCTCTAATAACTCTTTCTTGTCAATTTCAGGTGTTGGCACATAATAGTTTGGTATCCTCAATCATTTTGGCTTTATGAACAGTATTGCAACTTGGGTCCTCATGCAGCTGTTGATTTCATGCCAAGTGGGTACCCTTCACTGGTTTTCTCCCAAGATAGTCATTTCTTATCTGATATGACTCATTTTGCCTTAGCAACCATGGTGTGCTATCACATTTTTGGTGTCTTGAATGCCTTTGTCTATGTTTGTAGTGATGGTTAAATCTGGATCAATAAATTTTGGTATTATTACCCCTATTTGAATGGACTGTAGTAGGAAGTGGCCTCACCCTTTCCATAAATGTAATGTTAAGGAAGCCTCACTCTCTCATGGTGATAGATGGACTATATAGTTGGAAACTTTTTCTATGTAACTTATACTATCATGTTCTTTCTTTATGTTATGGGTTCCAGTGTTGGACATAAGACAGGAATCTTTAGTTGTTTTTTCTTAAATTCCTTTTGCTTCTTGCCTCTGGCACAATTGTAATAGTTAAATAATTGAATGGATTTCCTACTTGGTTTTACTAGTTTTACTTAGTTCTTGGTCATCTTGCGAAGGAAGTTTCATGTTGTTTCTGACATTCCTTGCTTCTAAGAATGAGTTTTGTATAGTATGAATAATAGGCTAGAATATTCATTGTGGAAAGTATGATCTCATATTTCAAGTATTGTATGACCTTGGTAAAGATATCAATTAAAATATGCCCAATTATATTTTAATACGTTTTTCTTATTAATGGTCTCATGTGCTTGTGCATTCTCCTAAATTCTTTTCTTTTCCGCATAACAAGATAATTTATCCTGTTTCCTATTAGACATATTGACTATTTGTAATACTCTTAGTTTCTTATCCTGTCGCCAAAGTGATTCTCGTTCCTATTGGGTTCTTATTGGGTTCATTTGGTTCAATGTGATTTTCTATGAAATTTTGGTTATATGTGATTCCTAGGAATATATAAATCAACTATTTTTATTAGTGTGTGCTTTACTTTTCCCACATAATATCCAACAAGTTCTGCATTCGAGAAATCACCTTGAACGAAAATTAATCTTGGGTTTTATTCATGGTAAATCTATCCTCGTTATACACCCATGCTAAGTTAATGTGAGGTTCTTACCTCAACCCTCCTTTATGTATTACTAGGTTTGGTTCTTATGGTTTTAGTCTCTCATGTACTTTATCCTTGTCTCTTTCGAACCGCGAGCGATTTCTCTTCAAATCCCCGACACTCCTAGCACTGAATGCCTTAATTTTTCTGCCCAGCTCAAAATTTTTACCCTAGGACAATGCTTTTGGCCCAATTGGAAAAAAGAAAGATCGAGTGAAAGACTTGGGGTTCTTGAATACCCTTTATGTGTTAAATATTATATGAATACATAAGCTAAGTTCATCTTCACATTAACACATTACTCTGGAAATTTTCTCCTACAGGCCATAAAATATTCTGAAATCATATTGAAGACCTTTTCATATTATTCCTACTTTACCAAGATAAGAATAATTCATCTTTATCTTTCGACATGGAGTCTGATTTTGACACTTGCAAGTAATTCAACTCATGTTAATTAGCATAAAAACATGTAACTGTAACATCTATAAAGTATCAAACATAATATTATAGTTCTATCGAACATAACAAATAGCAAAATTTTATGGAAAACAGGCACTTCCGTTTTTCCTAATTTGGTTACTCTTTAACCCTTTTAGTCATAAGGAATAACATGTAACAAAAATTCCATTTACTTATATCAATTACTCTAACATAAACATGTACCCGATAAATTATATCATGTAGAAGAGACATATCCAAAACGTTTCATTAGAAACCTAAGAATAAAGCCATAATTACAAAAAAATAATAACAACAACAACGTCTAACTAATGTAATCACTGGAAAATGCGACATGGGAAATGTCTTTTCTCCCAACCATGAACCAAATGTTCTTTGGTTCCCCTCCCAGCTCAGAAGCTTGTTCTATTTCTTCAGCAACGTATTGTTGATTCCAATTCTTGTCTCATATACATGATTGTCAGCAGATGTTTCTTTGGTAGTGCACTTCCTTTGAGGGGTCTGCCTATCCATTTAGCTTAGGTTTTCTCCTCTTTTCCTTAGAAATGCAAGGAAAATATTTTTTTTCCTCCAAAAGATTAAAAATATGTTTTTCTCTCCTATAGATTTATTCCCTCATTATTTATCTTCGACTGAGTGGATAATATCTGAATATCTAATATTTCCAAATTAACAAGATTTGCTTTCCCACATTTTCTAGCTGAACATCTTAATTGTTTATTATAAAATCTTATCTACATTAATTTTTCTTTTTGGTGACCCCCAGCTAGTTACAACACTAGTTTTTAAAACATAAAACCATAAAAATATTTACATGTAGAAGAGGGTGTTACAATAACTATGTAGTCCCAAAAATTTATTGTTTCTCGTAGCTTTATAATTATCATCGTAGGAAAATGTTAAATACTCAATTGTTCTACCAATGTCATAATACATCCACAACAAAATAAGAATTCGAATATTTGGGATCTCGTCAAGAATATGTTGATAAGAAATCACTTATGCAACTAACAAAACTATTTTCCATGCGCATCCCCTAACAACATTCCAAGAGAGGTTGGAAGCGAGAAGCTACAATATTCATTTCAAATGAAGGTACAAAGCCAGCAACTATCCTCAATTCATAAAGACTAATTCTAACCTATAAAACACCACTTCAACATCTACGAATATGAACAAAGGTCTAGAGGTGTCTGCAGTCAACATAATTACCATAATAAACCACACTTGAGAATCACTAGAAACACATAGCAAGGGGAACACAATTCTCACCAAATTCCAAAATAAAGAGAAAGATTCTAGAGGGTTGTCATTTCCATGTCTAGACACACAAGCTACCTCACATACAATTTCAAATGCTTAGAAAGGTTAACCAAAGAACCCACATGATCGTAATGGTGAACACAACAAACTTGAAAGCACTAAAATTCCTCCACAACAATCCAACATATAAGGAGTGATTCCCCCAAAGTAGGCCTTCATTAATGAACCATCAACAAAAAACCACAAAGAAACCAATGTTGAGACTAAGAAATAAGGTAATGAAAAATAGAAACTAGATCTTACCGCAGAGCTCGAATTCAATCTTACCTTTTCCCTAGGGCCACATACCAAGGAGGAGCCTCCCAAATTCTTTAGACATCCCTGAGTGAGTGTGCATGTGAGTTTGTGGGCATGACCAATTTACATATTTCTCCTACTATAACACCCCCATATCTTTCATTGTCAATTGTATCTAGGAATTGAGAAAAACTCTCACATGCACCATGCACCTATGCACACCAACCCTACATATCATGCAGTTTATATTTCCATGAGATTATTTGCCTTGACGATACACCTCATGTATGGGATTTCACATGCCTACCATGGGTCTTTCAAATTGGATCGAGAGCAATGCCCCCATATTATGATTATTATTATTTTGGATAAGAAATTCATTTGACACTTTATGGTAAGGGTGGCATCCTCCTTTTTCTCTTTCCATATCAGCTCTCCTTCGAAGAGTGTTAGTATGAAATTAGCCATTTTATTTTCATTGAAATTATTAGCCCTTAAAAGATACATTGCTTATAAAGAATAAGATGAAATAAATGTTGAATCCTTTTGAATATTTTTGAACGAAGGGATAGATCCATTGATTAAATCAAGAAATAATAATTAGTGAATTACCCATCACAATCACTTATTTTATTCCTAGTTTTACAATATGCTTTAGACCCTAAAATATAGAATAAGCTTTTGAAAATTTTTTGGTTGCATATCCCAATCCCAAAGAATATTTATATTACTATTTTTCTTAGGAAGAACAATCACCTTCCCCCTGCTCCTACCACCCCTAAAATTTATTTTACTAAAAAACCTTTATTTTTTAAATTTTACTTTCAATCAAAATTTAATGTTAAACAACACTTAATTTTTAAAATAATTATAAGAATGATATAAATAACATAAGAACTTTATCCTAATGGGGTAACCCACACTAGAATGCAACCCATTAACACAAAAACTCAAAACTATAATGATGTCATTAGCAAGGGTATTTACATTGAGGTTCATATCAAGAGACATCCTTCAGTTTAGGTTAGTGAAAAGGATACAATTAGGAAGGATGGAAGATTGCATGGCTCCTGCATTGAATTTTCACACAACACCCCAACTCTCGTGGTGTCATCTGTGATAGAACAAATACTCAACAAAACTGAAAATGATAATAGTCGTTTAATCTAGTATGGTTTCCAACTTGTTTTATAGAATGAATCGATTTTATATACAATCTTTTCCTCTTGTAGGAGAAAATGTTCTCATTCAGTCTAGTGAATTTGGAAATTTAAAAGGAAAGAATAAGAACTGTGAGGGGAAATTTGGTCTCAAAATAATGAGAAGGACTAGGCCCTCCTGGTTGGTCCCTTGATCTTCAATGGTATTTCTTGTCATTTTTAATACTATAATCTCCCATTCTTATCTATGATTAGCATCTTATTGAAGGGTATATTCTAGGTTGCAGACTCCACTATCTCTTCCAACTTGGCTATGCCTAGGTATATTTCCTATATTTCATTTGGTTTTATTTTTATTTTAGTATCCCTTGCTTTATTCTTTCACTCTTAGGATCCTCTATCAGTGGTCTTTTTAGCCGCTTGGGCTTTTCTAGATGCTCATGTTTCTCACTTTTCTCCCCTATCTTGAGCCTATTCTTTTCTCTCTCACCTCCCAACTCATACTTTTATGTTCCTAGTCATTTGCATTTCTGTTAACTACGAGTTATATTTTTTTATTGTTTTTCTTAACTCTCAATCAATTCCTAGAGACATAGACCCCTCAAGAAGTGGTAGCAAGGGCCACCGACCAATAAAAATTTTGAAGCCTTGGTCGAATCCCAAACCTCACCATATAAATATTGAAAACATGTCCATTTTGGTGGCACATCATGATTTATGTCACATAGAGTAAGAATTGGTGAAAAAGAGGCATGAAATTTCAAATTCTGATGTCCTAACAAAAGTCAAGAATTAGGTGTCGGATTTCGACAACCTTAAATACTATAGAAATTGATATCTTCATACAACTGATTTATAATGGTTATCAAGAACTTGTTGGGTAGAGTATTTATTGATCATAACAAGTGTATATATGAGATCATACTTCAGATGAAGGAGCTCCATCTTCTATATCAGATTATGGAAGGCAGGATGTAGTGACTAAAAGTAGCATTGTTACATAACAAAGCACGTACACCTCTTGAAAACACTACATGTCCTGCTCCAAATGGTTAACGACATGCAATCTAGATGGAAAAAATCCACAAGTAGTAATATCAATGGCTTTAATGGTTTTCAACTCTTTTCTTTCATGTTTTGAATGAATTTTATAAGTTTATATGGATGATACAACCTTTTTTTACAAATCTATTTTTAATGAGATGGTCACCCCAAGATCAATACATTTTTTTCAATACTCTCATGTTTAAATTCGTATAAAAAAAAAACTAGTTTCCACTCCCGCAGGATAAATATGAAAATGGTATTTCTATGTAATATGCTTTTTACATATTTTTCATCATAATATATCTTTCTAAGCAAATAAATCATAACAACTTTATAAAATATATATTTCATTTTTACTATCCTAAATAACAGTATAAAGATAATCCAATTAATATGTATTATGAATAAGTGATATTTTTCAAACAAAATAAATAAATGTTAGATTATATATGGTATCAGAGCTATAGGTTACAATCCTAAGACCTATGATCTGATCATAGCTAGTATTGAATCTAGTAAAATATTTCTTACATGATAAGGAACATGTAAATTCTTACAATAAAGGAAGAGGCAAGTAAAATAGTATTGTACTATGAAATGGATTAAGTTTATGAAAAGGCTAATCAATTTTTGTTGAACTATCCCTACCTATAGGAATAAGCATGTTGAGCATGCAGGAGAATAAGCAACTTTATGATAAATCAATCAAATGGTAATAGATGTTAAAACTAGTGGCTCTATTCAATAATTATTTCTATATTGAGTATAAATTGAAGTGAATAATATATGGAATCAAGAAAAACACTTACATAGCCTAGTCGAGAAATGCACGCTTGTATAAATTTGAGATAAAAATTGTAGAGCTACTTATGTTACTATGAAAAAGAGTCCATGATAGTGGATGGTTATGTTCAGGACATAATTTGGGATATTTATATATAAAATTATTCTAAGAAAGTTTGAAATTACCCATATGCTAGTTATTTGTTAGTGTTGTAGGATGTAGTATATGGTAGTGGAGTCATGGATCTTGCGTATGGTGTGAAATTTAATCTACAAAGATGAGCCTTTTCCATACTCTTAAAATTTGCAAGATCTTTCTAACATGCACATAACTACTTTTGGTACATAGTTTACATGACGAATATGTATAGATGTCTTATATTAGATATCTCCCATAGTTTTCCTAGAATGTAGGAAGGAAAAGCTTAAAGAAGGTAATCCTGATATCAAATATGAAATGCCAATTTATTACTCCAAATAATATTCGATATTAGTTATAGAACTTTATGGGTATAGGTATTCCATTACTACTTCTTCATGCAAAACCTCCTTTAAAGGGCTCTTGAGTGGTAGATTTTGAGAAAATGGCTTTGCGAGAAGAATGAGCTAAGGAAATAATAACAAGAAGGGAAAAAAGATATAGGAAAACTAAAATTTACTAACTCTAACAGAAAAGTAGTCTTGTATGCTAAAGAACAAGGAGAGAGAAGTAGTAAGCCACAAAGGAAAAATGACTACAACAATGTTAGAATAATAAAACATAGATAACATAACAATTAGAGGAACTATGTATATCTTAGATGAAATATGCTTGAGAATAAAAATGGAACTATAATGATTTAGAATATTGAAGTTTTTATACTTAAGAGTTAGTTAAGAGAACAATCACATGATATATATTATGAAGATTTGGAAAATTTCGCTAAAAATAAATTTGTTTGAGATTTATGATTGAACTAAAGGAAAAAATAGAGTATATGCACATAATAAAGTGTATACAATAAACTACTAAGGTATGTATATACCAACATAAAAAGCACAATTAAAAGAGGGGTTGAGAACCCCCTATTATACGAAATAAAACATACCAAAAAATGTTTGATGTACTCAAAAATAGTTTATTTGGGAATACTCAATGATAACATTTATTAAAACCTATTTAGATATATTGAAAACTTATATATTAAAAAAACATATATTAATAGTATATCTCAAGTATGACTATGACAACAACTATAAAATATGGGAGAAAATAAACTTCCATGGTTGTCATGAGTAGGCCCTAGGTTTCATAATTGATAAGACTCCTGGAGGAATTAATGAATTAGGAAATATTCTTAACTAGAAGGTCTCCTCGTGAAGGAAGCTGAAAGAAACCTATTACAGTTGTAGAATAGTTAAGAATCATGGTAAGAACCATTATAATGGATATTGTGATAATAACTAATGTGATATAAAATTATTCGAAAGTCGCAATGTTTCTTGGCTGTAGTAATATTCAACTAGCATTTTACAGCTTCTGGGAAATTCAAGAGAAACATTTTTGACCTCGTAGATTAAGGAATTGAAAAGATCGACTCTATGATAGCTTTAGTTTCTTGAATATTATAGTACATGATTATTTGATAGGGATTTCCAAAGAGAAATAATTGTGGCACAAAGCATGGATAGTGAGATTTCCAAAGGGAACTAAACACAGGAGGATAGGTAATTGTAGGTTGGAGGAATTACTAGTTATAAATTATTCTTCAAAACCATCAAAAGGTTGGTAAGCTCATATAGAATATCACAATATTTCATGATCGAAAGAACAAATAGTCTCTAAAAATAACCAAGCATGTAAAGCATTTTGAAAATTTCAGATTAAAAATGAAATCCTGGTTACTCCAAGACACAAAATAAGAATAAAAATAGTTAGGAATAGTGCCACCAATGCTCAGAAAAAATTAGGTTTAAACCATATTTAGTAAGTGTCACTTAATCAAGACTAGAGTGAATTAATAGTCTCAATTATGATCTTTTCAATCCATATTTATGAAAACTTTCCTTTCAAGAAACCAAGTCATATCTTAAATGAATCATCAATATCAAACTATTAAAACAAGTTACCCAGTTATGATTGCCTTTGAGATGTCATGTCCTGGTACTATGTCCTTCTGAGATCAACATCTATTTTGTATGTTCTATCTTCAAACTAGAACACTTATTCGTACTTTATCTCCTTCAAGTATTGATCAAATCGTTTATGAATTGAATTAATTGAGCTTTAAAATCATGTTTAGTAGAGTTTATGTAGCTCCCTTTGAAGTCGTACATCTTTGATTATTCAAGAGACCAAATCAAATGTTGATCAATATCATGCTTCAGGAGACCATATCAAATATTTTTCATCTTCCTCATGATTTTCCCCATCTTTCAAGCTTCTATAGACCAAATAATAATAAGGAAGAGTTTCCAAAACAGATCATGCTCATCTATCATGCCTCTATGCATATGGAAGAGTTATCTCTTATTCATCATGCTCCTTTGTGTTGAGCTATAGAATAGAAGAGTTATGTCCAATCTATTCTTGTACCATTCTTGTCCTACCAAGATTTTTTTTTAACAATCTCTCCTTGCAATATTGAAGACATGAATCCTATTTCATAGTGAGAAGCTCTTAAAAATACATATCTCTTCCTTTATACTTGCCATCATGTATTCTTCCCTTTTGAACAAATCTGTTCAAGATGAGACTCATTCTCATTATGTCTTCATGGTGCAACTTGATTACCATCATTTTTGTGAGCCTCTTTGATGCTAGCTTTCTAAATTTAGTATAAGTACGACTTTTTTCATGTTTTAAATATTCTTTCACATATTGAGGAATTTTCATAATCACTATCAAGGATCTTTGTGATCCTTTCTAGTTAGTAGAATATGTCTATGGTTATGTGAATGGAAAATAGTGATGCATGAATGGTGGAGCCTTGGATGGTACACAATCTTCTATCTTCTTCTATAATTTCTTTATGAGTGATACAAATGAGATGCAACTGATAATATAAACTCTAATACTTCCAATTCTTTATGCTTCTGTAACACCCCTCCCTTGTGTGTTAAATTATTGTAAACTTAAGCTGAGTAAAGATAGGTGTGAGACCCTCCTTTGTGGGTTGAACTATTTTTAGCCTAAGCTGAGAAAAGCTAGGTATGATATGTAATATGAAAAGAAAATATGTTATTAAATAAAGTAATAAAATAAATCACTTGGAGGGTGAGCATGAAGAAAGATGAGATTCTTGCCAAATCCCATTGAGGAAGGGGATGGAGATAAATATTACATGATAAAGCTTCCAGATATGATTCTAGATAAGCTTGGATGGATGGGAGATAAAGATCCATCAAACATAAAAAATTTGCAGGACATAAAGGAAATCTTTTATGAGGAAAAACATCGTAGGAGATAAAGACAAACTTTTCCAAAAAAGGCTTAGGAAAATGGAAAAATCCATAAAAGTGGGATGCCACTAATAGAAAGTAAATCATGAAAGAGGATATTAAATACAAAGTGCATTGATCAATGGAGGAAATTTGATCCTGGGAAAGAACCTCGGCTCAAGGTGAATCAGAGTTGATTCATGGTTGGGTGGTGGTGTTATGATCTCCAAGTGATTCTTTTAGTTGGATTCACATGCGTGGTATGTTTGTATGTCGGTCTCTTACCCTTTACGTCATTATAGTATTTGGTTCAGTTATATACATGTTGCGTTAATTGTTGGTATGGAAGAATTGCAGTTTATGCATATGGCGATTATGGCTTTTTAATGTATTTCATGTTAAAATCAGTAGAAGGATTAAGTCATGTGAATTCGATGCAGTATTGGATATGTTGTCCCGTTTTGGCTTATGCGTTAGTATGATGCTATCTTTATTTAGGTGATTTATTTCATTCTTATTCATGTCGTTATCTTCATTATGTTAGTGAAGGAATGGGGTAGGTATTTAATGTTTATAAAGTATATAGTTTAATTAATAGAATAGCATATGAAGGTCATATTATATATTGCATAGGTATTCAATGAGGCTAGATTTTCATTTTGTTTGTTGCTTAGAAGTTATCTTATTATGGAACTTATGGAATTTTATTATGCATGTGATTAACTTAGTTAATGGCTTTTATAAAGTTAATACATGCATGTGGTAATTAGGATTATTATTGTTGAGAAAGTTATTGGCATGAGGTATAGGGGCATGTAGAACCATTAGGAAGTAAGTTCTCTCTCTCTCTCTCTCTCTCTCTCTCTATATATATATATATATATATATATATATATATATATATATATATATATATATATATATATATATATATATATATATATATATATATATATATGTATATATATATATCTAATGGTCGAAAATATTGATATCATGCATGTCACCAGAGGTTTTGATGACTGCGTGCTATAGCTCCTCCTTCCTTCCAACTGTGGTTGTCTTTATAAAATCGTTCGAAGAAGATGAGATAATGTGTCTATGGTATAAAGTTACTTCCTAAATGTGATGTAGCAGTCCGACTAGGAGAAAGGAACAAGGAATCTTAATTATATCTAGGGAATTTTTCAAGATTTAGGGGATTAGAGGCTACTCTTCCAGGTAGGCCATGGAGGTACATTGCAAATGGTATCGGGGAGGTAAATTTATTTAATCCTTTCCTTATAATGCACATGAATATTATATGAATGAGCATGCTTTGGCGATATTTATGCAATTTAGCTTATGCATGTGGGAATTTGAATGGCTAGGCATGGTTCATAACCATACACATGCATGGATGAAAAAACATATTTGGGTAGTTATATGTTTTTTATTAATGTATGTGCAGTGTTAATAAAGAGGTAAGTCTCAATACTTTATATGTGTTTTAATTATCCATATGAAAATATGCTTGAAGCATAATAAGTAAAGATTTAATAGTTGGATGTCAAAGTTTGTTGATAGTGGAAATTGCAGGAAAGTATTGTAACTCATGCAAAGGACAAATTATCTTTAACATTACGGCAAAAAAAAACTAGTAATCCATGCAGATTGAAAGAATGTCAACTACAAAATAATCCATTGATGGGAAAAACCAGGCAACAAAGACATAGTGTTCAAGGATTTGTGGGTAAATGATATCATGATTAATGTAATAGCTTCTAGTTAGTTATGTTGAACTTAAGATGATATTTCTTTGTAATATTATTTCTTAACAATGATTAAGGGATGGACTCCCTTATAGCCATTGAGTGAGGGGTGGACATTTTTATGAGATGCTTAATAAAATTAAAAGTTTGTTGGTTTTTTCCGAGGGGCTTTCGAGGGAATATTGGTTTCCAATGATGTGTTTTCCTTTCACACCATTCTAATGATGTTGCTTCCTCATATGAAATAAATACTTACATAATCAAACATGTGATTAATTAGCTTAATGAAATGAATAATAATAATGATTTACAATTACAAAAATGAGCTTATGATAATATGCTATAACAGTGGGTGTTATGTTATCTAACTTGCTATTCCTTTACTAAAGTTACTCTATGTAATGATGAATATTTTATCTAATGGTCAACAAAGGCATATGGAATAGTAATTCAGAATTTATTTTTTATTGAAATTATGTGCATAAATAAGTTTTGATTGAAGATTATTACAAGTTGTAAACAAAGTGATTGTGGTAGTTTACTTCACGTTGTTGGTGTATTGGTGATAATAGATTGTTGAATTTGGGGATTGTTTTGGTTGTTACTGTAACTGTTATCAACATTTACACAATGATAAATTTGTGTTTTATAGGAATAAAATTTTCATATACTTTAATGCATAACATTATTGTATGCAAGAAAATACAATGATTACGAGAATTACTACTTGTCTAAACAATGCATATACATGACTGCAGGTTCTCTAAACTTACAAATACTTGGATCATGATATAGTGGTGTCTTTAAGGTGACTGATTTCAAGGTTCTATCAACTTTACGGTAGAACTAGTAGTAATCAGATGTTGTTGACTACCTTGTTTGTTCAAACTTCACAACTTTACAAAGTTGATGATTCAATGATGATGCTAGCTTGTATGCATCTTACATATAACAAATATCTTAATTCATCCTTTAGAAGTTTATCCAATGCATGTGAATATTGTTGTAAAATTACATGTCAACTTTAATCGGTTAAGTCCATTGTGTTTTGGACATGTGTTGTTTTTGTTTTCATCACTAAACAAAAATATGGATGGCATTTTGAATCTATTAGCATGACTGATTTGTTAAACCAAGAAATGTTTGTGTCATTGACTTGAATTTGGTAATTTTGCATAATGGTTGTTGATTAGATGCATATATATAAATAAAATGGCATGTTCCATAAGTTAGAACTATGGTGAGTATCACATTTGTTTGAATGATATATGATTTTTTTAAAGAGGTCATAATCCCCTAATTCTTGTTATTTGAAACGACTAGATAGAAACATCATTTTAAAGTTATTTGGATGTAGTATCCAAAAGATGTATCCTTATTTATTATTCTTAATTTTAATGCATGATTTTTTTTGTGAAAAGTGACGTGACCAATATGTTTCTACATTGTTAAGATATTGAGAACATAAATGCATGGGAAAGTGAAATGCGTCTTGAATGTATTTGATAAACAAATTTGTGCATAAACTTTTTTTTTAGAAGGTATGGCTTTATCAAAAGAAATCATGACTAATGTTGTTGATGTGATTAAGGGTCGCTTAATGGCAGCATAAGAACTTGTGAAAGATAAAATGTTGCAACGTGATTTGCAACTGTAAATGAGAACGTATAATGTCATTACTTCCAAGATATAGTAATGTTTTTCTAAATTACATGTTCGTTATTATGTGGACATTTTGAAATAAATAGCACATGTATGATGTGGGATGTCAATTATGTTTTCCTATCGAATTTACTTTCACAGACTATGGGACCCATGTTGAGGGTTAATGTATGAATATATGATGTAAAAACATGTTTTCTTTGCATTAATGGTAACGTGCATATGGTCAGTTATGTAGATTATAGTGGGAAAAGGTGCTAAAGAGAATTTCACATCCAAGATAGTTATGGGATAGTTCTTCACACCAAGAAGGCCTTGGACTAATGTCGAATCCCTACCCTGATTTCCTCTCCCTAAAGATAGATGATATTATTAAGGGAAAATAATTGGCCAATATCATGAGAGGGGAAAAATCTTGAGGAAACTCTATTGGCTTTGGAGCTTGTTGGAGGAGACCCAAAGAGTGAGATATTAAGCATTAAATTCCTCACACATAAGACATTGTTGTAGGAATATGCATGACACTAACATGAAGAATCATGATTTGGACCCTATGTGGTCAAGTGGAGTTTATGAGTTGAAATTTTATAGTCAATGGAATTCTAGATTGGACCTTGCGTGATGAATGTAATCCTAGGTTGGACCACGTGTGGTCAGAGAGCTCTAGGTGAAAATGGTGCGGTCTTTGACAAACAACCATTATGGATGTGAAATTATTTTAATATGGTTGTGGAAACTAGTGCCCATTGATTGGGAGGATCATTCCTTTTCCCACTATGCTTCTCATAGCATAACAAGTTAACTAATCAAATAAGTAATGTGTTAAATATAATTTTTTCTATATGATCCTGTAAGAAGTTTATGTACATATTGACAAGAAAGGATCTTAGTGCTTAGAAAGGAATTACTCAAAGTCTAAGTTCCTTTATCATATTACTAATCTTGTAAATGTCTTTAGCGGGGGCTAAGACAGTATGCAGTTGGTGTAGTTATTGATCATTTGATGATTAGAGAGATAGGTGCTCTCTGAGCACTTGTAGAAGTACAGTGTATATGTATTTACTAGAGGCTAAGATAGTATGCACTTGGTGTAGTTACAGATCATTTCAATGATTAGAGAGTTGGGTGCTCTTTGAGTACTTGAAAAGGTACAATGATAATGATTACGAGTTAAATTATTATGGATATCATTTGATTGAAAATTTTGTGATTAATGTGATTATGTTGGTTAGAAGGTGCTTTCCATGGAGGCTGTGAAACCCTCTAGGTGCTTAATGTTATGCTAATAAACCACCTATAATTACAATTTTTTGATAAAGTACCATGATTTCCTAGAGTAATATAAAAGTAATGATAAGTTGGTATAAATACTTTGTTTGTTTTTGTGAAATTAAATAATTTTGTAGCTATAAATGCTTATGGTTATATATAAAAAAGTATTGTTTCATTTAATGGTATTTCTTGGAAATAAAATCCTTCATTTTAAAGGGGAAGCATCCTCTTTTGGTTGTTTAGATTGTTATATCATGAGCAAAATTTAATGATGAACATCGAAGAAGGTGTTATATTTATGGGGAGTATGTAATACCACTACGTAATAATTTTAAGAACTTGAAAATTTTGAGATAACTCATTTGATGAATGGTTTATATCATAACCCTTATGTAACTAATCTAACAAGTTATCTTGTTTTATGGAATTGAAGAAAAAGATGAAATTCACGTTCCTTGGTAGTTGTGTGGTTTGTATTGGTTTTGATATATTTTATTTAATTGTAGTTCCATTAAATTTCTCTTGATTTTGGATCTGTAGAATCTCTGCTACATTTTAGTTGCAGTCAATTCTATATTCTCTCTTCTGTATATATTGAAATATATTCATAGAAATATTGCACATTTACAGAGAATTTTGTCGGTTGATATTGCAGATTGTTTAGGCTATCGATCTCCTAGTTCTACCACAAATATTGTACAAATATGAGAGTCAAAGAATCAATAGAAGCACTCGGTACTCCTTGAATGTAGTGCATGTCAGAGAGAAAGAAAAAGGAGGTATTTTTTCAATAGTTCAATGTGCTTCAAATAAAGGTTAAAGTATTCTTGTTGATGTATTAATGTTGGGTTAAATGATTTTCTAGTGTAATGAGACTAGCTATTTTTCCTTTTAAAAGGAACAAGATATTCATAAATTTTTGGTATGTAAATATTTCTTAATGTTCCTTGAAAATATCTCGTCAACTCTTGGTATGTACATACTAGCTAATGAATTTCTTGTGTAAAGACTAATTAATGATTCTCGAAAGGATTTGATGAAATTTTGGAAAGTAGCTACTAGTTAATATATCCTTTTTTGGGAAAGGCTTTCATGAATTATTGTGCATAACGACTTAGGTAAATTAGGTTTACCATGTAAAAAGTTTTTATATTCTTGAGCTTTTTAATCATAATCAATTCCTGGAAATATTCCCTTGAATTCTCATGCACGCAAATAATAAATTATAGGACTTTGTTTAAAAATAATAACGATGTCCCAATGCTCAAAGACAAGAATATTTATGATGGTTTTATTGGAAAAAAAATATGATAGTTTCCTGAGAAAAGAATATGTGATTATAAGCACATAGATGCTAGTTATTTTACTCATTTTCAAGGAAATAATATGAATATATTCTGACAACCTTCTTGGACAATATGATATATTTTTTTAGCCAGTTTGTTGAAAAAGAATATGTGTTTATATGCACACAAATGCTAGTTATTTTGATAAATTAAAATTGAAAAAAGATATGTATTTAATTTGCAAGTTTCCTGAAAAGAGTATGTGCACATAAATAAAATATTTTCTATTAGTTTCTTGGAATAGAAACATGTATTTGCATATGTGGAAAACAAATATAGCCGCTAGGTTAGATTTATTGAAAAGAATAAGTTTTGAGGTGCAAAAAAAAATAGTTAACATGTTATTTTTGCTAGAAGAAAATATGAGAACTTGTATACATAAAACATTAGCTACTATGCTACTATGGTTGAAAATAACAATTGTTTCTATGGACAAAAGAAAGTCTATTGTATTGGATTTTTTGAGAAAGAATTTGTGGTCATATCCAAAGGAATAATAGATATGGTGTTAGATTCCTTTAGAAAATAACATGCCATGTAGTGGTAGGCTAATTTCTTTTAGAAAAGAATGTGTTCTTATGTACATAAAAATAATATTAGCTATGATGCATATTATAACTAGGATTAGTTATGATGTGAAGTTATAGGGATAACCATGATATTTCTTTTCAATACTATCTAAGTGAATCTTTTAAAATTATTGTACTTTGGTAGGCAGAGGTAAAATTTATTTACTCATTTTACCTAAAGCATGTGGAAATTTGAATGGTTAGGCATTTTTCATAACCATACACATGCATGGATAAACATACACGTTTGTGTAGTTATGTACTTTTGATTAATGTATGTGCAATGTTAATAAATATGAAAGTCTCAATACTTTGTTTGCATGTTAACTATGCACATGAAAATATGCTTGAAGCATATTTGGTAACGATTTAATAGCTTGATGTTAGAGTTTCTTGATAATATAAATTGTAGGAAAGGGTTGTAATTCATGTGAAGGACAAATTCTCTTTAACATTATGGAAAGAAAAGAACTAGTGATCAACATAGATTGAAGGAATGTAAACTGTAAACTATAGGATAATCCACTGATGGGAAGAACCAAACCATAAAGACATAGGGTTCAAGGATTTGTGAGTAAATGATATCATGATTGATGTAATAACTCCTAGCTAGTTATGCTTAGCTTAAGATTCTATTTCTTTCCAAGATTCTTTTTGAACAATGGTCAAGGAATAAACTCCCTTACAATTTTTGAGTGAGGGTTGAACACCCTCGCGAGACATTTAATAAAATTAAACGTTTGTTGGTTTTTTTCCTATAGGTTTTCCAATGTATATCAATGACAAATGATGTGTTTGTATTTTGTGTAATTCTAACGTTGTTGCTTTCTTACATGAGGTAAAATTTAAATCATCAAACATGTGATTAAGCAACTTAACGAAATGAACAATGATAATGATGTAAGATTACACAAAAAGCTTATGATAATATTCTATAACAATGAATGTTATGTTATGTAAGTTATTTTTCCTTTACTAAAGTTACTCTATGTAATGATGAATATTTTTTCTAATGGTCAATAAAAGTATATGGAATGGTAATTTGGAAAGTTACACATTCGTAAATTCTGTAAAAAAAAATCATTTTTACACGAAACTTACTAGGCAATGTTATAAAAATAAATTTACAAAAACATGCCTTATTTTAATTCAAACAAATAGGAAATTCACACCCTTTTCAGATATTTGGCATGAATTAAAAAGACAATAAAATGCAGAAAGTTATTTAAATTACTAAGATATTTTAGACAAATAAAAAATAATAACAATGAATTTATAAAATATAATATAGTTTTCGGATACCAAAGGTATTGGGCATGAATAACATCAATGCATAAATATGTATTGATGTAGTATTTCCTCTTTTATCACAAGAATATTCAATAATTTGAGATAATAAATTTATATTTTATGATTACATAAAATTTTATATAGTAATCTTTGCTAACAAATTTATATGTGACAAGTAGAATTCATATGTCATGAGTAGATACAATTTTATATGATCGAATGATAGTTTGGATAGTCAAAAAAATGTTAATTATAATTTTGTTTATTTATGATATTACATAAAATTGAGTTATGTGTTTTTTTATCAATAAATAAAGACTAAATATATGCTATTTAGGTGTAATTTTTTAAAATATTTTTTAATATATTTAATTTTATTAAAAATTAGTAAAATCCCATAAATTTTACTCTATAAATTTCATATAATTAAATAATAATAAAATATAGAACCCTAATTTCATATTTTATAGAAAATACAATTACAATATCACGAAAAAAGGAAAAATCATCATGTGAGTGTATGGTATATGTGAGAAAGCCCAGGAATTTGTTATCATTTACTAGTTACTTTTACAAATAACCTTACATGCAATGATCCCATAAGAGTGTGACAACCCATTTAATAGATAAAGAGGATGAAAATGTTGCGAGTGAAATGTTTTAGAGAATACAGGGAGCATTGTTGGAATGTAGAATCCATGCACTTGAAAGGTGTGAAACAAGAGCTAGTGGTTTAATTGCGTGATCAGTAGGTTTATAAAATACATGTTAACTAACCTAAAGGATTTTAAAAATATATGTAGATAAATAGAGGATATTTTCTATGTGCTGAAAATGATTGCGTTCCAAAATCCTACTCTGGTTCCATACAAAGGAAGCGTGCCACCAACCCTTCCAGTGAATATTTCAATTTGTTGTATAACTAAATGAAACCCTATCAAAATGTTTCAAAACGCCAACCTTGCACTTGTCTCATTAAAAGAGAATAGACATTATCGATGATCCGACCAGTTTCCTATGCTTGGGGATGAAAGATAAGGACCTTTTGTGTTGCGAGAAACTAATGCTCATTATCCCCACGACTTTGATATTAGTATGAGGTTTGGGACCTCTCGGTTGTTGAGTTCATGGTTTCGTTCAACGTCGTTGTCAGAGAATTCTTTAAAAGTAGTTCCACACCTCTATCATACCCCCTCCACATTTGTCTCCAACATAGCAGGATCACCTAGCTTGTTGTATATTGTATTCCACTGGTACTCTTCCGCGGGTGGTACAACTACTAATTCCGTTGAAGCTTCTTTCGGTATGCTTAAGTGTTGAAAGGTGACCCGGGTATGCTATTAAATAGTGATGAAATTTTACGGCAAATTGTTAATTATTAAATGATTAGTTTATGAAAAAAAATAAAAATTTGCAAAACCTGGAAGAGTTTGGGTGAAAATTCCAAACTTGTATATTTTTCCTCTCGCTGTGATACAATAAATACTCTCCCCAAATAGTGCAGTAATGAAAATTTGATTAGATTGGCCTCTTTTATATTAATCCATCCAACCTACGATCGCACTTAGTAGGAGCCATAAATCGTTGCCTCTATCTACGGGATTCCCAATAGATAGCATAAAAGTAATGAAACTTTTCCTTTTGTCTAATTTTCTATGATGGCACCATAAGATGAATAATTTCGTTAGACCCTTTTATTTAAAATAGAGGTTTTGATTTATAGTAGCATTTTAACCTATTGAAATTTTAAATTCGTTAAGAGTCTTTCACGTCAAATTATTGGTTAACTTGTTGATTTTTCCGTTTGGATAGCTGATTTTGTTTTAACATATAAATAATAATTTAAACTTCTTAAATTTTCACTATCCAAATATTTTACGAGTTTTTTTAGAGAGATGAATTTTTTGTATGCATAAATATGATTTAAACGTTAAAACATTTAACCATGCACCAAAAATCAGATAATTTAATCTGGATGAAAAATAAAAGGAAATAGATTATTTTGTGTATTATTATATTATATTTTAATTAGATTTATTTCTATATCTATAATTAAGTATTTTTTTAATCACTTTTAAGAAAAAAATGAAAATATGTAATATAGGTTAATAAAAAATGTAAAGTATCAAATTTTAAATATGGAAAAAATTAAGTGGAAAATAAAATTTAAATTTAAATTTACTATAAAATAAAGAAATAATTTAATTTTAATTTAATAAATAAATAAATATTAGGGTGAATAATATGGAGAGGGGTGCGGTGAATTGCACCATCTTCTTGCCAAGGGTAATACATTAAATTAGAGAAACTATAAACCTCGTGTAAGAATTTATGCAAGGATGATGAGGTTGGAAATGGGGTGGTCGCTCAATGCTTGTGAATGAGAAGTTGACCTTAATGAAATACATGGTGGAGTTTATTTCCATGTGAGGCATTGCACTCTAGAGCATTGGACAAGTAACTCGGTTGATAATCCAAGATCCATTGAGTAATGCAAATAATGAGTATTATAACACCAATAAGTAAGCAAGAGGGGAATACACAGGGTAGGGCCTCCATCTTTTATGGGCTACTAATTTGTGGAGGAATTGTGGTTATCCTTGGAAACAATTTGAAATTACAGTGTGTATCGATATCAATGGGTTGACTGTGAGTGGTAGCTGATACTCCACAAGTTGGACAAGTTGGGTATTAAACCTACACTAGTGAAGGAGGAATTTGTTATGTTTTTCCACTGGTGTTGGGCATCAATGGTGGAAACTTTCTACTCTTCAACCCGCTAAACACTCTCTTATTGTTGGGTTTCCCTTTTATGGGGATGTTTACTAGTTGCATGTTCTATCAGTATCTCTTGGTTCATCAAGCTTTGTTGCTAGGTATTTTCGAGTGTTCCTCGAATTGTAATTTCATGTCCTTTCTATGCTGGTGGGGGGATGGAGAGGGTAGGGTAGCTCGAGAGAACTCTATAACTAGGATAAATTGAAATAAAGTGTCTTGTGTGGGAAGGTTCTAGTTCATTTATGTTCTTTAAATGCTTAGGACTCCTTTGATTTTGAATGCAAGGGTTGTCATGTTGAAAGTTTCAATTTCTCTGAGCATCCAAGTTGATGATCTGGGACTAGCTAGTTGTTTTGGAGGGAGTATTAGAGATGGAGAGGGTATTTGTCCATGTGATGGTTGTCTAAATCCTACTTGTCAGTGACATATAAGGAGTATTGTTGGGCTCAAACCCTTGGGATACATTATTTTCAGTTACTTTGGAAGAGGTAGGAGGGAGGGGGACATTAACAACAACAAGATCTTAGGCAATTACAAGTGGAGTCCTAGGGAAATGAGGTTGGGATTCTATCATGAAGGTTAGGCCAATTAGTTGAGAATCTCTAGAGGCATTTCTCAAAAGGCTTGTGACCTAACAATACTTAGTGGTGCAGAGTGTGAGAACCCCTTTGTGTCTTGTTCGACCTGGTTCTCATACCTCAATCATCAAGGTTTGTCAACAACATGTTGAGACAAAGATATTGAATGAGGAGAGGGGAAACATACTATGATGAGTGAGCCTACAAGGAGAAGATCTGTTTACATCACCAAATAGAAATTTTTGCAACAGGGTATTGGGAGCAGACCCCAATTCAAGTATAAGAGGAGCTACCCAGACTAATTTGGAATCCTATTCCCATAGAACTTCCTTATATAAATTTGAAGTGATGGCATATTAAGTAGGTTGGATTCCTAATATGGGGCATAGTCAAGGAAGAGATAATCAATACATGCATACAATTGATTTATATTAGAAGATGAAGTTCATGTTCAAACACATATTTTGGATTTCCAAGAAACTAGGATGTACTTGCTACACGTTTTGGACCACATCCATGGGAATCTAAAAGATTATGACAACAAACTAGATAGGATAGACTACATATTGGCGAGGATCAACCCCATCTTGGCATATTGCTAGCATCAACCAAACCCTTAGCTGATCCAATAGAGCCTATTCTAGTGGATGACTCAAACTCAAAACCCCTCACTTGATTGTTTTATGATTATGGTTATTGTGTTTTTTGTGCTAGTATTTTTGTGAAAGGCTAGATGGACCATCTAGATCTAAGCTTGATAGATGTTGGTTTTCATATGTTTGAAATTGTCTTTTCTGACCCTACATAGAGTACATTTTTTTATGGTCATGTATCAGATGTAAGACCAAAATGATATATGATAATCCCTAATCTAATCTCTTGTTTTTACAATGAATGGATATCGCTTCAAAAAAAAAAATTATTAAATAAAATAAATAAAGGAAAATTTGAAAATATAGATTTAATTTTATTATTTAAGACATATTCAATTATATTGTTGCTCTGCATAAATTTTGTAATTTAATTAAATATATTCTTTCTAATATAATAAATCAGTATATTAGTTATATGTGTATAATTTAGATAGTGTGGAGAAATACTACCCTCTATTATAAGGAACAAATACATTTTTTCTATAAAATGTAAAAATATTTGTCATTTATATATTTAAAAAATTATCAATATTTATATATATTTCTTTAACTATTATTTTATAAGCATAATTTAACTATTATTTTATAAGCATAATTCATTTTACTTGATTAAATATTATAAAAAATTAAATATGAAAAAAAATATAATAACCTTTAATTTTACTAAAAATAAATATATATTATTTATTTTCACTCTTATTATTATAATGGTTTAAAAATAATGGTATGATTGCTTTTAGAATTATTTTCTCTGAAGTGTATTCATACCATATTCATACCATATTCCCATGAATAATAAATAATTTTAGTGAATATATTGAGTAGTTTTGATCCAACTACAACCCAAAAATTAACAAAAGAAATAAACTAAAATAATTTTGACCTACATTCGAATTTTATTTAGAGTTGTATCTCTCCTACCGTGTTGTACATGTTCACCAGAGGGTGAAGTGTATCCATCCATCTTTGGCTGCCTCGTCTTTTCTGCGATGGGGAAACTATTAGAATAATTTTATGCCTTAGAGGGAAAAGATTCAAGAGTTGACACGGAATACAATATTACTGGCATTGGTTCCCATTAAGAGTAGTCACAATCTTAATTTGCGTACCACATTCACATAAACAACTCGCAACGAAATTTTTGGAATTCAGAAGAGGGAGGTGGCAAGGAGATGCTGCACAACAACGTGAGCCTACAGTGCAGAAGTTTCAAATCATTGGAAAGCGAGTTAGCAGATAACCTGCATTATTGTTGAGCACCATGGGTGACGTTTTCTTATTTTACAACTTCTGATGTTTGCAGGGCTCCAAGAGTCGGCCGTCCATTGCGACGCTGCGACGGATTAATCTCCACCCTTTTGGACATCGAAAAGTCACTTGTGTAAATTTTAGTTTTAAAATGGATTAGTAAACTTTGAGAAGTTGCAATTTACTTTATGGTCTTCTCAGAGGGGACTATAGTTTTATCAGCCTTCAGTATCAGAAAATTGATATACACTGAAACCATATTTAAATTTCCATAAGCATTTAATTAGTCAACATAAATTGAATAGAAATACATTAATTCCATAGGCATTTGATTAGTCAACATAATTTGTATAGAAATACATTTAAATAAAACGAAAGATAAGTAATAATAAAAATATGTGTTATAATAAATCTATCAAAATTATTTATCATTTTTAATTTAATCTTTTAATAAATAAGTAAGAAGATTCAATCTACTTTTAGAGGCAACCGATTTAGATGAAATATTTAATAGTCATGAGAAACATGGATCAATGATCATGAAAACCAGGTAAGTCAAAATTCAATAAACGGGAAGAAAGTTAGTCAACATAATTTGTATAGAAATACATTTAAATAAAACGAAAGATAAGTAATAATAAAAATATGTGTTATAATAAATCTATCAAAATTATTTATCATTTTTAATTTAATCTTTTAATAAATAAGTAAGAAGATTCAATCTACTTTTAGAGACAACCGATTTAGATGAAATATTTAATAGTCATGAGAAACATGGATCAATGATCATGAAAACCAGGTAAGTCAAAATTCAATAAACGGGAAGAAAGTCATGAACATGGAATGACAAAATTCAATAAACGGGAAGAAAGTCATGAGCATGGAATGAAAAACATAAGCAAATCTGACAAAACAGTCTTTATCAGAAACCACAATAGCTACGAGATGTTGGAGAATAATTTAATTTTTACTTTGGTTCTATATTGGGAATGTGTTTGGTATGCTTGGTTTTATTCCTTCTTAGGAGCGTGCATTTCTGGGACAATGTTTTGAAATAGGGTTTAGGAGGATTGTAATTGGGTGGTACTTTCATAACAGAGGGTCCACAGGAAATATCACTTTTGGTTCCACTCTTAATTGACCCATAGTAAGGATTAATTTCAATTCTGGTGTGTTGGACATGGTATTAGGTGTTGGAATTGTAACGTGACCTATTTTTTTTAGAGCATTGGAGCAGAGGGATCTGTGGGAATTGTTCATTTGCTCCCTTTACTTTGAAGTCCCCTTCTTGGTGTCCCACAAGCCTATGTGTCATTTTGCACCAACTTGGTTGACTAAACTATACACGCCACAATCCCATTGACGGATATTCCGTCACTTCTTTCCTTCCACATTTGAATCCAAATTCTGGAATTCCTTAATTCTCTCTCTTCTATTTCCGAGAGAGAAGAAAGGATTCTATCCATTCTAGTTTTAGAAATTCTAGGTTGTTCTTTCTCTTTATCAAGGAATTTTTTTTGCTCAACTCCTCTAATCTTTTAATTGAATTCTTTCTAATTCATTTTAGAAAGATCTTCCTCTTCCACGAAGAAAAAGAGCCATAAATTGGTTGAGCTTAGCGAGGAGAAGGATGTGAAGACACGCTAGGGGAGGATGCCGTATGTGGCACAAATGTCGTAGGGAAGTGATGCCAAGCTCGGGCCCAGTGGTTGGGTCCAGTAGAGAAACTTCCCACAATAGTGCAACTATGAAACATCTCGAGAACCTAAGAAGACATTAAGGAACAATGATACAAAGACAAGAATGAGGTTATGCATTCCTAAATGGAATCCAATAAGATGAGTGGGATATTCTGCACCATTTAGTGCATCTCAGCCACCTAAGAACACATTAAGGAACAACGATACAAAGACAAGAATGGGGTTACGCATTCCTAAATGGAATCCAATAAGATGAGTGAGACATTCTGCACCGTTTAGTGTCTTTCTGCGAGAGGCAACATTGAGCTAGTGAACATTTTGATGAGATGGAGATGCACCTTGCACACATTCATAGTGATCTTGGTCCTCCTATGGCCCCGGCTACTGTTGATGCACCCAATATTCACAATTGACCTATGTTCTATGATGGTTGTTTTATTGTTCTTCATGTGTTTTGGGATATCTGGTTTTTTTTGTATCTGAGGATCATGAAAAAAATTCACTTTCTACTTAGTTTTTGTACCATTCTACTCCTTAACAAATTGGGTCGGAGAGAGAAGTGGTCTTGATGTTTATCTATTGTACATTTTTTATGAATTAAAGAAAAGAAATTTGCTAACTAAAAAATATAATACTTAAAATTATATAATTAGAAATTCTATTTTAATATTTATTACTAAAAAATTCTAATATTTAATTTAATACTTTTACATATATAAATAAAAAAGTAATGTAGTCAAAAGTAAAATATTTTTTTTTTTTTTATTAAAGTTGTGTTTCAAAATTATTTTTCATAAATAAAATATCTTAAAATTAATTTTATATTTTTATACATCAAATACTATAAGTGAAAATAAAAAGATTTTTTACTTGATATAAAGATAGTTTCTAAATTAAAATATAAGAAAGATAAATAGTTCCTTCTTCACTAGACATGGAATTGACAAGTGACATTTAAATCTTTTTAAGAATATATGTAAGACAAAAATATTGTAATATTAATTATATATAAAATATTTGAATGTTTATTTTAACTAAAACATATATATATTGAGTAGAAATTTTTTAAGACATATACATAGTGCATTATTCTTTCTCCTTTGTCAAATATAAAGTTTAAATGTGATATTTAAAAAAGTATTAATAACAAAATATTATCTACATGGTTTTAACTATTAGCTCCACTCAATATATAGATAATTAGAGAAGAAAATTCTTCTTACATTGAAAGACATTTTCTAGCTAAACATGAGGGAGACAATAGAGCATGTATCAAGAGGGATGAAAGTACTTAAGGTACAAGTCATTCAATCAGGCAATCATCATTGAAATATTTTCCTTATTATCAATTTTAAGTCTATATCTATAATGGTTCGAGAAAGAGCAACAACAGGTAAGTGCAGTTTTTTCTCAATTTTTTTTATTAAATAATATTTGAAGTTTTAAACACTTATATTTGAACTAGTATCTCTCTTATCACCTAATAATAAAGTTAAGATTAAATTAAAAAATATTTAAATTTATTCTAGTTTGTTCATGTCTTAATTACCAACACAAATTTAAATAAGAAATATAAAAATTTAATCATACAATATATTTTTATAAAGCTTTAAAATAAATATATAAAATTTGTTTAAAAATATTTTATTCATAATTAACTTTAAAAAAATTAATATTTTGTTAATTATTTTATTTTAGATATTTTTTCACTTTTAGTTACTGTATTATATATAGAAAACTATAACAATGATTTTTAAGTAATCATAAAAATAAAATAATTTGGATTCAAATATTTTAATTTTAAAACTTATAAAAAATATAATTTTTATATTTTAGTAATTCTAAATTTTATATACTAAACTATATTAATTATTAATAAAATCGCATATCTATTTTATATGAAATTCAATTTGAAAGCGACATTCTCCTATAGATGTTGCACTATAGATATATTAAAACTATTTCTAAAGCTGGCTTGCTAATAAAACCACCACTCGACTATACAAAGGCGTTCTCGAGAAACAAAACGTGCCTTTCAATGACAACGTAAATTACACCGCCTGAAAGTTTACAAATCCAATTTAATACTAAAATTATGCCGAGTGACCTTTCGATGTCGAAAACGTTCATATTAATCAGTCGCTGCGTGGCTGACTCTTCGACTCCTGGGAGCACGAGAAGGTGTAAGATAAGAAATGTCACCCACGGCAGGGATCGATCATGCAGACTTTCAGATACTTCATCTACGTGGCATGCCGTTGATTTGAGACTATGGTGCAGGCCCACATTGTTGTGCAACCTCTCCTTACCACCTTGTTTGGTAAATTAATATTGTGAGTATCTTTAATGAGAAGTAATGTAAATGTTCATTTTCTTTTTAGGGTCGGTCAATACATAAAAGGCTTTTGGTTGGAATATATTGTGAGTATCGTTAATGAGAAGTAATGTAAATGTTCATTTGTTTTTTAGGATGGATCAAGACATAAAGACTTTTGGTTATGAAGTTTTGAGGTTATCATTTTTTTATTATATATATATATATATATTTTTTTTTTTTTTTTTTTCTGGAACTCTAAATTTTTTCATAATTTATTTTTAAATTTACAGGTAATAGTATTTTTAATATTAATCTTATTTCTTAAATGATCTCTTCATGTATTTCTCACTCTTAGAGCCTAGACTTATTATACCATCCACATTTGAGGCAAATTTGAATGTTAGAAATACTTTTGGGAAAGGGAAACCTCTTGAATTTCAAGTTGTAAATCTTCTTCTTATACACCAAATACCTAAACATAGTCATACTTTCAATGGAAGAAAGGCTAGCTTCTATCAACATGATAGGATAAGGAATATTTCCTTTATTCTTGAGGTGGTAAGTTATAAATTGCTTTCGAATCATCTTGATCATGCTCCACTACTCTGAGGATATACTTTAACCGCAAACCTCACATCCATATAAAATATCAAAGAGGAAACACTTTTTACTCCAAATCTAGAGATCAACTGGCTTACAATTATTTTGAAGTTCATAATAAACCTTGTAGACTCCAATAATCCTTTTGTCAATGCTATAATTTGTTGATATGTGTGAGTACCTAAATATATGTATGAAGAAACTTCCTCAAGTAATTGTTATCATAGATGAAATTACAGTGGTTGATATTTTTGGATTCACTTATCATGACTTTAGTCTTCTAGGTATTAATTGTCATACCCATCTTGGAGCAGTAATCATTGAGGATTTTAAGCTATTGATTGAGATCATTGTGGTTTCTAGGGAGAAGAACAATATCTCAGCATAAAGGAGAAGATTAATGATGATACCAAAGAGCTTAGGGCCATTACATCTTATAGTATCCAAATATTCTTCTAGCATATCAATGTAAATGCCAAATAGTAAAAAATAAGCAACAACCTTAATGTAATATTTTTTTCAATATTCATATTATAATATAATATTATAATAATATAACTATAATACTATAAATTAAAATATAAGATAAATTTATAATCAAGCAACAACCTTAATGTAATATTTTTTACAATATTCATATTATAATATAAATATTATCATAATATAACTATAATACTATAAATTAAAATATAAGATAAATTTATAATCTAATAATTTAAGTAAATCAAAAAAATTATATTTATATATTTATTTTTTTCCAATAAAAATAATTTTTATATTTTATATAAAAGATATAAATACACTTATTATATAGATAATTTAATACACGGGAGAGCGGGAAGAGCGAAGCGTGGTATCTCCAGGTGAAGTGATTCATGGCTTCTGATCCGGTATCCGAAGGTCCAAGGCCTGTTGGCCCCTACCCCTGCCCTCAATATTCTGCTGAACGCTCGAATGGCCATCGAAGCGTTTTAAACGGTGTCGCATGGTGGATACCGCGTATTTCGTCCTCGGTCGCCGACACTTTTGGCCTACAGGCTTACGCAGGCTCGAAGGGGCTTTTGGAGAAAGCCAATGCGGATCAATGCGGGAAACCTTTGATGGACTCTGCCTCATGGAGGTTGAAGAAAGAAGCGGCAGGCGATTCCCTGGGAAGAGCCATCACGTGCCTAAGGGCAGATCTGCTCTTTCGACACTGCTCAGATTCAACTATTGAAGCCCCGGTGGTTGTTGCAACCATCAGGGTCCACAGAGAAAGAAGTTGGAGAGTGGGGGCTCTTAGGAGCTTGGAAATCCAACACCAGCTTCGACAACCTCTTCAATCCGGAACCACTAAGGTTGCGGGGCAAGTGTTTGACAAAATGCATAGCCCAGATTTGTTTCTAAACAGGGGCCTGATCTCCATCTCAGACCAAAAGGAATGTGCTGGAAAGGTTGTAGGTCTCCGGCATAACTTACAAGGCTCAGTGGCGGATTGGCCTGGGCATGATTTTCCAGATCTAACAACCGTGAGTGGCAGGAGTGCTGCTCACCCAAGCAAGATAAATTCTGAGAGATTTTCTGACTGCTCCTCTGTACAGGAACCAACAGAACCAGTACAGAATGTGCCATTTGACAGTTATGCGGGTACCAGTCTTCTCTGCAATCAGGGTCACAGCGGCAAGCAGAAAACAGAAAGCTCAGAACCATTTCAGATCCTGATCGTACTCCTTTCCGGTAAATCTTTGCTGCAATGGGTGAGATCCTCAGATCCAGTGCAGAACCTCAAGCTATTCCTGGAAAGTAAAATGGGTGTTCCAATAGCCTGTCAGCGTCTCCTTTTTGAAGGTAAACAACTGGAGGATTCCTGTCCCCTGTCTTGGTATAATATTCAAAGAAATGCCTCCATCACGTTATCCCTTCGTCTGAGAGGGGGAGCTGTTGGTCAGTCTTCTTCTGCTGCTGCTTTTTCCTATAAAGACGTTGTCCATTCTAAGAAACCCAAGGAAAAAGCTTCTCCGATTCAAGCTCCTAAACCTTTCTTAGTGGACAAGCTGGAGGAAACCCCATCCATTGAAATAACACATCCCCTGCTGGAAAAGCAACACCAGATTTTTGCTGAGTATGGCATCATCTGCAGGTTTAATGGTCTCTGGCCTCGTACAGCAGATCTGTACCAATGGATTCACGCTAATTGGACCAACAATTGCAAGGTTCTTCTCTGTTCAAAAGGCTTCTTTATAACAGTGTTTGCTGATAGTGAGGACTACCAAAGAGTCTTAACTGAAGGCCCTTGGTTTTGGAACTCTGCGGGTCTATTCCTCACCCCGTGGTTCCCAGAGTTCGATCCTTCCACAGCAGTCATCACCAAACTCCCCATCTGGGTCAGACTTCCGAACCTTCCAGCGCATTTATGGAACTTTGTTGTTTTTGAAGCTATCGGCAACTCCTTAGGCCGCTACCTCGACACAGACGCCGAAAGAGGGCTAAAAGGAATGTATACCTTCGCCAGAATTTGCGCAGAAATAGACATAAGCAAAGGACTTCCTGATCAGATCATTCTCAAAATAGGAGATTTCCACTGGACTCAGCCCCTGGATTTCGAAAACACAGCCTTCCGCTGCCGAAATTGTCATCTTACAGGGCACCTTCAAAGCTCATGTCCTTCAATGCCATTCCCAAAAAAGAAAGCCAACTCCAAGCCAAAATCCAAAAGTTGGAAACCTCATGATCCTCCCCCAATGGATGTCTTTTCCAGCTCAGATGAAGAGGACGAGGAGGAAGTTGAGGAAGTCATGGACGAAATACAAGAACAGGTTACTCCTTTTGTTCGCCACGAAGAAGCAACAGTCCCGCCCATATCCCAGAAACAAACTCATGAGTCTTCTCCTTCGGATTCTGACAAGGAGCTCTCGCCTTCAGCCCAACGCAGTTTACAAATCGTGCAAGACCAACAGTGTCCAAATGGTTGGGTCAAAGTTGGTAACAAGAAAGGGAAAAAAGGTCGACCAAATGATTCCACCCTCGCTGTGTAAAATCTTCGGTTTTGATCGTGGTCCCTCTTCTCTTGGTTTCTTTTAGTTCAGCTCTGTTCTCGTCCTCTCTTCTCTTGGCAGCCGAGGTGGATTTTTTATCCTTTCCGGCGGGCCTTTTTGTTTGCAGGGATTTGTTTCAGATCCTTCCAGTTTACCAGTGTCTTTCTCAAGTCTTTTGGTTCTATAAAGCCCTGTGTGGTGTGCTGTCCTTTCTTTTTAGTCTTCGGACGCTCGGCCTGTTGTTCAGCGGCCTGCTGGCTGCTGCCGCAGCTGTTTTGTATCATATTTTCCTTTTATTATAAAATTCTGACTTACACAAAAAAAACAAAAAAATAAATAAATACACTTATTATAAATTTAGCCTTATATATAGGAACTAAATTACTAAATTGTTAGAGTAATATATAAATTGTTTACTATAGAAAAATAAAGGTTTACTAGAACATGGGTAGTACTATTCCAAATACGAAAATTCAAGAAGTCAGAGTTGTTGATGAGAATTGTCTTCATATTGCTTATATCCTTCTACACTACGGGCATATGAGTGAGTAATTTGAACATAAATAAAATAAAATTACTTGTAAATAGATTCCAAACCTACTAAATTTTCTAACAAAATATAATAAAATTATATAAGTTTAGAAGTGTTCACATTCTAATAAACGTTATGCATCTTTACTTCAGGACACATTTGTTTTTGAAAATACTAAAGATCACTCATGTTTCTTTTCAAAAACTCGTTTGTTCGCGAAATGTTATGCATCTTTACTTAAAAGAACGCCTTTGTTTTTGAAAATACTAAACGTCGCTCATGTTTCTTTTGAAAAACTCGTTTGTTCGCGAAATTATTATCCCGACGGAAATTCGATTTTTGTTCACTATGAATCATAAATCTTTGTAAAAAACATTTTACAAAGTTCACATTATAAATAAATTTAATTTATTTTTAAAATATTTGAATTTGATTTTTATCTCTATTTTGATTGGTTCTTGTTTTTAAAGTCTTATTGTTTTTAAAGTCTTATTAAATAATGATGATAATGTCCTAAGTAATAAGCTGACATATCGAGTCATGCCTGCTGTAAAATGTCTAATTATGGTACGTAACTACGTTGCCTACCGCGAAATGTCAAGTATCGTACCTAATCCAATAGTATGTAATCATGCTTCCTACGCTCAGAGGATGTCTGGAGTGCCACTAAGATTCCTAATATAAAAAATGTTATTTTTGAGTTTTTTAATCCATAAATTGAGGGTTTGGAATTCAATAAATCATTGAATTTTTTAAATTTTTGGAGATGTGTTCCTTTTAAATAAATATCTAAACTAATCTTACTCTCTATCAGTTATGAGTTATAGTTTGATTATAGAATTTAACAAATCAAGGATATTATTTTGGGTTTTTTTTGGTGAACAACAAGACATTAATTGTTTTCCATTATCAAAGGCCAATTTTTTTTGGGTTTTTTGGTGACCCACGAGATATTAATTGTTTTCCATTATCAAATGCCAATCCTACTTTTTAGGTGACCTATACGATATTAATAGTTTTCCATTATCAAATGGAAATGCTAGTTGTTGTTTTTATGTTTGTGCAAGATTACTTGATTTTTGTTTTATTAAATTTTTATAAAATATGAGAAAAAAAATTATAATATTTGATAATGTGGGAATAATTCTAAGATTTTAAATATATTAATATTTTTATTATTAAAAAAATTTGCACAAATAAAATAATTTGTTAGTGATGTGTAGAATTATATTTTTACTTTTGTGGAATATTTTTTCACTTTAAATTATTAATTTTTAATTTTATATCTCATTACAATAATACTTTAAAACTAAAATATTCTTTTAACTAATAATTAATATCAAAAAATCCATTTAATTATAGCTAAAAATGTAAATTTATATAATAAAATCATGTGATATCCAAAAATATTGAACATTTAATTTCATATATAAAATTTAAATATATCTACAATCCTACTTCAAACTAAAATATTATTATAAATAACCAACTAAATCTATTTTAACTTCAAATCTATTACTTCAAGACTAAAAGATTAGTTTAAATAATCTGCGTAAATCCATTTTAACATCAAATTTATTTATGGGTCTAAAAGGATAAAATATTTCAAGGTGTAAACTTGCAACTCAAACTCAAAGAAGGATCAAATATTTCAAAGCGTAAACTTTCAAATTAAATTTCTTAAAGTGAAAATATGCAAATCTTGAGGAAATTTTTTCACCTCAAGGTATTTGATCCTTCTCCGTAGTTAGATGAATCTTGGTTGTTTATATATATATATACACCTTTAAATAGGTTATATTACATAAGAATACCATTAGTAAAATTATTTAAATAAATTCAACTAATTTTATTTAATTTAATTTTAAATGATTTGATTTCTCCAATTTCTTTTGTTTTTAATTTTATTTGGATCCAGTAAAAATATTGACATAACATTATAACATCTAGTAGAGTAACTCTAAACATAATAATTAATATCAATTAAATATCAAATACCATATTCATGATAATTGAATTTATATCATAAAATCATGTAATATAAAAAATGTCTAACATTTAACTTCGTTTTAGAGACTTGAATCCAAAATTTGCATATGAGCTTTTAAAAACTTTTAACGTATTAAAAAAGAAATAATTTGACATATGAGACTTGTATCTTAAATTTTGATTGCAATTTAATTTAATTTCATAGAAATTAAATTTTTAAAAAATGGTAAATATTTAAAAAACTATATTTCAAAAATTAAAAACTCGTAAAATATTAAAAAACAACTATATTCAAAAAAATTTACAATTTCATGTTGCTATTTTTTATTTATTTAAAATATTAATGTAATAAATTATATATGTTTCAAAGAGAAAATGTTGCACACTAATGAGTAGCAAATTCATCTAGAACCTGCCTCTTAACAAATTAGATGGATAGTAATTAAAATATTTATGGATTAATGGCTTATTATTAATTAATGCAGTTAATTATGCATCACTCAAATCAATAAGTGGTTGTTAGGGTATATTAATTAGTTGACTAATGAGCGGGTGGTTAGGGTATGTTAATTAGTTGATCTATGGTGATTTTCTAAATAATTAATCTTATATCTAGTAACCCTTTCAAAATGTCATTGCATAGGTAAACGCTAGCTAAATCTCATATTTTCTCGTCTCTAGCGACTTAACACTTTGTGAATGACTGGGAATAATTTTAAAATTGGTGAATCATTACATTATGTTCTATTCCAAAAATTAACTATCGTCAAATTGTTTCAAATTTTTAGCCAAATTAAATATATATATATATATATATATATATATATATATATATATATATATATATAAGCTACAAAGCTATATGTCTTTATTATTTTCCACTCCAATTTAACTATATTTAACCTAAGCTAGAGTAGTTATTTTGTATCCATTGTGTAAATATAGAAAGTTCAAACCTTTCAAAATTCAATAATTAAACTAAGTTCAAGGAAACAATAACTATGCAGCCTTGTTAATATTGTAATACATTTGTTCATTATAGATGAGATTCATGAATATACGCTTGTTTTTAAGAGTAAAAATATCCATGTTTTTATTATGTTAAAAGATATATATATATATATATATATATATATATATATATATATATATAACTCTAAAATTATATTGAAACTATTTTTTTTTTTTTTTCGTTAAAACTATTCTATTATATACATAAACAGATAAGAGTTACATCATTACAAAATAGAAAGAACCAGCTGCCTGGAAGTAATGGCAGCCAAGAACAGCTGAGACTGCAGTCTCCGAGGACTTAACTAGACCAAAAAAAAACCAACCCACGCAGGGGCGCCAGTGGAACAGCAAACTAATCCCACGCAGGGGAGACAAACACTTTCCATCCACAGAGAAAAAATTCCAGAACCCAAACATAGACAATTTGCCATCAGCATTGACACAGAGACAGTAACACATATCCAAAACATAATCAAAAACAGCAAGAGTGGCCGAATGCCCTCACAGATGTGCCGCAGAGACCTGGTAAGAAGGCGCATCTATTCTTCAGGATCCTCCTCCACTACCCTGCACCACCCGAATTCCGCCACCTCCGCTACAGTTGGAGCGGTCTCCATATTGACATCTTCTTTTTCGCTGATCATCGCCTCCTGAGCAAGAGGGCTTTTTGAGACATTCACAGGATCTGCAGAGGGAGTCTCCATGGCTTTCGCTGAGCCATCAGCTGGCTGCTTCCCCCAACTATCTTTAGTATCGCTTCCATCAGGGGACTCTTCAATGAAGAGAACCGACACATGGGCGTTGATCCAGGGACAGTTCAAAGAACTGTTGAAGTTGAAGATGGCAGAGCCGAAGGCGGGTGAGGACGCAGAATCAGGAGTGCTAGAATCCAGGAATTGACTAGACCGAAGGGGGTTAGCTTCTTGGGTGTTATGGCAATGGCAATGGCAGCAATGGGGAGAAATTTCGTCCACAGGGGGGCACGAAGAACCTCCACGAGAGGTGCCTCGACGGCTGAGCATTCGCTGTCGAGGCCGAACCATGATTTCAGGGCCCAAATGTATAGAGCTCAATGCGAAATTGAGTACCAGAACAGTCCCGGGGAGATCAAAAACAGGCGGGGGGTTAGCCTGGACAGAAAGGCACACACTTGGAGCTGCTCGCAGCTCCAGAGGCTACATGAACATACCTTGAATTTGCACAATGAACAGACCGTAAGTATGCGTAGTGAAGCCCAACCCACAGCTATATATATCACACCTGCCTGTGCCTCGAAGCCCTCCCGCCATTACTGCAGCCTTCATGGGAGCCGAGGAGCCGGACCCTGGCTTGCGTGCTAAGGTGAACGGAGCATTTATGCTCCCCTGGTGAATGCCAAACAACCCACTCCTGCGCAGCTGATAATGAACCTGCCCCCATGTGTGATCCTCTCCACTACGCATGGCTGGCAGGTGCCCACAATTAATCGCCCGTCCCGTCCCTTCAATCACCCGCATCTGGGGGAAACTAAATTTATTTTCATAATATAAAGAAATTTAAGTTTTTTTTAATGTTATTCATTAAAAAAAAATGGTTTTATATGGCAAGTCAAATTTGAAATTAAATTAAAAGAAATACTATATATATATATATATATATATATATATATATATATATATATATATATATATATATATATATATAGATAATTTTGTTTATTTTATATATATATGTTTATTAAATCTGCAGTAGTTTTTAGATGAAAGAATTTAGAGGTGCATCTTTTAAGAACAGATTCAATTGGGTATTCATACTATATTGTCTACGACCTCTTAGTATTAAACCAGAGTTAATATAGTACTTTGTGAGAAAATTCTACAGAACACTAGATATACTAAGTATATAATCAAAGCGTGTAGAAGCAAAACATTCATAATATATATGTAGACATCTAACAACAATCATTATTGCTTGTATACAGCATTAGGTCAAAATCATGTTTCCCAATGACTTCCTGATGGTGAGCGTTTGTCCCTTGAAATTCCTTGATCTTTAGTTCTGCTATCATGCTTCTTAATGCATCCACTTCATCATAGAGTCAAGAAAATTGGTCTTTGAGAGTCTGTAACTCTTTTGCCAACTTGATGTGAGAATGGGTAACTTGAAAAAAATTGACATGCAACTCGCGATTAGCCTGGAGGGCTTTCTTAGTTGAGAGATAATTGAACATGGGCTATCCTTGGAAGGGACCCAAAATTCGAGGGGTAATTCATACCATTATAACAATTGTCAACCCAGTTCTTAGCAATTGCAAAATACATCAACAACCTACTATGGATAGAGCTATACTGACACCAAAAAAGAGAAAGGTGGCCAATATGGTTCAAAAAATTCCTTGCTAGGATTAAATTACTTCAGTTACCAACTTGAGGAGAAATTGGAGGTGAGAGAGGAGTTTTGAAAAGAGCTCCCACCAAAGAGAATGGCTTGACGCCATCATTGGCAATGGAAGAAGCCTCGAGATATCAAAATCTAGAAATTGTAAGAAAAATTGAGTCGAAGAAACGAGAGAGAGTGCTCTTTAGGGGAGGCCCCTTAAGAATATAATGCTACCAACACTTTCATCGCACATGAGCTCCATTAACTCATACATGGATTCCCTTGCAATTTGATCTTATTTCCTCAACATTGTTCGTTCAAGAGTGTGCTTGATCCTTTGAAAGTTCTTAGCAAGAGAGGTATATTTTAGATGTTTGTGAACTTTTATACGCTGAATCATTAGGAGAGAATCCCCTAGAATAATCAAATCTTTTGCCCCTTTGTCTTTTGCTATGTAGAAGCCCTTAATAATATCATTGGTTTCAACTTGATTGTGCGACCTTTTTCCCAACCCGTGAATACTTAACTTCAACATTTCCGTCAAAATACTTTTTTAATATATTTAAAAATAAGACAAATCTTAAAAAAAAATGAAAGTTCAGTATTTTTATATTAAAATGTAAATGTGAGTAAAACAAAAATAGAATTAAATAAATTGGCTTATGCTTTTTCAATTATAAAACACTAAATATATATAGCATTTAGTACAAATTTATATACGGCTTGAGTGGGCCTAATGGTTAAGAGCATGTGTTTCCTCCTAAGAGGTCACAGGTTCAAAACCAGAGGGGGGTAGAGTATGTATGCCTTCATAGACTTAGCAGTCAAATCGCTGCGCGGAGGTGGGTCCCTTGTCCCACAAACAAGGGGGTCTCATACACCAATTTGGTGTCTGGCTTGACCTTAAAAATGGATATTATTATTATTATAATAAAATAAAATTTAAAAACAAATTCAAACTTAAAATACATTGTAAATATTCCTCAACGATACCTACCATTGAGTGGGTTCAGAATGATGGGATGCAAAACCGTCTCATACACCAATTTGGTATCTGGCTTGACCTTAAAAATGGATATTATTATTATTATTATTATTATTATAATAAAATAAAATTTAAAAACAAATTCAAACTTAAAATACATTGTAAATATTCCTCAACGATACCATTGAGTGGGTTCAGAATGATGGGATGCAAAACCTAATTTAAACGTTGCGTGAGAATCTCATTCTCGATTCCGAAATGCTATCATATTTCTAGTGTTTGCTCTTGTAACACACGTAATTATTAATCGCTTGTAATGAGAATGTGATTGGAAGAGCGACACCACTCCTGCATGCGCAATCCCACATTTTCTGTGTTCGGGATGGTGGTAGAACTACGTCACGAGTCACATGCACTGAATTTCACAATGGGAAATCACCTGCCAATTCATCTCTGTGCACAGTCGATCCAAAGATCACGATCCAAAGTCCGTTCCCTCAGAAGACAACGTAACAAGGAAATCGAAGACATTTTAAAAGTAAAAACAAGTCGAATAATTGTTTGAGTTGGTGCAATCACCGAGTTTTCATAATTTTAGAGTCGTATTTGGATGGTTCACATATTTTTAGCCTTTATTTAATATACGATTACCATTTCTGAACTTTTCAAAGGGAAAGGAAACGAAGGGAAGAGAAGTTGAACTGTGAAAGTTAAAATAATAATAATAAAAAGAAAGAAAACTAAAATAATGTTATTAATTAAAAATATAATAATAGATATTATAAAATAATTTAAATTATAATTATAATTTTTTATTTTTCTATAACAATAATTTAGGATACATAATTAAAAAGGTTGAGTTGAGTTACAAGATAAATAAAGTAAGAGAACTTGTTTTTTAATTTTATATTTTTCTTCCAATTTTGAGCAATTCATTATAGTTTATATTGGACAAAATTTCAAAAACTGAAAAATTTTAAAAAAAAAAAATTATGTTTTTTTATTCTTTGATAAATCCAATGAATATGTGTTGGTTCTATATATATATATTCAATGTGTAATTTTTCATTGCTAGAATTGAATTTTTAAATGTTATATAAAGTAAATAAGTTTAATTTGTAACACTAAAAAGATTTTGTTGGATTCAAACAAAATTAACAAAAAAATATATACCTAAAAAATGACAAAAACTTAAATTTGTGAGACTACATCAAACGTTTCAATGGCATAAAACTCTTTTTTTTTTCAATTACTTTAACTGATATATACAAATAAACAAATTAAACAATATATGATATAAATATAGGTTACATTAAAATATTTTACACAACGTGTGCATTAGGACAATTATCTCTGGACTACATTGTCAACATTAAAATATTTTTTGTTATTCATATATTTTTATATATACAACAATATTACTTAATTCTACATATTATATTAAAATATTATGGAGATTTGTAAATGTCATATATTAATTTTATATTAAGAATTGAATGAATCACACATCTCCCTCTTATTATTCATATTAAGAACTACTTGACATTTTTTATTTTAGCTTTAGCTTTCCTTTAAGTTTCTTTTGGACATTGAATATCTTATTATATTTCATAACATTTTCTTTCTATATATAGATATATATGAAGTTTAGTTAGCATATTTTTTCAAATAAATTTTTTAAATCATCTATTGAAATATTTTAAAAAGGTATAAGGTTTAAAAACCTTAGTCACACATTTTTAATTACTAATTACGTTATAACATTTTCAAGTTGATATGAAATTATATTACGACTTTGAAATACTTTATTTATGATTGAGTGTGTGTGTGAATATTTTAACTACATTGGGTTATAATACCAATAATACATGGAGTGACCATAGTGAGGCTCAAATTATTGATCTTTAACAATGATTTTAATTAAACATGCATATTCAATTTCCTTTTTTTTTATATATTCTACATTGTTTTCCTATATAAAGAATAATTTATTTTTATTTTAGAGGATTCATGTGTCAAATCCAAGTGAGCATGGACAAAGCCACACATTTCCCTCATATTGGGCTGAAGAATACTCATTTTGATGCAAAACATTTTACCTAGGATCTCTAAGTAGCTTACTATATTATTCCATGTAAAAAGTTGCCCATATCTATAAACCAAAATACAAAATTTACAAGTCATCACTACCAAAAATATTAATCATGAGGAGAAGGTTTAAAAACTGTGCTTCTGACTTCATTTTCTCTTTTGTTTCCTTGACCCATAATAACATCACCTCCTTCTAGTGAGATAAAAAATATTCCAACTCATTCTCCATTCCTTGTACTCCGGTATGTAGAGTTCCCATGTTATCTATTAGCTAGAGTATTTCCTGATGCATTGTTATGAAACCAGCTCAAGAAAAGATAGAAAAGATAGATCAACGCCTTAGAATTTAGCCTCTTCGAGGGGGAAACCTCCTTTACATTACATAAATGAACAATTCTTGGATGATTCAAATGAAAAAACCTACTTTCTGTATATAGGAGTCTATGGAGTCACAATATAATCCAGCCGACCTAACAATAATAATATAAAGCCACAAAAATAACAATAGGGGGATTCTATGGGGCACAAAAATAACAATATGGGAGTAATAGGGGCACAACAATATAAATAAGGGGTATAACTACAACAGTAATGGGGTAATCACTAGTATTATAGGGACCCAACATGCCCCTCTCCTTCAAAAAAGTGTTGTCCTCAACGCTTGAGTAGTTCTGGATACTTCTGCATAAAATTCTCATCCTCCCATGTGGAATCTTCAGCGGATAAGTTCTTCCACTTAATAAGATACTCTGAAATTGATCGATTTCGTAGCTGTCAAGTTCTTGTTTCTGTGACTGCTTCCGGTTCCAATATAATTTTTCCTTCCTCGTCAAGTTCTGGCAATATTGTTTGAACTGGGAGCTTGTTGCCTATAACCTTCTTTAAACATGAAACATGGAAAACTGGGTGCAATCGAGAAGCTGCAGGAAGCTCCAATTTGTATGCCATATTACCAATCTTTTGCAACACCTTGTACGGACCATAATACTTTGGTGATAATTTATTATCCTTCTTAGCTTACTTTAGGGACATTTGCTTATATGGTTGTAGCCATAGGAATACCCAATCACCTACATCAAAACTCCTTTCACGGTGATGTTGATCTGCCTGTTGTTTCATTCTATTTTGTGCCAGCACGAGGTTGTCCTTTAAGAGTTGGAGGACTTGTTGTTGATGTTCGATGTGATGTTCCACTGCCTGAACCTTAGATTTTTCTCTTAAATATGATGTGATGGATGGTGGTTGATACCCATAAAGTGCCATAAATGGGGTCATTTTTGTTGTTGTATGGAAGGAAGTGTTATACCACCATTCAGCCAGAGGCAACCATTTGACCCATTGTGTCTATTTATCAGATACAAAGCAACGAAGATATCCTTCCAAACATTCGTTTACTATCTCAGTTTGCCCATCAGATTGAGGATGATAAGACGAGCTATGAGCTAACTGAGTACCAAGACAAGAAAATAATTTTGTCCAAAAATTTCCAGTGAAAATGGGATCTCTGTCACTTACAATAATCTTTGTGTTTCCATGTAGCTTTTGAATTGTTTCCATAAATGCAGTAGAAACTGTACTGGCTTTAAATGGATGTG
The DNA here is from genome assembly GCA_031772625.1 of Pinus tabuliformis. Classification (NCBI taxonomy): domain Eukaryota; kingdom Viridiplantae; phylum Streptophyta; class Pinopsida; order Pinales; family Pinaceae; genus Pinus; species Pinus tabuliformis. Next base: position 1,334,829,331 of record CM062817.1, read on the forward strand.
ATAATGCACAAAAGTGTGCATACTTGGTAAGTCTATCAACTACCACCATGATGACACTTTTTCCCTTAGACTTGTGTAAACCTGTGATAAAATCCATTGAAACCTCCTCCCAACGTTGGCTTGGAATGGATAAAGGTTGTAGTAGACTCGGTGTCTTAATTGTTTCAACTTTATTTTGTAGGCAAACCAAACATTCCGCCACAAACTTTTGAATATCTGATTTAAGGCCATCCCCAAAAAATTCCTTCTTAACCCTCTGGTAAGTTTTTAAAAATCCTGAGTGCCCTCCTAAGGGAGAAGTATGCAATTCCATAAGAATCTTTTGTTTTAGCTAGGAATTCTTACAGAGGTATAAGCGATCTTTGTACCATAACGAATCATTTTGCCAGCTAAATGTATGAGACGTACTGGAATCTTGTTGTAGCTTTCTAATAAGTGCCCAAACTTCTTCGTCATTCTTCCATTCCTCCCTTGCTTCATTTATCCAATCTGGTTGGATAATAGAAATGGCGCACAACAATGCTTCCACATCCTCATCCTTTCTTGAGAGTGCATCTGCCACCACATTTTGCTTCCCTTTTTTGTAGATGATTTCAAAGTCATAACCCAACATCTTTGTGACCCACTTTTGTTGCTCTTCAGAGGATAATCTTTGTTCTAAAAAGTATTTAAGGCTATCATGATCTGTTTTTACCTTGAAGTGTCTTCCCATTAGGTAGGGTCGCCATTTCTTAAGTGCATGGAGTATTGCCAACATTTCCTTCTCATAAATAGCTTTTCTTAAAAACTTTCCCTTGATTGGACGACTTTCAAAAGCAATGGGTCTTTCATCTTGCATTAGAACAAAACCAATTCCATTTCCTGAAGCATCACATTCCACAATAAAGGTTTTTGTGAAGTCCGGTGTAGCTAAGACCAGTGCTTGGCACATTGCCTCTTTAAGATGTTCAAAGGCCTTTGTTGCTTCCGGAGTCCATGAAAATGCATCTTTCTTCAATAATGTTGTTAGAGGTGCTGCTATTCTCCCATAATTCTTAACAAACTTGCGATAATACCCTGTCAACCCAAGAAATCCTCGCAGATGCTTTATGGATGTGGGGATTTTCCATTCCTTAATGGCTTTAATTTTGCTAGGGTCTACCTTAACTCCTTCATGAGATACAATATGACCCAAATATTCCACCTCCTGGACTCCAAAGAAACATTTGGATCTTTTTGCATATAATTGTTTCTCCTCCAATAGTTGTAGCACCCTGTCAACATGTTCAACATGATCCTTCCAAGACTTGCTGTAGATTAGTATATCATCAAAAAATACTAACACAAATTTTCTAAGGAATGGTTTGAAAATTGAATTCATCAAACCTTGAAATGTTGAAGGTGCATTGGTAAGGCCAAAAGGCATGACCAAAAATTCATAATGACCCTCATGAGTTCTAAATGCTGTTTTCGGAATGTCTTCAATCTTCATTCTGATTTGATGATATCTCGAACGAAGATCCAACTTGGTGAAGTAAATTGATCCATGCAATTCATCCAGTAATTCATCAATGACAAGAATGGGGAACTTATCTTTAATAGTGAGCTTGTTGAGCTCCCTATAATCCGGAAACATGCGCCATGATCCATCCTTCTTGTGCACCAATACTACTGGAGCAGAGAAAGAACTTTGACTTGGTTGAATTATACCAGCCTCTAGCATTTCTGCAACCATACGTTCAATTTCACTTTTTTGGACATAGGGATATCTGTACGGCCTGATGTTTGGAGGAACACTTCCTGGAATCAAATGAATAGCATGATCATGATCATGCATAGGTGGGAGACCTTTGGGAGTCTCAAATACCTTGGAATGATTGTCCAGGAATTTTTGGAGATCTGGAGAAATAGATGATTCCGATGTGGAAACATCTAGCGAACATAATTGTGCAGTTACACCTCTTTGCTCCTTTTTTAGAAGCTTTGTCATACCATTAGAGTTGATTATCTTTCCTGGTTTCCCTGCAATACCCCTTAATTCAACTTCCTTTCTTTCCGTAGAAAATTTGATGAAAAGTTCTTGAAAATTAAAAGCTATTGTACCCAAGGATTGTAGCCATTAGACTCCTAGTACAACATCAACACCTCCCATTGGAATGGAAAGCATTGGGCTAGTCAATACATATTCTCCCATGGATAGCTTGATATTATGGCACCTTCTAGAGCAATTTATTGTTCCTCCATTTGCAATCATCACTTGACACTCTGGTGCTGGATATAGGAAGCAATTCAATTCTTTTGCTACCCTACAATGAATAAAATTGTGGGTGCTTCCTGAATCAATCAACATTATTACCTTTTTCTTCTTGATTTGTCCTTCTATCTTTATGGTTTGAGGAGTGGTAATTCCCACCAATGCATTACAAGATATGGTCGGATTTAATTGTTCTTCATCTAGGCTTTGTTCCTGGAGTATATCCTCTTCTTTTGACCTTTCTTGCTCCTTTTCTTCTTCCTCTTCACAACCTATGTAGAATAATTTCTTCTCGGCACACTTATGACCTTTAGTGTTTTTGCTATCACAACTATAACAAAGCCCTTTTGCTCTTTTTTCTTCCAATTGTTGTGGTGTCAACCTTATAGGTTGTGGAAGACTAGGGGCAACAACACTTCCATCTTTATAGTTGTGAGTGGTATGCTTCCTGGTCGCCATAATTTTGCTTTCCATTTTTCTTGCTAACCTGAATGCCTTCTCTAATGAATCAGGTTCCCAAAGGCAAACATCATGTTGGATATTATCCTTTAAAGACCCTATGAACACATCAACCCTATGCTGCTATGGAATATCTTTTATGCTTATGTTCAATTTTTGGAACTCCTCAATGTGCTCCATTACTGAACCCTTTTGTTTGAGACTTATCAATTGGCTAAAAAAAGTGTTGCCTTTTGTATCCTCATAATGTGCTATCAATTCTTCCGTAAAAATTTTCCAAGTGATAAATTGTTTACGAGAGCAAAGCCGTTGATACCATACAAACTAATTTGGTTCCAAATATACAGTTTCCATACGTACCTTTTGTGTGTTTTGCACATTATTGAGATCGAAGAATTGCTCCATCTGTAATATCCATGTGGCAGGATCCTTGCCATCAAACTTCCTCATATCAATTTTTGGAATATGGTGAGTCTTCTATCCAACATTAGCATCTATGGAATCATGATTAACATTTCTTTATTCTCATCATGAGTTTCCTTTAGTACCCTTTCATCCTTAGTGCCCATTTCTTGTAGCAACTTATTCATATTTATCTTCAATTCGTCCATGTCTGTCTTCAAATCTGCCATGTCTCTCTTCAAATCTATGTTTGAATCATCCATCTTAGCTTCCATGCCCTTTATCTTAGATTCCACCCCATTTATCTTAGCTTCTATTAGCTTTTGTGAGTGTGACATTTGTTGCACTTGTTCTTGTAATTTTGATATATCATGTAGCATTTCTTCCTCTTCTTCATGAGTCATGCTAGAGCTTTTAGGTTCCTTACTAGGTGTTTGCATTTTCTTTCCCCGGGGCATCAATTACCGATAATAATGCTTTACTATTCCCTTTGAATTCCTTCAAACCAAACTTATGCAAAAATTTTAAAAAAACTACACACCTTTTTTCACTTTGTAGAAGCCTGATATTGAATATGATGTATCTCTGTAATTTCAAATCATTCAGTTCTAAAATTTTGACCTGTAGTAGCCTTTAGAGTCCTCTTTCCAATGCCACAAGTAGGACCCAAATTGGTTTCTCCAAGGAAGAGTTATGCGAAATCTCCCACAGTGACTTGCTTATAGACTAGTTCAGTAGAGCAAACTTGTACGACATGCCACGAGTCATTGTTTTGACCTATGGATCTAAAAAATGCATACAAGAAACTACAGTCCGTCCTCTTTCTATACCTTCTTAAAAAATTTCAATCCGATCCTCAGAGAGAAAGTTATGACAATTTTCCCCGCGTCACCTGTTTTGAATGTAATTCAGGAGTCTGCAAAAAGACCAACTTCCTTAGATCATATATCCGAAAATATCGTGCAAAAAGCTCTGAAATTTGGACCCAAGGTTCAGCGCGATTTCTTCTCAAATGGGTTTTTTTTTGTGACTTCTAAAAAATCACAGAAAAAAGGTTATAGCGAAAATGCCACAATGACCTATTTGGAGCAGCGAAACCCTAGAATCCAAAGCTCTGATACCAAATGTTATGAAACCAGCTCAAGAAAAGATAGAAAAGATAGATCAACGCCTTAGAATTTAGCCTCTTCGATGGGGCAACCTCCTTTAAATTACATAAATGAACAATTCTTGGATGATTCAAATGAAAAAACCTCCTTTCTATATATAGGAGTCTAAAGAGTCACAATATAATCCAGCCGACCTAACAATAATAATATAAAGCCACAAAAATAACAATAGAGGGATTCTATGGGGCACATAAATAACAATATGGGGGTAATAGGGGCACAACAATATAAATAAGGGGTATAAATACAATAGTAATGGGGTAATCACTAGTATTATAGGGACCCAACATGCATGGTGTGTATGGTAGAGCTGACTCAACTACTTCAACCCCTGAATCAATAATATCTTGAACTCCAACTTTCCAATGTAGGCAATAGCATGAAAATAGATACATACTAATTTTCAAGTTCACTTTTACTTAAAACATTTTAATAGTAAATCCTAACGAAAGGGATTCCAAACTCGCTTTCTGGGGAATATTAGTTCCAATAGATAGAATTACATACAGTATAGATAACATAGAGTTATAGGTACTTATATGAAGGGTATGCATGCAGAAAACCTTTAGAGCTCTAATATAACTCTCACACCTCCTTCTCTAATTACTCCTACGGAAACTTAAAAATTCTATAGTGTTATAACTAAAGAATTTTTTTTTTAACTATTGCTTTTCCACCATACATGATGAATGTTAACCTTTCTACATAGTTATCATGTAATGACTAAGGGTGGGAATATATTTTAGTGCTATGTTTCTTTCCATAGTTATCCTTCGACGTGTAGCATAGAATGATTTATATATTTAACATGCAAAGATGGTATGGATTAGATACCCTACTTTTATGACTCATATGGTTCCAAGCGTAATAGTCTATATCATTATTTGTACAATAATGGAACAAAGGTATATATATGCCTCCACTAAATCACACTCTAATGTATTTAATCTCTCCCTTCATCTCACTTGTACATACCTATCTCTCTACCACTCAAACCCTTCCAACTCATGGTCTTCATGTGAATTTCATGCACCTCCTCTAACTCATCCCCATTCTTGTGTCTAGTGTAGATTGAAGGTTCCTATGTCTTGCTCACAGATCAACGATCCTCTGGCCAAATTGTTTTACCTTAAAGCCATTTAGGTTTATACTTCACCCTAAGCTGGGTTTTTTCATTTTGATGTTGCGATGAGAGGCGCATAATGGATACCTGGCCTGTGCTTGGCTACAAAGTTGGAACTCTATACATCTCCTAGGTCATTTGGTGAGAGTTATCCTAGCACACTACCCCCAAGGTATTGGGTTGTTTCTGGTATAACTTTATATATATAAATTTTTGGTTTTTTATGTTAGTTTGTGTATTGCAGGGGCTTAACACAGTCCTCTCTGATTCACTATGATGCAGTGCCCCACGAAGAAAATGATACACATGGCCCTCTTTCACCAGTTTACTTTTCTCAACTCACATGTATAACATTTTTGTAGTACCCCCTAATTCATTTTTCGTTCTCGAGCTCATGGTCTCCTAGTTTATTGAGATTGGGTCAATTTTCTTGCAAGATTTTAGGGTTTGCCTTCCTTGAGAGTGATTTTCTTGCTAATGTCAGCACCCTAGACTTTAGTTGCAACTCACAGTCACATGTAAAATTGATTCCTTCGGACTCCTTGGTAAAGTTATATTCTAAACTTTGAATTTGATTCTTAGGTTTCACCTTTGACCTTTGGGTTGTTTTTTGATGGCAGGATCCCACAAGAGCAGAAGGATCACCCTCTTTCCAACATGAAATCATGGGTAATAGGGTTTAAACTCTTATTTTAGTTTTTTGTGGATTATGGGGTTTGTTCATGCTCTAGACATCTCTAATAACTCTTTATTGTCAATTTGAGGTGTTGGCAGGTAATAACTCGATCTCTTCATTCATTTTGGCTTTATGGATAATAATGCAACCTGGGTCCTCGCACACTTATTGATTTCATGCAAGGCGGGTACCTTTCACATGGTTTTCTCCCAAGGTAGTCACTGCTTATCTGATATGACTCATGTTTTCTTGGCCACGACGGTGAGCTATGACATTTTTTGTCTCTTAAAGACATTTGTCTATGTTTGCAGTGATGGTTAAATCTGCATCGATAAATTTCTGTCTTATTACCCCTATTTGAAGGGACTGTAATAGGAAGTGGCCACACCCTTTGATCCAGAAACACAGGATTGATTATTTGCCCAATTTCACGAAATATTAACTGAGGTTTATTTTATGTGAATGAATGAGAAAAAAATGAGTTTTTAAGTTCCTTTAAACACGAAATTGAGAGCTAAAAATAAACCTCAGTGCTAGAAAGAAAAAAATAAACCACATTGATGATGGAGTTTTCCCTCGTAGACTACATCTCCAGGTCTTCTTCCAATGGGTGCTTGCTATAATAGGAATGCTCAAGAAGGATCTTTACATACATTTTCGCCATTCTGGACTGTGCACGCATGCACCAATGACTACTATCAACATGTAGGCCTCAACCTCTACTCTCTAACACACCTCTCCACTCTAAAAAATGTCCAAGGATGACCTAGATATTCCTAAGAAGGCATTTGCAAGCATAAATATAAGATACTCTTCAGTTTCAGTATACCACTATCTCCTCCTTGGCATCGTAGTAATCCTTTTATATAGACCATGGGAGGTCCTGAGGTCAAACCTGCGAGTCTCCCAGGCAGGCTTTGGTAACAGATTATATTAGCATAATAATTGGTTGCATTGGCACAAACCATATAACAAATTTATATACCAAAGTTTTTAATGTCATAACCCTTGGCGTAATTGTAATATGAGACATGGAATATGGTTATGTTAAAGTTGTTGGCGGGTATATTTATATACCCGCTGGCCAACATAACCACAAATCCATGGCATTTCTCTTGGCAGTGACATATGATAGCAGTGCATAAAATGTTAAGCCTCGGTGGTTACAATTTGTTGCTGTTATGTTTGGAGTTTCCACTAGATTGGTTGTTAACTTAATTGGAGGGTTTGGAGGACTACCGAGCCTAGCGGTTCTGGCAAGCCTTCCCCCCATCCATAATATAACTCATTTCAAATATAAACATTTTCCATAGAGTATTAAAGATCGACCCGTGGGCTGATAGTAAGGTTTTGTGCTATGGAATGGGAATTCGTGGGTTTGAATCTGACCTACTCATCTGACCTCTATTGACTTTCACCACCTGTGTTGACATTGACCCGCCACGTGTCACACTGAGAGAGTGCCACTTGGCCTGCAAGGCCCACTCTTTTTATCTTTTTCCCATAAACGTCAGAGTGTGTTTTCTCACTCATATAGAGGCCATTTTCAAAACTGAATATATTTTCGGAATCAACGCGACCGAGCTCTTCGACTTGGCACTGGTTTTGCAAGCATCTGAGAAATTCCTCTCCACAAGAAGCTTTTGGACCACCAAAAGTTTGGTCTTAAGTATAAATGAGGTGAGGGTACAACTCCCTCACCCTTCTGAACTCCATCCACCTTGCTTTTCTTGGATTCATGCCTTTGATTTCCACTCGAAGATACTCAACATCTCCACACCTAGAAGTGCAAACATTTCTATAAAAAATGGTATCTTCTTGTAACTTAGTGATACATTCAGGTGCAAAATTATCTACAATAGGAATTTGAACATTTTCCTCCGAATCCATGATCATAGGAGGTTCATACAACTTCAAATTTTCAACATTTACAACTTAATATATGTGCATGTATGGAGGCAAATTTCACTAGAATGCATTGTGCCCAATCTTTTCAACAATCTTAAATGGACTATACCTGATAGGTTTCATCTTATTATCTTCACCTTTCATCCTTTCTTTGTTGATGTATTGCCATACATGATCACCAAATGGAAGTGATGATCCAACTGATGCTTATGATGGTGCATTTTGTATTTGGTATGACTTTTCTCCAATTGATCCGACACTGCTCATGAATCTTCTGGATTCTTTGAATGAACTTGATTTCTTTGTCGACATCTCCACGTCCATCCTCCTGAGCTTATTCACCAAAGATGAATTCCATTGTGGATTTTGGCAGGTACCCAAAACATGTTTGAAAAGGAGATCTACCTGTACAAGAATGCAAGGTCTGGTTGTAAGCATGGTGGACATAGTGTAAGGATTCATCCCACAACTTAGGATTCTTGTTGCAATAGCCTTTGAGAAGATGTACCATTTTTTGTTCACCAACTCTATTTGTCAATCGATTTTTGGATTAAAAATTGTGCTCTTTTTCAACTTAGTGTCCATGAGTCCCCATAAATTGGACCAAAACTCTCCCATAAAATGAGAGTCATGATCTACACCAAAATTTCGTGAAACTTGAGAAGAATGTGCTTCCCTGATCACGTGCACTCTTTCTCCCTGTGGTATTCACAACTTGCCAAGATGGTACAATAACCTGTCATGAACATGATAATTCAACAACATCCATGGACCACGTTTTCTCAAATTTTCAGACTAGATCCATCTACTTCAACACATCATAACTTGTAGGCCAGGTTTCATTAAATTTTCAAACTGGACCCATTATCAACACCTAAGCTCAATATGAAAAATCAAATTGTAACTCATCACTGTTACATTATCATTTATCTCTGACACATCTAAATCAATTAATAATTGAAGCCTAATCATCAATCTCTGACATAACTGAAACCCAATCATTAATTTCTGAATAAACCAATCATTGAAATCTGGAAAAATGGGTTGCAAATATTCATTCAAATATTCCTAACCATGACGCCTGTGTAAAGCATGAAAGAGGTTTTTTTTAATGAACCATTGCCAAAAAAAACCTCTTTGGTTTTCAAAAAATATTTTGTAGATGTTCAGAAACCTTGCCCAAAGTTGATGACTAAAACATGAAAAATTGAGTGTTGTCGTTTGATTTGTGAGCACAATAAGAATAGTTGTTATGAACATATAGAGATAAATATTGTGTTAATGTTCTTGAAAATAAATAAAAAAATTGGATGCACAAACAAATAACTATTAAGTTTGATATTTCTTAAAAATAAATAAGTTATTCGCATGCAAAAAAATAGAACAATTATGTTAATATTTCTTGAAAAGAAGTTATTTACAAGCAAAAAAATATAACAATTATGTTAGTAATTCGTGAAACTAAATTAAGTTATTTCATTTAAAATATTATCAAAGATTTTCTCCTGATGCATATGCATTAAATTTTTAAATAAAAATATTGGAATCTTAAAAAGAATATATGCTTATGTGCTTATGAATACTATCTAGTATATGTGATCCACTATAAATGAGTATGTGAGTAACATTTTTGATAAAAAGCTCACATAAAACCTTTTTATAAAATACCATTGGCTGTGTTATTTGAGAACGCTTTTTTATTCATGTTATTTCTTGATGAAATATGCCCTTTTTTTAGATGTGTGAAATGATTGAAAAATATTCTGTATTGTATGCATAATAGCTAGTCAGTTAGCTAACTTTTGGAAAAAGAATAATTAATGTATTAAATTCCTTTAAATATATATATATATATATATATATATATATACATGTGCGGAAGTATCTGTTGTGTTATAAATATTTAAAAAGAAGAGAAGAGAAAAACAAGTCCTTGTATATATTATGTAATTAGATTTTTCGAGAGGAATATGGGTAAACATATGCTTTATTGTGTTAGGATTCTTTTGAAAGATTATTTACAGAAACGTATACTCTTGCATGCATGGAAAAATTTAGTTTTGGTATTGGATTTATGGTGAAAATGAAGGTCAAATCACATAATATTGATTGTATTAGTCTTCTTTTGTGAAGAATAATATGCATTTGCACAACTAAAGGGATTAGCTATAGTATTAGTTTTATTTTGTGAGAAGATTATGTATAGATATTGGGCTCGATCTTTTGGTAACAGGAAAGTGCTTCTTTGCATGCATGAAAGAATAAATGTTATGTGTTTGATCTATTAGAAAAAAAATGTGTTTATCTTTCCATGCAAGATTTAGTTAGTTTCCCTTGGAAATATATATATATATATGTTTCACATGGAAGAAGAATAAGTTATCATGTTATTTTCTGTTGAAGAGGACAAATAGTTGCATGCACGAAATTATAACTATTATGTTAACTATGTTTGAAATAGGCCTTGCATTTTATACATAATAGCCATTGTAAATAGCTCCCGTGGAAAATATATTTTAGGAAAAGAACATGCATTCACATGCATAATTATACAATCGACTACTTTAATCCCTTCGTAAAAGAAAACATAATAGTAGGCATAAAGAAAATTACTTATTGGGATATTTCTCTTGAAAGATTGTTATGCATTTGCATGAACAAGAACAATATCTAGTATGTTAGCTTTCCTTTGGAAACAATATGAAAGTGCATGCAATATTATGTTAGTGTTTTATTGGAAATATGACACTTTATAGTAATTTACTTGTTACTAATGCATATGTAGTGATGTTAAAGAATATATTTCATTACATTATGTTTATGATTTATGCATTCATACGAGTAGATGTTGAAGTGTCACTAACAAATATTGATTATTGGTTAATTAATATCTTGTTATCTATCTAATCATGATATCAAGTGTGTTGGTGACAGCAATGGCATGGAAGGATGATGACTTGTGTAAAGGATAATTCACATTTAACATTGTAGTGGATAAAGATTTGTTGGTCCATGCATATTTAGGAATGCTAACTATTGGATGATCCACTAATGGGAAGAACCAGGTTGCAAAGACTTAATATTCATGGCTTCATGGATAAATGATATCATGATGTTTGTATTAGCCTATATCTAGTTATGCTTCAATTCAGATGATAATTCTTTGTACTTTTTTAACACAATGGTTAAAGGATAGGCTCCCTTATAAGCCATTGAGTGAGGGTTGAATACCCTCATGAGTGTTTAATGAAAAGATTAAATGTTTGTTGGTTTTCACCCTACGGGGTTTCTAGGGTATATCAGTGTCTAATCGTGTGCTTTCTTGTTGTGTATTCCTTTCATGACATGAAGGTTATAATATCAAGATTGCGATTAACTAACTAAGTTAAAATAATCATGGAATTCATGCAATGTTACATTGACAAATTTAAGGTAGTATGTAAAACAATGGTAGTAAATAGTTATGTAACTCACCATGTTTTTAATAAACATTTCTCTATGTAATGATGATGGTTATTTTAATGGTCATGGATGGAATATAGAAAGTAATTTCGAAAGTTACACATTGGTAAATGTTAAAAAAAATTATTCCTAACTCCATGCATTTTCTCGTGAGGTTACTGAGGGATGTTACAGATGAAATGGAGGAAATCTCTAACAAACCCTAAAAGTATGGCAATTTATTAAAACAACAAAAATTGTTTATAAAAGAAGACACTAAAAACAAAAATTGGGTGCATTATTTCCTCAAGAAAATACACGGCTTACAGTAAAAATCTAGAAGCCTAATTCCACTAATTCTGGAATATTTTAAATCGGGGTTACATTCACTCCAAGCAGTCTAAAGTAATTGTGATTATTAACAAAAAAATATCAAAACTTGGCAGGAGCTCATGGATTTGCACTTGACATTATCCATCTCAACAATATGCAAAATAGACTTCATATAGGTGAAGAATGGCCATAAAAGGCTAGAAACATAGAAGCAAATTCCGAGTAAGCAATAACGCAAAACAACAATGTGCTTGAGCTCAAAAAGAAGTGAAACCCTACCATAAAATGATATGGATAAGATCCTTGACCTGTGCCAACCAAACTAAGTGAGATGAGCATCAAGGAATGGACGAGAAAGTAAGCAAAGACAAAAACATAAGTCTAATGAGCCCACAATTACCTTGACAAGTTTGCCTGTTGAAGGAATAATAGCTATCATGTCAATGAGATTGTCTTGTTTAGTAGTGCCAATCCTGAATGAAACCACTGTGTAAGAGAGCAAGAACATGTTTTAATATATCTCTCACCTAGTAGAGTAATTCATCAAGGAATAGTTCCTAAGGGTTCTTGGATCTAGACATCAATTGCAACCAAGAAGGGTACCTGTGATACTAATAAATGCACTAAGTAACCCTTGCAAATTTAGAATAAGACAAGTGAAATAAGAAGAAAAGCATTGAATGAATTACAGAGGAGGTCCAAGTTACGTGAAAATGCCAATAACAACTGACGCAAACACATATATCCTAGATATTTGGGGTTGTTACATAGCTATCAAGGAAGGTTAAATGTTTCAAATGAGTGATAGTGACACAAGTGGGAGGGGGATAGTTACCCCATAACCAACCCTAAGGTTTTTCTTCCGTGTAATCAAAACCAATGTAGATGAACGGCTCTACTGTTGTACAAGTGTACTATACTGCCAAGCTCGACAATTAAGTTGAGAGGGTAACCAAAATCTTGAGAAACTTCTAGCTCCCAAGACTAAACTATTAACCCCTTTATCAATTGACGTGACCATAATTAAAATGAGCATGAATAGTGGGTGTCCTAACCATGTGTATGAACTAACAAGGACCATAAAAAATAATAATCAACACATATGCCTAAGTCACTCTATGCACGATATGAACTTACCATCATAAAAAAGTTGAAGTCATTTTGTAAGTGTTGGAGAACAAAACCGATTAAAGAAATGGGCAATGTTGAAAACAACACATTACAATGAATTATAAATAAAATTGTCCCTCTTTTTGTAAATATCAAGGTTAAATAAAATTAGTATCATGTAACATAGTAGTAATTATACTTAGTAAAAAAATTGGTTAGCTTACAAGGATATGTGATTGGAATCATGGTTGATTATTTGTGATTGCTATAAATAGTTTTAAATAATTAATATAAATTAATTAATTAATTAACTAACTAACAAATTTATTATGATGTAGTTATTGTTGAATGTAGTTATGATAGTTGGACCAATCCAATGTTAAATTAAATTAATTAATTAATAATTTTAATTTATTAATAATAATTTATAATTTTATTGAAGTTTATTGTATATTTCAACCATAGCAGTATAAATTTTATGAATTTTATAAGATATAACATGTTATTTATAATTGATTGTTATAAATTTATGTTTTTTATAGTTCAAGAGGTAAGAAATTGTTGAACATTTTAAATGAATATTATTTTTTTTTAAACGTGTTTAGATATTGTTATTGAATTTTTTTCTTTAATGTTACTTTTTTCAAGTAATTTAGCTGGCGTCACTCGATGTTGTTTAATTGTTTATGGTCATTGTAATCCAATAAGATCGTTACTTAAAGTTTTCATTAATGGCTCAAAGTTTCCATTAATGTCATATTTTGAGTAAATTTTGAATGATTAAATATCGTTGTAATCCAATAAGATCGTTAATTTCATATTTTGATTAAATTTTGAATGATTAGGAACATCGAGGATGAAAACCACTTCTTCTTAGAGTGCCCCGCGTACAACCATATTAGATTTCAGTTCACAATCTTTGTTACAACACTGACCTTCCTAGCCTTTTAAAATGTCAAAATTATAGTGAGGTTGGAAGGCTTCTCTCCAAGCTTTTTGAGAATACGAATAAAATCTTAAATCAAAATAAATAATTTGTTTCTTTAGGTTCGATAGACCAATATTTGTTCTCAACGAACATTAACCATCATCATCATCGAAAGTTTATATATCTTATTATTATTTATTAATAATTTGACAAATAATAAATTAAATTTTATTAAATTACTAATAAATTAATAATTTATTAATATTAATTAGAATTTTTTTATTATAATTTGTTAATATTAATTAAATATTTTTATTATAATTTATTAATAATAATTTTTTATTTTTTATTTTATTGTTGATTTCAACAATACGACTAAAAATTTTATAAGATATAACACATTAATAATAATTGATTAATTATTATAAATTTCTTTTTTACAAAGAAATAGTCGAATATTTTAATTAACTTTTTTTCTTAAAGCATGTTTAGATAATGTTATTGAGTCTTTTTTTTCTTTAATGTTAACGTTTTTTTCAAATAATGTTTATCTAGTGTTATTGGATGTCATTATTTTTTTTTACGGTGGTTGAAATTCAATAAGACAATTGTTCAAAGCCTCCACCAATATCACATTCTGACTAAATTTTGAATGATTAGAGTTAATTTAGTATTGGATAAGGTTCTTTTGAACATTGTTCCACCATGTACGAATACTCTAGGCATGCATAACATGTATGAACAAAAACCACTAGAGCTACAAATACTAATTTTCACTTAGCACACTTCTAGCAAATGGTGGTAGGCATAATTTAAACACTTGAGCAAATATGGGGGAGAATTTAAAATTTGTTAAATATAAATACTAAAGGCAATCCCCACTATTCTTTCTCTCGATTAAGGTTTTTAATTGGTCCAAAGATGGAGTGTTTTTAATATGAACAATCAATATGGGTTCAATGGTGGTTATATATATATATATATATATATATATATATATATATATATATATATATATATATATATATATTGTGTTTTTTTATTGGAATTAAAAAAAGTAAATTATAGTGTGATTCTTTTTGTTAGAATTGTATTGTAATATGAATCTCTCTCTCTCTCTCTCTCTCTATATATATATATATATATATATATATATATAATTATTTTGTAAGTTTTCTAAGAACGTTGGATCATAGTTTGGTAAAGGATCTTGAATCATTTTTATTATCCAATTTAAGTAAGTTAATTCAAAAACATAAAATTGCATTAAAACTATGTGACTAAACTGTGATGGAAAGATTCATTGCGGAGATATGCTTAGTAGTGTAATGGTTTTACACGGTCAAATAGATTTCCATATAATGAGATAATGGTATGGTTACTTCATTTTCATTTTTTCTATTGAATATTTTTTCCTTCTTATCCAATTATTCACTTACTGCATAATGTTATATTTATGGAAATATTTATCATGAAGAAGCAAGGCTTTTCCTTTTAGTGGAAGGACCACCATTATTGAGGGTTACCTTGGGAAAATAACTCCTGTTAAGGGTAAATGTTTGTATGCAGGTAAAATAACAAGGAAAGTGTTGTGGCAAATGTTCAACATTGTTGTGACTTTTGATAACAAATTTAAGCAATAAGGGAATGATCCAGGACGATCCTTTTTTGCAATCCTTTAGGTAATATCAAAAATGAAAAAACTTTTCTACATGATTGAGATATGATCATGTCACATATTGATAGCTGCTTTCATCCAAAGAGAAAAAAAGTTATTCTTTAGTTCACTTGTTTGCAACGAATAATTTGGTCAATCTGCACAACTAGAAAACACTAAAATCATTAAACTATCCAATTGAAAAATGTGTTGCAGAACACACCAAAAGAACAAAAATAGTTGATAAGGATGATGATGTCTTGGAACGTTAAATGCTATTATGTCGTGGAGAGCGTGTGATGCTAAAATGCAATTTGTGGGTTGAAGCTGGGTTGGTTAATGGTGCACTTGGATATATTGAAGATATATTCTATATGCCTAGTTCAAAGCCGCCTCAACTTCCACTATTCACTACAATTATTTTTGAAAAGTACACAGGTGTTCCATTTGATAGGAATTGTCCAAAAATTGAGCCCATCACACCTATTGTTAGAGGGAATCTTAACCAAATTTCTTTCAAAATGGCATGGGCACTGACTATACAAAAACAATAGTAGATGGCTTTGCAACGAGCTACTACAGATATTGGATATAAAGAGAGGAAACATTTAAAATTTACAACTATATCAAGAGTGAAATCTATACGTGTTTTTCTACGAATTTCACCACCTTTTTCTTTTCAACATTATGTAAAAATGTAAAATAGTGCATCAAGATATTAGTGGTAGGATAATTTCATTTGGAAAGGATTTTTTTCTTCTGTAAATAAAAATAAGATTAGTTATGATGTATATCTTCTCATAAATTCTTCCCTATTCTTGTGTGAAATAGTAGTGATAACCATCACATTTGTTTTTAATACTATCTTAGTGACGCTTTTAATATCATTGTACTCTAGTAGGGAGAGAAGTTTATTAATCATTTTCTTATAATTCACATGAATAGTGGATGAATGAGCATGATTTGGTCATGTTTATGCAATTTACCTTATGCATGTGGGAATTTGAATGGTCAGGCATGCTTTATAACCATATGCATGCATGGATAAAAAACCATCCTTGGGTAGTTATGTTTTTTTTATTAATGCATGTGTAGTGTTAGTAAAGAGGTAAGTCTCAATACTTTGTATGTGATTTAAATGTCCACATGAAAATATGCTTGAAGCATAATTAGTAAAGATTTAATAGTTGGATGTCAGAGTTTGTTGATAATAGAAATTGTAGGAAAGTATTGCAGTTCATGTGAAGGACAAATTATCTTTAACATTATGGCAAAAAAAGAACTAGCAATCCATGCAAATTGAAGGAATATCAACTACATAATAATCCACTGATGGGAAGCGCCACATAGCAAAGACATATTGTTCAAGGATTTGTGGGTAAATGATATCATGATTAATGTGATAACTTCTAGCTAGTTATGTTGAACTTAAGATGATTTTTTTTGTAAGATTATTTTTTAACAATGATTAAGGGATGGACTCCATTATAGCCATTGAGTGAGGGGTGAATAGTTTAATGAGACGTTTAATAAAATTAGACGTTTGTTTATTTTTCTCTAAGGGGTTTCTAGGGAATATCGGTGTCCAATGATGCTTTTTCCTTTTGCGTCATTCTAATGGTGTTGCTTCCTTACATGAAATTAATAGTTACATCATCAGACATGTGATTAACTAGCTTAATGAAATGAATAATAATAATGATGTAACATTACAACAAGGAGCTTATGATAATATGATATAATAGTGGATTTTATGTTATTTAACTTAATATTCATTTACTAAATTTACTCTACGTAGTGATGAATATTTTATCTAATGGTCAAATAAGGAATATGGAATAGTAATTCTGAAAGTTACAGACTGGTAAATTCTGTAAAAAAATTCTAATATTATGTGCTTTTACACGATGTTTTCCAATGGATGTTACAAATGGTATCAAAACAAAGATTGCAGCACTAGTGCCTTTTGGGAATCAGTAAGTAGAAAATAAGTAGAGGTATGATGCTAGTGAGCATTAACTCAAGTATGGTTCTAATGAAATTACATAATGATCGATTTAGTAGACTACATTGACATGAAATGCATGATTCATATTAATAACTACATTGAAGAAGAGTAAGTGATAATGTCTTCTTTAAAACTATTATCATGACATTTGAATCTTTATGTGGCTAAAAGATAATAAAACATTTGTTGCATTTATGAAAATTCCCTATCACTCACTAGTGATAGTGTGGATTAACTACCAACATTTACATGCATATTATTATGATAATGATTATTGTGCATTAAAAAAAGTCACTAAAGTTACAATTCCCTACTTATAAAGAATGAATGCATGTATTGTTTTTTGTGATAAGGAAATAATGTAAAAGGTGGGGGGTTTTCCTTAAAGAGGACAATAAAATATTGTGAAAGACATTGAGAGAACACCTTTGGATATTAAATATGAAAATTGAGTCAAATGGTAGGACTTGACTGTATTTGCTAATTGACGATTGAGTCTTGTAATGGATTTGGATTGAATTTAAGATGGTTGGTAGCATTTTATTATTATTAAAATTATATTCATAAATAAGTTTTGATTGAAGATTATTACAAGCTGTAAACAATGTGATTGTGGTAGTTTACTTGATGTTGTTGGTTTATTGGTGATCATACATTATTGAATTTTTGGATTGTTTAGGTTGTTATCAACATTTACACATTAATGATAAATCTGTGTTTTATATGAATAAAAAAATTCATATGCTTTTATGCATAACATTATTGTATGCAAGAGACTACAAGGATTAAAAAAAATATTACTTTTTTAAACAATGCATACATATGACTGCAAGTTTTCAAAACATACAAAAATCTTGGATCATGATACAATAGTGTCATTAAAGTGATTGATTTGATGATTCTATCAACTAAATGGTAGAACTAGTAGTAATCAGATGATGTTGATTACATTGTATGTTCAAACTTCACAACTTTACAAAGTTGATGATTCAATGATGATGCTAGATCCTATGCATCTTACATCTAACAAATATGTTAATTCATCCTTTCGAATTTTATCGAGTTCCTGTGAATATTGTGGTAAAATAACATATAAAATTTAGTCAGTTAAGTCCATTGTGTTTTGGACATGTGGTGTCCTTGCTTTCATTATTAAACAAAAATATGAATGGAATTTTGAATCTATTATCATGACTGATTTGTTGAACCAAGAAAATTTTGTGTGATTGACTTGAATTTGGTAATTCTGTATAATGATTGTTGATTAGATGCATATGCATAAATAAAATGAAGTCTTTCATGGACTAGAACTATAGTGAGTATCATTGATTTGTTCAAATGAAATATGATTTTTTTAAATAGGTCATAATCCCTTAACTGGTCGTATGGGAAACAACTTCATAGAAACATTATTTTAAAGTTATTTGGATGTAGTATCTAAAATATGTATCCTTGTTATGCTTACTTTTAATGCATGATTTTTTTTGCGAAAAGCGATAAGATCAATACGTTTCTACATTGTTAAAATATTGAGAACATAGATGAAGCAGAAAGTGAAATGCATCTTGACTGTATCTGATAAAACGTTTTGTGCATAAAAATATTTTTTAGAAGGTATGGTTTTATCAAAAAAAATCATGACTAATGCCATTGATGTGATTAAGGGTAGCTTAATGGCAGCATAAGAACACATTGCAATGCGATTTGCAACTGTAAATGAGAAAGTATAATGCTATGATGTCCAAGATATAGTAATGTTTTTGTAAATTACATGATGGTTATTATGTGGAAAATTTGAAATAAATACCACATGTATGATGTGAGATGTCATTTATGATTTCCTATCAAATTTACTTTTATAGACTACAGTACCCATTTTGAGGGTTAAAGTATGAATACATGATGTACACACATGTTTTCTTTGCATTAATGGTAATGTGCATATAGTCAGTGATGTAAAGTATAGTGGGAAAAAGTGCTAAAAAGAATTTCACATGCAAGATAGTTATGGGGCAATTATAAAGGCCAAGAAGGCCTTGGGCTAATTTCGGTTGCCTACCCTAATTTCCACTCCCTAGAGATAGATGATCTTAATAAGTGAAAATAATTGGCCAATATGGTGAGAGGGGAAAAATTCATAAGAAACTCTATTGGTTTTAGAGCTTATTGGAGGAGACACAAAGAGTGAGATTTTGAGATTTAAATTCCTCACAGATAAGACATTGTTGGAGGAATAGGTATGACAATACTAAGAAGAATCATGTATTGGAACCTGTATGGTAAAGTGGAATTTACGAGTTAAAATGGTATAGTCAGTGGAATTCTAGGTTGAACCCTACATGATCAATGGAATCCTAGGTTGTACCAGGTGTGGTCAGAGAGATCTAGGTGAAAATGGTGCGGCATAAGATAAAGAATTGTTATGGATGTGAAACTAGTTCAATATGGTTGTGGGAACTAGTGCCCATTGTTTGGGAGGACCATTCATTTTCCCACTATGGTTCTCATAACATAACAAGTTAACTAATCAGATATGTAATGTGTTAAAAATGATTTTTTCTATATGATCATGTAAGAATTTTATGTAAATCTTGATCAGAAAGGATCTTAGTGAGAAGAAACGTATTACTGGAAGTGTAAGTTCCTTTATTGTATTACTAATCTTGTAAATGTCTTTAGTGGGGGCTAAGATAGTATGCAGTTGTTGTAGTTATTGATGATTTGATTATTAGAGAGATAAATGGTCTCTGAGCACTTGTAGAAATACTATGTAAATGTATTTATAGAGGCTAAGATAGTATGCGCTTGGAGGAGTTACAAATCATTTCCATTATTAGAGAGTTGGGTGCTCTCTAAGTAATTGCAAAAGTATAATGATAATTATTATGAGTTAAATTATTATGAATATCATCTGATTCAAAATGTTGTGATTAATATGATTATGTTGGTTACAATGTGCTTGCCATGGAGGGTGTGAAACCCCTTTGGGTGCTTGTTTTTAGGATGAAAAACCACCTATAATTAATTTTTTGAATAAAGTGACCATGATTTCCAAGAGTAATTGGTAAGTAATGATAATTTGGTATAACGACTTTGTTTGTTTCTATGAAATTAAATAATTCTGTAGCTATAAATTCTTATGATTATAGATAAAAAATTATTGTTTTATTTAATGGTATTTCTTGGAAATAAAATCCTTAATTTTAAAGGGGAAGCATCCCATTTTGGCTTCTTATATTGTTATATCATGAGTGAAAGTTTTTGATGAACACCAAGGGTAGTGTTATATTTATGGGGAGTATGTAATACCCCTACATAATAATTTTAATAACTTGAAAATTTTAACATAACTCATTTGACGAGTTGTTGATATAATAACCTTTGTGTAAGTAATATGACAAGTTATATTGCTTTATGGAATTAAATAAAAAGAGGAAATTCCCATTCATTGGTAGTTGTGTGGTTTGTGTAGGTTCTGATATATTTTATTTAATTATAGTTCCATTAAGTTTCTCTTGATTTGGGATTTGTATAAGCTCTGCTACATTTTATTTGTAATCAATTATATATTCCCTTTTGTGTATACGTTGAAAAATATTCATAGAAATATTCCGCATATATAGATAAGTTTGTAAAGTGAGCTTGCAAATTGTGTAGGCTA
Organism: Pinus tabuliformis; assembly: GCA_031772625.1. Classification (NCBI taxonomy): domain Eukaryota; kingdom Viridiplantae; phylum Streptophyta; class Pinopsida; order Pinales; family Pinaceae; genus Pinus; species Pinus tabuliformis. The sequence goes on from CM062817.1 coordinate 1,334,850,439, forward strand.
TCGATCTCCAAGCTCTATCACAATTCTCATGCAAAGATGAGAGGCATAGTATCAACAAAAGCACTTAGTACTCCTAGAATGCAGTGCATATCGGAGAGCAAGGAAAAAGAGGTATTTTTGAATATCTCAATATGCTTCAAATAAAGGTTAAAATATTTTTGTTCATGTATTAATGTTGGGTTACATGATTTGCTAGTGTACAAAGACTAGCCATTGTTCCTTTTAAAAGGAAAAAGAGATTCATAAATTTCTGGTATGTAAATATTGCTTAATGTTCCTTAAAAATATCTTGTGAGCTCCTAGTATGTACATACTGGCTAATGAATTTCCTGTGCAAAGGCTAATTAAGTATTCTCGAAAGAATTTGATGAATTTCGAGAAAGTAGATACTAGTTAATGTTTATTTTTATGGGAAAGAATTTCATGAATTATTGTGCATAGAGACTTAGGTAAAATAGGTTTACCTTGTCAAAAGCTTTTATAATTCTCATGCTTGTTACTCATAATCAATTCTTGGAAAGATTCCCTTGAATTCTCATGCACAGAGATAATAAATTATAGTACTTTGTTTGAAAATAATAAATAATGTCCTTGTGCTCCAAGATAACAATAGTTATGATGGTTTTATTTGAAAAACATTATGATAGTTTCCTGAGAAAAAAATATGTGGTTATAAGCACATGTATGCTAGCTATTTTACTCATTTTCTAGGAAAGAATTTGAATCTATTCTGACAACCTTGTTGGAAAAGATGATATATCTGTTTCAGTAGTTTCTTGAAAAAGAACATGTGTTTATATGCACACAAATACTAGCTATTTTGATAAATTACACTAAAAAGGATATGTATTTAATTTGAAAGTTTCCTTAAAAGAGTATGTGAACATAAATAATATATTTTGTATTAGTTTCTTGTAATAGAAAGATGTATTTGCATATGTGGAAAAAAATATAAGTGTTGAGGTGCAAAAAAAATAGTTAAGATGTTATTTTTTCTAGATGAAAATATGTGAACTTATATACATAAAAAATGATCTATTATGCTACTATGCTTGAAAATAACAAGTGTTTGTATGTACAAAAGAATGGCTATTGTACTGGGTTTTTTGAGAAAGTATTTGTGGTCATGCGCAAAGGAATAATAGCTATGGTGTTAGCTTCCTTTGGAAAGGAACATGCCATTTAGTGGTAGGCTAATTACTTTTAGAAAAAATGTGTTCTTATGTAAATAAAAATAAGATTAGCTATGATAAGTATTAGAACTAGCATTAGTTATGATGTGAAGAAATAGTGATAACCATGGCATTTATTTTCAATACTATATTAGTGAATCTTTTAATATTATTGTACTCTCGTAGGTAGAGATAAAATTTATTTATTCATTTTCTTATAATGCACAAGAAGAGTGGATGATGAGCATGATTTCGTGATCATTATCCAATTTACCTTATGCATGTGGAAATTTGAAGGGTTGGGCATTGTTCATAACCATACACATGCATGGATAAACATACATGTTTGTGTAGTTATGTAATTTTGATTAATGTATGTGAAATGTTAATAAATATGAAAGTTTAGATACTTTGTTTGCATTTTAACTATGCCCATGAAAAGATGCCTGAAGCATAATTAGTAAATATCTAATAGTTGGATGTCAGAGTTTGTTTATAATAGAAATTGTAGGAAAGGATTGTAATTCATGTGAATGACAAATTATCTTTAACATTATGGTAGGAAAAGAACTAGTGATCCACACAGATTGAAGAAATTTTAGCTGCAGGATAAAACATTGATGGGAAGAACCAAACCATAAAAACATAGAGTTCAAGGATTTGTGCGTAAATGATATCATGATTGATGTAATAACCTCTAGCTAGTTATGCTTAACCTAAGATGATATTTATTTGTACTATTAATTTTGAATAATGGTGAAGGAATGAACTCCCCTACAATTTTTGAGTGAGGGTTGAACACTCTCAAGAGACGTTTAGTAAAATTAAATGTTTGTTCATTTTTTCGTACAACGTTTCCAATGTATATCAGTGACATGTTAGATGATCCAAAAATAAAATATTATCATAGATTATAAAGTAGGAATAAAAGAATTAGTATTTTAAGATATTAAATTAATAATTATTATTCTAGAATGTTTAAATTATTTAATGGAGACATTTAGAATTATTATATTGTTGTAACAAGATATGACTCTCCAAAAGTGTCATATCTTAGGCTATATTTTAGGAGATTTGTTAGCTAGTTGTTTTGAATAGCATCTATTGTAAATGGAAACTTGTTATTTAATAAATGATCCATAATTAGAGGTAGTTAGGACATGTAGCTTATAAATAGCTCATTGCAAGAGTGTTTGGATGTTCGGATGTAAACTCTTGCAAAATCAAATATGTAATTATTTTTTCTGATTAATAAAATGGACACTTCCACAATTATGACAAAGGATGTGTTTGTATTTTTTGTAAATCTAATGTCTTTTCTTGCTGACATGATGTTAAAAATTACATCATCAAACATGTGATTAAGTAGTTGAATGAAATGAATAATGATAATGATGTAAGATTACAACAAAGAGCTAATTGTAATATGCTATATTAATGAATGTTATGTTATGTAACCAACTATTTATTTACCAAAGTTTCTCTATGTAATGATGAATATTTTATCTAATGCTCAATAAGGGTATATGGAATAGTAATTTGGAAAGTTACACATTAGTAAATTTTGTAAAAAAAATTATTTTTACACAAAGCTTACTAGGAAATGTTACATAAATCAATTTAGGAAAACATGCCCTATTTTAATTCAAACAATTAGGAAAATAACACCCTCTTCAGATCTCTAGCATGATTTAAGAAGACAATGAAATACATGAAAGTTATTAAAATTACTAAGATATTTAGACAAATAAAAAATAATAACAATGAATTTATAAAAATATAATATAGTATTCAGATACCAAAGGTCTTAGGCATGAATAGCATCAATGTATATATAAGTATTGAGGTAGTATTTCCTCTTTTATCACAAAAATATTCAACAGTTTGAGATAATAAATTTATATTTTAAGATTACATAAATTTTATATAGTAATCTTTGATAAGAAATTTATGTGATAAGTAGAAATTATATGTCATGAGTAAATACAATTATATATGATTGAATGGTAGTTTGGATAATCAAATAAATAAATGTTTATTATAATTTTGTGCTTGAATGATAGTTTGGATAGTCAAGTAAATAAATGTTAATTATAGTTTTTTGTATTTTATGAGATTACATAAAGTTGAGGTATGTGATTTTCTTTATTAATAAATAGAGTATATATATATATATATATAATTTTTTTAAATTATTTAAATTTATTCAAAATTCAATTAAAAAATGGTAAAATCTCATAGATTTTACTGTGTAAATTTCATATAATTAAATAGTAATAAAATATAAAACCCTAAATCCACATTTTATGGAAAATGCAATTACAATATCACCAAAAAAGAAAAATCATGTCAGTGAATAGTATAGGTTAGAAAACCTAGGAAATTTTTATCATTTAATGGTTACTTTTACAAATAACCTAACTTGCAATGATCCCATAAGACCGTGACAGGCCATTTAAAAAAGAAAGAGGATGAAATTTTGTGAGAGATAACTTGCTAAGCTGGATCTGTTTCTTCAACTTGTCCTGATGATGAACCACACTAGTTGGTTCGAAACGCGTAGACAAATGGTATCCCATGTGATTTTCGCCAAAAAATCTTTCACAAACTTGATATGAATCATAAAAACCTGAACTCTATAAAAGAAAATGAAAATGTTACCAGTGAAATGTTTAAGCCAATACAGGGGCACTGTTGAAGTGTCGTATCCATGTACTTGAAAGGTGTGAAACAAAATCTAGTGGTGTAATGGCGTGATCCGTAGGTTTATAAAATACATGTTAATTTACCTAAAGGATTTTAAAAATATATGTAGATCAACAAAGGATATTTGCGATGTGCTCAAAATTATTGCGTTCCAGAATCCTACTCTGATTTCATACAAAGGAAAAGTGCAAACAACCCTTCTAGTGAATATTTAATTTTGTTGTATAACTTAATGAAACCCTATTAAAATATTTCAAAATGTCGACCTTGCACTTGTCTCATTAAAATATAATAGACATGACCGATTATGACGCAATGAAATAGTAGATGATCGGACCATTTTCTATGCTAGTTGGTTTCGTACGCTTGGGGATGAACGATATGGACCTTTTTTGATGCGATAAGCTAAAGGTAATTATCTCCACAGATCTGATATTAGTATTACGTTTGGGACGTCTGGGTCATTGAGTTTTGTGTTTCGATAAACTAATAGTCATTATCCCCACATCTCTGATATTACTATTAGGTTTGGGACGTCTAAGTTGTTGGGCTGATGGTTTTGTTCAACGTCATTGTCAATGATGTGATTTTATCGTCCGAGAATTCTTTAATGTAGTTCCACACCTCTGTCATACCCTCTCCAAAATTGTCTCCAACATAGCAGGATGACCTAGCCTTTTGTACATTGTATTGCACTGCTACTCTTGCGGGGGTGGTACAACTAATAACTCCGTTGAAGCCTTTGTTGGTCTGCTTTAATTGTTGAAATGTGACCCCCATATCCCCTCTCCCAATTTGCCTCCAACATAGCAGGATGATCTAACCTTTTGTACATTGTATTCCACTGGTACTCTTCTGGGGGTGGTACAACTACTAACTTCCCTGAAGCTTCTTTTGGTGTGCTTTATTTGTTGAAAGGTGACCTCTATATTCTATTAAGTAGTAATGGAATTCGATGGGTAAATTGTTAGTTATGGGAAAATTGTTAATTATTACGTAATTTCTCTCTCAAATAAAATTAAAAATTTGCAAAACATTCCAGATTTTAGGTCAAAATTTGAAAACAGGAAAATGTGAAAACAACCAAATTTGAGGAGTGGGTATTTGAAATTCCGAACCTATTTATTTTTCCTCTTGGTGTGATACATTAAATACTCTCCCCAAATAGTGCAGTAATGAAATTTTTATTAGATTGGTCGCTTTTATATTAATCCAAAGAACCTTCAATAGGGCTTACTCTAATGAAAGTTTCTATCAGCCATAAAACTTTTCCACTATCTACGAGATTGCAAATAGATAGTATAAATGTAATGAAACTTTTACGTTTTTCTAATTTTCTATGGTTGCACCTTAAAATGAATAATTTCGTTAGACCCTTCTACGTCAAACGGAGTATTTGATTTATAATAGCATTTGAACCTGTTGAATTTTTAAATTCGTTAAGAGTCTTTCACGTCAAATAGAGGTTAACTTGTTGATTTTTCCATTTGGATAGCTAAGTTTGTTTTAAATGATAAATTATAATTTTAACTTCTTAAATTTCCAACATCCAAATATTTTATGAGTTTTTCATAGATATGATTTTTTTATATTCAAAAATATGATTTAAATGATAAAACATTTAACTACGCACCAAAAATCACGATGAAAAAAAACGAAATGGATTATTTTGTGAATTATTATATTATATTTTAGTTAGATTTACTTTTAAATCTATAATCAATTATTTTTTTAATATTTTTTTGGAAAAAAATGAAAATATGTAATGTAGGTTAATAAAAATTGTAAAATATAAAATTTTAAATATGGAAAAAATTAAGTTGAAAATAAAATTTAAATTTAAATTTACTATAAAATAAAGAAATATTTTAATTTTAATTTATTAAATAAAATAAATATTAGTTTGAAAAATATGGAGAGGGGTGAGGTGAATTGCACCATCTTTTTAGTAGGGGTAATACATTAAAATAGAGAAACTATAAGCCTTGTGTAAGACATTATGCAAGGATGATGAGGTTGGAAATGGGGTGGTGCCTCAACGCTTGTGAATGAGAAGTTGGCCCTAATGAAATACATGGTGGAGTTTGTTTCCAGGAGAGGTATCACACTCTAGAGTATTGGATAAGTAACTTAGTTGATAATCTGAGATCCACTGAGTAATGCAAAGCATGAGCACTATTACACCGAGATAAGTAAGAAAAAGGGGATTACATAGGGAAGGGCCTCCATTTTTTATGGGTTACTAATCTTTGGAGGAATTGTGGTTATCATTGGAAACAATTTGAAATTGTGTTTTACATCAATATCAATGGGTGGATTCACCTAGATGCGGGTGATAATCAAGTCATTTGTGGTGGTTAGACGGTCGGGCGGCGAGAGGACTAGCCACATGGTTGCCTTCGTCTTTTCCCATGCCAACCTGAAGGGCATTCATGGCACCTTGCAGGTGCCATTAAATGAGTGCTCTAGCCAAGAACTCACCATAATGCTCATAGCAATGGCCTCCGTAGACCATAATGATATTCCTCCTTCCCTGCTCCACTGCTATGTCCTCCTCAAGCCGCAGACCATGATGCTATTTCTCCTCCCTTGCTCCACTACATTTGTCCTCCTCAAGCCGCAATGCCCTGCTCTCGCATTGTAATGGGAAGCCGTTGTTGGCTGCTCAGTTGTATAGACCTTGGCAACGGGTTTCATTTCTCCCACACCAGACTCTGACTTTGCAATTTAGCTTCTGCTCAGACCTCCTTCATTCACTCTCTGCGTAGTCATTCCACCAATCTCCTTATTGAGAGCCCTATTTTGAATCCTGCCATGGCACACATTCGCCACTGAATGCGGAGCAGGAGAGGAGGAACTCGTGGAGGGAGCATCTGACCTCTTGCAACACCCAGCCCAAACTCTGTCTCCCCCTCCTCCTCAACTGACATACCAAATCCTTATGGTTCCTTCTTCGGCCGATATCCCGACACCCGTAGTGGTAGGGGAAGAGCTCAGCTCCAAGGCACAGGAAAGAGGGATGTCGCTGTCCACACAACTAGTTTTCCCCTTCCTCTGCACCCAACACCCCATACAATGCAATTCTATTTCCACAGCAACCTGCATCGACCTGTTATCACTGCTACCGTAACCATCACATTCTCTAAAGAAATCGACCTCCCGGAAGCTCTACCTGAGCATAATGCTGAGTAGGAGAGGGCAGCACCAAGAAACAGATGCAATCACAACCCAGGTAAACAGCAGCTCCATGAAGATGTTGCCACCCGGCATGACAAAGTGTTGGCTGGTAGTCAACAAGCTGCTGAAGGCAGAATTGGCGACACGCCGGCTTTAGGAAGCAGGCTGGGAGACACGTTCGGACCGCATGCAACTACAAGTAGCTCAGCGGATGCCAATCTAGCATGGGGAGGCGGAACATCAGCAGAAGAGCATGATTGGTACGAGTATGCGTGCCTGATTAAGGAAATACCTGCTGCAGACAACCTCTAGATTCGACACTTGGTAGCCAGGTGTCGCCCTCTGCCAGATGGAAGATTTTTCTGATGATTGGACAATTTTGGTTATGTTTTTTTTTAGTTTTGTTATGTTTATGCAATGTCTGATATGTTTTTTGGACAAAACTGATAACCCCTGCGTGGATTTTTTTGCTTTTATGGACTGGTTTCCCCATTGTTGCGACAGCCAAGGTTAGACAGTCATATTTTTTGATGAACGATGCTCAGCACTGTTGAGGCTCGTGCCTCACTGTAATGATACTTTTTCTTATATTAATAGAATAAATTTACTTAGAAAAAAATATCAATGGGTGGATTGAGAGTGGTAGCTAACACTCCACAAGTTGGAAAAGTTGAGTGTTCAACCTAAACCTGTGAAGGAGGAATTTGTTAGGTTTTGCCACTGGTGTCGGGCATCAATGGGGGAAACTTTCTACTCTTCAACCCGCTAATGACACTCTTATTGTTGGGTTTCTCTTTTATGGGTTTGTTTACTAGTTGCATTTTCTATCAGTATCTGTTGGAGAAGATGACCCAGACTAAAGGGGAAGCATATTCCCATAGAACTTCCTTATCTAAATTTGAAGTGATGGCATATTGAATAGGTTGGATCCCTGATATGGAGCATAGAAAAGGAAGAGATAATCAATACATGCATACAATTGATTTGTATTAAAAGATGAAGTTCATGTTGGGACACAAATTGTGGATTGCCAATAAACTAGGATGTACCCACTACACACTTCTGATCACATCCATGGGAACCTAAAAGATTACGACAACAAACTCGATAGGATAAGGAACATATTGGTGAGGATCAAGTCTCATCTTCGCAACCTGCTAGCATCAACTAGACCCTTGGCTCATGCAACAGAGCCTATTCTAATGGACAACTCAGACTCAAAACCCCACACTTGATTGTTTTATGATTATGGATATTGTGTTTTTAGTGCTAGTAGTTTTGTGAAAGGCTAGATGGACCGTCATCTATATCTAGTCTTGATAGATTTTGGTTTTCATATGTTTTAAATTGTCTTTTGTGACCCTACATAGAGTACATTTTTTTTATGGTCATGTATCTCATTTAAGACCAAAATGACATATGACAATCTGTGATGTAATGTATTATATTTACAGTTAATAAATTTCACTTCACAGGAAAAAATATTAAATAAAATAAATAAAGGAACATTTGAATATATAAATTTAATTTTATTATTTAAGAAATATTCAATTATATTGTTTCTCCCATAATTTTTTTAATTTAATTAAATATATTATTTCTAATATAATAAATCACTATATTAGTTATCTATATTTAATTTAGATAGTGTCGAAAAATACTACCCTATATTATAATGAATAAATACATATTTGTTATATAAGATATATAAATATTTATCACTTATATATTTAAAAAAATTTCAACATTTATATATATTTCTTTAACTATTATTTTATAAGAATAATTCATTTTACTTCATTAAATATTATAGAAAATTAAATATGAAAAAAATCAAAATAATAGCTTTTAATTTTACTAAAAGTAAATATATATTAATTTATATTATTTATTATCATAATGGTTTAAAAGTAATGGTATGATTGCTTTTAAAATATTTTTTCTCTAAACTGTATTCTAACCATATTCCCATGAATAATAAATACTTTAGTGAATATGTTGAGTAGTTTTGACCCAACTACAATTAGTGAATATATTGAGTAGTTTTGACCCAACTACAATCCAAAAATTAATAAAAGAAATAAAATAAAATAGGGTTTTTTGATCTACATTCGAATTTTATTTAGAATTGTATCTCTCCTACCACGTTGTATATCTTCACCAGAGGGTGAAGTGTATCCATCCATCTTTCTCGGCCTCATCTTTTCTGTGATGGGGAGGAGGGAAAAGTTTCAAGACTTGACATACCGAATACAATCTTAATTGGCGTACCACATTCACATAAACAACTCGTAACGAATTTTTTGGAATTCAGAAGAGGATGGTGGCAAGGAGATGCTGAACAACAACGTGGGCCTACAGTACAGAAGTTTCAAGTCAATGGAAAGCGGGATGGCTCCAAGAGTGACGTTTTCCTATGTTACAACTTCTCAGGTTTGCTCCAAGAGTCGGCCGTATATTGCGACGCTGCGACGCATTAATCTCCACCCTTTTGGACATCGAAAAGTCACTTGTGTTAATTTTAGTTTTAAAATGGATTTGCAAACTTTGAGAAGTTGCAATTTACTTTGTCATTGAAAGGCGTGTACAAGAAAAATGACATACACCGAAACAATATTTAAAATTCCATAAGCATTTAATTAGTCAACACAAATTGTACAGAAATACATTTAAATAATAGAAAGAAAGATATAATACGACAGATAACTCATAGTAAAAACATGTGTTATAACCAATCTAACAAAATTATTTATCATTTTTAATTCAATCTTTTAATAAATAACTAAGAAGATTCCATTTACTTTGAGGGGCAACCGACTTAGATTAAATATTTAATGGTCATGAGAAACATGGATCAATGATCATGAAAACCAAATAACTCAAAATTCAATAAACAGGAAGAAACCCATGAGCATACAATGAAAAACATAAGCAAACCTGACGAAACAGTACCTATCACAAACCGCAGTAGCTACGAGCTGTTGGAAAATAATAACTCAAAATTCAATAAACAGGAAGAAACCCATGAGCATACAATGAAAAACATAAGCAAACCTGACGAAACAGTACCTATCACAAACCGCAGTAGCTACGAGCTGTTGGAAAATAATTTTTGTAAGCACCATTTGTATGAGAGGAGCAGGTCGAATGATGGTATTTAATTGCAAACCAGCTTTTTAAATAGTTTTAACATAATTTTTATGTATTTATTGTCGAAAATTTATTGGCGAAATGTTATTAAAGAATTTTTTTATAAGTAAAAATAAAAAAAATATGTAACTTTCTTTTTCAGTATTTATGATGTATAATTAATTTATGATATTAAAAATGGTATCATAAAGAAAATATGTTTTAATGTATATTAAAAATAAAATGTTTTAATATTTAATTTCAGTTTTGAGAAATTAAAATAATAATGCCATATTTTTTGACAAGATTTTTCCAAGTAAATGTGATTTACCCTGAATCTTTTTTCAAAAAACTGATCCAAACCTAAATTCAACGTAAAAAAAATCTAATATATTTAATGGTAAAATATTTTTTAAAATATAAGTTAGTTGTAAACATAGTTACATGGGTACCCCTCTTAGGTATTGCAGAGCATGTATCCGAAGCTCCCCTGTTTCTGGGAGCTTGGGAGCTGATCGGAAATGCTCCAAAACAGTAGGGAGTTTCAAGGAGTACTTTGGAGCTTTTGGGGAGCTTCATTGCAACCGATTTTTGATGTTTTGGGAGCTCCATCGCAATTAATAAGTGGAAACTTAGGTGTATTTGAGGTTGCGAGCTTGGGTGTTTCTTAAACTGAGGAACTGTGCAAAAGGAAGGGTATGATGCTCTGTTTAGATTTGGATATGGGTCTCGAACTAAGAGAAACAACCTGTTTATGGAAAGCCAAACAACCTGTTTATGGAAAGCCCTTTTATCGAAATGAAGATGATGCTGTGGAATACTAAAGAAAAAAAAATAGTTGAAACTATGAAACATAAATATTATGAAAAAACAATGTTTAATTTAATTTTCATATTTATTTAAGTATAAAATATGTATTGACTTGGAAATTTATAATTTTATTATACAGAAACTTTTTAAAATAATATTAGATTTAAACTCTATTGTTTTAACTTTTTTAATTACTATTAATAAATATTTTATTTTTTCTTATCTTTATTATAATTAGATGTAATATATATAATATTGGTGAGGTTACATCAAGTGAAAAGAATTGGAGCAATGAATTAACGTGTATAGCATTGCATGAAATCACTTAATAATCTAGTAATAACAACTTTTTTTTCCGGTTTGGGAGTTATACAAGAAATTTGATTGATAAATTGTTGATAGAATAATATTTTGATTCTTTTGGCAATGTTACTTTGCAAGATGGACTTTGATTGGCAAGTTTTGGATGAAAATAAAAAAATTATTTTATTTTTATTTTTAATATATATTAAATTTTAATATATTGTATCATTGCCGCTCCCAACCAAATTAATTTTATAATTTTTTTATAAAAAATATTATAATCTAAAATAAAAAGTTTTTTTTATGGGATACAAAGATAAATTTAAAATTATAATATAACGAAGATATATAGTTTTGTTCAAATAGATATGTGTTTGGCCAATAATATTTAAAAAAAATGGGAAAAAATAATTTAATAATAATCATAAATAAAATATCCAAGTTTCTATTTTCCTTAAAATATTTTAGTATTAATTAATTATATCTATTAAAATGTTTATTATAATTAAGATAGATATAATGTATTATTAGTTTTTCTGGTTAAATATAAATTTTGATATGTGATATTGAAAAAGATAATAATATAAAAACACTTGTTTAGATATTTTTAATTATTAGAGCTACTAAAATAATTGGAAAATGATTTTTTTACTATATTGAAAAACATATTTTAATTTTATCATTAAATGTTAGGTATATGATAAGTAATATGTTTAGAAAAATTACAAAAATTTTAATCATATAAATGTCATTTCTTGTTATTAATTTACTTTTTTAATAAGTGACCATGAAAATTCAATTTATATTTAGAAGCAATTATTTAGATAAAACTTTGACTAATTATGATGAAATAAGCCTTTTTGAGGACTTCTGTAAGAATCATATGTATGGAAGGAGGAGCTCAAATGATGGTATTTACTTGCAAACCAAATTTAATATATATATAAATATATATATATATAAATATATATATATAGATAGATATTGTACATAGTGTTCCAAATTGGTTGGAGAAATTTTTAGATATTTTGTATAACTTAATATGAAGGAATTATATGATTTTATTATGATAAATATGTATAATACATAATTAATATATGATATTTAGAATTACCTTGATAATGTGGGTGAACGGAGGGTATGAAGCTTAGTTTTTGGTAGGCAGGTCAATGGTATATGTCGTGTCATTGAAGTGGAGGGGAAGCCATGACAAGTGGCACCGAAAAGGACAAAGTCTTGAGAAGGTGATACCCCGATAGGGAGGGAAATTTTACTAACATTGAGTAACATGTTTTCCACATGTGCATGCTTGTTTGTTTGAGAAGCTCTGCACTGAATGGTGTTGGTGGCTATTGTAATTCTGCTAGTACTCTGCTTGTTTGATTGAATATTCGGGTTGTGCGGGATCAAGGGGATAGCATCTCTAGACGAACGAATTTCCCTCCCGAAACGTGGGTTGGAGCCCCAAAGGGAATCCCACTTCTACTTCTAGTAATTGGTTCACCATAAGGATTGATTTCAATTCTAGTGTATTGGACGTGGCAGTAGTTGTTAGAATTTTCATGTGGCTTATTTCTTTCTAGAGCGATGGAGCAGAGGGATTTGTGGGATTCATTCATTTTCTCCTTTTACCTTGAAGTCCCTTTCTTGGTGTTCCACAAGCCTAGGTGTCATGTTGCACGAACGTGATGAGCACAGCGAGGAGAAGGATGCCAAGACACGCCAAGGGAGAGGGCTGGTCAGGTGGGGGTAGCAAATGAGGATGTGGTATGTGGCACAAATGTGGTGTGGGAAGTGGACCCAAGATCGAGCCCAGTTGTTGGGTCCAGTAGAGAAGCTTCCCACGATGGATTCTCAAGTTTTTCAACTATGAAACATCTCGGCCACCTTAGAAGACACTCAGGAAAAATGATGCAAAGACAAGAATGAGGTTATTTCATTTCCAAATGGAATCCAAAAATGAATCAGACATTGTACACCATTTAGTGTCTTCGCACCAAAGCCAATATTGATCTAGTGAACATTCGGATCAGATGGAGGCATGCCTTACACACATTGAATGTCATGCTCATAGGGATCTTGGTCCTACTATGGCCTCAAGTGGTGTTGATGCACTCGATATTCACAATTGACATATGTTCTATGGTGTTTCCTTTATTGTTCTTCATGTGTTTTGAGATATCTGGCTTTTTGTCTCTAATGATCATGAAAGAAATTACACTTTCTACTTAGTTTTTGTACCACTCTACTCGTTAACAAATTTGGTCGGAGTGATACTTGCAGAGAAGTGGGCTTCATTTTTCATGAATTAATGAAAATAAATTTGCTAACTAAAAAATATAATATTTAAAATTATATAATTAAAAATTATATTTTAATATTTATTATTAAAAATGTTTTAATATTAATTTAAAACTTTTAAATATATAAATAAAAAAGTAATGTAGTCAAAAGTCAAATATTTTATGCTTTGTAATAAAGTTGTATTTCAAAATTAATTTTATAAATAAGATATCGTAAAATTAATTTTATATTTTTATATATTAAATACTAAAAGTGAAAATAAAAAGATTTGACTGGTTATAAAGATACTCTCTCAATTATAATATAAGAAAGATATGTAGTTCCTTCTCCACTGAATATAGACTTGACAAGTGACATTTAAATCTTTTTAAGAATATATGTAAGAGAAAAATATTTTAATATTAATTATATATAAAATATTTAAATAATTTTTTTAACATATATATCAATGTTTTAAGACTCCGACTTCGACTCCGACTCGGCCGAGGATCGACTCCGACTCGGTAATAACTCGGCCGGCTCGATTTCAATGACTCGGTCGTTGTAAAAAATACATTAAATATTTATTTTTTTTATAAAAAAACATAATTTTAAATATTTTAAACATAATTTTAAAGATTTTCATTCATGTTTCCAAACACACACCATTATAATATAGATGGAAGACAACATATGATCAAAGTAGGCTCATGAACCAATCCATTATATCAAAATGGTACCCAATGGCAATACATAGTCAACTGTCATACATGATCAAAGACTCAAAACAAAATACAAATAACCAAGGAGGCTAGAAATGGCCTCTACAACAAAAGTAAACTGTGATGGTGACCAGACTCCAATACTAGTACTACTGGCTAGTAGCTACTGCCAGAGGAGCCAAGATCATCTCGACCAATCTCTGGATCATCATCATCAGAGTCAGACAAGGGGCCCCATGGCTCCTCCTCCTCATCATCATCTCCAACTGCAACTGTAGAAGTGGTGCCAGTACCACTAGCAAGCTATGCAGCAGATGCAAGCTGAGATAGAGTAGATATGCGGCTGCGCTTCTGTCGTGGCTGAGCAGAGGAAGCACCTACAACTAGAGTCCTACTCCTTGCTGGCTGTGAGACTGAGGCTGGTGGATTGGGATCTGCATTCAACTGAACAGGCTGAAGTGGATGTTTAAGTTCATCAAGATCCTCATCAGGATCAAACTCTGGTGGACAACTCTCCACTACCCAATCTGATGTTGGATCAATGTCTTCCAACACAATGGGATCTGAATCAGGTCTTTTGTTCAGCAATTGGTTCCATCTGAGCCGAAGGTTGTATTGGACAAAAACTAGATCATTCAACCGTTTTTGCTCCAAACGGTTTCTCTTCTTTGTGTGAATCCTCTCAAAGACAGACCAATTGTGCTCACACCCAGATGCACTGCAAGTTTGACTCAAAATACGAATTGCAAACCTTTGCAATTGAGGGCACTGGCCACCAAAGGCCTCCCACCATTGTGCTGCAAAAAACATAGGAGTGTAATGAATTATGAGTTAGATGAAGGCTGAAGCTCAACAAAATTACAAATTATATCTAACTTTCAAATTATAAATGATTTAACAAACTTTAATAAAAAAAGTAAAACTATAAAACCATTAAGAAATTGAAAATTGAAATTTTTGTTTACCTGGCTCATCTGCTTCTCTTGCAATCTTTGCTAGGTTCTTCCCAAAGGTACCTATTGCATTGCTGAAGGATGTGACCTGTTGATGTATCTCCAGCTGATCAGACTCCGATGGGATCATGCGTTCAATGCAATCCACCAGTCCATCTCTGACCTCCCCCCTCAAAGCTCCTGACTCCTTAGCTTTATAATGATACCGTGGGTTCAAAAAATACCCAGGTGCATGTATAGGGTGATGGAGTTGATTGTTCCATCTTTCATCAATGATTGCCCAAATGGGCCCATGCTTTGCCACTCATCCTTGTATGCTGTCTTTATTTGCTCCTTTGCTTGATCCATAGCCTCATAAATGAAGCCCATAGCCAACCTTTCCCCATCCACCAACTGCAACACCTTAACTAGTGGCTGAGCAAGCTTCACAATCTCTGCTGCCTTTCTCCAAAAAGTTTCATCATGGACTTTCCTTTTCAATTCTTTGCCTTCTGGTTTGTTAGACCAATTGCTTTGATTCCATTCATCACTGGAAAACATCTTTTGCAAGTTTCTATGTTGGGAAAGCATAGATTGCAATGTCAAAAAATGTGTAGCAAATCTAGTGATGGCAGGCCTAATAATATCCTTGCCTCCAGTGTGTTTCCTCATGACACTCAAAACCAGTGTATGATTGTAGATAAATTTTGTTATGCTTTTGGCATTATCTACAGTGTTTCTGACCCAATCTAATTTTCCAATATCCTCAAGCATGAGGTCTATGCAATGTGCAGTGCATGGGGTCCAAAAGATGGTCTTGTGTTTTTCCTCTAACAGTTTACCAGCAAGAACATAGTTAGAGGCATTGTCTGTGATGATTTGAACAACATTAGCCACCCCCACCTCCTCAATAACCTCATCCAATAGCTGAAACAACAAGTGGCCATCTTTTACCTTATCAGATGCATCAACTGATTTTAAAAACATGGTTCCCTATGGGCAGAAGACAAGAAAGTTTATGATGGTATGGTTTCTTTGATCAGTCCATCCATCTGACATGATGGTACACCCCGTTCTTGCCCATGAGTCCCTGAACTCTTGCAAATACTCATTAATGGATTGAATTTCTTTCTGCAAACAAAACCCCCTTAGCTCTTGCATAGTAGGGCCTTTGAAGCCTTTTCCAGCAGCATGTATGGCATCAAACATAGGCTCATAATATGGTGAACGAGCAGCATTAAAGGGGATATCAGCATCATACCACCATCTAGCTATGTAGTCACAAGCAGTCTCCCTCAATTCTTTCTTCCAATGGTCATCTAAAGTGGGCTGAATTTGACCTTTACTAACTTCAGGACCATGTGCATCTGATGGAGAGGAGGGAGTGAAATAACTTTTGATAGTCACATCACCCTTTGTCAAATTCATTCTACCCTTTCCCTTATCTTGAACAGAACCAAAAGAGGGAGGAACATAACAGAAAGGGTTGGATGCCTCAGTTTGAGGGATAGAGGAAGAACCCTCAAAATCATAGTGGGGGTTGGTAGCCATCATTCTTTGTATTTCCCTCTTCCTCCCAATTTCAGCCTGTATCTCTTTTTGCCTAGCCTTATCTTCTTTAAATTTCTCAAAGCTGGCCAACAAATTCTTTCTAATCTCCTCAATTTCTGATGAGGGACATGCGATAATTTGGCCTCTAATCCCTGCCAAGTGTTGTTTCAGCCTATTAATCCCCCCAGGACCTTCCTTAATTTTCCTATGGCAAAATTTGCAATGCATCTGACTATCAACCATTTCAACATATGCCCAAGCAGGATCTTTTGCTCTAGGTGCCATTTTTTGACTAGGAAAACAATCTGAAAATGAAAAAGAAAAAAAAAATTGATTCAATGTTCATTTATTTGACAAAAAACACTCTCTAAGCTTCCTTGATATGCACCTAAAATTTACTAAGCAAAAACAGATTTATAGAGGTGGAAAAAAATACCTCCAGGCACAAACTACCTCCTCAAGCTTGCTCCAAGAATCAGCTCCTCAATGCTGCTCCAAATGGCTGCCCAAGAAGCTCCTCACTCCAGCTACAATGCTCCTCCAAGACTCCTCACTGCTGCTCCAAAACAAGCTCAAGAACTGCTCACTAATTCTCAAAGAAGACTCTCACTCAAATGCATAAGACTGCTGTGAGTGAATGAGAGCATTTGGCTGTCTTAAATAGGGTTTGGGAGGGGGAAATGGACCCCAAAAGCATTTAACAAATTACAATTACCCTTTAGAATCCATTAACTGCATTTAACTTTTGCAAAAATCACATAAAAAGTGAAATTTTATTAGCTGTTACGCTGCCCAGCCGTCCCTACATTGACTCGGCCGAGTCATAACGGACCCGGCCGGGTTGACCGAGTCACATATGACTCGGCCGAGTCATTGGATGACTCGGCCGAGTCATATGTGACTCGGTCAACCAAGCCGGTTTGCACACCGTTTCATTGCCCAGGCCATCGACTCGGTTCGACTCGGCCGAGTCGGAGTCGATTCAGCCGTTTTGTAAAACAGTGATATATATATATAATGAGTAGAATTTTTCTAAGACAAATACATAGTGCATTATTCTTTCTCCTTTGTTAAATATAAAGTTGAGATGTGATATTTAAAAAGTATTAATAAAAAAATATTATCTAAATGATTTTAACCATTAGAGCCACTCAATATATAAATAATTAGAGAAGAATATTCTTCTTACATTGAAGACATTTTCAACAGCTAAACATGACGGAGATGATAGAGCATGTATCAAGAGAGAGGAAAATATTTAAGGTACATAGCTAAACATGAAGTAGATGAGAGAGCATGTATCAAGAGAGATGAAAATATTTAAGGTACATGTCATTCAATTAGATAATCATCGTTGAAATATTTTCACCATTATCAATTTAACTCTACATCTATAATGGTTCAAGAAGGACCAACTACACATAAGTGCAATCCTTTTCTCAAATTTTTTTCACTATATAGTCTTCGAACTTTTAAAGACTTATATTTGAACTAGTATCGCTTGACACATAATAATAAGGTTACGATTAAATTAAGAAATATTCAAATTTATTTTCATATATACATGTCTCAATTAGCAATGTAAATTTAAATATATAAATATAAAAATTTAGTTATAGTATATAATTTTTTAATTTTTTAAAATAAATATATAAAATTAGCTTTAAAATATTTTATTCATAAATAAATCAAAAATAAAATAATATAAATATATTTTACTAATTATTTTATTTTTGATTATTTTTTAACTTTTACTTACTATATTATATATAAAATTATAAAAATGATTTTGAAGCAATCATAACATAAAAATAAAATAAATTGGATTCAAATATTTTAATTTTTAAACTTATAAAAAATAAAATTAAATATAAAAATATATTTTAGTAATTTTAAATTTTATATATTAACTTTATTAACCTATATTAAATATTAATAAAATCCCATATCTATTTTATATGGAATTCACTTCTGCAAATGAGATTTATATGGAATTCACTTCTGAAAATGAGATTTCTCCAATAAATGTTGCACTATAAATATATTAAAACTGTTTATAAAGCTGGCTTGCTAATAATCACATATCTATTTTATATAAATTCATTTCTGAAAATGACATCTCTCCAATAAACGTTGCATTAAAAATATATTAAAACTATTTCTAAAGCTGGCTTGCTAATAAAACCACAACTCGGCGATACAAAGGCCCTTCTCGAAAAACAAAATGCCCCTTTCAATGACAAAGTAAATTGTACTGCCTGAAGGTTTACAAATCCAATTTAATACTAAAATTATGCCGAGTGAGGTTTCGATGTCGAAAAGGTTCATATTAATCTGTCGCTGCGTGGCCTGACTCTGACTCCTGGGAGCATGAGAAGGTGTAAAATAAGAAACGTAACGCACGGCAGATCGATCATGCAGACTTTCGGATACTTCATCTACTTGGCTTGTCGTTGATTTGAGACTATGGAGCAGGCCCACATTGTTGTGCAACGTCTCCTTACCGCCTTGCTAGGTAAATTAATATTGTGAGTATCGTAAATTAATATTGTGAGTATCGTTCATGAGAAATAATGTAAATGGTCAATTTCTTTTAAATGTTCAAATTTATTTAGGATTGGATTTTGGTTAGGAAGCCTGAGGTTGATTATTTTTTATAATAATTTTTTTTTCTAATTTTATATTATTTTATAATTTATTTCTATATTATTTTATAATTTATTTTTAAATTGAGAGGTAATAGTATTTTTAATACTATTTTTATTTCTTAAATGATTTCCTCATCTATCCCACATTGTTCTCTATTTCTCAAATGATCTCATCATGTATCCCACACTGTTCCCTATTCCTCAAATGATCTCCTTATGCATCTCACAATGTTCGAGCCTAGACTCGACATTATGCCATTAACATTTTAGAAGGACTTGAATGTTAGAACCAATTTTGGGAAAGGGAAACCTCTTCGATTTCAAGTTGTAAATGTTCTTCTTATCCATCAAATATCTAAACATAGCCATACTTTCAATGGAATAAATGTTAGCTTCTACCAACAAGGTAGGATAAGGAATATTTCCTTTAATATTGAGGTTGTAGGTTATAAATTATTTTTGAATCATCTTGATCATATTCCACTACTCTCACGATATATTGCGACCGCAAAACCTCACATCCATGTAAAATATAAAAGAGGATACGCTTTTTACTCGCGACCGCAAAACCTCACATCCATGTAAAATATAAAAGAGGATACGCATTTTACTCCTAATCCAGAGATCAACTCACTTACAATTATTTTGAAACTTATAATAAACTTTGCAGACTCCATTAATCCTTTTCTCAATTCTATAATTTGATGTTGAATGTCAATACCTAAATACATGTATGAAGAAACTTGCTCCAAGTAATTGTTATCATAGATGAAATTACCATGGTTGATCTTTTTGGATTCACTGATCGTGACTTTATTCTTCTAGGTATTAATTGTCATACCCATCTTGTGGGAGTAATCATTGAGGATTTTAAGCTATGGATTGAGATCATTGTGCTTTCTAGCTAGAAGAACAATATCTCAACATAAAGGAGAAGATTAATGACCATACGAGAGAGCTTGGGGCCATTACATCCTATAGTACCAAAATATTCTTCTAGCATATCAATGTAAATGCCAAAATAGTATGAGATAAGCAACCCTTTAATGTAATTTTTATTACAATATCTATATGATAATATAAATATTATAATAATATAACTATAATATTATAAATTAAAATATAAGATAAATTTATTATGTGATAATTTAAGTAAATAAAAAAATTATATTAATATATTTATTTTTTCCCAATAAAAATCATTTTTATATTTTATATAAAATATATACATATACTTATTATAAATTTAATCTGACATATAGGAACTAAATTTCTAAATTGTTAGTGTAAGCTATATATTGCTTACTGTAGAAAAATAAATTGTTTACTAGAATAGGAGTAGGAGTATTCCAAACACCAAAACTTTAGAGATCAAAATTGTTGATAAGAATTGTTTTCATATTTTTTATATCCTCATATACTAGAGACATATGAGTAGGAGATTTGAACACAAGTAAAATTACTTGCAAATTGATTCCAAACATAGTATATTTTTTAATAAAATATAATAACATTGTGTAGATTTAAAATTATGCATATTCTCATAAAAGTTATGCATCTTTCTCTTAAAAAACATATTTGTCTTTGAAAATACTAAACATCACGCACGATTTTTTCGAAAAACTCGTTTGTTCGCAAAATTATTATCCGTGACGCAGTTAGTTCGATTTGTGTTGACTATGAATTAATTAGTATCTAAAAAAAATTAAACAACATTTCACAAAATTTATATTATAAAAAAAATTAATTTATCTTGAAAATATTTTAATTTCATTTTTATCTCCATTTTAATTGATTCTCGTTTTTAAAGTTTTAATAAATAATAATTACAATGTCCTAAGTAACAAGCTGACGGATCAAATCATGCCTGCTGCAAAATGTCTCACTATGGTACGTATTCATGCTGCCTACGCTGCTACTGCGAAATGTCTAATTATCGTACCTAATCCTATAGTAGGTAACATAGTTACCGAATTTGAATTCGAATTGGATTCGATACGAAAAAAATTCGACCCTATAAAATTCAATACTGAAAAAATTGGACATTATACATCTTACAAATACTTAATATTCTTTTTTAAAATATTGGATTTATCTTCTTTTTTTTTTCTATTTTTTTATAAGTCTTATCCATTGTAAACTGAATTTTGCCATTTTATAATTTTTTGTAATATAGAAGTTACTGTTTTTCTATTTTTTTTTATAAAAGTTGTGGATTTGGAAGCTTACCATTTTATATCTTTTATAATAATGAATTTTTCCATTTTATAATTTTTTGTAATATAGAAGTTACTGTTTTTCTATTTTTTTTGTATAAAAATTGTGGATTTGGAAGCTTACCATTTTATATGTTTTATAATTTTTTATAATATTGATTTATCTTTTTTATTTTTATAAGAGTTATTCATTTAACACGATATAGAAATTAGATTTTTTCTTTTTATAAAAAAAGTACCAATTTACAACCAATTCATTATTTCATAATTCTATTTTAATAATTCTTGTTAAAATAGAAGTTATTTTTTTTAGTTATAAAATGACATCTTGCATTATCATTTATTAACCATAATCTTATGCCATTTTATAGATCTGAAAGGGCTTTGAACGTGTATGGAAATCTAAATCTCTAATTACTAAGTTGTTGAGGAATTCCCTGTAAAATTCTTATTGCATAAAATAAGATCTTAACCATAATCTTTGCCATTTCATAGATCCGAAAAGTTTTTGAACCGTAAATGGAAAGCTAAAAATCTCATTACGATTAAAAATCTGCACTGGTCTTAATCCGTTAATCCATGAACCTATAATTGTGAACCTAATATCTAATACACCGTACCGAACTCGAATTGACGTATTAATTTGCAAATCAAATCGAACTGGCGAATTTTCGAATTTTTTTCTGCAGTACGGCCGAACTTGGTAACTATGGTATGTAATGATGTTGTCTAAGCTCAGATGGTTAGAGTGACACTCATATTCTTAATACAAGAAATGTTAATTTCGAGTTTTTTAATCCATAAATTGAGGGTTTGGAGTTCCTGGAGATGTATTTTTTTAAAATAAATATTTTGTTTTATTTTATTTTATATTAAAAAAATTTAAATTTTTTTAATATAAAATAAATTTTTTTTAATATAAAATAATTTTTTTTTTCTAATTTTATATTATTTTATAATTTATTTCTATATTATTTTATAATTTATTTTTAAATTGAGAGGTAATAGTATTTTTAATACTATTTTTATTTCTTAAATGATTTCCTCATCTATCCCACATTGTTCTCTATTTCTCAAATGATCTCATCATGTATCCCACACTGTTCCCTATTCCTCAAATGATCTCCTTATGCATCTCACAATGTTCGAGCCTAGACTCGACATTATGCCATTAACATTTTAGAAGGACTTGAATGTTAGAACCAATTTTGGGAAAGGGAAACCTCTTCGATTTCAAGTTGTAAATGTTCTTCTTATCCATCAAATATCTAAACATAGCCATACTTTAAATGGAATAAATGTTAGCTTCTACCAACAAGGTAGGATAAGGAATATTTCCTTTAATATTGAGGTTGTAGGTTATAAATTATTTTTGAATCATCTTGATCATATTCCACTACTCTCACGATATATTGCGACCGCAAAACCTCACATCCATGTAAAATATAAAAGAGGATACGCATTTTACTCCTAATCCAGAGATCAACTCACTTACAATTATTTTGAAACTTATAATAAACTTTGCAGACTCCATTAATCCTTTTCTCAATGCTATAATTTGATGTTGAATGTCAATACCTAAATACATGTACGAAGAAACTTGCTCCAAGTAATTGTTATCATAGATGAAATTACCATGGTTGATCTTTTTGGATTCACTGATCGTGACTTTATTCTTCTAGGTATTAATTGTCATACCCATCTTGTGGGAGTAATCATTGAGGATTTTAAGCTATGGATTGAGATCATTGTGCTTTCTAGCTAGAAGAACAATATCTCAACATAAAGGAGAAGATTAATGACCATACGAGAGAGCTTGGGGCCATTACATCCTATAGTATCAAAATATTCTTCTAGCATATCAATGTAAATGCCAAAATAGTATGAGATAAGCAACCCTTTAATGTAATTTTTATTACAATATCTATATGATAATATAAATATTATAATAATATAACTATAATATTATAAATTAAAATATAAGATAAATTTATTATGTGATAATTTAAGTAAATAAAAAAATTATATTAATATATTTATTTTTTCCCAATAAAAATCATTTTTATATTTTATATAAAATATATACATATACTTATTATAAATTTAATCTGACATATAGGAACTAAATTTCTAAATTGTTAGTGTAAGCTATATATTGCTTACTGTAGAAAAATAAATTGTTTACTAGAATAGGAGTAGGAGTATTCCAAACACCAAAACTTTAGAGATCAAAATTGTTGATAAGAATTGTTTTCATATTTTTTATATCCTCATATACTAGAGACATATGAGTAAGAGATTTGAACACAAGTAAAATTACTTGCAAATTGATTCCAAACATAGTATATTTTTTAATAAAATATAATAACATTGTGTAGATTTAAAAATATGCATATTCTCATAAAAGTTATGCATCTTTCTCTTAAAAAACATATTTGTTTTTGAAAATACTAAACATCACGCACGATTTTTTCGAAAAACTCGTTTGTTCGCAAAATTATTATCCGTGACGCAGTTAGTTCGATTTGTGTTGACTATGAATTAATTAGTATCTAAAAAAAATTAAACAACATTTCACAAAATTTATATTATAAAAAAAATTAATTTATCTTGAAAATATTTTAATTTCATTTTTATCTCCATTTTAATTGATTCTCGTTTTTAAAGTTTTAATAAATAATAATTACAATGTCCTAAGTAACAAGCTGACGGATCAAATCATGCCTGCTGCAAAATGTCTCACTATGGTACGTATTCATGCTGCCTACGCTGCTACTGCGAAATGTCTAATTATCGTACCTAATCCTATAGTAGGTAACATAGTTACCGAATTTGAATTCGAATTGGATTCGATACGAAAAAAATTCGACCCTATAAAATTCAATACGGAAAAAATTGGACATTATACATCTTACAAATACTTAATATTCTTTTTTAAAATATTGGATTTATCTTCTTTTTTTTTTCTATTTTTTTATAAGTCTTATGCATTGTAAACTGAATTTTGCCATTTTATAGTTTTTTGTAATATAGAAGTTACTGTTTTTCTATTTTTTTTTATAAAAGTTGTTGATTTGGAAGCTTACCATTTTATATCTTTTATAATAATGAATTTTTCCATTTTATAATTTTTTGTAATATAGAAGTTACTGTTTTTCTATTTACTTTTGTATAAAAATTGTGGATTTGGAAGCTTACCATTTTATATGTTTTATAATTTTTTATAATATTGATTTATCTTTTTTATTTTTATAGGAGTTATTCATTTAACACGATATAGAAATTAGATTTTTTCTTTTTATAAAAAAGGTACCAATTTGCAACCAATTCATTATTTCATAATTCTATTTTAATAATTCTTGTTAAAATAAAAGTTATATTTCTTTTAGTTATAAAATGACATCTTGCATTATCATTTATTAACCATAAGATTTATTAACCATAATCTTATGCCATTTTATAGATCTGAAAGGGCTTTGAACTGTGTATGGAAATCTAAATCTCTAATTACTAAGTTGTTGAGGAATTCCCAGTAAAATTCTTATTGCATAAAATAAGATCTTAACCATAATCTTTGCCATTTCATAGATCCGAAAAGTTTTTGAGCCGTAAATGGAAAGCTAAAAATCTCATTACGATTAAAAATCTGCACTGGGCTTAATCCGTTAATCCATGAACCTATAATTGTGAACCTAATATCTAATACAGCGTACCGAACTCGAATTGACGTATTAATTTGCAAATCAAATCGAACTGGCGAATTTTCGAATTTTTTTCTGCAGTACGGCCGAACTTGGTAACTATGGTATGTAATGATGTTGTCTAAGCTCAGATGGTTAGAGTGACACTCATATTCTTAATACAAGAAATGTTAATTTCGAGTTTTTTAATCCATAAATTGAGGGTTTGGAGTTCCTGGAGATGTATTTTTTTAAAATAAATATTTTGTTTTATTTTATTTTATATTAAAAAAATTTAAATTTTGGGAGAGGTGTTTTTTTTAAACAAATATTTAATTTAATCCCATTTTATATCAGTTATGGCTTGATTACAGAATTTAGTAAATCAAGGATATTACTTTGGGTTTTTTTTGGTGACCTACTAGATATTAATTGTTTTCCATTATCAAATGGAAATACTAATTGTTGCTTTTATGTTTGTGTAAAATTACTTGATTTTTGTTTTATTAATTTTTTAGAAAATATGAGAAAAAAATTATAATATTTGATAATGTGGATATAATTAACTAAGATTTTAAATATATTAATATTTTTATTATTAAAAAAATTTGCACAAATAAAATAATTTATTGGTGATGTGTAGAATTAGATTTTTTTTTCTTTTACGTGATATTTTTTCCTTTGAATTATTAATTTTTATTTTTATGTCTCATTACAATCATACTTTAAAACTAGAATATTAATTTAACTAATAATTAGTATCAAAATATCCCTTTAATTATAGCTAAAAATAAAATTTATATAATAAAATTATCTGATATCCAAAAATATTGAACATTTAATTTCATATATAAAACTTAGATATATCGACAATCCTATTTCAAGACTAAAAGATTATTATAAATAACCAACCTAAATCCATTTTAACTTCAAATCCATTACTTCAAAATTAAAAGCTTATTTTAAATAACCAGCCTAAATACATTTTAACTTCAAATCTATTTAAGGGTTTAGAAGGATAAAATATTTCAACATGTAAAGTTGGAACTCAACTCTCTGAAAGTGAAATTCTACAAATGGGCCTAGAAGGATTAAATATCTCAAAGTGTAAACTTGCAAAGTAAATCGCTCAAACTGCAAATATGAAAATCTTGAGAAAAATTTTGCACCTCAAGGGATTTGATACCTCTTGGTGATTAGAGATCCATAGTTAAGATGGATCTAGGTTGTTTATATATATATATATATATATATATATGAAAATCTTGAGAAAAATTTTGCACCTCAAGGGATTTGATACCTCTTGGTGGTTAGAGATCCATAGTTAAGATGGATCTAGGTTGTTTATATATATATATATATATATACACCTTTAAATAGGTTATGTTATATAATAATACCACTAGTAAAAATAAATAAATTTAAATAATTTAATTTTAAATAATTTGATCTCCCGAATTTCTTCTGTTTCTAATTTTATTTGAATCTAGTCAAAATATTTGCATAGCATTACAACCTCTCTTATAGTGACTCTAAATATAATAATTAATATCAATTAAATATCAAATACCACATTCTTGATAATTGAATTTATATCATAAAATCATGTAATATAAAAAATGTTTAACATTTAACTTCATATATCAGACTTGGATCCAAAATTTTGATTGCAATTTAATTTAATTTCATAGAAACTAAATTTTTTAAAATCGGTAAATATTTAAAAAAACTATATTCCTAAAATTAAACACTTGTAAAATATTAAAAAATATATATATTCATAAAATTTTACAATTTCATAATTTTTTTTATTGATTTGAAATATTAGTGAAACAAAATATATATGTTTCAAAGAGAAAACATTGCACACTAATGAGTAGCAAATCTATCTATAACCTACCTCTTAGCAAATTAGATGGATAGTAATTAAAAGATTTATGGGTTAATGGGTTATTCTTAATTAATAGAGTTAATTGTGCATCACTAGACTTACCTCTTAACAAATTAGATGGATAGTAATTAAAATATTTATGGGTTAATGGGTTATTGTTAATTAATAGAGTTAATTATGCATCATTGAAATTAATAAGTGGTTGGTTAGTGTGATGACCCCGAAGAATGTAAATATTGGAATTTTACTGTGGTAAAAGACAGAATTGGAAGACTGTTTTGTTTTAAAAAAAAAACTTTAATCATATTATTTTATTATTGTGAATTAAAATATATATTAAAAAGAAATATATATTTCTTGAAATGCTGGCAACTTCTGAAAGGAAGATTGGAAGAGGAAATTAGTTGTGAAAACTGCATAAAACTACCTTCCCTAACTGGAAAGGCCTCCAGGGGAAAAGGGAATGGAGAGACAAAAATTCTGTGCTGTAAGGACAGACAGAAGGAAAAGAGGAAAAATTGGTTAAGTCTGGTAAGGACCAGATAACCAAGCACAAGTTGCATGAATCTTGTTGAGGGCTTTGGGCCTGCAAGATAGCTCGGGGGGAGATTCCAGTCTTGGCGATGGATCTCATGGTTGGGTGGTCAAGAGCAACAAAGGATACAGGTGAACCTCTGTAACGCATCTACAACCCAGGCAGACCAGGTAAGTGGAAATTTCTGGAGAAATTATCTTATTGATGAATATACATCTATGATGTTAGCGTTAACTGCAAGTTACAGAAGTCTAAGTACAGTAGAAAGGGCTGTGAAATTATTTGAAAACTCACATTTCTTTTATCCTTATTATACATGCAGTAATGTTATCTGTTCAAAATAAATACTACAGTAATTCTGCTATGGTTATTGGTTCTTCAAACACAAAAACAGAGGTCAAATATCCCTGTATAGAACACTGATGAATTACTTTACATATATAAGGAAATAAATAAGTTTTGTTGACCATGAGTCTGTTCACCTTAGCAGAGAGTAAAATAGTAGGCCCCGAGCCAGGGATTACCAGAACTGTGGTAGGAAAAACTCTCTGGAACTAATAACCTTAACGGCTGTAGTGTGATTGTCCATTAAAGAAATTCAGAAGACCAGACGAGATTACATCATATATGACAGTTTGCACAAACTGTAGAACAAGCATATATATAACATAAGCAAAAGACAAAGAAAGAAAAACGGATAGATAGAGATAACGAATAGATGAGTAATCTTAGGGAAGGTTCGAGAAAGGCATGAATTAGACCCTAATTGTATCATTAGTTAATAAACCACAAGTGCAAAATGCATATTTCACCATAGACAAGAAAGCAAATGCGACAAGCGGTGAGGATTCTACTGTCGAAAACAATCGCACATTTATTTTCAATAATAAACAAAGCCCTTCTATCATAATCATTACATATCAATAGGATGGTGCTCTAACAGTTCGATGAAGCATAATAGCCGAAAACAAAATAGAAAAACCAACAACTGTTTTCCTTTAAGACAACGGCGGTTCCGTCGTATCACATAAATATGAGAACATGTATATAAATATGACAGTACTGATATTATAACACACATAAACTATTTCAGAGAGGCGAGTTTAGTCTGCTATTAACTTCTCAGAAAAACCCCAGAAATAAATTTATAATTACAGAGTCGAGCAATCATTCCAGAGAACGACAAACTCGAGTTATAACAATACTATTCATTAAAAAGAACAGAGAGGTTCCATGTTCCACAACCGGTCCAACTAGTAGTCTTTACTACTCCATTATCAAATAATTACAACTGTAAAATGGTTTATAGATACAAACAAAAGAATACTGAGATAATTTAACTACGGGGACTACCAAGGCACCTCCCGTTGAAGGAACTGACCGTTCCTCACAATTCCAACAGAACCAGCCGAGACAACGGAGTCTGGGGTTATAAAAGAAAAACCATGAGTAGCCTTGGAGGCAAGCCTCAAGGACCCTGTCTTGGGTTACTTCGGTGAGGATATGGAAATTTGGAACCAATAAAAAGGAAAACGAGCATGTATAAATTTCGTAGCCGCAACAGTCGAAAGGGAAAACCCCAAACATCGCACCCAGGAATCAATTCGAGCATGAAATTGCTTACCCGCTATACGGCGTTAAAGGTTGGGTTGCCGAGGGCCCAACGTCCTGCATATGGAAAGATTTCATTGCCGTAGCAACCACCTTCAAGCACCAGAGAAATAATAGAACTGTTAATACACATATTAAATCGAAGGAGAAGCCTGTATAAAAGAATATCATAATAGGAGAATCGGAAAATTAACTGTAACAAAATGCCATCACCTGCGAGGTTTAATCCCGGGAAGACGAAGGGGTAACTCCTGTGTAGCGGATGAACCTTGGCAGAGGAGTTCATGAAAGACATCCCCTGTGCACGAAGAAGACAAGCCAAACCTGGGAGCGGCGCCAGGTCCAAATGAACTGGGTGAAGACTCAAGCCGCTTAATACGAACCCTAAAACCCTCTGACAAACCTCCACCCTCAGATCTAGATCGATTGATCCCCTCCGTTGAAATGAGGCGGGAACCTGAGGCGCGAGGAATGAGGGTACGAGGCTCTGCCTCTTCACATGGTCGAGCAGGAAAGGCAGGCCAGATGTACTGTGGAGCATTAAACAACTGTCCTTAAACTTAATACAGTTCAACAACTCATCGCCGGATTATTACTCCGGTCACAACATAAAATGCCAGCGCCCTTATCCGGTTGCCAATGTGTCATATCCGATGCATACATACCAAAACATTTATAGGTTGCCAAAGTATCATATCCGATGCGTACATACTAAAACATTAATACGGACAATAGATTGGTTTGTCGTTGGTCAAACATTCCTTAACATTCCTTAATGAGATTAATAGTCCGAGTGGACTGGTTGACATGGCAGAGTGTGTGCGAATTAAGGAATATGGTAAGTTGAGTGTGTAAAGGATAAAAAGAATAAAATATTTTTTATTTCATATATATGTTAAGGGTAGGATCGTGACAAATTGGTATCAGAGCGAGGTTACAATACTGTGACCTCTGGAAGAACATGTAAAGAAGTTTAAACTGGAGGAAAATAAACAAGCAATGTATAGTTAACCATCTTATTATATTTATAAGAAGGACAACTAATATAACTAACTCCTCTTCTGGTTCCATTTCTTAGGTTGAGACAAAAGGAAACAACAACATATAGACAATAGACAGTAATCGTGAATATGCAGAGAGCTGGCAGCACTCCGTACAGATCGATAGCAGGTCAGGAACTTGCAGTAAATCCTAGGGATAACCCAGAGTTGTGGGTACAGCTTGGCGAGGAGACACGTAACACGAACCTTGCATGATGCAGGACCAACCTGCAATACCCAGAATCTTTTTCTATCCTGCACATCAACATGCATCTCAGCATAAAAATTTTAATACCATGCAAATTCACACCTTGCCATTATCATTGCGGAAACTATCTTCAACATATGTTTCAGCTCCATAACCCAGTAATCAACCTTTTCATTCATTTAAACACATACTTTAGTTGGCACAATGCGCTCATCATCTCAGAATACAATAAAACAAAATGCGCCTTAAACTGGCAAATTAATACCCCTCTCTATTTCAGAACGCTGCATCGATTTTCATCACTTCTGCAAAGGCAATTCTTAGTCGGAGGATTCCACCTCTGCAATTGATCATTATTTTCAATATTACAATAAATCTGCCTATAGTAAATACATATATGCTTACCATGAATATCTACGCAAACTTGAGTGCGCCCTCTCCAACGCTCTCACACCTCCATCTCAACTTTCGGTCTGCCCATTTCATATGTACACAGAGTTTGATTAAAGTCAATATCAATTCATTCGACACATCTATCGACTTAACAATAGTGGATTTTTCCAACAAGGCCAAAGTGTTTCCCATTCTCCATCCAGCCTACATAACTCAGGCTTAAAAAAAACAGATGCCGGGCTCACAGTTAACGTTTCAACCATATTTTATTTTGATTAAAAGAAAACCAAAGTTCCACAATCTGCTGAGACAATTTACATACCTTCCATTTCACTGAAAGAGCGCAGACCTCCGTATTAACCCAATTTCATAGTTCTATTTACAGTGTTGCTTCTCAACTCAATTGCATTTCACTTACCATTCCGTCAAATTCAAGGATTTCTTCCATCAACCCTTATGCTCTACTTTTGTTTTAATAACATGATGACAATCGACCTTTGGAACCACGCCTTTCCTGATGTTGTAGATTGGCTCCACGATTTTAATTATAAACAACTGATTTAACAACGCACCAACACACCATAATTACTCAGATTTTAATTGCTTGTATCCACTCCTGCAAAACAAAACTCAACGCAACCTTATATCATCCAGCTTACCACTCACTCACTTGCTCATCGACCTCTGTCAGCTATTGATTCCAGACAGCGCTTTTTACATACATTAAAAACCATTCAAGTGGGAATTTAACACGATTTCTATATCATTTGATTTCAATGTTATTCCGTGCCCAAATTGTCACACCAATGCTACAGCTATTACAGAAATTAATACTCTACCGCTCTCAAAACTATTTCTGAATCAAACCTTGTCCAATTTGAGGTATATTCAGTTCCACACATCAAACAGTTTTCAGCTTTACTGTTTACCGAACGATCCATCAAAATCATAGATTCAATTACATATAAATCAAACACTCATTCACACCAAGATTCAGCGCTCGATTCAAAGTATTCTGTCTTCAACAGTTTTACATTTAACTCATAAACAATGATTTCACAACACCGAATATTATAAAACGTGCACTCTCAATTTAAAACTCAGTTACAGAAAACCACTCCATAAATGGAACCACACAATTCTGAAAAAACACTGTTTTTTATTATTAACAAATGCAAATACTTATAGCGCCGGTCTTTGCCGAATATTCAACATTTAGGCCATCTACAAACTGCCCGAAGGCATCCAATCAGAAAACCTCTCAAATCTAAGCTTTCGCTCCTCTCAAAAACCCCTCATATTTATACATAGATAATGCATTTAATTCACTCAAAATATCTCTCCACCTAATCCTCAACTAATCTATGTTTTAGGTGTGGACTCAACAAAGTCCTATACATAGAATTCCTAATCTCTAATTTTTCTCCTAAACTATTTCTCTCATATCCTTTTAATCAATAAAAGAATATTTACAAAATCCTCACTTTTCCAAATTATCTCCTATTTTATTAAAAATAACAAATTAATTAATAAAATAATAAAAATGTCACACCCCCCTTTTATCACATATTTACAAATGAAAAATGGCCTTGATGCTCCTGCATCAGATACCCAACGTTAAAATTAATCATGATCGCCTGATCATGTGTTCGGATCTGTGTATGCCTGGATCCCATATCTTGTGCTGCAACTTTCCTCTTGCCACTGCTTCTTTTTGATGTTCTTCTCCAGGTTTCCACACTTTATGTTGCATTACTTCACTGGCTGTGCTCTCACAATATTTTGTTGTCTTTCTTTTGCTGCTTCTCCTTTGTTTTACTGCTGCTGGCCTCTTCCGGGATTCTTTCATCATCATCCCCCTCATCAGTTCAATTTCTCTATCTAACAGACTTTCTCCAGCATCTTCAATAAAATCTGTATTCACAAAGCAATTGTTAGAATAAAAACCATAAGGCTTTAGTGCCCCCATAGATGTTACTGCTGTCAGTGTTGCCTCAGCTGTCACCATAAATGTCGCCCCACATGTTGCTCTAGCTATCACTATGGATGTTGCGGCCTCCCAATCTTCCTGTCCCTTTGAAACATTCCTTTGCTCATCATCAGCAATTTCATCAGCATGCTGCAAATTAACTCCAGCATAATCTCCATCTTCTCTTTCGACAATCTTCAGTAATTGTCCATTATCATCTTGATTGATTCTGGCAATCCAATCAAGTTTTGCAAACACTGTAGCTTCATCTTGTACTACTGTAGTAGCTCCAAAATTTTGTACACCAGTCTTCTCTTGGCTATACAGACAAGCCAACTCTTTCTTGTCACCTATGGTAACAAATTTCTGCATATGAGACATGACTGTCTCATCCTCTACCTGTAACAGTTCTTCTTCTTCCAAGACAATCTCAAATGATGGACTGTCTTCTACATCACCTGTAAACACAATCAAATGGTCAGCATCAAAATCACAATCAGTCACCAAGTTTTCTCTCTGCAGCTCCAAGTCTTCTTCAGGACTCAGCAAATCTTCACTAGTTTTCTCCTCAGCTTTCTCTGACAACACTTCCGTATGCTGCTCTGAGTTCCTTTCCAACTCCTCTGTCAGCACATCAGTATGCTGATTTGCATTCACCATGAGACTGTCAACTAGTCTCTCCTTCTTACCATCCTCTGCTTCATGACTGTCCTTCATGAAAACTTTCCTGTCTTGCTTCCTCAGCAAATTAACCTGCACATAAGTCCTCTGTCTCTCCAACTCTCTTCTCTGGAGATCTAGTTTCCTATACAATTCAACAACTTCATTAGGAGTAGAACTTGGAAACTTCACACGATTTTCCATACCTTCACTAGTGCTTGACCAATCATCAGCTGGTCCTTCTCTTTCTGCATCAACATCCTGATTAGACTCCTTCGTCTTCATCTCCTTCTGAGATCTTGCTATCTCAACATCGATCTGAACAGCCTTCAGATTCAACTTTTCTTGAACAAAATCTAAAGCTTGTTCATCTCCCTGTACTGTACCTGCAAACATACACAACTCATTAGTTTTTAAATCACAAGACTTTTCAGTCTTGACTGCTTCCTCCAATTCCATCTCTGGCTCAAGAACTCTAAGTTCCTTTTTCAACAAGGCAATCACAATTTGCCTCAACCTCCATTGCAATTGTCACCAAATCACTCTCTTTCCCTTCAGTGGAAAGATCCATCCTCTATTCTGGTTTTCCCGCTCTTGCAGCCATTCTTCTAGTACCTACAATTGTACCTTCATTACTGCAATTTCTCTTCTTCTGACCTCATCAGTCATCTCACCTTTATGGCATTCCTCTGAACCTCTTCTTTGATCCTCCATGATCATCTTCTCCATGAGTTTCTCACTTACCATGAGTTGTACTAGCCTCTACAACAACAATCTCTTCTGCTGCCACTTACCTCACCAAGCTCTCCTCACTCAGTCTTTTGGTAAGTAGTTGGTTCACTGCCTCTGGAACCTTTCGAGCACTCTCTCTGCTCTCTTCAGGCTATCTCTTCAACTCAGCTTCTTCTTCAGGACACTGCAATTGTCCTCTTTATCTAGCCTTTAGCTGAATGCCAGGTTCAATGCCATCATCCTCTCTGTAACCATAAACTTCATTTACAAATTTCAAATCAGAAAATCATCTCACCTCTTAAGATCTTGCATGATCTTGTCCTCCTTTCGTTTCTACCATCCTGTTCACTGCATTTGTGTAGTTTGCATATCATATTTAAAAATCTGATCTTTCAATCATTCATCACACATTCAAAAATAAATTTCAGTTCTCAACTGTACTCATTCAAAAACAAACATCTTCAACAGAGAATTCCAGCTCTGATACCAAAAATGATGCAGGACCAACCTGCAATACCCAGAATCTTTTTCTATCCTGCACATCAACATGCATCTCAGCATAAAAATTTTAATACCATGCAAATTCACCCCTTGCCATTATCATTGTGGAAACTATCTTCAACATATGTTTCAGCTCCATAACCCAGTAATCAACCTTTTCATTCATTTAAACACATACTTTAGTTGGCACAATGCGCCCATCATCTCAGAATACAATAAAACAAAATGCACCTTAAACTGGCAAATTAATACCCCTCTCTATTTCAGAACGCTGCATCGATTTTCATCACTTATGCAAAGGCAATTCTTAGTCGGAGGATTCCACCTCTGCAATTGATCATTCTTTTCAATATTACAATAGATCTGCCTACAGTAAATACAGATATGCTTACCATGAATATCTATGCAAACTCGAGTGCGCCCTCTCCAACGCTCTCACACCTCCATCTCAACCTTCGGTCTGCCCATTTCATATGTACACAGAGTTTGATTAAAGTAAATATCAATTCATTTGACACATCTATCGACTTAACAATAATGGATTTTGCCAACAAGGCCAAAGTGTTTCCCATTCTCCATCCGGCCTACATAACTCAGGCTTAAAAAAAACATGTGTCGGGCTCACAGTTAATGTTTCAACCATATTTTATTTTGATTAAAAGAAAACCAAAGTTCCACAATCTACTCAGACAATTTACATACCTTCCGTTTCACTGAAAGAGCGGAGACCTCTGTGTTAACCCAATTTCATAGTTCTATTTACAGTGTTGCTTCTCAACTCAATTGCATTTCACTTACCATTCCATCAAATTCAAGGATTTCTTCCATCGACCCTTCTGCTCTACGTTTGTTTTAATAACACGATGACAGTCGACCTTTGGAACCACGCCTTTCCTGATGTTGTGGGTTGGCTCCACGATTTTAATTATAAACAACTGATTTAACAATGCACCAACACACCATAATTACTCAGATTTTAATTGCTTGTATCCACTCCTGCAAAACAAAACTCAATGCAACCTTACATCATCCAGCTTACCACTCACTCACTTGCTCATCGACCTCTATCAGCTATTGATTCCAGACAACACTTTTTACATACATTAAAAACCATTCAAGTGGGAATTTAACACGATTTCTATATCATTTGATTTCAACGTTATTCTGTGCCCAAATTGTCACACCAATGCTACAGCTATTACAGAAATTAATACTCTATTGCTCGCAGAACTATTTCTGAATCGAACCTTGTCCAATTTGAGGTATATTCAGTTCCACAAATCAAAGAGTTTTC
The DNA here is from genome assembly GCA_031772625.1 of Pinus tabuliformis. Classification (NCBI taxonomy): domain Eukaryota; kingdom Viridiplantae; phylum Streptophyta; class Pinopsida; order Pinales; family Pinaceae; genus Pinus; species Pinus tabuliformis. The sequence continues at coordinate 1,334,886,602 of CM062817.1, forward strand.
AGCCTTACTGTTTACCCAACGATCCATCAAAATCATAGATTCAATTACATATAAATCAAACACTCATTCACACCAAGATTCAGCGCTCGATTCAAAGTATTCTATCTTCAACAGTTTTACATTTAACTCATAAACAATGATTTCACAACACTGAATATTATAAAACATGCACTCTCAATTTAAAACTGAGTTACAGAAAACCACTCCATAAATGGAACCACACAATTCTGAAAACACACTGTTTTTTTATTAACAAATGCAAATACTTACAGCGCCGGTCTTTGTCGAATATTCAACATTTAGGCCATCTACAAACTGCTCGAAGGCATCCAATCAGAAAACCTCTCAAATCTGAGCTTTCGCTCCTCTCAAAAACCCCTCATATTTATACATAGATAATGCATTTAATTCACTCAAAATATCTCTCCACCTAATCCTCAACTAATCTATGTTTTAGGTGTGGACTCAACAAAGTCCTATACATAGAATTCCTAATCTCTAATTTTGCTCCTAAACTATTTCTCTCATATCCTTTTAATCAATAAAAGAATATTTACAAAATCCTCACTTTTCCAAATTATCTCCTATTTTATTAAAAATAACAAATTAATTAATAAAATAATAAAAATGTCACACCCCCCTTTTATCACATATTTACAAATGAAAAATGGCCTTGATGCTCCTGCATCATTGCAATACTAGAGACGATCCAGGAACTAAACAATGAGATGGCACGATTACGAGAGGATAATGCATGACTGACGGTGGAACAAGAAAGAATTTTAGCTAATCCTAGCGTGGAACAACAGAGGATGACAGAAGAACAAAATTATCAAGCAGAACCTGAAATATCAGAACAGGGGGAGGACCACTCTGACAATGCATCCGAACAACAAACTTCAAAACGTCAAAGAGTGGACCTACAGGGAGAATTTCGAAAAATTAAACCTCCACACTTTGATGGGGAGCAGGAAGAAGCGACTGAAGCTTGGCTAATTAACATGAACAAATATTTTCAGCTGTATGAATATGACCACAACCTGAAGGCACGATTGGCCATCTTTTAGTTACAAGTTAAAGCAACCCTGTGGTGGGAGGAAGTTAAGATCGTCAAGGGGGTAAGCGAACAGACCATAACATGGGAGAAGTTTCATAAATACTTCAAAGAAGATATTTGACCGAGTGTTTCTATGATGAAAAAACAAGGGAATTCCACGATTTACGGTTGGGATAGCAGACTATGGACGAGTTTATCAACCGTTTTACCTCCCTACTTCGCTATGTGCCCTATATTAAAGAAGAAAAAGCCAAGGTGCAAAGATTTGTTAGTAGTTTACCCCTATACATACGAGAAAGGATTGAGTTTGACAATCCTAGGACGATGGATGAAGCTATCTGCAAGGCTAGAATCTGCTACCAGCAGAATATATGCTCCAAACAAAAGATGGAATGCAAAAAGAGGTAATAAAATAGTTGGGAAGAGTAAGGGAAGTCGCAGTAGTGGAAGTAAGAGAATTAGTAAAGGGCAGAATAGCAGAACTATACAAAGAGGTTCACTCAGGTCTAAGCCAATCAGTGGATCTAGAGTGAGTGAATAGCCTGTCAAGCTGGAGGGCGAAGAAATGGCCAGACCCCCAGTTCAATGTTGGGGTTGTGGAGGACCACACTACGTCAAAAACTCCTCGTAGCGGAAGGGAACTGATCAGATATCTCAGATCCATGAGGCATCGACCGTTGGTGATGTGGGACGTAGCTTACCAAGGATTAACACAGCCCTGGACAATTGTTAGGCGGAATACCAGCCGACCATGGTGGAATTTGAAGGTAAAATTTCAGATCTTTCTATAGTTGTTCTAATTGATCCAGGAGCTACTTTAAGTTATATTAGCCCAAAGATAGTAGAACAATATAAGCTACAACCTGAAAAATTCAAGAATCCATGGCTGGTACAGCTAGCTATGGGGGCCAAGAGACAAGTCTTGGCAAAAATTAATAACTTCTCTTTAACCATGGCAGGACAGCCAGTAGTGGCAGATTTGAATATACTTCCTCTGGGTTCATATGATGTTCTGATTGGGATGGATTGGTTAGAAAAACACTGGTCACTAGTAAATTGCAAGACGAAAACCATTATTTACAAAGATGACTTTGGAGAGAAGCCGGAAATGCAAGGGATTAAGCGCCCAGTGCAGATCCGGCCGATCACTGCATCCCAACTAGTTAAATGTATCAGAAAAAGATGTCAAATTTATGCCATTCAGGTAGGCTATGCAAATTCAAAGGATAAAACAACCACGCTGGAAAACATTCCCGTAATACAAGAATTTGCGGATGTTTTTCCAGAGGAGATACCCCGGCTGCCACCTAAAAGAAATATAGACTTTACCATCGAATTGACATCGGGGGCAACACCAGTGTCGCGGGCACCTTATAGAATGAGCATACCTGAATTGACAGAATTAAAAATGCAACTACAAGAGCTCCTAGACAAAGATTATATTCGCCCCAGTGTATCTCCATGGGGAGCCCCAGTGTTATTTGTCAAGAAAAAAGATGGAACTCTTCGAATGTGTATAGATTATCGTCAGCTGAACAAGCTCACGATCAGAAATAAATATCCTTTACCTCGGATTGATGAACTTTTCGACCAAGTGAAGGGTGCAACAGTGTTCTCTAATATCGATCTACGAACAGGTTACCACCAGATTAGGATTAAGGAGGAAGATATCGCTAAAACAACTTTCAAAACACGGTATGGGCACTACGCGTTTGTAGTGCTACCTTTTGGGTTGACCAACGCACCCGCCACCTTTATGTGTTTAATGAACAACATGTTTCATAGGTTCTTGGATAAATTTGTGTTGATATTCATCGATGATATTCTTATATACTCTCGTTCTAAGGAGGAGCACAAGGAGCATCTCAGGTTAGTACTACAAACTCTCCGAGAACACTAGCTGTATGCTAAGTTCAGCAAGTGTGAATTCTTTAAGGAGGAAACACAGTATTTAGGCCATATAATCACAAAAGAGGGGATTGCAGTGGACCCTGAAAAGATAAGGACCATAATGGAATGGCCCGTACCAAAGGATGTGGCAGACATCAGGTCCTTTATGGGGTTAGCTGGTTATTATAGAAGATTCGTGGAAGGTTTTTCAAGGGTAGCATACCCTATCACCTCCTTACAGAAAAAAGGAAGGGTATTCAAATGGACCTCAGAGTGTCAGCGAAGCTTTGAGCAACTTAAACATTTACTCACCACAACACCCATCTTGAGTATAGCTGATCCTAATAAGGATTACGTGGTATGTACTGATGCAAGTAAGGAGGGTGTGGGCGGTGTGTTGATGCAAGAAGGAAGAGTGATCGCTTACGAATCAAGAAAGCTAAAGGAGCATGAGCAGAAATATTCTGCCTACGATTTAGAATTAGTAGCCGTCATACACGCACTGAAAATGTGGCGGCATTATCTCATGGGGAGAAAATTTCTGTTGCTAACAGACCACCACAGTCTGACAAATTACTTCAGCCAACCTACCTTAAATACGAGGCAAGCCCGCTGGGCAGATTTTTTAAGTGGATTTGATTTTGAAATTAAGCATTTGAAAGGGAAGGAGAACCGCGTGGCTGACGCATTAAGTCGGAAGGTGCAATGCTTGTATGAAATTTCGTCTAGTAAATGGAAGAATCCCTTGATTGAAATGATAAAAACAGCAGCAGATCAAGATGCTGAATACCAGCAAAAACAACAACAGGTACAACAACCTTCCAGTGGAAAAAATTAGCAGGGATATGAATTAGATGATGCTGGAATGCTGCATTATAATAAGAGACTGTATGTACCTAATAAAAATAGTCTTAAAAATCTGATTTTGGATGAGTTTCACATCAACCACTATGCAGGACATCCGGGGTACCAAAAAATGATCACCGCACTTCGAAATGAATACCATTGGCCGGGAATGAAAAAGAACGTAGCTGAATACTTAGCACGGTGTTTGGAGTGTCAACAGATTAAAGCGGAGCATCTACACCCAGCGGGGTTATTACAACCTTTACCCATTCCAGAATGGAAATGGGAAACTATTTCTATGGATTTCATAACAACATTGCCTCGGACAAAGAAGAACAATGATTCTATTATGGTAGTGGTAGACAAGCTGAGTAAGGCAGCACACTTTATACCCATGCAGTCCACTTACAAGGCTGTGCAAATTTCTCACATTTTTATGCAGAATGTGTTCAAACTGCATGGACTTCCGAAGACAATAATATCTGACCGTGATGTAAAATTCACGTCAACCTTTTGGAGAGCATTGTTTACCGAACTGGGAACATAGCTGAATTTCAGCATAGCCTATCATCCCCAGACCGACGGTCAAACAGAGCGAGTGAACCAAGTGGTGGAGGACATGTTAAGAGCATGCGTAATGCAGAAACCAACCCAGTGGGAGGAATATTTACATTTGGTTGAATTTGCATATAATAACGGATATCACACATCAACACAAATGAGCCCCTTTGAAGTCTTGTACAGGCAGAAATGCCGTACACCCTCAAGCTGGGGTGGACCTGAGGAAAAATTAAGATTGGGGCCAGAAATGCTCAAAGAAATGGAGGACATGGTAAAAAGGGTACGTACTAATTTAAAGGCTGCTCAGGACAGACAAAAGAGCTTTACTGATCGAAAAGAAGGTTCAAAGAATACTAGGTCGGTGACCATGTTTATGTGAGGATCCAAGCCAAAAAGAGTACCCTGCAATGGAGTGGTTGTGCCAAGCTTGCACCCCATTATTTTGGACCTTTCCAGGTCTTGGCAAGAGTTGGGCCGGTAGCTTACCAACTCGCCCTACCAAGCCATATTAGAATCCACAATGTCTTCCATGTTTCTATACTAGAAAAATACATTTACGACCCTAAACATGTGATGAAATGGCAGGATATACGGGTAAGAACTAAATCCGGTTGATCTAATTAAAAATTTATTCCAGAAAAAAAATGACTGGAAATATTGTTGATTGTAGGTCGAACCGGAAGGCGAGGTTCTGGTCGAGCCGCTGAGCATCCTCGACCGGAGAGAAGTGCAGCTGCGGAAGCGAGCTATTACCCAAGTTAAAGTGCAGTGGTAGCACTATGGGCCTAATGAGGCCACTTGGGAAGATGAAGAGCTCATAAAAAAGGCTTACCCGGAATTGTTTGTGAAAATCAGACATCGGGACGATGTCCAATCTCAGGAGGGGGAGATGTGATGACCTCGGAGAATGTAAATATTGGAATTTTACTGTGGTAAAAGACAGAATTGGAAGACTGTTTCGTTTTAAAAAAAAGACTTTAATCATATTACTTTATTATTGTGAATTAAAATATATATTAAAAAGAAATATATATTTCTTGAAATGCTGGCAACTTCTCAAAGGAAGATTGGAAGAGGAAATCAGTTGTGAAAACTGCATAAAACTACCTTCCCTAATTGGAAAGGCCTCCAGGGGAAAAGGGAAGGGAGAGACAAAAATTCTGTGTTGTAAGGACAGACAGAAGGAAAAGAGGAAAAATTGGTTAAGTATGGTAAGGACCAGATAACCAAGCACAAGTTGCATGAATCTTGTTCAGGGCTTTAGGCATGCAAGATAGCTCGGGGAGAGATTCCAGTCTTGGCGATGGATGTCATGGTTGGGTGGTCAAGAGCAAGAAAGGATACAGGTGAACCTCTGTAACGCATCTACAACCCAGGCGGACCAGGTAAGTGGAAGTTTCTAGAGAAATTATCTTATTGATGAATATATATCTATGATGTTAGCGTTAACGACAAGTTACAGAAGTTTAAGTACAATAGAAAGGGCTGTGAAATTATTTGAAAATTCACATTTCTTTTATCCTTATTAAACATGCAGTAATGTTATTTGTTTAAAATAAATACTACAGTAATTCTGCTATGGTTATTGGTTCTTCAAACACAAAAACAGAGGTCAAATATCCCTGTATAGAACACCGATGAATTACTTTACATATATAAGGAAATAAATAAGTTTTGTTGACCATGAGTCTGTTCACCTTAGCAGAGAGTAAAATAGCAGGCCTCGAACCATGGATTACCAGAACTGTGGTAGGAAAAACTCTCTGCAACTAATAACCTTAATGGCTGTAGTGTGATTGTCCATTAAATAAATTTAGAAGACCAGATGAGATTACATCATATATGACAATTTGCACAAACTGTAGAACAAGCATATATATAACATAAGCAAAAGACAAAGAAAGAAAAACGCATAGATAGAGATAACGAATAGATGAGTAATCTTAGGGAAGGTTCGAGAAAGCCATGAATCAGACCCTAACTGTATCATTAGTTAATAAAACACAAGTGCAAAATGCATATTTCACCATAGACAAGAAAGCAAATGCGACAAGCGGTGAGGATTCTACCGTCGAAAACAATCGTACATTTATTTTCAATAATAAACAAAGCTCTTCTATCATAATTATTACATATCGATAGTATGGTGCTCTAACAGTTCGATGAAGCACAATAGCCGAAAACAAAACAAAAAAACCAACAACTGTTTTCCTTTAAGACAACGGCGGTTTCGTCGTATCACAAAAATATGAGAACATGTATATAAATATGACAGTACTGATATTATAACACACATAAACTATTTCAGAGAGGGGAGTTAGTCTGCTATTAACTTCTCAGAAAAACCCCAGGAATAAATTTATAATTACAGAGTCGAGCAATCATTCCAGAGAACGGCGAACTCGAGTTATAACAATACTATTCATTAAAAAAAACAGAGAGGTTCCATGTTCCACGACCGGTCCAACTAGTAGTCTTTACTACTCCGTTACCAAATAATTACAACTGTAAAATGGTTTATAAATACAAACAAAAGAATACTGAGATAATTTAACTACGGGGACTGCCAAGGCACCTCCCATTGAAGGAACTGACCGTTCCTCACAATTCCAACAGAACCAGCTGAGACAACGGAGTTTGGGGTTATAAAAGAAAAACCATGAGTAGCCTCGGAGGCAAGCCTCAAGGACCCTGTCTTAGGTTACTTCGGTCAGGATATGGAAATTTGGAACCAATAAAAAGGAAAACGAGCATGTATAAATTTCGTAGCCGCAACAGTCGAAAGGGAAAATCCCAAACATTGCACCCAGGAATCAATTCGAGCATGAAATTGCTTACCCGCTATACGGCGTTAAGGGTTGGGCTGCCGAGGGCCCAACGTCCTACAAATGGAAATATTTCATTGCCATAGCAACCACCTTCAAGCACCAGAGAAATAATAGAATTGTTAATACACATAGTAAATCGATGGAGAAGCCTGTATAAAAGAATATCATAATAGGAGAATCGGAAAATTAACTGTAACAAATGCCATCACCTGCGAGGTTTAATCCCAGCAAGACGAAGGGGTAACTCCTGTGTAGCGGATGAACCTTGGCAGAGGAGTTCATGAAAGACATCCCCTGTGCGCGAAAAAGACAAGCCAAACCTGGGAGCGGCGCCAGGTCCAAATGAACTGGGTGAAGACTCAAGCTGCTTAATACGAACCCTAAAACCCTCCGACAAACCTCCACCCTCAGATCTAAATCGACCGATCCCCTCCGTTGAAATGAGGCGGGAACCTGAGGCGCGAGGAATGAGAGTACGGGGCTTTGCCTCTTCACATGGTCGAGCAGGAAAGGCAGGCCAGATGTACTGTGGAGCATTAAACAACTGTCCTTAAACTTAATACAGTTCAACAACTCATCGCCGGATTACTACTCCAGTCGCAACATAAAATGCCAGCGCCCTTATCCGGTTGCCAATGTGTCATATCCGATGCATACATACCAAAACATTTATAGGTTGCCAAAGTATCATATTTGATGCGTACATACTAAAACATTAATACAGACAATAGATTGGTTTGTCGTTGGTCAAACATTCCTTAACATTCCTTAATGAGATTAATAGTCCGAGTGGACTGGTTGACATGCCAGAGTGTGTGCGAATTAAGGAATATGGTAAGTTGAGTGTGTAAAGGATAAAAAGAATAAAATACTTTTTATTTCATATATATGTTAAGGGTAGGAACGTGACAGTTAGGGTATATTAATTAGTTGAATAATGAGCAGTTCGTTAGGGTATATTAATTACTTTGATCTATGGTGATTTTGTAAATAATTAATCTTATATCTTGTAATCCCTTCAAAATATCATTACATAGGTACAAACTAGCTAAATCTCGTATTTTCTCGTCTCTAGCAACTTAACATTTTTTGAATCACTGCAAATAATTTTAAAATCAGTGAATCATTCATTATGTGTAAAGCACTACTTCTATTCCAAAAATTAACCAACATCAAATTATTTCAATTTTTTTTGATATATATATATATATATATATATATATATATATATATATATATATATATATATATATATATATATATAAACTAAGCTAAAAAGCTATATGTCTTTATTATTTTCCACTCCAATTTAACTATATTTAACTTAAGCCAAAGTAGTTATTTTGTATCCTTTGTTCAAAGGTAGAAAGTTCATACCTTTCAAAGTTCAATAATTAAACTAAGTTGTAGGGAACAATGTGCCTTGTTAATATTGTATTAGGTAGATAGTATTCGTTGTAGATTAAATTCACGAATTTACACTTGTTTTTAAGAGTAAAAATATCCATATTTTTATTACATTAAAAGACTATATATATATATGAATTAAGTATCTCTTTTAATTTATTACTCTGAATTTCCATATAAAACAAAATATCTTAAAATCAATAACATTGGAAAATCTTAAACTTTTTTATATTTTAAAAATAAATATAGTTTCAATATAATTTTAGAGTTATATATAATATGTAAGTTTTTTAATATATATATATATGTTTATTAAATCTGTAGTAGTTTTTAGATTAAATAATTCAGAGATGCATCTTCCAAGAACAAACCCAATTGGGCATTCATACTATATTGTCTACAACATCCTACTATAAAACCAGAGTTGATATAGGACCTTTTCATAAAATTCTACAGAACACTAGATATACTATTTATATAACCAAAGTATGTTGAAGCAAAACATTCAGAATATATATGTATACATCTAACAACAATCAACATTTCTCGTAGAAAACATTAGGTCAAAATCATGTTTCCCAATGACATCATGTGGTGAGCCTCTATCCCTTCAAATTCCTTGATCTTCAACATTGTTATCATGCTTCTTAGCGTATCCACTTCATCATAGAGTCAAGAAAATTGGACTTTGAGGGTTTGCAGTTCTTCTCCCTATTCGATTTGAGAATGACTCATTTGACAAAAGTTGACTTGAAACTTGCGATTAGCCTGGAGGGCTTTGTAAGTTCAGAGACAATGTGAACATGGGATATCCTTTGAAGGGGCCCAAAATCCTAGGGGTAATTCATATCATTATAGAAACTGTCAACACAATTCTTAGCAATTGATGAATATATCAACAACTTATTGTGGATAGAGTTATCCCAACACAATAAAAGAGAAAGGTGGCCAATATGGTCCAAAACCCTCCTTGCTCACCTTAAATTACTTTGGTTACCAACCTGAGGAGAAATTGGAACTGAGAAAGGAGCTTTGAAAAGAGCCCCCACCAAAGAGGATGGCTTGACGCCACAATTGGCAATCGAAGAAGCCTCGAGATATCAAAATCTAGAACTTGTAAGAAAATTTGATTCAAAGAAACGAGAGAGAATGCTCCCAAGGGGAGAACCCTTGAGAATTTAATGCTACCAACACTTTCATCCCACATGAGATCCATTAACTCACACATTGATTCCCTTGCGATTTGATCTTATTTCCTCAACATTATTTGTTCAAGAGCATGCTTGAACTCTACAGGGGTGATGTTTCGAGCATGCAAACTAGAATAAGCGTTGTTTCCTTCAAGGAACTTGCCACATTTCCTCCGAGTTGTTGGCTCATAAGACGTGATAGAATTTTGTGTTGTGGAGGACTTGCAAAAATTCTTTGATTCTTTGAAAGTTCTTAGCAAGATAGCTATCTTTTGAAAGCTTGTGAAATTTTATATATTGAATTATTAAGAGTGAATTCTCTAGAATAATCAAACCTTTGCCCCCTTTATCTTTTGATATGTGGAAGCCCTGAATAATATCATAGATTTCATATTGATTGTGAAACCCTTTTTCCAACCCCTTGAATACTTAGTTTCAACATTTCCATCAAGTTTAAACAAAATGCTTAAGTGCAATCCCTATTTTTTAAATATATTTAAAAATAAGACAAATCTTTAAAAAAATTGAAAGTTCAGTATTTTTGTATTAAAATGTAAATGTGAGTAAAAGAAAAACTGAATTAAATAAATTCACTTATGCTTTTTTAATTATAGAACACTATATATATATATATCGTTTACTACAAATTTATATAATAAAATAAAATTTAAAAAACAAATTCAAACTTAAAATACATTGTAAATATGCCTAAACGATGCCTTGGAGTGAGTGGGTTCAGAATGATGGGATGTAAAACCTAATTCAAACACTGCGTGAGAATCGCGTTCTCCATTCCGAAATCCTATCTTATTTCTCGTCTGAGCTCTTCTAACACACCTCATTATTAATCGCTTGTAATGAGAATGTGATTGGAAGACTGACACGACTCCTGCGTGCGCAATCCCACATTTGCTGTGTTGTCCTGCATGCCAATCCCACGTTTGCTGTGTTCGGGATGCTGGTAGAACTACGTCATGAGTCACATTCACTGAATTTCACAATGGGAAATCACGTGCCAATTCATCTCTGTGCACAGTCGATACCCCATCCACAATAATCACAAGATCACCATCCAAAGTCCGTTCTCTGAAAAGACAACGTAACAAGGAAATCGAAGACATTTTAAGACTAAAACCAAGTAGAATACTTGTTTGAGTTGGTGCAATCACCGAGTTTTCATATTTTTAAAGTCGTATTTGGATGGTTCAGATATTTTTAGCCTTTTTTTTAATTGGGAATCGACAAAGATATATATGGTAATTTAAGATATCATTCCTGAACTTTTAAGAGGGAAAGGAAAGGAAAGGAAGGATGTTGAACGGTGAAGGTTAGAAGAAGAATAATACTAATAAAGAAAATAAAATTAATATTATTAATTAAAAATATAATAATAGATATTATAATATAGTTATAATAATAATTTTAATTTTTAATTTTTTTATAACAATAATTTAGGACACATAATTAAAAAGGTTGAGTCGAGTTACAAGATAAATAGAATAAGAGAATTTGTTTTTTAATTTTATATTTTTTTCTAAATTTTAGCTCTTCATTATAATTTATAGTACAATGAAATTTCTAACAAGTGCTAAATTTAAAAAAAATTGTATCCCTCTCATTTCTTGATAAATCCAGTGAATATGTGTTGGTTCTTTATATATATACAATGTGTAATTTTTCATTGCTAGAAGTTTATTTTGAATGCTATATAGAGTAAATAACTTTAACTTGTAACTCCAAAAAGGCTTTGTTGGATTCAAACAAAATTAACAAACATATATAGCTAAAAAATGACAGAAATGTAAATTTGTGAGACTACTTCCAACATTTCAATAGGATAAAAACTTATTTTTTTTCAATTCAATTAAATAATATGTACAAAAGAATTAAACAATATAGGATATAAACATAGGTTACATCAAAATATTTTACAAAACTTGTGCATTAAGAGAATTATCACATTAAAATATTTATTATTATTATTATTATTATTATTATTATTATTATTATACTTTTATGTATACAACAATATTACTTAATCCTACATATTTGATGATCCACATTAGAATTTTTATTATTACGAAGATTTGTAAATGTCACACATTAATTTTATATTTAGAATTGAATGAATCACACATCTCCCTCTTATTATTCTTATTAGGAACTACTTGATATTTTTTTATTTATTTTTGAGATTTCATTTAAGTTTCTTTTGGATATTGAATATCTTATTATATACTACACTAAAATATTTTTTTATAACATTTTCTTTCTATATATAGATACATATATGAAGTTTAGTTAGCATATATTTTCAAATAGTTTATTTAAATCATGCATTGAAATATTTTTAAAAGGTATAAGGTTTAAACATCTTACTCACACTTTTTTATTACTAATTACTTTATAACATTTTAAAGTTGCTATGAAATTATATTACAACATGCACATACTTTATTTATGATTGAGATCGAGTGAATATTTTTACTACATTGAGTTGTAATATCAATAATACATGGAGTGACCATAGTGACGCTCATATTATTGATCTTTAATAATGATTTTAATTAAACATGCATATTATTTTTCCCTTTTTTTATATATTCTAATTTTTTTTCTATATAGAGAATAATTTATTTTTATTTTAAAGGATTCATGTGTCAACTCCAAGTTGAGCATGGACAAAGTCACACATCTCCCTCATACTGGGCTGAATAATATGCCTTTGGATGCAAAAATGTTTCCCTAGGCTCTCTAAGTAGCTTACTATATTATTCCATGTATAAAGGAGCCCATATCTATCAACCAAAATACAAAATTTACAGGTCATCACTAACACAAATATTAATCATGAGGAGAAGGTTCAGAAATTGTGATTTTGACTTCATTTTCTCTTTTTTTTCCTTGTCCCATAATAACATCACCTCCTTTAGGTGAGATCATAAATATTACAGCTCATCCTCTATTTTTTGTACTCTGGTATGAAGAGTTCCCATGCTTTCCATTAGCTCAAGTATTTCCTGATGCATGGTGTGTAAGGTAGAGCTAATCAAACTACTTCAATCCCAAATCGATAATCTCTTGAACTCCAACTTTCTAATGTAGACAATAGTCTGAAAATAGATACATACTAATTTTTTAGTTCACTTTTTATTCAAACATTTCAATACGAAATCCTAAGGAAGGGGATTCCAAATTCTCTTTTTAGGGAATATTAGTTCCAATAGATAGAATTTGATAAAAGATATATAACATAGAGTTATAGGTACTTATATGAAGGGTATGCATGTAGAAAACCTCTAGAGCTCTAATATAACTGTCACACCTCCTTCTCTAATTACACCTATAGAGACTTAAAAATTCTATAGTGTTATAACTAAAGTGATTTTTATTTTTATTTTTAACTATCGCTTTTGCACCATACATGATGAATGTTAAATTTTCTATTTAAGTATCATATAATCACTAAGGGTGGGAATATATTCCAATGCTATGTCTCTTTCCATAGTTATCCTTCAATGTGCAACATAGAATGATTTATATATTTAACATGCAAATATGGTATGGATTAGATACCCTGACCATAACCTAATTTTATGACTCATATGGTTCCAAGAATAGTAGTCTATATGATTCTTTGTACATTAGTGGCACAAAGGTATATATATGCCTCCACTAAATCTTACTCTAATGTATCTAATCCCTTCCTTAATCTCAATTGTACCTACCTATCTGTTAGCCACTCAAACCCTTCCAACTCATGGTATTCATGTGAGTACCATGCGCCTCCTCTGACTCGTCCCCCTTCTCGAGGATAGCACAAATCAATGGTTCCTGTGTCTTTCTCACAGATCAACAATCCTTTGGTGAAATTCTTTTACCCTAAACCCATTTGGGTTTATATTGCACCCTGAGCTAGGTTTTTTCATTTTGCGGCTGCAATGAGAGGCACGCCATGGATATTGGCATCTTCTTGGTTACAAAGGTGACACTCCCTACATTTCCTAGCTTATTCGGTGAGCATTCTCTCGGCACATTACCTCCTAAGTATTCGGTTGTTTATGGTATAATTGTATATATATAAATTTCTGGTTTGTTTATGTCCGTCTGTGGGTTGTAGGGGTTTAACATAGTCTTCTCTGATTCATTGTGACATACGGCCTCCTAGAGAAGAAGATATGTATGGCCCTATTTCACAGGTTTGCTTCTCTCACATCACAGGTGTAACATTTTTGCAGGACCCCCTAATTTTTTTTCATTCTCAAACTCATGTTCTCCTAGCTTATTGAGATGGGGTCGAGTTTCTTACAGGATTTCAGGGTTTACCTTCCTTGACAGTGTTATGCATGGTAATGTCAGTGCCCTGGAGTTTAGTAGCAACTCACAGTCATAGGTAATATTGATTCCTTTGGAATGAGCGATATAGTTATATTCTAAACTCTGAATTTGATTCCAAGCTTCACCTTTGACCTTTGTGTTGTTTTCCAATGGATAGATCCCAGGTGAGTATAGGAATCGCCCTATTTTCAATATGAGATCATGGGTAAATAGGGTTTAAACTCTTAATTTAGCTTTCTATGGATTATGGGACATTTTAACTTGCTCAAGATATCTATAATAACTATTTATTGTCAATTTCAGGCGTTGGCAGGTAATATCTTAGGCTCTTCATTCATTTTAGCTTTATGAAGAATATTGAAACCTGGGGTCTCACATGCTTGTTGATTTCATGTCAGGTGGGTACCCTTCACGTAGTTTTCTCTCAAGATTGTTGTTGCTTATCTTATATGACTCATGTTGGCTTAGCCACGACGGTGCACTATCACATTTTTTGTCTCTTGAAGACCTTTGTCTTTGTTTGTAATGATGGTTAAATCTACATCGATAAATTTTGGTCTTATTACACCTATTTGAAGGGACTGTAATAGGAAGTGGCCACACCCTTTGATCCAAAAAAACCAGATTGACTATTGGCTTAATTTCACCAAATATTAACTAAGGTTTCTTTTATGTGAATGAATGACAAAAAAATGAGTTTTTAAGTGCCTTTAAATATAAACTTGAGAACTGAAAATAAACATGAGCAATAGCAAGAAAATAAGAAAACACAACAAACATTGATGATGAAGTTCATCCCTCCTAGACTGCATCTCCGGGTCTGCTTCCAATAAGTTTCCATTATATTAGGAATGCTCAAGAAGGCTCTTTACATACATTTTCACCATTCTGGACTGTGGACACAAGAACAAATGGCTATTGTCAACATGTAGGTCTCGACCTCTACTCTCCAATGCAACTCTCCATTCTAAAAGAGGTCCAAGGATGACCAAGTGATGCCCAAGAAGGCATTTGTAGGAATAAATAAAACATACTCTTCAGCATTACTGTACCACTCTCTCCTCCTTGGCACAGTGCTAATCCTTTTATATAGACCACAGGAGGTTTTGGGGTCAAACCCGTGGGCATCCCTGGTGGGCCTTAGCAACAAATTGTATTAACATAGTAATTGGTTGCATTGGCGCAAACCATATAACAAATTTATATACCAAATTTTATAATGTCATAACCCTTGGCGTAATTGTAATATGAAACATGGCATATGGTTATGTTAAAGTTGTTGGCAGATATATTTATATACCTGATGGCTAATAGAATGACAAACCCGTGGCATTCTCCTGCAAGTGACATGTTATAGCGGTGCATATAATGTTAAGTCTCCGTGGTTATAGTTTGTTGCGGCTATGTTTGGAGTTTCTACTAGAATGGTTGTTAACTTAATCGGAGGGTTTGGCAGACCGCTGAGCCTGGTGGTTCCACCAACCCTTCCCCCATCCATAATATAACTCATTTCAAATATAGAAATTCACCATAGAGTATTAAACATCGACCTGTGGGCCAGTGATAAGGTTTTGTGCTATGGAATGGGAGCTGGTGGGTTTGAACTCGACCTGCTTGTCTGACAACTATTGACTTTCATGACCTGCGTTGACTTTGACCCGCCACATGTCACACTGAGAGACTGCCACTTAGCCTGCAAGGCCCATTTTTTATCTGTTTTTCATAAATTTGAGTGTGTTTTCTCACTCATACGGAAGCCACTTTCGAAAATGAATATATTGTCAGAATCAGTGTGACGAGCTCTTTGGCTTGCCTTGGTTTTGCAAGCATCTGAGACATTTGAACTTTGCACATTTCAAGGATCCTCCTAGATCATTCCTCTCCACTAGAAGCTTTTGGACCACCAAAAGTTTGGTTTTAAGCCGACATTAGGTGGGGGTACAACTCCCTCACCCTTCTGATCTCCATCCACCTTGCTTTGCTTGGATTCATGACCTTGATTCCCACTCGAAGATACTCATCATCTCCACACCTGGCAGTGCAGACCTTTATATCTGAAATGGTATCTTCTTGTAACTCAGTCATAAATTCAAGTCCAAAATGATCTACAGTAGGAATTTGAACATTTTCTTGTGGATCTATGACCATAGGAGGTTCATACAACTTCAAACTTTCAACATTTACAACTAAATATATGTGCATGTATGGAGGAAAATTTAACCAAAATGCATTGTGCCCAATCATTTCAACAATATTAAATGGACCATGCCTGATAGGTTTCAACTTCTTACCTTCACCTTTCATCCCTTCTTTCCTGATGTATTGCCATACTTGATAACCAACGTGGAAGTGATGATCCACCAGATGCTTGTCATGGCGCATTTTATACTTGGTCTGATTTTTCTCCAATTGATCTTCCATTGCTTCATGAATATTCTGGATTCTTTGAATGAACTTGATTTCTTTGTCGGCATCTCCATGTCCATCCTCCTGAGCTTCTTCACCAAACATGAAGTCCATTGGGGATTTTGGCAGGTACCCAAAACATGTTTGAAAAGGAGATCTACCTGTAGAAGAATGCAAGGCCTGGTTGTAAGCATGTTGAACATAGTGTAAGGATTCATCCCAAAACTTAGGATGCTTGCTGCAATAGCCTCTCAGCAGATGTACCACTGTTTTGTTCACCACCTCTATTTTTCGATCGGTTTGTGGATTAAAAGTTGTGCTCTTTTTCAACTTAGTGTCCACGAGTCCCCACAAATTGGACCAAAACTCTCCCATAAAACAAGAGTCCCGACCTACACAAAAATGCCTTGAAACTCAAGAAGAATGTGCTTCCCTGATCACATGCACTCTTTTTCCTTGTAGTATGCACAACTTACCAAGATGGTACAATAACCTTTCATGAACATGATAAGTCACTTCTTCCACATAAGCACCATGAGTTAGTGATTCATAAACATCTTTGAAATTAGTATCTTCAACATATTGTTCAATTTATTTTTCATGTGCTAAAGAACTATTTTGAATAATATATGAACCATTCAAATAAGGTCTTGATAACATATCAACTACTTTATTAGTGGTACCTTTCTTATATTTAATTACTAAGTCGAATTTCTGTAAAAACCCCATCCATCTATAATGTTGAGACTTCTACAACTTAGTTTTATATTGAAAGTACTAAAGTGGTTGCTGATCTATATGAACCATGGTTTCCTTGCCCATTAAATAGTTTTCCTATTTTTAACACTTTTCACTATTGTATACAATTCTTTATCATATGCCGGATAGTTAGTAACCAATTTAGAAAATGTTTCTGAATGATAAAAAATAGGCTTTCCCTTTGGAAATAACACTACACCCATTTCATACCCACTAGCATCAGTTTGAATTTGAAATGACTATTGAAGGTCTAGTGAAGCTAAGATTGTAGGTAAAACAATTTCTTCTTCAAAGTGTCAAATGATTTTTATTGTTTTCCTCCCCACTAGAAAGAAACTTTAGATATTCCTAAAGCATAAAGTGGTTATTCAATAAAACAGAAATGAGAAATAAATTTCCTCCAACACAGAACTACACCCAAGAAGCTTCTAACCTCCGTAACATTTTGAGGTCTTGACCACTTAATGATTACATCAATTTTAGCTAGATCTATTTTAAGATCATGTCCTCCAACTATGTAACCAAGATAAACTAATTCATTTTTCCCAAATTCACATTAGAAAGTTTGAGATACAAATTCTCTCTTTGCAACACATCAAAAACATGTTTAACATGATTTACATGTTCTTCCAAACTTGAATTGAAAATAAGAATATCATCTAGATAGACTGTGACAAACATATCAAGAAAAGGATGAAATACATCATTCATCATTCTCGTAAAAGTTGTTGGAGCATTGCATAAACCAAACGGCATAACCAACCATTCATAAATCCCATATCTAGTCTTAAATTAGATTTTCCATATATCATTCACTGCAATACGAATGTGATAATAACCACTTCTTGAATCCAGTTTTGTAAAGTAAACAACATTATTTAAATGATAAATAAAATCATCTATTCTCGAAAGAGGATACCTATTCTTAACGATTATTTTATTTAAGGATCGAAACTCAACACACATTCTCAAAGTTTTGTCTTTCTTAGGGACTAATATGATCGGTGATCCACATGGAGAAGAACTAGGTCAAGTGAATCCTTTATCAACCAATTCCTAAATTTGTTTCTTAATTTCTTCATTTTCTATGACCCACATATGATACATGACAATATTGGGAAGAGGGGCATCAAATTGTAATTGAATCTCATGTTGTATTTTTGTGAAAAATATGGAGATGGGGGGTTTATCAGTATTTTCAAATCAATAAATTTTTACATTGCATATTAATATTTCTATACGTGACTTTACTGAAAGGAACCCGCATGTGTACATGACTATTCTTGAGACAACTAGCATACATCCAGTGAACTTATGATTTAGTTAATTCATTATATTTTGGTCTTCAGCCAATGCATCAATACTTTGTTAAACATTATATAAACAGTAAGCATGTGCTGCAAGAACAATATAAACCATCACACATAGGAAACACACATGAACGCCAAGATTTAAGGTGGAAACCCAATGTGGGAAAAAACCACCCACTATTGTTGTCTCTATCTTCTTTAGTATAAAGAGAAAGCTTTTTACAATGTTGTACAAGTGAAAACTCATACCAGTACATAGGAACCCACCTGTAGAAGGTTATAACCTTCAATCATTCTCCAGATCCTATTGGAAGGGAGCTACAACCCCCTAGTTCTTTTACTGGCATAAAATTGTACCAGTATGGAGGCACCAACCTGCAGAATGATACAACCTTCACTCGTTCTCAAGCTACTACTGAAAGGGTACTCCAACCCCCCGATCTTATCACCAGCTACTACTAGCAGGAAGCTTCGACTTACTCACTGAAGGCTCCAACCCTTAGCAACATCCATGGACCATGTTTCATCAAATTTTCAAACTGGATCCACCTACTTCAACACATCATAACTTGTAAGCCACGTTTCATTAAATTTTCACACTGGGCCGATTATCAACACTTAAGCTCAATATTATAAATCATATGTAACTCATCACTATAATACTATCCTTTATCTTTGACACATCTAAATTAATTAATCACTGAAACCTGTTCATCAATCTCTGAAATAACTAAAATCCAATCATCAATTTTTGAATCAATGAATCATTGAAATCTATAATAATTTGTTGCAAATACTCATTCACATATTCCTTACCACGACACCTATGTAAAACATGAGAGAGGCATTTTTTTAATTAAACCATTCCCAACAAAATCCTATTTGGTTTTCAAAAATTATTTTCTAGATGTTCGTAAACCTTTCCAAAAGTTGATGACTAAAACAAGAAAAATAGTGTTTCCGTTTGATTTGTCTGTGCAATAAGAATAATTGTTATGAACATAGAGAGATAAATATTGTGTTAATGTTCTCGAAAAAAAATAAATTAATTGGATGCACAAAAAAATAACTATTAAGTTTGATATTTCTTAAAAATAAATAAGTTATTCTCATGCACAAAAATAGAACAATTATGTTAATATTTCTTGAAAAGAAATAAGTTATTTACATGCACAAAAATAGAACAATTATGTTAGTAATTCGTGAAAATGAATTAAGTTATTTAATTTAAAATATTATGAAGGATTTTCTATGATCCATATGCATTAAATTTTTAAAGAAAAATATTGGAATCTCAAAGAGAATATGTGCTTATATGCATAAGAATACTATCTAGTATATTTGTTCTACTAGAAATGAATACGAGTAACATTTTTGAGAAAGAGTTCACATTAAACCTTTGTATAAAATACCATTGGTTGTGTTATTTGAGAATGATTTTTTATTCATGTTATTTCATGATGAAATATGCCAATTTTTTTAGATGTGTGAAATGATAGAAAAATATTTTGTATTGTATTCATAATAGCTCGTGAGTTAGCTAACTTTTGGAAAAAGAATAATTAGTGTGTTAAATTCCTTTGAATATATATATATATATATATATATATATATATATATATATATATATATATATATATATATATATATATATATATATATATATGCATGGAAGTATTTGTTGGGTTATAACTCTTTAAAAAGAAGAGAAGAGAACAATAATTCCTTGTATATATTGCGGAATTATATTTTTGGAGATGAAAATGGATAAACATATGTATTATTGTGTTAATATTCTTTTGCAATATTATTTATAGAAACATATACACTTGCATGCATGGAAAAATTTGGTTTTGGTATTAGATTTCTGGTGAAAAGGAAGGTGTAATGGCATAATATTGATTGTATTAGCCTTATTTTGTGACGAATAATACGCATTTGCACACCTAAAGGGATTAGCTATAGTATTAGTTTTCTTTTGTGAGAAGATTATGTATAGTTATTGGTCTCGATCTTTTGGTAAGAGGAAAGTGTTTCTTTGCATGCATGAAAGTATAAATGTTATGTGTTTGATCTCTTGGAGAAAAAGATGTGTTTATCTTTCCATGCAAGGTTTAGTTATTTTCCTTTGGAAGGAAATATATGTTTCACATGCAAGAAGAATAAGATATCATGTTATTTTCTGTTGAAGAGGACAAATAGTTGCATGCACGAAATTATAACTATTATATTAACTTTGTTTGAAATAGAGCTTGCATTTTATACATAATATCCATTGTAAATAGCTCTTGTGGAAAATATGTTTTTGGAAAAGAACACGCATTCACATGCATATGTATAAAATCAACTGCATTAATCCCTTTGGAAAACAAAACATAATAGTAGGCACAAATAAAATTACTTATTGGGTTAATTCTCCTTAAAGCTTGTTATGCATTTTCATGCACAAGAACAATATCTAGTATGTTAGCTTTCCTTTGAATAGAATATGAAAGTGCATGCAAGATTATGTTAGTGTTTTGTTTGAAAAATGACACTTTATAGTAATTTACCTTTTACTAATGCTTGTGCAGTGATGTTAAAGAATATATTTTATTACATTATGTTTATGATTTATGCATGCATACAAATAGATGTTGAAGTGTCACTAATAAATATTGATTATTGGTTGATTAATATCTTGTGTTTTATCTAATCATGATATCAAGTGGGTGATGATAGCCATGACATCAAAGGATGGTGACTTGTGTAAAGGATAATTCACATTTAACTTTGTGGAAGATAAATATTTGTTGATCCATGCAGATTTAGGAATGCCAACTATTGGACGATCCACTAATGGGAAGAACCAGGTTGCAAAGACTTAATATTCATGGCTCCATGGATAAATGGTATCATGATGTTTGTATTAGCCTATAGCTAGTTATGCTTCAATTCAGATGATAATTATTTGTACTATTTTAAAATAATGGCTAAGGGATAGACACCCTTAAAATCCATTGAGTGAGGGATGAGGGTTTAATCAAAAAGTTAAATGTTTGCTGGTTTTCACCCAATGGGGTTTGCAGGGTATATTGGTATCTAATATTGTGATTTCTTGTTGTGTATTCCTTACATGACGTGATGGTTATATTATCAATATTGTGATTAACTAAATGAGTTAAAATAATCATGGAATTGATGCAATGTTACATTGAGAAGTTTAAGGTAATATGCTATAACAATGGTAGTAAATAGTTATGTAACACACCATGTTTTTACTAAATATTTCTCTATTTAATGATGATGGTCATTCTAATGATCATTGTTGGAATATAAAAAGTAATTTAGAAAGTCACACATTCGTAAATATTAAAAAAAAAATATTCCTAACTACATGCATTTTCTTGTGAGGTTACTGAGGGATGCTACAAACGAAATGGAAACAATCTCTAACAAACCCTAAAAGTATGGTAATTTAGGAAAACAATAAAATGTGTTTATAAAAAAAGAGACTAAAAAAAAAACCTTATGCATTATTTCCACAAGAAAATACATGGTTTACAGTAAAAATCCAGAAGCCTAATCCCACTAATTCTGGAATATTTTCAATCGAGGTTACATTCACTCCAAGCACTCTAAAGTAATTGTGGTTATTAACAAAAAATATCAAAACTTGGTAGGAGCTCATGGCTCTGCACTCTACTTGACACTATCCATCTGAACATTATGCAACAAAGAATTCATATAGGCGAAGAATGGCCATAAAAACCTAGAAACACAAAAGCAAATTTTCAGTAAGCAATAACACAGAACAACAACATGCTTGAGCTCAAAGGAAATTAAACCCTACCATAAAATGATATGGATAATATCCTTGACCTGTGCCAACAAAACTAAGCAAGATGAGCATCATGGAACGGATAAGAAAGTAAGAAAAGACAAAAACATAAGTCTAATGAAACCATAATTACCTTGACAATTCTGCTTGTTGAACGAATAATAGTTATCCTGTCAATGAGACCCTCGTGGTTAATGGTGCCCATCCTAAATGAAATGAGTGTGTAAGAGAGAAAGAACATGTTTTAATATATCTATCACCTACTGGAGTAATTCGTCGAGGAATAGTTCTTAAGGGTTCCTTGATCCAGATATCAGTTGCAACCAAGAAGGGTACCTGCGATACTAATAAATGCACTAAGTAACCCTTACGAATTTATAAAAAGACAAACAAAATAAGAAGAAAATAATTGAATGAATTGAAGAGGAGGCCCAAGTTACATGAAAATTCCAATAACAACAAACCTAAACACAAATAGCCTAGATATTTCGGGTTGTTGCATAGCTCTCAAGGAAGCTTAACGGTTTCAAATGAGCGATAGTGACATAAGTGGGAGGGGGCTAGTTACCCTGTAACCAACCCTAACGTTTCTCTTCAGTGTAATAAAAACCAATGCAGATCAATGACTCTACTTTTCTACAGGCGTATAGCACTGCTAGGCTTGACAATCAAGTCGAGAGGGTAACCAAAATCTTAAGAATATTATAGCTCCCAAGACTAAACTATTAACCCCTTTAACTATTAACCCCTTTAACGATTAATGTGATCATAATTAAAATGAGCATGAATAGCGAGTAGCTTAACCATGTGTATGAGTTAACAAGGACCATCGAAAATAATAATGCACGCCTATGCCTAAGTCACTCTATGCACACTTTGAACTTACCACCATAAAAAAGTTAAAGTCATTTTGTAAGTGTTGGAGAACAAAAACCATTAAAGCAATGGGCAATGTTGAAAAGAACCCATTACAATGAACTTACACAAATATGTGATAGGAATCATTGTTGATGATTTGTGATGGCTATAAATAGTTAATTTATTAATTAAAATTATTTGATTAATTACTTAACTAAAAAATTTATTATGATATAGTTATTGTTTAATGGAGTTATGATGGTTGGACCAACCCAATGTTAAATTAAATTAGATTAAATTAAATTAGATTAGATTAAATTAATTAATTAATTAATAATTATAATTTATTAATAATAAATTATAATTTTATTAAATTTTATTGTTTATTTCGACCTATCACTATAAATTATATAGGATATAACATGTTATTTATAATTAATTGTTATAAATTTTTGTTTTTTTAATAATTCAAGAGGTAAGAAATTGTTGAACATTTTAAATGATTATTATTTTTTTAAAATCGTGTTTAGATATTGTTATTAATCTTTTTTTTCTTTAATGTTATTTTCTTCAGTGATGTTTAGCTGGCGTCACCGGATGTGGTTTAATTTTTTTATGGCGGTTGTAATCCAATAAGATTGTGTCTCAAAGTTTCCGTTAATGTCACATTTTGACTAAATTTAGAATGCTTAAAGTAACTTTAGAATTTTATATATTTTATTATTATCTATTAATAATTCGACAAATAATAAATTAAATTTTCAAACGAAAGTTAAATAAAATAAAATAAAATAAATTACTAATTTATTAATATTAATATCAATTTTTTATTGTAATTTATCAATATTAATTACATTTTTTATTATAATTTATTAATAATAATTTATAATTTTATTATAATTTTTTATTTTATTATTGATTTCAACGATACAACTATAAATTTTATAAGATATAACACATTAATTATAGTTAATTAATTATTATAAATTGATATTTTTTATAATTAAAGAAGTAAGAAATGGTTGAATAATTTAATTTTTTTTAACATATTTAGATAATGTTATTGAGTCTTTTTCTCTTTAATTCTTTTCGAATAATGTTTATCTAGTGTTATTGGATGTTATTTAAGTTTTTTATGGTGGTTGAAATTCAATAAGAAAATTGTTCGAAGCTTCCACCAATGTTACATTTTGACTAAATTTTGAATGATTAGTGTCAATTTAGAATTAGACAAGGTGTTTTTGAACATTGTTCCACCATGTACGAACACTGTAGGCATGCATAACATGCATGAAGAAAAACCACTAGAGCTACCAATACTAATTTTCACTTAGCACACATCTAGTAAATGGTGGTAGACATAATTTAAACACTTAAGCAAACATGGTAGAGAATTTCAAATTTGTTAAATATAAATACTAAAGGGAATGGCCACTACTCTTTCTCTAGATTAAAGTTTTTAATTGGTCCAAAGATGGAGTGTTTTTAATATGAATAATTCATATTGCTCCAATGGTGGTTATACATATTTGTGTGTGTGTTTATTGGAATTAAAAAAGCTCCAATGGTGGTTATACATATTTGTGTGTGTGTTTATTGGAATTAAAAAAAAATTATAATGTGATTTTTTATTAGAATTGTATTGTAATATGATCTCCCTCTCTCTATATAGAAATAATATTTGTAAGTTTGCTAAGAATGTTGGATCATAGGTTTGGTAAAGGATCTTGAATCATTTTTGTTATACAATTTAAGTAAGTTAATTAAAAAACATAGAATCTCATAAAACTATGTGACTAAATTGTGATGGAAAGATTCATGCGTTGGTATCCTTAGTAGTGTAATGGTTTTACACGGTCAATATGGATTTCCATACAATGAGTTAATGGTATGGTAATTTCATTTTAATTTTGTCTATTGAATAATTTTTCCTTGTTATCTAATTATCCAGTTACTGCATAATGTTATATTTATGACAATATTTATCATGAAGAAGCAAGGCTTTTCCTTTTGGTTGCAGGTCCAACATTATTGTTGGTTACCTTGGGAAAATAGATCTTGTTAAGGGTAAACCTTTGTATGCAGGTAACACAACAATGAAAGTGTCCTGAAAAACCCTCAACATTGTTATGAATTTGGATAAAAAAGCTAAGCAACAAGGAGATGATCCAAGATGAACCTTTTTTTGCAATCTTTTAAGTAATATGAGAAATGCAAAACCTTTTCTTCATGATTGAGATATTATCATGTCACATGTTAATAGTTTCTTATGTTCAAAGAAAAAATAAAATAATTATTCTTTAGTTCACTTGTTTGCAACGAATAATTTGGTCAATCTACACAACTAGAAAATGCTAAAACCATTAAATTGTCCAATTGAAAAATGTGTTGCAGAATGCATCAAAAGAACAAAAATAGTTGATAATGATGATGATGTCTTGGAACGTTAAATGCTATTATTCCATGGAGAGTGTGTCATGCTAAAATATAATTTGTTGGTTGAAAGTGGGTTGTTTAATGGTGCACTTGGATATATTGAAGATATTCTATATGCCTAGTTCAAAACCACCTCAAATTCCACTATTCACTACAATTACTTTTGAAAAGTACACAAGTGTTCCATTTTATATGAATTGTCCAAAAATTGAGCTCATAACGCCTGTTGTTAGAGGGAATCTTAAGCAATGTATTCAAATGGCATGGGCCCTAACTATACACAAACAATAGTGGATGGGCTTGCAATGAGCTACTGCAGATATTGGAGATAAAGAGAGGCAACATTTAACATTTACAACTATATCAAGGGTGGAATCTATACATGGGTTTTTATGAATTTCACCACCTTTTTCTTTTTAACATTATGTGAAAATGTAAAAGAGTGCATCAAGATATTAATGGTAGGCTAATTTAATTTGGAAAGGATGTTTTTCTTATGTAAGGAAAAATAAGAATAGTTATGGTGTATATCTTCTATGAAATTCTTCCCTATTCTTGTGCTAAGTAATAGTGATAACCATCGCATTTATTTTCAATACTATCTTAGTGACACTTTTAATATCATTGTACTCTAGTAGGGGGGAGAAATTTATTAATAATTTTCCTATAGTGCACATGAATAGTGGACGAATGAGCATGATTTGGTCATCTTTATGCAATTTACCTTATGCATGTGGGAATTTGAATCGTTAGGCATGGTTCATAACCATACGCATGCATAGATAAAAAACCATATTTGGGTAGTTATGTGTTTTTGATTAATCTATGTGTAGTGTTAATAATGAGGTAAGTCTCAATAATTTGTATGTGGTTTAACTATCCACATCAAAATATGATTGAAGCATAATTAGTAAAGATTTAATAGTTGGATGTGAGAGTTTGTTGATAATAGAAATTGCAGGAAAGTATTGTAGTTCATGTGAAGGACAAATTATCTTTAATATTATGGTAGAAAAAGAACTATTAATCCATGCAAATTGAACGAATATCAACTACATAATAATCCACTGATGGGAAGAACCAAGCATGAAAGAGATATTGTTCAAGGATTTGTGGGTAAATGATATCATGATTAATGTAATAACTTCTAGCTAGTTATGTTGAACTAAAGATGATATTTCTTTGTAAGATTATTTTTGAACAATGAATAAGGGCTGGAATCCCTTATATCCATTGAGTGATGGGTGAACACCGTTATGAGACGTTTAATAAAATTAAATGTTTTGTTGGTTTTTCCCTATATGGTTTGTAGGGAATATCAATGTCCAATGATGTGTTTTCCTTTTGTGTCATTCTAATGGTGTAGCTTCCTTACATGAAATTAATAGTTACATCATCATACATGTGATTAAATGGCTTAATGAAATGAATAATAATAGTGATGTAATATTACAACAAAGAGCTTATGATAATATGCTATAACAGTGGATGTTATGTTATCTAACTTAATATTCCTTTACTAAAATTACTCTATGTAAGCTTATGATAATATGCTATAACAGTGGATGTTATGTTATCTAACTTAATATTCCTTTACTAAAATTACTCTATGTAATGATGAATATTTTATCTAATGGTCGAAGAAGGAATATATAATAGTAATTTTTAAAGTTACACATTGGTAAATTCTATGAAAAAATTCTAATCTTATGTGTTTCTACATGATGTTCACCAAGGGATGTTACAAATCATATCAAAGAAAAAGATTGCAACACTTGCTGCTATTGGGAACTAGTAAGTAGAAAATAAGTAGAGGTATGATGCTAGTGAGAATTAACTCAAGTATGATTCTAATGAAATTACATAATGATATGTTTAGTAGAGTACATTGACATGAGATGCATGATGCATATTAATAACTACATTGAAGAAGAGTAAGTGATAATGTCTTCTTTAAAACTATTATCATGACATTTGAATCTTTATGTGGATAAAAGATAATAAAACATTTGTTGCATTTATGAAAAATCCTTATCACTCGCTAGTGATAGTGTGGATTAACTACCAACCTTCACATGCATATTATTATGATAATGATTATTGGGCATCTAAAGAAAATTACTGAAGTTACAATGCCCTTCTTATAAAGAATGAATGCATGTATTGTTTTGTGTGATAAGGAAACAATGTAAAATGTGGGGGTTTTCCTTGAAGAGGTAAATAAAATATTGTGAAATAAACTGAAAGAACACCTTTGGATGTTAAATATGAACAATGAGTCAAATGGTATGACTTGACTATATTTTCTAATTGATGATTGAGTCTTGTAATGGATTTGGATTCAATTTAAGATGGTTGGTAGCATTTTTTTATTATTAAAATGATATGGATAAATACGTTTTGAGGATTATTACAAGTTGTAAACAAAGTGATTGTGGTAGTTTACTCCATGTTGTTGGTCTATTCGTGATAATACAATTTTGAATTTTGGGATTGTTTGCGTTGTTATCATAATTGTTATCAACATTTACACATTAATGATAAATTCATGTTTTATATGAATAAAACTTTGCATATGATTTTATGCATAACATTATTGTATGCAAGAAACTACAAGGATTGAAAAAATTATTACTTGTTTAAACAATGCATACATATGACTGCAAAATCTCAGAACTTACAAAAAACATGGATCATGATACAATATTCTCGTTATTAAAGTGATTGATTTCATGGCACTATCAACTTAATAGTAGAACTAGTAGTAATCAAATGATGTTGATTACCTTGTATGTTCAAACTTCACAACTTTACAAAGTTGATGATTCAATGATGATGCTAGCTCCTATGCATCTTACATCTAACAAATATGTTAATTCATCCTTTACAGTTTTATCTAGTGCATTTGAATATTGTGGTAAAATTACATATCGAATTTAATCAGTTAAGTCCACTGTGTTTTGGACATGTGGTGTCTTTGTTTTCATCAATAAACAAAAATATGGATGCCATTTTGAATCTATTAGCGTGACTGATTTGTTAAACCAATAAATTTTTTGGTGATTGACTTGAATTTGGTAATTTTGTATAATGATTGTTGAGTATATGCATATGCATAAATAAAATAACATGTTGCATGATTTAGAACTATGGTGAGTATCATCGATTTGATTGAATGAAATATGATTTTTTAAAGAGGTCATAATACCTTAACTATTGTTATAGGAAACGACTTCATAGAAGCATCATTTTAAAGTTATTTGGATGCAGTATATAAAATATGTATCCTTATTTGTTATGGTTAATTTTAATGCATGAAAGTTTTTTTTGAAAAGCAAAAATACCAATATGTTACTACTTTCTTAAAATGTTGATAACATAGATGGATTGGAAAGTGAAATGCATCTTGAATGTCTCTGATAAAAGGTTTTGTGCATAACAATATTTTTTGGATGGTATGGTTTTATGAAAAGCAATCATGAGTAATGTTGTTGATCTGATTAAGGGTAGCTTAATGGCAGCATAAGAACTTGTGAAAGGTAAAGCATTGCAATGTGATTTGCAACTATAAATGTGAAAGTATAAAGTTACGATGTCCAAGGTATAGTAATCTTTTTCTAAATTACATGATGTTTGTTATGTGGAAAATTTGAAATAAATACCACATGGATGATGTGAGATGTAATTTATGATTTTCTATCAAATTTACTTTTATAGACTATGGTACCCATGTTGAGGGTTAAAATCTGAGTAGGTGATGTACAAACATGTTTTCTCTGCATTAATGAGAATGTGCATATAGTCAATTATGTAAGTTATAGTGGGAAAAAGTGCTAAAGAGAATTTCACATGCGATATAGTTATGGGATAGTTATGAAGGCGCAGAAGGCCTTGGGATAATGTTGGTTGCTTTCCATAATTTCCACTCCCTAGAGATATATGATCTTTGTAAGTGAAAATAATTGGCCAATATGGTGAGAGGGGAAAAATCCAAAGGAAACTCTATTGGTTTTGGAGCTTATTGGAGGAGACACAAACAATGAGTTTTTTAGCTTTAAATTCCTCACAAATAAGACATTGTTGGAGGAATAGGCATGATATTACCAAGAAGAATCATGTATTAGACCCTGCATGGTCAAGTGGAATTTATGAGTTAAAATGGTATAGTAAGTGGAATTCTAGATTGAACCCTACATTATCAATGAATCCTAGGTTGAACCAGGTGTGGTCAGAGAGATATACGTGAAAATGGTGCGGTATTAGACAAAAAACTATTATGGATGTGAAATTAGCTCAATATGCTTGTGGAAACAAGTTCCCATTGGTTGGGAGGATCATTCCTTTGCCCACTGTGGTTCTCATAACATAACAAGTTAACTAATAAGATATGCAATGTGTTAAAAATGAATTTTTCCTTATGATCATGTAAGAATTTTGTGTACATCTTGACTGGATAGGATGTTAGTGATCAGAAATGAATGACTAGAGGTGTTTTTCCTTTATTGTATTACTAATCTTGTAAATGTCTTTAGCGGTAGATAAGATAGTATGAAGTTGGTGTAGTTATTGATGATTTGATGATTAGAGAGATAGGCACTCTATGAGCACTTGTAGAAGTACTATGTAGATATATTTAGTATAGGCCAAGATAGTATGCACTTGGTGCATTTACAAATAATTTCGATGATTAGAGAGTTGGGTTCTCTGTGAGTACTTGCAAAAGTACAATGATAATGATTACGAGTTAAATTATTATGAATATCATTTGATTGAAAATGTTGTGATTAATGTGATTATATTGGTTATAATATGCTTGCAATGGAGGCTGTGGAACCCCTCTATGTGCTTGTTGTTAGGTTGACAAACCACCTATAATTAATTTTTTTGAATAAAGTGACCATGATTTCCAAGAGTAATTGATAAGTGACGATAAATTGGTATAAATACTTTGTTTGTTTCTATGAAATTAAATAATATTTTAGCTATAAATGCTTATGATTACAGATAAAAACATTATTGTTTTATTTAATGGTATTTCTTGGAAATCAAATCCTTCATTTTAAAGCGGAAGAATCCCCTTTTGGTTATTTATATTGTTATATCATGAATGAAAGTTAATTATGAACACTGAGGACACTGTTATATTTAGGGGGAGTATGTAATACCCCTATGTAATAATTTTAATAACTTGAAATTTTTAAGATAACTCATTTGGTGAATGGTTGATATAATATCCTTTATGTAACTATTATGACAAGTAATATTTCATTTTACAATTAAATAAAAAAGAGTAAATTCACATTCATTGGTAGTTGTGTGGTTTGTATAGGTTCTGATATATTTTATTTAATTGTAGTTCCATTAAATTTCTCTTCATTTTTGATCTGTAGAGGCTCTGCTACATTTTATATGCAGTTAAATTTCTATTCTCTTTTCTGTATATGTTGAAATATATTCATCAAATATTGCGCATATATAGAGAATTTTGTCAAGTGAGCCTGCAAATTGTGTAGGCTATCGATCTCCAAGCTCTAGCACAAATCTCATGCAAAGATGACTGGAAATGTATCAATAGAAGCACTCATTACTCCTAGAATGCAGTGCACGTCAAAAAGCAAGAAAAAAAAGGTATTTTTGAATACCTCAATGTGCTTCAAATAAAGGTTACAATATTCATGTTCATGTATTAACGTTGGGTTACATGATTTTCTAGTGTACAAGGACTTGCTATTGTTCCTTTTAAAAGGAAAAAGAGATTCATAAATTTCTGGTATGTAAATATTTCTTAATGTTCCTTAAAAATATCTTGTCAACTCCTGGTATGTACATACTAGCTAATCACTTTCCTCTGCAAAGACTAATTAATGATTCTCGAAATCATTTCATGAATTTCTGGAAAGTAGATACTAGTTAATGTTTCTTTTTATGCGAAATACTTTCATGAATTATTGTGCATACAGGCTTAGGTAAATTAGGTTTACCTTGTCAAAAAATTTTATAATTCTCATGCTTGTTACTCATAATCAATTCGTGGAAAGATTCCCTTGAATTCTCATGCATAGAGATAATAAATTATAGGACCTTGTTTGAAAATAATAACTAATGTACGAGTCCAAAAAGATAACAATAGTTATGATGGTTTTATTAAAAAAACATTTTGATAGTTTCCTGAGAAAAAAAATGTGGTTATAAGCATATAGATGCTAGTTATTTTACTCATTTTCTAGGAAAGAATATGAATCTATTATGATAACCTTCTTGGAAAGGATGATATATTTTTTCGGTAGTTTCTTGAAAAAGTATATGTGTTTATATGCACACAAATACTAGCTATTTTGATAAATTACACTAAAAACAGATATGTATTTAATTTGTAGGTTTCTTGAAAAGAGTATGTGAACATAAATAATAGATTTTGCATTAGTTCCTTGGAATAGAAAGATGTATTTACATATGTGGAAAAAAAATATAGGTGTAGAGGTGAAAAAAACAATAGTTAAGATGTTATTTTTTCTAGAAGAAAATATGTGAACTTATATACATAAAAAATTGCCTATTATGCTACTATGCTTGAAAATAACAAGTGTTTGTGTGCACAAAAGAATGGTTATTGTACTAGATTGTTTGAGAAAGAATTTGTGGTCACGTGCAAAGGAAAAATAGCTATGGTGTTAACTTCCTTTTGAAAAGAACAAGCCCTTTGCCAGTAGGCTAATTAATTTTAGAAAAAATGCGTTCTTATGTAAATAAAAATAAGATTAGCTATTATGCATATAAGAACTAGGATTAGTAATGATGTGACGAAATAGTGATAACCATGGCATTTATTTTCAATACTATCTTTTTGAATCTTTTAATATTACTATACTGTCGTACGCAAAGGTAAAATTTATTTACTCATTTTCTTATAATTCATGGGAACACTGGACGAATCAGCATGCTTTCGTGATCTTTATGCAATTTACCTTATGCATGTGGAAATTTGAAAGGTTAGGCACTGTTCATAACCATACACATGCATGGATAAACATACGTGTTCGTGTATTTATGTACTTTTGATTAATGTATGTGTAAAGTTAATAAATAAGAAAGTTTCACTACTTTGTTTGCATTTTAACTATGCCCATGAAAAGATGCTTGAAACATAATTAGTAAATATTTACTAGTTGGATGTTAGAGTTTGTTGATAATATATATTGAAGGAAAGGATTGTAATTCATGTGAAGGACAAATTATCTTTCAAATTATGGCAGCAAAAGAACTAGTGATCCACAGAGATTGAAGAAATGTCAACTATAGGATAATCCGTTGGTGGGAAGAACCAAACCATAAAAACATAGGGTTCAAGGATTTGTGGGTAAATGATACCATGATTGATGTAATAATTTCTAGCTAGCTATGATTAACTTAATATGATATTTCTTTGTAATATTCTTTTTGAACAATGGTCCAGGAATGAACTCCCCTACAATTTTTGAGTGAGGTTTGAACACCCTCATCAGACTTTTAAAAAAATTAAACATTTGTTGGTTTTTCTGTATAGGGTTTCCAATGTATATCAGTGACAAATGATGTGTTTGTTTTTTATATAATTCTAATGTCGTTGCTTGCTTACGTGATGTTAAAACTTACATCATCAAAGATGTGATTAAGTAGCTTAATGAACTGACTAATGATAATGATGTAAGATTATAACCAACAGTTAATTGTAATATGCTATAACAATGAATGTTATGTTATGTAACCAACTATTTCTTTACTAAAGTTTCTCTATGTAATGATGAATATTTTATCTAATAGACAATAAAGGTATATTGGATAGTAATTTGGAAAGTTACACATTAGTAAATTATGTAAAAATATTCATTTTTACGCAAAGATTACTAGGCAATGTTACATAAATAAATTTAGGAAAAAATACCCTATTTTAATTCAAACAATTTGAAAAATAACACCCTCTTCAATCTATGGCATGAATTAAGAAGACAATGAAATTACTAAGATATTTAGACAAATATAAAATAATAACAATGAATCTATAAAAATACAATATAGTTTTTGGATACCAAAGGTCTTATGCATGAATGGCATCAATGTATATATAAGTAGTGATGTGGTATTTCTTCTTTTATCAGAAGAATATTTAACAAATTGAGATAATAAATTTATATTTTATGATTACATAAAATTTTATATAGTAATCTTTGATAACAAATTTATATGTGATAAATAGAATTTATATGTCATGAGTAGATACAATTCTATATGATTGAATGATAGTTTGGATAGTCAAATAAATAAATGTTAATTATAATTTTATGTTTGAATGATAGTTTGGATAGTCAAATAAATAAATATTAATTATAGTTTTTTTTATTTTATGATATTACATAAAATTGAGTTATGTGATATTTTTTATTAAACAATAAAATAAATATATATTTTTTAGGTGTAATTTTTTAAATTATTTAATTTTATTCGAAATTCAATTAAAAATTGGTAAACTCTTATAAATTTTACTCTGTACATTTAATATAATTAATATAATGAGATAGTAATAAAATATAAAACGCTAATTCCATATTTTATAGGGAATACAATTGCAATATCGTCAAAAAAGGAAAATCATGTCAGTGAATAGTACATGTTAGAATACCTAGGAAATTTTTATCATTTACTGGTTACTTTTACAAATAACCTAACATTAAATGATCCCATAAGAGTGTGAGAGACCATTTAATAAAGAAAGAGGATGAAAATTTTACCAGTGAAATGTTTAAGGGAATACAGGGGGGGCATTGTTGGAGTGTCGAATCCATGTACTTGAAAGGTGTGAAACAAAAGCTAGTCGCTTAATGGCATGATCCGTAGGTTTATAAAATACATGTTAATTTACCTAAAGGATTTTAAATGTATATGTAGATCGATAAAGGATAAAGGATATTTGCGATGTGCTCAAAATTATTGCGTTGCACAATCCTACTCCGATTCCAGGAAGCATGCCAACAACCCTTCCAGTGAATATTTCAATTTATTGTATAACTTAATGAAACCCTATCAAAATATTTTAAAACGTCAATCTTGCACTTGTCTCATTGAAAGAGAATAGACATTACCGATTATGAGGCGATGAAATAGTAGATGATCTGGCCATTTTCTATGCTAGTTGGTTTCCTATGCTTCGGGATGAATGATATGGACCTTTTGTGTTGCAATAAACTAATGGTAATTATCCCCACAGATCTGATATTAGTATTAAGTTTGGGACGTCTGGGTTGTTGAGTTTTGTGTTTCGATAAACTAATGGTCATTATCCCCATAACTCTGATATTAGTATTAGGTTTGAGACGTCTGGGTTGTTTTGTTGATGGTTTTGTTCAACGTCGTTGCCAATGATGTGATTTTATCTTTTGAGAATTCTTTAAAGTAGTTTCACACCTCTGTCATACCCTCTCTAAAATTGTCTCCAACATAGCAGGATGACCTAGTCTGTGGTACATTATATTCCACTGGTACTCTTCTGGGGGTGGTACAACTACTAACTTCACCGAAGATTCTTTCGGTCTGCCTTAATTGATGAAAGGTGACCCCCGTATCCCCTCTCCCAATTTGCCTCCAACATAGTAGGATGACCTAACCTGTTGTACATTGTATTCCACTTGTACTCTTCTGGGGGTGGTACTAACCATAATTACCAAGTTCGGATTCGGATTCGAATTCGAATTCGATTCGGTACGTTAAAAATTCAAATTAAAAATATTTAATTCTAAAAAAATTCGACAATACATATCTTAATTTTTTGTAAAAGCAATATTTTTTATTATTTTTTTTGAATTTATTTTAAATAAACATCATACAAAACTTCTATATCTTTCAAAACTTACTTTTAAAATATATTCTTAATTCAAACACTTATTTATCTAAAATATTCATAATAATAAATACAAATACATTTAACAAATATATAATAACTTACCAAATTTATCACTCTTTTTAAAATTACCTCACAAATTCTTCACAGTATAACAAATTCTCTCTTTACCTATTTTCACAAATTCTCTCTTTACCTATTTTCTAGATTCTTAAGTGATAAATTGGTAAACTTTCACATTTTACTGTGATTTCTAAATTTTCCCATTCCTGATTGATTTTTAAACTTGTAAATTTCCCATTTCACTATGCTTTTTATTGTTTTTTCCTTATGCGTGGATGCCATACAAGTCCCAAGCTTCATAAATTAAATTAGATGCCACAGCCGTCTAAAAACAAGTAATGATGCCGAGTCTTTGACAGAAGTGATGGAAGATTGTTTGATGTTGAGATTGTGCTGCACGGACCACAGCCTGTGAGCATTGATCTAGTTCACCTTTAAGCTACAATTTTGTCCAATTAACAACTTGGAAGCTGGCATTGCACTTTTGTTGAATGCAAGCTCCTGGATGGAGGAGACATTACTAATGTCTGATTTTAGCAAAGGTTTATATGAAGTTGGACATTTACTTCCGGAGGATTTCCCAACAACCCACTCATGATATCGGCTTGTGATCTAATCAAAACTATTAGCAACATCTTCAAATCTACAACCTGACGCTATGGCCAGTGTCGTCACTCTATCCCTGGGAGGTCTTGCACATTGCCTAACTGACCTATTCACCTCCCCATTGCATTCCCCTATTGGGCTTGGTACGCTGAGTGACAGAATGGGAGAAAGCAATGCATTGGTCCACCTCTTTTCTTAATCTCTCCAAAAGCGTCTCTCCGAGAGCATTTCTCCAGGAAATCCAGGATCTGAGGTGAAAGCCATGCAGTATTTCAGGCAGCTCCTTCGTGCGTCCATGATCTCAACTTGCTGATAGTTCTTATTGAATGAACAATTGTCCGTCTTGGTAAACTATATAACCGTTATCAATTAAACCTGAGAAACGAATCGAATTTGGACGAATAATACGGTATTCGTACCGAATCCACGAATTATCGTATTTTTTTGCCCGATTTGGGCGAATTTGGTAACTATGGTACTAACTACTAACTCCGCTGAAGCTTCTTTCGATGTGCTTTAATTATTGAAAGGCGACCCCATATGCTATTAAGTAGTGATGGAATTTGATGGATAAATTGTTAATTATGGACAAATTGACTACCAACTCCGCTGAAGCTTCTTTCGATGTGCTTTAATTATTGAAAGACGACCCCATATGCTATTAAGTAGTGATGGAATTTGATGGATAAATTGTTAATTATGGACAAATTGTTAATTATTACGTGATTTGTCCCTCAAGTAAAATAAAAAATTTACAAAACCTTCCAGATTTATGTCAAAATTTGAAAACAGAAAAATGTGAAAACAGCCCAATTTGAGGAGTGGGTCTTTGAAATTCCAAACATGTTTATTTTTCCTCTCGTTGTGATACAATAAATACTCTCCCCAAATAGGGCAGTAATGAAAATTTTATTAGATTGGTCGCTTTTATATTAATCCAACGAGCCGTCGATCGGACTTTACTCTAATGAAAGTTTCTAGGTGGGATAAAACTTTCCCTCTATCTACGGGATTCCAAATAGATAGTATAAAAGTAATGAAATGTTTTCATTTTTCCTAATTTTCTATGATTGCACCTTAAATGAATAATTTCGTTAAACCCTTTTATGTGAAACAGAACATTTGATTTATAGTAGCATTTTAACCTGTTGAATTTTTAAATTCATTAAGTGTCTTTCATGTCAAATAGAGGTTAACTGGTTGATTTTTCCATTTGGAAAGCTGATTTCATTTTAACTGATAAATTATAATTCTAACTTCATAAATTTGCACCATCCATAAAACATTTACTATGCACCAAAAATCAGATAATTTAATCCGGATGGAAAAAAGGAAATGGATTATTTTGTGTATTATTATTTTATATTTTAGTTAGATTTACTTTTAAATCCATAAACACGTATTTTTTATAATAATTTTTAAGGAAAAAATGAAAATATGTAATATAGGTTAATAAAAAATGTAAAATATAAAATTTTAAATATGGAAAAAGTTGATTGAAAAATAAAATTTAAATTTAAAATAAAGAAATATTTTAATTTTAATTTATTAAATAGAATAACTATTACGATGAAAAATATGGAGAGGGGTGTGGTGAATTGCACCATTTTCATAGCATGGGTAATACATTAAAATAGAGAAACTATAAACCTCATCTAAGACTTTATGCAAGGATGATGAGGATGGAAATGGGATGGTGCCTCAACACTTGTGAATG
The DNA here is from genome assembly GCA_031772625.1 of Pinus tabuliformis. Lineage (NCBI taxonomy): Eukaryota > Viridiplantae > Streptophyta > Pinopsida > Pinales > Pinaceae > Pinus > Pinus tabuliformis. The sequence continues at coordinate 1,334,924,565 of CM062817.1, forward strand.
AGAAGTTGACCCTAATGAAATACATGGTGGATTTTATTTCCGGGTGATCTCAAATGATCATAAACTAAATACTAATGTAGAATGGATTAACCATTAATGATTTGATTGTTAGTTGAAGCACACAAACCAAGGAAAAACTTCTTGAAAAGAACACTTTACGACAAGTGGTTAAACATGAAATCGATGCATAATAGAAGTGCAAATAGTAAAAAAATAGTGATACTAGACAACAAATTGATGACGGAGTTCGTCCCTGATGGACTATGTCTCCGGGTCTGCTTTCAAGATGGGCAACCTTTTTTATTAGGAATTAGAAGAAAGGTGTTGATTACACAGTGATTTAGTCAGACTGAACTTCAACATAGGAAATTTTGACCTCTTTCATTAGGTATCCCTCTAAACCAGCTTTCCAATGCTGCTTACGGTTTTCAAAACCGACCCCAGATGCTTTCGAAACACTAAAAACAAAATCACCTATGTCCTCCAGAATCTTCATACAAAAGTTGAAAACCACTCCACTTCTTCAATGAGGACAAATTCCACCTTTTAAAGGCCTCCACCTTTTAAAGGCCTCCAAGTTCATGAAAATCATTTTTGTTGAATACATGGTGAATTTTTTGCTTCAGGATGGGTTTACAAGCTCGGTCTAGTAGCATTTTGCCACATAGGCTAGGGTTTCATGGTCACCGAATTAATTTGTAACAAAACTTAATTCAAAAAACCCAAAAATAACTTTATGTTAAATCTCTGAACCGCTAACGGTTATTAGACGGTGCACTAGCTAACCGTTTGCATGTGAACATGCCTTATTTCTTGGCGGTTGACTAGAAACCTACCACCTAGCGGCTTATCCGATGGTTTCAGCGATGACTTCGTTAACCACCACATGTGACAACTACCTAGCAGTTACATCTGGTGGCTAACCTCCGGCGTGATTTCGGTCAAGGCCTTATTTCCTAGTAGTTGTGGTCAAGGAATGTGGTCCATTCACATGTTACATTCCTCTGACGGTCCCGACACAGCTTCCAACTGATGGTTTACATTACCGCGATTGCTCTGACCTCCACTTGTTCACATGTTAACAGTCCTCTACAGTTTTCAGTACACAGTTAGGGACTATGTATTGTAATTTGCAATGTTTTTTAATGTTTTAACAACGAAAATAGGCTGAGAGTTAATAGGATAGGGCTTTAGGTCACAAAACTTAGGTTTAGGACTTTAGGTTAGGATTTTAACACTTTGGTTAGTTTTTTTTAATACATATTTCAATGCATTAAGGTTTAGAACTTAGGATTAGGGTTTACATTTAGATACATGGTTTGGTTGAGTCTTAGGCTTACGGTTTTATGATTTCCCTTAAAATCCCATGGACAACGGATTGTCACAATGTGATGATACCAACGCATATTTTCGACACAAACCATATGCCTATCGTCGACAATGACAATATTCAGCCTTTTCCACGACGACACCCATGTCAACACTAATCGTGCGAGTTGAACGACAGAAACACATGTTGTCGACAAAGTCCTAGGGAACTGTCAATGAACTCATGTCGACAACCAGGTACAACCCGTATCAACTGAACACCATGAACAATATGAATATTACCTAAACAACCTGATCCCTAACTAGCACTATCAATCTGTCGAAGCTAAACTGAAGTGATGATGATAGTAAACACTTATGTCGACACTTGAACACCTGTACAATTGAATCAACGGAATCGTCCTGGATCATTCCTCTCCACTTGAAAGCTTTTGGACCACAAAAGTTTGACTGAACAAATAGTTGATGAGGGTATAACTCCCTGTCTTTCCATGTTGACGTGATGATGTACCAATACATTTGATCAATCACCTGCAAGTGATGTCCCTGATGATGCTGACCATGGCACTTTTCGATTTGGTGACCTGTTTCATCCATCCGCAGTATGAACAACTTGGGACAATGGGAAAACAACCTGTTATCAACATGGCAATTGTATTCTTTCCACAAAGAATCATGAGTTAGTGATTCAAAAACATATTTGAAAATAGTATTTGTAGAACTTTGTTCAATACATCTGATGGGTATTAACAATCTACTTTCTGGAATAATTGAAATATGCAAAGACTACTTTGATTTTGACTTCATATCTTTTACTTGACTTGATTTACTTTCCTGTTGACTGATTACTAATTGAACTTGCTGCACATAACTCATCGAGCTATGATGTCACTGCTGCAACTTAGTTTGACTTTGAAAGTATCTAAGTAATTGTTGATTTATTTGAATCACTATTTCTTCGTTTATTAACCAATATCTCCATTGACTAACACTTTCACTTAATGCATTATTTTTCAAATCATGATAAGGAAACTTTAGATATGCTTTCGAAAATGATTTTTCATGAAAACTTATAGAGTTCCTCTCTAATTGAAAAGAGGCTTCGTTACTTTTTAAAGCATGAAATGATGATGCAATACCAAAGAAATGTAACACTGACTTTCTCCAATACTGACCTGCACCCCTGAAATTGAAAACAAACATACCATCTGAAACAAGTCTCTGATTAGACTCACATGTACCATTCCCTGTAATACACTACTAATGATGATAGTTTTTAGAATTCAGTTGAATGAATGAGTTAAGAGTCATTCTCTATTTAAGAAGATGTTCATAGGACATTAAATGTATCTCATGTTTCTTATCGTGTTTATGAATAAGATTTCTTGGAAAGGAGTTAACCACCTTGACCAATTAATCTATAAACTGAATCTCGCATTCCGAACAATCATGCTTATGTTGTTCCTTAATAAACATGAGTACATATTTACTTGAACTTATTAACTGCTTAACTTTATTTGTAATAATTAAATCCAAGTTTGATTTGACTTTATGTGCCCTAACAATAAATTCAACCCCTTATTTCTTTAGGTGATATTTATGTTCTCTTCTGTAAAACACTACATCTCTATCATAAAGATAAGGACTTACTAAGACAAGTCTACATATGTCTATTGGGACCACATCAAACTGCACTTTGTCAATGTACTTAGATGTAATTGCAAATTCTAATCGACACTGTTTGTTGACTTTTATCTGAGTTGATTTATTTAGCCATCCTAATGGGTAAGGTCTTGGATCATTCCGTGTTTCCAAACCCAAACTTTTAACTAAATATTCAAAGATTAAATTCACCTGTGATCCACTGTCAAACATTGTGTCTATCTTTGTATACTTGGAAGTTATCCTTATTCGGAAGAGTTCAACTCTTTTATCCTCATGTGAAGGATTTATGTTTGAAGAAGATACAATAGTTTTCGAACTTGAACTAGTATCAGAAGTCTTACCTATCGTAACCATGGCGATATCCTCATTTCATAACCTGAATCTGAACCTATATCATGCTGGACTGCTGTAATGGCATTCCTTTCATCCTTCTCCTTAAGGAGATTTTTGGGATGAAACTTTGGATGAAGTTTCCAGGACTTCGATTCATCATGACCAATTCTCTGGAAATGGGAACAAGTAGGTCTTTCCTTCTGAACGATCGTTGATTTCTCTCTCTTTGAATTATTCTTCCCCTTACAATCATTGGAATCTTTGGTTTCCAACTCTTTGGATGACTGCGATGAAAACTTGAATGGTCTACCACCTGATTCAATATGTATGGCCTGAACACACAACTCATCAAAATCATCAGGATTAAACATCAATAAAGTATGCTACAAATATGAATGTAAACTGCCAATGTATTTTAACAAAGTTTCACATGTATCCAATGAAATACCAAGCACCAACGCTTTCTTTCTAAATTCCTGAGTAAAATCCTGAACACTCTGCATTTTACCTTGCCTCAGATGCTGCCAATCAATAACAACTTGCTGCATGTATCCTAAAGGATAGAATTGTTTCCTAAGAGCTTTTAAAAACTTAGACCATGAAGAGATGACTTTTCCTTTACGCTTTACATCTATCTAAGTTTTACTTTCCCACCAGATTAAAGTTGTTCCCCCCATTCTAAGTGTAGCTAACTGAATTTTAGTTTTATTGCTAGAAATGTTCTGAATGCGACAATACACTTCTAACTGCTTTACCCAGTTATCTAGCTTTTCAGGATTCATTTCGCCATCATAAATAGGTAACTCAAATTTAACATCAAGTTTCAAAAGAGATGATTCCTTAGGTTTCTTTTCCATTCTAAAAAGAAGAGAATGATGGAGATGATGGAGGTGAAGGAGGTTTATTAGCCTTGCATTTACCTTTGTCCTTATTTGATGGCTTTGAAGAAGCTACATCTCTCGCCTTCTTATCTTTTTACAATTCTCCCAACATCTGCTACATGGCTAAGAACTCTTGCTGAAACTCTTCTTCACTCATCTTAGTTTCAGTGTTTTCACTTGCATCAGGTCTTGACATGCTTGATTTCTAAACGACTTGTCACTTTCCAATCTCTTGATTGATCTACTCAAGGATTCCTTCTCCTTGTTGCGACTTTAACTTAGTTAACATTCAATGTCACATTCTATAAATGCAACCTACTCTGATACCAAATTATATGATCTAAAATGATCGTAGACTAAATACTGATGTAGAATTGATTAACCATTAATGATTTGAATGTTAGCTGAAGCACACAAACCGAGGAAAAACTGCTTGAAAAGAACACTTTATGACTGCTGATTAAACATGAAATAGATGCATAATAGAAGTGAAAATAGTAAAAACACAGTGATACCAGACAAAAAATTGATTACGGAGTTTGTCCCTAATGGACTACGTCTCTGGGTTTGCTTTCAAGATGGGCAACTGTTTTTATTAGGAATGAGAAGAAAGGAGTCAATTACACAGTGATTTAGTTAAACTGAACTTGCACAGAAGTAATTCTGACCTCTTTCATTAGATAGCACTCTGAACCAACTTTCAAATCTTTCTTACGGTTTCCAAAACTGACCACGGATGCTCCCGAAACATTGAAAACAAAATCACCTGTGTCCTCCAGAATCTGCATACGAAAGTTGAAAACCACTCCTCTTCTTCAATGTGGAAAAATTCCACCTTTTAAAGGCCTCCAGGTTCATGAAAACCATTTTGGCTGAATACATGGTAAATTTGCTGCTTTAGGATGGGTTTACAAGCTCGGTCTACTAGCATTTTTCCACATAGGCTAGGGTTTCATGGTCATTGAATTAATTTGTAACAAAATTTAATTCAAAAAACCCAAAAATAACTTTATGCTAAAACTTCGAATTGCTGACAGTTATCAGATGACACGCTGGCTAACTGTTTGCATGTGAATAGGTCTTATTTCTTGGTGATTGACTACAAACCTTCCACCTAGCATCTTATCCGATGGTTCCAGTGATGGCTCCATTAACCATCGCATGTGACAACTGCCCAACAGTTACATCTGGCGGCTAGCCTTCAATGTGGTTGCGGTCAAGGCCTTATTTCCTGGTAGTTGTGGTCAAGGTCTATGGTCCATTCACATGTCACATTCCTCTGACGGTCCCGACGCGGCTTCCAACTGATTGTTTAGATAACCGTGGTTTCTCTGACCTCCACTTTTTCACATGTTAATAGTCCCATTGCGGTTTTGAGTATGCTATTAGGGACTATGTATTGTAATTTGCAATTTTTTTTAATGTTTTAACAATGAAAATTGGGCGAGAGTTGATAGTTTAGGGTTTTAGGTCATAAAACTTAGGTTTAGGACATTAGGTTAAGATTTTAACACTTTGGTTAGGTTTTTTTAATACATATTTCAATGCATTAAGGTTTAGAACTTAGGATTAGTGTTTAGGTTTAGATACATGGTTTGATTGAGTCTTAGGCTTAGGGTTTATGATTTCCCTTAAAATCCCATGTACAACATATTGTCACAATGTGTTGATACCAACATATATTGTCGACACAAACCACATGCCTATCGTTGACAACGACAACATTGATCCTTTGTCATGACGACACTAATCCTGTGAGTCGAACGAAGAAAACACATGTCGTCGACCAAGTCCTGGGGAACTGTTGATGAACTCTTGTTGACAACCAGGTACAACCCATATCAACTAAACACCATGAACACTATGAATATTACCTGAACAACCTGATCCCTAACCAATACTCTCGATATGTCGAAGCTGAACTGAAGTGACGACAACACTAAAGACTGATGATGACACTTGAACACCTGTAGAATTGAATCAATGGAATCCTCCTGGATCATCGGTGAGGCATCACACTCTAGAGCATTGGATAAGTAACTCAGTTGATAATCCGAGATCCACTGAGTAATGAAAAGCATGAGTATTATAACACTGAGATAAGTAAGCAAGAGGGGATTACATATGGAAGTGCCTCCATTTTTTATGGGCTATTAATCTGTGGAGGAATTGTCGTTATCCTTGGAAACAATTTGAAATTGCAGTGTGTATCAATATCAATGGGTGGATTGTGAGTCGTAGCTAACACAATAGAAGTTGGACAAGTTGAGTGTTAAACCTACACCTATGAAGGAGAAATTTGTTACTTTTTTCCACTAATGTTGGGCATCAATGGGGTGAAATTTCTACTCTTTAGCCCGCTGATCACTCTCTTATTGTTGGTTTTCTCTTTTATGGGTTTGTTTACTAGTTGCATATTCTATCAGTATCTCTGGATTTATCAAGATATTTTCTATCCATTTTCCACTGTTCCTGGAATTGTAATTTCATGTCCTTTATTTGCTGCTGTGGGGATGGAGAGGCTAGGGTAGCCTAAGAGAACTCTATAACTAGGATAAATTGAAATAAAGTGTCTCATGTGGGAAGGTTCTAGTTCATTTATGTTCTTAAAATCTTAGGAATCCTGTGATTTTGAATGCAAGAGATGTCATGTTGAATGTTTCAATTGCTCTGAGCATCCAAGTTGATAGTTTGGGATTGGCTAGTTGGATTGGAGGGAGTATTGGAGTTGGAGAGGGTATTTATCCATGGGATGGTTGTCTAAATTCTATTTATCAGTGATGTATGGTAGGAAGGATTCATGTTGGGTTCAAACACTTGGGATACAATATGTTTAGTTACTTTGGAAGAGGTAAGTGGAGGGGGACATTAACAACAACAAGGGCTTAGGCAGTTACAAGTGGATAGTTCGGGCAATGTGGTTGGGGTTCAATCTTGAAGGTTAGGTGAATTAGTTGACGATGTTTGGAGGCCTTTCTCAAAATGCTTGTGACCTGACCATACTTGAGTGATGTGTGTGCAAACCACTTTGTGTCTTGTTTGACCTGGTTCTTGTAGCTCAATCATCAAGGTTTGTAAAGAACATGCTAATACAAAGATATTGCGTGAGGAGAGTGGAAATATACTATTATCAGTGAGCCTACAAGGAGAATAGCTTCTTAAATCACCAAATAGAATTTTTTGCAACAAGGTATTAGGAGCAGACCCCGATTCAAGTATGGGAGGAACCGACCCAGACTAAAGTAGAACCTTATTCCCATAGAACTTCCTTTTCTAAATTTGAAGTGATGGAATATTGAATAGGTTGGATCCCTGATATGGGGTGTAGACAAGGAAGAGCTAATCAATACATACTTACAATTGATTTGTATTAGAAGATGAAGTTCATGTTGGGACACATATTGTGGATTGCCAAAAAACTAGGATGTACATGATACACACTTTCAACCACATCCATGGGAACCTAAGAGATTATGACAACACATTGGATATGATAGAGTACATATTGGCAAGGATCGAGCCCCATCTTGGCATCCTACTAGCATCAACTACACCCTTTGTTGATCCAGTAGAGCCTATTCTAGTGGATGAGTCAGACTCAAGACCCCCCACTTGATTTTTTTATGATTATGGTTATTGTGTTTTTCATGCTAGTAATTTTGTGAAAGGCTAGATGGACCATCATCTAGATCTAGTCTTGATAGATGTTGGTTTTCATATATTTTAAAATGTCATTTCTGACCTTACATAGAGTACATTTTTCTTTATGGTCATGTATCCCAAACCAAATGACATATGATAATCCTTGATGTAATCTCTTGTATTTACCGTTAATAGATTTCACTTGACAGAAATTTGTTTTTATTAAATAAAATCAATAAAAGAAAATTTGAAAATATAAATTTAATTTTATTATTTGATGATGATGATGATGATGGTGGTTAACGTCCACTGAGACCAAATTGGTCTATCGGACCTACAATTTTCTTAATTTTTAATTATATGGTTCCTTGTCTTTCTTGGCGAGATTGGTGTTGTAGCTTTCTTTTTTTTCTCTACGGTCTTCCAACTTCCTTTATCTTGCATCTCCTTCATCTCTTTTAGTTCTTGGGACATTGGTGTCTTAGCTTCACGATCTATTGTGTTCGTTCTTTTGAAGATAGTCAGAGAAGAAGTTTGGTTTAAGAGATCTGCTTTGCTATTAAATGAAGATTTATTTTGTGCGGTATTCGAATCCTCATAACTGTTGATTTGTTGGGGCGGGCTTTCTCCTTGGTTGTCTTGAGAGCTGTTTCTTTCTTCTCTGATTTCTTGTGATTCAGAGTTTTCTCTAGAATATTCTTCTTTGATGATAGTGTATTTTTCTTTTTGTGCTCCTTCCCACCATGTAGATCTGTGGTGGTTTTTTCTAGCAAAATTTTTCTCAAAGGGTTTTTGGCAATTTTTGGCTAGATGCCCTGTCTTAAAGCAGGATCGACATCTGAAGAGGACACTTTCATAATCAAGTTTCTGGTTCCACAAATAGCCTTTACTTGTTAGGTTTATTTCAGCTGGGAATATGGCACTGAATTCCATTTCCACACAGATGCGTGCATAGGTGGTTCTGGCATATTCCTCTGTTTCTGGGCATCTGCAGTGAAATTTCCCAATTGCATTTCCGATGGCTTTTAGCGAGGAGAGATTCCAGAGATGCAAGGGTAGGCTTGGCAATCTCACCCAAACTAGTGCTGAGGTTATCACTGTTGTAGAGGGATCGAATGATGGGTTCCATGGCTTCATGAATAGGCCTGATTTTTCCCAAAACCAAGGGCCGGAATCTAGAATACATTGTCTGCTTTCAGGATTTTCAAAATCTACTATAAAGAAACCCCTAGCACAGGGGTAGATATTAATTTCATCAGAAATGACAGGCTTCCATACCTCCGAGATCCAATTGTGGAGTGCTGTGAGCCGCGGCCAAAAACCATTGAACCGGCAGATTAGGGCACTTTCAGAAAACTTCAAAGCTTCATCGAGTGAGGCCTAGACCACTTGGATAGTGGGAGCTGGGGCTTCACTGACGATATGGGCAGGAGATTGCCCTCCAGAGGCGGATGAGCCACCAGCTATTTTTGCGAAGCTGGGAGCCATATTTTACTTGCCCGTAGAACCCAATGGCAGAAAAATAAGGCAGAAGATAAGATTAGATCTAGATCTGGCCGCAGAAGATTAGATCTAGAACCTAGCCGCCTAAATCTAGATCTAGCCGCAAAAAATTAGATCTAAAAACCTAGCTGTGAAGGGAAATGGAATTACCTTCAAAAATACAGCTGGACCTGCAAAGCATCACGCAGTGGCCTGCGCGTTGGATCAGATCTTGCGGCTCGAAAAGTAAGATCTGATCAAATTCAATATTAAGTCTCTCCTCTGCTGCCGCAGGTCTCGCTGACTTCAGATCTACGTTGCTGTTCTTTCTTAGTCTTTCGAAAGCAAACCCAAATATGTCTTTTAAAATCTGGTCACGAGAGCTGTTAGAACCGCTGAATCAAAATGATCTTCTTTTTTTTTTGCGTGTTTAATCTCCAGAATAATGCACCGAAATTTGAATGTGTTCCCAGTGGGCTGAACGAAAGCTGAAATGGAATCGCGGGAAGACTGGCTGCAATGTGCCCGCAGGGAAATGAGGATGCCGCAGAATGAAGAAAATTATGATGATGCCGTAGAACTAAGAGGATGCCCGTAGGATGCCGCAGGGAAATGAGGATGCCGCAGAACTAAATGAAAAATGAGGATGCCACAGAACTCCTGAGGATGTCGTAGAACTCACAGAACTACTGCAAATGACGCAGAACTCCTGAGGATGCCGCCATCGGTTCCGCAGAAATATCCAATTATATTCTTGTTGAAATAAATTTTTTAATTTAACTAAATATATTCTTTCTAATATAATAAATTAGTGTATTATTTATGTGTGTTTAATTTATATAGTGTGGAGAAATACTACCCTCTATTATAATGAATAAATATAAATAAATACATATTTATTATATAAGATATAAAAATATTTATCATTTATATATTTAAAAATATCAATATTTATATATATTTCTTTAATTATTATTCTATAAAATAATTCATTTTACTTCATTAAATATTATATAGAATTAAATATGAGAAAAAAATTCGAAATAACAACTTTTAATTTTACTAAAAGTAATTATATATTAATTTATATTATTTATTATCACTATTATTATTATAATGCATTCTTTTAAAATAATTTGTCTTTGAACTGTATTCATACCATATTCCTATGAATAATAAATAATTTTAGTGAATATATTGAGTAGTTTTGATCCAACTACAATCCAAAAATTAACAAAAGAAATAAAATAAAATAATGTTACTTGATCTACATTCGAATTTTATTTATAATTGTATCTCTCGTACCACGTTGTATATGTTCACCAGAGGGTGAAGTATATCCATCCATCTTTCGCTGCCTCATCTTTTCTGCGATGGGGAAGACTATTAAAGTATTTTTATGCCTTCAAGAGTCGACATACCGAATACAATGTTACTGGCATTCGTTCCCATTAACGGTAGTCACAATCTTAATTTCCGTACCACATTCACATAAACAACTCGAACGAATTTTTTGGAATTCAGAAGAGGAAGGTGGCAAGGAGATACTGCACAACAACGTGGGCCTACAGTAAAGAAGTTTCAAATCAATGGAAAGCGAGATAGCCTGCATTATTGTTACAACTTCTGATGTTTGCGCGGCTCCAAGAGTCGGCCGTACATTGCGACGCTGCGATGGATTAATCTCCACCCTTTTGGACATCGAAAAGTCACTTGTGTTAATTTTAGTTTTAAAATGGATTTGTAAACCGACTTAGATTAAATGTTAATGGTCATCAGAAACATGGATCAATGATCATGAAAACCAAATAACTCAAAATTCAATAAACAGGAAGAAACCCATGAGTATACCATGAAAAACATCAGCAAACCTGACGAAACAGGCCCTATCAAAAACCGCAGTAGCTACCAGATGTTGGAAAATAATTTGTATGAGAGGAGGAGGTCAAATGATGTTATTTATTTGCAAACCAGCTTTTTAAATAGTTTTAACATAATTTTTAATGTATTTATTGTGGAAAAATTATTGGAGAAATGTTATTAAAGTTTTTTTATAAGCACAAATAAAAATTATGTAACTTTCTTTTTCAATATTTATGATGCATAAGAAATTTATGATATTAAAAATTGTATCATACAGAAAATATGTTTTAATGTATATTTAATATTTAATATTTAATTTAAGTCTTGAGAAATTTAATATTTAATTTAAGTCTTGAGAAATTTAAATAAAATGTAATATATTTAAAGGTAATTTTATAAGTTAGTTATAAATAAAGTATTTTAAAAATAATTTTATAAATAAAATATTTTAGAATTAATTTTAGAATTTTTTATAACAAAATATTATAATTGAAAATAAAAAGTTTTGTTATTGGATATAAAGATAAGTATAAAATTATAATATAACGAAGATATATAGCTTTCTTCAAATAGATATGGGTTTGCCTCGTAATATTTAGAAAAGGCAGACAATAAATAATTTAATAATAATCATAAATAAAATATTCAAAGTATTTAATTTAGTTAAAATATTTTAATATTAATTAATCATATCTATTAAAATGTTTATTATATTTAAGATATATATAATGTATTATTCATTTTTTTTTTGTTAAATATAAAGTTTGATATGTGATATTTAAAAAGATAATAATATAAAAACACTTGTTTAGATATTTTTAATTATTAATTGGAAAATAATTTTTTTACTGTATTGAAAAATATATTTTACCATTCACTGTTGGGTATAAATTTTAGGTATATGATAAAGAATATGTTTAGAAAAATTACAAAAAAACTTAATCATATAAATGTTATTTCTGGTTATTTATTTAATTTTATAATAAATAACCAATAAAATTCAATTTCTTTTTAGAAGCAATTATTTAGATAAAACATCGAATAATTATGATGAAATAGGCTTTCTGGGAGACTTTTGTAAGAATCATATGTATGGAAGGAGGAGCTCAAATGATGGTATTTAGTTGATAACCAAATATATATATATATATATATATATATATATATATATATATATATATATATATATATATATATAGATATAAAACTTAGTGTTCCAAATTGGTTGGAGAAATTTTTAGATATTTTGTATAACTTAATATCAAGGAATTATATGATCTTTTTATGATAAATATGTATAATACATAATTAATATATGATATTTAAAATTACCTTGATATTGTGGGTGAATGAAGGGTATGAATTGTGGTAGGCAGGTCAATGGTATATGACATGTCATTGAAGTGGAGGGGAAGCCACAACAAGTGGCAGTTAAAAGGAAAAAGCCCTGAGAAGGTGAAGGCCTGATATATGCTCTAGATGCTCAGTAGTTTCATTCATTTCTGCTTCCTCACATGGGTGATAGGGAGGACAATTTTACTAATGTTGAGTAACGGGCTTTCCACCTATGCATGCTTGTTTGTTTGAGAAGCTCTGGTCTGGATGGTGTTGGTGGCTAATATGATTCCCCTAGTACTCTTCTTGCTCGAGTGAATATTCAGGTGGTGTGGGATCAAGGCGATAGTGTCTGTGGATGGATGAAGTTCCCTCCTGAAATGTGGGTTGGAGCTCCTGTTTGATTATGACAATTTGCGAAGCTCAACCTTTGGCGTATCCTTTGAACCCTTGGTCGAGACGTGGTAAGCTTGTTACTTATTGTTTGGTTTAATTCTTACTTTGGTTTTATATTGGGAATGTGTTTGGTATGCTCGGTTTTACTCCTTCCCTAGGAGCATGCATTTATGCGACGATGTTTTGAACCAAGGTTTAGGAGGACCGTAATTGGGTGGAATTTTCATAACAGAGGGTCAACAAGGAATCCCACTTATGGTTCCTGTGTTAATTGACGCACCGTAAGGACTGATTTCAATTCCTGTGCATTGGACATGGCAGTAGGTGTTGGAATTGTAACGTGGCTTATTTTTTTTCTAGAGCGATGGAGTAGAGGGATATGTGGGAGATGCTCATTTTCTCCCTTTACTTTGAAGTCCCCTTCTTGGTGTCCCACAAGCCTAGGTGTCATGTTGCACCAACGTAGTTGAGCTCAACGAGGAGAAGGATGCCAAGACACGCTAGGGGAGAGGGCCGGTCAGGTGGGGGTAGCAAACGAGGATGTTGTATATGGTGGGGGAAGTGGCCCCAAGTTTGGGCCCAGTTGTCGGGTCAAGTAGAGCAGCTTCCCACGATGGACTATTGAGTTGTGCAACTGTGAAACATCTCGGCCACCTTAGAAGACATTCAGGAACAACGATAAAAAGACAAGAATGTGGTTATTGCATTCCTAAACAGAATCTAATAAAATGGATGGGATATTCTGCACCATTTAGTGCCTTTGCGCCAAATCCAACATTGAGCTAGTGAAAATTTGGATGAGATGGAGGTGTGCCTTGCACACACGGAATGTCATGCTCATAGGGATCTTGATCCTCCTATGGCCTCGGGTGTTGCTGATGCACCAAATATTCACAATTTACCTATGTTCTATGCTGGTTGTTTTATTGTTCTTCACATGTTTTGGGATATCTCACTTTTTTTCTCTAAGGATCATGAAAAAAATTGTGCTTTCTACTTAGTTTTTGTACCGCTCTACTCGTTAAAAAATTTGGTCGGAGTGAAACTTGGAGAGAAGTGAGCTTCATGTTTATCTATCATACATTTTTCATGAATTAATGAAAAGAAAATTCCTAACTCAAAAATATAATATTTAAAATTATATAATTAAAAATTGTATTTTAATATTTAATATTAAAAAATGTTTTAATATTTAGTTAAGACTTTTATAGATATAAATAAAAAAATAAGGTATTTAAAAGTAAAATATTTTATTCTTTGTATTAAAGTTGTATTTCCAAATTAATTTTATAAATAAAATATCTGAAAATTAATTTTTTATTTTATATATCAAATACTATGAGTGAAAATCAAAGGATTTTTTACTAGTTATAAAGATACTCTCTAAATTATAATATAAGAAAGATATGTAGTTCCTTCTCCACTAGACATGGACTTGACAAGTGACATTTAAATTTTTTTAAGAATATATGTAAGAGAAATATATTTTAATATTAATTATATATATTTTAAGACATATGCATAGTGCATTATTCTTTCTCCTTTGTTAAATATAAATTTGAGATGTGATATTTAAAGAAGTATTAATAACAAAAGATTATCTACATGATTTTAACTGTGAGAGGCACTCAATATATAAATAATTGGACAAGAATCTTTTTCTTACATTGAAAGACATTTTCTACAGCTAAACATGAGGGAGATGATAGAGCCTGTATTAAAGAGAGATCAAAATATTTAAGGTACAAGTCATGTAATCAGATAATCATCATTCAAATATTTTCCCCATTATCAATTTTATGTCTACATCTATAATGGTTCAAGAAAGGCCAACTAGAGGTAAGTGCAATCTTTTTCTCAATTTTTTTTTCTTCAGTAAATAGTATTTGAAATTTTAAAGACTTATATTTGAACTAATATCTCTTGACACATAATAATAAAGTTAAGATTAAATTAAGAAATATTCAAATTTATTCTCATGTGTACATGTCTGAATTAGCAATGTAAATTTAAATATAGAAATATAAAAATTTAATTATATTATATATTTTTATAAATTTTTTAAATAAATATATAAAATTGGTTTTAAAATATTTTATTCATAATTAACTCAAAAATAAAATAAAATAAAATAATATTTTGTTAATTATTTTATTGTTGATATTTTATTGCTTTTACTTACTATATTTAAAAATGATTTTGAAATAAACATAACATAAAAATAAAATAATTTGGATTCAAATATTTTAATTTTTAAAGTTATAAAAATAAAATATAAAAATATATTTTAATAATTCTAAATTTTATATATTAACTTTATTAACCTATGTTAATTATTAATAAAATCACATATCTATTTTATATGAAATTCACTTCTGAAAATGATATTTCTCCAATAAATGTTGCACTATAAATATATTAAAACTATTTCTAAAGCTGGCTTGCTGATAAAACCACAACGCGACGATACAAAGGCCCTTCTCGAAAAACAAAACGCGCCTTTCAAGGAGAAAGTAATTTGCCCGGCCTCAAAGTTTACAAATCCAATTTAATACTAAAATTATGCCGAGTGACCTTTCGATGTATATTAATAAGTGGCTGCGTCGCCCGACTCTTCGACTCATGGGAGCATGAGAAGGTTTAAACTAAGAAACGTCACGGACGGCAGGAATCGATCATACAGACTTTCAGATACTTCATCTATTTGGCTTTCCGTTGATTTGAGACTATGGTGCAGGCCCACATTGTTGTGCAACGTCTCCCTTACCACCTTGCTAAGTAAATTAATATTGTGAGTATCGTTAATGAGAAGTAATGTAAATGTTTAATTTCTTTATAGGATTGGTCAAGAAAGAAAGACAATTTTGGTGAGGAAGTGTGAGGTTGAGCACCTTTTTATCGCAGTTTTTTTATTTTTTTTTTCTATTCTATATTATTTCATCATTTATTTTTAAATTTGGCGGTAATAATATTTTTAATATTTTTTTTATTCTTCACATGATCTCTTTATGTATGAATGTTATAAATAATTTTGGGAAAGGGAAACCTCTTTGATTTCAGTTGTAAATCTTTTTCTTATACATCAAATATTTAAACATAGCCATATTTTCGATGGAAGAAAGACTAGCTTCTACCAATAGGATACGATAAAGAATATTTCTTTTAATCTTGAGGTTGTAGGTTATAAATTGTTTTTGAATCATCTTGATCACACTCCACTACTCTCATGATATACTGCAACCCCAAACCTCACATCCATATAAAATATCAAAGAGGAAACACTTTTTACTCCAAATACAGAGATCAACTAACTTACAATTATTTTGAAGCTCAAAATAAACTTTGCAAATTCCATTAATCCTTTTCTCAATGCTATAATTTGATGATGAATGTCAATACCTAAATATATGTATGAAGAAACTTGCTTCAAGTAATTGTTATCATAGATGAAATTACCATGGTTGATGTTTTTGGATTCACTTATCATGATTTTAGTCTTGTAGGTATTAATTCTCATACCCGTCTTGGAGCAGTAATCATTCGGGATTTCAAGCTATGGATTGAGATCATTGTGGTTTCTAACTAGAAGAACAATATCTCAGCATAAAGGAGAAGATTAGTGACCATACCAGAGAGCTTGGGGCCATTACATCCTATAGTATCAAGATATTCTTCTAACATATTAATGTAAATACCAAAATAGTTGGAAATAAACAACACACTTAATGTAATATTTATTACAATATTTATATTATAATAATATACATGTAATATTATAAATTAAAAAATAAGATAAATTTATAATGTAATAATTTAAGTAAATAAAAAAAAAAATATTAATATATTTATTTTTTCCAATAAAAATCATTTTTATATTTTATATAAAAGATATACATATACTTATTATAAATTTAATTTAATATATAGGAACTAAATTACTAAATTGTTAGTGTAAAATATAAATTGTTTACTATAAAAAATAAATTGTTTACTAAACAACAGGTAGGAGTATTCCAAACATCAAAACACCAGAAATCAGAATTGTTAATAAAAAGTACTTTTATATTGCTTGTATCCTCTTACATTACAAGTATATGATGAAATATTTAAATAAGGATAAAATTACTCGCACATGGATTCCAAACATACTATATTTTTTAATAAAATATAATAAAATTTTGTCCATTTATAATTGTGCATATACTAATAAAAGTTATGCATCTTTTCTTGAAAAAACACATTTGTTTGTGAAAATACTAAAAATCACGCACGTTTCTTTTGAAAAACTCGTTTCTTCCCAAAATTATTATCCTTGCGGTAGTTCAATTTGTGTTGTCTGTGAATTAATTTAGGTTTGACATTAAAAAAACATAAACTACATTTTACAAAAATCACATTATAAATAAATTTAATTTATTTTTAAAATATTTTAATTTCATTTTTATCTCCATTTTAATTCGTTCTGGATTTTAAGATCTTATTAAATAATGATGACAATGTGCTGACAGATCAGGTCATGCCTGCTGCAAAATGTCTAATTATGGTACGTAATCATGCTTCCTACGCTGCTTACTGCGAAATATCTAATTATCGTACCTAAACGTAATCATGCTCCCTACGCTGCCTACTGCGAAATATCTAATTATCGTACCTAATCCAATAGTATGTAATTATGCTGCCTACGCTGAGATGGTTAGAGTTATAGCGCCACTCATATTCTTAAAACCAGAAATGTTAATTTTGAGTATTTTAATCCATAAATTGATGGTTTGGAATTCAGTAAATTTATTAAATTTTTAAAATTTTGGGAGATGTATTCTCTTTAAACAAATGTTTAATTTAATCTTATTTTATATCAAAATTTCATATTTAATCTTATTTTATATCAGAACTTCTTAAATTTTGGGAGATGTGTTCTTTTTAAACAAATATGAGATGTGTTCTCTTTAAACAAATATTCAATTTAATCTTACTTTATATCAGTTATGGTTTGATTACAGAATTTACCAAATCAAGCATATCATTTTAGGTTTTTTTTGGTGACCAACAAGATATTAATGGTTTTTCATTATCAAATATCAATTTTGTGGGTTTTTTTTGGTGACTGATGAGATATTAATAGTTTTCCATTATTAAATGGAGAAGCTAGTTATGTTTGTGCAAAATTACTTGATTTTTGTTTTATTAATTTTTTAGGAAATATGAGAAAAAAATTATAATATTTGATAATGTGGACATAATTTTCTAAAATTTTAAATATATTACTATTTTTATTATTAAAAAGAATTGCACAAATAAAATAATTTAATGGTGATGTGTAGAATTAGATTTTTATTTTTGCAGAATACTTTTCCCTTTGAATTATTAATTTTTATTTTTTTTATCTCATTACAATCATACTTTAAAATTAAAGAATTATTTTAACTAATAATTAATATCAAAATATCCCTTTAATTATAGCCAAAAATGAAATTTTATATAATAAAATCATGTGATATCCAAAAATATTGAACATTTAATTTCATATATAAAAATTAGATATATCTACAATCCTACTTCAAGACTAAAAGATTAGCATGAATAACCAACCTAAATCTATTCTAACTTTAAATATATTACTTCAAGACCAAAATATTAGTTTAAATAACCAGCCCAAATCCATTTAAGGGTCTAAAAGGATAAAATCTTTGAATGTGTAAACTTGCAACTCAATTCTCTAAAAGTGCAATTCTACAAATGAGCCTAGAAGGATCACATATTTCAAAGTGTAAACTTGCAAATTAAATCACTCAAAGTGCAAATATGAAAATCATGAGAAAAGGTTTGCACCTCAAGGGATTTGATACCTCTTGGTAGTTAGAGATCCACAATTGAGATGGATCTAAGTTGTTTATATATATACACATTTAAATATGTTATATTCGATAAGAATACCATTATTAAAATTACTTAAATAAATTTAACTAATTTTATTTAATTTAGTTTTAAATAATTTGATCTCTCCCTTTTCTTTTATTTTTAATTTTATCTGGATCTAATCAAAATATTTGCATAACATTATAAAATCTCTTAGAATGACTCTAAACATAATAATTAATATCAAATAAATATCAAATACCACATTCATGATAATTGGATTAATATCATAAAGTTATGTAATATAAAAAAATGTCTAACATTTAACTTAGTATATGAGATTTGGATCCAAAATTGGCATGTGAGCTTTTAAAACCTTTTAATGTATTAAAAAAAAAATTAATTTGACATATGAAACTTGGATCCAAAATTTTGATTGCAGTTGAATTTAATTTCATAGAAACTAATTTTTTTAAAAATGGGTAAATATTTAAAAAACTATATTCTTAGAATTAAAAACTTGTTAAAAAAAAATTATATTTTCATAAAATTTTACAATTTTATTTTTTTATTGATTTAAAATATTAATGCAATAAAATATATATGTTTCAAAGAGAAAATCTTGTACACTAATGAGTAGCAAATTTATCTAGAACTTGCCTCTTAACAAATTAGATGGATAGTAATTAAAAGATTTATGGGTTAATGGGTTATTGTTAATTAATAGAGTTAATTATGCATCATTGAAATTAATAAGTGGTTAGTTAGGGTATATTATTAGTTAACCTATGGTGATTTTCTAAATAATTAATCTTACATGTTTTAACCACTTCAAAATATCATTGCATAGGTAAACACTAGCTAAATCTCATATTTTCCGGTCTCTAGCGACGTAAGACTTTGTGAATGACTGCAAATAATTTTAAAATCGGTGAATAATTACATTATGTCTAAAGCGTTGCTTTTATTCCAAAAATTAACCAACGTCAAATTGTTTCAAATTTTTAGCCAAATTAAATTATATATATATAAACTAAGCTACAAAGCTATATGCCTTTATTACTTTCCACTCCAATTTAACTATATTGAACCTAATCCATAGTAGTTATTTTGTATCCTTTGTTCAAGTATAGAAAGTTCATACCTTTCAAAGTTCAATAATTAGATTAAGTTGTAGGGAACCATAGCTATGCGACCTTGTGAATATTGTATTAGGTAAATAGTATTCATTGTAGATGAGATTCATGAATATAACTCTAAATTTATATTATATATAACTATAAAATTATATTGAAACTAAATTTATTTTTAGAATATAAAGAAGTTTAAGTTTTTTCAATGTTATTGATTTTAGGAGATTTTGTTTTATATGGAAATTCAGATTTGAAATTTCATAATAAATTAAAGAGATGCTTAATTCATATATCTATATATATATATATATATATATATATATAAGAGTAAAATTAAGTATATGTTTATTAAATTTGTAGTAGTTTTTAAATGAAAGAATTTAGAGATGCATCTTCCAAGAACAAATCTAATTGGGAATTCATACTAT
The DNA here is from genome assembly GCA_031772625.1 of Pinus tabuliformis. Lineage (NCBI taxonomy): Eukaryota > Viridiplantae > Streptophyta > Pinopsida > Pinales > Pinaceae > Pinus > Pinus tabuliformis. The sequence continues at coordinate 1,334,944,908 of CM062817.1, forward strand.
ATTGTCTACAATATCCTACTATAAAACCAGAGTTGATATAAGATTTTTTCAGAAAAATCTACAGAACGCTAGATATACTAAGTATATAACCGTAGCGTGTTGAAGCAAAACATTCATAATATATATGTAGACATCTAACAACAATCAATATTTCTCGTAGACAGGTTTAGGTCAAAATCATATTTCCTAATGACATCCTGATGGTGAGCCTCTATCTCTTGAAATTCCTTGACCTTCAGTTATGTTATCATGCTTCTTAGCCCATCCACTTCATCGTAGAGTCAAGAAAATTGGACTTTGAGAGTCTGTAGCTCTTTTGCTAGCTCAATGCAACAATGAATCATTTGACAAAAATTGACTTGCAACTCGCTATTAGCCTAGAGGACACTTGCTATTAGCCTGGAGGGCTTTGTCAGTTGAGAGACAATGCGAACATGGGCTATCCTTTGAAGGGACCTAGAATCCGAGGGGTAATTCATACCGTTATAGCAACTGTCAACTCAATTCTTAGCAATTGAGGAATATATCAACAACTTATTTTGGATAGAGTTATCCAGACATAATAAAAGAGAAAGGTGGCCAATATGGTCCAAAAACCACTTTGCTCTAACTAAATTACTTTGGTTACCAACTTGAGGAGAAATTGGAACCGAGAGAGTATCTTTCAAAAGAGCTCCGAGCAAAGAGGATGGCTTGATACCAAAATCTAGAAGTTGTAAGAAGAATTGAGTCGAAGAAACGAGAGAGAGTGCTTCCAAGGGGAGGCCCCTTGAGAATTTAATGCTACCAACACTTTCATCCCACATGCGCTCCATTAACTCAGACATTGATTTCCTTGCGATTTGATCTGATTTCCTTAGCATTGTTCATTCAAGAGTGCAGTTGAACTCTGTAGGGGTAATGTTTTGAGCATGCGATCTGGAATATACAAACACGATATGAAGAGAACGACCAACAAGGGACACACATTTTGCTAACATAAGGCCAACAACAAGAATGAAGTCCAATGAGGGAGGATTGATTCACCATTGAATGATGAGGGGAAATTATGAGGGTCTCTTTTGATTAATGAAAAGGGATGAGACGAATCCTGAAATTATCTTTCTTGATCCCACAATCAAAATATGTTGTCATAGAGCCAAAGTCCTTGCAAATCCGTAAGGAATTGTACATTTGGATGAGGATTGATTTATATGTTTCCTTCAAGGAGCTTGTCACATTTGCCACATTTGCTAGCTTGTCTACCTCTGATTTGTTGGCTCATAAGATGTGATACAATTCCGTGTTGTGGGGGACTCCCAATAATTCTTTGATCGTTTGAAAGTTCTTAACAAAATAACTATCTTTTAGAAGCATGTGAAATTTTATATACAGAATTATTAAGAGAAAATACACTAGAATAATCAAATCTTTAGCCCCTATATCTTTTTCTATATAAAAACCTTCAATAATATCATAGGTTTCCTCTTGATTGTGCCACCTTTTTCCTAACCCCTTAATACATAGCTTCAACATTTCCAACGAGATTAAACAAAATGCCTAGGTGCAACCCCTACTTTTTTAATATATTTAAAAATAAAACAAACCTTTAAAAAATTGAAAGTTCGGCATTTTTAAATTAAAATGTAAAAGTGAGTAAAACAAAAATAGATTTAAATAAATTCACTCGTGCCTTTTTAATTATAAAACACTAAATATATATATCGTTTACTACAAATTTATATAATAAAATAAAATTTAAAAAACAAATTCAAACTTAAAATACATTGTAAATATTCCTAAACGATACCTTGGAGTGAGTGGGTTCAGAATGATGGGATGCAAAACCTAATTCAAACGTTGCTGAGAATCTCGTTCTCGATTCGGAAATCCTATCTTATTTCTCGTGCGAGCTCTTCTAACACAACACATTATTAATCGCTTGTAATGAGAATGTGATTGAAAGACGGACACCACTCCTGCTTTGCTGTGTTCGGGATGGTGGTAGAATTACGTCACGAGTCACATTCACTGAATTTCACAACGTGATATCACGTGCCAATTCATCTCTGTGCACAGTCGATACCCCATCCACAACAATCCGAAGATCACGATCCAAAGTCCGTTCTCTCAAAAAAACAACGTAACAAGGAAATCGAAGACATTTTAAAAACTAAAAACAAGTCGAATACTTGTTTGAGTTGGTGCAAGTTTTTAAAGTCGTAATTTTAAAGTCGTATTTGGAGGGTTCACTTATTTTATTTTATTTTATTTATTTTATTTTATTTTTTATATTAGGAATCGACAAAGCCATATGGTCATTAAATATATCATTATTATTCCTGAATTTTTGAGAGAAAAAGGAAAATAAGGAAAATTTAATAATAATAATAATAATATTTTTTTTATAATAATAATTTAGGATACATACTTAAAAAGGTTGAGTTGACTTACAAGATAAATAAAATAAGAGAATTTGTTTTTTAATTTTATATATTTTTGCAACTTTTAACCATTCATTATAATTTATATGAAGATGAAATTTCTGAAAAATGTAAAATTAAAAAAAAAAATTGTATCTTTCCCATCCCTTGATAAATCTAATGAATATGCGTTGGTTCTCTATATGTATAGAATGTGTAATTTTTCATTGCTAGAATTGTATTTTTCAATGCTATATAGAGTAAATAACTAATGAATAAATCTAATGAATATTAAATCTAAGTTGGTTCTCTATATGTATAGAATGTGTAATTTTTCATTGCTAGAATTGTATTTTTCAATGCTATATAGAGTAAATAACTTTAACTTGTAACACCAAAAAGCTTCTTTTGGATTCAAACAAAATTAGCAAAAAATATATACCTAAAGAAATGACAAAAATGTAAATTTGTGAGACTACCTCAAACCTTTGAATGGCATATTATTTATTTATTTATTTATTTTTTTTTTTTTTTTTTTTTTTTCCGTTACTTTAAATGATACATACAAAAAAAAAATTAAACAATATATGATATAAACATAGGTTACATTAAAATATTTTACACAACATGTGCATTAAGACAATTATCTATGGACTACATTGTCCACATTAAGATATTTTTTTGTTATTAATATATTTTTATGTATACAACAATATTACTTAATCCTACATATTATATTAAAATATTTTATTGATGATCCACATTGGAATTTTTATTATTATCAAAAAATTTAAATGTCACACATTAATTTTGTATTAAGAATTGAACGAGTCACACATCTCCCTCTTATTATTCTTATTAGGAACTACTTGATATTTTTTATTTTAGCTTTCAGCTTTCATTTAAGTTTCTTTTCGGGATTGAATATTTTAGTACATACTAAATTAAAGTATACTTTTATAACATTTTCTTTCTATATATAGATATATATGAAGTTTAGTTAGCATATATTTTCAACTAGTTTACTTAATCTTGTATTGAAATATTTTTAAAAGGTATAAGGTTTAAACATCTTACTCACACATTTTTTTATTACTAATTACTTTATAGCATTTTAAAGCTCATATGAAATTATATTACGACATTGAAATACTTTATTTATGATTGAGAGTGAGTGAATATTTTAACTACATTAGGTTTTTATATCAATAACACATGGAGTGGCCATAGTGAGGCTCAGATTACTGATCTTTAACAATGATTTTAATTAAACATGCATATTCATTTTCCTTTTTTATATTTTTACATTGTTTTCCTATATAGAGAATAATTTATTTTTATTTTAAAGGATTCACGTGTCAACTCCAAGTTGAGAATGGACAAAGTCACACATTTCCCTCATATTGGGCTGAAGAACAATTTTTTTGATGCAAAAAGTATTCCATAGGCTCCCTAAGTAGGTTACTATATTATTCCATGTACAAAGTTGCCCATATCTATCAACCAAAATACAAAATTTACAAGTCATCTCTACCACAAATATTAATCCTGAGGAGAAGGTTCAAAAATTGTGCTTTTGACTTCATTTTCTCTTTTATGTCCTTGCCCCATAATAACATTACCTCCTTTAGGTGAGATCACAAATATTCCAACTCATCCTCTATTCGTTGTACTCTGATATGAAGAGTTCCAATGTTTTCTATTAGCTAGAGTATTTCCACATGCATGGTGTGTAAGGTAGAGATGACCCAACTACTTCAACCCCTGAATCAATAATCTCTTGAACTCCAACTTTCAAATGTAGATAATAGCCTGAAAATAGATACATACTAATTTTTGAGTTTACTTTTACTTAAAACATTTTAATACAAAATCCTAAGGAAGGGGATTCCAAATTCGTTTTTTGGGGAATATTAGTTGCAATAGATAGAATTACATACAAGATAGATAACATAAATTTATAGGTACTTATATGAAGGGTATGAATGTAAACAACCTTTAGAGTGCTAACATAACTCTCACACCTCGTTCTCTAATTACTGCTATAGGAACTTAAAAATGCTATAGTGGTATAAGTAAAGTAATTTTTTTTTTTGAATTATTGCCTTTTCACCATACATGAAGAATGTTAACTTTCCTACTTAAGTATCATCTAATGACAAAGGGTGGGAATATATTCCAGTGTTATCTCTCTTTCCATAGTTGTCCTTCAATGTGCAACATAGGATGATTTATATATTTAACATGCAAAGATGGTATGGATTAGATACCCTAATTTTATGAGTCCTATGGTTCCAAGCATAATAGTCTATATCATTATTATTACATTAATGGCACAAAGGTATATATATTCCTCCACTAAATCACACTATAATGTATTTAATCCCTCCCTTAATCTGACACGTACCTACCTATCTCTCTATTACTCAAACCGTTCCAACTCATGGTCTTCACATGAATATCACATACCTCCTCTGACTCATCCCCCTTCTTGAGGCTAGAGCACATTAACGGTTCCCATGTCTTGCACACAGATCAATGGTCCTGTGACCAAATGCTTTTACCCTAAACCCATTTGGCTTTATACTTCACCCTGAGCTATGTTTTTTCATTTTGTTGTTGTGATGAGAGGCACACCATGGATACCTGGCCTCTGCTTGGCTACGAAGGTGGAACTCCCTACATTTCCTAGGTTATTCAGTGAGAGTTCTCTCAATACACTACCCCCAAGGTATTGGGTTGTTTCTAGTATAACTGTATATATATATAAATTTCTTGTATGTTTATGTCAGTTTATGGGTTGCAGGGGTTTAACACAGTCCCCTCTTATTCATTATGATGTAGGGCCTCGCAGAGAAAAAGATACGCATGGCCCTCTTTCTCCATTTTTCTTCTCTCACCTCACAGATATAACATTTTTGAAGTGCCCCCTAATTCATTTTTCATTCTCGAGCTCATGTTTTACTAGTTTATTGAGATGGGGACGATTTTCTTGTAGGATTTGAGGGTTTACCTTTCTTGATAGTGCTTTGCCCGGTAATGTCGGTGCCCTCGATTTTAGTAGAAACTCACAATCACATGTAAACTTGATTTGTCTGGAATCCTCGGTACAATTATATTCTGAACAATGAATTCGATTCTTAGGCTTCACTTTTGACCTTTGGGTTGTTTTTTGATGGCTGGATCCTAGGCTAGTAGAAGAATCGCCCTCATTCCAACATGAAATCGCGGGTAACAGGGTTTAAACTTTTATTTTAGCTTTATGTAGATTATGGGGGGTTTTTCTTGCTCCAGACATCTCTAATAACTATTTATTGTCAAATTTGGGTATTGGTAGGTAATAGCTCGAGCTCTTCATTCATTTTGGCTTTATGGACAATATTGCGACCTGGGTCCTCACGCACTTGTTGATTTCATGCCAGGTGGGTACCCTTCACGTGGTTTTCTCCCAATGTCATCATTACTTATATGATATGACTCATGTTGCATTAGCCACCACGGTGCACTATCACATTTTTTTGTCTCTTGAAGACCTATGTCTATATTTGCAATGATGATTAAATCTGCATCGATAAATTTTGGTCTTATTACCCCTATTTAAAGGTACTACAATAGGAAGTGGCCTTGTCCTTGCCATAATGTAATCTTAAGGAAGCCTCACTCACTTGCAGTGCTGGCTGGACTATATAATTGGAAACTTTTTCTAAGTAACTTATGCTATCCTATTTTTTCTTTATGTTATGGATTCCAGTGTTGGACATAAGACATGAATCTTTAGATGTTTGTTTATTAAAAGGCCTTCTACTTCTTAGCTTTGGAACAATTGTAATAGTTAAATAATTGAAGGATTTCCTACTGGGGTTTACTAATTTTACTTAGTTCTTGCTCATCTTGCAAAGGACGTTTCATGTCGTTTCTGATGTTCCTTGCTTGTAATAATGAGTTCTGTAGATTACTACTAATACGCTAGAAGATTCATCGTGGGAATAATGATTTCATGTTTGAAGTATTGTATGAACTGGATAAAGAAATCAATTATAATATGCAGTACTCTATTTTAATACATTTTTCCTATTAATGGTCTCATATGCCTATGTATTCTCTTAAATTCTTGTCTTTTCTACATAACAAGATAATTTCTCCTCTTTCCTATTAGACATATTTACTATTTGCAATACTCTTAGTTTCCTATCCTATCACCAAAGTGATTCCTTCTCCTATTGGATTGGTTTGGGTAAATGTGATTTTCTATAAAATTTTGGTTATATGTGATTTCTAGGAATATAGAAATCAACTATGTTTATTACTGTGTGCTTTACATTTCCCACAAACTGTGCAACAAGTTCTGCATTCTCGGAAATCACCTTGAATGAAAATGAATCTTGGGTTTTATGCATGGAAACTCTATCCTTTTTATACACCCGTGCTAAGTTAACGTGAGGTTCTTACCTCAACCCTCCTTTTTGCATTACTGCATCTAGTTCTAATGGTTTTACTCTATCCTATCTTTTATCCTTGTCACTTTTGAACCACAAGTGATTTCTCTTCAAATCCCCACCACTATTAGCACTGAATGCCTTAATTTTTTTTCCCACCTCAAATTTTTTATCCTAGGGCAACCCTTTAGGCCCAGCTAGAAAAAGGAATGACCCAGAGAAAGACTTGGGGTTCTCAAATACTCTTTGTGTTAAATATTTTATGAATACAAAAGCTAAGTTCATCTACACATTAACACATTGATGTTGAAATTTTCTCCTACAGGCCATCAAAACTTCCAAAATCATATTTTTGTGTTATTCCTACTTTACCTAGATAATAATAATTCATCTTTCTCTTTCGACATTAAGTCTAACTTTGACACTTACAGGTAATTCAACTCATATTAAAATTACGAGCAAAACATGTAACTGTAACAGCTATAAAGTATCAAACAAAATATTATGATTATGTCGAACATAACATACAATGCAATTTTACGCGAAAAAGGCACTTCCATTTTTCCTAATTTGATTACTCTTTAAACCCTTTCAGTGATAAGGAATAACATGTAACAAAAATTCCATTTCCTTAAATAATTTACTCTAAAATCAACATGTACCCCATAAATCATATCATGTAGAAGAAACCTATCCAAAAACTTTCATTAGCATCCTAAGAATTATAGAAAAATAATAATAAAATAAACATCTAACTTATGTAATCATTGGAAAATGTGACGTGGTAAAGGACTTTCCTCCCAACCATGAACCAAGTGCTCTCTGGTTCCCCCGAGATGAGAATCGTGTTCTCTTACTTCAACAACCTCTTGTTGATTCCAATTCATGTCTCATATACATGATTGTTAGCATATGTTTCTTAGGCAACATCCATGTTTTCGGGGGTCTACTTATCCCCTTAGGGAAAGGGAAATTTGTTTTTCTCCAACAGATCAAAAATCTATTTTTCTCTCCTATAGATTTATTCCGTTAGTATTTATCTTCAACTGAGTGGATAATATCTGAATATCTAATTTTTTCAAAATAACAAGCTTCCCTTTCCCACTTTTTCCATCTTAACATCTGAATTGTTTATTATAAAAATCTTATCTACATTCAGTTTTCTTTCTGGTGGCCCCCAGCGAGTTATAAGACTAGTTTTTAAAACATTAAACCATAGAAAAAATTTACATGTAGAAGAGGGTGTTACATTTTCCCCCTTTATAAATAACACCATCCTCGGCGTTCAATTTATTATTACATGTCCAACTATTTTTACTGAAAATTTCGGGGATGTTTTCTTCATAGAATCCTCCTATGCCCACGTAGCATCCTCATGAGTAAAGTACTTATGTTGTACTTTAACCTGAGCGACAACTCGATTCTAAGGCATGGTCTCTCTTTGATCCAAAATATGGAGTGGCTCTGGCAAGAAGTCTCCTTTGGGTTCCACCTGTATCAAATGCCAATAAACAACATGAGAACTATTATGGACATATTTGTTTAATAATGATACATGAAATATGTTATGCACTTTAATATGAGTGGGCATAGCTAGTTGATAAGCTACATGGCCAACTCTATCCAAGATTTCGAAAGGTCCACAGTAGCGCGAATACAGTTTAGCACGAGTTTCGATTTGAAGTGTGCTCTTCCGGGGTTTTACTTGCAAAAATACATGATCCCAAATTTTGAATTCCTTGTGCACCCTTTTCTTGCTGCATAGATCTTCTATCAGTCTTGAGCTGCTTTAATATTTTGGTGTATCTTCCTCACCATGTGTTCCATTTTCTACAATGCATCTTTTCCTAAAAGTATCTTATCCTCTGGTTAGGTTCCTGCTAAGGCTTAAAAACGACTCATTTTAATGCTAGCTTGGTAGTTATTGTTATAGTAAAACTCTGCTAAATGCAAAAAATCTTCCCATTTCGTAGGCTAGTACATAACATACATTCTCAAGATATCTTCAAGGATCTAATTTCTTCTTTCTGTTTGGCCATCTATTTGTGGGTGATATGCAGTATTTCTTTTCAGTTGTGTACCTAGTCCCCCAAAAAGCTCCTTCATGAACTTGGAGGTAAACATTGGATCTTTTTATGATACAATAGCTTTTGGTACTTCGTGCAATCGAAAGATGTCCCTCATAAAAACACTAGCTATTTGAGTAGTCCCAAAAGTGTACCTGTATAAATTGATCTACCTTCGTCAACACATCTACTACCATAATAGAGTCATGCTAACATTTTGTTTGGGTTAACTCAGTAATCAAATCTATTGAAAAAGTTTCCCAATTCCACTATAGTACAGGTAAAGGGTTAAATAATCTCGTTGGATGTTGATGTTCCACTGTAACCTGTTGGCATTCTATGCATTTATTTAAATATTCTGCCACATTCCTTTTCACAACCGACCAAAATAATTTTTATCTTAGTGCAGTCTACATGTTTCTCGTATCCAAGATGGCCTCCATAGGGTGTCTTATGGTACTCATCTAATATTGTCTATTTCAATGTACTCTCATTTGTTACATATATCCTATTTTGGTATGTAAGTAATTCTTCAGCACTTTTTGCATATCCAGATACCTCTTTTTGTTAAATTTTCGTCTGAACTACCTGATACTAAGGATCTTGTGGTATATCCAGTTTAACTTGTTCTACAAATTCCATACTTACTTTACTAACAATCACTCCTAGAACTAGGTGTGCATGCCTACTCAAGGAATCCACCAACTTATTCTCCTTCGCTTGAATATGCTTGATTTCAAAATCAAAGTCACTAAGGAATTCAAGCCACCTTGCTTGTCCTGTGTTTAGATCTGGTTGACTGAAAAAATATTTTAGACTGATATGATCAGTCACCAACCAAAAGATAATTTCTCCATCTTTTAAGTGCATGTATTACTTCTGCTAATTCCAAGTCATACACGACATAATTTTGCTCATGTAATTTCAGTTTCATGGATTCATAAGCTATTACTACATTATCCTGCATCAACACTCCCCCCAGCCCCTCCAAACATGCATTTGTACATACCGTAGATGGTTTATCTGGATCTGCAATTTTAGGTATAGGGTTTGTGATCAGCAATAACTTTGGCCTGTTAAATCTTTCTTGGAACTTGGTTGTCCATTCGAACTTCAGTCCCTTTATCTACAAGGATGTGATGGGATATGCTAGCTTAGAAAAATATTCTATAAATCGATGGTAATAACTTTCAATCCCTATAAAAGGACGCACTGCTAATACGTCTTTAGGTACTGGCCAGTTCATAATAGCTTTGATTTTCTTTGGATCCACAGCCAATCCTTCTTTGGAAATAATATGCCCCAAATACTGAATTTTATCTTTGTAAAATTCACACTTGGAATACAATCGATCCTCCCTTAAAGTTTTGGGTAGTATTCTCAAGTGTTCCTTATGTCCTTCCTCACTTTTGGAATAAATTAATATGTTGTCCATAAACACTAGTTCAAATTTATCTAGATAGGGATGAAGTATGATATTCATTAGGCACATAAATGTCGCTGGTGCATTTGTAAGGCCAAAGGGCAATACCAAAAACTCATAATGATTGTATCTAGTTCTAAAATTTGTCTTCTATATGTCTTCATTATTGATTCATAACTGGTGATAACTAGTTCTTAAGTCAATCTTTGAGAAGATGGTTGCCTCTCTCACCCAATTGAACAAATCATGTATTCGTGGAAAGGGGTATTTGTTCTTGAATGTTAAATTATTTAACTGACAGTGATCAATACACATTCTCATTGTACTATCCTTTTTCTTAACAAAGAGTATTGGTGTCCCCCATCGTAAGACACTAGGTCGTATGTACCCTTTATCTAGTAATTCTTGTAACTGCATTTTTAACTCCAGTAATTCTTGGGTACCCATTTTGTAGGGTTCTCTAGATACTGGAGTTACACTAGGTACCAAGTCAATGGTAAAATATATGTCTCTATGCGGGGGTAATCCTATGATTTCTTCCACGAAGACATCTTCAAATTCCCTAATCACAGGTAAACTGCTCTATGTTTCTTTTTCTGTCATTTGTTCATTAGTTTCTACTTGTACCAAATATAGTTGGCATCCTTTCCTAGCACTCCTTTTTAACTATAGTGTTGTGATCTGGGGGACTGACACACCTTTTGGTTTCCCTCTAATGAACCAATTCTGTCTATTTGGATCTACACATTGAACTATTTTTCAAGGAAGTTTATGACAACATCCTGCTTTTCTAACCAATCCATGCCTATTACTGTATCATACGATCCAAAGGGAAGAATACTTAGACTTGTTACTACCAGATGACAATTTAAATTAATACAACACTCCTTTTTTTGAATGGTGACTCTTTGCTTAGCACTGGTCGCTAACTGGACTAGCCAAGCATTCCTAAATTTTTCAGTTCTTAACTTACGTTTTTCTACAATTTGTGGGCTAATATAAACCAGAATAGCAATAGGATCTATTAACAAAGCGACAATATGGTTCAAAATAGTACCTTCAATTTCAATCATGGTGGACTGGTTTTCATCTTTCCTACCTTCTAGTGTCACGCTAATTCTAGGAATGTTCCTAGCCATGTCATTAACAGTTGATGCCTCCTTAATTTTCTTAATATTCTGGACCGATCTGGGGTTATTTGGACAGTCTCTGACTAAGTGCAGCTCCCCGTAACCCCAATAATTTAAAGGTTCCCTCTCCTTGGTACCACCATTCTTCTTACTAATTAAAGCCATAGGCTTCGACCCTGTATAAGATTGCACTGGGAGGGTTACATTCCCTTGGCCAACCTTCTTTCTTTGGTTATATTTACCAAAACTTTTCAGGTAAGGATGCTTATGCTTCTTGAAACTTCCTGTTGGCTTATTTTTATCCTTATTACCAAGACATTCCACTCTCATTCTTGTTCTTAAACTTCAAGTAACACATCCTAGCTTTCATTAGTGTTACGCCCATGGTTTTTGACTAATCAAAGTTGATTCGCTTGTTAAATGAAACTGGTAAAAAATTCAAAAACTATTGTATTTTTTCCTTTTCCTCCTTAATATATGGTACATATTGCAACAAATTAATGAACTTTGCAACAAATTCATCCATGGACAATTGTCCTAGCTTAAACTCATGGAATTCTTTGGCATGATCGTCATAATAACATTCACTTAGATGAAGGGCCTTAAAATTCTTTTGAAATTATTCCCCGGATATGGTCTTATCTTCTAACTGATGTACTCTTTTGACTTATTCCCACCACAAGGTAGATTTCCCTTGCTGTGGATAAATAGCTAACCGAGCTTTTAGATTAATTTCATAGTCATACACCCGGTAATATTTGATCATGTTTAGTAACTAGGCTTTTGTGTCTTCTTCCTTTTGCCCATCAAATATAGGGGGTTTAATCTTAGTAAATTCACCATGCAACTCCACTTTCTTATTTTTATTTTCTGCCTTCAGGGATGTTCGACCTGAATCCCCTCCACTTTCTAATTTATCTGAATCTGTTTATACTTTTTTCCTCTTTCTCTCTTCTATTTTGGCACTTTTTTGACTGGATTTTTCCATCCATTCTCAGATCATCTTATCCTGTTCTACACTGGTTTTCGGTAAGTTATCATTACTTCTTCGTAATTGCAATATTTCTTGTTGCAGACTCTTCACCAAATCCACCAGCTGGGAAGGAAGTGAAGTACTTCCTTCCCATAATTCAGTATACAACTCTCCCCCCATATTCGTCGGAGGAGTATCTTCCATCATGTTGCAGTGTTTTGTTCACTCATACCTTATAAACCACATGACAGTCATTGAAAACTTATATGGTCTACTTTTTCTACTGTGTGTGTGTGTGTGTGTGTGTGTGTGTGTGTGTGTGTATATATATATATGTTTCCTTAGAGATGATGCCCTCAAGGGCTAGTGTATTATTTGGGCTCTGATACCATTTGTCACACCTCCTTCTCTAATTACTCCAAAAACTTAAAAATTCTATAGTGCTATAAGTAAAGAAATTTTTTATTTTTTTTAACTATCCCTTTTGTACCATATATGATGAATGTTAACTTTTCTATTTAAGTATCATCTAATGGCTAAGGGTGGGCATATATTCCAGTTCTATGTCTCTTTCCATAGTTATCTTTCTATTTGCAAAATAGAATGATTTATATTTTTAACATGCAAATGTGGTATGGATTAGATACCCTAACCATACCCTAATTTTACGACTCCTATGGTTCCAAGCGTAATAGTCTATATCATTTTTTGTACATTAATGGTGTGAAGGTATATATATGCCTCCACTAAATCATACTCTAGTGTATTTAATCCCTCCCTTAATCTCACTTGTACCTACCTATCTCTCTACCACTCAAACTGTTCCAACTAATGCTCTTCAAGTGAATATCATATGCCTCCTCTAACTCATACCCCTTCTTGAGGCCAATGCAGATTGATGGTGGATGTGTCTTGCTCATAGATCAATGGTCCTCTACACAAATTGTTTTACCCTAAATCAATTTGGGTTTATACTTCACCCTGAGTTGGGTTTTTTTGTTTCCTTGTTGTGACGGGAGGCACACCATGGATTCTTGGACTCTTCCTGGCTATGAAGGTGGTACTCCCTACATTTCCTAGCTCATTCAGTGAGTGTTCTCTTGGCTCATTGCCCCCAGGTATTGGGTTGTTTCTAGAATAACTATATATATAAATTTCTGATTTGTTTATGTCAGTTTGTTGGTTGCAGGGGTTTAACACAGTCCTCTTTGATTCATTGTGATGCAGGGCCTCGCGGAGAAGAAAATACATATGGCTCTCTTTCACCAGTTTGCTTCTCTCACTTGACAGGTATAACCTTTTTGCAGGACCACCTAATTTGTTTTTCATTCTCAAGCTCATGTTCTCCTAGTTTATTGAGATGGGGTTGATTTACTTGTGAGATTTCAGGGTTTACCTTCCTTGATAGTGCTCTTCCTGGTAATTTCAGTGCCCTAGAGTTTAGTAGCAACACACACTCACATGTAAACTTGATTCCTTCAGACTCCTCTATAAAATTATATTCTAAACTCTGAATTCGATTCTTAGGCTTGACCTTTGATCTTTCGGTTGTTTTTGATGGCTGGATCCTAGGTAGAGGAATCGTCCTCTTTCCAACATGAAATTGCAGGTAACAAGGTTTAAATTCTTAATTTAGCTTTCTGTCGATTATGGGGGTTTTTTCATGTTCTCGACATCTCTAATAACTCCTTATTGTCAATTTCAGGTGTTGAAAGGTAATAGTTAGGACCTTCATTCATTTTGGCTTTATGGACAATATTGCAACCTGGGTCCTCGGGAACCTGTTGATTTCATGCCAAGTGGGTACCCTTCACATGGTTTTCTCCCAAGGTAGTCATTTCTTATCTAATATGATTCATGTTTCCTTAGCCACCACGGTGCTCTATCACATTTTTGGTCTCTTGAACACCTTTATCTATGTTTGTAGTGATGGTTAAATCTACATCGATAAATTATTTTATTATTACCCCTATTTGAAGGGACTGCAATAGGAAGTGGCCTCACCCTTTCCATAAATGTAATGTTAAGGAAGCCTCACTAGCTCAGGATGTTAGATGGACTATATAATTGGAAACTTTTTCTATGTAACTTATACTATCCTATTTTTTCTTTATGTTATGGTTTCCAGTGTTGGACATAAGACATGAATCTTTAGTTATTTGTTTTTTAAAAGGCATGTTGCTTCTTTCCTCTGATGTGATTGTAACAATTAAATAATTGAATGGATTTCCTACTGGGTTTTACTAGTTTTACTTCATTATTGCTCATCTTGTGAAGGAAGTTTCATGTCATTTCCGACATTCCTTTCTTGTAATAATGAGCTCTGTAGAGTACAAATAATACGCTAGAATATTCCTTGTCACAAGTACGATTTCATATTTCAAGTATTCTATGACCTATGTAAATAAATCGATTATAATAGGCAAAATTATATTTTAGTAAATTTTTTTTATTAATGGTTTCCTTTGCTTGTGCATTCTCTTAAATTTTTTTCTTTTCTGCATAACAGGATAATTTATCCTCTTTCGTGTTATGCATACTCATTGTTTGCAATACTCTTAGTTTCTTATCCTGTCGCAAAAGTGATTCTCGTTCCTATTGGGTTCTGGTTGGGTTGGTTTGGTTGAATGTTATTTTCTATGAAATTTTGGTTATATGTGATTCCTAGGAATATAGAAATCAACTATGTTTATTAGTGTGTGCTTTACTTTCCCACATACTATGCAACAAGTTCTGCATCCAGGGAAATCACCTTGAATGAAAATTAATCTTGGGTTTTATGTATGGTAACTCTATCCTCATTATACACCCATGCTAAGTTAATGTGAGGTTATTACCTCAACCCTCGTTTCTACATTACTAGGTTTCATTCTAATGGTTTTACTCTATCCTGTCTTTTATCCTTGTCTCTTTTGAACCACGAGTGATTTCTCTTCAGATCCCCAACATTGCTAGCACTGTATGCCTTAAGTTCTCTTCTCATCTCAAAATTTTTATCCTAGGACAACCCTTCCGGCCCAGTTGGAAAAAGGAAAGACCGAGTGAAAGACTCGAGGCTATAGAATACCCTTTATGTGTTAAATATTGTATGAATACAGAAGCTATGTTCATCTTGACATTAACACATTAGTCTAGAAATTTTCTCATATAGGCCATTAAATCTTTCGAAAACATATTGAAGAAATTTTCCTATTATTCCTACTTTACCAAGATAAGAATAATTCATATTTGTTTTTGAACATTGAGTTTGATTTTAAACTTATAGGTAATTCAACTTAGATGTTAATTACCAGCAAAACATGTAACTATAACATCTATAAAGTTTTAATCACAATATTATAGTCTTGTCGAACATAAGAGACATTGAAATTTTATGCAAATCAGGCACTTCCTATTATTCCTACTTTACCAAGATAAGAATAATTCATCTTTCTCTTTTGACATGGAATCTGACTTTGACACTTACAGCTAAGTCAAGTCATATGTTAATTACCAGCAAAATATGTAACTGTGGCATCTATAAAGTATGAAACACAATATTATAGTTTTGTCAAACATAATAGGTAGTGAAATTTTATATAAATAGGCGCTTCCATTTTTCCCAATTTTATTACTCTTTAAACCCTTTTAGTCATAGGGAATCTCATGTAACAAAAATTCCATTTACTTAAATCATTTACTCTAACATCAACATGTACCCCATAAATTGTATCATGCAGAAGAAACCTATCCAAAACCTTTCATTATAAACCTAAAAATAAATCCATAATTACAAAAAAATAATAATAACAACAACATCTAACTAATGTAATCATTGTAAAATGCGACGTGGGAAATGCGTTTCCTCCCAACAATGAACCAAGAGTTCTCTGGTTCCCCCCGAGATGAGAAGCTTGTTCTCTTTATTCGGAAACCACTTCCTCATACCAATTCATGTCTCATATACATGATTGTGAGGAGATGTATCTTTGGTAGTGCACTTCCTTTCAGGGGTCTTCTTATCCCTTTAGCCTAGGTTGTTTCCTCTTTTCCTTAAAAAGGCAAAGAAAATATGTTTTTTCCTCCAAAAGATCAAAAATCTGTTTTTCTCTCCTACAGATTTATTCCCTCGGTATTTATCTTTAAATGAGTGGATAATATTTTAATATCTAATATTTCCATATTAACAATGTTAGATGATCCAAAAATACAATTTTATCATAGGTTATAAAATTAGAATAAAATAATTATCAATTTAAGATATTAAATTAATAATTATTATTCTAGAATGTTTAATTATTTAATGGAGACTTTTAGAATTAGCATATTGTTGTAACTAGATATGACTCTCCAAATGTGTCGTATCTTAGGCTCTATTTTAGGAGATTAGTTAGCTAGTTGGTTTGAATAGCATTTACTGTAAATGGACACTTGTTGTTTAATAAGTGATCCATAATTAGAGGTAGTTAGGACATGGAGCTTATAAATAGCTCATTGCAAGAGTGTTTGGTTGTTCGGGTGTAAGCTCTTGCAAATCAATTATGTAATTATTTTTTCTGATTAATAAAATTATGTGTCTGAGGACACTTCTACCATTATTGTGGTATCAGAGCTCCAGTAATGTTGCAGTGGATGTGAGGAGGATCTTCCAACTCAACAAAGTCCTGGAAAACTCCATTCAGTTGGCCAGCAAATCATTGGTATGGAAATTGTACAGTTTTGTTTAAAAGGAAAATAAATTTTATCATTGATTTTAGATTTTTTAAAATCTAAAATTCATTTTTTTTATAAGAAATTGCCTCTATTATTTTTATTATTATCTGAATAACCTCTTCCGAAAAGTAGCGGCCATCACCAGAGACAACAATTCTGGAACCTTTTATTTTCTCCACTGACAATGCATCGAAAGTTGCTTGAACAAAATTGTGCAAGTAATTCTGTTGCTTGAAGACTGTGACCTTCTTCTGGAGGCCAGCAAATCATTAACGAGTAGTGGTACATGACCACATCTAAAGGGGGCCGAGGGTCGAGGTTTCCATCAGCGACAAAAGGGATAGGAAACAGTTCTATCAATTTGTTGCAATTTTATACGTTTTCCATTTAGTCCGATCACATTCCAATAGTATAGTCCCATCGTGGAATCTGATGCTCATATAAAATGATACTGTTCATATTTTTCTCATGAATATCAAGATGTTGTTGCAGTTTTTGTGAAGAAAAGTGATACATCTGTTTTGAAGTTGAAAGGTATTTCAGGTGTTTTGGAGCACGCACATACTTACCATACTTCATTCAATTGATCAGCAAATGATTGTGCTAGCTGCGCCCTGCAAATGCTACACTCCCATCAATTCCCTTCGCAATTACAAAGCGGATACAAAAATTCAATCAAAGTAGCTACTATCGAGATTTAGCATGAAGTACGCTATTTAAAATGCCTCTGAGAATTTGACATAAAATTGCGCAGCCGAGTTTGGCAGAATTCTTCCACACTACCTGAGTGTAGTGGCCGCATTTTTTAAACTGGTCGCACGTAGGCACTACCATGAGTACATAAAAGTGTCACTTTTACATGCATACAAGTTTTAAAAATTTTAACGCTCGTTAAATTACTTTTATAAAGTAATTTAATAAAAAAAATATATTAATTTGTTTTAATGGGGAGTATGTAAAAGTGATTATAAAGGTTTTTTAATGGAGCGATAAGGTGTGAAGAAATTGGGGAGTATGTAAGGTGTGGAGAAATAAGGTGAGCTTTATAAAAGTTTTTTTTAAAGCTTTGTAATAGAATAATAAGTGAGCTTTTTAAAAGTATTTTTTAAAAGCTTTGTCATAGAGTAATAAGGGTGATGTTTTTGGAGTAATAAGGAGTTTTATTTGTAATTTGTAAATTAGAGAGATAAGGTGTGTTGGGTAATTTGTTTTTAAGAAGTTTTTGGGATCATCACATTGTAACTCAAAGTAATTTTACTTTGAGGGGGGGTAATTTTTTTTTTACCAGATTGTGCAAAAGCACCATTGTACAAAGTCAAATTTTGAAAGTTGCCTTGTAAAAATTTGAGAAATTGACTAGAGCCAAGTGCAAAGCTCAGTCAATTTTCTCCTGTTTTGATGACTATTTGAGGGTCAAGGCCAAGCCCCGATAGATCATGTTTTTTGCATGGTGTGTTGTGTTGACTATCTTGTCCTTTCTGTTCTGATTCTTGGTGCGACGCTTCAACGCTAAAATGTCTAAGTTGATTAATTTGTTTTCTGATTTCGACAAACTAGAAGGCACCAAATCTTATAAAACATGGCATCGTCTCATCGAAAGCACACTCATTTACAATGAATTATGGCATGGTATATGTGATGGAGATGTTAAGTCGAATAAACCCACAGATGCAGATGCACTGGCAAAATGGGAAATCAAGAATGCTAAAGCCCTAGCTCTTATTAAATTGTCTGTGAATGATGAAATGTATGTCCATATAGAAAATGCTTTAGATGCATGGACTGCCTTGAAAACTTTTGAAGACCTCTTTGATACTCAACCTGAATCAAAGAAGGTTGATCTACAGTTAAAATTGTTGCAACAAAAATTAACTGAAGATGGTGATATTCTTGAATATCTCTCCAGACTTAAGAATATTAGACAAGAAATTATTAATGCTGGTTTTCCCGCAATTGATGATAGCTTTATGGTCACAATTGTAATTGCTGGGCTTCCTTCTTCCTATACGCATTTTTTAGAGACTTTACAAGTAACTGGGAAATTAGAAAAACTAAAGTTTGATGAACTTTGTGAAATGTTAAGTCAACATGATAAAACTTTTCGGAAGAAGAAGAAAGTTGGTGAAGATGTTTTTCTCACAGAGGCCAGCACTAGTAAGTCATCAACAGATAGTTCTCGACGAAGAGGCAGAGGGAATCAGAATCAAGCAGCACATAATCGAGGTCGAAGCCAATGCAGAGGCAACAATTTTAACAGAGGAGGAAGAAATAATTTTCAAGGTAGAGGAAACAACCAAGGAAGAGGCAACTTTCAAGGATAAGGATATAATAGTCAAGGTAGAGGACAAACTCAAAATAGAGGTTAAAGCAGAGGCAAAGGACAATCTCAAAATAGAGGTCAAAGCAGAGGCAGAGGACAATCTTCAGGAAGAGGAAGAGACTTAAGTCAAATTGTGTGTCGAAGATGTAACAAAGTTGGCCATTATGCTGAAGATTGTCGAACTTCACTTAACAAAATTCCCAAGTTTCAACAGCATTCAGCACAATTTGCAAATGATCAAGATGAAGATAACTCAGAATATGTTTTTACTTCCTCACCAGCATCAAAAATTTCATCTCATCTTAGAAGTGACTATGAAGATGCCTGGATCTTGGATTCCGGGGCAACTCACCACATGACTTTTCGATGTGATTTTTTCTGGAATTTTCAAGATTGCCAACTTAATTCCATTTTTCTTGCTGATGATACAAAACATACTCCTTATGGAAAAGGAGTAGTAAAAGTTTTTCTCCCTGACATTGGAGAAAAAATGATTTCCAATGTATGGTATGTACCCAGTTTCAAGAAAAATTTGCTCTCTTTAGTCACAATTCGACAAGCAGGACATCAAGTGATTATGGAAGATGGTTTAGTGAAGATTAATTCAGTGAAACAGAACTTGAAAACAATCATGACAGGTTATGAAGATGGAAAACTGTTACGGATGAAAGGGACAGTTATTCCAAGGCATTCTGATTTTGCAGGGGCAGTGACTACAGGTATTTCACCTATAAGACTATGACATGTAAGATATGGACACTTGAATTTTGAGTGTCTTTCTCAATTGCAGAAACAAGGAATGGTTAAAGGACTTCCCACATTCAAAAGGGAAAATGCAAAATGTGAAGCTTGCATTTATGGCAAACAAAATCGAGAAAGTTAGTAAATTTTCCTTTCCCACATTTTCTAGCTTAACATCTTAATTGTTTATTATAAAAATATTATATACATTAAGTTTTCTTTCTGGTGAACCCCAGCCAGTTACAACACTAGTTTTTAAAACGTAAAGCCATAGAATTATTTACATGTAGAAGAGGGTGTTACAATAACTATGTAGTCCAAAAAATTTATTGTTTCTCATAGATTTATAATTAACCTTGTAGGAAAATGTTAAACACACATTTGTTCTACCAGTTTCATAATACATCCACAAAAAAGTAAGAACTCGAAGATTTGGGATCTCCTCAAGAATATGTTGATAAGAAATTATTGATCCAACTAACAAAACTATTTTGAATGCTCATCCCCTAACAACATTCCAAGAGAGGATGGAAGGGAGAAGCTAAAATATTGATATCAGATGAAGGTACAAAGCCAGCATCGAGCCTCAATCCATAAAGACTAATGCTAACCTAGAAAACACCACTCCAACATCTACCAGTATGACCAAAGGTCTAGAGGTTTCCACAGTCAACATAATAACCATAATAAACCACACTGGAGAATCGCTAGAGACACATAGAAAGGGGAACAGAATTCTCACCAAATTCCAAAATAAAGAGAAAGACCCCCGAGGGTTGTCATTTCCATGTCTAGACCCACAAGCTACCTCGATTACAATTTCAAATTCTTAGAAAAGTCAACCAAAGAACCCACATGATCACAATGGTTAACACAACAAAATTGAAGGCACAAAAATTCCTCCACAACAATCCAACAAATAAGGAGTGATTTCCCCAAACTAGGCCTTCATTAATGAACCATAAATGAAAAACCACAATGATATGAGTGTTGAGACTAAGAAATAAGATAATGAAAAATAGAAACTAGATCTTACATCATAGCTCAAATTCAAACTTTGTCCTAGGGCCACATAGGAAGGAGTATCCTTCCAAATTCTTTAGACATCCCTGAGTGGGTGTGCATGTGAGATTGTGGGCATGACCATTTTACATCCTTCTCCTACAATAAAGCACCCATCTCCTCCATTGTCAACTGTATCTAAGAATTGAGCACAACTCTCACATGCACCATGCACCTATGCACACCAACCCTACATATCATGCACTCTATATTTCCATGAGATTCTCTGCCTTGACTATACATCTCATGTGGGGGCTTTCACATGCCTACCATGGGCCTTTGGAACTGGATCCACAGAATCAGCCCCATATCCCCTTACCATATTATGATTATTAGTATTTTGGATAAGAAATTCATTTCATACCTTATGGTAGGGGTACCATCCTTCTTTTTCTCTTACCATATCAGCTCTCCTTCAAAGAGCGTTGGTACGAAATTAGCCATTTTATTTATGTTAACATTGTTAGTCCTTAAAACATGGATTGCTTCTAAAGAATAAGATGAAATAAATGTTGAATCCTTTTGAATATTTGTGAACATATTTTAATGAGAAGGGAGAGATACATTGACTAAATCAAGGGAGAATAATTAGCGAATTACCCATCACAACCACTTATTTTATTCCTAGTTTTACAATATGCTTTAGAGCCTAAAAGATAGAATAAGCTTCTGCAAATTTATTGGTTGCATATCCCAATCCCAAAGAATATTTTTATTAATGTTGTTTCTTAGGATGAACAATCACCTTCCCCCTGCTCCTAACACCCCTAAAATTGATTTTATTAAAAATCTTTATTTTTAAAATTTTACTTTCAATCAAAATTTAATGTTAAACAAGACCTAATTTTTAAAATAATTACAGAAATCATATAAATAACATAACAAATTTATCCTAATGGGGTAACCCACAGTAGAATGAAACTGATTAACACAGAGACTCAAA
Organism: Pinus tabuliformis; assembly: GCA_031772625.1. NCBI lineage: Eukaryota > Viridiplantae > Streptophyta > Pinopsida > Pinales > Pinaceae > Pinus > Pinus tabuliformis. Next base: position 1,334,967,096 of record CM062817.1, read on the forward strand.
ACTATCATGATGTCATGAGAAAGGGTATTTACATTGAGGTTCATATCGAGAGACATCCTTCAATTTAGGTTAGTGAAATGGATACAATTGCGAAGGATGGAAGACTGCATGGCTCTTGCATTGAATTTCCATGCAACACCCTAGCTCTCATGGTGTCATTCATGATAGAACGAATACTCAACACAACCAAAAGTGATAATAGTCATTTAATCTAGTATGGTTTCCAACTTGTCTTATAGAAAGTTTCGATTTTATATAAAATCATTTCCTCTTGCAGCAAAAAATGCTCTCATTCAGTCTAGTGAATTTGGAAATTCAAAAGGAAATAATAAGGTCTATGAGGGGAAATTTGGTCTCAAAATAATGAGAAGGACTAGGTCCTCCCTGTTGGTCCCTTGGTCTTCGATGGTATTTCCTATCATTTTTTTTACTATCATCTCCCATTTTGCTACGTGATTAGCATCTTATTGAAGGGTATATTATAGGTTGCAGACTCCACTAGCTCCTCCCACTTTGTTGTGCCCAGGTATATTTCCTCTATTTCATTTGGTTTTTTTGTAGCGGCTACAACCACCCTCTAAAATTTTTCCTTAGCTTCGTTTTTGAGCCTCCCTACCAACCATCCTAGCAGCATGTCTTGCACTATCAATTACATAAGCTTCATTGGCTTTTTAGTGGCTTACCAGCCTGTGCATATTAGTTTGCTTCACTCCCTTCATAGGCTTCCATTATGGACTTAAGCGAATTGCTGGTTGAGTGCCTCCCTCAAAAAAGTGCGCAATTCTGGAGGGGAACCAGCCTTCCCTCCAGAAATTGCACAAATATGTTGGTCCCGCTAGGCTTAGAAGTTGCACAATACAGTCAGAGAGGCTTCCTTGAGAAAAATATGCAATTTGGCCCAACGCTACAGCTCAGCCCAAAAATTGCGCAATTCTGCGCAGTTGTCACCTGCTGACCCCAAAAATTGCGCAATCCCTCTAGGACAACCAACCCAGCTCAGCCCAAAAATAGCGTAAATCCCTCTACCAGTCTTGCAGGCTGTTGCATGTGCCTTCAAGTTGATTAGTTCCCTCTGTGACCAAGAAAAACTAATTTGCATGCATGGATGTCTTTTCCCGAAATTGTAAAAGGCAGCATGCAAAATGAATTCTTGGATTCAGGGATCTATTTTTAGCAGGTGGATGTTACATGCAAAGATCATTTTAGAAACCTCTCGCCAAGTGTCCCTTTTTCCTAGATTTGTGGCATGCACGTCATAACGTCGATCTTATCAAAACTTATGAACCAGACACTGTAGAGCTCATTACTAACATTGATCTTACTGTTCTGACATCCCACATTGCATCTAGGAGTCTTTGGCACTTCCAACTTTGTTGTTTTAGGGTGAGTTGGCTACTCATGTCACACTGAGTTTCTTTTGCTTTTTGTGTTTCGCTTCATGTAAGTGATTCCTACTTGATTTCAATGAACGCTTGATGTCATCTTTATGTATGTTACCTTGTAGAAGCACCGTTTGAATTTTCATTTGCATCTCACTGATGTCGCTTGCATAACATTGTTTTTGCACTGATGGTCACCATTGTGGTGACCCGCATCACACACATGCATGCTTTCTCGTTTCCTAAATCCTGGACTTACTATTTGCATGCATGACCATTCACTCTTGTTGAGACTCAGTTTCACCATGAATTCATGCTTCTCATGTTTTCAGTTGCCCGTCGGCGGGTCTGGGCTGCCTTGGTCTACACCTTGCCTTACCCGACTAGCATTACACATTTCTAGAAGTGAACGCTCTGCCTTCATTTAAGAAATTTCACAAATTTGGACTAGCACTGATCTCCAGGCTTTCATTGCGCAATTATGGGAGGTAGTGCGTTATTGGCCCCATAAATTGCACAATGCAGTTTGGTAGTTTGCATGCCACTGCTGACTGAAATTTCACATTTTAGCCAGCCTCCTGGCCACACAGACTATGCCTTGTGCATTTTTGGCAGTCAGTCTCCTAGTCTCCTGGTGAAAATTGCGCAATCTTCACAGATAGTCACACAACTATGTTGCATGTCAATCGTCAAGTTTGTTTTGTTTTCAACTAACACATTGCTTTCCATGAGTGTTTTTATGTCTCCAGCTATCATAGGTGTTCGTCTTCCTCTCAGCAGTACTGGTACAATGGCTTTCAAGAGAGAAGATTCAAAGACACCCATGAGAGTGCAACTAGGGATGCAGTTGATCAAGTGTCTATGAACTTGCCTATCTATGAAGACATCAAATTGTTCATGGACAAGGATATCAAGTTGAAATGGAAGTGGCATCATAACGAGAAGCACCATCAGCAACAATATAAGGTAGCATACCTGCATGAAAAAAATGCAAGAGGAAGGTTGTTGACAATGCAGAGGTGGTGCAGAGGTGGAGCAAAGTTGCAAGTTCAAGAAAACCCACTTGTGATGAAAGAAACTTTAGAGATTGAGGCTATGAGGTGATAGCGCGACAAGAGGATTGCATGAAGGAAGAGAGGGAACAGAGAAGGATTTACAGGTGCTGAAATAGAAACTGAAGCAAGAACTAGAGTTGCACATACAAGAGAAGGAGTTGCAGCAAGAATAGGTACATCAAGAGGTGCAACATCCACAAACTAATGAAGCTGTGCCCATACAGGTTATAGACCTAGCCAAATAACTATAATGGAGCAGACAGAGTGAGAAGTGTCAATGATCGAATGAAAGGTTGTTCAGGAGCATGAATTTCATTATGCACACGGATACAATCCCACCCATTAGCACACTCACAGAGGCGAAGACAAGAACAAAGTCCAACTAGAGTTGAACATGTATTTTGAGAAGTTGATGCACATGGTCACAATCATATACTTGGAGATCAGCACAGACACTATGCATCAGTATCTTTCTGATCCAGCTGCACTCAAGATGATGATGTGCATGTTATCAGGCGAGTTGGATAGAGGATCCATATCAGTGTACTCAGATGCAACAGAGGCAAGAGTTCACTTTCAGCAGGATGTCACCATTGAGTGCACGAACACTATCACAGACAACCAAGCTTGGTAGCAGTTCACCACCATTGATCATCGCAAGGATGTCGAAGAGTTGGTCTCATCACAATTGTCCAGGTGTTAGTGATAGCTTACATGGCTTGCTCAAGCCTATTTTGTCTCACATGGGTACATGTGCAGATTATATGTAACATCTTGTAAAGTGGAAGTCCAAGTGTCGATAGTTAAATGTAACAACCATGTAGTAGGTGAAGAGTCATGAGGCTAGGTGAAGAGTCACAAAGGGGAATATCAAGGGTCACCCCACCCTTCTCTATTTATTGAACCTTATAACTCATTGTAAGGGCTTTTGGTCAACCAATCTTCCAATAGGAGTATCTTAGAGAAAGATTGGAGAGTATTACAATGAGCCTTGGCTTCTCCATAGTGCAAAGCAAGTACATCTCTTTGGAGGAGCAGGCGGCAGTGACTGTAACATTCCGTTATCGGGACTAGTGGTTGGTCATGGTTGTACTATATGATTGGAACTTTGACTTCTTAATATATCAAAGGCAACACATTTAATGCATATTTTGTTATTGTATTTCAGTTAACTTGTTTACTCTAATGATATATGTATCTTTTTTCTTATACATGTAGGTATAAACTCTTTCTATATATGTATGTATGAATCTTAATGAGATGTGCTAGTGGTTTAACCATGACTTTTGATTGCTGGTTCACCTGCCTTCCATTTCATGATTCATCTTTGCTCGTGTGTTTTCTTCCAAGATGTGTGTTTACACAAGTTTCCAAGGGGTGCACTCGTTCCACCTTCCATGTGTTAGAACCATTCATTCACCTTCTTGGCTTGTTATTCATGTCACAACCTTGCTACAAACAAGGACATCTTACTTACCTCTGCGTGCAACCATAGCCAAGGGGATACTGTACGACCCACTGTTGGGACTCCTACACCAAATGGTCTGATGTCTAGATGGGACTTCGTACTAGGGAGATACCCTAATATGTTGGCAGGTCCAGCACCATCAACATTTTGGTACTAGAAGGAGGTCCAGATGAGAAGCTGAGCCCTTACAATTTGTTTTGAATCTTTATACATCTATCGTGGATACTATCTAACTCATCCCTCTATGATGTTTTTCGCATGCTGAACCTCTCAACATCACGAGGGAGTTTGTTGATCTCTTGTCCAAATTCACTTATTATGGTGAAGGAAAAGTAGCTTAGCATGAGTACATAGAATATTTTTGTGCATTCCTTGCAAACAAGTTCTATGCAGAAGAGGCCAGCATGCTACTTTCTTACACACTTCGTAAATCCCCACTATGATGGTGCTAGAGTCTGCCACCCAGCAACGTGCACTCACTTGAGAAGTTATATGATCTCATTGAATCTACCTTCCATCATTTTGATCCAAAACCTCTTGACAAAAATATGTTAAAAAAAAGGAAGACCCTGCAAGAATCGCCTATGGATTTTTAGGAGCGCTTCCATGTATTGCAGTTTCAATCTCTGAAAAGTCAGATGAAATTCCAGTATCTCATGGACAAATTTGAATATTTCCTAACCAAATCTATAAATCCTAAGAAGAAGTTCAAGCTCAAACCCCGCTCAGCATACTTCAGTGATGGAGTTGCGCAATCATAGACGAACATGATCAATGTCACAAGTTACTATCTGTCGTTCCCTAATCAAACAACTCCACCACCACAGAGTGATGTGGGAGAACATGCAAACACATCCGTTCAACTGTCACATCCTCCAAACATCACTTCTCTCAATTGTCACGTAGATTTGGTTGGGAATCCCATGGATTGTCACATGTATTTTGTACCTCAACCTATTGTGAACGAGGATCAAGCTATCGATGGAGTTGTTTTTGAACAACCAACCTGCATTGGCATTCATGAAGAGTATGGCTGAGAGCCTAAACATCAACCCGTAGCGAAGGATGATTCCCTTTTGTTCGCACCTCCTTTGTTTTTCCCTGGCATCACTGGTGATTCTTCCATCTCTGATTTTTCTTGTGTATCTCCATCTACAGATGCACCCATTGCTGATCATTCATAGAGCACACTAGACGTCAATCCATCATTCGACAACAGAGAGGACAAATCATTCATTAAACATCCACTTGATTCTTCATCTGCTTTTTCCAAAAACGCAGAGGGTGAACATTCTTGCTTCTCATCTACCCCTTTGTGTGATTCATCAAATCATGAGGATTTCGACAAACATCCTGAATTTTCTGATCTTAGTTGTCGTGATCTCTCTACTTATTCATCCAATCACGATGTCAATTTAATCATTGTTAATCTATCCAAGACACTGGTCTACGATGATATATCTTTTGACGAATTCAAAACCTCACAGGCTATCGAGGCACTTTAGCCCAAGATGATGGTTATGTCAGGCCCTCACTGTCCTGAGGTTGGTTTAACTTCTGATCAGGAAATTTTTCAAACACCCAAGGCTCCTCATCACTCATTTGTATGCATTGAAGATCAATCTCACACACAAATTTCAATTCCTCCACTCGAATCACACGATACCATCGCTTATGCATTGGAGGAATCTTACACAATAAGCACAACGCAAGTTGTCTACCTTTCTCATGTTTTCTTGCATGTCACATTCAAGAGAATGTGTATGCTTAACATCTGCATGTAGTATAGCACAACACCATGGCAAGTCCATAGAGTACATGTCATGCACTTTCACTCACTTCTTTTCTGTGGAAGCACTTAAACTCGAAATGTCTTTGGCTTCACTATTATATCTTTCATGCTTGTTGGTACACACAGTTGTATTGTTAGCAAACCATGCCCTCACAAACATGAGTTGACCAATGCGTTGGTGGCTTGATTGGAAGTATCACTTTACATAAGCAGACCCATGCACCATTAGCTTAGGAGTAGGAGTAGTGTTTGCTTTTGGTTTGCCTTCTTGCATGCATGTTTACTTCTTACTTTGCATGTTTTCTTGTTTTCCTGCTAGTTTTCTTACTCGTTTCTTTTATGCATTTGCTTCTTCTTTTGCTTTGTTTTGTCGTTTGTTTGCTTGTTTACGTTCCTAGATTATTTTCACATGAAGCCATGTGAAAATCTTGAAACAATATGGGTAAAGTACAAGAGGACTTGTGCAGTTATCAATAATTGGTTATTTGTCATCCTTCCTCTCTATGAAGAATTTGTTTTCTTCAGCCCATGATACATCACTAGAAAATACATTCTATTCGAGGTGAACCTTGGTGAAAACACAACACTTGCGCACTAACTAGTATCTCCTACTCGAGTCAGTTATTTTGGGTTAATATTTGTTAGCTTAGTCAAGTAGAGTAAGGTGAGGGGGAAAACCTTAACAAGCACGTTAGAGGTATATACAAAATACTTCTCTGAAGGAACAACCTCTTCTGATCTCAATAAGTTAGGATCCCTCTTCCACCTCTAAAATGAATAAGTGTTATGCACAATTACGAAAATGAAAATGAAAATGTGAAAATGTGAAAAGTTTCAAAAAAATGAAAATGTGAAAAATTTAAAAAAAACGAAAAATGAATCAGGTGAAAGAATAGAAAGGATTTCTTCACAGAGATGTGATGCAAGTAACTCCACCAGGGTACTGACCAGGCTTGCTTGTAACGGAGCAGTGCTTGTGTTCCTGCATGACTCCGCCAGGGTACTGTCCAGGCCTGCTGGTAGTGGAGCAACACCAGAGATGAAATTAAAGCTCTGATGACCATATGGCTTGTGCACCAGTATACCTATCATCCCCAATTGAAACAGCTGTTTTGGTTTAGCTTGTAATGTGTGCTGACCAACCAAGAGCTTGGAAGATGCTACATCTTACAATCAAGCAAGTGTGGAAACCAAGACAAACAAAGAACTGAACAATACTTTCAGAGGTCTTAGACTTGCTTTTCATGAACAAGGTCCATCCAGAGAATTGAATTTCTACCAGTGTGTCGCCAAGTGTTGTAGCAGCTACAACCACCCTCCAAAATCTTTTCTTAGCTTCTTTTTGGAGCCTCCCTACCAACCATCCTATCAACATGTCTTGCACTTTGAAGTACATAAGATTCATCGATTTTTCGGTGGCTTTCTAGTCTATGCATGTTAGTTTGCTTCACTCCCTTCACAGACTGCCATTCCAGACTTAAGCTAGTTTGTAGCTGAACAGATCCCTCAGAAAATTATGCAATTTTGTAGGGGAACCAACCTTCCCTCTAGAAATTGCGAAAATCTACTGGGCAACTTGTTGGGCTCAGAAATTGTGTAATGCAGTCAGACAGGATTCCCTAAGAAAACTATGTAATCTAGCCTAGCACTATACCTTAGCCCATAAAGTGCGCAATTATGAGCAGCAGTCACCTTCTAACCCTAGAAATTGCACAATCCTCAAGGATAGCTAGGATAGCTTAGCCCAACAACTGCGCAAATCCCTCTCCCAATCTTGCAGGTTGTTTCATGTGCCTTTAGGTTGACCAGTTCCCTCCGGGACTAAGCAAAATTGATTTGCATGCATGGGCTTCTTTTATCGAAATAGAAAAAGGCACCATGCAAAAGGCATTCCTATATTTAGGGATCTATTTTTAGCAACTGGAGGTTACATTCAAAGATCATTTTCAAAACCACTCGCAAAGTGTCACTTTTTCGTAGATTTGTGGCATGCACGTCATAACCTTGATCTTATAAAAAATTATGAATCGAATGGTACAAACCTCATTCCTCACATTGATCTTACAACTCAGACATCCCACATCGCATCCGGGAGTCTTCGACACTTTTAGCTTAGCTATTTTAGCATGAGTCGACTTCTCCTGTCTTGCATTGTGTTTCTGTCACTTTATATGTTTCACTTCATGTAAGTGCAGCCTTCTTGATTTCAATGAGAACTTGTTGTTGTTTTAATGTATGTTAGCTTGTAGAAACATCGTTTCAGCTTTTGTTTACATCTCACTGTTATCGCATGCATAACACTAATTTTTCACCAAAAGTCGTCGTTGTAGCGACTCGGTTCACACACATGCATGCTTTCCCATTTTTTGAATCCTGCACTTGTTGTTTGCATGCATGACCATCCACTATTGTTTACACTTAGTTTCACCATGCATTCATACATCTCATGTTTTCAGTTGCCCGTCGATGAGTCTGGGCTACCTTGGCCCAGAACTTGCCTTGACCGTTAGCATTGCGCATGTATGGAAGTGAAGGTTCTAACTTCCCTCTAGAAATTGTGCAAGTCTAGCCCAACACTGGCCTCTAGGCTTGCATTATGTAATTCTGGGAGGCAATGCCTTGTTGGCCCCAGAAACTATGCAATGCAGTTTGATGGTTTTCATGTCAATGCTGAAGGAAATTGTGCTTTGTGTAGCTTCAATCCTCAGCAGGCAAGGATGGACTATGGATTGCATAGTTCTAGTAGTCAGTCAGCTTCCCGACAACTCAGACTATGCCTTGTACAGTTTTGGTAGTCAGTCTCCCAGGCTCCCGGTGAAAATTCTGCAGTTTTCACAAATAGTCACGTAGGTCTGTTGCATGTCAATCCTCCAGTTTGTTTTGGATTTCAACTAACAGATTGCTTCCCATGAGTACTGCTATGTCTCCATGTATCACATGTGTCATCTACCTCTCAGCAGCATAAGTAAAATGGATTTCAGGAGAGAAGAGTCAAAGACATCGTTGAGAGCACGACTGGGGATGCTGTTGATCAAGTGTTTATGAACTTTCCTATCTATGAAGACATAAATTTTTTCATTGTCAAGGATATCAATATGAAATGGCAGCAACATCATAGTGAGCAACACCATTGGCAACAACAAAAGGTAGTAGACCTACATGCGAGAAATCCAAGAGGAAGGTTGTTGACAACACATAGGTGAAGTAAAGTTGCAAGTTCAAGCAAATACACTTGTGATGAAAGTAGCTTTGGAGATTGAGGCTATGAGGTGACAGCGTGACAGGAGGATCATGCAAATGAAGAGAGATAAATGGATAAGGATTTACAGGTGTTGAAGCAGCAACACAAGGAAGAACATGAGCTTTAGATATGAGAGATGGAGTTGTAACAGGAACAGGTACATCAGGAGGCACAATATCCATAGACTAATGAAATTGTGCTCATACAAGTTATAGACGCAACCTAGTAGCTGGCACAAAGAAGACAGAGTCAGCAGTGTCATCGATCACATGCAAGGTTGTTCAGGAGAATGAATGACAGTATGTGCATGCATACGATCCCACCCATTGGCACACTCACCAAGGCAAAGACAAGAACCAAGTCCGTCCAGTTATGAACATATATTTAGACAAGTTGATGCACACGGTCACCAGCGCACACTTAGAGATCAGAAAAATCACTATGCATCAGTATGTTGCTAGTCTAGCTGCACTCAAGATGATGATGTGCATGTTACCAGACGAGTTTGACAGAGGAGCCATTTCAGTGTACTTGGATGCAACGGAGGTAAAATTTCACTTTCAAGAGGATGTCACCATTGAGCACATAGACACCATCATGAACGACGAAGCTTGGAATCAGTTTGCCACCATCAATCATCACAAGGATGTCGAAGAGTTTGTCTCACCACAATTGTATGAGTGTTAGTGATAGCTTGCATGGTTTTCTCAAGCCCATTTTTTCTCACATGGGTACATGTGCAGATTGTATGTAACATCTTGTAAAGTGGAAATCCAAGTGTCGATAGTTGAATGTAATAGTCATGTAGTAGGTTAAGAGTCATGAGGGTAGGTGAAGAGTTACAAAGGGGAATGTCAAGGGTCACCCCACCCTTTTCTATTTATAGAACCTCATAACTCATTGTAAGGGATTTTGGTTAGCCAACATTCCGATAGGAGTATCTTAGAGAAGGATTGGAGTATTGTAATGAACCTTGGCTTCTCCATATTGCAGAGCCAGTACATCTCTTTGGAGGAGCAGGTGGCAGTGACTATAACATTCCATTATTGGAACTATTGGTTGGACATGGTTTTACTATATGATTGGAACTTTCACTTCATAATATAATAGATCCATCACATTTCATGCATATGTTGTTATTGTATTTCAGTTAACTTGTTTACTCTAATGATATATGTATCTATTTTCTTATGCATGTATGTATAGACTCTTTCTATGTATGTATGTATGAATCTTAGTAAGATGTGATATTGGTTTAACCATCACTTTGTTTTGTTGGTTCGCCTGCCTTCTAGTTCATGATACATCTTTCCTCATGCGTTCTCTTCCAAGCTGTGTGTTTACACAGGTTTCCAAGGGGCGCACTCATTCCACCTTCCATGTGTTAGAACCATTCATGCACCTTTCTTGGCTTATTGTGCATGTCATAGCCTTGCTACCAACAAGGACATCTTACTTACCTCTACGTGCAACTGCGGTCAAGGCGATACCGTATAACCCACTGGTGGGATTGCTACACCAAACAGTCTAAGGTCTAGTTGGAACTTCTTACCACGGAGATCCCCTAATATTTTGGTAGGGCAAACATCATCAACAATATTCTTGTTATTTTAGTAGCCCTAGGTTGATTGTTTCACTCTTAGGATCCTCTATCAGTGGTCTTTTTAGACTCCTGGGTGCTTCTAATTCTCCCGTTTCTCACTTTTCTCCCCTCTCTCGAGCCTATTTTTTTCTCTCTCACTTCCCAAATCATACTTTTATGTTCCTAGTAATTCACATTTCTGTTATGTACGCGTTATTATTTTTTATTTTTTTCTTAACTCTCAATCAATTCCTAAAGAAATAGAGAGCTCAAGAAGAGGTAGCAAGGGCTACGGGCCAGTAAGAAATTTTGAAGCCTTGGTCGAATCCCAAACATCGCCATATAGATATAGAAAACCTGTCCATTTTGGTGGCACATCATGATTTATTTCACACTGAGTAACAATTGGTGAAATGGAGGCATGAAATGTCAGATTCTGATGCCCTGACAAAAGTCAAGAATTAGGTGCTAGATTTTGACAACAGATATTGTAGAAACTGATATCTACATACAATCGGTTTATAATGGTTATCAAGAACTTGTTGGGTAGAGTATTTTTTTATCATAACAAGTGTACATATGAGATCATACATCAAATGAAGGAGCTCCATATTCTATACTAGATTATGGAAGGGAGGATGTAGCAACTAAAAGTAGCATTGTTGCATAACAAAGCACATCCACCTCTCGGAAACACTACATGTCATGCTCCAAATGATTAATGACATGCAATCCATGTGGAAAAAATCCACAAGTAGTAAGATCAATGGGTTTCATGGTTTTCAACTCTTTGTTTTCATGTTTTGAATGTCTTTTCTAAGTTTATACGGATGATATGACCCATTTTTACAACTCTACTTTTAATGAGATGGTCACCCCAAGATAAATACATGGTTTTCCATACTCTCAAGTTTAAACTAGGATAATAAAAAAATTTCTAGTTTCCATTCCCACAGGATAAATATGAAAATGGTGTTTCTATGTAATATTCTTTGTAAATATTTTTTAGCATAATATATCTTTCTAAGCCTACAAATAAACCATAACAAATTTATAAAATATATATTTCCTTTATGCTATCCTGAATAACAATATAAAGATAATCCAATTAATATATATTATGAATAAGTGATATTTTTCAAACATGATAAATAAATCTTAGATTAGATATGGTATCAGAGCTATAGGTTACAATACTAAGGCTTATGATCCGATCATAGCTAGTATTTAACCTAGTAGAATATTTTTTACATGATAAGTAGCATGTAAATTTTTACAACAAAGGAAGAGATAAGTAAAATAGTATTGTACTATGAAGTGGATTATGTTTATAAAAAGGCTAATCAATTTTTTTTGAACTATCCCTACCTATAGGAATAAGCATGTTGAGCATCTAGGAGATCAAACACCTTTATGATAAATCAATCAAATGGTAATACATGTTATAACTAGTGGGCTCTATTCAATAATTATTTATATATTGAGCATAAATTGAAGTGAATAATCTATGGAATCAAGAAAAACACTTACATAGCCTAGTCGAGAAATGCATGCTTGTATAAATTTGAGATAAAAATTGTAGAGCTACTTATGTTAGTATGCCAAAGACTCTGTAAGAGTAGATGGTTATGTTTAGGACATAATTTGGGATATTTATATCTAAATTTTTTTTGCGAAAGTTTGAAATTACCGATATGCTAGTTACTTGTTAATGTTGTAGGATGTAGTATATGGTGATCGAGTCATGGATCTTGTGTATGATGTGAAATTTAATCTACAAAGATGAGCCTTTTTCATACTCTTAGTATTTCCAAGATCTTTCTAACATGCACATAACTACTTTTGGTACATAAGTTACATGATGAATATTTATAGATGTATTATATTAGATATCTACCATAGTTTTCCTAGAATGTAGGAACAAAAAACATAAAGAAGGTAATCCTAATATCAAATATGAAATTCCCAACTTTTACTCCAAATAATCTTGGATATTAGTTATAGACCTTTATGGGTATAGGTATTCCATGACTACTTCTTCATGCAAAACCTACTTTAAAGGGCTCTTGAGTGGTAAATTTTGAGAAAATGGTTTTGCGAGAAGAATGAGCTAACCAAATAATAAGGATGAGGTAAAAAGTTACAGGTAAACTAAAATTTACTAACTCTAACAGAAGAGTAATCTTGTATGCTAAATACTAAGGAGAAAGAAGTAGTAAGAAGCAAAGGTAAAATGATTACAACAATGTTAGAATAATAAAAATAGATAACATAACAATTAGAATAACTAAGTATGTATATCTTAGCTGAAACATTCTTGAGAATAAATATGGAACTATAATGATTTAGAATATTAGAAGTTTATATACTTAAGAGCTAGTTAAAAGAACAATCACATGATACATATTATGAAGGTTTGGAAAATTTCGCCATAAATAATTTTGTTTGAGATTTATGATTGAACTAAAGGAAAAAATCGAGTATATACACAGAATAAGGTGTATAAAAGACACTACTAAGGTTTTTATATACCAACAAAAAAGAGTGATTAAAAGAGAGCTTGAGAACCCTGTATTATACAAAATAAAACATACCAGAAAATATGTGACGTACACAAAAATATTTTATTTGGGAATAATCAATATAACATTTATTAAAACCTATTTAGATATATTGAACACTTGTATCACAATATATATATATATATATATTAATAGTATATCTCAAGTATTACTATGACAACAACTATAAAATATGGGAGAAAATAAACTTCCATGGTTGTCATGAGTAGGCCCTCGGTTTCATAATTGATAAGACTTTTGGAGGAATTAGTGAATTAAGAAATGTTCTTAACTAGAAGGTCTCATCATGAAGGAAGTCACAAGAAACCTATTACAGTTGTATAATAGTTAAGAATCATGGTAAGAACCATTATAATGGAGATTGTAATAATAACTAATGTGATATGAAATTATTCAAAAGTCGTAATGTTTCTTCGGTGTAGTAAGATTCTTCTACCATTTTACAACTTTTGGGAAATTAAAGAGAAACATTTTTGACCTCCTGGATTAAGCAATTGAAAATATAAAGTCTATGATAGCTTTAGTTCCTTCAATCTTATAATAAATGATTATTTGATGGGGATTTCCAAAGAGAAATAATTGTGGCACAAAGCATGCTTAGTGAGATTTCCAAAGAGAAAGAAACAAAAGAGGATAGGTAATTATAGGTAGGAGGAATTACCAGTTTAAAATTCTTATTCGAAACCCTAAAAAGGTTGGTAAGCTCAGATAAAATATCACAATATTTCATGATTGAAAGAAAAAATAGTCTCGAAAAATATCCAAGAAAGTAAAGAATTTTGAAAATTTTAGATTAAAAATGAAATCTTGGTTACTCCAAGACATGAAATAAGAATAAAAGTAGTTAGGAATAGTGTCACCAATACTCAGTAAAATATTAGGTTGAAACCATATTTAGTAAGTGTGAATCAATAAAGACGAGAGTTGATCTTGAGAACATGAAAATTTTCTAAGGAGGGGATACTAAAAGGGTCAAAGTAACCCTTGACTTGAATATACTTGAGAGATGCAGTGGGCATAAAATCTCTATGGGGTTACAAACTCATATTGTGGATTCATTAAATATTTCACTAATTGGCCTATTTTAATACATATTCATTAAAGAAAAGAGTTAAGTTTGTTTGGAACTAAATAGAAAAATAAAGTTTTGATTGGTTGAAATGGTTGTTAATTGTATACTTAAATATTGATTCAAGTTAATGCAACAGGATAAACAAGACAAATGATAACATTCATTCCATGGAGCAACCCAATGAAATTGTAAAAGTTTATGGATGAATGATGCAACCACAACTATGACGGGGGAATATCTTAACCTGATTTTTGATATTTTTATGTAATTTCTTTAAAATATTTCCAAAGAATCCATAGGCTAATGAATAACAATTTAAGCATGAAAAAAAATGTAAAAGATGAAATTTTGCAGAGACACATGTTCACTAAAATGATATCAAATAATGAGATGTTAGGTGTATACAATAATAGATATGCACCCATAAATACTCTGAGTATGTTGTCCTAACATGGTTAGATGAATGGTAATGGATAACAGTAAACATGTAATGAAGAATATGTTGACATCTAATTAGGGAGCCATTGAAATTGTTGTATGTACTCTTAAGGAATCAGTGATATGAAACTGATGGTGTTGATGGGAGATTAAGACAATTGATATTTATACATGTTTACATGCATGTTGTGCCAATGATGAAAGTGCACCAGGCAACAATCTGCTACCAATCAATGGTTCTCTAGATAAGTGTTTTAAAATTATTGATTATGACCCTTTGATTGTAATAACATTTGAAGTATTCTTGAATGATTGATTAAGTGCATGATATGAAAATGTTCTTATGAGATTACATGAGGGAATGATTATGTTTAAGAAAATTGCACTAACATGATGTGTGCCAAGATAACTGATATGCATTGGAATGTAAGGGGTAAGGACCCCATAGATGTTGTATTTATAAAAGTGTGTATAACCTCTAGACACCTTAACCAAAAATATGTTGTACAAAGAGGGATGGAAACTCCAGGAAGTGATTTTGTGGTAAATTGATGGATGAGACATGTGGGGGGGGATGCTTTTCATGAATTTGTTGTTACAATATTTTTTTGTCTTTTGTTGACTTTGAGAATGGAAATGTTGCTTCTTCTTTTTATGCCTTCTTGTCATGGTTTCCTTTGAATTTTTCCTTTTTGTGGTTGGTATTGATGGTTTTTTGGGTGTGATTAAGGAACAAAGAAAACAACACTAGAAGGAGAGATAAATAAGAAACCCAATAAGAAATGCAAGCCCTTGGTCAAATATTATGCATAAGATAATTTTGGTATGGGGACAAAAGGAAAATAACATAACAATTAAAATAGACATGGTTGATTCCACTTGAATAAAATATAAAGTGATATAACAACCATGAAAGTTGAATAAGAATGATTTTGTTGTAAACTTTAATAATGCATGTTTGATGTATATTTGATATTGTGAAAATGAGATAAAAACACAGTGATGTTGTTTGGTGTCACATATCATTAGTTGCAAGCTATTATGAGTAGTAAGGTAAGTAATTAATCCTTGAAAATATCATGATCATTGTGTGAATGATATAGAAATGAAATTGGTAATTATCATGTTTTGGAATTACGTAGTGAAGTCATCTAATGGATTCCATGTCACGTGGAATATCCATTGGATAAATGTACAAAGCAATCTACTTTTTTAATTACTATTTTTTTTTCTGTGTAAAACTAATTTTATTAAGTAGAAGAGAAAATATTTACAGGGTGACCAAAGTTAGTACAAAGCTCTGAATAAGAGCTATCATTCCAAGAAAAAACTTTCAAATCCTCTCTCCAAAGGCGAAGAGACCCGCAATTGAAAACTGAAAACAGAACCATCCATAGCAACCCATACATACTAATCAAAATGAGGAGACCCATTCACCAGCAATCGGTAGAGACCCAGAACCCGGATAATAAAGAGGCAGTCGACGATATCCAAAACTGGAACAAAAAGAAGGAGGTTTACCTCCAGCATAGGCACGCTACTCATCAGGCTGTTCCTCCACAACAGGACACCATCCGAATTGCTGTTCATCTTCAGCTGGAGCGTTGAACTGAGCAGAGGGACCGGGATCGGCAGGTTGCATCTCCGTGTCCTGAAGGATTCTTCCAGGTTCCGCTTGTGCAGGCTGTGGCACCATACCAATGCCAAGCTGGAATGTCGGGGGAGGACCATCAACAGCACCCAATCCTTCGATATGATCAGTAGTGCCTCCCAATTGCGTGGTTTCATAAAACATTACCGTAATGTGAGCAGTGACTCATGGCCGATGAAGCGAACTATCGAAGGTGAAAATGGCAGACCCAGTGGTAGAGGGTGGCCCAGGAGGCAAATTAGTAGCTCGACGCCTTCCTCTTCCACTACGAGTGCTCGGATAGCGCCCAGTGAACAACTCGCTGGAGGCCGGTGAGTCAGAATTGGATTCATTAGGGGCACGCCTAGGTTGGACACATCAGCAGCCCATCCTCTGTCGCAGGCGGGCCATAAAAGGAGGGGCCTCAGACGGATTCCCAACAGACACTGCACTGTATCCTCAAAAGCCCACCGCGGCAGGAGAAAATGTTTGATTGAAACTCTTTGAGCCCACGAGAGTGGAGAGGCTATTTCCTGTGAAGTCCTCTCCCTCCTTTCCAAAACCTTTTCTCAAAATAGTACTAATGCACCCGAGACTTAAAGAGAGAGGCCATTGCTGAGAGCTTGAACTCCAGCCAGTGTCCCAGAGAGAAATAGCATAAACCATACACACCAACTCCGTTTCAAACGCAGAATTGACAGAGAGGATCTAGCCTAACACTTCATCTATCTGCCTCGCGCTTGCACTGCCTTGCGCTTCCTTATAGTTGTCTTTCCTCCCTCGATTAAACCAAGCCATAATTGCCCCATTGATGAAGACCGCCATCGCTTGCAGCTCACAGCATGCGAGAACCCATGCATTTACGACTGAACCTGTGGCACCTAACGAGGGAATGTGGGAGTCTGCGTGCTAGGCTGCCTTCCCCCATGTTACATACTTCTTCACATACAGGGTGGGCAGGTGTCGAGCCACCTCCCACCACCACTTTCCCATTGCACTGAACACGCCCCTATCCACCTACATCTGAGGGACTACATCGCTTTGAACCAACTTGGTGAATTCCTGAGCATGGTCATGGTTTTGAATTATGTCTGTTGTGCCTGATAACATGGTGTGTCTTGCTTCCACTCCCATATTAGCCAGGAGATCTGCAACTTTATTCCCTTCCCTCTTGGTGTGATTGAAACTAATGGCCTGATTGTTGTGGAGGAGGTGTTCTATGGCCTCCAGTCTAGCCTCAAGCCTCCAGCTGTTAGCAATTTTCCCCGCATGAGTCCCATTTTGAAGTTGCTTGGCCATGTTTATGAGGATTTGGGAGTCCCCTTCAATCTCCAGGAGCTGGAAGTTGAGGTTTTTGGAGAGGAGGAGCCCTTGCCAAAGCCCTTCTAGCTCCGCTGAGTTGTTGGTGTCCCAGCCTAAATTCCCAAAGTAGAGGAGGATTGGAAATCCTTTGTAGTCTCTAAAAACACCCCCAAATCCTGCATTTCCTGGGTTGCCCTTGGAGGCGCCATCGAAGTTGAGCTTGATGGAGTTCCTATGGGGAGGGGTCCAAGAGTCCTTCTTGCTTTGACTACTTTTTGTCATAGGAGGAGAATGATCTTCCAGCTGGAGGTTCAGATTCCAATTTGCCCAGATGGTTTTTTCAGCGTCGGTGGATGGGAGGTCTTCCTGCGTCCACTTGCCTATCGCCAAGGTCTCCTGGAGGTTGTGACAGAAATTTCCCCATAAGATTTCTGGAGGGGAACTTTGATCCTTGAATATGCGCTTGTTCCTTTCCTTCCAGATCGTCCAGAGGAGGTGTCCAGGGATTATTCGCCACAGGTGATTGAGAATGCCACTTTTGTAGGGGTTCTGGTGCCATTGACGAAGGGTATCGGGGATGTCTGCTGAACCTCTGCAATTTCTCTGACATCGGAAGCTAGCTTTGTCCCATAGTTGTTTGGCCAGAGGGCAGGAAGCAAGGAGGTGCTGAAAGGTTTCTTCCTGATCTTTGCAGTTGACACACCTGGAGGGTCCATGAAAATTCCTGCGTCTTAGATTATCCCAGGTAAGAATCTTGCGATGCCCCACCAGCCAAAGGAAAAGAGAGATCTTGGGCCAAATGCCTGGGGTCCAAATTCGGCTCCAAATGGGATCTGGGGGGTCTGAGTCCATGCATAAGAGCTTGTAGGCTTCTTTGGTTGTGAAGGTACCCCTGGGCGTGTAACCCCAACGGAGGATGTCCTTGTCCTCCGAGCATCTGACAGGCTGATTTTTGAGCTCCTCCTCCAGAAGTTGCTGAGTTTGATGATTGGCCTGCTCGATTATTCTATTGTTGTTCTTCCATTGTCGGTATCCTTGATTTATGTCCTGGGTCCAATTCTGCCATACTTCTTCTTGTGACTGTCCTTCCCTGTATCTATGTAGATGTTGTTCCATGATATTATGCAGTTTTGGCAGCTGGTTCCACGCGTCCATCCAGAATCGCGCCGAACGTCCGTTCCTCACTTCCCAAAAACTGTGTTGTTGGATCATTAGGTAGTGTTGTTTGGCGGCATTCCAGATTAAGGAACCTTTCACTGTGGGAGTGTACCTGATCAGATCTTCCGGCGGCCTGAGATTGGCATATTTGGCTGTCCAGATGGTTGCCCATGGCTTGTTGGGTGTTGTTACCCATTGCCACCATATTTTGGCACACATGATTGAGTTGCTGTGACTTGGGTCCCTTAGACCAATGCCTCCCTTTTCCTTAGGCCGACAGACTGTTGTCCATCTCACCAAGGCCCATTTTCGATTGGTTCCAGTGGCTCCCCATAAGAAGTTGCGCTGAAGGGTTTTTATTCTTTTAATTACCCATTTGGGCGCTGCCAAGATAGAAAAAAGGTATAGTGGCATGGACTGAAGGACCGCTTTGATTAGGACCAATCGACTGGCTATGTTCAAAGTTCTATGAGTCCAGAGATTTAAACGTGATTCAAGCTTCTCAAGGAGAGTGCGCCAAGAGGCGTGCTTTAAGGCGGAAGCTATTAGAGGGGCGCCCAGATATTTGGAGGGAAGGGTATCAATGGTAAAACCCAGAATACGCGCAATGGCAAATTGGGTGACCGGGGGGGTGTGGAAGAAGTAGATCTGAGATTTAGCCGTATTGATGCAAGTGCCAGAGGCTTCGGAGAAGTCATTCAGCAGGGTTTTAAAGAGAGAGGCTTCCTGAACAGAGGGATAACCAAACAACATATTATCGTCCACAAACTGTTGGTGGGAGATCGCAGGCAGGTTATGGATCGACAGACCTTTGAGGCGATTGGAGAGGAGGGCTTGCTTAATGTGGCGACCCAGACCTTCTGCCATAAATACACTTTTTTAATTACTATTGATGACATCCTTATCTTGATATTTTTTACCTTTATTGGGTTCATAAACAATAAATTGACAGTGTCTTCTTAGTATGTGTGAAGAGTTGTTGGAACTGATTATGAATTTGAAATCGGAGAGAGATTTAATCTAGAATCATACCAAAGCTAGGTTAAAGTGGAATGGAAGCATGTCATCCATACGGAGGACACCTAGGAAATGAAATAAAAATGAGAGAATCGTTCCTTCATTTTTTTGATCTTATAAACATAGAGAAAATATCAAGGAAAATGTTTAATTCAAAGGGGAAAATATGTGATACCTCTAGTGTAATATTTTTGTACATATTATTATTTACACTTATTTGTAAATATTGTGAAAATGTTGGTTGTGGGACCAAAAAGTCGACAAACACATGTAAATATCAATATATTGTTATGAATGAAATATTTTTTATTTCACTTATTCTTTATTTGGATGTATAAGAGGAGAAAACACGTGAATAATCAGGCTGCCAACTATTAGGAAGTCAGATAAAAATTAGTTATAGTCCAAGAAAGGAAATTTCTTGGAATTGATAATTGTCAAAAATTTCAATCCTCCATATTTTTCAAATATTCCTACCACGAGAATTAACATCATGGGAGAAAAAGGTCATGTGGTGGAAAAACAAGAAGATGGATTGCGAGAGAGAAAAGAAATATGAGAGACTAAGGTTCCAGTGGGAGAGAAAGATTGTACCTTAATGAATTTTTTTTTTGTAGATTTAGTACTATCATGAAACTATAAGGGATCTAAGGAGGAAGCTCATAAATAATTACTGATTAATTTCCTGACATGAGGGATAGCTTTAGGCTTGAGGGGAATAGTTGTTGAATTAGTTTGTTGGCTGGGAGGAGAATGTTATCTTCTATGAGTAGCAAGGTAAGTAATTATCCTAATTATTATCATTGTGTGAATGGAATATAAATGAAATTTGTAATTCTTGTGTTTTCGGATTATGTGATGAAGTCATTTAATGGATTCCATGGCACTTGCAATATCCATTGGATAAGTGTAAAAAGTAATCTATTGTTTTTAATTACTATTGATGGTGTACTTATATTGATATTTCTTACCTTTGTTGGTTGCATAATAAAAAATTGATAGCTTCTACTTAGCATTTGTGAAGACATGCTATAGTTGATTATGAGTTTAAAACAATAGTGAGCTTTACTCTAGAATGTTACCAAATCAAGGTTAAGGTACAATGGGAGCATGTTAGCCCTGAGGAAGCTACCTAGGAAATGGAAGGAAAATGCCAAAATCATTTACTTCTCTTCTCATAAGTGACAAAGGTAGAGAAAACATTGAGAATGGTTTTAATTCAAAGGGGGAAGGATGTGATACCCCTAGTTTAACTAATTTTGTAGATATTATTATTTATGTTTAATTTCAAATACTGTGGAAATATTAGATGTTGGGGCCAAGACTAAAATTGACTGACATATGTAAACATTAATATATTGTTATGAATGAAATATATTTATTTCGCTTATTGTTTATTTGGAAGTATAAGAGGAACCAACATGTTAGTAGGCAGGATACAAACTATCAAGTTTTTGGTTAAAATGAATTATAGTCCAAGAAAGGATATTTCCTAGAAGTGGTAGTTATCACAATTTAAATCCTCCATATTTTTCAAAAATTCTCACCAGCATAATTTAAACATTATGGGGGAGAAAGGTTGTGTGGTGGAAAAATATAAAGTTGGGTTGTAGGAGAGAAAAGTAATACTATAAACATAGGTGTCAGTGAGAGACAAAGACTAGATTTGAATGAAAAAAATAAATTATGGACACAATAATAGATTTATGCTAATAAGGATCTAAGGAGGAGGCTCACGAAGAATTATTGATTAATTTCCTAATTGCAGGGATAACCTGAGGTTCAGGGGGAATTCTTGTTGAAATAGTTCGCTAGTTGGGAAGATTGTGTTAGCTTCTATTATATTTCTGAAATTTTAAATGAGAAACTAGTCTTGTTAAAAGGATCTTGTAAGAATTATGTTTTTCTAAAATATTTATGTTATATTCCCAGAAGGTAGAATAAACAATGATCTCTATCTTGATGAATGAATGTATGATAAAAATCTGATTTTTGTTAAGGAATTTACTATAAAAATATATTATAAGTAAAATAGAGAACATAACTGATTATGGCTCTAATATAGGAAAATAATAAAATAGGGTCATGCATATATATATATATTGATATATTGCAAGTAAGGTTAGGAAGGTTATAGACCAAGATGGATGAAGAAACATGCACTAACTATTCGTAGCTGCAATCCCTACCCAATGTAAAAGAACACTTAGGGTAGGGGGAATGTAGAATCCAAAACTTAGAGTGATATATTTTACTCCTAGTGTCTCAATAGTCTTCTTGGGTCAAGATATATATATATGTTCCTCAAAATACAACAAAAAAATATAAGCTAGTGTGTTGGATTAGAGGATTTGAGAAGAAAGGATCATTAATAGAAGCATTCTAGTTCATGTTTAAAGTAGGAACTCATCCTATTATGATAAATAGAAGCTAAGACCTAGAAAACTATTACACATTTAGAACAGGTCAGTAATTTAGAACAGGTTGGTAAGTGATCTAGATAGACATAAGGACAATGAATTATATGTATATCATAGGATAGTTGTAAGACTTAAATACCTAAATTATTTAATGTTTTTAAAAGTCAATTTAGGTTACGTATACATAAGTTAAAATTGCACATAACCCAAAAATGTCAACTAATGAAGAAATACATGTCCTATATAAACATAAAATAAGGAGAGTCTCTTGAACGAAATCATAATATTAGCCTAAACACAATAATTACTTTGTCTATGAAAAAATTAAACATTGTAAAGAATAGAATATCATCATTCACGAATGACTTGAAGTCTCATAGTTCTTAGAATAAGTTATAATTATGTAGTTAATAATTGAAAATATTCGCCAAACATGAATAATACAACTATGTGGAGAAACATGGTTATATGTTCAAAATAACGTTGAGGATTTTTATCAAGTATAATAATAAATCTAGTACACATGTACAATTAATTTTGATGAGTGTAACAAATCTAATCATGCGGAATGATATATTTATAATAAAGATGATTATAAAATCTAAGAAAACATGAACTTGTATTATCCAATCTAAGGGAAAATCACTTTGCAACAGGGAAAGTTACTACTACAATAATATAAGTAGGTTCTTGGTAGAAAATAGTTATGGACATATGGGTTGAATGGGTACTCAGTTCAAGACATACAATAAAAATTAAACAATATATAAGTTTCAAATACGAAATTGGCAATTTTTCCATGGGCATTTAAGAACCCTTAGCTACCTGCAATAGATCACCTATAGCAGTAAAGGGAAAACCTTGGTTAGTATCACACCAATTAAGAAACTATGAATAAGGTATAGTATCACACCATATTATACATATACATATACATATAATATACATATACATATATATACATATATATATATACATATATATATATATATATATATATATATATATATATATCTGTATATGTATATGTATATATTAGAACAATTTTTACTTGTTAGAAAGGAAGAGGACAAACTATCAACCTTAAGAACCTCAGCTTATAAGAAAAGTCCATTGTATGTGAATCATAATTAATGTATAGATAATAAAGAGCACTGAAAGAAGGATTTTAAAGATTATATCTATAATTTCCAGGAAATTACCTATTGTTGGGAAATGTGAGGCTAGGCGCACCAAATATTCCTACCTAGAAAGGGATAAACATTCTAAGATGCAGAACTGATACCATCCTTAAAGGGGTTCTAACAATAATATGGATGATAAGCGATGTATCGTAAATTGTCAATACTCGAAATGGTATCCCCTTCAAAACTAAAGAGGAGTAAAGAAAATGTTCATGGAAAAGGTTTTCTTACTCACCATCTTAGGGATGGAGGAAAATACTCATTGCTAGGATTGTAAAGAAGGCATGATAAGTACACCATGGTACCACTACTGGAACTGCATCAACGAGGATAGTGGGTTAAAAAAATGAAATGTAAAATATAAAATTTATCCTGCAACAATGATGAGAGGGAAACAAAATGAATTTACCATAAATCCTTGTATTTACATGAACCATAATTTTCATTGATATGTGGCTATCCTACTCTTACTTGAAAATGAAAAAACATGTTGAATAGCGTTAGTCATTGGTTATTTAACTAGGGTTTCTCAACAAATGACTGTTGAAATGAACCACCAAAATCCTTTAATTATTATCAATGTAATTAGAGATACAAATTACCTAACCCATTCCAAGAGAAGCATTATAACAAACTTATGTAGGTTTGAAAAGTTTTAGACTCTGCTCTATAAATATACCTCCATGAAACCCATGGTGTAGCATACTATCTACTAAGATAAATGATCCCATATTTTGGGTATATGGAACAAAAGGGAGATAGAGGAATGAATATGTAATACTAAAAAAATGAAACCCTAGTTGTACAGCTTTGATAGTGGAAGCCAACCATGAAACTGGCACAAGGGATGCAGAAAGAGGAGGGGTAAAACATTAACTACCCTCTATCACATTATCACTATCATATTTCATCCCTTAATATTTACTATTAAATGCCTAATAGATCATGTGATCCATCTAAGCATCGTGTGGTCACTAGGCCATATAATCCCCTCATATCCTATGGCTATTTAGGTTAAGAGTTTCTCTAAGCAGATATTGACAAAATGCGAGCGTAAAGTAGTTAGTATAGATCACCCTTTGTGAAGTATATATCATGGGATTCTAAGTGGTGAAAATGCTAAAACAA
This sequence comes from Pinus tabuliformis, assembly GCA_031772625.1. Lineage (NCBI taxonomy): Eukaryota > Viridiplantae > Streptophyta > Pinopsida > Pinales > Pinaceae > Pinus > Pinus tabuliformis. The sequence goes on from CM062817.1 coordinate 1,334,991,544, forward strand.
TGAAACTAAAATGTTTTATTAATAAAGGAGGGATGCAAAAAATCCCATGGATAGAGAAAGGTTATATATTAGAAGTGTAGCTTTATATAAATAACGATGTGGTTAAGATAACATGTATCCTTAGAACCTTGAACAAGTTGCTCATTGTAGGTAAGAGTGTTATGTAGTAGTGCAAAAGAACTCTTCAAAATTATATTATATTAGATGTACAACAATTAGACACTTGAGTATCATCTTTTCAAAAGAAAATAATTAACATAATGCTACATTAGAAAAATAGTTATTATGTATTTCTTCTTCATGAAATTGAAGCTATATTAAATTTTCATATATTGATTGAAGCAACCTCCCATATGTATTATGTCTAATATTAAATTCACTCATTTAACAAGAACCTTCATGTCTAAGACGAGATGTCCCCCTCAACACATGTGACGATCCTTTGGTGTGTCCTAACATGTGAGTTCAAAATAACATCATGCAAATTCCTTCAACCGATTCTGCATGAATAGATTTACTCTATGGGTTGGCTCATATTAATAAGAAGTCCCCCTCTAAATGTGTTCCCTCTAAACTTGTTACCTTTGATAGGGCTTGGGGGAGGCCTCATTCGAGGTTCCACTTCATTCGGGCCACATAATCAGTTTGTGAAAATGGTTAGATAATGGAATTAAAGTCGTAAAATAAATTAAAATTGGACAAATACATGTATGTTAGGGAGCTAGACATACATATCTGCTAACTACATGCACTTCGAAATATAGTTGAAAGAGTTGGTTAGCTAGTGGGAACACTGTGGAAGTGTTAGGATACACTCTCTAAGGAAAAATGATAACATTATCAAAATCAATATGAGGGGGAAATATAGTGACACCATTTCCTTGCATGAGAACTGTGATAAGAGTATTAAGGAAAACATTTTAAGGAACATAAAAATCCTATTTATCTCCTTAAAAACTCATAGTCCAGGATAGGGAGTGTCCTAAGTGGACAAATATTCTTGGCTACTTGGTGACAATGGTAGGGAGGAACGTGGTGCATCAAATAGTGTTGATCATGATAAATTGTATATTTTATTTAGAATGTATATTCTATATTTATATTTGGTAACGATAGGAACTCTTGCATTTACATAGAGTAATGTTAATAATATTTTTAAAATCCTAGGTTTGGATTGAAGAAGATGTGCATGGAAGAGAATAAAAATCATACAAATGAGTAATGCTTAGACTAGATGCATTGTGCGCAAAGAAGAATATTACTTTATATGCATATCTTGCAGAAGGTAAAATGAGAAAAACTAAATAAAGTAAAAGTGCATGAATGACAATAGCCAATGTTAGTGTTACTATCCTATATACAATGTATAGTTTAGTAACTCAATAGAAATGGTTAATATTACTATCCTTTTCTTCATATACATTAAAAGTTTCTATTTATAGGACCAAAAATATTCGAGCTAAAGGGTCTCGTAAAAACAATAACCTGGCTACACTGAGGAAGAATGTGGGAGAGTCGTGGTCATTTTCTATATCTATAAAGAACTCATTTAAAATAATATAAACTATCGAATAATATAAATAAAAAATCAGTGAGGGTGTAGGCCCAAGATAACATTATAGCAAACATTAGAGTAGTTTCATAAGAGTTAAGTCTTGTGTTAAATGAACATTTATCTATCAGAAGATCCATTACCAACATATGGATCATTAGTACCCTTTTCATTTGCACAATGTAAATCTATTACATTATGGTAATTCTAGTCAAGATTATAATCCAACTAGTTACCATAGATTTGCACTAGCTAATCAATAAAAGACACTATATATATATATATATATATATATATATATATATATATATATATATATATATATATATATATATATATATATATATATATATATATATATATGCTTTGCCATGCATCCATATCCATGCTTAGACCTTTCCTAACAGTATTAAAACTAAATTTTAGTGGGGTTTGTGAGTGATTCACCAGAATGATTATGAGGTCTATTTTGTCCAAGGAACAAACAACATTAAACAATAAAAGTGTTCTGTTACCTGGAGGTTTTATACCCTTATCCTTAACGTTAACATTGAAAGTGAAAGAAATTGAGTTATTACTTGTAAACAATAAGAGGGAAACAATTTAGTGAACCCATAAACATAAATAAATATAAATATTTCATTACTATGGAATAAATGTGGTTCAGGGTAACACTTACCCTTTCATAATGAAAGTAGCATTGATGTCATGGATACAATCCCTACTACAATTCCACGTCCATCTTATAAGTTACAAGGGTGTTGACATAAGAAAAGTATGCATTCATTGTAAATCTCGTTCAATGGAAAGGGTTACTCATTATTTTACTTTGATAAAAGCCACCCATCCCTTTGCCTTCTTCATCCTTGTATGATTACAAACACCATGGAGGAAACCTTTGAAGACATGGGGGATAAATATTATAAATTTATGAATTAGAAATTATAAACATAAAAAAAAAAAATTAACATATTAGAATGTAGAGAAGAGTCTTCGACCTCAAAAACCATAAACAAAACTAAGTCATGAATTATTTTCATGATGGAGAGGATTTATCTTAGTGAATCTCTCACCATATTCTTGAGAGAGAGAAATAATCAAAACTTCTACTACCAATTCCCAATGTATTATTTATAGAATGACCAAGGATTATCCATAAAAGAAATGTAGGTAGGTTTTTCTTTACTCTGCAAATGAAAGCAATATTAGGTGTAATGAGGGAGAACCCACCATATATTTATGTATCATCAAATACTATAAGATTATCCATATGAAAAAAGGGGTTCAACTTTTATGGTGAATATTCATAAACTAAACACCATTAATGTGGTAAATAGAAAATTATGTTAATCTTGAACACATTATACATGGCATGGTGTATCATACCCCATTTCTATGTCAATTACTTTTTTCTCTTAAGCACTTTTTTCTCTTAAGCTCTTATAGTTGTATAGGATGTGTTTTGCTCAATATTACCCTTTTACCAATCGTAGTATCATGTTCAAGATAGGTAAAAGAATGGGAGTTAACACCACTCCATTCCTTCTTGTTATCAATATTCGAACTTATGAATTAAAAATGTTACACCTTAATATTTCATTCCATGTGATCACCACCAATTATTATATGGAATAAAGGTTTAAGGTATTAACCATTAATTTTGGCACCCTTTAATTCTACACATGAACACATATATAAAACTTTACCTAAGACTTTACACATTATAACCACATATACAACATATGGTTTGTATTCATAGTTTATATAGCTTTTCCATATGTTTCTACCACCATTTATTTCACATCCTTCCAACATTGGATATCATGTGTTTTATTTATAATAATTGGAGTGGTACATGTGGAATAACGTTTGAATGAAGGTATACATATTCATAGTTTACACAACTGACCATTGACACATCACACTGACCAAATGACGCATATGCCTTGGTGTACTATTTTTTTCAATGACTGATGTCATTTGGTGGGATCTAGTGGTGGATATTCACAAGGAAAATTCAAAACCCTAGGGCTAATATGAATTTTCATTCTTTTGTTTTTATTGTTGTTTGACTTGGCTAAGAAATCTCTCTACTACCTTACCATGTAACATGGCCTTCCCTCCTCCACTATGGAGGTATCATATTCATTATACCTAAGGAAAGTGATAATGCTCATAATGACTATGATTTTCTTCATTCAACTTGTAAATAATCACTCTCCTTCACTTATTTTTATTTCATGAGAATTGTTTCAAGCTATCTTTGTAGTCACTATGTTCTTTTGTTTGTATTGGCCTTTTGGTGTTCTAGGCTGTAACTCTTTTTAGCTTATTAGGTGTTTTATGTAGGAAGACACTGACCTTTAAAATGGTCATGTAGTTTATTCTCGGAAAAGTGTCCTTAGAGGTTACCTTTTCTTAGGGTACTTTTAATCTTTCCAATTTCCCTACATTTCTTTATTTTCTTTGTGTTTACACTATTCATTGAGCCCAACTAATTTAAGCAATTGTAGGAAGGATTATAGACATAATGCCTCAACCTTTTTTCCTATTAAAGCTGAATCGACATTTTCAAATTAGGCATTAAATTTTACTAGGGTTTTCCCTTCATGGCTTCTGTGTATGCAAATTTCAGCAAGCCCATCATTGGTTACAGGTTCTAAAGACTAACGTTGGGAGAACCAGTGAAATTTCCCTTATGGGTCCTGGTAATTAACTCTTTGAAACTCATTACATTTTTCCTGCAATCAATTTTTAGTAGGAGTATGAGTTTATAATATAATTTATTCTTTTCTCATGGACATTGGGTTTGATGTCACTCTCTAGGAAACTTGGGAAAAAACCTGAAACCCAGTTACTAGGTGGACAGTTTAAGTGTATATTCTTAATTTAATTTTGGGTTTATGTCAAAATATGGTATTCATATACGAATTGCTCTCTACCTTCTTTCAAAAAATTCTATTTCTATGAAGTGCGTAAATTTTTTGTGTGAAGCATAAATTTCTTTCTAATAAGTAACTAAGTTAGGTATTTTTCATTCCATTCAAGTTTCACATTTTCCCTCTATTTTGTATCGTGGGTTTGACCCCAATTTCATGCTTGTCTAAGGTACTGCTCTCACTCGATTGGAGGAAATCCTACTCACAAGATGAAGAATTTAACTTCTTTTTCAACACTAAACTACTTCAACTATTGCTTTACAAGTAAGCTCCTACCCATGTCAGCATGGCTAGACTATGGTGTGGCATTATTATGATTCAATACCCTAAACATGGTTTCTCCCCTTTATTTCACTTTTCTCATTATTTACCCTAGGAGGGTTTGAATAATACCCTAAACATGGTTTCTCCCCTTTTTTTCACTTTTCTCATTATTTACCCTAGGAGGGTTTGAATATTATCAACCCATCAATGGTTTTGAAAGTTCCTTTCACCATTGTGAAATTTATTTAAGTCTAGTTTATTGGCCAAGCACCTTACTGTACATGTGGTTCACTATATATTCAATTTCATAATGTATTTAACTCCCTTTCTTTCGGGTGATAAAATCATATTTTATTTTCACTTAGAACCAGTATTTTTTTGCCCTAGAATTTCCATTCTGTATCGATATACAAAGCTGGTAAAGGATGGCTAGACTTTTCTCTTTAACCTTTTTTCCAGTAATACATTCGAATTTTCTTATTACGAAACTATTACCTTTCTCTTTCCTACAATGGTCAACCATGAGTTGAATTACTGTAGGCATTTTATCTTAGTATACTTTTATAACTAATGATAATGAAATACTGACAGCATATGTTCCATGATAGAGTAAGGAATCTTTAGTGTATATATATTCCATAAAATAACAGTCTGTTACTATCTTACAAATATTCTTACAAATCGAAAATAATTACCAATTATCAATTAAGACTATTCATAATAAATCCCATCGATATAACTATAAAGGAAACCAATTCCTTATTACTCTACTTATGTACTTTTTCCTATAATACAAGTTCTTGAAGACATACACGACATAGTCCTACAATATTAAATTGCAAAATAAGAATGTCCCCACTACTATCAACTTTAATCTATTCGTGCAATCCATGACTTCCCAACCCAATCACAATATAATCCAAGGCTTCCTTATCGATAATGTTTTGATATAATGGAATAATTCCTCTTGCATGCATATATATTGAGTAGCAAAGAATACAAATTCCTACATGCAAATCTTGTTCTATTAGTGCCATCATATATTCATACATGAAGTCAGTTGTTTATTCTCTCAATCCATTAACATCAATATGCACAATCCTTTTAGAGAACAATTGAACTAACAAAATATACAGTTCTTCATGCAGATCCTTAATATACTGAATAATAGTAAAAACATGTGTCTTTTTATTTTATTAAAACATAAATAAAAAAAGTTAAAAATTAATAACAGATAAAAATTTAACCAGAATCTCAGCTAACTGGTTTGCTTAGGGAATATTCAAGAATAGTGCACGTTCCTCCCATCCATGAACGACTTATGCCAGTTCCCCATGAGATATGTTATTTTTTCCTTATGGAATCAAAAACCTCTTTGATTACTATGTGGTTTTATTTTATAGCTTTCTTCCTAACATATTTTTAGCAATGTCCTACTTTAAGGTCCACCACCCTTTTTCCTAGGCCTTTTTGTTTTAGTATTTTTTAAAACGAAATTTTTTCTTCTTCTCTAAAGCGTGTATTTCTATCTTGTATTTCTTTATTCCACCTGACTTAATATTTCTCTCCAACTAAGTGATTAACTGATCTAGGTGGCTCCAGAGACACACACGGGATAAAGAGGGCTTATGGAAGCTCGAAAATCAAAGTGATTAGAATGATTTCGAATCAGGACCTAAGTGTAGATCTTGTCGTCTTGATCGTAACGGTGTGAACGGTTTGTCAATCTAAGCATATATGAAAGAGAACAAGCCAGACAAAGTTTTGGTCAAAGTTGGATTGTGGGTCAGGTTTAAGTGTCCTACAATTTGACCTACCCCGAGGCATGAAACCTAGCTCCTGAAAGCAGGCGAAATTGTTGCCTCTTTAATTTGTCTAATAACCCTTATGTTAGACAACATAAAAAAAATTCCCTATTTCATAAAATTAAAAAAATTATATTATGAGGTGCTGGGCCATGACCCCCGCCACCTGAATTACAAAATTTAATATTAAATTTGGGTCGATGGGCCATGACCCCCGCTGACCCTCCCAACCAACTACCATAAAAAAAATTAAGTAAAAATAGGTCGGCAGCCATGACTCCGCCAGCCCCCACAACCAACATACGATGTTAATAATGGGGTGCAGACCACCCCCGGTGGACTCGCCACCCACGGTGGAACCACCACCCAAATGACATAAAAAAGGGAACCTGAAATGTTTCCAGAAGATTCGTTAAGGGTGTTGGCGGGGGTCGAACACACCCGACCCATGTGGTTGGCCCCAAAGCTGGTGGCCCCATGAGTATATTTACAATGGCCCACTCCACACACCATTAATACTACACGGAATACTCATTTGTTATAATGACGCCAACAGAGTATGGGGGGAGTGGGCCACTAGGACCGGTGGACTCGCCTCCCAAAAATCACAACTGTTATATGGTAAAAGGGAGGGGCGGGATTTGATCCCCTGACCCCTCCACAATGATTTGCTTAACTTAACCATCGCGCCAAACAAATTCCTTGTTTAATCCACCTAGTAAAATTTATATAAACCTCATGTGTCAGTGTGCCCACTAGCATGGAGGAGCAAAGGAGCATGCACACCAATCGAGATAATTTTTAATGCAGGGTGGAACCATGAACCTAGGAATAACACAGGTGGAACCATGATTGGGCAAAATTCTTAGGAGGGTGAAATTTTTGCAGTGTCCAAATTGGACAAATTTTATGTCGATCTTACCCCTCTCTGTAACATGAACATGATGGTGCAGTCAATTTCTTGATATGAGCAGCAAATTTTAAAGGTCTCAGAGGAGGGAATCTTTAAGGAATCTAGGGGGAATCTAAAATATTCCTTGAGCCCCAAATTTTCATTTTCTCAGAATTCAGAAATTTGATAGTCGATTTTGCACTATTCGACGCCACAAACTTGATGGTGCATTCAAATTTTCCATTTTCTCATTTCAGTTTTTGGCCACTTTTCAAAGTGGAATGCAGGGTGTCAGCATTCAACGTGAGAGCAGTCATTCCATGAGATTCGAAGTCACGAAATTGATGGTACGACCAGCTTCAGCAGTTTGACATCCTCTTATTCAGATGGCCTCAGGATGTGAGGTATATGTAGTATGTTCATGTACTTCTTTTTACTATGAGATGCATTGTGCTACATAGATCCCTCTTTGATGATTGATGTGGGATCCTACTTTCTTACTTGTTTCATGATTCCTACTTGATGTGACGTAGAATCATTTGTGGGATGTACTTGTTGTCATGATTTGTCATGTTTTGTTTGAAATCCATTTGTTGTTATGTTGATGGGATACTCATGTGTCGCCATGTATGATTGCATTGAGATCCCATTTATGCCATGTTGGAGGGATGTTCTTTATCATCGTGCATGAGTTTATGTCATACTGATAGGAGTCCTTTTTTACTGAGAGTTCCTATAGCGGAACATCTCTTGGAGCCACTCTTGCATGATGGCATTTTCCTTGTATGATAGCAACATCGCCTCTTATGTACATCATCACTATTGACAACACTTAATGCAGTGGCCTACACCATCTTGACACTGGGGCTCGGAAACATAGTCCCTCTTGGACGAACTCTGTTATCAATGTCTTGAGTTTTATGTTGCTGATTCTTGTCACATTCCTCCTTCTTTACAACATGCATTTATGTTCCTTTATGTTATTTTAATTGCAATTCTAATCACATCATGAAAGTAAAAGATCTTGGTTAAATCTGGGAGTTGAGTCAACTCAGATCAAGTTTGGTATAGGAGCAGTCTTTGCGTGGATGTGAATTGCAAGCATGAACAATGGAGCGTGCAGTGACAGAGGATGAAAAAGTAATGTACGAGATCATGCTCAAAATTTCGCAAAGGGTGGAAATAATGTATGAAGCTCTACAAAAAGAGACAGAGGAAAAGAAGAGATTGTAGCTTCTATTGTGAGCCATGGAAGAGACCTTGGAGGAACTGCAGCACAAAAACCAGAACCTTCAAGTAGAGAACATTGAATTGAAGATGCTTTTACATGAAGAGAAAGAGGAAAAACAGAGTTTGCTACAATAATTGCAAGCTAAGGACAAGGCCTTGGAAAAACTGCATCTTCACCCATGCGAGGTAAAAAGTAATTCTCTGACTTCATGTATGTTTCCTAATGATGATTTTGCTATTTTTGAAAATCATACCACATGAATTGGCTCCAAACTATTGAAGAAAATAGGGTATGAAGGAAAAGGTTTGGGCATTAATGGCCAAGGCATGGTCAACCCCATAAAAGTAGAAGAATTACCCCATCAATCAATACTTGGGTATGTCAGAAAGGGAGTTGGGGGATGCATCGAGACAGCTAGTGAACCACCAACAACAGATGATGAGAAGCCCTCATCAGTTCCTTCCAAATAGAGAGAGGAGGTAAAAGATGTTGATTTCCTTTCAGTTTCATATTCACATAGTATGATTTCTGTTGGATATTTGGAGATCCCAGTTACAAGGACCAACATGAAGCTCCTTACCAAGATGAGGTACAAGGAGGAAAAAGAACTTGGTGTTAATAACCAAGACATAACTCAACCATTGGAGATTGTCAAAAGAGCTCAATTTGCCAACTTGAGATACATCAAAGGGGAATGCTCGATGGTGTCAGATTCTTCTAAGACATCGTCGAAATTTTCGAGGAAAGAGAATGATGGGAACACATCCCCATCATCCCATGGCAGTGCCCATTGCAAGGAGAGAGCTGAGGTAAGCTCTCATTGCCATATTTACACCAGAGACAGCAAGGAAAGGTATAACCAGTCTCCACATTCAAATGTTCATTTCAATTATAATCATGTTTTTAATGATGAATGTAAAACATGGCATTGAAAAACATGTACCTTTTGTGGATTACATAACCATACATTTTCTAAGTGTTGGAAAAGAATTGTAGCGCACAAAAGGAGGAGGCATGCAAGACCCTCTCAAGAGCAGGTAAAGAAACATGTTAAGCAGATTTGGAGGAAGAAGACCTATTTTAGCCATTGCAACAGAAGTGGCCATCAAAAAGCCACATGTTGGAGGCTCCATCCAAAGTAGCGCCTTGAAAACAAAGCGACGATGCATGAACCAGATGAAACAGTTGTTCAACAAGAAAAACCACCATAGGAGGATGACCCATTCATAGCGATAAGTGAAAAATGGTTTCTAGACATGTTAGCTTGTCATGGTCACGCTTTTTTAAATCATCTGTTGCATTTTAAAATGTAAAACTGATGATGTTTTTTCCATCACTTGTTAGGCAACAATGATGTATGATCTTGTTTTGTGTTTCATTTTAAACTTTGAAAGGGATGTTTGTGTTTCCATCACTTGTCAAAAAAAAATTAGTGTTTGGCCTTATTTATGTAAATAATGTGTTGCAGTGATGATGCATTTTCCATAACTTGTTGAAGCAACAATGATATGTTGGCCTTGTTTTCATAACTGGGGTATTGTTTCCATTTCGTTGTAAACTTGACCACCGAGTACGTGTTATAAACTCGTGGCAGGTGTGGTATGCTTGGGTCATTAGTTGGTCATGAAATTCAAGCATGTAATTTGCAAAAACAATTTACTATAGGTTGCAAAGGTTGCAGGTGTCGGCTGATCGCTTAAGGCTCCAAAGAACAAAGGAGAAGGAGATGGAAGCAAGACCTTTTCAAGGATGCTTGTGATGAAGACAAGGTACATAGAAGATGTAGATTATTTTTCATGCTTTTGGAGAAGCAAAAGCTCCTCAGTGGGGAGGATTGATTCAGGTAGCTCCAGAGACACACACAGGACAAAGAGGGCTTATGGAAGCTCGAAAATCAAAGTGATCAGAATGATTTCAAACTAGGACCAGAGCACAAATCTTGTCATTTGATCACAACAGTGCAAATGGTTCGTCAATTCGAGTACGTATGAGGGAGAATGTTCCAGTCAAATTTTGGTCAAAGTTGGGCCGTGGGCCAGGTTTAAGTGTCCTACAATTTGACAGACCTCGGGGCATGAATCCTAGCTCCTGAAAGTAGGTGAAATTGTTACCTCTTCAATTCTTCTAATAACCCTTATGTTAGACAAGATAAAAAAATTGGCCTATTTAATAAAATTCAAAAAATATATATTATGAGGTGGAGAGTCATGACCCACACCACCTCCATTACAAAATTTAATATTAAATTTGGGTCGACGGGCCATGATCCCTGTCCACCCTCCCAACCAACCACCATAAAAGAAATTAAATAAAAGTAAGCCGGTGGCCATGACCCCGCCGGCCCTCACAACCAACATACCATGTTAATAATGGGGTGCCAACCACCCAGGGCGGACCCGCCACCCACGATGGAATCACCACCAAGATGACATAAAAAAGGGAACTCGAAATGTTTCTTTAATATTCGTTACGGGTGTCAGCGGGGGTTGAACCCGCCTGGCCCACGTGGTCGGCCTCCAAGCGAGTAACCCCATGACTATATTTATAATGGTGCACTCCACACACCATTAATACTGCATGGAACCCTCATTTGTTATAACGGTGCCAGCAGAGTATGGGGGCAGTGGGCCATCAGGACCGGTGGACCCACCTCCCAAAAATCACAATTTTTACATGGTAAAAGGGAGGGGTGGGATTTGATCCCCTAACCCCTCCTCAACGATTTTCTTAACTTAACCGTCACGCCAAACAAATTCCTTGTTTTATTTTCCCAGTAAAATTTATATAGACCTCATTTGTCAGTGGGCCCACTAGCACGGCGAAGCAGAGGAGAGCGCACGTGGATCGAGAAATAAATAAATTAATTTATAATGCAGGGTGGAACCATGAACCTAGGAATAACACATGGGGAACCATGATTGGGAAAAATTCTCAGGAGGGTGAAAATTTTGCAGTGTCCAAATTGGACAAATTTTATGTCAATCTTACACCTCTCAGCGACACGAACCTGATGGCATAGTCAGTTTCCTGATTTGAGTAATAGATTTTCAGAGGTCCTGGAGGAGGGAATCTTTGAGGAATCTAGGGGGAATCTAAAAGATTCCTTGAGCCCAAAATTTTCATTTTCTCAAAATTCAGAACTTTGACAATCGATTTTTCACTATTCGACACCACAAATCTGATGGTGCATTCAGATTTTCCATTTTCTCATTTCATTTTTTGGCCACTTTTGAAAGTGGAATGCAGAGTGTTATCATTCAATGTGCAAGCAGTTATTCCATGAGATCCAATGCCACGAGATTGATGGTATGGCTAGCTTCAAATGTTTGACATCCTCTTCTTTAGATGGCCTCAGGATGTGAGGTATATGCAGTATGTTCATGTACTTGTTTTTACTATGAGATGAATTGTGATGCATAGATCCCTGTTTGATGATTGATGTGGGATCCTATTTTCTTACTTGTTTCATGATTCTTGCTTGATATGAGACAAAATCATTTGTGGGATGTACTTTTCGTCATGATTCGTCATGTTTTTTTTGAGATCCCTTTGTTGTTATGTTGATGGGATACTCATGTGTCACCATGTATGATTGCATTGAGATCCCTTTTATGCCATGTTGGTAGGATGGTCTTTATCATCATGCATGAGTTTAAATGTCATATTGATAGGAGTCCTTTTTGACTGAGAGTTCCTGTAGCGAAACATCTCTTGGAGCCACTCCTGCGTGAGGGCATTTTCCTTGTATGATAGAAACGTCACCTCTTTTGTACATCATCACTATTGACAACACTTAATGCAGTGGCCTACACCATCTTGACACTGGGGCTTGGAGACGTAGTCCCTCTTGGACGAACTCCGTTATCAACGCCTTGAGTTTTATGTTGTTGATTCTTGTCACATTCCTTCTTGTTTACAACATGCATTTATGTTCCTTTAAGCTATTTTAATTGCAATTCTAATCACATCACGAAAGTAAAAGATCTTGGTTAAATCCGGGAGTTAAGTCAACTCGAATCATTAAGATAATCTTTCTCTCCCATAATGTTAATATTTTTAATTTTTTTTCTAGGTGTTTTTAGGAGACCTTTAGGGAAGGTCCATCATGTGGACTTAACCACCAAAAAAATTTCCTAAGCTAGAAATAAGTATTCTAATACTATAGTACTCCTCTTTCCTGAATATTCCAAACAATTTATTTATTAACTTAAATAATAATAAAATATTTACATCATTTCATAAATCCAATCATGGCTTCCATATCCACTGAATAAAAAGATACTCAATGTTTGAAAATAAAAACATAAGGTTGTTACATCTCCCCCCTAAAAATAGACATTGTCCTCAGTGTCTTCCTTTTAGTTCCATTCTTTTATAAATATGCAAATGAAATTCATCGTGCATTTATTTAGAAAAAGATCATAATAGTTTGATAAGTCCTAAAGTTCTTCTATTTCACTTTTCTTTGATCAATTACTCAATTCCAAAGTAAATCTACTCCTAACTTAAAGTCACATTGCTTCCTTAAACATGTTTCCAGACATGTTGAATAGGTGCTTTACATTTTCCTTCATGCATTCCGCAAAGGATTTTTAACCTACAACCAATATGGCTATCCACATGCATCCAACAAGGTCAAAAACATCAATATGGCATCACAACAATACAATAGGTCCTTTGGTATGTTTATTCATGGCTATTCCAGTGTAATGGATTCCATTTAATGTGAAATTCAAAATATGGTATTTCCAATTTCCTTTCATATCGCATACATAGAGGCATCAATGAAAAAAGGTCTACTTGAAATTTTTTATTTTATGTTGTTATTTTGATACCATCATAACAAATATGCATTTGTGATGCATACTTAAGTGTATTACAACCTATTGTCTCTACCACTTTCATCACCAATATTTTATTTTTAATTACACTCCCAAAGTGGACTTAGTTAAGTCCATCCTGATTTTTTTGTCACTTGTTTCCATACCTTTCCATAAGCCCAAAAAAGTATGAGGAAATAAAAATAAGGAATTCACAATACCAACAAAGATAATTAAGGGGTATCTTTACATACTCAAGTTTCATGGTCAAAACAACAAAATGTAACTTCACAGATTTACAACGCTCCTTTTCCTTTTTACACTTATCCACTATTTTTCATTAACTCTCTCCCTTGAGTTTTTTTCTAGTTTGGCCCACATTAAATGTTATTTATGAAGATTATGTGCATCTTACTCCTGTGTATAACCATGTAGTCTTTTCCCTTTGCTTCTCTATGTGCATGAACTAGCTTAACTCACAACATGTTATTATAATTGTTTTCATTGATTACAAAAATATTCACACACATGTGTATATATATGAAAACAATACATAAACTAGAAAGCGTTAAGTTTATGGATTTTCCTTCATAGTTATGGCTACACTACTGAACAATGATTTTTTTAATCCAATCTATTAGGCTATTCCCTGAAATTCAATGAACATTCTAAATTTATCCAGTTACATCACTCCAATAAACCATATTTATGGTCGTTTTGGCTCAATGAAAATCTAATTCGAAAATTTTCTAACAAAACAACAATATTGATCTCTAATTCCATACAATTTTAAGACAATTTCATTCTTAAGATTGATTGAAATACAAGGTTTCCTTGCAAAAGTAGGTCTTTCTAGGAGAGAAGTAACATAATCCATATAAATTTCAACATCCCTATAATATTTATCCATCTAAATTTTGTAAATCAATGCATCCATCACACACTGTCTTTTCACATAACATTCATAATTTTGAGTCAACACAATGTCTTCTGACAATCATAAAATCAGGTTGTTCTACTCATCATGGAAGCTTCTTTGCAATCAAAGATATGTCTCATGTAAAACTAATTGTATGCACACTATATTTATACTAGTCACCACGATCATGTGTCACTTGCAATATTGGGTTTACTCATGCTATTAAAATTTCCTCAACTAATTATTGCATTCTAGACAAATTAGTAGGTCTTTTTGGGAGAGAAACAATATAATCCACATCAATTTCAACATACCTCTAATATTTATCGATGTAAATTTTTTAAATCAATGCATCCATCACACGTTGTCTCTTCACATAACATTCATAGTATTTGGAGTCAACACCATGTCTTCTAACAATCCTAAAATCAAGCTCTTCTACTCATCATGGGAGCTTCTTTGAAATCAAATATATGTCTTGTGGAAAACTAATTCTGTGTCCATTATATTTATACTTCCCACCATTAGCATGTATCACTTTCAATCTTAGGTTTATTCGTGCTATTAACATTTCTTCAACTTGCGTTAAAACTCTTAGAACCTCAAGTTGTTCATCAGGATCGATGTTGTTAAAGCGAGAGAAATGGTGAGAACTTTTCTCGCTCTTACATATTTTATAGATGGGTACCTCATGTCATCTCACAAATTGTATACCATGATAACATTAATTACACACTTGGCACATTTTTACAACAGACAATTGATCAATCCTGCAATGAAAGTTTTTACACATCTCAATCATATATCTTCTAAAATGATGGCGAGCACCTCCATTTTCTATACCAAATAGTTATCTAGATTGAGGATGATGTGAAACAACTTGCCCACTTTCAACATCGACTTTAACATTTCTTTCCACCAAATGATGGGAATGCATTCTTCTATATTGGTTGTAGTTGGGCTACTTCTACTTACATAAACTATTAATGATAATGCTAAAATGACACATTAAAAAGGAAAGTTAAATTTCTCAAGCGAATAGTAAGTTGAAAAGAGAAAACATATACATTTTCTTTCCACTTGCACCGTTTGAGCTAAGCTTGTCAAATTGACAAAG
This sequence comes from Pinus tabuliformis, assembly GCA_031772625.1. Taxonomy (NCBI): domain Eukaryota; kingdom Viridiplantae; phylum Streptophyta; class Pinopsida; order Pinales; family Pinaceae; genus Pinus; species Pinus tabuliformis. The sequence goes on from CM062817.1 coordinate 1,335,007,083, forward strand.
GTTTCCTTGGTTGTGAATTTATTTCTCCACCATTATTCACTAGAATATTATTTTGCAACAAACCATATAATATAAGCTACATTCACTAATTACAAAACATATATTGAAATGTACAAATGCTATGAAAATAAGTCCACTTAAAGAATCTATCTTCTCCAAAGAGTAGGAGAAAGCATAGATTTTGTAGCAATAACAATATTCTCTTCAGGGTTATGTTGGGAAACGCTTGTTCCCACATTCACAATAACACATTGCAAATTATCAACCATCCTAGCAAGAATACTACTATCAGAAAAATCAATTGATGCTACTAATTGTTAGATCCCATGATTGTACCTATTTTTCACTCTCACCTCTTCCATCATATCTACGTCACTGGCAATTTCCACTTCTATGAAGGAAATCTATGAAAACACAATGTTACAAAATAATATTAATATCAGTAATATTTGAAAAGAATGAAAGATTATGAGATACACAACCTCGAGAGAAAAAAACATTTCAGAAAAATATTATTTCCACAAAACATCCAAACCTTCATAGTTGTAGTTAAAGAGTTCAGCTTTCTCACGTTTATTGAAGTTTGGAAATTAAATGGTCGATGTTAAAATTTAGCAATGGATAAAGCCTATATTCATTCTAACTCTATTTTTGGACCAAAATTGATTGGGACATTGTTCTGCACAAAAATAATATAAAATTTAATATATTTCATTAATATGTCTAAATACTATGAAAAGAAAATATAATTGAAGAAGCTATTCTATTCCACGAGACTGAGTGCACACAGATCCTAGAGGGTTCATGATATTCACTATTTAGTTGCTACCAAGAATGCCCCACCCCATATTGCTAGCAAAATATTTCAAATTCTCAACCCTATCAGCAAAAACATTATTATCACCAAATAAACTAGATGCTACAAATTGTTCACTTGCATCATTGTTCCCATCTTCCAATATTCCATTTATTGTGTTCTTTGCAGACAACCCTTGGTTCTTTCTTGTATGAACACTCTCTTTATAAACAAAATGTTCACAAAGAATACTATTGTTATAAAATTTTGGTGTAGTGAAAAAATTTGAACATCTTCAACATCCACGAAAGTGAATGTTTGAAGAAAATGTTCTTGCCATGATACTATGCATGTTCCCATACTTACAAATAACGGCTTCTTCATGCTGACGATTTATTGAAGTTATTTTATTTTGTTGATATGTAGCTCTTCTATGCATATTTATTGCATCCTTATTCTATTTATACCATTTTCGGTGATATTCATTTGCTCTTTCACGTGAACCAAGAGACTGAGGTCTTTTCAAAGTATGCTTGCATGTACCTTCACATAACATTTCTATAACAAATTTATATTCTTTTGTATTCCCATTTTCAATCATACATCTCATATTACATCTTGAACAATTTCAAATCTTAATGTTCACTAACTTTATACATCAACTAAATTCCTATACTAAATAAGTTTAAATACTAACAATCATCCTTTCAAATCACAAATATATATAAATAAATAAACAATATTTCAAATATCACAATACATAAAGAACCATCAATTGCATGATTTCATATAACCAATAGCAAAAGACTCTACAAAATCCACAAATTGATAACAAAAGTAGACACATAAGTGGTTCCATCCCCAAAATAGAATATCAACACAAGTAATCTCAGTAAACAGTCGAAATTTGTATTACAGTAATCTTCAAAATATGTCTCGAAATATTTAACAAACATGACATCTACAACAATATCTAGTAGAAAAACAACTTGAAGCCACAAAGGCTAAATTATGACATCCACAAGTAGTAGTGGTATATCATCAATAGAATATGTATGGAAAAAGTGAGAAAACATTTCCATTTTCAATAACATCATTGAAATCTTCAATCTGTTGCAAATGGAACCCAGATATTTCTAACAGGGAGACACAATGGACAATTGTTGTTTTTCATAATCCAGTATGTAAATCATATAGATTTACTTAAACTTACATGCCACCCAACATAAACGCTTTCCATTCAACTACACCAAAAGGTAGGTATCCTTGGCATTTACTATTTATATCCATTGAGATGGTATCAAGCAATCTACATATGAACCCCGAGTCACCTTCAAAATATTCTAAGCTACATCCATTCGAAGCTTGTCTAAATTCAAAACTGTCTATCTCTTCAAGTGATCAAAAAAACATATAACCATTACTTACAAAACAAACCAACTATTTCCCATACAATCATAATGACATACATCATATGTTAGTGATAGGAACAAATGAAAAACCTCACTCGTTACTCATAAAATCCAATCAATAGATAATGTAACCATTGGAAGGGAAAGCATCATAATCTTTGTCTAAATAAATCTAGAAACATTTTACTTTATGAAAGATACCCTCCCTTGGAAGCGTTACACCATGAAAAGGAGGTTCCATCCTTCTACAAACCATGTCTACACTCATACAAATAAAAAAATGTGATTCCATATTTCTTAACACATGTTTCAGCATCACCCAATTATATTTCTGTGAACTAAATTTCTCCAACAGTGAGAGGAATCCCCACTCTCCAAGACTAAGACATCCAAGATTTCTAAGGGTGTTTGTAAAATGGTTTACTATGAAATAATTCTTAGAATGGAAAGAGCTTCTAGGCACACTAAACATAATCATCGAACCAACTTTACATTGAATTTTGTATCTAGAATGAAAAATTGGAAAAATAAATGGAGATAGGTGTCCTTTATCATTAATGTAAGATCCAAAAAAGAAATTATGCTTGATATAAACTGGAAAAAGAAATAAACCTAAATTCTTTGTTGGCACATTGATTGCAAGCCGCAGGAAAAATTAGGTTTTCCAATAGAACACTCCATTCTTTACAAACCAACAAAAATTTTATCAGCATTGATAAAGGAAGCCACCGAAATATAATCTTTACAATCTTAAATGGGAGAAACTTCCAAACAAATGGATCCATGAAAAAATGACAATTTTTCTGAAAGCAAAGTAAATAGTGTATATTACATTGCAAAGGATAAAATCTTTAAAACTACTTCTCTTATTAAACATGCAAATTATGATATTGAACATGCTAAAAAATCCTTCGTGAACACTTAAAAAAAACATTATTTAAAAAATAGTATTATTTAAAAAATTTAACACTAATAAAAAAAATTACATTATTTAAAAAAATTAACATTGCAAAATTAATATGATTTAAAAAGATATTGCATTGTTGAAATGAAAAAAAAAAAATATTAAGTAACATTACATAAGCTATCCTTGCTTGTAGAATAACATTACCATAAATAGTGCCTTTTTTTCGAAGATAACATTAATATGAAAAATGTTGAATGTGAAATGAAAAATGTGAGATGTTAAATTGCGACTTCAACGAAATTGTCATTAATTTTTTTCACTTCTGATAATTCTCGATTTCACATAAAAATATTATTCTCTTCAGTTGATCATTCCCTTACATTTGGTAATATCCTAAATCCTCGCTCTGGTCTCCACTTTCTTACAACTAGGGTAATCGCCTTAGAGTAATTCATTCTCAACTCTTTTGCTCCCAGAGCCTAGACGAGTTTACGACCTATCGTAGGGTTTCATTCTTTCCCTCTGCTCCATAACCAGATTAACAATGATGCTGATAGAATCATGTTCATGTCTCTAGACTCTGTATAACAATATAAAAGGAAAGGCAACCCTATGACTAAATCTAAATTTTATTCCTATCTTACATTTCTTTCAAAAAAGCAACACTCACCACTAAATTATGGTTGTCAACTCATTCATTGTCAACTCTTTTTCTCACTGAGCAGAACTAGGTTTCCAACCTACTACACGATTTGGCTCTTCACCTTTGGTCCATAACCAAATTAACAATGATGCTACTAGAACCCTATTCATGCTTGCGATCGATATTTGACAAAGCCAAAGGCAAGGCAACCCTCTTCCCAACTCTAATTTTCATTCCTGCCTTACATTTGTTTCAGATTCACTTCACTCGACACTAAATTATTGTTGTATTCCAACATTATTGCTACCACTGTGACCGTTTTCCACTGAAATCCTCCCTAGGTGAAGTATAACTCTTGAAGGCTATCGAAATATCTTTGTCATTGTTTATGAAAAGGGGTTTTCATTATGCTACGAGGTTTTCATTTGTTTTTATTTTACGCATTCATTGGAGCTATAAGGTTTCAACAAAGCTCCATTCTTGACCTCAAGGCCCTAGTTATGTATTTTGGAAATGTTACAAGTAAAACATCTAGACGCTTCTTGAAGCCTTAACCTTTTTTGTTGATTTCTAATGGTTCCCATTGTGCTACAAGGCTAAAATTTCTTTTACATTAGTTGAAACAATATTCATTATGCCACATTCCTATGTTTTTCTTTTCCTTCTACATTTTTGGTAGAGTGACAAGCTCTCAACAGAGCTTTGTTCCTGACCTTCACAGTCATTTCATTCTTTCCCTCTCCTCCAAAAAAACCATTTTTTACACCCATGTTTCTAACTCCTTATTTTGTTTAAACCCGCCCCTCCAACACCCGACAATTGTCTTACCCCAGCTAAGTTGCAGGTCAGAGTTAGGACCATGCCTGAAACAAAGTTCTAAGTTTTGTCATCCTGACTTCTAACTACCCGATTGTCTTCAACTTTGACTATGGATAAAATATAATTTCTATCAATTTCCATGCCAAGCATCATTTTATTTTTCTCTTTTTTTTTTGTTTCTTTTTAGAAATAAGTCACAAATTGCAATGGATTATATTTCAATTAAATGCACGCTCACCTCCAATCATTTGACCTAACCTCCATTTCTGAACAAAAATAGTTCAAACGTCTTCTCACTTTTATGAAAAATTAATATGTATCATGTATATATATTGTTGTTGGTCCCAAAGGTTTTCCTAAACCCCTATTTACTCTACTTCTGTAAAACTTGTTTGTGATTACAAAGAATGAACTTCAATTTTAGTCTCACACTCATAATACAAGTTAAACATGCCATCTCGTAAAGAAATTGGTTACTGAATTCCTTTCTCATTTAACAAAGCTTTTTATTTTTAATTGTTTTCTTAGGACATAAGATGAGAAAAAAATTTAAATATACCACATGAAAGTAGCCTGTTTGACATACTAAGGAATTTCTAAAGAGATTACAAAATATGATTACTAAAAACTACCAAAATATTATTTCGATCAACAAGAAAATAAAGAATTCATTGTTCAATGTTTATTGTTACAAAATAATTATCAAGAAATTAAATATGAAAACATAAAGTCTTGCATTCTCTTAATTAGTACGAAAAAAAACACCCTGAGCCGACGCACTGAAATGAAAGCAAGAGAAGAAGACATGACCCCAAGATGACGCAACTAACAAACCCCAACAATTGAGAAAAAATGTAGCAAAACATACACGAACAAAGCCTAGTAAAACCATAGATGCATTGTTTTGAAAGTGTTTATGCTCATACCAATTCAATAGCCCACTATAGCCACATATTAGGCATCAAGAATGACTGCGCACCCTTTCCTTTTCCATTACCTAAATTGCCATGTTACGATGGTCGAGAAGCATTGACCAAACTCCACAGTGACATTCACACTCCCATTTTCACTCCCTCTCACCACAACTATTGTTTAACTTGTTAGATGAAAAATATTGAGAGAAAAATCGATCCTGGCCCTGAAGTTGGAATATATACATCTATTGGAAAATAAAGAAAATGTAAATTATCATTTAATATATACACACACACACACACACACACACACACACACACACACACACACACATATATATATATATCTGTGTGTGTATGTTGTCTATTTAATTGGTTACAAACAAATAAAATCATCAAATTTTCTTAATGATAATTTTATAACAATTTTTTTAAATTCTTTTAAATTTTATTTTTAATTTAATGACACTCTAGAATAATTTAATTGCAACATGGAGAAATATCAAAAAAGGGTAAATTGTAATATCGCTATCATAGAACTCCCATAAATATGAAGATATTATTAATTTATGTTTAGTGAACATTAGCCATCAAATATTAGTTAGGGTTACGTATGGTTACAACTGTCGTAGGAGTAACCATATCATTTGTTTCATTGTTTCTTGGTTGGAACTTATCATCTAATACTTTTGTTAGTCTTGGATCTTCATGGATCCATACTAACTGAGTACTAAAGGATGTCATTTTCACTATAATTTTGCATAGTTCGATAGAAAAATATTTCATTCTCTCTTCCTACTGTGCGATAGTGTAGTTGTGTAGACATCCGACAAAAAATATGCATTGTGGGATTCAGAAATTTAAAGTAAAGGAAAACATAATTCCATATGAGATTGGAGAGACAATTGCAAGAAATTAAAACTTCCAGTTGGATCCAATTGGATTTCTTTATTTGAACGTTAAAGACTATCTGGTTGCATATTCTTTAATTTGGAGAAAAATATTGACATATTATTCAATGAGAAGGTAGAAGACTCAAAGCAATCAAACATCAAACTGTGTTTTATCATTGAATTGAAACACTATCGTACAATACTTTTATAGTTTTGTATTCTGAAAATAATCTCTTTTAGCCCAACTATTTGAACATGGATTATGGAGCTATCCTTCACAATGGTTTCAACTATTCTAGTTTAACGCCCCTCCATTGTATGTAACACTCTATTTATATCATGTCAGACTTAATCTAAGACTGAGTTGTAATAGAAAAGTTAGGTCTGAGGTGTAACAATCAAAGTAAATAATTTATCATTAAATAAATAAAGATAATTTAATCACTTCGAAAATGAGACACCAAGAGATGAGATTTCTGCCAAATAAAATCCCATCGGTGAATGGGAATGGATAATTATTTCATGATAAGATTTCTAGATCCAATTCTAGATAAGCTTAACGGATTTGGAGATAAATATCCATTATGTTTCATAGCTGGAGAAAGAGGCTAAGTTAAAGAAAAAAATAAAAGCATTGCAGCAGAGAAAGGAAATATTTTATGGGAAAATCCTCACGAGAGAGAAAGGCGAAAAAGAAAAACATAAAAGACTTGTAGGAGAGAAAGGAAATATTTTATGGGAAAAGCCTCACAGGAGAGAAAAGCGAGGTTTTCTAGGAAAAGCCTAGGCAAATTGATAAAAATATCCATGCAAAAGTGGGATGCCACTAAAGGAAACCATATCATGAAAGAGGGTATTAAATACCCATTGAAGAGATTAAGAGAGGAAGTTGATCCATTATAAGAACTCTTAGATTGGGGGTGAACTAGAGGAAGTCAGTTCTAGGTTGTGTGGTGGTGCCCGATTTTCCAAGTGACAATCTTTCCGCTAATCTGGTTTGCTTCAATTACATGGGATGTTCTGTATGTTGGCTCTGTACTATTTATATTGTAGGATATTTAGGTGTATGAGTATAATTGTATGTATTATCTTTGTTTATGAGATGATTGAATAATTATGCATGTGACAACTATTGAATCTAAATTTAATCGAAGTTAAATTTTGTGATGGGAGCTGTTGAGTCCCTATAATACTAGTTATTACCCCATTGCTATCGTAGTTGTATCCCTTATTAATAGTATTGTGCCCCTATTGTCCCCATATTGTTACTACTGTGCCCCATAGAATCCCACTATTGTTATTTTTGTGGCTTTATATTATTATTGTTAGGTTGGTTGGGTTATATTGTGACTCCTTAGACTCCTATATATAGAAATGAGGTTTTATCATTTGAATCATCCAAGAATTGTTCATTTATGTAATGTAAAGGAGGTTTCCCCCTCAAAGAGGCTGAATTCTAAGGCATGGATCTACCTTTTCTATCTTTTTCTTGAGATGGTTCATAACATTTGCTATCAGAGCTTTGGATTCTAAGGTTTCACTGCTCCAAACAGGTCATCGTGGAATTTTCACTATAAATTTGTTTTTGTAATGTTTCAAAAGCTAAAAAAGAAACCCATTCGAGAAGACATCACGTTGAATATCATATCCAAATTTCATATCTTTTCACGCTACATTTGCGGAGATATGATCTGTGTAAGTTGGTCTTTTTGTAGACTCCTGAATTACATTCCAAAAAGGTGACTTGGGGAAAATCATCATAACTTTCTCTCTGAGCATCACATTAAAATTTCGTAAGAAGGTATAGAAAGAGGATGGATTGTAGTTTCGTGTACAACTTTTTCAGAGCCAAAGGTCGAAACAGGGACACGTGGTATGTCGTACAACTTCGCTCTACTGAACTAGTCTATAATTAGGTCACTGTGGGAGATTTGACATAAGTCTTCCTTGGAGAATCCAATTGGGATCAGACTAGTGGTATTGGAAAGAGGAGACAAAGGGCTACTATAGATTGCAATTTCAAAACTGGATGATCCAAAATTACAGAGAGACATCAGAGGCAATATCGAGCTCCTACAAAGTGAAAAAAGGTGTGTAGATTTTTTTAAATATTTGCTTAAGCTTGGTTTGAAAAATTATTTTGAAGGAATTCAAAGGGCATAGTAGAGCATTTTTATTGGTAACTGATGCCTCGAGGAAAGAAAATGCAAACACCTAGTAAGCAACTTGAAAGCCCTAGCATGACACATGAAGAAGAGGAAGAAATGCTACATGATATATCAAAATTACAAGACCAAGTGCAACAAATTTCACTCTCACGAAAGCTAACAAGAACTAAGATAAATGGCGTGAAATCTAAGATCAAGGGCATGGAAGCTAATATTGATGATTTGAAGAAAGATTTGAAGACAGATTTGAAGACAGATTTGAAGAGAGACATGGCAAATTTGAAGACATATTTGACAAATTTTCTACAAGAAAAACTTAATAATGGTGAAAAGGTAGTAAAGGAAGCTCATGATGCTAACCAAAGAAATGTTAATCATGATTTCATAGACTCTAATGTGGGATCTAAGACCCACCATACTCTAAAAATTGATATGAGGAAGTTTGATGGCAAGGATCCCGCAACATGGATATTATAGATGAAGCAATTTTTCGATCTCAATAATGTGCAAAACACACAAAAGGTATGTATTGCAACTTTATATTTGGAACCAAATCAATATGTATGGTATCAGTGGCTTTGCTCTTGTAAAAAAATTATCACTTGGGAAATTTTTACAGAAGAATTGACAGCACATTATGAGGATACAAAAAGCAACACATTTTTTAGCCAATTGATAAGTCTGAAACAAAAGGGTTCATAATGGAGCACATTGAGGAGTTCCAAAAATTGAACATAAGGGTAAAAATATTCCATAGGAACATAGGATTGATGTGTTCATAGGGACTTTAAAGGATAATATCCAACATGATATTCGCCTTTGGGAACCTGATTCATTAGAGAAGGCATTCAAGTTAGCAAGAAAAATGGAAAGAAAAATTATGGCAACCAGGAAGAATACAACTCACAACTATAAATATGGAAGTGTTGTTGCCCCTAGTCTTCCACAAGCTATAAGGTTGACACCACAACAATTGGAAGAAAAAAGAGCAAAAGGGCTTTGTTACAGTTGTGATAGCAAATACACTAATGGTCATAAGTGTGCTGAGAAGAAATTATTCTACATAGATTGTGAAGAGGAAGACAAAAAGGAGCAAGAAAGGTCGAAAGAAGAGGATATACTCCAGGAACAAAGCCTAGATAAAGAATAAATGAATCCAACCATATATTGTAATGCATTGGCGGGAATTACCACTCCTCAAACCATCAAGATAGAAGGACAAATCAAGAAGAAAAAGGTAATAGTGTTGATTCATTCAGGAAGTACCCACAATTTTATTCATTGTAAGGTAGCAAAATAATTGAATTTCTTCTTATATCCAGCACCAGAGTGTCAATTGATGGTTGCAAATGGAGGAATAATAAATTGCTCAGGAAAGTGCCATAATATCAAGCTATCCATGGGAGAATATGTATTGACTAGCCCAATGCTTTCATTCCAATGGGAGGTGCTGATGTTGTACTAGGAGTCCAATGGCTACAATCCTTGGGTACAATAGCTTTTAATTTTCAAGAAATTTTCATGAAATTTTCTGTGGAAGGAAAGGAAGTTGAATTAACAAGTTTTGCAGGGAAACCGGGAAAGATAATCATCTTTAACGATATGACAAAGCTTCTAAAAAAGGAACAAAGAGGTGTAATTACACAATTATGTTTGCTAGATGTTTCCACATTGGAATCATCTATTTCTCCAGATCTCCAAAAAGTCTTGGACAATCATTCCAACGTATTTGAGACTCCCAAAGGTCTCCCACCTATTTGTGATCATGATCATGATATTCATCTGATTCCAGGAAGTGTTCCTCTAAACATTAGGCCGTACAGATATCCCTATGCCCAAAAGAGTGAAATTGAACGTATGGTTGCAGAAATACTAGAGGCTGGTATAATTCAATTGAGTCAAAGTTCTTTCACTGCTCCAGTAGTATTGGTGTACAAGAAGGATGGATCATGGCCCAATTTGTCCAGATTATAAGGAGCTCAACAAGCTCACTATTAAAGATAAGTTTCCCATTCTTGTCATTGATGAATTACTAGATGAATTGCATGGATAAAGTTACTTCACCAAGTTGGATCTTCGTTCAGGATATCATCAAATCAGAATGAAGATTGAAGACATTCCGAAAATAGCATTTAGAACTCATGAGGGTCATTATGAATTTTAGGTCATGCCTTTTGGCCTTACCAATGCACCTTCAACATTTCAAGGTTTGACGAATTCCATTTTCAAACCATTCCTTAGAAAATTTGTGTTAGTATTTTTTGATGATATACTAATCTACAACAAGTCTTGGAAGGATCATGTTAAACATGTTGACATGGTGCTACAACTATTGGAAGAGAAACAATTATATGCAAAAAGATACGAATGTTTCTTTGGAGTACAAGAGGTGGAATATCTGGGTCATATTGGATCTCATGAAGGAGCTAAGGTAGACCCTAGAAAAATTAAAGCCATTAAGGAATGGAAAATCCCCACATCCATAAAGCATCTGAGAGGATTTCTTGGGTTGACAGGGTATTATCGCAAGTTTGTTAAGAATTATGGGAGAATAGTAGCACCTCTAACAACATTATTGAAGAAAGATGCATTTTCATGGACTCCAGCAGCAACAAAGGCCTTCGAACATCTTAAAGAGGCAATGTGCCAAGCACCGGTCTTAGCTATAGCAGACATCACAAAAACCTTTATTGTATAATGTGATGGTTCAGGAAATGGAATTGGGGTTGTTTTAATGCGAGATGAAAGACCCATTGCTTTTGAAAGTCGTCCAATCATGAGAAAGTTTTTACACAAAGTTATTTATGAGAAGGAAATGTTGACAATACTCCATGCACTTAAGAAATGGCGACCCTACCTAATGGGAAGACACTACAAGGTAAAAACGGATCATGATAGCCTCAAAATACATTTTAGAACAAATATTATCCTCTGAAGAGCAACAAAAGTGGATCACAAAGATGTTGGGTTATGACTTTGAAATAATCCACAAAAAAAGGGAAGCAAAATGTGGTGGCAGATGCACTCTCAAGGAAAGGATGAGGATGTGGAAGCATTATTGTGTTCCATTTCTATTATCCAACCAGATTAGATAAATGAAGCAAGGGAGGACTGGAAGAATGATGAAGAAGTGTGGGCACTGATTCGAAAGTTACAACAAGATTCCAATACGTCTAATACATTTAGCTGGAAAAATGATTCGTTATGGTACAAAGATCGCTTATACCTCTGTAAGAATTCCCAGCTAAAACAAAAGATTCTTATGGAATTGCACACTTCTCCCTTAGGAGGGCACTCAGGATTTTTAAAAACTTACCACAGGGTTAAGAAGGAATTTTTTTGGGATGGCCTTAAATCAGATATTCAAAAGTTTTTGGCGGAATGTTTGGTTTGGCAACAAAATAAAGTTGAAACAATTAAGACACCGGGTCTATTAAAACCTTTATCCATTCCAAGAAAACGTTGGGAGGAGGTTTCAATGGATTTTATCATAGGTTTACCCAAGTTTGAGGGAAAGAGTGTCATCATGGTGGTAGTTGACAGACTTACCAAGTATGCACACTTTTGCGCATTATCACATCCATTTAAAGCCAGTATAGTTTCTTCTGCATTTATGGAAACAATTCAAAAGTTACATGGAAACCCAAAGATTATTGTAAGTGACAGAGATCCCATTTTCACTAGAAATTTTTGGACAGAATTATTTTCTTGTCTTGGTACTCAATTAGCTCATAGCTCATCTTATCATCCTCAATCTGATGGGCAAACTGAGATAGTAAACAAATGTTTGGAAGGATATCTTCGTTGCTTTGTATCTGATAAACAGACACAATGGGTCAAATGGTTGCCTCTGGCTGAATGGTGGTATAACACTTCTTTCCATACAGCAACAAAAATGACCCCATTTATGGCACTTTATGGATAGCAGCCACCATCCATCACATCATATTTAAGAGAAAATTCTAAGGTTCAAACAGTGGAACATCATATTGAACATCAACAACAAGTCCTCCAACTCTTAAAGGATAACCTCGTGTTGCCACAGAATAGAATGAAACAACAGGTAGATCAACATCATAGCGAAAGAAGTTTTGATGTAGATGATTGGGTATTCCTACGACTACAACCATATAAGAAAATCTCCCTCAAGCAAGCTAAGAAGGATAATAAATTATCACCAAATTATTATGGTCCGTACAAGGTGTTGCAAAATATTGGTACTATGGCATACAAATTGGAGCTTGCTGCAGCTTCTCGATTGCACCCAGTTTTCCATGTTTCATGTTTAAAGAAGGTTATAGGCGACAAGCTCCCAGTTCAAACAATATTGCCAAAACTTGACGAGGAAGGAAAAATTATATTGGAACCAGAAGCAGTCACAGAAACAAGAAATTGACAGCTACGAAATCGATCAATTTCGAAGGATATTATCAAGTGGAAGAACTTATCCACTGAAGATTCCACATGGGAGGATGAGAATTTTATACAGAAGCATCCAGAACTACTCAAGCGTTGAGGACAACACTTTTTTGAAGGAGAGTGGCATGTTGGGTCCCTATAATACTAGTGATTACCCCATTACTATTTTAGTTGTATCCCTTATTAACATTGTTGTGCCCCTATTGTCCCCATATTGTTATTAATGTGCCCCATAGAATCCCTCTATTGTTATTTTTGTGGCTTTATATTATTATTGTTAGGTCGGCTGGGTTATATTGTGACTCCTTCGACTCCTATATATAGAAAGGAGGTTTTGTCATTTGAATCATCAAAGAATTGTTCATTTATGTAATGTAAAGGAGGTTGCCCACTTGAAGAGGCTGAATTCTAAGGCGTGGATCTATCTTTTGTATCTTTTTCTTGAGCTGGTTCATAACAAGAGAATATTAGGTGATTCTTAATATTGGGTCAAGGAGGTATGTGATAAATGGTATCAGAGCTCTAAGTTCAAATATTGTGGCCTAAGGATCAACCCACATCTGTAAGTTATGAATGATTTGTAGGTCCTACACAAATAAGAAGTTTCAATGAAGGGTTTAGTTATAAATTGCTATAAGAAGAATATTCCAGAATCCATAAATGTTGAAATCAAATCTTAAAATCATTTATTGGAGGAGGAATTTGAAGCAACAATATATATATATATATATATATATATATATATATATATATATATATATATATATATATATATATATATATAATTATTGAAATCAAAGGTAATATTGAAGTGGGGTTTTTTAAAATGATGGATTTTGAAATAGCTAAAGTGATATTTGAATGAAGAGTGAAGTCTCCTATAGTTCTTGACAATCATGTAACTAATTGTGTTTTCCATTTTCTTAAAGGGATCACTTAAAAACAGAAGTAGTTTGAAACCCTGATTCAGATCACTAGATATTGAAGAAGGAAGGGTAGAATTAGTTTCTAAGTTTACACCTTCAAAGTCAATCTCTTTGAGGGGTAAACCTCTTTTACAGTACACAAATGAACAATTCTTGGATGATACACATGAAAAAACCTCCTTTCTATATATAGGAGTCTAAGGTGCCACCATATAATCAAAGCCAACATAAAAATAATAATATAAGGGCACAAGAATAACAATAGTGGGTTTCTATGGGGCACAATAATAACAATAAGGACTACAATGACAATAGTAATGGGGCAATCACTAGTATTATACGGACCTAACATCTTTGGAGGCCTTCCTTAAAAGGCTTGTGACCTCACCATACTTAAGTGTTGTGAAGTGTGCGAACCCCTTTGTGTCTTGTTTGACCTAGTTCCCGTAGCTCAATCATCAAGATTTGTCAACAACATGATGAGAAAAATATGTTGCATGAGGACAGGGGAAACATATTATGATGAGTGAGCCTACAAGGATAATATCTGCTTACATCACCAAATAGAAAAATTTGCAACAAGGTATTGGGAGGAGACTTTGATTCAAGTATAGGAGCAGCTGACCTAGACTAAAGGGGAAACCTATTCCCATAGGACTTCCTTGTCTATGTTTGAAGTGATGGCATATTGAATAGGTTGGATCCCTGATATGGGGCATAGACAAGGAAGAGATAATCCATACATACATAGAATTGATTTGTATTAGAAGATGGAGTTCATGCTGGGACACATATCTTAGATTGCCGAGAAACTAGCATGTACCTGCTACATAGTTTGGACCACATCCATGGGAACCTAAAAGTTTATGACAACAAACTGGATAGGATAAATGACAAATTAGTGAGGATTGAGCCCCATCTTCAGATCACGCTAGCATCAACCAAACCCTTGGCTGATCTAGCAGAGCCTATTCTAGTAGACAACTCAGCCTCAAAAACCCTCACTTGATTGTTTTATGATTATGGTTATTGTTCTTTTTGTGCTAGCAGTTTTGTGAGAGGCTAGATTTACCGCCATCTAGATCTAGTCTTGATAGATGTTAGTTTTCATATGTTTTAAATTGTCTTTTCTGACGATACATAGAGTCCATTTTTTTTTATAGTCATGTATCACATGTAAGACCAAAATCGCATATGATAGTCCGTGGTGTAATCTCTTGTTTTTACAGTTAATAAATTTCACTTCATAGAAAAATTACTAAATCAAATAAATAAAGAAATATTTGAGAATATCAATTTAATTTTATTATTTAAGAAATATCCAATTATATTGTTTCTCACCCAAATTTTTCTAATTTAATTAAATATATTATTTTTAATATAATTAATGAGTTATATGTGTTTAATTTAGATAATGTGGAGAAATACCACCCTATATTATAATGAATAAATATATATTTGTTATATAAGATATAAAGATATTTATCATTTATATAATTAAAAAATTATAATTATATATATAATTATAATTTTATAAGCATAATTTATTTTACTGCATTAAATATTATAAAAAATTAAATAGGAAAAAAAATCAAAATAATAATTTTTTATTTACAAAAAGTGAATATATATTAATTTATGTTATTTAATATCATTATTATTATTATAACGGTTTAAAAATAATGATATGATTTCTTTTACAATAAAGTTTATCTGAACTGTATTCATACCATATTCCCATGAATAATAAATAATTTTAGTGAATATATTAAGTAGTTTTCATCCCACTACAACCAAAAAAATTAACAAAAGAAATAAAATAAAATAATGTTGCTTGATCTACATTCGAATTTTATTTAGATTTGTATCTCTCCTACAACGTTCTATATGTTCACCAGAGGGTGAAGTGTATCCATCCATCTTTCTCCGCCTCATCTTTTCTGTGATGGGGGAAACTATTAAAGTATTTTTATGCCTTAATCTAGCAGGGAAAGGTCTCAAGAGTTGACATAATGAATACAATATTACTGGCATTGGTTCCCATTAACGGTAGTCACAATCTTAATTTGCGTACGACATTCACATAAACAACTCGGAACGAATTTTTTGGAATTCAGAAGAGGAAGGTGGCAAGGAGATGCTGCCCAGCGACTTGGGCCTACAGTAAAGAAGTTTCAAATCAATGGAAAGCGGGGATGGCCGATAGCCTGCATTATTGTTGAGCATCATGGGTGACGTTTTCTTATTTTACAACTTCTGATGTTTGCAGGGTTCCAACAGTCGGCCGTACATTGCGACGCTGCGACTGATTAATCTCTCCCCTTTTGGACATCGAAAAGCCGCTTGTGTTAATTTTAGTTTTAAAAGGGATTTGTAAACTTTGAGAAGCCTCAATTTACTTCGTCGTCTTTTCAGGGGGGCTGTGGTTTTATCAGCATTCAGTATAAGAAAATTGATATACACTGAAACAATATTTAAAATTCCATAAGCATTTAATTAGTCAACATAAATTGTAGTGAAATACATTTAAATAATACTAGAGACAACTAATAGTAAAAATATGTATTAGAATAAAACTATCAAAATTATTTATACTTTTTAATTTAATATTTGAACAAATAACTAAGGAGATTCAATTTATTTAATTAAGGTTTTTATGATTTATATCAAATTTATGAACATGTTTTTCACCGATAATCACATATCAAAATTTATTTATCCACGCTTTTCGAACCAGTTAGTGTGGTTCGTCATTTAGACAAGTTGAAGAACCAGATCATGGCAGCCAGTTAAATAGAGAGACATGTCATTCAAATGGCTAGAAAGAAACAACTACTATTGACCAAATGAAATGGCTACAATGAACTTGACCTCAGTTACAACCGACTTGACCAAAAACTAGAGGAAAGATATTAAATAATTAGTTAATTGTTAGGATTAGTCATTTTATTTAAAGCTAAACAAATATCCTAAATGGTTGTTAAGGGACCCATGAATTCTACAAATAAATCTAAAATTATTATAATAATGAAAGTTTATTAATTAGATAATCAATTAGTTAATTTGTTATATATATATATATATATATATATATATATAATCCAATTATTCATTTATTAATTTTAAATCAATTAAATTTTTTTAATTTACCAATGTTTATTAAATATATTCATTTTATTTGAATGTAAGTTATCATTAAGGTTAAATATAAATGTCTACTAATTGAGGTCAAATATTGATGTTTACTAATGTCTATTTAGTTAAATTGTTTAAAAACATTATTTATTTAAAAAAAATGTAACTAATTAAAAATTCCATGAAAACAAGATTTTTTTTTTAAATATATTACATTAAGCTAAACAATGCTTCTAATAAATAAAAAACATAAACTTAAAAACAACATTATTATAGGCATAAATGGAAATTATTAAAAAAAATAAAAATAATTAAATAAATAAATAAAATGAAAATCAATATAAAATGGAACAAAAAACAACCAGAAGCCAGGGGAATAAAACTAGACCAAAGGGTAGATGAGAGGGGTGTCGGGAGGGTAAGTGGAAAGAGCA
The DNA here is from genome assembly GCA_031772625.1 of Pinus tabuliformis. Lineage (NCBI taxonomy): Eukaryota > Viridiplantae > Streptophyta > Pinopsida > Pinales > Pinaceae > Pinus > Pinus tabuliformis. Next base: position 1,335,024,549 of record CM062817.1, read on the forward strand.
GGGATTCAACAACTGTTAATCTTCTGGCCGTTATCGCTATTGAGATTGATCAACCTCCTTTGAATTTCTATGGCTTCCCTAAACTTACAGTGATGGAAATGAGCAATCTTGACAATAACCTCGGCCTCCTCAATACAAATATGATCCTTAGACTTCTTCGCATGTTTAGCCAAGGCTAAAGACCTAGTCCTCCCATGCTTGATTTCGACTATGTGGTCATGAATCCTCTTATTAATAGAGCACCCAGTTTCACCAACATAGGGGTCCCACAAGAACAAGGGATAACATAAACACCTTTCATGTCCTTAGGGTCAATGGGGTCTTTCACGGATCTAAGGGAGTTACGAATAGTGTTAAGGGGTCTAATGGTAGAGGGAACATTATGTTTTCTAAGAAGCCTCTCGTTCTTGTCAATGGTCCCCTCGATGAGAGGGAGATGCACCCATAAGATTCAGTGTTTAGGTTCTTTCTTAGGCTTGGGACCTCTGCTAGATTGAAGGAAAGCTTTCAAACCTTGGTGCTTACTATATCCATTATTAGCAAAAAAAATCAAAGGATGTGGGCTTTCTCCTTCTCAAGTTTCCTTTCCTTAGAGATACTCAACACTTGAGTGGCAAGATTGTTGAGAACACCCAACTTTTGAGCAGGGAAATGATGAGAACTGGCATGAAGATACTACTCAGCATAAATTTTTTTCCAAAACCCTGGTAAAAAAAAGAACCAACTTAAATGAAATATTTATTGGTCATGAAAAACATGAATCGATGATCATGAAAACCAAATAACTCAAAATTCAATAAGCAGAAAAAAACCATGAGTATACAATGAAAAACATAAGCAAACCTAACGAAACAGTCGCTATCAGAAACCATAGTAGATACGAGATGTTGGAAAATAATTTTTGTAAGCCCATTTGTATGAGAGGAGGAGGTCGAATGATGGTATTTAATTGCAAAACCAACTTTTAAAAATAATTTTATCATAATTTTTAATGTATTTATTGTGGAAAATTTATTGGAGAAATGTTAGGAAAGTATTATTTTATAAGTAAAAATAAAAAATATGTAACTTTCTTTTTCAATATTTATGATATATAATTAATTTATGATATTAGAAATTTATCATAAAAAATATGTTTTAATGTATATTAAAAATAAAATGTTTTAATATTTAATTCAAACTTTAAGAAATTTCAAGAAAATATATTTTAATGTATATTATAGATGAAATGTTTTAATATTTAATTCAAGTTTTAAGAAATTTCAATAAAATACGTTTTAATTTATATTATAAATAAAATGTTTTAATATTTAATTTAAGTTTTGAGAAATTTAAATAAAAATGTTATATATTTAAAGATATATTTTTTTTAAGATATGAGTTAGTTATAAATAATGTATTTTAAAATTAATTTTATAAATAAAATATTTTAGAATTAATTTTATACTTTTTTATAAAAAATATTATAATTGAAAATAAAAAGTTTTTTTTGTTTGATATAAAGACAAATTTTTAATTATAATATAATGAAGATATATAGTTTTATTCAAATAAATATGAGTTTGGCATCTAATATTTAGAAGAAACAGAGAATGAATAATTTAATAATAATCATAAATAAAATATCAAGTGTAGTTTAAATATTTTAATATTAAATAATTATATCTATTAAAATGTCTATTATATTTAAGATATATATAATGTATTATTCATTTTTTCATTAAATATAAAGTTTGATATGTGATATTTAAAAAGATAATAATATAAAAACAAATGTTTAGATATTTTTAATTATTAGAGCCATGAAAATAATTGGAATTTTTTTTTACTATATTGAAAAACATAGTTTACCATTTAATATTAGTATAAATGTTAGGTATTTGATATATAATATGTTTAGAAAATTACAAAAAATTATTCATATAAACTTCATTTCTTGTTATTAATTTAATTTTATAATAAGTAATCAAAAAAATTTAATTTATTTTTAGAAACAACTATTTATATAAAACTTTGAATAATTATGATGAAATAATCCCTCTGGGAGACTTTTATAAGAATCATATGTATGGAAGGAGGAACTCAAATGATGTTATTTAATTGCAAATTAGTTTAAAAAAAAATAAAAATTGCACTGAGTGTTCCAAATTGGTTGGAGAAATTTATAGTATTTTGTATAACTTAATATCAAGGAATTATATGATTTTATTATGATAAATATGTATAATATATAATTAATATATGATATTTAAAATTACCTTGATACTGTTGGTGAACAGAGGCTATGAAGCTTAGCTTGTGGTAGGTAGGTCAATGGTATATGATGTGTCATTGAAGTGGAGTGGCAGCCAAGACAAGTGGCACCCAGAATGAGAAAGCCTTGAGAACTTGAAGGCCCAATTTATACTCAAGATGCTCAGTAATTTCATATGTTTCTGCTTTGTGACATGGGCGATAGGGAGGGCAGTGTTACTAATGTTGAGTAATACATTTTCCACCTGTGCATGCTTGCTTGTTTGAGAATATCTACTCTAGATGTTGTTGGTGGCTATTGTAATTCTCTAAGTATTTTACTTACTCGAGTGAATATTCAAGTGGTGTGGGATCATGGGGATAGGGTCTGTGGATGGACGAAGTTCCCTCCTGAAACATGGGTTGGAGCTCCTGTTCTATTGTGTCAATATGTGAAGCTCATCCTTTGGCATATTCTTCAAACCCTTGGTGGAGACGCGGTAAGATTTTTACTTATTGTTTGGTTTAATTATTACTTTGGTTGTATATTGGGAATGTGTTTGGTATGCTCGGTTTTACTCCTTCCCCAAGAGCATGCATTTTTGCGACAATTTTTTGAACAAGGGTTTAGAAGGACTGTAATTGGGCGTCATTTTTCATACTAGAAGGTCCACATGGAATCCCACTTCTAGTTCCAGTGTTAATTGACCCACCGTAAGGACCAATTTCAATTCTGGTTCATTGGGTGTGGCAGTAGGTGTTGGAATTGTTACGTGGCCTATTATTTTCAAGAGCGATGGAGTAGAGGGATCTATGGGAACCATTCATTTGCTCCCTTTACTTTGAATTCTCATTCTTGGTATCCCACAAGCTTAGATGTCATGTTGCACCAACGCGATTGAGCTCAGCAAGAAGAAGGACGCCAAGACACGCCAAGGGAGAGGGTCGGTCGAGTGGGGGCAGCGAACGAGGATATATTATGTGGCCCAAATATGACGGAGGAAGTGTCCCCAAGCTCGGGCCCAGTTGCCAGGTCAAGTAGAGGAGCTTCCCACAATGGATTCTCAAGTTGTGCAACTATGAAACATCTTGTCCACCTTAGAAGACATTCAGGAACAATGATGCAAGGAGAAGAATGTGGTTATTGCATTCTTAAATGGAATCCAATAAAATGATTAGGACATTCTGCACCATTTAGTGTCTCTGCACCAGAGCCAACATTGAGCTAGTGAACATTTGGACGAGATGGTGGTGCGCCTTGCAGAGATTGAATGTGATGCTCATAGGGATCTTGGTCCTCCTATGGCCTTGGGTGCTGCTATGCACCCGATGTTCAAAATTGACCTATGTTCTATGTTGGTTGTTCTATTGTTCTTCATGTGTTTTGGGATATCTGTCTTTTCTGTCTCTGAGGACCATGGAAAAAAAATTACACTTTCTACTTAGTTTTTGTACTGCTTTACTAGTAAACAAATTTGGTCGGAGTGAAACTTGGAGAGAAGTGAGCTTCATGTTTATCTATTGTACATTTTTTATGAATTAATGAAAATAATTCTGCTAGCTAAAACATAGATATTTAAAATTATATAATTAAAAATTATATTTTAATATTTATTATTAAAAAATGTTTTAATATTTAATTTAAGACTTTTACAGATATAAATGAAAAAGTAATGTAGTCAAAATTAAAATATTTTATTCATTTTATTAAATTTATTTCAAAATTAATTTTGTAAATAAAATATCTTAAAATTAATTTTATATTTTTATATATCAAATACTATAAGTGAAAATATATATTTTTTTTACTAGTTATAAAGATACTCTCTAAATTATAATATAAGAAAGATGTGTGGTTCCTCTCCACTGGACATGGACAAGTGATATTTAAATCGTTTTGAGAATATATGTAAGAGAAAAATATTTTCATATTAATTATATATAAAATATTTAAATGTTTATTTTAACTAAAACATATATATATTGAGTAGAGTATTTTTAAGACATATATATACTACATTATTCTTTATCTTTTGTTAAATATAAAGTTGAGATGTGATATTTAAAAACATATTAATAACAAAATATTATCTACATGATTTTAGCTATTAGAGCCACTCAATATATAAATAATTAGAGAAGAACATTCTTCTTACATTGAAAGACATTTTCTATAGTTAAAACATGAGGGAGATGATAGAGCATGTATCAAGAGAGATAAAATTATTTAAGGTACAAGTCATTCAATCAGATAATCATCATTGAAACATTTTCCCATTATCAATTTAAAGTCTACATCTATAATGGTTTTAGAAGGACCATTCCACCTAAGTGCAATCTTTTTCTCAATTTTTTTTTCACCAAAGAGCATTTGAACTTTTAAAGACTTACATTTGAACTAGTATCTCTCTTGACACATAATAATAAGGTTAACATTAAATTAAGAAATATTCAAATTTATTCTTATGTGTGCATGTCATAGTTAACCATATAAATTTTAATATAGAAATAAAAAAATTTAATTTTACTATATATTTTTATAAAATTTTAAAATAAATATATAAAATTAGTTTTAAAATTTTTTATTAATAATTAAATCAGAAATAAAATAAAAATATATAAAATTAGTTTTAAAATGTCTATTAATAATTAACTCAAAAATAAAATAAATATTTTGCTAAATATTTTATTTTTGATATTTTTTTACTTTTACTTACTATATTATATATATAAAACTATAAAAATGATTTTGAAGTAATCGTAACATAAAAATAAAATGAGTTGGATTTAAATATTTTAACTTTAAAACTTACCAAAAAAAAAAAAAATAAATAAATAAAATATAAAATATATTTTTAGTAATTCTAAATTTTATATATTAACGTTATTAACCTATATTAATAAAATCATATATCTATTTTTTTATTTTTTATTTTATGAAATTTACTTCTGAAAATGAAATTTCTCCAATAAATGTTGCACTATAAGTATATTAAAACTACATTAAAGCTAAAAATTAAAACTACTTCTAAAGCTAAAACTATTTCTAAATCTGGCTTGCTAATAAAACCACAACTATAAAACTACTTCTAAAGCTAAAACTATTTCTAAATCTGGCTTGCTAATAAAACCACAACTCAACGATACAAAGGCCCTTCTCGAAAAGCAAAACGCCCCTTTCAATGACAAAGAAAATTGCGCTGCCTGAAAGTTTACAAATCCAATATAATATTAAAATTGTGCCGAGTGACCTTTCGATGTCGAAAAGGCTCATATTAATCAGTAGCCGCGTGGCCCGACTCTTCGACTCCTGGAAGCATGAGAAGGTGTAAAATAAGAAAAGTCACGCACGGCAGGGATCGATCATGGAGACTTTCAGATACTTCATCTACTAGGCTTTCCGTTGATTTGAGACTATGGTGCACGCCCACATTGTTGTGCAACGTCTCCTTACCACCTTGGTAGGCAAATTAATATTGTGAGTATCGTTAATGAGAAGTAATGTAAATTTTCACTTGCTTTTTTAGGATCCGTCAAGACAGGAAGACAATTTTGGTTATGTAAATGTTCAATTTTTTTTAAGGATTGGGCATGAGAAAAAGACAATTTTGGTTAGGAAGTGTGAGGTTGATCAGTTTTGAATAACATTTTTGTTTTTCTTCTCTAACTCCATATTATTCCATAATTTATCTTTAAATTTAGAGGTAATCGTATTTTTAATACTATCCTTATTCTTCAAATGATCTCTTCATGTATCCCCCATTGTTCGAGCCTAGACTTGGCATTATACCATCCACATTTGAGATGGACTTGAATGCTAGAAACAATTTTGGGAAAGGGAAACCTCTTGGATTTCAAGATGTAAATCTTATTCTTATACATCAAATATCTAAAGATAGCCATACTTTCAATGGAAGAAAGGCTAGCTTCTATCAACACCATAGCATAAGGAATATTTCTTTTAATCTTGAGCTTGTAGGTTATAAATTGCTTTTGAATCATCTTGATCATACTCCACTACTCTCAGGATATACTACAACCCCAAACCTCATATCCATATAGAATATCAAAGAGGAGACACTTTTTACACCAAATCCAGAGATCAATTGACTTACAATTATTTTGAAGCTCATAATAAACTTTGCAGACTCCAATCATCCTTTTCTCAATAATATAATTTGGTGATGAAAGTCAATACCTAGATATATTTATGAAGAAATTTGCTTCAAGTAATTGTTATAATAGATGAAATTACCGTGGTTGATCTTTTTGGATTCACTTATCATCACTTTAGTCCTCTAGGTATTAATTGTCAGGATTTTAAGCTATGGATTGAAATCATTGTGGTTTCTAGCTAGAAGAACAATATCTCAGAGTAAAGGAGAAGATTAATGACCATACCAGAGAGCTTGGGCCATTATATCCAATAATATCCAAATATTTTTCTACCATATCAATGTAAATGTAAATGCCAAAATAGTAGCAGATAAGCAATACCCTTAATGTAATATTTATTACAATATTTATATTATAATATAAATATTATAATAATATAACTATAATATTATAAATTAAATATAAGATAAATTTTTAACTTAATAATTTAAGTAAATCAGAACATTTATATTATTATATTTATTTTTTTCCAATAAAATTCATTTTTATATAAAAGATATACATATAATTATTATAAATTTAACATGAGATATAGGAAATAAATTATTAAATTGTTAGTGTAAGATATAAATTGTTTACTATAGAAAAATAAATTGTTTATTAGAATAGGGGTAGGACTATTTCAAACACCAAAACTCCATAAGTCAGAATTGTTAATGAGAATTGCTTTCATATTACTTTTATTCTCCTACACTATAAACATATGGATAAAAGATTTGAACACAATTATTTTCTAATAAAATTATGTCGACTTAGAAGTGTGCACATTCTAATAAAAATTATAAATCTTTTGTTAAAAGAACACATTTGTTTTCGAAAATACTAAACATCACTAACGTTTCTTTTGAAAAACTCGTTTGTTCGCTAAATTATCATCCCTGCGAAATTATTATCCCTATGGTAGTTCGATTTGCGTTGACTATGAATTAATTTGGGTTTAACAAAAAAAATTAGACAACATTTTACAAATTTCACATTATAAATAAATTTAATTAATTTTTAAAATATTTTAATTTGGTTTATCTCCATTTTGATTAGTTTTGGTTTTTAAGATCTTATTACATAATGATGACAATGTCCTGAGTAACAAGCTGAAAGATCAAATCATGCGTGCTGCAAAATGTCTAATTATGCTAGATAACCATGCTGCGTACACTGCGTACTGTGAAATGTCTAATTATCATACCTCATCCAATAGTATGTAATCCTGCGAAATGTATAATTATCATACCTAATTTAATAGTATGTAATCATGCTGCCTACCCTCAGATGGTTAGAGTGCTACTGAGATTCTTGAAATGTTAATTTTGAGTTTTTTAATCCATAAGGGTTTGGAATTCGTTATATTCATTAAACATCTTAAACTTTGGGAGATGTGTTCCTTTTAAATAAATATTTAATTTAATCTCATTTTATATCCATTATGGTTTGATAACAAAATTTACCAAATCGATGATATTATTTTGGTTTTTTTTACTGCGATGATATTAATTGTTTTCATCCTTTGGGTTTTTTGGTGAGCGACGAGATATTAATTGTTTTCCATTATCAAATGTCAATGTTAGTTATTAAGGATATTACTTTGGATTTTTTAGGTGAACTATTAGATATTAATTGTTTTCCATTATCAAATGGAAATACTAGTTTTTTTTTTATGTTTGTGTAAAATTACTTGATTTTTGTTTTATTAAATTTTTAAAAAATATGAGAAAAAAATTATAATATTTGATAATGTGGGTAAAATTCTCTAATATTTTAAATATATTAATATTTTTATGATTAAAAATATTTGCACAAATAAAATAATTTATTGGTGTTAGAGCCAAGATGCACAACATATTAAAACATATACACAGCAAGTAAATCATGTACAGGAGACACAACAATTTAACGTGGTTCACCCAACCAATCTGGGCTACGTCCACCAAACATAGGCATCGGCAATCTTTATTAATCAAACAGGAGATTACATAAATCAATTCCTCACAAACTCTCACACCACTCTCAAACCATCCGTATGGATACCTGTTTTATAGCAAGGAGAATCTAACTGCCTCATAACTATTCTCACATCAAATTTAGGATGCATTAACTCTCTCCCAACAACCTGGAGCTAATCTAGCAACAAATTCATATTGTTGTCACACACTGAGATTTTTTCCTATTTTATTTAAAATAGAAAATCTCAACAATCTCCACTTTGACAACAATTAGCCTGATGCCCTGTTTGTTTATTATTTTATCTTTTCTGCAAGCCAAGAGAAGCCAAACACCAGCGTAGCTTCTCCAACAAAACTGGTTTCGTGAACATGTCTGCACAGTTTTCCTTTGTATGCACCTTTTCAAGAGAGACTCCCCTTTCAGTGATAACCTGTCTTACAAAATGGTAATTAATTGGAATATGCTTTGATTTACTATGAAAGGCTGGATTCTTAGCCAAATGTATTGCACTTTGACTATCACAAAGTAACCTGATGTTTTCCTGTAACCTACCAAACTCACCAAGCAAACCTTTCAACCAAACCACCTCTTTGCAAGCATGCGAAGCAGCAATGTATTCTGCTTCAGTAGTGGATAAAGCAACAACGTTTTGTAGCTTTGACATCCAGCTAATAGCTCCACCTACAAGAGTAAAGACATACCCTGAAGTTGACCTTCTCTTATCCAAATCACCTGCAAAATCGGAATCAACATATCCACAAACAAATTCACTACTCTTATTGTAAGTGATACAATAACTACTTGTGCCTCTCAAATACCGAAGCACCCACTTCACTGCTGACCAGTGTTCTGTACCCGGATTTGCCATATACCTGCTGACAACCCCAACTGCATGTGAAATATTTGGTCGCGTACACACCATCGCATACATTAAACACCCTACTACATTAGCATATGGAATTCGAGACAAATAATCCTTTTCTTCATCTGAATTAGGACATAAACTCGAAGAAAGCTTGAAATGGGATGCGAGAGGGACTGACACAGGTTTCACGTTATTCATACCAAACCTCAAAAGTATTTTCTCAATATACTTTTGTTGTGATAGCCATAGCTTACCATTGCTCCTGTCTCTGAAAATCTCCATGCCCAAAATCTGTCTTGTTGCTCCTAAATCTTTCATATCAAATGTCCTTGCCATCTGAGCCTTCAACCTGTTGATTTCTTCTATGATTTTGCTTGCTAAAAGCATATCGTCAACATACAATACTAAGATAATGAATATGCCATTTTTAAATTGCTTAAAATAAACACAATGATCATATTCACTTCTAACATATTTCTGACTCAACATGAAAGAATCAAACTTCTTATACCACTGCCGAGGCGACTGCTTCAGGCCATATAATGATTTTTTAAGCCTGCAGACAAATTTCTCATTGCGATGCTGAACAAACCCTTCCGGTTTTTCCATATAAATTTCCTCATCTAAGTCTCCATGTAGAAATGCAGTCTTTACATCTAACTGCAACTCTAAATCAAGCAAAGCCACTAATGCTAACACAATTCTAATTGAAACAATTTTAACTACTGGTGAAAAAATCTCATGAAAGTCAATGCCAGCTTTCTGAGAAAACCCTTTTGCAACCAGCCTCGCTTTGTACCTGTCTTCCGTATCATCCACACCCCGTTTCAGCTTGAAAACCCATTCACCCCACAGTTTTCTTGTCTTTCGGAAGCTTAACCAGATCCCATGTGCCGTTCTTACCCAAGGCCATCATTTCATCCTTCATGGCTGCTTTCCACTTGTCACTTTTCGAACCTTCTATTGCTTCCTGATAGCACAGAGGTTCATCGTCATTAGCAGTAAATGCAACAGAAGTGACATAATCATCATACCTTCTCGGTGGCCGTCTGATTCTTGTAGACCTCCTTAAGGATGTTTCTGGCGCTTCCTCGATTGGCTGACTACCATCTGTAGGATCTTCTTGATGATCAGTATCTGAGACCTGTTCATGATCTATACCTGAACCGTGTTCATGTTCTGATTTTGAAACCTGTTCATGACTAGTATCTGAACTATGGTCATCATGACTATCATTAGAAATGCTATCAAACTGAATGTGCTGAAAGTTAGATACATCATCCTGTTTCAATCTACTATCTACATCTAACTGTACAAGAGAGGATTCATTAAACTTTACATCTCTGTTGATGATGATTTTGCGGGTAGTAGGATCCCACAATATATATCCCTTTGTTCCAACACCATACCCAACAAAGATATACCTTTTAGACTTTGGATCTAATTTATTTCGTTGATGTTTAGGCACTAGATCATATGCATCACAACCAAACACTCTGAGTTTAGAATAGTCACAAGGGTGTCCTTTCCATACCTCTTGCGGAATCTTGCAGCCTATCGCCGTTGATGGAGATCGGTTTATCACATAATAAGCTGTTGCCACCTCTTCCGTCCACAACTCCTTTTGCAACCCGGCGTTACTTAGCATACTCCTTGCTCTCTCTAGAAGAGTCTTGTTCATGCATTTAGCAACTCCATTTTGCTGAGGAGTATAAACCGTGGTCTTATGTCTCTCGATCCCTGCATCCTTGCAATAGTTGTCAAACTCCTTGGAAGTAAACTCACCATCATTGTCAGTTCTTAAACATTTTATTGTTCTACCAGTGATGTTTTCTACCAATGCTCCAAACTGCTTGAAAACTGAAAACACATCAGACTTCTTTTTCAACATGTAGACCCACACTTTCCTAGAAAAGTCATCAATAAATGATACAAAATATGACGAACCACCATATGAAGTTGTAGGGGCTGGACCCCAAACATCTGAATGGATATAATCAAGTATTCCTTTACTAGTATGTTTGCCTATTTTAAACTTTTGTTTACTTTGTTTTCCAAAGAGACAATGCTTACAGAAATCTAACTTTCCAGACTTTAGATTTGGAAGTAACTTGCGATCAGCCAAAATTTTTAACCCTCTTTCACTCATATGCCCCAATCTTTGATGCCATAAGTGAATGGAACTACTGTCATGTTCAGACACCGTAGACACATAATCTGATCCTGTACTTCCTTCTAACTGCAATAGATTCCTACCTTCTTAGCTTTCATAACTAGTAAAATACCTTTGTAAATTTTCATTACTCCACCTTGAATTACAGTTTTATATCCATTTGAATCAAGTGCTCCTAATGAAATCAAACTTTTCCTTAAATCTGGTACATGCCTCACATCAGTTAATATTTTTGTTCTCCCATCAAACATTTGCAGTTGTATACTACCAATTCCCATAATATTACATGTTACATAATTACCCATGTACAAAACACCATCATCAATTGATTTATATGTCTTAAACCAGTCTTTATGAATACACATGTGGTTTGATGCACCAAAATCTAACAACCAATGTTTCCCATGATTTGACACAATAACTGATAATACTTCATCACTCATACCTGAACCTGATGCCGAACCTGTATCTGTCGTATTTGCCTCCTTCTTCTCTGCCGAAGAATCTGCTTTAGAAGTTTGTTGTTGTTGCTTCTAGCAGTCCTTCTTTAAATGCCCTGATTTGCCACAAAACCAACACTTTAGCTTACTCTTCTTCCCTTTCGACTTTGAACGTGAGTTGCTCGGCCTACTAGAGCATGTTTCTCTCGAACGACCTCTTACCATCATGGCTTCTGATGTAGAGGTTTCTGAATGAGACCTTCTCCTTGTTTCTTCCGATAATAAGGATGCAACTACATCATCAAACTCAATAATTTCTGATGAACTAAGACTTATAGAAGTAACAAAATGATCCCATGACTCGGGCAACGAGCACAATAAAGTAATAGCTTTATCCTCGGATTGAATTTTTACTTCTATACTTTGTAATTGCACAAGAAGAGTATTAAAAGCATTTAAATGATCAGCAATCGATGTACCTTCCTTCATTCACAAACTGTACAACTGTCGCTTCAGGAGAATCCTATTGGTTAAGGATTTGGTCATGTATAGTTTCTCCAGTTTCGTCCACAAACCAGCAGCTGTTGTTTCCGACACGATATTAAATAGGACATCATCCGCCAGACACAGTCGAATTGCACTTATTGCTCTTTCATTCATCTCGGCCCACTCATTATCTATGATGTTGTAAGGCAGTTTGGATTTGCCCAACAACGCCTTTGTCACACCATGTTGGACAAGCAAATCGTACATCTTCACCTTCCAGATCTCGAAATTATTTTTGCCATTAAACTTCTCAATTTCAAACTGGGAACTCTGAGTTTTCGCCATCTTGTATCAACTAAAAAACACAATAATCTCCAAATCCAACTTTTTAAAACACCAGCAATTAATATATAAAAAAAAAACAGCCTATGCCTTATATGACACTGCCTTTGCTGTTTTAAAAGCAAACTGAGTTACAATACAAAAAACTGAGTATCAAAGTGCACTGGAACAATGCGCATGCATTAAAGGTTGGCACGCTGCAAAAAAACTTCACTCAGGTTTAAAAAATTCCTCCATGCAGCAATAAATTTAAATGCCTCCACTCGGCGCACCAGCAGCACCCATGAATGGTTGTCACGCTGCACCTTCACTCCAGCAATCAACAAACTGATACACAAATTATGTTGCGGGACTGGTTGCCAGAAAAGGGCAATCGTTTGCAGGTTACTTCCACGCAGCAGTGCAATCGTTTTCTGGTGGCAACGTTGCAAGTTACTTCCATGCAAGCGACAGGATTTCAACACGACCAGCGCAATGTCACCATCCTCCACGCACAGTCATACGCCCCTTCCGCAGCAATCTATATGGTGCTGGTCCATCAACACTCAGTAATGTTACGGGCAGCCACACGCTTCAAAACTCCACCTACACGTAGATTCAACTGACTCATTTGGCAACGAACCAAGCTCAACATTTTGCAACTGTTCAACGCACAACCCTCCACGCAGACTTATTCCCTCCACGCAATTGGACAGCAATTAACAGCACGGCCAGCGCTCAACTGCGTTCCACCTCCACGCAACACCAGCATGCAAACTCCAGGACTCCACGCACAGCAATTAACAGCACCAGCATTGCAACATTGCTCTGATACCAATTGTTAGAGCCAAGATGCATAGCAGATTAAAACATATACACAACAAGTAAATCATATACAGGAGACACAGCGATTTAACGTGGTTCACCAAACCAATCTAGGCTACGTCCACCAAACATAGGCATCGGCAATCTTTATTAATCAAACAGGAGATTACATAAATCAATTCCTCACAAACTCTCACACCACTCTCAAACCATCCGTATGGATACCTGTTTTATAGCAAGGAGAATCTAACTTCCTCATAAATCTTCTCACATCAAATTTAGGATGCATTAACTCTCTCCCAACAACCTGGAGCTAATCTAGCAACAAATTCCTATTGTTGTCACACACTAAGATTTTTGCCTATTTTATTTAAAACAGAAAATCTCAACAATTGGTGATGTGTAGAATTAAATTTTTATTTTTGCGGAATATTCTTTCCTACTTCAAGACTAAAAGATTATTATAAATAACCCACTTTAACTTTAGATCTATTACTTCATGTCTAAAAAGATAGTTTAAATAACGAGCCTAAATCCATTTTAACTTCAAATCTATTTAAAGCTCTAGAAGGATAAAGTCTTTCAAGGTGTAAACTTGCAACTCAAATCTCTGAAAGTGCAATTCTACACATGGGCCTAGAAGGATCAAATATTTCAAAGTGTAAACTTGCAAATTAAAATACTCATAGTGTAAATATGGAAATCTTGAGGAAAGATTTGCACCTCAAGGGATTTGATCCCTCTTGGTGGTTAGAGATCCATAGTTAACATGGATCTAGGTTGTTTATATATATACACCTTTAAATAGGTTATATTACATAAGAATACCATTAGTAAAATTATTTAAATAAATTTAGCTAACTTAATTTAATTTAATTTTAAATAATTTGATCTCTCCAATTTCTTTTGTTTTTAATTTTAGTGGGATCTAGTCAAAATATTTGCATAACATTACAACATCTCTTAAAGTGACTCTAAACATAATAATTAATATCAATTAAATATCAAATACCACATTCATGATAATTGAATTTATATCATAAAGTCATGTAATATAAAAAATTTCTAACATTTAACGTCTTATATGAGACTTGGATCCAAAATTTTAATGGCAATTTAATTTAATTTCATAGAAACTAATTTTTAAAAATTGGTAAATATTTAGAAAAACTATATTCGTAAAATTAAAAACTTGTAAAATATTAAAAAAAAGCTATATTCATAAAATTTTACAACTTCATTATTTTATTTTTTATTGATTTAAAATATTAATGCAATAAAATATATATATTTCAAAGAGAAAATGTTGCACACTAATGAGTAGAAAATTTATCTAGAACTTGTCTCTTAACCAATTATATGGATAGTAATAAAACGATTTATGGGTTAATGGGCTATTATTAATTAATAGAGTTAATTATGGATCATTGAAATTAATAATTGGTTGCATAGGATATATTAATTATTTGATATATGGTGATTTTTTAAATAATTAATCTTATATCTTGTAATGTCTTCAAAATGTCATTGCATAGGTAAACACTAGCTAAATCTCATAGTTTCTGGCATCTAGTGACTTAACACTTTGTGAATGGCTGCAAATAATTTTAAAATCGGTGATTCATTACATTACGTCTAAAGCCTTGCTTCTATTCCAAAAATTAGCCAGCATCAAACTATTTCAATTTTTTAGCCAAATTAAATTATAAATGTATGGGTATATTAATTAGTTGATCTATGGTGATTTTCTAAATAATTAATCTTATATCTTGTAATGCCTTCAAATCATTGCATAGGTAAACACTAGCTAAATCTCATAGTTTCTGGTCTCTAGCGACTTAACACTTTGTGAATAACTGCAAATAATTTTAAAATCGGTGATTCATGAGATTATGTCTAAAGCCTTGCTTCTATTGCAAAAATTAACCAACATCAAATTGTTTCAAGTTTTATAGCCAAGTTATATATATATATATATATATATATAAGCTACAAAGCTATATGTCTTTATTATTTTTCACTCCAATTTAATTATATTTGACCTAAGCCACAACAATGATTTTGTATCTTTTGTTTGTATCCTTTGTTCAAATGTTAGAAAATTCATATCTTTCAAAGTTCAATAATTAAACTAAGCTGCAAGGAACTCTAACTATGCATCCTTGTTAATATTGTATTAGGTGAATTGTATTCATGGTAGATGAAATTCATGAATATACACCTTTTTTTAAGAATAGAAATATCCATGTTTTAAGAATAAAAATATCCATATTTTTATTATGTTAAAAAATAATATATATATATATATATATATATATATATAATAAAACATTACATATTATATATAACTCTAAAATTATATTGAAACTAATTTTTTTAAGAATATAAGGAAATTTAAGTTTTTTCAATGTTATTGATTTTAAGAGATTTTGTTTTATATGGCCATTCACATTTGAAATTTTATAATAAATTATTTATATTTATATATATATATATATATATATTTATAATTTTATCATTTATATATATATATAAAAGTAAAAATAAGTATATATTTATTTAATTTGCAGTAGTTTTTAGATGAAAGAATTTAGAGATAGAGCTTCTAAGAACAAATCTAATTGGGCATTCATACTATATTGTCTATGACATCCTACTATAAAACCATAGCTAATATAGGACTTTGCTAGAAAATTCTACAGAACACTAGATATACTAAGTATATAACCAAGGTGTGTTGAAGCAAAACATTCATAATATATATGTTGACATCTAACAACAATCACTATTGCTTGTAGATAGGTTTTAGCTCAAAATCATGTTTCCCAATGACATCCTGATGGTGAGCCTCTCTCTCTTGAAATACCTTGATCTTTAGTTCTGTTATCATGCTTCTTAGTGCGTCCACTTCATCATAGAGTCAAGACAATTGGACTTTGAGAGTCTGCAGCTCTTCTGCCAGCTCGATGTGAGAATGAGTGATTTGACAAAAATTTACTTGCAACACGCGATTAGCTTGGAGGGCTTTGTAAGTTGAGAGACAATGCGAACATGGGCTATCCTTTGAAGGGACCCACAATCTGAGTGGTAATTCGTACTGTTATAGTAACTGTCAACCCAATTCTTAGCAATTGAGGAATATATCAAAAACTTATTGTGGATAGAACTATCCTGACACAATAAAAGAGAAAGGTGGCCAATATGGTCCAAAACCTGCCTTGCTCTTACTAAATTACTTCGGCTACCAACTTGAGGAGAAATTGGAATTGAGAGAGGAGCTTTGGAAAGAACTTCCACCAAAGAGGATGGCTTGATGCCACAATTTTCAATGAAAGAAGCCCCGAGATATCAAAATCTAGAAGTTGTAAGAAAAATTGAGTGGAAGAAATGAGAGAGAGTGCTCCCAAGGGGAGGCCCCTTGGGAGTTTAATGCTACCAACACTTTCGTCCCACATGAGCTCCATTAACTTAGACATTGATTCCCTTTCAATTTGTTATTATTTCCTCATCATTGTTCGTTCAAGAGTGTGCTTGAACTTTGCACGGGTGATGTTTTGGGTATGCGAACCGGAATATACAGACACGATATGAAGAGAGTGACCAAGAAGGGACAGACATTTTGCTAAAATAAGGCCAATGAACAACCATGAAGTCCAATGAGGGAGGATTGAGTCATCATTGAATGATGAGAGGCAATTATGAGGGTCTTGTTTGATTAATGAAAAAGGGATGAGACCAATCCTGAATTTTTCTTTCTTAATTTGATAATCAAAATATGTCATGAGAGAGTCAAAGTCCTTGCAAATCCCTAAGGAATTGCACATTTCGATCAGGATTGACTTATGATAAGCGTTGTTTCCTTCAAGGATATTGCGACATTTTCTAGCTTGTCGGCCTCCGAGTTGTTGCCTCATAAGATGTGATATAGTTATGTGTTACGGAGGATGGCCAATAATTCTTTAATTCTTTAAAAGTTCTTAGCAAGAGAGCTATCGTTTGGAAGCTTGTCAAATTTTATATATTGAATCATTAAGAGAAAATCCCCTAAAAAATAAAATATTTAACCATATTGTATGTTCCTATATAGAAGCCCTTAATGATATCATAGGTTTCAACTTAATTGTTTTTTTAGTATATTTAAAAATAAGACAAATCTTTAAAAAAAAATTGAAATTTCAATATTTTTATATTAAAAAGTAAATGTGAGTAATACAAAAATAGAATTAAATAAATACGTTTATGCTTTTCAATTATAAAACACTATATACATATATTTGTTTACAACAAATTTATATAATAAAATAAATTTAAAAAACAAATTCAAACTTAAAATACATTGTAAATATTCATGAACGATACCTTGGAGTGGGTTCAGAATGATGGGATGTAAAACCTAATTTAAACGTTGCGTGAGAATGTCGTTCTCGATTCCGAAATGCTATCATATTTCTAGTGTTTGCTCTTGTAACACGCATAATTATTAATCGCTTGTAATGAGAATGTGATTGGAACACCGACAACACTCCTGCATGCCCAATCCCACATTTTCTGTGTTCGGGAAGGTGGTAGAACTACGTCACGAGTCACATTCACTGAATTTCACAACGGCAAATCACGTGCCAATTCATCTCTGTGCACAGTCGACACCCCATCCACAACATTCCGAAGATCACGATCCAAAGTCCGTTCTCCCAAAACACAACGTGACAAGGAAATCGAAGACATTTTAAAACTAAAAACAAGTGCGATACTTGTCTGTTTGAGTTGGTGCAATCACCGAGTTTTCATAATTTTAAAGTCGTATTTGGATGGTTCACATAGTTTTAGCGTTTTTTTATTGGGAACCGACAAACATATATATGCTCATTTAATATACCATTATCATTCCTGAACTTTTGAAATGGAAAGGAAACGAAGGGAAGCGAAGTTGAACCGTGAAACTTAGAGTAATAATAATAATAATGAAAATTAAAATAATATTATTAATTAAAAATATAATAATAGATATTATAAAATAATTTAAATAATAATTTTATTTTTTATTTTTTATAACAATAATTTAGGATACATAATTAAAAAAGTTGAGTTGAGTTATAAGATAAATAAAATAAGAGAACTTGCTTTTTAATTTTATATTTTTCCCTAATTTTCAATCTTTCATTATTATAATTTATATTGGATGAAATTTATGAAAAGTTCAAAATTTTAAAAAAAATGTATTTTTTTCCTTCTTTGATAAATCCAATAAATATGTGTTGGTTATATATATATATACAATATTTTCTTTCAATTGTATTTTTGAATGTTATTTTGAGTAAATAACTTTAACTTGTAACACCAAAAAGGCTTGGTTGGATTCAAACAAAATTAGCAAAAAATATATACCTAAAAAAGGACAAAAATGTAAATTTGTGAGACCACTTCAAACGTTTCAATGGCATATTTTTTTTTTCCAATTACTTTAAATGATATATACAAAAAAAAATTAAACAATATATGATATAAACATAGCTTACATTAAAATATTTTACACAACATGTGCATTAAGACAATTATCTATGGACTAAATTGTCCACATTAAAATATTTTTTGTTATTAATATATTTTTATGTATACAAAAATATTACTTAATTCTACATATTATATTAAAATATTTTATTGATGATCCACATTGGTTTTATTATTATGAAGACATTTAAATGTCACACATTGATTTTATATTAAGAATTGAATGAATCACACATCTCCCTCTTATTATTCTTATTAGGAATTATTTGATATTTTTTATTTTATTTTTTAGCTTTCATTTATGTTTCTTTTGGACATTGAATATTTTATTATATACTATATTAAAATAATTTTTTTACAACATTTTCTTTCTATATATAGATATATATGAAGTTTAGTTAGCATATATTTTCAAATAGTTTATTTAAATCATGTATTGAAATATGTACAAAAGGTATAAGGTTTAAACATCTTACTTGCACTTTTTTTATTACTAATTAGTTTATAAGATTTTAAAGCTTATATGAAATTATATTATGACATTGAAATACTTTATTTATGACTGAGTGTGAGTGAATATATTAACTAAATTGGGTTGTAATATCAATAATAAATGGCGTGACCATAGTGAGGCTCAAATTATTGACGTTGAAAAATTATTTTAATTAAACATGCATATTCATTTTCCTTTTTTTTATATATTCTACATTTGTTTCCTATATAGAGAATAATTTATTTTTATTTTAAAGGATTCATGTGTCAACTCCAAGTTGACCGTGGACAAAGTCACATATTTCCCTCATATTGGGCTAAAGAATACTCCTTTTGCTGCAAAACGTTTTCCCTAGGCTCTCTAGGTAGCTTACTATATTATTCCATGTACAAAGTCGCCCATACCTATCAACCAAAATGCAAAATTTACGGTTCATCACTACCACAAATATTAATCATGAGGATAATGTTCAAAAATTGTTCTTTTGACTTCATTTTCTCTTTTGTGTCCTTGTCCCATAATAACATCACCTCCTTCAAGTGAGATCACAAATATTCCAACTCATCCTCTATTTGTTGTACTCTGGTATGAACAATGCCCATGTTTTCTATTAGCTAGAGTATTTCTTGATGCATGGTGTGTAGGGTAGAGATGACCCAACTACTTCAACCCCCGAATGGATAATCTCTTGAACTCCAACTTTCAAATGTAGACAATAGCCTGAAAATAGATTAACACTAATTTTTGAGTTCACTTTTACTTAAAACATTATAATATGAAATCCTAAGGAAGGGGATTCCAAATTTGCTTTCTAGGGAATATTAGTTACATGCAAAGATGGTATGGATTGGATACCCTAATTTTATTACTCCTATGGTTCTAAGAGTAACAATCTATATCATTATTTGTACATTAATCACACAAAGGTATATTTATATGCCTCCAGTAAATCACACTCTAATGTATTTAATCCTGCCCTTAATATCACCTGTACCTGCCTATCTCTCAACCAGTCAAACCCTTCCAACTTATTGTCTTCACATGAATATCACATACCTCCTCTGACTCATCCCCCTTCTAGAGGCTAGCACAGATCGATGGTTTCTTTGTCTTGATCACATATCAATGGTCCTCTGGCTAAATGCTTTTACCCTAAACCCATTTGGGTTTCTACTTCACCCTGAGCTGGGATTTTTCATTTTGTTGTTATGACGAGAGGAGCACCATGGATACCTAGCCTCTGTTTGGCTACGAAGGTGGAACTACCTACATTTCCTAGGTCATTCGGTGAGAGTTCTCTTGAAACACTACCCATAAGGTATTGGATTATTTCTGGGATTGTTGTATATATATAAATTTCTAGTTTGTTTATGTCAGTTTGTGGGTTGCAGGGGTTTAACACGTTCCTCTCTGATTCATTATGATGTGGCGCCTCGTGGAGAAAAATATACGCATGGCCGTCTTTCACCGATTTGTTTCTGTCACTTGACAGGTAAAACATTTTTGTAGGACCCCCTAATTCATTTTTCGTTCTCAAGCTCATGTTCTCCTACTTTATTGAGATGGGGTCGATTTTCTTGTAGGATTTCAGTGTTTACATTTCCTGACAATGGTTCTCCTAGTAATGTTGGTGCCCTAGGGTTTAGTAGCAACTCATAGTCACATGTAAACTTGATTCCTTCTGACTCCTCAGTACATTTGTATTCTAAATTCTAAATTTGATTCTTATGCTTCAACTTTGACCATCGAGTTGTTTTCCAATGGCTGCATCCCAGATGAGCAGAAGAATCGCCCTCTTTCCAACATGAAATCGTAGGTAAGAGGGTTTAAACTCTTATTTTAGCTTTTTGTGGATTATGGCAATTTTCTCTTGCTCCAGACATTTCTAATAACTCTTTATTGTCAATTTGGGGTGTTGGTAGGTAATAGCTCAAGCTCTTCATTCATTTTGGCTTTATGGACAATATTGCAACCTGGGTCCTCACGCACTTGCTGATTTCATGCTAGGTGGGTACCCTTCACATGGTTTTCTCCCAAGGTAGTCACTGTTTATTTGATATGACTCATGTTTCCTTAGCCACCATAGTGCACCATGACATTTTTTGTCTCTTGAAGACCTATGTCTATGTTTGCAATGATGGTTAAATATGCATCAATAAATTTTGGTCTTATTACCCCTATTTGAAGGAACTTTAATAGGAAGTGGACTCACCCTTGCCATAAATGTAATGTTAACGAAGCCTCACTCACTCACAGTGTTGGCTGGACTATATAATTGGATAAAATTTATAAGTAACTTATACTATCCTATATTGTCTTTATGTTATGGTTTCGAGTCACTAGTACAAAATGGCTAATTAGTTACCAAACAAATGACTAAAATTTGCATATAAACGACAATTTTTTAGTCGGTCACTAATAGTGGCTAATTTATAGTATCTTATAACATGACCAACTTTTAGTCGTTTTAGCTTAGTCATTAATTGGTTGTCTCAATTTTATCGTATAGTAGTATATTTAGTCATAAATTTGGTCATAAAGTTAGTCATTAAATTAGTCATTAATTTGCATAATTAATGACCAAATACACAACAAAATATACTACTATATGATCACAAAAAAAACCAATTAAAGACCAAATAAATATGACTAAATTTTGGTCATATTATAAGATACTGTAGATTAGCTACTAATAGTCGTATATGTGCAAAATTTAGTCGTCATTTCTAATCACAAATTTATCATTACGGTAATCATTTATATTTTTTTCGTAGTTTCATATTCATTATATAAACGACTAATTTAGTAGTTTATATTCATTTCACTTACTTACATTAATAGAACTATAAATGACTAATTTAGTAGTTTTAGATTGATTTTATGTGTTCATTATTAATCAACATAAATTAATTAGTATGATTTTGCGACTAAATAAAAAAAATGCTATACAATGTGCATGTTCATCTAACATGAAAACACAAAATTACATATGTTAATTACAATACTAAATAATATCGAGTACAACTATAAATAATTTCAACCACATAAATTATATTATATGCAATGTCAAATATTACAACATGAGTTTCCAACTTAATATTGGTTGGACTACAATTTATACATAAAATATTGTTTCATCACTTCAAAACATTATCATTGTGTTTCCAAAGCATTGTACGTCAATTCACCAACTCTAAAAACTTGACAATCAATCTCTATGTGTATATCTCATGCGATATATTGGCTTTAAGGGTATCACTAGGTTGGTTCTCTTCTCTCTCTCTTTCTGCATTTTCCGCTTCATTTTTATTGGTCTCCTCTTTCTTCAACTACTACTTCTTACCATCAATTCTTAATTCCTCTTCTAAAAATGAAAGAAGATACAATGTAGAGTATAAGACATGAAATATGATGAATGCTGAAATATAAACTAAAATAGACTATAAAATATTTATACAACATATAGCTCAACATCAACTATGTCGATGCCATTTTTCCCCAAAATGCAAGAAACTCAAACTAGTTTTATTCAATTGGCAATAGTAGGCACTATGTGACCAAATGACCTACATAAACAAAGAAAATAATGTGTCACCATATAAAAGAACACCTGAAAAATCTACATCCAATGACGAAAATAATTATTTAAATTTTCCCATATATTAACTAATCATCGATATTACTAATATGTACTTGTAATAGAAAAGGGAATATATTTACTGAAAATTTGAAATGTAGGCATAATATCTTCTTAAGTTAAGACCCTTAATGTATTGAAATGTCAAAATATCAATGATATCAAACAACTAAATTTAAGGACTATTAAAAAAATGAAGGAATCAATACACAAGCTATACAAGCCTTTTTCTAGCATAGAAAAGATACATTGTCACTTAAAATTGTTTTGAGATCTCCTTATCATGTGACCTAAATTTATGGCAAAAATATCAATCATGAAACTCAGGAAACTCAAACTAGTTTTATTCAATTGGGCGATAGTAGCCACTATGTCACCAGATGACCTGTATAAGCAAAGAAAATAAAACGTCACCATATTAAAAATAAAATAAAAAAAAGAAGAGAAGAAGAAGAAGAAGAAGAAAACCCTGAAAATTTTGCATCCAATAATGAAAAAAACTATTTAAATTTTCCCATATATTAACGGATCATTGACAATACTAATATGTACTTGTAGCTAAAAAGGCATAGATTTACTGAAAATGTGAAATGTAAGCATAATTTCTTCTTAAGATAAGACCCTTAACATATTGAAATGTCAAAATATCAATTAATTATTTATATCAGACAATTAAATTTAAGGACTATACTAAAAAATGAAGGAATCAATACACAAAAGTTCTACAAGCCTTTTTTTCCACCATAAAAAGGATACATTCACTTAAAACAATTTTGATATCTCCTTATTATGTGATCTAAATTTATGGCAAAAATATCAATCATGAAACTCAAGGGAAATTTACCTATGTCACTTGCATTAAATAACTTATGGAGCACAGATGACCATCAACCAAGTCTACCACATGAATTAGTCTCAAACCTAATACCATTGGAAGTACAATAGAATGGAAATAAATAGTTGCAAATAGACAATATAAAATACATAAACAAATAAATGAGTGAGGAGTTAAAGTAGCATATTAAAGAGTTGACAAGAGTCAAAAACATATGCAAGCTTCAAAAGAAATAGGTTCAAAGATCTATGACCTATAAAATGGTCTCTTAAAGTTGTCCAAGTATCAATGTTCAATAAGTAGCACATATTGCAGTTTGAAATCAATATGTTCTAATATATAATAGTCTCATAAATATCCTAAGAGACTGACTTTGATGCATACTAATATGACATTTTTGGAAAGATCTTATTCTGCTAGTAATTTCATGTGCATAGATTCAAAACCACAAAGTCTATGTTATCTAAAAAACAAACTGGCATCTCTATAAAAATTTGTAATAGCATCAAATATTGAAGATAGTATTTTATCCTACCACTGTGCCATCCTTTGTTGGGTAATCATTACCATAAATGTTCAACATTGGTTTCCTACCATAACCACTTGTTGGATGAAAGGCATGAGGTTATTTGGAATTCCCTTTGGATATTCACCAATCTGGCTACTTGGGTGAGCTCCAACGGGGTTGAAGTAGCTTAGTAAAATCATTCTTTGCTCTAGATCTAACTTATAATCATGGGATATATCTTCAAGGAAGAGTTGAAGAAACAGATGGAACATGCATTAATTTCTGTAGTTACATGGTCTGACTAACCCACAGGGCCTTCACTCAATGACCCTGTGACATATCACGTGCTTTCATGGCATACTAAACAATACCCCTAATTTGACTACATATTGGAAAATACCTTTAAAAATTACATTATTTAACCCCCTACCAATTTGAACCCAATATACCTTCCCAATTTAAGAAACTCCTACTTTCACAAGATATTGTAACTCTTTATTTTTTCATTACCTTTTTTATGCACCTTTATATTTTTTCATTAATTTTGAGCTCATTTTTTTATACATACCAATATAAAAACATTTTACCCCCTATTATATTCTCAACATATTATGCCATTTTCTCTTCAATATATATCCCTAATATGAATGCACGTGGTATGGTATTGCTCCCCTAGTGAAGCCCCCATGATCTAACCACTAATAACGAAATTATTTTAAGCGAAAAAAATGTAAGAATCTACTTAGAAAATATTAATAGTTATTAAAATAGCAATCACACTCAACAACTAAAAAATGCAATATCGAGATATAACTATTGGTGCACACATCAGGTTGAACAACATACCTTAGTGCATTCATAGGGATTCATCGCAGAAAGTTCGAAGTATTATACACAAGGAATCACCTTTGGTTGTCCATAAAATGTAGATGATGATGAAAAAACCATTTGATAAACATATTTGAGTAAAACATGATTACTCTTCAAGTTAAATTACTAAAAATAATTTATGAAATTAACATCTAGTAGTGTCATAACTGAGCAGCATACCACATTGATACCCATATCCTTGTATGCGATGGACATACTAAAATGGATGACAATAATCCCCATCTATCTTACTCACTTGCATCAGCTTTAATGAAAGCATTTTATATATTGATCTTAGAGAAACACTGAATAGAGATGTTATCTTTCCTTATAATTTTCATTTTTTTCCCTATTGACCCATTTATTGTGCCACTAGGGAGGAACCGGAAGGATCAAGATGATACATGTCTTCATTAGAAAAAATGACAAAATATATTATGAGATTCTATATCAAATTAAACATGGAACTTTCACACAATGAAAACAAATGACGAATTTGCTTAACATAAGAAATTTTTGTGCTTGTATGCTATGAAACACAAGTATTTTGAAAATTCATTCCATTACATATTTCATATCTGTAATCATAGTGAATCAGTTGTCACAAAAAAAGATTCCATTTTAACCAAATGGATGACTTATTTAGATGTAGGTGAAACAATGTAAATTTTTTAAAAAATTGCTCAAGTCAAATTGGTTTTATAATGCCCTCTTTGAAAAATATTTGGGAACTAATTTATGTACTTGTAATAAATCAGATAGAATATCAAAATCATGATTTGATCAACTAAAATACCTCAAATAATTCCTTGATAACTCTACTATCATTTGAAATCATGAATTAGATTGAGTTGGTGCTAAGAATAAGCACCAGGATAGCAAATTTATGTGCCAATGCATTTTTTGGTTGCACAAGATTATTAGTTCTTTCAGAATTATTTCTAAAGTTGATCCAATTCTTACAAGATAAGAAAGTATCTACTCAAAAATGAAGTTCAAAAATAAATCAAGAAAGTCAAGGATATTTCAAATCCACATACTTCAGCCTTCAAGGAATCAGATATGAATAGAATGAAGAAATAGCCATTGTCATCAATGTTCACTAATATATACATCAAGTACTTTGAAAAGAATTTATTAGGATCCCTTGAACTAAAACCAGATCAAAGGGACCAATTCATAGATGTATGAATATCGAATGCTCTCATGGAATGAAAATCATGAATGAATTTCTCAATCATCTCAACAACCAAAATGAAAGCATCAGATTCATGATGGAGGTGGAAAATAATAGGAGCATTCCATTCATTGATGTTCTCATAAAAAATAATTAAGATGTATCCTTATTGGCTTATCCCGTCAAGTTTACTAGAATAAAACCCATACCACTAGATACTTGCACATAGATTCTCCTCATTATCCAGTGCAAAAACACGCTGAAATCATAACTCTGGTAATGAGCCACTCAGATCTTTAAAGATGAGCACAGAGTAATAAATAAAATAGTTGGAAAAGATATTGAGAATAAATGGCTATAGTGAGAGAAAATATAACAACACTCTCATAAAGGAAAAGATGATCCCCAAAGAAGGCTAGAAGAAGAGAATGTAATATCATCAGGGGAGTGACATAAAATCACAAAAACAATGAAAAGGGGTAACGAAAAATTCACATCTCCGCCCAAATACCATACCAGGAAGGTTAGACTATGTAAAAGTCCTAATCAGTCCTAAAATGCAGAAAGGCATCCACACTATAACATGTTCTTTTGGAAAGATTTACATTACAGAAACTAGTAGGTATATGCAAGCTAAACTTAAGGGGAACTATGCTAATATCATTTGATAACTCTACAATAATGCCTCTACATTGGCACAATTCTATAATATACAAAATTATAAATATCATTAATAGTTGCAAGTTTTAGAATTACCTTTCTACAACCATGTTTGTCCATAATCTCATATAGGTTTGAAGTGCCAACTAGATTGTTCTTATAATAATGTAATGGAATTTCTACACTTTCACCAATAGCCTTCAATCTAGCAAAATATATCACGACATCAAATCTACACCATGAAAAAGAAAGACTTCTAATTATATTAAAGAATTTACTACTCGTAAGGGTTCTAGTGCAAGAAATGGAAGGATAGTACACAAAATCAAGAACAGGGAACCAGTCAACAACAACTCAACCATTAGAATAAGTAGTGTAAAGCTAGATATATTTGATAGTCTACAACTATCCCTAATTTATATACGATGCTAATCAACATACTATATTGTAGATGACAAAACACAAATTATGACCTACGAAATCTTGAAATAAAAGATAGCTACAGATGTTAAAAAAAAGGCATACAAATGGAATATGTAAATGAATGATTCAGAACATTTTATACCCAATAAAAACATCAAAATAACAATAATAAACATATAAAATTTGATTTAGTATCTACAATGTAGAATGTAACATGCATAATCAAATACACTACTTACTTGGCCAATGAAAAAAACTTCTTTATATCCTCTTTATTGCAAATATCTCCTTGCAATCATAAGCACAATTCACTTTGATTATTCTTTCCATATATAGTACCAATTTTTCTATCATTACAGCCTAACCATAGTTTAATATATATTCAAAGATATAAGTGACTCTTCTAAAAAAACATAATACAACTAATTTACAAAGGAGACTTCACTGTTGCAAATGACATGCAAATTGAAGACTTGTTGTCCATGATGATGGATGTAATTTCCTCTCGAAATATCAAACATTTTACAAAATTTACACAGTTCAATATCTAGAATTCCAGCATCATGGGTTTTTGTTGAAATCAATGCAATCCAAAGGAGGTGAAAGGTACAACTAGTTAAAATGATCTGTCTAAAAAATGAATCTTCCTCAAAACCACAATAATACAAACCTTAACAATTTAAGAGTAAGTATATATTTTAAGTAAATACGAAAGATAGGTCAGATCATCTAAGGACTTATGCTCTGTCACCATGCTTACCAATTTGTTTTGTTGAAGTTAAAATTACCTCAAATTTAAAAGCCTGCAACTGAAATCATAGTGTTTTATAGGAATTCATTCTTTTAACATGACTTTTTTGGGTTATATAAAAGTAAATTAAAATAAAATAAAAATTTTATACCTTCACCTATCATACATTCTTGTCAATTCTCCAAATACATTCTCGCTTGTTTTTGTTGTGAAATCGACTATAATTTGTGTCCCTAAACACTAATGGAAGCTAAAAATTTGTTCCTGAAGAAATACAGTCTGTGCCTTTTCCTGAAGCAATGCAATTTGTTCCTATGCTTAAAGCACATGTCGCTATTGAAAACCTAGAGATTTTAACAATTCCCTGTGGATGTGCTTAAACCTAAATCACCCTGTCAGAATAATGATCTACTTGGCACTAGAAAAAACTACTACAACACTAGAATTCCACAAAATAAACAACTTCAAATTATAATTCTTAGAAATCTCTACCAAATTTTGGGAAAAGAACCATTTCCTCCTACACTAATAAAACCTAACATTGAATCGTTCAAAGCATTTGTTTCCCTATACTAGCTAGAGAGAGAGAATAGTAGAGTTAAATGAATGTGCCATTATTGGTTCAATTCATATCTAAGTAAAATAATCAGGACTTGTCATAATTAAATATTGATTACCAACCAATCCTCAACTTGAGGTTAACTACTTCCTTCACTTGTCATCCCTGAGTAAGAGTTTTATCCATGGCACATTCAGACAATGGCTCATTGTATTATTCTTATTACCAGGGCCACGCGAATATCATTACATGCAGAGAAAGAGGACCCACATGTCAATTTTTCTATTGCTTGTTCAATCTGTGAGCATGACACCCTCAAATCTAAAACACTTTAAACCTGAACCATGGAGTTGTTGTAGTAATAATCTTATCCGTCGAATCACGTTACAAACAAAAACTTGTAGGTTCAACGCACTCAATCCAATGGAGATGGTAGTTTCTAGCTTTTGAAAGAAACAACATCCATCTACATGAATACATAATACATAGATGTTTTTTAAAGAGATGGTAGTTTCTAGCTTCCGGAAGAAAAGAATATTCATTTATCTAAATATATAGATGGTTTTTAAAGAAAATAAATAGCTAGTTGTGTAGATCTAGCTCGAGTTGTTTGGTGAACAATCTCTTTTCCAACAGTATAGATTCAAGTATCCGTGAACAATCCATTTTCCAATGGTATCGATTCAACTATTTGTGAACAATCCCTTTTCCAACAATATAGATTCAAGTATCCGAAAATCATTTCCCCAACTGCAGAGTTTCAGTTTCCAAAAACATGTGATATTAGATATTTTACATGTGATATTATCATCACAATTGTCATCTAAAAGATGTTAGAGATGATGTCTGAAACTAAATTTAAGGAGACAATTTTTATGGGTGTCTACTATAATTTAGTTGTAGGAATGTTCCTGTGTCCTTTTCAAAGGCTTAAAAATTTGGGATTGAACCATGCCAAGGTACTTGGATTTCAGATCTTTTTCCAATGATTCATGCAGTAAAAAATGAATCGAAATTGCTCACTTTGATTTTATAGATGGATTCACAAATAATAAATATGTAGAGTATATGGATCAAGTTGTTTCAATCCTTGAAATTATCACTAGATTCCAATAAAAAATATGTTAGTAAGCCCTTCCATGGAAAAAAACTAGTGTGATGTGGGCATTAATGATGGTTAAATTCCAGGTCTACCACTGGAAAGTCGTAATCTTATAGGGATTTTTGGTTTTATGTAAATGCAAAAAACCATAGGCCTATGAACTTTAGAGTGCCCACACTACAATACAGGAATGCATGGGATTTTTACACGATAGAATTTGGGTTCCAATCCTATGGAGCCTACTTACATTGCATTGCATGCCCTGTATTTGAACACTTGACTACACCACCTCAGTCAAAAATATCTGCATTCCTTTAGTTGGAACTCAAAAGAATTTAACTTCAATGAAATCCTTTTCTGGAATACTTTCTGATGCAACTGTCTCAAGGTTTATCCATTTTTCTACGGGTCTGTGAATAGACAGAAAGGATGGATGAGGTTGAGCAGTGCTTGGAAAATATCATGGTCTTAATAATTCTGGATAGGAAGTTGAGTCAGTTGAAAAATAAGAAGAGTTAAGTTGAAAAATTGACCCAAAACGAAATCCAGTAAATGAGTATGATTTACTAGTGGCATTTGAAAAGGAAATAATAGGATCTGAAGAAATTGATTTCTGCCCTTTATATGTATATCACCACTAAACAAATTACGACTAGGTAATGAACTCAAATAATACTGAGATGCAGATGCAACTATAATGATAACTTGATGATATATCCTGTCATTAAAATGCAAAGGTATTGTAAATGACTAAAAGAAATCTCTAGAAGAAAAGCATGATGATGAATTGAATAGCTCGACCTTCATTCTTAGCTCAGTTATAGGCTGGGAAGATGAGCTAAAATTCTAAGCAAGCAATTCAACTCAACCATCATCAAAAGTGGGCCCATCAATCAAGTCAAAATCTCTCAGAACATATGAAGCTCCAAGGGACGATGCACTGGTGTCAACCTTCAAAGTCAATCCAAAAGTTTTAGCACTAATACCAAGAGGCATTTTGATTACTTCATTCTCCCCACTTTCATCAATGTGATTCTATTCTAAATATGGATTCAAAGGACTACAAGGCCTGGTAGGAGCAAAAGGTTCAACAATTGAAGATATAAAATGTTTTCCACTCATTTATTTGCATCCAAATCTGATTGATGGTTCACATATTTGAGAAGATAAATGCGTTGTTATTACCCCATCTTCAGATTTTTTTCTCATAAGCCACATTAAGATCAATATCTAATGAATCTCTATTTCCTTGTCCAATTGAATTAAATGTATCCGAATATGAAATTGGTATTTTGGAGACATGATGTTGAAGATCACTTATTTCTCTAGTATCTATTGGTCAAAAAGCACTTGTTTCTCCAGATCCTTTCTAACCTAGTTATCCTATGCTTTGCACTGGATTTATTGAAGGAATGAAAGCTACCTTTGACATAGAAACCACTACAGTTGGTGTTGCTAAGCTAGTGAAAAATACGGTAAGGGGAACAAAAGCACTTGTGTAAGGCACAACTGATAAACGAGATGTTGATTTGGATAGTGTTTCGTCATAATGATCTACTTCATCTAGTTCAATAGATTCATTTAACTCAAAAGAAAGTATTTCTGATGAATCATTTCGTTCATCATACTTTGCTAGAGGGACAATTGTTGCCATAATTTGGTGAAAAGAATGCAATTCATCTCACCACACACTCTGTACTATTGTTTTCAAACAAAATTCTTGATTTTCTACAAATCTTGAAGATACAACTATAATTCTTTTTGGACCTTCATAACCAATATTAGAAGATACCTCTTGAAGTTCATTATGTTTGATTTGAACTTTCCTTTCAATGTCACAAATATCAAGAACAATACAAGATCCCTTCTCTGTAGTAAATTTTTTCTTGTCATAACTAGTAGCCACATTGATTCCTTTATTTGCTACTTCTGCAGATGCCATAGTCTACTCTGGTTCCATGCACTCTCTTTTTTTTATCACACTTTCCTGAGTTTCCTGACTTATATGTGATGCTCCTAGCAACAGGAAGATGTTAATTACTTTTGTGTTCACCCTTTCCTTGGTCTTCATGTTCAATTCCATGGGTAGAATGACATTCCTTGGCATCAAGTCTGTCAGTACTTTTATTTTGGTCATAAGACAAACTTATATCCTCTACATCTTTATCAGACAACTTATTATAGCTAGACTACTTGTCATGGACCTCTTCTTTTTCCAACCTCGTTTTCCACTTCATGTGTAATTTGCACAAAATCATTGTCAAAAAGGCCTGCATGATAATTATTTGGCTCCCTAACATCAGAATCGGAGGCACCTGTGCATGGAACATATCCTTCACTTGGATTTTCTTGGTTTTCATTTCCAACCTATTTTTCCTTTTCGAAGCAGTGTTCATTACTTCCTTGGTTGTCTCCTTGTACACTAATTCCCTTGACATGTACCTTTTCTTGTTGTAAATTAATTGCATTATGCATTTGGTGTCCACCAAGTACCTCTTGTCCGTCTCTTCTCTCTAGTTTAGATTGTTTTTCAAAGTTGAATCCAATTGGTCTTTTTCTTTTATGTACAGTTCTTTAACATCATAACAAAACTCATACCTTGGTTATTCCCTGCCCCTGTTTGAACATGAGTGCTCTTGTATTATGTCTTCAATAAGGCACTTTATACCATCCCCTAGCATAGCAACATTTACAATTTCCAAAGCCCTGAAAGAGGAATACAAAGCATCCTCCTTTTTACCGGTAATTTCTAAATTTTGAAATGTCTGCAAGTTAATTCTAGAAGCATCTTGATGATCCATGGAATAGTGATCATCCTTGTCTTTCTTCATATTCGACACATTTGACCTACTACATCATCAATTTGAGGTGAATATAGTTTGGATCCATAACCTAATAAACCATCTTGGCCTTAATTGTCTCATGTTCTCATGAAAGTTGTTACAGAATTTCCCATTACATTTTCATTCTCATCTTTTGAGATTTCAGTCACAACTATGCTTGCTAGTAAATTCATCCAGCATTCATCCATGCTACTGTTTTTGCTTGAGAATGGATAGAGAATCCTTCACTAATACCTTTTGAGTTCCCACTAGGTTCACAATATTTTCTTGTTTTTATCCCAACAGTCCCCTCTACCAAGTCTTCCTTTCACTTTTCCCTTTCACCAATGTCTAAAGACGAAATTTGAGCTGTATTGCACATTTCCAACATTTTTTCACTATTTTCACCATTAATGTTGCACTGCACTCCTCAATAGGTATAGAACTTATGGATTTGGTTTTATTTCTCTAGCAATCCTCTATATTAACCTCTGGAGAGGAATTACCATAAAAAATAATATTCATTTCTTTTATCTTCCCATAGTGCGCATCCTATTTTTCTTTCTTTCCAGGAGAAAGCCCATGGTTCCCAAGAACTTCTTTATCTACATTCAATCGACAATTTACACTTCTAGTAGGGCTTCAGGATGGGTTAGGAAGTCTTAGTATCAAGTATCAACCTCTGAATGTTATACACTCGAGCAATATTTGTTCGTTTGTCAAATAATTTTCCAAAGTGTGAGTCTTTCTCAACTGATGCATTTATAGTACCTAACTATGCTTTCCCAACCATGGATTCTTCGTGGCTCCCTAATATAAGTGAACTGTGGAAACTTTTGATCGAAATATTATGTGGTGAACTATAAAAGTAGACTTATTACTAACTAAACATACCATATAACTCTGAGTATCTTCTTTTTTGTACTGGACTAGCAACTTTTGCAAATATATAATGAATCAAATACAAAATGTCCTCTTAACTGTAAAATCAAGCAGCAAATTTCCTTTTTTATTTATCAAAAAAGCATTGTTGGAAAATGAACAAATTGATCTATTCATTTAAAACATTCAAGGGATATAGGATCAACTATAACATTAAAACAATAGCATAAGAAAAAAAAGTAAAAAATAATGGCAAGATGTGGTGAAGTTTCAGTGTCTTTACCAGATTTGTGTACTACAATCATATCAGCTGAAGCAATCAGTAGGAACCGTACACAGTAGCACAAGAGTTGTGTCCCATATTTTCCCATGGAATCTTGTTTGCCCCATACCCACACAAAAGGAAAAAATAGATATTCCCTTAGTCCACTATAACATAAAGTTGCATTCTTCACCGTGTTTCTTTCTAATATTTTTCAACAACACCTTTCATGTCATTTTCAAATCAAGAACTAAATACAATTACAATTGTATTAAAGTTTGACTTGTTTAGGATGTAGAAGTACTCAAATTTAGAGTAAAAAAGTACTAACTGATAACAAATTTATAATAATAAGATGCATGAAGCTTCATTACACTTTTAAACTTGAAGAATATAGAGATAATAAATCAAAAGTTCCTAAATTCCCAAACCATGCCAGTTTAATATGAACTATCAAATCAATTAAAAATTTGTAATTTATGGAGAGGGAAAGAGAGAAATTTAATGCCACATGACAATATACATGCAACACTTCCCTCTGAGTTGATTAGAGGAAAATAAATGTATAACAAATTTTAAAGAGACACACAATTTATTTATCTATAAATAATGGAACGCCACTAATGAAATTTGAAATAAATTCATAGTATTACAGTCTCCTCCCAAAATGAAATGACAAGGTAATCCTTGATAATTGATTTCAAATCCATTAGATGAAATTGATTTTTTTTTAGGAAAATCCATTTAGCATACCAAGATCCATATGTTGAGAAAGAGAAGCCTTTCTTTTTTTTCCAGCAAAAGCCTTCATAGCAGCAACAGGTAGCTACAACATCTTCTTTCCTAAACATAGACACCCAGTTATTGTATTTGTGTTTCCAAACATGTCTCAAAGTAAATAATATTTTCTAAAAAGATTTTCTTCCCCATTAAGCTATCATTTTCAAAGAACACTGGAAAGCTCTCCTGCATCAAGCCTTATAACCATGTCCCTCACTTCACTTATTTTACTATCAGACTACCTTTGCACAACAAGCATAGCCTCAACCTCTGCCATGGAGTCCTCCCTATCTTCTAGAATTTCAATTCTTCAGACAAATTCTCGAATACCACTCATCAGTGCACCACTAAAAGTATCGGGATTCCCTTTACATGTTTCCTCCCCAGCAAATAATAAGCAGTTTTCTACAGGCCTACCCAAAACATCATAGTCCTCTCCATAAGCAGCAAAGACAACATAAGAATAAGCACCCCTATTGAATCGGCCACCACCTCAGTTTGTAGAAACAAATGCAATGGGTTTTGGTATAGTAGTTTCTCCAAACAACTTTTAGAGCATCATGATTGCATGTTTAACATGATCAGAGGTTTCTAAATCTTGGCCATCTATTGAAACCTTTCCAACAACAATAACAATCAAAACTAGTGCACCAACTATTCTCTTCAGGTTCGAAAACATAAAACATCAGCCCCATAGCTCTATTCTCTTTGCATTTTCCCCAAAATAATCCACACTCTAATACAAAATAATACCTTCGAGAATCCCATAACTACCTTGTTCAAGAAAAAAAATCAAAGTTGTTGAATGGAGGCTAATTTCCAATCTGGAAAATCTAGTGAAAACTCTTTTGTATTTTCTTTCAAGTAGCTAAGGGGTACAGTTATTAGAACTACATCACCAACAACTCCTAATTATTCTCATTGCAAACTTTGACCTCTCTCTCTAATCCACCTTTTGACTTTGGTCCTTTGTAGAGTATGAAATCTATGTTACAACATGAGCTAGCTGAATATTAAGACCTTCGATTAATGCCTCCGTAATAGTGCTATAACCTCCTTTAATCATATAATGAGCTCCTCCAAAACCTCCGTAAGTATCATCATGATTCCAGTAAGGGAGTGAAACCCAACTAATTTTTGCTGCACAACCATACTACAAATTAGCAAAATGCCAATCCATAACTCATCTCTCAAGTGGATTGAGGCTTTCTTATTCCATGCTGGAATTGTTAGATAAATTTAGTTTATTAGGTTGAGATTCCATGTTAATTCCTTTTTCCGTACCTGCAACTATTAAAATGTTACTTTCAGAAACTGCCTTTATGCTAGAAACAATTGTTGCACTCAATGCCTCTAAGTCTCCCGCTGAGGAATCCAGAATTGTGATTTAATAGTCAAAATTGTTAAGTAGACCTTTACTGCTTTTTAACTCTGAACTAGTTGAACTTGATCAAGCAATGTGTAACCTTTTTTTAGAGCATGTTCTAACCCCTCATCCAAAGAAATGCGCATTGCTACAGCTCCATTTTGAGCAATAAGAATCACCATATCGTCAAGTGGGACGTTATACTTTACTTCAAGTGCCTCTTCTAAGGTGGTAGGAAATTTTGCCCAGTCGCATAATCATATAGAGGAAGTAACTATTTAGCACTATCAACTCTAGGCCAAGTTGTGTACAAAGAAATCCAGATGGCTCTAGTTTTTTTTTTTTTCTATTGTCACATCTACCTCAACACCAGTAATAATGCTAACACCTAGATCCATTAGCACTGAAAGCACTAAAAATTCTATATAAACTCTTCCTCCTACCCTATCTCATGCTTCCAAAACAATTATCTAACAATTTAACCACTACAAATGCATAGCAACTGCTAGCTCAAAAGGCCCTGCAGCAGTAAAATTATCGTTTTTCGACTTTCTAAAACAAAATTTCCATCATTGGCCTGTGATGATGCATTTCACATGGATCCTTGTTTATTATATTGTTAGTCCACTTGCAAACCATCCTTACGAATATTATGCCTCTTCACATATTCCACATTAAGCAACATTGTTTGGTTTTCACCTTCTACCTAAATTTTATTCTTCCCACGTGAAAGGTTTTCCTCATAATCCTTAATCTGACCAAGAATGAAAGAAACCTCCTCTTCTCCATCAATTCCTTTGTTGCCACAATTTTATGTCTACATACTCTCTTTTAAAAGCTTTGGCTCAAAATCATCTTTTGTTTTTCGTTTTTTCATTGCAACACCAACATTTATATACCCCTGCAATAATAATCATGCACATTGTGAGCCAAAAATTATCTTCTAATTAGATTTAATTTTTTTAAGGTTATAACAGATGTATGGAAATACATTAATGGCTACCAAAGATTCAACTCCTTTGAAACAAGATCTATGCAATAATTTTACCAAGAATTTGATCATAAATCAAAGAAGGAAATATTTTTCCAAATAACTGATAAGGATCTAATTTGCAAACCTTGAATGGAAGACATTTTCTAAGAGTATTTGTCTAGGCTATGAGACAATAAAATGCTGACCTAAGTGCACCTTCTGTGGCCTTGTAGAGTGGATTCATAGGCAGAGTTTTGAGACAATTCTGGGCGTTCACACATTGATGATTGGGTTTGGATTTTCGATAGCATTTCAAACTCCTTTTTTATCTTATCAAGTCTGAGATTGATATGTTGGTTATCTATGCTCTCTGGCCTATCGCAGTGACTGAAGGCATAGATCTATGCACATCAAGCTCCAAAAATGAAACAAAAATTTAGGTGAAGGTGGTTGACTGATCTGTGGCTCAAGCAAGCTTTTGAAGCTTATTTCTTAAGGAAAATCCAAGAATTGAAGGCTAAACTGTGATTCCCTAACAACAGTCCCACCAATCAGGGCACAAACAATAGTATCATTTTGAATGTTCTTAAGGAAATTTGGAAGACATATCTGTGAGACTTCTTGGAATGATTTTGAAGTTAAATTCCTGACATAATTATGAGGATAAGTAATTTCTTGACCTCCTGTCAAAATCATGGTATATTGGAAGGTTGTTGCAAACAAATACCATAGATCCGAGCTCTTATTTTCACTTACAAATATGAGATAGTGTCTGTGACAAAACTTGGCACTATCTAACCAAAGATCTGAGTGAATTTTGTGTGCATAGTTCAAGCTTATTCTAAGTCAAACATTTGTGGTAATCTTGGTATACTAATTGTTATTTGCTCGACATTTTCATGGCATTTGTTCGTATTTTTTTAAGCATATTTTTCAAACTAATTCAGGCTCGAAGTCATTTTTGAAGTGAAGCCATGAAGAAATTATGTGCAAGCTAGATTTTTGGCCTCTTATTTCTTGATGATTAAGCTCTACAATCCGGCACCTATCTGCATCCTTTCTTGAGGTTTCTTGTGTAAAATTCGTCCTACAAAACTACATGTTCTAGACGTATGCTATCTGATATTAATGATTGTATTTGAAGGACTGATAAAGGTTATGAACCTATAACTTTAAGATTTCCTGGTGTTGATCTAATGATGAATTTATGGGGCACCTTGGAAGAAATATTAAGATTGTGATTGTGTGAACAATCATCCTTCTTTTGGCATGTATGTGCAAAGTTGAAGTTGACAACAAATCAAAAATTACAGTCCATTTTTGATAAACCAAGTATCCATATGCAATAAATTTTTCTCATATGTGTCATGAATCAATAGGGACCACTATGTTAAAGAATATAAAAGAAAAGTAAATGTCTTTAGGGTTTGAAAATGTATTTGAATGAGACCAGCAGTAAGCAGATACAGGCAAAGGCAATAGACAACAACAAATAAAGGAAGAAGCAATCCTAAACCTCACTATACATGTAAATTTGGGCTTTGGTCATTGCTGTAGTTGTGAATTTCTTCCAAAATAGTGGAGAGAACATGACTTGTGTATTCTGTAAACACAGGGTCTATGTTTGGGTGATGTATAGTTCTTGTATTGAATGGTTGATTCCATATAGTTAAGAAAGGGTGTCTTACCATTATTAATAATGCCATGTGACGTAGAGAATGTAAGTGTTTATGTTGTTTTGTCATAAGAATTGCTACAGGGATGTATGGCTGATGTTGTGTCTGTGGTTGTTGATTCGATGAGTGAAAAGCATGACTGACCTGTTGTTGAGTTTGTTATTAGTGGAGGAAGAATTGTTAAATCAAAAGATTCATAT
This sequence comes from Pinus tabuliformis, assembly GCA_031772625.1. Taxonomy (NCBI): domain Eukaryota; kingdom Viridiplantae; phylum Streptophyta; class Pinopsida; order Pinales; family Pinaceae; genus Pinus; species Pinus tabuliformis. The sequence continues at coordinate 1,335,063,492 of CM062817.1, forward strand.
TCTTCTTAGAATATGAACAATCATGAAGATAGAGGCTCATCTTGCAACAATTTGAAGCTTCCTGAAATCTAAAAGTTAGAAAACATTAGTGTGATGAGATCTGTGGACTGACGTAAGGTTCGTGTACTCCAAATTGAAGAAGTAATTCTAACACTGTGTAATAATCTTTCGGCCTCAATTTACAATAGTCTAGTTATGTTTCTAAAGTCATCCCTGAGAGTTTGTGTTACTTACAGCAGTAAGGATTTATCTGGAGAGTATATATTGCTACTACTGTGAAGCGGTTTTGAATCTTGATTATATATATGATCATTGGAAGCTTGTTATAGTCTAAGCATTATAAGCTAGATTATGAAGATTACATAACTCTTTTAGCACACTAAGAGACTCAAATGTGAAATCTGCAATCAGAAATATGGCTTTAAAGGAAAGTACGCTATGGATAATAAAGAACTGAAGCTTGTGTACGTATATCTGAGATACACTATGCATTGCAACACGTAGGACAAATGGTAGTAGCTTATGTAGTTCCTTCAGACACTGATATAGAAGTCCATCCAAAATTCTTAATTAACTAACCTAGAGAAAATAACTGTGATGATGTACAAGAGAAACAATGATTTCTAGAGCTTGATCCCTCGTTGAAAAGAGCACTGAACCCCTAGTCACTAACAAAATTGTCTAATCTTTATTATATCTTAATTGTTGTGCTATGACAAAGTGGTTGGTCAATCGATGTGAGGAAAGAAGATCTGATTGAAGATTTGTGTGCCTTGGCATTAATGACCAGCGGTTGGGTTCGTTACATAAACATAATGTTGCTATTGAGCTATCATTATTATGTCCGATAGAGCTTATATATATTGTCAAGTTGGTATTTTGGTAAAGCCAAGGTTCTACCATTGATGCGCTACCATCTAGATGCAGAGAAGTTTATGGTGATAGAATTACATTAGTGAATTTGAATACAATAAATGACTAAAGCATTATGTAGTCCATCTAGAGTACGAAGATATTCAGATTAGTGACAATAAAGGCTATGAAGCAGGGTTGCTTAAAACATGTTGGCTCACTCAGATTTGTAGCAGTCAGTTCAAAAGCATTAGAGTAGAATTTAGAGAAATTCTCTTGGTATCTTCACATAATTGGAAGTTCATGTAAAATTTTGCTAAATCCATTGATTTACTGTTGAATGGTTATAGCATTTGTGAAAGTCTAATAGGGAAATTTTTGTTGATACAGTTGCAACAAGACGAGGAACAAACTGATGAAGTTCACCAAATGAAGTAAGACTTTACAGGGAGCTCTGACTGAATAACTTGATGAATCTTCTTGGAAAAGATGACTTTGATGATGCCTTGATGACTGTGGCTTGTGAACAAGGGTCTATAGTAGAAAAAGGGTAGGTTACAGTTGGCTCAACGATTATGTTTTTAGAGGGAATTATGACCCTCTTGTTTGTTAATATAAGAGGGAGTAAGATCAGTCGTGTATGAATATATAATATTAGATGGAGCTATTGATGATTTGGTCTACAAAATCATCACTCAGATATAGTCATGATTTTCAGAAAGCAGACTGGCTCTATCCTATATATAAAGGGATCTTTGCTTAAGATTGAATATTGAGCTTTGGGAACTCCAGGGGGCTTGGGGTACTTTCTGAGCTATGAGAGACCATAGGATGAGTGGTTCACCTTTCCCTATGATTGTGGACACATATATGTAGGATGAGTGGTTCACCTTCCCCTATTGTTGATGACATATGCATAGAATGAGTGGTTCACCTTCTTCTATTACATATGAGCAGGATGAGTGGTTCACCTTCTCTTGTGGGTACCTCAGTGAGAGATGCATATAGGCATCTGTTGACAAGTTAGTGGGACGTGGTTCATCATTTCCCCACATGTAGGACGCTCATTGCCTATGATTATTGGTTGACATGTCGATGGGATTTGGTTCATCCTTTTCCCACGATTGATTGTTGTGATGTGTGATTGTAGGATGTGGTTCGTCCTTTCCCTACGTGTGATTGTGTTTGTGATTGTAGGATGTGGTTCATCCTTTCTCTACGTGTGATTGTGATTGTAGGATGTAGTTTGTCCTTTCCCTACATATGGTTGTGAGCAGGATCTGGTACATTCTTCCCCTGCTATTGATTCAATATCATCCTACCCATGTAGTCCAAGACACATGGGAAATACCTCTCATATGGACAATGAGTTGGGAAAAGTTGTTAAGGACCATAGCACTACCGATGGATGCATCGGGTACTACCATACTCCCTATGACTAGAATGCATGGTGTTGTTCAACTTGATCTGGGACCAAGTTTGATTGAGGATTTACCTCTAGACCGACTTTTGCCAGTAGAGAGTGGTAAAGTCTTGTGACTCACTCTCGATCTATTCTTCTTCATTTTTACGTTAGTGTTCAGCAGATCAAAGTAGAGCAGATATGGGATTCAAATATAGTTCTTGGTGTCAAGATGGTTTTATGATCAGTGACAGTGGTTGATGGTTTGACAGGTAGAATTATCCCTAGTTGAGAAGGAGTGTTAAAATTGGAAACTAGGGCCAAATTCCACTTTGATCTACTCTTTTGAATAAGATTATTTTGGCATTGAATTCCTCTTTTTGAGAGGTCCAAAATCAACCTTAAGATCACCAAATTTGGATAGGGAAAAAGATTTATTTTCTTAAAATAAATTCTACAAGTCATGACCTTATTAAGGTGGGAAAAGTAAAATTTGAAATTCAAATTTGCCACCAAAATGTTAAGGTCGGATTCACCTCCATAAGCAAAAATTGTTATATATATAGGTGTCCTCCATTCTCATTAGAAATATCTTAGAGACATTAAAAGGCTTCTAAAGTATTCGAGTTCTTAAAGGAGAACACAGTGCTTGTTGTTTTGGGTCTCTCTTCTCAGGTAGGGCCGAGAATTTCTAGAAGGGCAACCATAGACTTTGAGGGAATTTCTGGAATGTTTGTGTGGGCTAAATTTTTCCTTTCAATATTGAATTATATAGAAGAAAGGCTGGTTGTATTCATGTACTGCTCCTGGGTTAGTTTGTGGACATTTTGAGACTACTATTCAAATCTACCCCTCTAGGGCAGCTGTAGGTCTGCATCATCATAGTCAAGGGAACTGAGACTACTATCATGGGCCCAGATTAGCTGTAAGGTTCAACGATAGTCTTATTCATGAATGTCAGTGGAAGCCGCAGTAGAAAATAGGGTCTTTCGATCAAATGAATGAAATCAGAGTCGACAGTAAGCAACCCTAACTAGATTATAGTTGACTGCATACTGGTATTACAGTTTGAGCCCTACACTTGTTTAAGATATTGAATCTTCAAATTGTCAAAGTCATTTTGACTTTGGATTATTGTACTCTCTCTCTCTCTGTTGAACATTCAATATTAATAAGAAGAATTGATATAGGTTTTTCCCCATCTTTGGGTTTTTCCCTGGCTTGAGCCATATCCTTATGTACTCTTGTCTTGGCTTGTCTTCTATTTCTATATCTTATGTACTTTATTTAGTCACTGCCAATTTGATAATATTTCAAGAGATTACTAATGGCTATAAAATAGACTAATAAATGAGCTTATATGAAATTTTGAAGTGACTGTCCTAAGCTAAGAACATATTATCTAAATTAACAATTTTTACAGGCTTGTCAAAGTTTGAATTTCTTGAGAAAAACCTCTGCTAATGAATTATGTGAACAATAAAAATAAAATAAATTCCATATGAATTCTTGAGGGCCAATTGTGAGGAAAATATTAGACATTGTGCATGCACCTCGGACCCATGCCATTTGAATGAAATTGTATTCTGACTTGTGTAAATATACATCAACTTTAAAACAAATGGAGAGTTATTGCAATGATGGAGGCTTTGACAAACTACTAGGAAGCACAATTATAATTTCACAAGAGCCAAAATGGAGTTCTTGGAGACAACTCAGGTAACGCAGAAAGAGAACGGAAACCAAAAGGCCATATTTAGGTACTCGAAGTAAACTTGGCCCACTTCTAATGTGCATACATGCTGTCATCAAGGAGAGTAGAGGTGTTCGTTGTATCTGCAATGAAAAAACCTCTGCATTAAGCCATAAGGAAACCATTTTGGTTACTTTTTGAACATGCCCATTATCTGCCCTAACTATTAGTTTTCTCTTAACTATTAACTATTAATCTGATGACTTAAAAATCTTCAATTGTCTAACATTCCATCCGATGGTGCAGACTAGTACACAATGGTAGTTGGGGAGTTTTTGTCAAAGGGAATGCCTTACGGTGTAAATATTCTTCACAAGCTAAAGAACAAAGCTGGTGAAGAATATTTCCTGAGCTGTCATAGCACAACAGACTCAAGACTCTTATTTTATGAACGTAAAGTGGTCAATCGCTTTTCGGTGTTGAGAAATAGAGTGATTTTATAGAAGAATCACTAAGTGTTGGAGATGTTTCTCCAAGTTAACAATAGATCAAGAGTCCATTGTTTTTCTAGTTAAAAGAAAGTGTTAAAACCCCACAAAATAGACATAAGAAGAAAATAAAAACAATATGAAAGGATGATCTCTTGCACAAAGTAGATTCTTTTCTTTTCTGTGGTCAAAACAAAATTGAAGTAGAGTGTTGAGTAGAAAAAAATCCAAATACTTTGAGAAGGTGAACTCTAGTGTGTAGAAAGCTTTAGTTCGAAGTAGTTGTAAGTGAAGGAGATAGTCTATGAAAGAAGCAAAGTATTTTGAGGGAAGAAGGTAGAATCCAAAAACTTAAGGATGGTGTAGCATATCAAGTTAAGGCATGATAGATTTTAAAAAAAAATCCAAGTCCTCACTCTAATGCCTGTTAGAGGCGACCTAAAAAGGTAGAATCATTTAACGTATGAAGTTACAATGTGCAACAGAGAAATAGTGCGAATTTGGAAGAATATTTAGATGGAAACAATTATGCAATACACATCCACTTAGCAGAGACAGTGAGAAGTCTCAGAGAGCATGAGATAAACAATAATTCCATTTCTACTTTGATTTGGTCAATATTTGTAGATAGTTACCCAATACTTGTCATATTTATGATTTGTATGATATATATGTTATAAAAGTTGAAACAAATCAGTAACACTTATGTACAATGAGAAAAGTGATAGCTCTGTGGCTAGGGTTGGAGAATATCTCAAATAAATGTGGTAGAATTAGATTTCTGCAGGGCCAATAGGCCTCATGCCTATGTCCTAACCATCTCCATTGTTGCTCTCCACTTAAGTAAGCATTTACAAGGCTGATTAATATGCTTCACAAGCTAAGGCACTAATCTAGTGAAGAATACCTCCTAAGCTACCATAACTCAATAGACTCAAGACTCTTATTTAGCGAAGGTAAAATGGTTAATCATTTTTCAATTTTCAATAATAAAGTGATTTTCCAGAAGAATCACCAATTGTTGAAGATGTTTCTCCAAGTGAAGCATAGTTCAGGAGTCCACTGTTTTGCTAATCAATGGAAAGTACTAAAATCCCCCAAAAAATAGACAGCAGAAGAAAATCAAAACGATATGAAAAGAAAATATCATATGCAAAGTGGACTCTTTTCTTCTCAGTGGTCAGAATAAAATTGTAGAATGTTGAGCTGAAAAAAATCCAAGAACCTTGATAAGGTGAACTACAATGTGTAGAAAGCTTCAATTTGAAGTAGCGATAAGCGAGGGAGATAGAGTCTGTGAAGGATGCAAAGTATTGTGAGGGAAGAAGGAATAATCCAATAGATTAAGGATGGTGTAGAGTATCCAGTTAAGGGAGAATATAGTTTTCAAAACAAAATCCAAGTCCTCACTTGGATGCATGTTAGAAGTGAACTAAAAATTCACTCATTTAATGCATGAGGTTACAATGTGCAAGAGAGAAATAATGAGGATGTGGAAGAACATTCAGATGAAAACAATTATGTAATACATGTCCACTTAGAAGAGACTGTGAGAAGTCTCGGTGAGCATGAGATAAAAAAATAATTCCATTTCTACTTTTATTTGGTCGATATATGCAGATGGTTACGCAATACTCGTCATTTTTCTTATTTCTCTTATATTTGTGCTATAAAAAGATGAAAAAAATCATTAACACTTATGTACAATGAGAAAAGTGGTAGAATCATATTTCTCCAAGGCCAATAGGCGTAGTTCCTGAGGCCTAACCATCTGCATGCTCACTATCCATTGCAGCCCTATTTTTCCCACCCCCAAAATGAAAAAATGTTTGAGGACAAGGTCGACTTCGCTGAGGATCCACATGAAGGTTGCAACATCTAGTGTAGCCCACTAAAACCCTCATCATCTACAAAAACTACTAGCACATCAAATCATGATGACAATATGACACTCTTGATAATCCTAGTGAACAATGAAAATGAGGTTTGGGGGGTTTAGAAAGGACATACAATGCTTGACTATCGTTCCTTCACATGCCATAATTATTGGTACTCTTAGTGAACAAGGCAAATGAGGTTTGGGGGGTTTAGAAAGGACATACAATCCTTGACTATCGTTCCTTCACATGTCATGATTATTGGAACTCCTAAAAATATGGCGATTTCCTTGGCAATCAAAAAGACTCTCCTCACCCTGAAAATGTTTAGGAAGTTACACCTCTTGTTGAACCTACTCCATTATAAAACAACTACTATTATACAAAAGCTTGTTAAAAAACAAAATGTCAGATGTGAAAAACAAATCTCTGTTTCATTTAGCAAGTTCCCTTCATCCTTGCACAAAATTCCATAGTGCGTGAGAGCACAAGCATTCTGGGGATCAAGCACAATAAATTTAGCAAAGCATTCAAATGTTTTTAGAATGAGACCTTGCATTTGGACACATTTTCATCAAGATTGGTAGGCTTTGTTTCTAGAATAAATCCATAGAGACCAAGCGCATTTGGAAATTTAATTGTCGATCACATTATATTGGCATAAGACATCACATCCTTTCCTTGAAACCTTCTAATTGATGAGGATGAAGGGGAGGAGGTAGGAAATGGCCTATTTGAGTTCTCGTTGTTGCCTATAAAATCTCCTTGCACCCTTCCAACATTCATTATTTGAGACTGAGGAGATTGAGTGACATGAGGTTTTTTCGATACCATAACTAAACCAATTCCACACTCCACTCTTCAACGCCCCCAGTTTTCCATGCTGCTCCACTTCACAATATTGCTCCGTCAAAATACAAATAAAAATGCCAATGGTTACATAGTTATTTTAGAAAGCTAATCATATTGTAACCTGCCATTAAACCAAGCTTTGGGATGATAAGCTTTACATTAGGGTAGTGCAAGACAAATTTTCGATGGCTACTTGTTCTGAAAGGCAAAACAACAAAAATCTTAAATTCCCACCAAATTAATAAATCTGTGGAGGGAAATATAAAAAGATTTTTCCAACAAATTAATATATGTGTGGAGGGAAATATATAAGGAGTTTGAAATGTTAAATCTCCCACTAAATTAATAAATAAATAAAAACTTAATTATCACTAAAAGAGGTAAAAATAAGGCACGATAAAACGTAGGGTAACAAAGAGGGATTTTTTACCTCTTCATCAATGCCAAATGCTAATAGCAAAAAATAACCACTCCCTATGTTCAAGATGTTAATAGAAAAAAAATGATCACCTCCTATGTTCAAGTCTTTATTTCATATTGATATACATCCCTTCTCATTCTATGTTTGTGTGATATTTGTCTCGAAGAAATATATATATATTTGCTTCATTTTTTAATATTTCAATATATGACCTTTTAAAGTCAATATTAGTGAGTGGAATGTTGAAGCTCAACTACAAATATAGGCTATCAAAATAATAGTTAAAAAAATAGGTCGCAATGATGTCTATCTAATAGACAAAATGTATATATTTTAATCCAATTTTATTGGAAAAAAATAAATTTTAAGATTTTGATTAATCTAACATTATTCGTGTTTTTTTGAGGTTTTAAATCAATAAAATATCCTTAAACACTTCTAATCATGGAAGGGCCATGAGCAAAACTATGATCCAAATGTAATGAAACTTCTTGTTACACTAAAAAATGTCACCATGACTATTTGCAGTTAGTATGGCTCCATCAACTGTCATACTATCCTCCTTGGCAAGCCTCATACCTTTGCTCTCCATGTCAAACTCCAAAGAAGAGAGAAAGTCATTAAAAATCTATATATCTCTGGGTACGCAGTTTCTCTTAGCCTTACCTACGTGTACGCACCCCAAGTTCACAATACCTGCGTACTTGTACGCTCTGTCTGTAAAGCAATGGGTGCGTACTCCTGTAAAGGTCAAAAGGCGCAAATTTCACTCCGAAAAAGTTACTTGTGGTCATTTCTAGAGCATTCTAGAAGTTTGTTTGACGTGTATGAAGCGCCTCCAGATGGTTCATGTATCCCTACCAAAGAGGAACTTATCCCATCAAGGGGGGAGCTATCCCATCCAAAGAGGGGCTTATCCCATTGATGGTGGACCTGAATAACTTCCTCTAGAGCACTATAAATACAGGCATTGGGCCAGAAGGAGGGGAGGTTGAAAGCTGAACATTCCTAAGGGTAGATGCTGCTGGAATTAGGACTTCCTTGTAGAAGCTTGTGAGGAGAGATTACCATCTTTGCTTGTTTCATTTGGAAGTGGGTGAGCTGATCAGAGTAAAGGAGAACTCTTCTGGACCCTGGGAGGGACCTGCACAACACCAAGGCTCAGGTTGTAATGGTTCCTTTTGTTACCTTTTAATACAAATAAGTCCATTCTTCTCAACAATTTGTTATTTATGAGTTGTTTCATATACTCCTTGGTCTATATGTTAAATATGTTTTATTTTATGTGATATTCAGGTGCTATTTAATCGTTTGATTGTTAGTGAATGCAGGTTTCGAAGAAAAGGAGGAGCTCATCTGGATCAACGAAGCTGGACTACTACGACAGCGTTGGGTTACAGGTAGCATCTAAACACTTGATTTCTCATATTGTAAATGCATATTTAGAGAAGGATTGCTCTTCCTTGTCTTGTTTGTCACTAGAAAGTCTTAGGCTTCTAGGGAGGTCGGTTGTGTCCGCACTAACGACTCTTTCTGCATGACAAAATGGCGACTCCACTGGGGAATCCATGAATGTGTTTGAGTTCTTTTTGATTTGATATTTTGGTCTGAGAAAAATCGCTTGTTTACTGATTTTTGGCTGTCTAACTGTGTGTTTGGGTGGGTTAGCTTAGAGTCAAATTAGATTTTTATTTTTCTTAGCTTTGCCAGTAGTACACAGCCTCTGAGTTAGGCACAGTGCGTACTTGTACACACTGCATCTTTGTGCACAGGGCGTACCCGCGCCTGTGTCAACAGATCACCTGCGTACCCCTGTCAAATTTGAGAAAATTTCATTTTTCCTCTTTTTGCTCTTTAGATTTTGTTTTAAATTTGTTTTTACTGCCCATATCCATTGGTTTACTGTCAGAGATCTTCACCTGAACTTGTCCCGTTAGTGTCGAGGGTTTTGGTGGAATTCATAGGGATTTTGCCTTAGGGTTTGATTTTTAACTGGTCCTGTAGTGACTTTGGCGTTAGAGATTGTCAAACTTTGGATCTCCTTGGTTTTGTTCAGTTCTCTTAGGAGTCGGGCCTGTCATAGAAGTCACCATTGTGAGAGACCTACCTTTGTGTCTTCTCTTTGCGAATCTCGAAAAGTTTGTTGGTTAAAGCTTTGAATTTAATCCTTAAAAAAAAAAAGAACAAAAAGATTTCGATTTTGTTTTTTGATTAGTTTATGATTCTGCATGAACTGATCCTTAGTTGCATTTTGACTGAGTAAAACATCTGGGAATTATCCTTGTAGGCTTTTGTCCTCATTATTTTTTGCTTTTAGGTAAATTTCCTTTTAATTTGTTTTTGAGTGAATTTGATTTGATTGTCTTAAGATTTGTTAAATTTGATTTGATAAATAGTTTTACATGCTTTATTAATATAGAAAAAACACAAAAAATTCTTTTGGAAAAAGTTTGCTTTGGTAACATTTGTAGTCTTTTGGAAGAGAAAGGAAATTTCGTGAAGTAATTAGTGGTCATGAGTTGTATGTTTTGAAAAGATAAAGAGATTGTTTCTTTGATTGTCTTTGCCAAGAAAGTTGTTTCTATAAAATTTGCATTTTCCAACTCTCTTAGCTAGGAGATTCATTGAAAAAGAAAAGTAGTGTAAATCATCTTAGGTGCATCTTTGTAGTGGTTGCGAGTCGAGTCTACACACCACCAGTTTCATCTCCACTACCTTTTGTCTTTAAGAAAAACCATAAAATTAACGCTTAAAGTAAAATCAACTTAGTAACTTTTATTTACTAGGGCTCTGAAACACCAATATAGATCAGGCTAGTGTCTTGGAGTAGGAGAGTAATTAACTCTCCAAGACAACAAAACCAAACAAGTAGCTTATCTTGTGATAGAATAAATCCAATTGTTTCATTTGTACTCTGGGAAAGCTCCTCTTAAAGGAGAAGCACGAGCTCGTGTCCGAACCAGTGAGGGGATCAATCCTCCCTCATTGGGAACGACGCCAGACACGCACGTATTACAAACGGTAAACCTCGGATTAACCATTGTCGAGGAGCCAGGGGTCACTTGTCGGTAAACCTTGGATTATTGTCAAGGAGCTGGCAAGGGGATTGAGCTTGATACTCTGCCCTTGCGTGCCGTCAGAGTGTAGACTGTTCCCCTAGGTGCATTTGTTGCTGTTGGTAACCTTAGTGACCATTATCTTTAGGATTCTACCGAGGTGACGGTGGAGGGAAGATCCCACTGTACCTGGTGCAGATGTTGGCTAGACTCACTTGGATTTGCCGGGGGGTTCACTTCACTCGAGACGGTTAAAGTGGAGGAACTTGTGCTGGTCTATTCATTAAGCAGGTTGCCGGGGTAACTGTTCCACCCGCCACTTCTGTACTGAATCCGGCGATGTTGGGTTTCATCTCCAACTAGCGTTTTTGGTCTGGAAGGCTACTGTTTGTGCTTGGTTTGATGCCCTAGATTCTTTAGGCGTGTGATTCAAATTTGTTTGGTTCTTTAGAGACTTTAGGTGGTTTGCTTTGAGATTTTACTTTGTTTGCGTGTGCAGTAGTTAAAAGTTTTTAACTGTGGCGGAATTACCGAGACAGTCCCGTCGACTTCGGGGCAAGTCTCCTGAGATTGTTTCCGTGGCCGAATTGTTGAGGAAGTCCCGTAGACTTCGGGGTGAACCTCCTCAAGACGTCCCAAGTCATTACGAAGGTTTAAAGGTCCTTGTAACTCCTAGTGGCAGTAAAGTAGGTTCACCTGAAGAAGGAGAATCGTCATTGGTAGTCCATCCAGATTACCAAGGTCTAGAAACAGGTTATAATCCTGAAGCAGTTGCAGTTTCCGAGCTTGCTGGTAGTTTTTCATCTACTAGTGACATAGGCGAAGAACCTGAAGTATCTGAACCTGTTACTCCAACTTCTAGTGCACCTGATTCACCTAGGGTAGAAAGAGTCATCACCGAAAATCTTCCTGCTGGTTTGATAGCTATTGAAGAACTTGCTCCAGAGGAAGAATTAGGCATATCTATCCTTGAAGATCAACCTACTATTGATCTCAGAGAGCATGAATCTATCTTTTACAGTCCTCCTAGAAGTACTACTTGGTACCTTTCGTTAACCAATTATTTAGACAACTCAGGGATAGGTTTTTCTCCACCTCGAACTCCTTTTCCACCTGGAGGTATTTATACTCCTGTAAATATGTCTGGTCAGTCGTCCGTGTTCACTCAATCTCCTGAATCTTTCTTGTACGGCGGTCCTTCTGTTCCCTCTGGGTATCAGTCATTGTCTGGTACTTTTGCGGGCGCATCTCCTCAACCCGTTGAACATGGGTTATTAGCTGGAAACAATGGTAATAGACCGTTGGGTGTAGGAGACATTTATATGATGTCAGGTTCAGTTCCCGGTTCTCAACCTCAAGGTGGCCAATTACCGCCTGGGGGTCAGCCTCAAGTAACGCCTGGGGGGCAACCTCAAGGTACACAAGTTGTGTCTGGGGGGCAACCTCAAGGACAGTATGTACCCATAGTACAATACATTCCTCAAGGTCAACCCCAGCCTCAATATGTACCCCAGGGTCAACCTCAGTATCAATATTTACCTCAAGGGTATCAACCTCAAGGTCAAGGTCAACCCCAGTATCAGTATTTACCTCAAGGGTATCAACCTCAAGGTCAATACTCGAGTCAAGGTTATCAACCACCTCAAGGTCAATCATATGTTCAAGGTACGGGAACTGTGCCTTTCAGTTATCAATCCTACCCTCAATCCGGTTATGGATCTCAATATCCTCAACCTGTCATGGGTCAATACCCTGGAATGAACATAGTGTGGAATCCATCGCAAGGTCAACAAGTGTTGCAGCCAAACGTACAGTTGTCATCTCAAGCTGGACAATCCTTAGTTGCTGGTCCATCCCAGCAACCAGTCCAGTCTAATGTTCAAACTTCTATACCTTCGGTAGTTACTCAGTCGCCAATTGCACCTAGTACTCCATCTCAAATGACTGCTGCAACTACCGCAACATCTGCTCCTTCCACGACACTTACTTCTGGAGTATCGACAGCTCCAGTTTCTACTATCTCTGCAACTACTCCTCAGACATCTTTACCATTGTCTGGATCTACGATTCAAACTACGGTTCAGATGCCTGTAGGACAGCCTGGTTTAAGTACGGTTGTCACTAGTCAACCACAATTCGCTTATCAACCGTACCAGGGACAGTACCAATACGGGCTTGCTGTCCAACAGCCGGTTTACCAGTATCAACTGTATCCTGGGTACACTTATCAACAACCTCAGCAACCCCAGTACGGTCCGGTTAATCCTGGTTTTCCAGGAGGATATAATATCCCGAATGTGATTCCTATTCCAAGTTATCCTGGATATCCTCCTTCCGGGACTGGTCTTGTGACCCAGAGTTTTAGGGATCCGAATCGGCAGTTATCGTTTATCACAACTTTGGATTTACCAGACTTGTCGCGCCTAACGAACGATCTAATACAATATCTTCCGTTCTGGCCGCCAATGCCAAATAAGTTTCCCAGCGATATACCCAAGTTCGAAGGTAAGTCTGGAGAGGATCCGTCCAATGATGTGATGACTTACCACCTCTGGTGTGCTTCAAATTCCATCTCAGATGATTCGATCCGCTTACGTCTTTTCCAGCGTACGCTCATTGGTCTTGCGGCGAAGTGGTACATTGAGTTACCATGGGCCTCTTTTTACAATTTTAGTCAGTTAGCTACCTCGTTCCTAACTCATTTTCAGTTGCCGGTCAGATATGATAATGGCACAGAACTACTAACTTCACTAAAATAGTCAACGTCCACTTATATTTCCGACCATATCCATGAATGGAGATGTCGACGGCGATTAGTGAAAGTTTTTATTCCAGACCAAATCTTAGCTGAATGGTTTGTTAAATCATTATTACCGAAGATTACTGAAGATATAGCTAAGGCCGGAGTAGTTACTGAAGAGCAAGTAATTGCTCAAGCGCAATACCTTGACTTAGTTTACACTCAGTCAGGTACGTTACATGAAAAGATCCCAGATCTTCCAAAGTCAAATCAAATCGTTGCTGCTCCTTCGGGATCTCATGCTGCTGATGGCATGATTGGTACGGTAAATACTAAAAGCAAGAAGAAATCTTCAAAGAATTCTTCGCCCATTATATCCTTACCAGATTCCCCGACAGGAGAGTCTTCTCCTGAAATTTCCGCCGATATTCGCGCTGTAGAGTCATCTACGGCTAAATCAAAAAACGGTGGGAAGAAGAAAGGCAAGAAGAAGGATAAAGCAGATAAGGCTCTAAAGGAGAAAAAAGAGAAGTCGGAATCTAATGACGAAAAGTGCAAACCTCGCTATCCTTGTTTAATTTGTGAAGAAGATCATTTCACAAGAGATTGCCCTCATCGGGCAGAGGTTGTGAAAATCGTTAAAGGTTCCCCAACTCCTGCTGTTTTGAAAGATCCATTTCCAAAGCAGGAGTGTAAAATGATAGGTTCTTCCTCGAGTGCCAGTGAAGAACCCATATTGATGATGTCTCATGTACGGATTGCGACTCGATCGCAAGATTACGGTAGTAAGAGTCCTGTTGATGGCAAAGAAGCAGAATCTTCTCATTCTAATCCATCAACCTTAGCTCCCGGTTCCGATCCACTACAGATCGAGAAACCTAACCCGGACTTGGTAATCAAACCGCCCGCCAAGGGTATACTTCGGAAGTCTACTTTCAATCCACATGCGAGAGCAGCTCAGAATTATAACATTGTTGAGGATTTAGTTGTTTCACCCTTAGCAATGTCGGCTTTGGAAGTGCTGCAATCATGTCCAGCACAATGAAAATTACTCTTGTCGGCTATGGGAGCTGTTGATATTCAGGACCCAAACCTGATAATCTTTGATCTAGAAAATAGTACACCGCGTCTCCCTCATCAGATGGCTTTCCAGATCCCAGTGATAGTAAAAAACAGGCCTATTCATCGGACTGTAATTGATGAAGGAGCTTCTACGTGTATTATGTCGATTCAGTGTTGGAGATCGCTTGGTTCTCCTTCACTGAACCAATCCCCGACGATTCTTAAGGCCTTTGATGGCCGTGGGTTCCATCCGTTTGGCATTCTACAGGATTTGCCTATAGGGGTTGAAGGAAAAACCGTTAGTCTGGATGTGGAGGTGGTTGATGCCCCTCTAGACTACAACCTTCTTTTGGGTCGCAGTTGTTCTTACGCTATGACAGCGGTCGTGTCATCGGTCTTCAGAGTTATAAAGTTTCCACACAATGGTAAGATCGTGACGATAGACCAGCTGGCTTACTTTTCATCCGACCCAGCCTCTTCAGAGAGTATCCAGCATGTCGGTAAAATGACTATCCCTTACAAGGATGTTGGTGTAGGATTAGTTAAAGATTCCGGTTTACTGGGAACTTTTCCTTTCCCTCCAATCAACGCAGACCCTTCATTTGCTTTTATTCATATGATTACTTCAGACACTATTATTTACGATGATCCTTGGATTGTCCCATCTGAATCTGAGATAGACTCATTCGGTGATGCCATGCCTTTGAGTCCATATGAAATTGCTTATGAAGCCGTGCAGTCTTTTACCGACTCACGTTCAACCCAAATCGACCAAATGAATGTGGTTTGTGAGGAATCACTTTTCACATCAACCTCAGAACGGATAACAATTCCTGAAGTTGTGTCATCTGACGAACAGCTTCGCGAAGTCCTAAGTGTAGACGATCTACCATGGGAAGATCTTCATCATAGATCTTCGTTTTTACCTGAGGGTGATGACTTTGAAAATGATTTTTCATCACTTTTTACTGCTGAATATGTCAAGGACGCTCAGAATCCCATGAAACATCCTGATTCAGAGTTGAATTTGGGAAACATTTCCCAAACTATTGCCATTGACATTTTAGTCAAAACCGGAATTATTGAGAACGTTCATATAGGTGCCTCGTGTACAGATGACGAAATTCAAACATACAAGGTCCTATTTCAAGAATTCTGCGACGTGTTTGCCTGGTCCTATGAGTAAATGCCAGGAATTGATCCCTCCATTGTTGTTCATGAGATTAAGACCTACCTGGATGCTAAACCCGTTCGGCAATGTCTGCGTCAGATACACCCTAGGAAAGCAGCTGCGATTAAAGCAGAAGTCGAAAAGCTGTTGAAAGCAGGTTTCATTTATCCGATCCCGTTAATGGATTGGGTATCGAATATTGTTCCGGTTAACAAAAAACAAGGAACAATAAGAATATGCATCGACTATAGGGATATAAATCGTGCTTGTCCAAAAGACAACTATTCCACGCCCTATATCGATCAAATAATTGATGATTGTGCCGAGAGTGAAATATTTTCCTTTATGGACGGTTTTTCCGGTTACAACCAAATCAATATTCTACCTGCCGATCAACCAAAAACAGCTTTCATTTGTCCCTGGGGGACATTTTCTTACTGCAAATTACCTTTTGGACTTAAGAATGCCGGAGCCACTTTCCAACGGGCAATGTCTTATGCGTTTCACGACATCAAACACATTGTGCAACCGTATCTTGATGATTTGCCTGCTCATTCTTTACATCGAGCTGATCACCTTGTCCACTTACGTGCTATTTTTATGAGGTGTCGACATTATCGAATTCGGTTGAACCCACACAAATGTGTCTTCTGCATAGAAGTGGGATGATTGCTAGGATTTGTCGTTTCAAAAGCCGGTATCCGCGTCAATCCCTCGAAGGTCGAAGCTATCATCAAATTGCCTCCTCCTTCGAGTTTGCGCCAACTCCAAAGTTTGCAGGGGAAGGCAAACTTTTTACGTCGATTCATTCCTAACTACACCGAGGTTACAAAGGGTTTCACCCAGTTGTTGAAACAAAATGCTCAATTCTCTTGGGATGAGATAGCTCAGAAATCTTTTGATGCACTTAAGCACCGTTGACCCATGCACCGTTGCTGCATCCTCCCAACTACAACCAAGACTACTTTTTGTATCTCGTCGCCTCCCACTCCACCATTGGAATGGTCTTAGTTCAGGAAGACGAATTCGGAACGGAACATGTGATATATTACCTCAGTCGGACGTTGAATCCAACCGAGCTAAAGTACTCGCATGTGGAAAAGTTGGCACTGGCAGCCGTTCAAGCTGTCCAGCGATTTCGTCACTACATTCTTCTCTGTAAAACTACCGTGATTTCGGATTGCAACCCTATGATCTATATTCTCACTAAACAATTGCTAGGGGGCAAGTACTCCAAATGGATTGTTATCCTGCAGGAGTTCGATTTGGAGTTCGAGAAGTCCAAGTCTAAGAAATCCTTAGTCTTTGTAGAGTTAATGTGTGATTTCCCGCGTGCTGACGCAGAAACAGTGGCAGAGGAACCCATTGCGGACGAATCTTTGTTTCTTATCAGCACTTTAGATCCGTGGTATGGGGATATAATTGTCTATCTCCAGACCCAATCCTTTCGGCCCGAAATCTCAAAGTCGGAGCGTCGGAAAATTCGATTCCAGTCTCAACAATACAAAATCATTGGAGATACTCTTTATCGTCGTGGGGCGGATTTGATTTTTCGACGTTGCTTAACTCATGAGGAAGCTGAGAGGGTTTTGAATGACTGTCACTCTGGAGCGTGTGGCGGTCATATGTCTGGGTATGCCACAGCCCAAAAGATATTGCGCGCTGGCTATTTTTGGCCGTCCTTGTTTAAAGACTGTATTATTGCGGTCCGAAAATGCCACAACTGTCAGGTGTTTGATCGAAAGATGCGCGCGCCACCTGCTCCTCTCCACCCTATAATTGTCGTTGGTCCTTTCGCCAAATGGGGTATCGACTTTATTACTTGTAACCCTCACTCGGCCGGGGGGCATGCGTATATCATCCTTGCGGTTGATTATTTTACTAAGTGGGCTGAGGCGATGCCTACATTCGAGGTAGACGGCAAGACAACAGCAATTTTCATATTCAATCACATTATTGCTAGGTTTGGTGTCCCACAAGCGATAATCACTGACCATGGGCGCCATTTTCGAAACATTATGATGACAGAACTTACAGGCCAGCTTGGTTTACGTCATGATAGTTCTACTCCTTATTATCCCCAAGCAAATGGTCTGGTTGAGTCTATCAACAAAGTTCTAGTTATCATGATCTGACGGATCATTGGTATTCATCGGTCGAATTGGCACAACATGTTATTTTCAGCACTTTGGGCATACCAAACCTCAGTGAAAACATCAACAGGGTTCACTCCTTTCCAACTAGTTTATGGTTTGGAAGTCGTGCTACCCATTGAATGCGAAATCCCGTCACTGCAAATGGCCATCGAATTACTTCCAGCTACTTCCGAAGAGGAGAAGCGTCTGTTATACTTAGCTAAATTAGATGAGACTTGACGTGAAGCTGCTTTAGCAATCGAGACTCACGCGAAACGAATGAAAGCTCAGTATGATCGGAATGTGACCCCTCGAAATTTTTCGGAAGGAGACCTAGTGTTATTATATGATCAAGCTAATGATAAGTTAGGTGGTGGAAAATTCGTTCCTATGTGGCATGGGCCCTACATTGTCAAGCGCAAGCTAGCAAAAGGGGCCTATGAGCTGGTAGACTTTGACGGGGACTCTTTGGGTAAACCCAGAAATGGACTTTACCTAAAGAGGTATTATGCTTAAATGTCGGGTATGGCGATTTTAGTTAGATTAGTTTTTCTTTCTAGCTAATATGTGTGCTTAGTTTAGACTGTGTGTTTGGTTTAGACAAGTGTGCTTAGTTTAGAGAGTGTGTTTTTCATCGTTATTCTGGCTTATCTTGGTTTTACTCTTGATATTGCAGATGTCGACGCCTCTCCAAACGTACATTGGATTTGCTGATGGTGCTTGTCGTAGTACACGGAATATCTCTTCCGCAGCTTGGGTTATCTATTCGCCCTCTGACGAGTTAGTTTCTATGCATGGGGTGAGCCTCGGTCAAACAACAAACAACATTGCAGAATACAGTGCAGTGATTGAATTATTATCTGAATCTATTTCATTTGGGATTCGGAGTTTGATAGTGAGGTTAGATTCTGAACTCGTTGTATTACAGCTTAATAGAGTCTATGCCATTAGAAATCCAGTGTTATTAAGATTGTTTTTGAGGGTGCATCTCTTGGAACGTGAATTTGATTACATTGAATATCAACATATTCCAAGGTCTTTAAACACATTAGCAGATGCAATGGCGTCTCGAATGTTAAATAGACATTTGTAACAATCATAAATGTAAATTTATAAACATTTGATCACACATGTTAACAAAATAAGCCGGTAATAATGATATATATAGATAGGAGTGTGTCAAAAAATATACATCGTCTTCGATCATAGGTTGAAAGACACCTTATGATCGACAAAAATGATAAGTACAAAAACCAAAATGTCACATGTGTCTACAAATGACCATCCAATCACTGGTGGTGCTCTCTATACGACACCACTGCATGGGCTACCCTACACAAAAACCTCTTAAAAGGTCCTGGGACTGCGACTACGTAGCGCTGAAGTCTGATAGGAATATCATCTATAGTAGTCTCTGGTATACCCGCCGTCAGACGCTCTAGATCCTGCTCCAACTCAGCTAGTGTCTTTGCAGCCGCGTCCTGTGGGGCCGGTGCCAGTGCAGCTGGATGTCTCCTCTCAAAAGCCCGAAGATTGGTCGGACGCCGTGGGCCTACATCTGCATTTTGAAAATTTTTGCTGTCAGTTTTTAGACGATATATAAAAAAAAAAACAAAAATAGATAATTTAAAAACTTGTGAAAAATGAAGTACCTCTATCGTCCCATTGTTCTCCCTGTGGAAGAACCATGTCCGGATCATTGCGAAAATCCATTCCGGCATAAGGAAAATCCTGAATCGCAAAGACCTGGCTCTCCAACCAGTGAAAGTAACCCGCAGGAAATCGGACAACTCTCGCTCCCTCATCAGGATGCCGGGCCATTACCGAAACCCACCGCGTCAACTTAGGCTCCCGAGGAGGCCCAACTGGAACAGTAAGATGCTGAGGGATCAGCATTGGAACTCTCTCTAGGGCAAAGCTTACAACTAAAGGCCCATATCCAAAGGTCTTCAATTGTCTGTTCTTTGCCCTAGTCAGTTGGCCTTTCATATTGGCCAGGACAACATCACACCAGTTGAAAATGGTGCCTCGGAAGCAATCTATAGCCATCCGCATTTGGGAACCAGTGGCTATGTGCAAAGCGGCAGCACCGCAAAGTCTAGTAACTGTAAAGGAAATTACCATAAGTTGAGGTCGGGATATGTATTTGATTTCTATCCCCTTCTCCTAGTTTTGATTGTTGCACCACTCTAGCCGGGGACTAGCAAGGGATTGGCCACCCGGCCTAGTCCCGAATAGAGACAGTTGCTCGCCCCTGTTAGGCAAGCCAGTGAGAAAATATATGTCGGAGGGCTCTATCTCGAGCTGGTGTTCTCCGATATAGAAACATTGATCCTGAATGTTCCACCTTTCAACCAGCCACTCTAAGAATGGCACCTGGGCCCTCATGCTAGGTATGGCCCAGTACTTGTAGAGACCGCATGCCTTTAAAGCATCAATAGAAGGTTGATGACCTATTGCGGCCAAATCGACATCTTCGTGTTCTCTTTCGCGCCAATCTAGCATGGTGGATAATCTACACACCAAAAACCATTGATTAGAATTCATTAAATCAAATTTTGATGGTTAGGTTTTGAGTTTGGGTTTTGAAAATCCGCTTTGTACGGAGTACGCATCCCGCATTCAGAAAACAGAGCGTGGGTACGCAGTTGTTCTGAAGGTGGGCTGCGTACTCCAACCATTTTCCCGTATACGAAAATGTCGGGGTACGCAGGTCACCCATAGGGCACCTGCGTAACCTGAAAAGCGGACCCTAAAACCCTCCAAAAAATCAAACTAAAACTTAAAATGGAATTCTAAACGGATGAAATTGAAGAGGAGGATGTTGTGAAATACCTGAAAGAGACGGCGCTCGATTCCGACGATCGGATTCTCCGCAAAGTCCACGGGAAGTTTCTTGTCAAAAGCCCTTTTCTCACCCTCAATAGTAAAATGGTAAAAATGACATGGTAAAAAGTCTTTTTATAGGTTTTTTGGATGAATGAATGCTAAGTTTGTTTATTTTTCACCATGAAAAGATATTTTTCAATGTATTTTTTGCCCATCTTAAACAGGTGTGAGTAATATCTTGTTTTTGTGCAGGACAAAAGGACTTTAGGGTAAAATCATCATTTTTCACGAACCAAGACATCAGAGTCATATTTTAAGCCCTTTTCTGACTCCTAAAATATGAAAAGATTGCCGAGCATTTCTTTTACACTCGTTAAAACGGAATTAAAAGACGGTCCTCTTATAGCCATTTTCTGACCGTAAAAACAGGAAAAGACTGCCAGATTTTTGTCGTTTCAAATTCGATACTGGAAATAAAACGACGTGTCCTTGATCGCTTTTTACTTTTTAGGTCAAAGACACTAATCATGAAAGTACTCCTTGGTCGCAAGATCAAGCGGTTCTCTCAGGTATTATTTTATACTTTTTCGGGCTTGGGAGACACAAATTTACGAAAAAGTTCACCTTGGAGTCTTCTTTAGTTTTTTCAGACTCTCTAAAATTGAAAAACGCCGAGTTTCTCCTATACTGGACTCGTTAAAATTTCACAGTAAAGGACCTGTTCGATTACAAATAGGAACGGACCACTCCTTCTTAGGGTCCGAATCTAAACTAAGTTGGACTCATCCGAAGGATGAGCTTATAATCAAGCATATGTTATCCTCCTCAAGCTTGTAAAAAATAAAGAGGTACTTGCCAGAAATGGTGGGGGAAAAGAGAGAAGAATGAACCTATTTGTTATCCTTTGTTACAGAAGAATCTTACCACCGCTCTTGAACACGACACTTTTCATTCACCTGGGTTGGGAAATCCTTTGCCTTAAAGCTGATAAAACCACTTTGAAAGTCTTCAACTATTTCTGGGTATTAACTTTGGGTCAATCGTCGCCAAGCCATCTGTCGTGTCGTTATGTGTTCAAGAGGTCTCTGTAAATAAACCATTCATATGCAAAATACTTGTCATCCATTTGACCATCCCTGAGTCAGTCTTTATAGCAACATTTCTTCAACTTGAGCAATGATTTCGTGTTGTGGGCCTTGCCTGCAATGGGTCGCTTTCTATCGACATCAGCACATTATCTAGAAAGATGACTTAGAAATCGTCAGTACCTTGAAGTCTGCATGCATCAATGGCAGGTTTCTCGCCTTTGACGACAGTTTACATCATTGACTTTCGATCAAAGGATTCCGTGACGTGTTCGACATCAACCCATTCATTCACATTTCATGGATTGTACTGGGTACTTTGAGAACCATTGACATCACTGGTGGTCTCTCTCACACTTGTTAACAGTTTACATCATCGACTGGTAATCAAGTGGTTTCTACCATGTTCGACATCAACTCATTTATTCACATGGATAGAATCGTACCAATTCAGGAAGTAGAGATGAAGACCCTGGATGTAGTTTCCACCATCCAGGCTGCGAGGAGTTTTGTATTCATTATATAGTAGACTAACCATAAACAGATGGCTGCGTCCATACTGTGTCTACAAAAGTCTATGATTGTGATGTACTACAAAATCATTCTTTTATCAGAACAGTAGTTAGATTGTTAGTTAAAATTTTCAATCTGAGTATGGGAATGCCTACCTCAGCGACGATATCATCTTATATATGTATTTTGTGTTGAATATTTGCAGGTTCTGACCGAGCTCTCCGCAAGATACTCCTTGAAATGATAAAGTACTTCACCCTTCCTAGATCATATAAAACCCTAATCTACTACAGGCTTCTCACTTTAGGGGGCAATCTGTTACACTAAAAAATGTCACCATGACTATTTGCAGTTAGTATGGCTCCATTAACTGTCATACTATCCTCCTTGGCAAGCCTCATACCTCTGCTCTCCGTGTCAAACTCCAAAGAAGAGAGAAAGTCATTAAAAATCTATATATCTCTGGGTACGCAGTTGCTCTTAGCCTTACCTGCGTGTACGCACCCCAAGTTCACAATACCTGCGTACTTGTATGCTCTATCTGTAAAGCAATGGGTGCGTACTCCTGTAAAGGTCAAAAGGCGCAAGTTTCACTCCAAAAAAGTTACTTGTGGTCATTTCTAGAGCATTCTAGAAGTTTGTTTGACGTGTATGAAGCGCCTCCAGATGGTTCATGTATCCCTACCAAAGAGGAACTTATCCCATCAAGGGGGGAGCTATCCCATCCAAAGAGGGGCTTATCCCATTGATGGTGGACCTGAATAACTTCGTCTAGAGCACTATAAATACAGGCATTAGGCCAGAAGGAGGGGAGATTGAAAGCTGAACATTCCTAAGGGTAGATGCTGCTGGAATTAGGACTTCCTTGTAGAAGCTTGTGAGGAGAGATTACCATCTTTGCTTGTTTCATTTGGAAGTGGGTGAGCTGATCAGAGTAAAGGAGAACTCTTCTGGACCCTGGGAGGGACCTGCACAACACCAAGGCTCAGGTTGTAATGGTTCCTTTTGTTACCTTTTAATACAAATAAGTCCATTCTTCTCAACAATTTGTTATTTATGAGTTGTTTCATATACTCCTTGGTCTATATGTTAAATATGTTTTATTTTATGTGATATTCAGGTGCTATTTAATCGTTTGATTGTTAGTGAATGCAGCTTTCGAAGAAAAGGAGGAGCTCATCCGGATCAACGAAGCTGGACTACTACGACAGCGTTGGGTTACAGGTAGGATCTAAACACTTGATTTCTCATATTGTAAATGCATATTTAGAGAAGGATTGCTCTTCTTTGTCTTGTTTGTCACTAGAAAGTCTTAGGCTTCTAGGGAGGTCGGTTGTGTCCGCACTAACGACTCTTTCCACATGACACTTCCGATTGAATTCCATTTAGAATTGTGGCTATAAATTGTTAAATTTTGTGTGTTATTTAACATATTCCATAAATAGCTAGAGTTCAATTCTTGATAGATATGAAGTAATCAATTATTGTTTTCAATCATCGCTTTGGTTGATCTCGAATAAGGTAAGAATAATAATCTACATTAATCCATTATAAAAACTCACACTAACATTGAGGGGAGAGGTTTGCCATGTCATGGTTTGGTAGTAAGTTGAAAAAATTATTATAATAATTGCCCAAGTTTAGGTCACAACTTGAAAAATTGTTCTCTTATAATGTTGACATATTCAACAGTAGGTGGAAGTCCCAAAATAAATTGACAATTCAAGGATATGATGAAATTTTTATCGTGGCTTAGTTGCAATGACCATTTTAGTGAAGAGAAAACATGGGAAGGGGTGAGAAATTTGAACCTTGTGTCTCTCACTTGCAATAGAAATGACTTTGGAAGCACCCACTTAATATGGGGAGGGGATATTTGTTGAGTTGTGTTCTACATATAAGTTGGAGTTCTTACCTTAATGATGACTTGGGTTCAAGTCTCAATCTGAAAGCACATGCTCTTGTTTGCTAACATTAAAGATTGGGTGGAAGTCCTAGCTAGAAAAAATTGATGGCCCATGGATGCAGCCATAATATTTCTAACACCAAGTAACTATGGCCTTAGTTGTAGTAATCATTTCAATGTCCAAAGAGCATCGGGGTGAGATTTGAACCTTACACATCTCCCATGTAAGAATAATAACATTACCAATTGATTATATGATAATCCTCCCTAATTTTGGTGGGCCGTGAGGATAACATGTGTAGACTTTAATCCAAATTTCTATTTGCAATCAATGTTATGTGTGCATTACACACTACTAGGGTACCCATGACAGCTTAAGGTATTGAGTTATGTCATTTGGCAAGTGTTGAGGAGACCATGGGTCAACATTGGCCCATATATATGTGGGAAAGGGTTGTGTTATGTGTGCATTGTAAATTCAACCACTACCTCTAAATGTTTGTATTTTTGCCTATGCTCATAATGAATGTTCAAACTAGATAAACAACATGGTACCTGAGTTAAAAACTAGTATCTTAAGTTCAATGGATATGACCCTGATAATAAAAAAATGTAGATACACATGAAAAGTTAAGTCTTCAACTAAAGAAATGTGTGATCTACTAATTAACCAACACTTCTCCTTGCAGGTATTCTTCATAATGTATTTGATTCAACTGTATGCCCACTCTCATTTTGGATAATTTGTCAACATTTGAATTTAATTCCCCCGTGAATGTGGTCAAATGATATAACCCTGAAGATTATAATAAGCTCCATAAATCTAGTCATACACTAATACAATAAAGAAGTGTTTAAGCAAGTACAACCTTTCAACCAATATTTATTAATAGCCTTTGAATCCCCAATCACTTGTAAGTTTATATTGCTAAAGTGACACAATTAAAATGACAAACATAAACGACTAATTTGTATTACTGTAGTACGTGTTAGGTAGTTGTATTTTGTTCCTAAACTAAATTAGTCATTTATGTTAGTAATTTTTAGTTGTATTACTTATTATCTAGTCATATATTTTAACCGAAGACTAAATTAGTGTTGGAAATAGCAACAAGAAATGCTCAAAATAGAAATCCTATAAATAGCATTTCAGATACCAGCGTGGAAAATAGAAACAAGGAATGATAAAATAGAAATGCTAAAAATAGCATCGCTATAAATAGAATTTCGGGATACATTCCAATTTTAGTTAGTCCCTGAACTAAAATTGAGAATTAAAATTTGAATTTGATCTTAGCAGTTGTTTGTAAAATAATTAATCCATTCATCTTGAGTTAATTAGTTGGAGAAAATCAAACATGAAGTCTATGTGAAGACATGCATAAATTATCCCTTTGATTAAGGAAGTTACCCCTTAATTAAAGAGATCGGGATGAGTTGTACTTTGAGTTGTAATTAGTTAGCTTAGTTAACTGAGTTAAGTCTAGTTAGATTAGTTTCAACAGTTTGTGGAACTGATTGTGAGTTCAGTTAGTTGATGCATGCATGCATGCAACTAGTGTACTTTAGATAACTGAATATTCTCTCTTAAATAATTCATGCATGTCAATTCAATCAGAGACCCAGTTGAGATTAGAGGAAGGGATAGTGTACTATCAGTTAGAGGAATTTCCCCATATAGAAAACTCATCCATGCAGAAGGAATTGTCTCCTTCGGGATTGCACAGTTATTTTAGAGGTCAGTGTTGTGTGTGAGGTGAGTTTCACATAGGTTGCAGCTGGAGGACCCAAGAGAAACTGTTCAAGGAAATAGGAGGCTTGGAGGATTGAAGGAAGGTATAGGTGTTGTCTATTCGGTCTATGAGCAATAGTGAGGGATTGTATTGAGAGTTGGATAGCTTGTGAACTAAAGCTTTGTGTAATCCTGAGATATTTCCACTTGTATGATAATACATATATAGGGGTTTTTAGCTAAGGATTTCCCCAGAGTATTCTTCTGTGTTCATGTGTGATTGATTTCTTATTCATCTATTATATATGTTCTATTTGATCTTGCTCAAAATCAATTAAGCTTCTGCAAGTTTGATTGTAGAAGTAGATTAAGTATATTGCTTTAGAAGATTGCATTATCAATTTAATCTACAGGAGAATTTCTACATGGTATCAGAGCAAAGGTGATCAAAGAAGAGAAAAATATACTGTGAAGGGAGAAATTCAAATTTTGAAGTTCTTGATTGTAGATCCAAAATTGATTTCTTATCACATCTAAAAATTCACCAATGGCTTTCAATAGTTTGAGACTTGAATATGCCCTGGATGGCAGCTCGAATTACATAGCATGGAAGGATCACATGGAAGCAATATTAGAGGACAATAGTTTGAAGGAATTCATTGAACAAGAAGTCCCCAAGCCAGCAACTGCTAATGCCCAAGAATTGGCTGAATGGAAGAAATGTGTGGCTAGAGTGAGGAGGATTCTTCTGGAGGGAGTTCAAGACCACATTGTCTCGAGTCTTAATGGGAAGGAGACACTGTTTTCAATGTGGAAAACGTTGAAGGATCTATATCGGAATAGTAGCGATCAGAGGAAGTTAGTGCTAAAAGACAAGCTTCAAAAAATCAAGCGTGGAAATGGCGATATGATCTCTACATATCTGAACAAGTTCACCATATGCAAAGATGAGCTTGGAAGTGTAGGAATCACGACAACCGATGATGCTATTGTAAGTCTTTCTCTCCTCGGTCTTCCCAAGAGCTAGCATAGCTACCAAGACTCAGTAAATGGAAGAGAGAAACTTCCAGATTGGGAACTACTGTGGTCAGATCTGATGCAGGAGGAGATCAGGAGAAGCACCAGAGATGGTTCTTCATCCAAGGAGGATGAAGAAAATTGTGCCTTAGCGAGTAAGGTAAAGAAATGGATGGAGAATGATTCTCATGCCAAATCGAGTTCTTCTCATGGTGGGAAGAAGATTGACAAATAAAAAGTGTGATGCTTTCATTATCATGAGGTGGTCCATTATCCAACCAATTGTCCATTGAAGAAATCCAGGAAGGGATCCTCGAAGGGATCTGAAGGTGAGGCATTGGCCTCTCAGTTAGAATTGGATTTTACCCTTATCACATGCATGGTTTCATTGATTATGGGTTGTGGTTGGTTTCTTGATGGTGGAGCCTCATTCCACATGACCAACGATAAGAGTTTGTTCAGTACCTTGGAGGAGAGAGACCTCAGGATACTCATAGAGATGAGTAATGATGAAAAGTATAGTGTTTCAGGAGTGGGCACGATTTATTTTCAAAGGGAGTATGTAGCTCGCGTTACCTTGATAGATGTGAATTATGTGCTAGGACTGAAGAAGAACTTGGTATCGATCGTGATGCTGGAAGACAAAGGCTATGATGTAGTCTTCAATAAGGGAAAGGTTTTCCTTAGACACATCACCACGAGACAGGTGAAGGAGATCAGTTCACGAGTCAAGAACCTGTATGCTCTTAAGGTTCAAGATGCACGAAAAGCCTTGAGGAGCAAGGAAACTATGGGAGACTTGGTGGTTGAGAGGGAGAGTACATTACCTCTCAACATGCATCGCCAGATGAAGTCTTAGAAAAATGTGGAGGAGCCACAATTGGTGAAGTAGCTTCAGGAGATCAAGTGGAGGCATCCAATCATGCAGAGACCTCCAGTACGGGGAACTTTCGAACCAAGTGGGAAGAGGGATCACATGCATCCATATCTCTAGGTGTGAGGTGGGGTGATGTGAAGTAATAGTCCCATTAAGGCTAAAATAGGGGCGAGATCCTTGAGGTACCCAACCTCTTTGATTAGACCTTGCTACGGGAGCCTCGACGAGGAGTAGCAGGACTGGCTAAGTGGGTAGAGATATATTTGGATGGAGGGACAGAGGGAGCTTCAACATCATAGGGTGTTTCTAGACCAACAGGGAGTTCATTTGGGAGATCGGTTACTTACTTCTCAATAAGTGAGTTGCAGTTCAGCATTGGGCAGCACGATGCAACTTGATGAGAGGAGGTGCAGTGCGGATGTAGTGCTGGGAGATAGGACCAGCAAAAGCACGGATGCAGTAGGAGGAATCAGTGTGATTAATGCAATCAGAGATCAAAGTGACAGAGGCTAGAGCAGTCAGATACTGAAGAGCACAGAGGTACAGATTTTTTCAGTCGATAGTGGCAATAGCAGTCAGGGACTTTGATGACAGAGGCATCATTTTGATTCAGGTTGTATAATTTTGTTCCTAGAGTTCCTGGAGTAACAAAACTTTAGAGAAGTGTTGAATACAAAGCATTCCAAAGGTTCAGGATCGGGTTCAATTTGAATGCTTTTCTTGTTGAGAGGGAGTGTTGGAAATATCAACAAGAAATGCTAAAAATAGAAATGTTATAAATAACATTTCAGGTACCAGTGTGGAAAATGGCAACAAGGAATTATAAAATGGAAATGCTAAAAATAGCATCGCTATAAATAACATTTTGGGATACATTCCACTTTTAGTTAGTCTCTGAACTAAAATTCAGAATTAAAATTCGAATTTGATCTTAGAAGCTATTTGTAAAAGAATTAATTAATTCATCTTGAGTTAATTAGTTGAAGAAAATCAAACATGAAGTCTATGTGAAGACATGCAGCGGTTATCCCTTAATTAAGGAGATCAGGATGAGTTGTAATTTGAGTTGTAATTAGTTAGCTCAGTTAACCAAGTTAAGTCTAGTTAGATTAGTTCCAACAATTTGTGGAACTGATTGTGAGTTCAGTTAGTTGATGCATGCATGCATGCAACTAGTGTACTTCAGATAACTGAATATTCTCTCATAAATAACTCATGCATGTCATTTCAGTCAGAGACCCAGTTGAGATCAGAGGAAGGGACAGTGTACTATCAGTTGGATGAGTTTTCCTATATAGGAGACTCATCCATTCAAAAGGAATTATCTCCTTCAAGATTACGAAGTTATTTCAGAGGTTATTGTTGTGTGTGAGGTGAAATTCACATAGGTTACATCTGGAGGTCCTAGGAGAAACTATGCAAGGAAATAGGAGGCTTGGAGGACTAAAGGAAGGCACAGTTGTTGTCTATTCAGTCTATGAGTAGCAATGAGGGATTGTACTGAGAGCTGGATAGCTTGTCAGTTAAAGCTTTGTGTAATCCTGAGATATTTCCACTTGTATGATAATACAGATATTAGGGTTTTTAGCTAAGGCTTTCCCGAGAGTATTCTTCTATGTTCATGTGTGGTTGATTTCTTATTCATCTATTATATGTGTTCTATTTGATCTTGATCAAAATCGATTAAGCTTCCGCAAGTTTGATTGTAGAAGTAGATTAAGTATATTGCTTTAGAAAATTGCATTATCAATTTAATCTACAGGAGAATTTCTACAATTAGTCATTTATGCTAGTCGTTTTTAGTTGGGTTACTTAATATTGCTCATTTTTGTAGTATTTCACTTTGAAAAGTTATCGTGACTAACTTCTTTAGTCAGCTAGTCACTAGATTCTCATTTTTTTACTAGTGAGTGGTGGACATAAGACATGAATCATTAGATGTTTGTTTATTAAAAGGCATGCTACTTCTTGCCTCCAGAACAATTGTAACAGTTAAATAATTGAATGGATTTCCTACTAGGTTTTACCAGTTTTACTTAGTTCTTGCTCATCTTGCGAATGAAGTTTCGTGTCATTTCTAATGTTCTTTTCTTGTAATAATGACTTTCGCATAGTACGACTAGTACACTAGAAGATTCATTGTGGAAGAACAATTTCATATTTCAACTATTGTATGACCTAGGTAAGGAAATCAATTATAACATGCATAATTCTATTTTAATACATTTTTCTTATTAATGGTCTCCTATGCCTATGCATTCTCTTAAATTCTTGTCTTTTCTGCATAACATCATAATTTCTTCCCTTGCTTGTTAGACATATTTATTGTTTGCAATACTCTCAATTTCCTATCCTATCACTGAAGTGATTCTTGCTCCTATTGGGCTGGTCTGGTTGAATGTGATTTTCTATAAAATTCTGGTTATATGTGATTTCTAGGAATATAGAAATCAATTATGTTTATTTGTGTGCACTTTACTTTTCCCAAATACTACACAGCAATTTCTTCATTCAGGGAAATCACCTTGAATGAAAGTGAATCTTGGGTTTTATGCATTGTAACTCTATCCTTGTAAGTTAATGGGAGTTTCTTACCTCAACTCTCATTTCTGCATTACTAGGTCTGGCTCTAATGGTTTTAATCTATCCTGTCTTTTATCCTTGTCACTTTTTAACCCTAAGTGGTTTCTCTCCAAATCCCCTCCACTGCTGGCATTGGATGCCTTAAGTTTTCTACCCAGCTCAATCTTTCTATCCTAGGACAACCCTTCCGACCCAACTGGAAAAAGGAATGCCTAAGAGAAAGACTTGGGCTTCCCGAATACCCTTTATGTGTTAAATATTTTATGAATACAGAAGCTAAGTTCATCTTCACATTAACATATTAATCTAGACATTTTCTCCTACAGGGAATCGAATCTTCCGAAATCATATTTTCGTGTTATTCCTACTTTACCAAGATAAGAATAATTCATGTTTCTCTCTCGACATGGACTCTGACTTTGACACTTACAGGTAATTCAAATCAGACTAAAATTACCAGCAAAACATTTATTGTAACATTTATAAGGTATCAAGCAAAATATTATAATTATACCAAACATAACACATAGTGCAATTTTATGCAAAACAAGAACTTCCATTTTTCCTAATTTTATTACTGTCTAAACCATTTTGGTGATAAGGAATATCATGTAACATAAATTCCATTTCCTTAAATCATTTACTCTAAAAGCAACATGTACCCCATAAATCGTATCATGTAGAAGAAACCTATCCAAACACCTTTATTAGTAACCTAAGAATAAAGTGAGAATTACAGGAAAGTAATAATACCAACAAAATCTAACTAATATAATCATTGGAAAATGTGACATGGTAAATTCCTTTCCTCCTGACCATAAACCTAGTGATCTATGGTTCCTCCTGAGTTGAGAATCATGTTCTTTTTCTTCAACAACCTCTTGTGATTCCAATTCTTGTCTCATATACATGATTGTCAGTAGATGTTTCTTTAGCATCGTCCTTCTTTTCAGGGGTCTGCTCATCCCGTTAGCCTAGGTTGTTTCCTTGTTTCCTTAAAAAGGCAAGGGAAATTTGTTTTTTCTCCAACAGATCAAGAATTTATTTTTCTCTCCTACATATTTATTCCCTCAGTACTTATCTTCAATTAAATGTATAATATCTAAATATCTATTTTTTATAGATTAACAAGCTTCCCTTTCCCACATTTTCCATATTAACATCTAAATTTTTTATTATAAAAATATTATCTACATTTAATTTTCTTTCTGGTGCGCCCATCTAATTACAACACTAGTTTTTAAAACATAAAACCATAGAAATATTTACATGTAGAAGAGGGTGTCAGATTTTCCGCCTCTCAAAATAACATCATCCTCGGTGTGCAATATATTATTACATGTCCAACTATTTTTACTGAAAAACCTAGCTATGCTTTCATCATAGAATCATCCTCCTCCCACATAGCATCCTCAAGAGTAAAGTACTTATGTTATACTTTAACCTGAGTGACGACTTGATTCAGCAGCACAGTCTCTCTTTGATCTAGAATATGGATTGGCTCTGGGAGGAAGTCTCCTTTGGGTTCCACCTATATCACATGCCAATAGACCACATGAGAACTATCGTGGAAATATTTGTTTAATAATGATACATGAAATGTGCTATGCAATTTAATATGAGTGGGAAGAGCTAGCTGGTAAGTTACATGTCCAACTCTATCCATGATTTCGAAAGGTCCATATTAATGCTAAGCTAGTTTAACACAAGTTTCGATTCGAAGTGTACTCTTCCGGGGTTTTACCCGCAAAAATACATGATCCCAAATTTTGAATTCCTTATGCACCCTTTTCTGGCTGCATAGATCTTCTTTGAGTCTTGAGATTCTTTGATATTTTGGTGTATCTTCCTAACCATGTGCTCTATTTCATGCAATGCACCTGGTCCTAATAGTAGCTTATCCTTTGGTTGGTTCTAGCTAAGAGGTGTATGACATTTTATGCCATACAAGGCTTAAAAAGGACTCATTTTAATGCTAGCTTGGTACTTATTGTTCTAGGAAAAACCTTCTAAATGCAGAAAATCTTCCCATTTTGTAGGCTGGTACATAATATAAATTCTCAGGATATCTTCAAGGATCTGATTTGTTCTTTCTACTTGGCCATCTATTTGCCAGTGATATGTGGTACTGAATTTCAGTTGTGTACCTAGTCCCCCAAATAAAGCTTTCTTGAACTTGGAGGTAAACTTTGGATCTTTGTTTGATATAATATATTTTGGTACTTCATGAAACCAAAATATGTCCCTCGTCAAATACTAGCTATTTGAGCAATCCCAAAAGTGGATTGTACTGGTATAAATTGAGCCGCCTCCGTCAACACATCTACTACTACCATAATAGATTCATGCTCATGTTTTGTTTGGGGTAACCTGGTGATCAAATCTATTGAAATAGTTTCCCACTTCAACTCTAGTATGGGTAAAGGGTTCAATAATCTTGCTAGATGTTGATGTTCCACCTAACCTGTTGGCATTCTATGGATTTATTTAAATATTCTGCCACATTCCTTTTCATACCTAACTAAAAAAAGTTTTATTTTAGTGAAGTCAGCATTTTCTGGTATCCGAGATGGCGTCCACAGGGTGTCTTGTGGTGCTCATCTAATATTGTTTGTTTCAATGTACTCTCATTTGGTACATATATCCTATTTTCATATGTAATTAATTTTTCAGTAGTTTCTACATATCCAAATACCTCTTTTCGCTACATTTTCATCTGAACTTCTTGATACTAAGGATTTTGTGGTATAGCCTGTTTAACTTGTTCTACAAATTCCATACTTAATTTACTAACAATCAGTCCCAGAACTAGGTGTGCATGACTACTCAATGCATCCACCAACTTATTCTCCTTCCCTTGAATATTCTTGATTTCAAAATCAAAGCCACTAAGGAATGCCAACCACCTTGCTTGTCTTGTGTTTAGATCCAACTGACTGAAAAAAATATTTTAGATTGATATGGTCAGTCACCAAGGTAAAATTCCTTACCAAAAGATAATGTCTCCATGTTTTAAGTGTAGGTATTACTTCTGCTAATTCCAAGTCATACATGACATAATTCTACTAATCTAATTTCATTTTTTTGGATTTGTAAGCTATTACTGCATTATCTTGCATCAACACTCCGCCTATCCCCTCCAAACATGAATTTGTACATAACATAAATGGTTTATCTGGATCTATGATTTTAAGTATAGTGATTGTGAACAACAATAACTTTATCCTATTAAAGATTTCCTGGCACTTGGATTTCCATTT
Organism: Pinus tabuliformis; assembly: GCA_031772625.1. Taxonomy (NCBI): domain Eukaryota; kingdom Viridiplantae; phylum Streptophyta; class Pinopsida; order Pinales; family Pinaceae; genus Pinus; species Pinus tabuliformis. The sequence continues at coordinate 1,335,097,043 of CM062817.1, forward strand.
GAACTTCACACCCTTTATCTGCAAGGAAGTGATGGGATATTCTAGCTTAGAAAAAGCTTTTGTAAATCGATGGTAATAACTTGCAATACCCATAAAAGAATGCACTTATAATATGTCTTTGGGTACCGCCCAATTCATAATAGCTTTGATTTTCTTCGGATCCACAAAAAACCCTCCCTTGGAAATAATATGTGGCAAATACTAAATTTTATCCTTGTAAAATTCACACTTGTTGAGTTTGGCATACAACCGATCCTCCTTTAATGCTTGGAGTACTATTCTCAAGTGTTCCTTATGTTCTTCCTCACATTTGGAATAAATCAATATGTTGTCTATAAACACTAGTATGAATTTATCTAGATAGGGATGAAGTATGCTATTGATTAGGCACATAAACGTTGTTGGTGCATTTGTGAGGCCAAAGGGAAATACCAAAAACTCATAATGAATGTATCTAGTTGTGAAATATATCTTGTATATGTCTTCATTATTGATTCGTAACTGGTGATAACCAATTCTTAAGTCAATATTTGAGAAGATGCTTGCCTCTCTCACCTGATCGAACAAATAATATATTCGTGGCAGTGGATATTTGTTCTTTAATGTTAACTTATTCAATTGACGGTAATCAATACAAATTCTCAAGGTACTATGCTTTTTCTTAACAAAGTGTACCAGTGTCCCCCATGGTGAGACATTAGGTCGTATGTACCCTTTATCCAGTAATTCATGTAAATACATTTTTAACTCCAGTAGTTATTGGGTACTCATTATGTAGGGTGCTATAGACACTGGAGTTACACTAGGTACCAAGTCAATGGTAAAATATATGTCTCTATGTGGGGGTAATCCTGGGATTTCTTCCAAGAAGACATATTGAAATTCCCTAATCACAGGCCAAGTGCTCAATGTTTCTTTTTCAATCATCTGTTCATTAGTTTCTACTTGTACCAAATATAGCTCGCATCCTTTCCGAGCACTCATTTTTCATTGTAATGTTGTGATCTCGTGAACTAACATGGGTTTTGGTTTCCTCTAATGAACCAATTATGTCCCTTTGGATCTACCCAATGAATTATCTTTTCAAGGCAATTTATTACAACACTCTTCTTTTCTAACCCATCCATGCCTATTAGTATATCATACGATCCCAAAGGACGAATATTTAGACTTTCTACTATGAAATGACCATTTAAATTAATACAACACTATTTTGTTTGACTGGTGACTCTTTGATTAGTACCGGTTGCTAATTAGACTAGTGAGGCATTCCTGAATTTTTCAGTTTTTAACTTACATTTTTCTACAAGTTGTGGGCTAATATAACTCATACTAGCACCAAGATCTATTAACACAGAGACAATATGGTTCAAAATTGTACCTTCAATTTCAATCATGGTGTACTGGTGCTCAACTTGCCTATCTTCTAATGTCGCGTTGATTCTGGGAATGTTCCGAGCCATGTCATTAACAATTGATGCCTCCTGAATTGTCTTAATATTCTGGACCAATCTGGCATTATGTGGGTAGTCTCTATGTAAGTGCAGCTCCCCATAACCCCAACACTTTAAAGGTTCCTACTCCTTCATACCACCATTCTTCTTACTATTTAACTCCATAGGCTTTGACCCTGCATAAGAATTCACTAAGAGGGGTACATTCCCTTGGAAAGCCTTCTTTCTTTGGTTATCTTTACCAGAAAATTTCAGGTAAGGAGGCTTATGATTCTTGAAACTTCCTTCAAGCTTATTTTTATCCTTATTCTACCAAGACTTTCCAGCGACATTATTCTTCTTAAAATGCTCGTAACACATGCTAGCTTTCTTTACTATTTCGTCTATGTTTTTTGACTGATCAAAGTTGATTTTCTCATTATATTAAACTGGTAAACAATTCAAAAATTATTGTAATTTTGTCTTTTCCTTGTTAATATATGGTACATAGGGAAAAAAATTAGTGAACTTTGCAACAAACTCATCCATGGATAATTGTCTGAGCTTCAACTCATGGAATCCTTTAGCACGATCATCATAATATCGTTCACTTAGATAAAGGGCTTTAAAATGCTTTTGAAATTCTTCCCAGGATATAGTCTTGTCTTCTAACTGGTCTACTCCTTTTACCTCTTCCCACCAAAGGTAGATTTCCCTTTCAACTGATAAATAGCTAACCGAGTCTTCATATTATGTTCATATTCATACACTTGATAATATTTGATCACGTTTAGTAACTAAGCTTCTACATCTTCTTCATTTCCCCCCTCAAAGATATGGGGCTTAATCTTCCTAAATTCACCATGCAACTCCACTTTCATCTTTCCCTTTTTTGCCTTCAGGGATGTCCGACTTGAATCCCCTCCACTTTATGATTTCTCTGAACCTATTTACCATTTTTTCAGCTTTTTCCCTTCTATTTTAGCACTTTTGTGACTCGATTGTTCCGTCCATTCTCAGACCATCTTCTCCTGTTATGCACTAACTTTGAGTAATTTCTCATTACTGCTTCGTAACTATAATATTTCTTGTTGTAGACTCTTCACCAATTCCACCAGCTGGGAAGGAAGTGAAGTACTTCCTTCCCATAATTCAATACACAACTACCCCCCCATATTTGTTAGGGGACTGTCTTCCGTCTTCTTGTAGCATTTTGTTCACTCGTACCTTATAAACCACATAAGAGTCATTAACAACTTATATGGTCTATGTTTTCTACTTTGTGTGTGTGTGTGTGTTTATTTATTTTTAAATATGTTTCCTTAGAGATGATGCCCTTAAGGCCTAGTGTAATATCTAGGCTCTGATACCATTTGTCACACCTCCTTCTCTAATTACTCCTACAAAAACTTAAAAATGCTATAATGCTATAAGTAAATCAATTTTTTATTTTTTTTTAACTATCCCTTTTGTACCATACATGATGAATGTTAAATTTTCTATTTTAAGTATCATCTAATGACTATGCGTGGGCATATATTCCAGTTCTATGTCTCTTTACATAGTTATCCTTTGATCTGAAACATAGATTTATTTATATATTTAACATGCAAAGATGGTATGGATTAGATACCCTAACCATACCCTAATTTTATGACTCCTATGATTCCAAGCGTAATAGTCTATATAATTACTTGTACATTAATGGTGTGGAGGTATGTATATGCCTCCAGTAAATCATACTCTAATGTATTTCATCCCTCTCTTAATCTCGCCTTTACCTACCTATCTCTCTACCACTCAAAGCATTATAACTAATGGTCTTCACATGAATATCATATGCTTCCCTTGACTCATACCCCTTCTCGAGGCTAGCGTAGATCGACAGTTCATTGTCTTTCTCATAGATCAATGGTCCTCTAGAAAAATTATTTTACCCTAAATCCATTTGGGTTTATACTTCACCCTAAGATGGGTTTTTTTTTGTTTTTTTTGTTATGACGAGAGGCATGCCATGGATACTTGGACTCTGCTTCACTACGAAGGTGGCACTCCCTACATTTCCTAGCTTTTTCAATGAGCATTCTCTTAGCTCATTGCCCCTGGGTATTCGGTCATTTATGGAATAACTACATATTTCTATTTCGTTTATGTTAGTTTGTGGGTTGCAGGAGTTTAATATAGTCCTCTCTGATTCGTTTTTATGCAAGGCCTCATGGAGAAGAAGATATCTATAGCCATCTTTCACTAGTTTTCTTCTCTCACCTGACAAGTATAAAACATTTATAGGACCCCCTAATTCGCTTTTCATTATCAAGCTCATGTTCTACTAGTTTATTGAGATGAGGTTGATTTTCTTGTAGGATTTAAGGGTTTACCTTCCTTCATAGTGCTTTCCTCATAATGTCAGCACCCTAGAGTTTAGTAGCTACTCGCACTCATAGGTAAACTTGAATCCTTTAGACTCAGTAAAATTATATTCTAAACTCTGAATTCGATTCTTAGGATTGACCTTTTATCTTTGCGTCGTTTTCAAATGGCTGGATCCTACGCAAGTAGAGGAATCACCCTCTTTCCAACATGAAATCGTGGGTAACAAGGTTTAAACTCTTAATTTGGCTTTTCGTCAATTATGGGGGTTTGTTCATGTTCTAGACATCTCTAATAACTCTTTATTGTCAATTTCAAGTGTTGGCACATAATAGTTCGAGATTTTCATTCATTTTGTTTTTATGGACAATATTGCAACCTGGGTCCTCATGCACCCATTGATTTCATGCCAAGGGGGTACCCTTCACTGGTTTTCTCCCAAGGTAGTCATTTCTTATATGATATGACTCATGTTTCCTTAGCCACCATGTTGTGCTATCACATTTTTGGTGTCTTCAATGCCTTTTTCTATGCTTGCAATGATGGCTAAATCTACATCATTAAATTTTGGTATTATTACCCCTATTTGAACGGACTGTAGTAGGAAGTGGCCTCACCCTTTCCATAAACGTAATGCTAAGGAAGCCTCAATCACTCACGGTGTTAGATGGACTATATAATTGGAAACGTTTTCTGTGTAACTTATACTATCATGTTCTTTATTTATGTTATCGGTTACAGTGTTGGACATAAGACTTGAATCTTTAGTCATTTGTTTTTTAAAAGGCCTTTTTCTTCTTGCCTCTGACACTATTGTAATAGTTAAATAATTGAATGGATTTCCTACTTGGTTTTACTAGTTTTACTTAGTTCTTGCTCATCTTCCAAAGGAAGTTTCATGTCGTTTCTGACATTCCTTGCTTCTAAGAATGAGTTCTATAGAGCACAAATAATATGCTAGAATATTCATTGTGGAAAGTATGATCTCATATTTCAAGTATTGTATGACCTTGGTAAAGAAATTGATTATAATATGCCCAATTATATTTTAATACATTTTTCCTATTAACGGTCTCATGTGCTTTTGCATTCTCCTAAATTCTTTTCTTTTCCGCATAACAAGATAATTTATCATGTTTCCTATTAGACATATTTGCTATTCGTAATACTCTTAGTTTCTTATCATGTCGCCAAAGTAATTATCGTTCCTATTGGGTTCTTGTTGGATACGTTTGGTTGAATGTGATTTTCTATGAAATTTTAGTTATATGTCATTCTTGGGAATATGTAAATCAACTATTTTTATTAGCATGTGCTTCACTTTTCCCACATAATATCCAACAAGTTCTGCATTCGTGGAAGTCACCTTGAATCAAAATGAATCTTAGGTTTTATGCATGGTAAATCTATCGTCGTTATACACCCATGCTAAGTTAACATAAGGTTCTTACCTCAACCCTTCTCTATGCATTACTAGGTTTGGTTCTTATGGTTTTATTCTATCATGTATTTTATCCTTGTCGCTTTTGAACCGTGAGCGATTTCTCTTCAAATCCCCGACGCTACTAGCACTGCATGCCTTAATTTTTCTGCCCAACTCAAAAGTTTTATCCTAGGACAATGCTTTTGGCCCAATTGGAAAAAGGAAAGACCGAGCGAATGACTTGGGGTTCTTGAATACCCTTTATGTGTTAAATATTGTATGAATACATAAGTTAAGTTCATCTTCACATTAACACATTAATCTAGAAATTTTCTCCTACTGGCCATCAAATATTCTGAAATCATATTGAAGACCTTTTCCTATTATTCCTACTTTACCAAGATAAGAATAATTCATCTTTATCTTTTGACATGGAGTCTGAGTTTGAGACTTAGAAGTAATTCAACTCATGTTAATTAGCATAAAAACATGTAACTGTAGCATCTATAAAGTATCAATCATAATATTATAGTTCTATCAAACATAACAGATAGTGAAATTTTATGGAAAACAAGCACTTCCTTTATTCCTAATTTGGTTACTCTTTAAACCCTTTTAGTCATAAGGAATAACATGTAACGGAAATTCCATTTACTTAAATCATTTACTCTAACAAAAACATGTACCCCATAAGTTATATCATGTAGAAGATGTTATCACTCAGGTTTTCCCAAAAGTTGTAAGAAAGGGAAAGGAGGCCGAGGTAACCACTAAACAACCTTTTAGATACAGAATCTAGCCAATCTGTATCCAGAGAGGGCTCTCTCTTTATGATTTAGCTTTATTTTTAAAGGTATTAGGCTAGTTATGAAGTTCAAGGGTTTTGTTTGAGTTTGGGTGGTGAGATTCAATAGAACAGAGAGGTAAGATAGAGTAGTTCAGTCCATTGGGCTAATGGAGTCAAAGAAGATGGCTTTCTGGATTGAGTTTCTTAATAGAGGATGGTTTCACAGAGCAAGGTAGTCAAACAGGGAACAAATAAAGACTTGAAACAAATGGAATCGGCTCAAATGGGGTGAAGGGTAGTTCAGAATCCTTCAACCTATTTAAAGAGGGAAATTGGATGATTACTGATAAGGAGAAATTAAGTATTCTTTAGCAATTAAACAACATGAAAGAATTAGGAAACAGGAGTAATTAAGATTCCACTGCTTACCCTAATTCTGAAGAAAAACACAGAGAACAATAATGACTGAAAATAGAGTGCAATCAAGCATATTCTGAAATTAATCCTTTCTTTATCATTCAGATTGTGAAACACAGATGATATAATAAACTAAGAAAACTTTAAAACACAAGATATAGAGGACTTATTGATCCAGTGGTTGATTCAAGAAGTCTGTGACAAGTCCTCTGCTTCAATTCTTCATCCAGTAGGCCATGCAACAGTTGATTCCAACAGCTCTTTATTCCAAAAAATCAATATTACAGCAGAGCCTAGGAATCCACCTTCAATACTCCAATGGAGGAGGTATTTATGCTCAAAATTGTAAAACAAATATCTCCTAACAGAGTGAGATAATATCTTGGATGACTAAAAATAGCTCACAAGAAAATAGAAACAACTAGCCTTGAAAATAGGGAAAAGATAAACTGATGTTATGCTGGTCCTGTTTTTTTTTAATGTGCTGGAGGCAGGCTCTATAATTTGGCTGGTAGTTGTTTTCTTTAGTCACTCTGTGCTGGCTTCCCTGTTCTTACTGATACTCCTTAACCCTGATCTGATACACTTTGTTTGTTTACCTTGTTCACCTTTGTCCATCGTGTTCACGTAAAACAAAACCGCTAATGTGTCTTCTCACCACTTTTCTCTAGTAATTCATGCTTCTGAAGTTTCCTCAGGTGTGAGGAGCATCAAGGGGCTGAAAAAGGGGTTTCTATCTTTAGTTCTTTATAGATTGAAACTGGAATTCAGGCCTTCTGAGGAAAAATAGACCAATAGATGGTTTGGGAGCTCTTCGTAGCAACACTGACTGTGTTAAAGAAGGAAACTGTACAGTAGCAAGTTGGCTGATAGGCCGCAGAGCTCATGCTATAGTTTTGCTGGTCAGAAACTGGAAATGTGAACTCGGTCGTTGTTATGCCCGGAGCACTGTATGCAGAGTATAACAGAGAAAATATCGTTTTGCCCGTTTATTTTAACAAAACAAGGTTGGTGGGATTTTTTTCATTTGGCGGATGACGTCAGCGGAGGGCGGATGATGTCAATGGAGAGTGGATGACGTGGCGAATGACATCAGCGAAAGGCGGTAAGCAGTTTGATCGCACCACTTTTGGGGCTAAGCGGTATTGAGCGGAGGGTTAGCGAGCATGCTGAATGGGTGACGCATGGCAGAGGTACGATGGAAAACCGTCGGGTGATCCCGAGTTAACGTGCGGTCATGAGGGGGGTCGCGATATGGATGTCAACTATTGGATGTGGCGACGGAGACCGGACGGCAGACGGGCAGGGAACATGGCGGGGGTTTAATTGTGTGGGCCTGGCACGATATAACAAAGTTTTAATCATTCTGGGGCTATTTTGATTGGTCGAGATGGGCTGTTAATTAACCTGAATGGTTAACTAAGTCCGTTTGTGTGGGGGGGAAGGTTTTAATAAATTTAAAACAAATTTATTAATCCTTTTTAAATAGCGACTATGGTCGTAATCGATCGGGGGCAGGAATATTTATAATATCGGGGTATTTTGTATTATATTACATAATACAAGATCAGGTTAAAATGTTTCGAGATTTATATAATAATAAATGTTAAAAATTAATATGAATTTATGAAATGAAAGCGCCAAGTTTAAAAACCCTTTGCATATATATTTAAACTTAGGCTTTGAAGGGGAAAAAGAGGGTTTGTATGAGAAAGGTGGCCATTTTCCTAAGTAAAATGGGGTTCTACTTAGGCAATCATTATGAAATGGAATGAGTGGCTTTTTAGTGATATTAAGAACAGATCTTAATATTTTTTGGGGGAGTTAGTGAATGATCAGGGAAAAGTATGAAGGGGAGTTTAGTTATGTAACCTTGCCTCGCTTGAGTTGCATTAAGTATAATGTCCGCCATTTCACTAGTGATAGAGATAGAGATTAACATTTTTAGAGATATAATCTATCACCAATATCATTCTACAACACCATCTACCTACCCTGCCTACTTTGGCCTAGCATTTTTGCTTCTTTATTTGGGTGCACTTAGACTGGCAAACCCTTATCAACTTTGCTTTTCTTTTCATGGAAAGCCTACCTAAGTCTGCACTTATTACATCCAAGGGCTCAGATTTAACTGTTGAGCTCTTTTTTATTTACTCTACCTATCTACTTATCTGCCAAGATTAAACAGTTTGGTCAGATTTTATTCTCTATCTCTAAAACAGAAAATTCAAATATGAACTAGCCAAGATTAAGCTGTTTGGTCATTCATCAATTGTGGCATAAATTAACGAGCTGCACACAGTGATTATTACAAAAAATAAAGAGTAGTGGCATTTTGGACTTGCACACTTTCCTGGTCTATTTTTATTTGGGGTTCATTTCTTTCACTTTTTTGACCATTTTATTCTTTTTACCCTTTGATTTTTCTTTTAGGGTATACCCTCTTTACATTTTTTAAATTTTTTGATTTTTGGAAAATATGGAAAACCTTTGCAACAGGGAAAGGAATGAACATATTACAGAGCTCATCAAGTCAATCATGAAATATGACACCTATTGGTATAGGAGTATAACAGAAGAAACATATCCGAAAAATTTCATTAGAAACCTAAGAATAAATCCATAATTACAAAAAAATAATAATAACAACAACGTCTAACTAATGTAATCACTGGAAAATGTGACGTGGGAAATACCTTTCCTTCCAACCATGAACCAAGTGTTCTCCGGTACCCCCCAAGCTAAGAAGCTTGTTCTATTTCTTCAGCAACCTATTGTTGATTCCAATTCATGTCTCATATACATGATTGTCATCAAATGTTTCTTTGGTAGTGCACTTCCTTTTAGGGGTCTTCTTATCCATTTAGCTTAGGTTTTTTCCTCTTTTCCTTAAAAAGGCAAGGAAAATATGTTTTTTCCTCCAAAATATCAAAAATTTGTTTTTCTCTTATATATTTATTCTCTCATTATTTATTTTCAACTGAGTGGATAATATATGAATATCTAATATTTCGAGATTAACAAGATTTGTTTTCCCACATTTTCCAACTGAACATCTTAATTGTTTATTATAAAATCTTATCTACATTATTGTTTCTTTCTACTGACCCCCAGCTAGTTACAACACTAGTTTTTAAAAGATAAAACCATAGAAATATTTACATGTATAAGAGGGTGTTACAATAACTATGTAGTCCCAAAAATTTATTGTTTCTCGTAGCTTTATAATTATCGTTGTAGGAAAATGTTAAATACACAATTGTTCTACCAATGTCATAATACATCCACGACAAAATAAGAACTCGAAGATTTGGGATCTCCTCAAGAATATGTTGATAAGGAATCACTTATGCAACTAACAAAACTATTTTCCATGCTCATCCCCTAACAACATTCCAAAAGTGGATGGAAGGGAGAAGCTAAAATATTCATATCAAATGAAGGTTCAAAGCCAACAACCAGCCTCAATTCATAAAGACTAATTCTAACCTATAAAACACCATTCCAACATCTACAAATATGAAAAAAGGTCTAGAGGTGTCTGCAGTCAACATAATTACCATAATAAACCACACTTGAGAACCACTAGATACACGTAGCAAGGGGAACACAATTCTCACCAATTCCAAAATAAAGAGAAAGACTCTCGAGGGTTGTCATTTCCATGTCTAGACACACAAGCTACCTCACGTACATTTTCAAACGCTTAGAAAGGTTAACCAAAGAGCCCACATGATCGTAATGGTGAACACAACAAACTTGAAACCTAAAATTCCTCCACAACAATCCAACATATAAGGAGTAATTCCCTTGAAGTAGGCTTTCATTAATGAACCATAAAAAAAAAACCACAAAGAAACCAATGTTGAGACTAAGAAATAAGGTAATGAAAAATAGAAACTAGATCTTACCTCAGAGCTCGAATTAAATCTTACCTTTTCGGTAGGGCCACATACCAAGGTGGAGCCTACCAAATTCTTTAGACATCCCCGAGTGAGTGTGCATGTGAGTTAGTGGGCATGACCAATTTACATATTCCTCCCATAATAACACCCCCATATCTTCCATTGTCAATTGTATCTAGGAATTGAGAACAACTCTCACATGCACCATGCACCTATGCACATCAACCCTACATATCATTCAGTTTATATTTCCATGAGATTATTTGCCTTGACTATACACCTCATGTGGAGGATTTCACATGCCTACCACGGATCTTTCGAATTGGATCTAGAGCAATGCCCCCATATTATGATTATTATTAATTTGGATAAGAACTTCATTTGATACCTTATGGTAAGGGTAGCATCCTTCTTTTTCTCTTTCCATATCATCTCTCCTTCAAAGAATGTTAGTACGAAATTAGCCATTTTATTTTCATTAACATTATTAGCTCTAAAAACATACATTTCTTCTAAAGAATAAGATGAAATAAATTTTGAATCCTTTTGAATATTTTTGAACGAAGGGATAGATCCATTAATTAAATCAAGAAATAATAATTAGTGAATTACCCATCACAATCACTTCTTTTATTCCTAGTTTTACAATATGCTTTAGACCCTAAAATATAGAATAAGCTTCTGAAAATTTATTGGCTGCATATCCCAATCCCAAATAATATTTATATTACTATTGTTTCTTAGGAAGAACAATCACCTTCCCCCTGCTCCTACCACCCCTAAAATTTACTTTATTAAAAAATCTTTATATTTTAAATTTTACTTTCAATCAAAATTTAATGTTAAACAACACTTAATTTATAAAATAATTATAGGAATGATATAAATAACATAACAAATTTATCCTAATGGGGTAACCCATAGCAGAATGCAACCCATTAACACAAAAAATCAAAACTATAATGATTTCATTAGCAAGGGTATTTACATTGAGGTTCATATCGAGAGACATCCTTCAATTTAGGTTAGTGAAATGGATACAATTAGGAAGGATGGAAGATTGCATGGCTCCTACATTGAATTTCCACACAACACCCCAACTCTCGTGGTGTCATTCGTGATAGCACAAATACTCAACACAACTGAAAATGATAATAGTTATTTAATCTAGTATGGTTTCCAATTTGTTTTATAGAATGTTTTGATTTTATATATAATCTTTTCCTCTTGCAGGAGAAAATGCTCTCATTCAGTCTAGTGAATTTGAAAATTTAAAAGGAAAGAATAAGAACCGCGAGGGAAAATTTGGTCTCAAAATAATGTGAAGGACTAGGCCCTCCTCGTTGGTCCCTTGATCTTCGATGGTATTTCCTGTCATTTTTAATACTATAATCTCCCATTCTTGTCTATGATTAGCATCTTATTAAAGGGTATATTCTAGGCTGTAGACTCCAATACCTCTTCCAACTTGGTTGTGCCTAGGTATATTTCCTCTATTTCATTTGGTTTTCTTGTTATTTTAGTATCTCTTGGTTTACTCTTTCACTCTTAGGATCCTCTATCAGTAATTCTTTTTAGCCTCTTGGGTGCTTCTAAATGCACATGTTTCTCACTTTTCTTCCCTATCTTGAGCCTATTTTTTTCTCTCTCACCTCCCAACTCATACTTTTATGTTCCTAGTCATTCGCATTTCCATTAAATATGAGTTATATTTTTTTATTGTTTTTTTGAACTCTTAATCAATTCCTAGAGACATAGACCCCTCAAGAAGTGGTAGCAAGGGCCACAGACCAATAACATATTTTGAAGTGTTGGTCGAATCCCAAACCTCACCATATAAATATTGAAAACATGTCCACTTTGGTGGCACGGCATGATTTATGTCACACTGAGTAAGAATTGGTGAAAAAGAGGCATGAAATGTCAGATTCTATTGTCCTCACAAAAGTCAAGAATTAGGTGCCAGATTTCGACAACCTTAGATACTGTAGAAATTAATATCTACATACAACTAGTTTATAATGATTATGAAGAACTTGTTGGGTAGAGTATTTATTGATCATAACAAGAATACATACAAGATCATACTTCAAATTAAGGAGCTCCATCTTCTATATCAGATTATGGAAGGCAGTATATAGCAACTAAAAGTAGCATTGTTACATAACAAATCACATACACCTCTTGAAAACACTACATGTCCTGCTCCAAATGGTTAACGATGTTTTGAATGCATTTTATAAGTTTATATGGATGATACAACCTTTTTTTACAAATCTACTTTTAATGACATGGGCACCCCAAGATCAATACATTTTTTTCAATACTCTCAAGTTTAAACTCGTATTAAAAAAAAATCTAGTTTCCATTCCCGCAGGATAAATATGAAAATGGTATTTCTATGTAATATGCTTTGTACATATTTTTCAGCATAATATATCTTTCTAAGCCAACAAATAAATCATAACAACTTTATAAAATATATATTTCCTTTTTACTATCATAAATAACAATATAAAGATAATCCAATTAATATGTATTATGAATAAGTGATATTTTTCTAACATGATAAATAAATGTTAGATTACATATGGTATCAGAGCTATAGGTTACAATCCTAAGCCCTATGATCCGATCATAGCTATTATTGAGTCTAGTAAAATATTTCTTACATGATAAGGAACATGTAAATTCATACAATAAAGGAAGAGATAAGTAAAATAGTATTGTACTATGAATTGGATTAAGTTTATGAAAAGGCTAATCAATTTTTGTTGAACTATCCCTACCTATAGGAATAATCATGTTGAGCATCTAGGAGAGTAAGCAACTTTATAATAAAATCAATCAAATGGTAATACATGTTATAACTAGTGGGCTCTATTTGATAATTATTTGTATATTGAGCATAAATTTAAGTGAATAATATATGGAATCAAGAAAAACACTTACATAGCCTAGTCGAGAAATGCACACTTATATAAATTTGAGATAAAAATTGTAGAGCTACTTATGTTGCTATGACAAAGAGTCTGTAACAGTAGATGGTTATGTTCAGGACATAATTTGGAATATTTATATCTAAAATAATTCTAATAAAGTTTGAAATTACACATATGCTAGTTACTTGTTAGTGTTGTAGGACGTAGTATATGGTAATGGAGTCATGGATCTTGTGTATGGTGTGAAATTTAATCTATAGAGATGAGCCTTTCTCATACTCTTAATATTTGCAAGATCTTTCTAACATGCACATAACTACTTTTGGTACATAGGTTACATGACAAATATGTATAGATGCCTTATATTAGATATCTACCATAGTTTTCCTAGAATGTAGGAAGGAAAAAATTAAAGAAGGTAATCCTGAAATCAAATATGAAATGTCAATTTTTTACTCCAAATAATATTGGATATTAGTAATATAACTTTATGGGTATAGGTATTCCATGAGTACTTCCTCATGCAAAACCTCCTTTAAAGGGCTCTTCAGTGGTAGATTTTGAGCAAATGGTTTTGCGAGAGGAATGAGCTAAGGAAATAATAAGGATGAGGTAGAAAAGATATAGGTAAACTAAAATTTACTAACTCTAGCAGAAAATTACTCTTGTATGCTAAAGAACGAGGAGAAAGAAGTAGTAAGCTACAAAGGAAAAATGATTACAACAATTTTAGAATAATAAAACATAGATAACATACAATTAGAAGATCTAAGTATGTATATCTTAGATGAAATATGCTTGAGAATAAAAATGGAACTATAAATATTTAGAATATTAGAAGTTTTTATACTTAAGAGTTAGTTAAGAGAACAATCACATGATATATATTATGAAGATTTGGAAAATTTCGCTAAAAATAAATTTTTTTGAGATTTATGATTGAACTAAAGGAAGAAATAGAGTATATGCACATAATAAAGTGTATACAATAAACTACTAAGGTATGTACATACCAACAAAAAAGCGTTATTAGAAGAGGGGTTGAGAACCCCCTATTATATGAAATAAAACATACTAGAAAATATTCGATGTACTCAAAAATAGCTTATTTGGGAATACTCAATGATAACATTTATTAAAACCTATTTAGATATATTGAAAACTTATATATATATATCTATATATATATATATATATATATATATATATATATATATATATATATCTCAAGTATGACTATGACAACAACTATAAAATATGGGAGAAAATAAACTTCCATCATTGTCATGAATAGGCCCTAGGTTTCATAATTGAGAATACTTCTGGAGGAATTAATGAATTAAGAAATATTCTTAACTGGAAGGTCTCCTCATTAAGGAAGTCGCAAGAAACCTATTACATTTGTAGAATAGTTAAGAATCATGGTAAGAACCATTATAATGGAGATTGTAATAATAACTAACGTGATATGAAATTATTCAAAAGTCGTAATATTTCATGGCTGTAGTAAGATTCTTCTAGCATTTTACAGCTTTTGGGAAATTGAAGAGAAACATTTTTGACCTCCTAGATTAAGGAATTGAAAATATTGACTCTATGATAGCTTTAGTTTCTTGAATATTATAATACGTGATTATTTGGTGGATATTTCCAAAGAGAAATAATCGTGGCACAGAGCATGGCTAGTGAGATTTCCAAATGGAACTAAACACAAGAGGATAGGTAATTGTAGGTTGGGGGAGTTACTAGTTTAAAATTATTCTTCAAAACCATCAAAAGGTTGGTAAGCTCAGATAGAATATCACAATATTTCATGATCAAAAGAAAAAATAGTCTCTAAAAATAACCAAGCATGTAAATCATTTTTAAAATTTCAGATTAAAAATGACATCTTGGTTACTCCAAGACACCAAATAAGAATAAAAGTAGTTAGGAATAGTGCCACCAATACTCAGAAAAATATTAGGTTTAAACCATATTTAGTAAGTGTGACTTAGTCAAGACTAGAGTGAATTAATAGTCTCAATTGTTATCTTTTCAATCCATATTTATGCAAATTTTCCTTTCAAGAAGCCAAGTCATATCTTAAATGAATCATCAATATCAAATTATTAAAACAAAGTTACCCAGTTATGATTGCCTTTGAGATGTCATGTCCTGGTACTATGTCCTTCTGAGATCAACATCTGTTTTGTATGTTCTATCTTCAAACGAGAACACTTATTCATACTTTATGTCCTTCGAGTATTGATCAAAGTGTTTATGAATTGAATTAATCAAGCTTTAAAATCATTTTTAGTAGAGTTTATGTAGCTCCCTTTGAAGTTGTACATCTCTGATTATTCAAGAGACCAAATCAAACGTTGATCAATATCATGCTTCAGTAGACCATATCAAATGTTGTTCAACTTCTTCATGATTTTTTCCCATCTTTCATGCTTCTATACACCAAATAATAATAAGCAAATGTTTCCAAAACAGATCATGCTCATCTATCATGCCTCTATGTATATGGAAGATTTATCTCTTATTCATCATGCTCCTTTGTGTTGAGCTATAGAATAGAAGATTTATTTCCAATCAATTCTTGTACCATTCTTATGCTACCAAGATTTTTTTTAACAGTCTCTCCATGCAATATTGAAGACATGAATCCTATTTCATAATGAGAAGCTCTTAAAAATACATATCTCTTCCTTTATACTTGCCATCATGTATTCTTCCCTTTTGAACAAACTGCAAATTTCATCTTGAGGATGATGAGTCAAATAGTGTTCAAGATGAGAGTCATTCTTTAGGATAAGAAATGATTAATTATCTCTTCATGGTGCAACTTGATTATCTTCATTTTTGTGAGCCTCTTTGATGCTAGATTTCTAAATTTAGTATAAGTATGCATTTTTTCATGTTATAAATATTCTTTCACATATTGAGGAATTTTCATAATCACTATCAAGAATATTTGTCATCCTTTCTATTTAGTAGAATATGTCTACGGTTATGTGAATGGAAAATAGTGATGCATGAATGGTTGAGCGTTAGATGGTACACATTCTTCTATCCTCTTCTATATTTTCTTTATGAGTGTTACAAATGAGATGCAACTGATAATATAAACTCTAATACTTCCAATTCTTTATGCTTATGTAACACCCCTCCCTTGCGTGTTAAATTATTGTAAATTTAAGCTGAGGAAAGATACGTGTGATACCCTCCTTTGTGGGTTGAACTATTTTTAGCTTAAGCTGAGAAAAGCTAGGTATGATATGTAATATGAAAATAAAATATGTTATTAAATAAATTAATAAAATAAATCACTTGGAGGGTGGAGCACCAAGAAAGATGAGATTCTTTCCAAATCCCATTGAGGAAGGGGATGGAGATAAATATTATATGATAAAGCTTCTAGATGTGATTCTAGATAAGCTTGGATGGATGGGAGATAAAGATCCATGGAACATAAAATATTTGTAGGAGATAAAGGAAATCTTTTATGAGGAAAAGCCTCGTGGGAGATAAAGACAAACTTTTCAGAAAAAAGGCTTAGGAAAATGGAAAAATCCATAAAAGTGGGACGCCACTAATGGAAAGTAAATCATGAAAGAGGATATTAAATACACAGTGCATTGATCAATGTAGGATAGTTGATCCTTGGCAGGAAACTCGACTCGAGGTGAATCAAATTTGATTCATGGTTGGGTGGTGGTGTTATGCTCTCCAAGTGATTTTTTTAGTTGGATTCACATGTGTGGGATGTTTGTATGTCAGTCTCTTACCCTTTATGTCATTATAGTATTTGGTTCAGTTATATACATGTTGGGTTAATTGTTGGTATGGAAGAATTACAGTTTATGCATATTGATTTTCAATGTATTTCATGTCAAAATCGGTAGAAGGATTAAGTCAGGTGAATGCGATGCAATATTGGATATGTTGCCCTGTCTTGGCTTATGTGTTAGTCTGATGCTATATGTATTTAGGTGATGGATTTCATTCTTATGCATTTGGTGATATTCATTATGTTAGTGAAGGAATGGGGTAGGTATTTAATGTTTATAAAGTTTATAGTTTAACATGGCAGTTAGTGGTAGATGCATGCAAGTCATTATGGTATAATGTAATTAACAGAATAGACTATGATGGTCATATTATATATTGCATAGGTATTAAATGAGGCTAGATTTTCATTTTGTTTGTTGCTTAGAAGTTATCTTATTATGGAACTGATGGAATTTTATTATGCATGTGATTAACTGAGTTAATGGCTTTTATAAAGTTTATGCATGCATATGGTAATTAGGATTATTAGTGTTGAGAAAGTTATTGGCATGAGATATAGAGGCATGCAAAACCATTAGGAAGTAAGTTATATATATATATATATATATATATATATATATATATATATATATATATATATATATATATATATCCAATGGTTGAGAATATCGATACCATGCATGTCACAAGAGGTTTGATGGCTGCATGTTATAGCTCCTCCTTCCTTCCAACTGTGGTTGTGTTTATAAAATCATTTGAAGAAGATGAGATAATGTGTCTATCGTATAAAGTTACTTCCTAAATGTGATGTAGCAGTCCGACTAGGAGAAAGGAACAAGGAATCTTAATTATATCTAAGGAATTTTTCAACATTTAGGGGATTAGGGGCTACTTTTTCAAGTAGGCCATGGAGGTACATTACAAATGGTATCGTGGAGGTAAATTTATTTAATCATTTTCTTAATATGCACATGAATATTGGATGAATGAGCATGCTTTGGTGATATTTATGCAATTTACCTTATGCATGTGGGAATTTGAATAGCTAGGCATGGTTCATAACCATACACATGCATGGATGAAAAAACATATTTGAGTAGTTATATGTTTTTTATTAATGTATGTGCAGTGTTAATAAAGAGGCAAGTCTCAATACTTTATATGTGTTTTAGTTATCCATATGAAAATATGCTTGAAGCATAGTAAGTAAAGATTTAATAGTTGGTTGTCAGAGTTTGTTGATAGTAAGAATTGTAGGAAAGTATTGTAATTCATGCAAAGGACAAATTATCTTTAACATTATGGCAAAAAAAGAACTAGTAATCCATGCAAATTGAAAGAATGTCAACAACACAATAATCCATTGATGGGAAGAACTAGGCTGCAAAGACATAGTGTTCAAGGATTTGTGGGTAAATGATATCATGATTAATGTAATAGCTTCTACCTAGTTATGTTGAACATAAGATGATATTTCTTTGTAATATTATTTTTTAACAATGATTATGGGATGGACTCCCTTATAACCATTGAGTGAGGGGTGAACATTGTTATGAGATGTTTAATAAAATTAAAAGTTTGTTGGTTTTTCCCTAGGGGATTTTGAGGGAATATCGGTGTCCAATGATGTGTTTTCCTTTCACACCATTCTAGTGGTCTTGCTTCCTTATATGAAATAAATACTTACATCATCACACATGTGATTAATTGGCTTAATGAAATGAATAGTAATAATGATGTACGATTAGAAAAATGAGCTTATGATAATGTGCTATAACAGTGGGTGTTATGTTATCTAACTTGTTATTACTTTACTAAAGTTACTCTATGTAATGATGAATATTTTATCTAATGGTCAATGAATGCATATGGAATAGTAATTCAAAATTTATTTTTTATTGAAATTATGTGCATAAATAAGTTTTGATTGAAGATTATTACAAGTTGTAAATAGAGTGATTGTGGTAGTTTACTTCACGTTGTTGGTGTATTGGTGATAATAGATTGCTGAATTTGGGGATTGTTTTGGTTGTTACTGTAACTGTTATCAACATTTAGACATTAATGATAAATTTGTGCTTTATAGGAATAAATTTTTCATATACTTTAATTCATAACATTATTGTATGCAAGAAAATACAATGATTACGAAAATTATAACTTGTTTAAACAATGCATATATATGACTGCAAGTTCTCTAAACTTACAAAATACTTGGATCATGATATAGTGGTGTCATTAAAGTGACTGATTTCAAGGTTCTATCAACTTAATGGTAGAACTAGCAGTAATCAAATGATGTTGACTACCTTGTTTGTTCAAACTTCACAACTTTACAAAGTTGATGGTTCAATGATGATGCCAGCTTGTATGCATCTTACATCTAACAAATATGTTAATGCATCCTTTAGAAGTTTATCCAATGCATGTGAATATAGGTGTAAAATTACATATCAACTTTAATCAGTTAAGTCCATTGTGTTTTGGACATGTGTTGTTTTTGTTTTCATTACTAAACAAAAATATGGATGGAATTTTGAATCTATTAGCATGACTGATTTGTTAAACCAAGAAATGTTTGTGTCATTGACTTGAATTTGGTAATTCTACATAATGGTTGTTGATTAGATGCATATGCATAAATTAAATGACATGTTCCATAAGTTAGAGCTATGGTGAGTATCACTGATTTGTTTGAATGATATATGATTTTTTAAGGAGGTCATAATCCCCTAATTGTTGTTATTCGAAAAGACTTAATAGAAACATCATTTTAGAGTTCTTTGGATGTAGTATCTAAAAGATGTATCCTTATTTATTATTCTTACTTTTAATGCGTGATTCTTTTTGTGAAAAGTGACATGACCAATATGTTTCTACACTGTTAAGATATTGAGAACATAAATGCATTGGAAAGTGAAATGTGTCTTGAATGTATCTAATAAAATTATTTGTGCATAAAAATGTTTTTAGAAGGTATGGCTTCATCAAAAGAAATCATGACTAATGTTGTTGATGTGATTAAGGGTCACTTAGTGGTAGCATAAGAACTTGTGAAATATAAAATGTTGCAATGTGATTTGCAACTATAAATGAGAATGTATAATGTTATTACTTCCAAGATATAGTAATGTTTTTCTAAATTACATGCTCGTTATTATGTGGAAATTTTGAAATAAATAGCACATCTATGATGTGGGATGTCATTTATGATTTCCTATCGAATTTACTTTTACAGACTATGGGACCAACGTTGAGGGTTAATGTATGAATATATGATGTAAAAACATGTTTTCTTTGCATTAATAGTAATTTGCATATGGTCAGTTATGTAAATGATAGTGGGGAAAGGTGCTAAAGAGAATTTCACATCCAAGATAGTTATGGGACAGTTATTCTAGCCAACAAGGCCTTGGACTAATGTCGAATTCCTGCCCTGATTTCCTCTCCCTATAGATAGATGATTTTATTAAGGGAAAATAATTGGCCAATATCATGAGAGGGGAAAAATCTTGGGGAAACTCTATTGGCTTTGGAGCTTGATGGAGGAGACCCAAAGAGTGAGATATTAAGAATTAAATTCCTCCCAGGTGAGACATTGTTGTGGGAATATGCATAACACTACCAAGAAGAATCATGATTTGGACCCTAAGTGGAATTTATAAGTTGAAATTTTATAGTCAGTGGAATTCTAGATTGAACCCTGCATGATGAATGTAATCCTAGTTTGGACCAGGTGTGGTCAGAGAGCTCTAGGTGAAAATGGTGTGGTCTCTGACAAATAACTGTTATGGATGTGAAATTATATGGCTGTGGAAACCAGTGCCCATTGGTTAGGAGGATCATTCCTTTTCCCATTGAGCTTCTCATAGAATAACAAGTTAACTAATTAGATAAGTAATGTGTTAAATATGAATTTTTCTATATGATCCTGTAAGAAGTCTAGGTACATATTAACAAGAAAGGATCTTAGTGCTCAGAAAGGAATTACTCAAAGTGTAAGTTCCTTTATTGTATTACTAATCTTGTAAATGTCTTTAGCGGGGGCTAAGACAGTATGCACTTGGTGTAGTTATTGATCATTTGACGATTACAGAGATAGTTGCTCTGTGAGCACTTGTAGAAGTACATTGTAGATATATTTACCATAGGCTAAGATAGTATGCACTTGGTGCGTTTATAGTTCATTTCAATGATTAGAGAGTTGGGTGCTCTTTGATTACTTGAAAAAGTACAATGACAATGATTACAAGTTAAATTATTATGAATATCATTTGATTGAAAATGTTGTGATTAATGTGATTATGTTGGTTACAAGGTGCCTTCCAGGGAGGCTATGAAACCCCTCTAGGTGCTTAATGTTAGACTAATAAACCACCTATAATTACAATATTTTAATAAAGTGACCATGATTTCCATGAGTAATATAAAAGTAACGATAAGTTGCCATAAATACTTTGTTTGTTTCTATGAAATTAAATAATTTTGTAGCTATAAATGCTTATGATTGTATATAAAAAAATTATTGTTTCATTTAATGGTATTTCTTGGAAATAAAATCCTTAATTTTAAAGGGGAAGCATCCTCTTTTGGTTGTTTACATTGTTATATTATGAGCGAAAGTTAATGATGAACATCGAAGAAGGTGTTATATTTAGGTGGAGTATGTAATACCACTATGTAATAATTTTAAGAACTTGAAAATTTTAAGATAACGCATTTTATGAATGGTTTATATCATAACCCTTATGTAACTAATCTAACAAGTTATCTTGTCTTATGGAATTGAAGAAAAATAGGAAATTCACATGCCTTGGTAGTTGTGTGGTTTCGATAGGTTTCGATATATTTTATTTAATTGTAGTTCCATTAAATTTCTCTTGATTTTGGATCCGTAGAATCTCTGCTATATTTTAGTTGCAGTCATGTCTATATTCTCTCTTCTGTATATGTTGAAATATATTCATAGAAATATTGCACATTTACAGAGAATTTTGTATGATGATCTTGCAGATTGTTTAGGCTATTGATCTCCTAGCTCTAGCACAAATCCTGTACAAATATGAGAGTCAAAGAATCAACAAAAGCACTCAGTACTCGTTGAATGCAGTGCATGTCAGAGAGCAAGAAAAAAGAGGTATTTTTTGAATAGTTCAATGTGCTTCAAATAAAGGTTAAAGTATTCTTGTTGATGTATTAACGTTGGGTTAAATGATTTGCTAGTGTACTGAGACTAGCTATAGTTCCTTTTAAAAGGAAAAAGATATTCATAAATTTTTGGTATGTAAATATTACTTAATGTTCCTTGGAAACATCTCGTCAACTCCTGGTATGTACATACTAGCTAATGAATTTCTTGTGTAAAGACTAATTAATGATTCACAAAAGGATTTGATGAATTTTTGGAATGTAGATACTATTTAATATATCCTTTTCTGGGAAAGGCTTTCATGAATTATTGTACATAATGACTTAGGTAAATTAGGTTTACCTTGTAAAAAGTTTTTATAATACTTGTGCTTCTTATTCATAATCAATTCCTGGAAATATTCCCTTGAATTCTCATGCACACAGATAATAAATTATAGGACTTTGTTTTAAAATAATAACTATATCCCAGTGCTCAAAGATAACAATAGTTATGATGGCTTTATTGGAAAAAAACTATGATAGTTTCCTGAGAAAAGAATATGTGATTATAAGCACATAGATGCTAGTTATTTTACTCATTTTCAAGGAAATAATATGAATATATTCTGATAACCTTCTTGGAAAATATGATATATTTGTTTGGCCAGTTTCTTGAAAAAGAATATGCATTTATATGCACGCAAATGCTAGTTATTTTGATAAATTACAATCGAAAAAGATATGTATTTTATTTGCAAAGTTCCTAAAAAGAGTATGTGCACATAAATAATAGATTTTATATTAGTTTCTTGGACTAGGAACATGCATTTTCATATGTGGAAAACAAATATAACCACTGGGTTAGATTTATTGAAAAGAATAGGTGTTGAGGTGCAAAAAAAATAGTTAACATGTTATTTTTTCTAGAAGAAAATATGAGAACTTATATACATAAAAAATTAGCTACTATGCTACTATGGTTGAAAATAACAATTGTTTCTATGGACAAAAGAATGTCTAATTGTATTGGATTTTTTGAGAAATAATTTGTGGTCATATGCAAAGGAATAATAGATATGGTGTTAGATTCCTATGGAAAATAACATGCAATGTAGTGGTAGGCTAACTTCTTTTAGAAAAGAATGTGTTCTTATGTACATAAAAAAAAAATATTAGCTATGATGCATATCATAACTAGGATTAGTTATGATGTGAAGGAATAGGGATAACCATGACATTTCTTTTCAATACTATCTAAGTGAATCTTTTAAAATTACTATACTTTGGTAGACGGAGGTAAAATTTATTTACTCATTTTCTTATAATGCACATGAAGAGTGGATGAATGAGCATGCTTTGGTGATCTTTATGCAATTTACCTAATGCATGTGGAAATTTGAATGGTTAGGCATTTTTCATAACCATACACATGCATGGATAAACATACATGTTTATGTAGTTATGTACTTTTGATTAATGTATGTGCAATGTTAATAAATATGAAAGTCTCAATACTTTGTATGCATTTTAACTATGCACATGAAAATATGCTTGAAGCATAATTAGTAATGATTTAATAGCTGGATGTCAGAGTTTCATGATAATATAAATTGCAGGAAAGGGTTGTAATTCATGTGAAGGACAAATTATCTTTAACATTATGGCAAGAAAGAACTAGTGATCGACATAGATTGAAGGAATGTAAACTATAGGATAATCCACTAATGGAAAGAACCAAACCATAAAGACACAGGGTTCAAGTATTTGTGGGTAAATGATATCATGATTGATGTAATAACTTCTAGCTAGTTATACTTAACTTAAAATTCTATTTCATTCCAAGATTCTTTTTGAACAATGGTCAAGGAATAAACTCCCTTACAATTTTTGTGTGAGGGTTGAACACCCTCACGAGATGTTTAATAAAACTAAAAATTTGTTGGTTTTCTCCTATAGGGTTTCCAATGTATATCAATGACAAATGATGTGTTTGCATTTTGTGTAATTCTAATGTTGTTGCTTTCTTACATGACGTATAACTTAGATCATCAAACATGTGATTAAGCAACTTAATGAAATGAATAATGATAATGATGTAAGATTACAACAAAAACCTTATGATAATATTCTATAACAATGAATGTTATGTTATGTAACTTACTATTCCTTTACTAAAGTTACTCTATGTAATGATGAATATTTTTCCTAATGGTCAATAAAAGTATATGGAATGGTAATTTGAAAAGTTACACATTAGTAAATTCTGTAAAAAAATCCATTTTTCTAGAAACTTACTAGGCAATGTTACAAAAATAAATTTACGAAAACATGCCATATTTTAATTCAAACAAATAGGAAAATAACACCCTCTTCATATCTTTGGCATGAATTAAAAAGACAATAAAATGCAGAAAGTTATTAAAATTACTAAGATATTTTAGACAAATAAACAATAATAACAATGAATTTATAAAATATAATATAGTTTTTGGATACCAAAGGTATTGGGCATGAATAACATCAATGTTTAAATATGTATTGATGTAGTATTTCCTCTTTTATCACAAGAATATTCAATAATTGGAGATAATAAATTTATATTTTATGATTACATCAAAATTTTATATGGTAATCTTTGATAACAAATTTATATGTTTTAAGTAGAATTTATATGTCATGAGTAGATACAATTTTATATGATTGAATGATAGTCTGAATAGTAAAATAAATAAATGTTAGTTATAATTTTTTTTATTTATGATATTACATAAAATTGTGTTAAGTGTTTTTTTATTAATAAATAAAGAGTATATATATGTTGTTTAGGTGTAATTTTTAAAATTATTTTTTACAATATTTAATTTTATTCAAAATTAAATTAAAAATTGGTAAAATCTTAAAAAATTTCATATAATTAAATAATCATAAAATATAAAACCCTAATTCCATATTTTTTAGAAAATACAATTACAATATCGCCAGAAAAGAAAATCATATGAGTGAATAGTATATGTGAGAAAACCTAGTAATTTGTTATCATTTACTAGTTACTTTTAACAATAACCTAACATGCAATGATCCCATAAGAGTGTGACAACCCATTTAATAAATAAAGAGGATGAAAATGTTGCGAGTGAAATGTTTTAGCGAATACAGAGAGCAATGTTGGATTGTAGAATGCATGTACTTGAAAGGTGTGAAACAAGAGCTAGTGGTTTAATTGCGTGATCCGTAGGTTTATTAAATACATGTTAACTTACCTAAAGGATTTTAAAAATATATGCAGATAAATAGAGGATATTTTCTATGTGCTCAAAATGATCGCGTTCCAAAATCCTACTCTGATTCCATACAAAGGAAGCGTGCCACCAACCCTTCCAGTGAATATTTCAATTTGTTGTATAACTGAATGAAACCCTATCAAAATGTTTGAAAAGGCCAATCTTGCACTCGGCTCATTAAAAGAGAATAGACATTATCGGTTATGAGGGGATGAAATAGTAGATGATCCGACCATTTTCCAATGCTTGCGGATGAACGATATGGACCTTTTGTGTTGCGAGAAACTAATGGTCATTATCCCCACGACTTTGATATTAGTATTAGTTTTGGGACCTCTGGGTTGTTGAGTTGATGGTTTCGTTCAACGTCGTTGTCAATGATAACCTAGATGAGGTGATTTTATCTGCTGAGAATTCTTTAAGTAGTTCCATACCTCTATCATACCCCCTCCACAATTGTCTCCAACATAGCAGGATGACCTAGCTTGTTGTACATTCTATTTCACTGGTACTCTTCCGGGGATGGTACAACTACTAAGTCTGTAGAAGCTTCTTTCGGTGTGCTTTAATTGTTGAAAGTTGACTCCCGTATCTGCTCTCCAAAATTGTCTCCAACATAGCAGGATGACCTAGCCTGTTGTATATTGTATTCCACTAGTACTCTTCCGCGGATGGTACAACTACTAATTCCGTTGAAGCTTCTTTCGGTATGCTTTAATTGTTCAAAGGTGACCCGGGTATGCTATTAAATAGTGATGGAATTTTACGGGAAATTGTTAATTATTAAATGATTAGTGTATGAAAAAAATTTAAAAATTGGCAAAACCTTGAAGATTTTGGGTGAAAATTCCAAACTTATATATTTTTCCTCTCGGTGTGATACATTAAATACTCTCCCGAAATAGTGCAGTAATGAAAATTTGATTAGATTGGTCTCTTTTATATTAATCCATCCAATCTACGGTCGCACTTACTAGGAGCCATAAATGGTTGCCTCTATCTACGGGATTCCCAATAGATAGCGTAAAAGTAATGAAACTTTTCCTTTTGTCTATTTTTCTATGATTGCACCATAAAATGAATATTTCGTTAGACCCTTTTATTTAAAATAGAGGTTTTGGTTTATAGTAGCATTTTAACCTATTGAATTTTTAAATTCGTTAAGAATCTTTCACGTCAAATAGAGGTTAACTTGTTGATAGAGGTTAACTTGTTGATTTTTCCGTTTGGATGGCTGATTTTGTTTTAACATATAAATTATAATTTAAACTTTTTAAATTTTCACTATCCAAATATTTTATGAGTGTTTCAGAGATATGAAATTTTATATTCATAAATATGATTTAAATGATAAAACATTTAACCATACACCAAAAATCAGATAATTTAATCTTGATGAAAAATAAAAGGAAATAGATTATTTTGTATATTATTATATTATATTTTAATTAGATTTATTTCTATATCTATAATTAAGTAATTTTTTAATAATTTTTAAGAAAAAAAATTGAAAATATGTAATATAGGTTAATGAAAAATGTAAAGTATCAAATTTAAAATATGGAAAAACTTAAGTGGAAAATAAAATTTAAATTTAAATTTACTATAAAATAAAGAAATAATTTAATTTTAATTCACTAAATAAAATAAATATTAGGGTGAAAAATATAGAGAGGGGTCCGGTGAATTGCACCATCTTCTTACCAAGGGTAATACATTAAATTAGAGCAACTATAAACCTCGTGTAAGAATCTATGCATGGATGATGAGGTTGGAAATGGGGTGGTGGCTCAATGCTTGTGAATGAGAAGTTGACCCTAATGAAATACATGGTGGAGTTTATTTCTGTGTGAGGCATTGCACTCTAGAGCATTGGACAAGTAACTCGGTTGATAATCCAAGATCCATTGAGTAATGCAAATAATGAGTATTATAACA
This sequence comes from Pinus tabuliformis, assembly GCA_031772625.1. Classification (NCBI taxonomy): domain Eukaryota; kingdom Viridiplantae; phylum Streptophyta; class Pinopsida; order Pinales; family Pinaceae; genus Pinus; species Pinus tabuliformis. The sequence goes on from CM062817.1 coordinate 1,335,124,449, forward strand.
CCAATAAGTAAGCAAGAGGGGAATACACAGGGAAGGGCCTCCATTTTTTAGGGGATACTAATCTGTGGAAGAATTGTGGTTATCCTTGGAAACAATTTGAAATTACAGTGTGTATCAATATCAATGGGTGGATTGTGAGTGGTAGCTGACACTCCACAAGTTGGACAAGTTGAGTATTAAACCTACACTGGCGAAGGAGGAATTTGTTATGTTATGCCACTAGTGTTGGGCATCAATGGTGGAAACTTTCTACTCTTCAACCCGCTAATCACTCTCTTATTGTTGGGTTTCCCTTTTATGGGGTTGTTTACTAGTTACATGTTTTATCAGTATCTCTCAGTTATCAAGCTTTGTTGCTAGGTATTTTTGAGTGTTTCTCGAATTGAAATTTCATGTCCTTTTTATGCTGGTGTGGGGATGGAGAGGGTAGGGTAGCCCGAGAGAACTCTATAACTAGGATAAATTGAAATAGAGTGTCTTGTGTTGGAAGGTTCTACTTCATTTATGTTCTTTAAATACTTAGGACTCCTTTGATTTTGAATGCTAGAGTTGTCATGTTGAAAGTTTCAATTTCTCTAAGCATCCAAGTTGAAGATTTGGGACTAGCTAGTTGGATTGGAGGGAGTATTAGAGGTGGAGAGGGTATTTGTCCACGGGATGGTTGTCTAAATCCTATTTATCAGTGACATATAAGGAGTATTGTTGGACTCAAACCCTTGGGATACATTATGTTAAATTACTTTGGAAGAGGTAGGCGAGAGGGGGACATTAACATCAACAAGGGCTTAGGCAGTTACAAGTGGAGTCTTAGGGCAATGTGGCTGGGATTCTTTTTTTGATTAAGCAAGTATGGATCCTTCTATATCATTAAGTCAAAAAATATTGTACAGCATAAACCACCGACCTCTCATCGACAAAGAGACAAAAAGGAATAAAACAAAAGCCTCCAAGGGCTACCCACTACAGCATTACATATAAAGAATTAAATCTAAGTCATTATTGACAAGTTCCCCGACCAACCTATGGAAAGTTTGCCAGCTATCGCGTGACCTCCCTCTGGAAAACCCCTGCCTAACAATCCGACCCATCAGAACAAAAAGATCAAAGGCCGAGAAAATGACGAATTTCAAAAGAGCCTGAATTATACCAGCCCTACCCCACTAAGTTGCACTTTGTCGGACCACCATTGATTTGCTGCCACCAAATCCAACGGATGAGAAGGATATTGCGACTGATAACAAGGAGGGAAGATAGTCTATGATGGAGGGCAGTTTTCTGCCCCTCCTCCATGCCACGTGTCACCAATTGAATGGGATCGCTGCTAAAACGCGAAAACCATTCCCATTCTAAGTGCCACGCGATCAGCCTGAAACCACCTGGGAGGTGGTTTTGCAAACTGGACGCCGTAAACTGAAACCCCTGGTTGCCAAAAGACCTGGTTCCTTTGGCAAATGCCGAACTATCTCGCCTTGGATTGGGAAAAAGCCAGGGTGAATGTGTTCCATTGGGCCGAGACTTAAGAAAAACATCTGAGATCTGAACCACCCATACACCTTGAGTCTGGTCAGCCAAACAGGGTTCTGTTTCATCTGCCAACATTACCCAAACAGAAGGTTTACCCATGGGAAATTCAAATCGAGCTATTACCCACGCTATTTAGTTTAAACACCTGCCAATCATCTTCCACCTGATCATAGCATAGAGCTTCAGTCTGCTAGGTCTCAAATCCTACCAATTCGTCAACCCATTTTTCCCTGTGCAGCTGACCCCCTGGTTGGCCAAAATATCCGCTAGCTTGTTTTCCTTTCTGTGAACATGGTGGAAACTGATAGTGCGTAGGCCCTGAATATGGCTTTGAATTCTTTGGCAAACACAAGTTAGTTTCCAATGTTTAGAGACTTTATCTGGTGCAGTTCCATTGTGAATTTTTTGCACAGTGTTGATAATTAACTCTGAATCTGCCTCTATCATGACGTTTTGACAGTTATCTTGCTTCAGCAATTCCAGACATTGTTCCATAGCCATAAGCTCAGCCATGTTATTGGTGGTTGTACCTCGGTGGTAATGAAAGATGCTAACGATACATCCCTCTGAATTTCTGAGTACACCTCCATACCCTGTTGTTCCCAGGTTCCCCTTTGAAGCCCCATCAATATTGTATTTTAAATAGCCTTCTGGAGGACGATGACAAAATTCATTTTCCATGTCCAACAAAATGATCCTCCTGTCAATGCCTAGGAGTGTGAGCCTCTGTAACCCCAACTGCCTGAGAATATTTAAATCTACATCTGAGGGGGGATTTTTGGGGAGGGTGCGAACAATGTTGCTTACCGTCTCCTTGAGCTGTTCCAGGATTAACTCCAGCACGCGTTGAGGGGTTTCCTTTCACCCTTAAAAATTCTTTTGTTCCTCTCCTTCCACACATTCCATATGATGAAGCTTGGAATAAGAGCCCACGCTGAGTTAATAATTACATTATCCGAAAAAAATTTCCTCCAATTGGTGAGGGTATTAATGATGCTCCTTCTGTCCCTATCGGAATGTTGAAAGATTGCAGCAAATAAATCCCATAACCAGGATGTGAAAATGCAATTGTTGAGTAAATGTTCCAAGGTTTCTTCTTGAGCATCACATAGCAGGCATCTTGAAGGTCCCTGTACACCTCTCTTTCTTAGGTTATCCCAAGTTAGAATTTTCTTGTGATAAACGACCCACATGAAGAGTTTGGTTTTCATCCAGCCTGGATGTTTCCAAAGGTTTTGCCAGATTTTATCTGGAACCAGGGGATCTAGCTCAAGGAGATTTTTTTTTTCTTCCTTAATATTGAAGATGCCCTCTTTGTTATCTCCCCATCTCAGTTGGTCTTGTCCCTCTACCACTAAGATCTTCCTGTGTTCTATAATTTTCGTGAGCTCCTCTGCTTTAGATTTCAGGAGAATGTTATTGCTGCAATCTATGTTTCTCCAGATTTTCTACTTTTCTGTAAGCTGAGAATGTATCCAGAAATCCTTAACCTTTATTAAACCTTGTGAATCTGACTCTTGTTTAAGATCTAGGAAATCTTCTTTTACTAGAATTGATTCTTGCTACCATTTATCTTCCCAGAAGAGAGCAAGATCTCCATCTCTGATTTCCCAGAAGTTATTCTCTTGTACTATTCTTCTATTTTCCCGAGCTTTGTTCCAAATATAAGAACCTTTTATATTTCCTAAAATTCTTATAAGATCACTCTTCTGCCTAGGAATAGCATATTTTTCTTTCCATATCTTTGCCCATTGAGTATCTAGTTGCTGAACCCAGCGCCACCAAAGATTGGCCCCTAAAGCCTTACTTAGAATCTCCTGATCATCCAAACCTAGCCCTCCATGGTTCTCGGGCTTACAGATTTTATCCCATGACACCAAAGGCCATTTCCTCTTAGTCTCCTCCCTACCCCAGAGGAAGTTTCTTTGAATATCCCTAAGTTGTTGAAGGACCCCTTTTCGGGCTGGGAGGGCTGATAACATGAAGATGGGGATTACTTGAAGCACTGCTTTAGTAAGAACTAGTCTACCAGCAAGGTTTAAAGATCAGATGGTCCATTTACTGACTTTGTCCTGTAACTTGTTGATCAAAGGTTCCCATATACTTTTGTGTAATGGTTTTACCATTAGAGGGACTCCTAAATATTTTGAAGGAAGTGGATCCCTTTGGAAGCCAAGAATTCTGGAGATATTTTTCTAAATAGAAATATTGGTATTGAAGAAAAAGATTTTTGATTTGAAGAGATTTACTTCCATACCTGAAGCCAAGGAAAAAGGATTCAGAATTCCTTTGTAGTTAGAAGCTTCTTGGACTGTGGGGAGTCCTTGAATCATGGTATCATCTACAAATTGTTGGTGTGTCAGAACTTGTGCATTATCAGTAAGCTTTAGGCCTTTAATCTTACTTGAAGATTGTTCCTGCTTAATAGCTCTCCCCGGCTCTTCCATCAAGATAATAAAAAGAAATGGAGATTGCGGGTCTCCCTTTCTGAGGCCTCTAGAAGGACTGAAAATCTCCAAGGGGGAGCCATTGACCAAAATAGAAAAGCTGGAGGAGGTTACCAGATCCATTACCCATCTAACCCAGATATGATCAAATCCAAAAGCGATCAGAATTTTCTTAAGGTAGACCCAGTTTACCTTGTCATAAGCCTTGGCAATATCTAATTGCATGATCATACCCACCTGCTTCTTGCTAGTTAAAGAGTGCACCACTTCTTGCACTTGAATGATGTTATCTAGAATTTGTCTGCCTTCCACATAGCCTGATTGCTCCCCAGAAACTAGGACTGGAAGCAAAGGTTTGAGTCTGTTAGCCACAACCTTTGATATAATCTTGTAGATTACATTGCATAGGGCTATGGGTCTATATTTATCCGGAGTAAGAGCATTCTCCTATTTGGGGATCAGGGCTATGAAGGAAGTATTGAGGGCTTTCAGAATGGTTTTATTTGAGCTGGAGTCCTCCACCACATTCAATATGTCTTACTTAACAATGTTCCAACAAGATTTGAAAATGTCTACATTGAAACTGTTTGGGCCTGGTGCTTTGCCATTCTGCATGTCTTTGATTACATCTTCTAACTCCCCTTTCATTACTGGTCTAGTGAAGTTTAAGTTGTCCTCCCTGGAAACCAGTTTCGGTATGTTTCTAGTAATCTCTCTGATACCTTGCTCTCTGTTTAAATTATTTTCCTGTGTTATACCTTGGAAGTGGTGGATTAACACAGCCTCTATAGCTTTATGGGATATATGAAGTTCCCCTGCTTCATTCTTGATTGAAGAGATGTTATTGTGAACTCTATTGGCCATGGTGGTTTTATGAAAGAACTTAGTGTTGCGCTCTCCTTCTTTTAACCATTGAACTCTGGATTTCTATTTCCTCTTGTTTACATAGATCCTCCCATTTTTTATGGTGTTTATCCGCTTGTTCATTGATTTTTTATGAAAGTCGTCCTTGATTAGAGTTTGGTTAAGAGCCTACATTTTGTTTTCCACTATTCTCTTTTCTTCAAAAATATTACCAAAATCCTTCCTATTCGATTCCTTAAGTCAGCATTTTATGTGCTTTAGTCTCTTGTGGAGAAGATACATTCTGGTACCCTGAACCTGCAAGTCCTCTTACCACCATTTCTCAATGTTGCTTGTGAAGTTTGGGTGTGACATCCAGATATTTTCAAATATGAAGGGTTTGTTTCTAGGAGTACCTATACCCTTGATTTCCAATTGGATGGGCCAATGATCTGAGCCTCGAAAGGGAAGAACTTGTGCTGTTACCTCTTTCCCATCTAGCATAAGATTTTCAGAGATGAAGAATCTCTCTAGCTTTAATGTGACTAGGGCATCTCCTCCTCTCCTGTTATTCCAAGTAAATAGGCTAGAATTCCAATTAGTATCAACAAGTTTTATGTTGTCAGAAAAATTTTGGAAGGCCATGGATTCTTTACGTAGAGATCTTGTTCCTCCTTTTTTCTCTGAAAGGGACTTAATCATGTTAAAAGCCCCTCCCATGATCCAGGTTATATTTGCATGTTTTCTCCTGAGATCCACCAGGGTATCCAGAAAGTTAAGTTTGTCATCTATTCTCTGAGGACCATAAACATTTGTGACCAGAAAGGTATCCCTTTCTCCTACTGGTCAAATGACAATCGACAAGTGATTTTTGGATGCCTCATCATCTAGAATGCCAATTTTGTGGGGTTTCCAAAGAGTAAGTAAACCCCCTCATGTATTCTCTTCTTTAACTTCGAGAAACTCATAGCTGCTAAGCCATTTACTGTGGATATGTCTTACCTTTTGAATGGAACGTTTCATTTCTTGGATAAACATTATATCCAGTGTCTCTTGTTTTATTATGTTGCTAAGCATTCTTTGCTTTCTCTTACTCCCTAGACCTCTAATATTCGAAGATGTCAACTTCATTATAAAAGATTTCTAAAGGAGTAGCTGGCTAGACCTTTCATCTTACCTGAATCAATCATCTTTCCACACTCCATCAAGAGTTCATTCTGATTTTTCCTTCCTCTTTTCTTGCCTGGGTTTCTATTAACTGGTCCCAGTGTAGTTTTCATCGTTTTCACACCTCTGTTGTCCTACTTGTATATGTTGTTACATCGCTTTGACTTCCTAGACTGCGATCTCCATAGCAATAGTTGTTGTATTCTGCTGAGTTCCTCTTGAGGTAGTGAATCCACTCCCCTCGTGGTACCCTGCCTTAAGAAGCCTTCTAGGTCTAGGTTTTCTTTGTCAAAAAGCCTTCTAGGTCTATGTTTTCTTTGTCAATAATTTCTAGTAGTTCATGGTCCTCTGTGCCCGTATCATTCTGGGTCATTTCATGATCTATTTCCTATTCCACATTGCTCATAGTGGCTTCTTTCTGGATCCCCTCATTTTGTGTTTGTTCTATGTTTTTCCTTTCCTCCTTTTCTGCAGAACTCACTTCCATAGCTTGATCTTATTTAGTAATCTCTTCCTCTTCTTGAAGCACCTGAAAATTGTTCTATCTAAACTACTGTCCTTCGTGCTGCTGATTTTTTGGCCCTCTTTTACTTCCTTTACTTGCTTAACCACTTTTTGAAAGCCATCTGATTCTTTCATTGTATTACTTCTGCTTTTATTTATTTCTTTGTTAAGCAGACAGTCTCTGAAGAGATTTCCATGTTCATGGCATTTGCAAAATCTTAATGGAATGTGCTCATAATCTACTATTTGCACCCATTCTTCATCAAAAACTTCTAGGATTATCTCCTCCGGTAGAGCTCCTGATATATCCATTTCCACACATATTCTAGCAAAGGAAGTATATTTTCCTCTTTTAGTGGCTTCAAAGGCTTTAACATAGTGACCTAATTTATTTCCTATGGTAGCTAACGATTCACTTTGCTAGTAATCAAGAGGTAGAGAGTAGAGCCTTACCCAGACCGAAACTAAGGTGAAAGCCTCCTTTTGTGGGACTAAGTTCATTATCCATGGTCTCATGTAGAGCCCTGCAATAGTAAAGAAGTATGGCCCTCCTTCAAATATTTTGTCCTTGTCTTCAATATTTGTGAACACCACAATGAAGAAACCCTTGGACCCAAGATGAAGCTCTATGCCTCCTTTAGGTTTCCAGTGGTACTTGATCCATGAATGTAGGGCGTTTTCATTGGGCCATAGTCCCATGAACTTACAGATGATGGCATATGTCCCCATGTGTTGCCTGTACGCTTGCAGCTCTAGATTATTTAAAATCACCGTGGGAGTTATATCTATTTTGGGTTTGCAGGGTCCCTTGTGTTTTTTGTCTTTAGTTTACTATTCTTTGTCTTCTACCTCCTTTTCTTTTGTGCCATATTGATCCTTTTCTATGGGTTCTTCTGTTCCCTCTTCCATGATTTTTTTTCTTCCACCCCTGTTTCCCTAACATTTTCTAGAGGCTTCTTTCCCCTGCTGGCCAAGGCCTCCTTGTAGGACAGAGTGGAACCCCCTCCTCTACCACCCTTCATAGGGTTCCTTACTTGCCACTGCATGTGCTGAACTCTGTGCACTCTTCCTTGTTCACGCTCCCCAATTTGTAGAGAAAATAATCTCAAAAATTAGAAAATCGCAATGTGGTTGGGATTCAATCATGAAGGTTAGGCCAATTAGTTGACAATCTTTAGAGACATTTCTCAAAAGGCTTGTGACCTAACAATACCTAAGTGGTGCAGAGTGTGAGAACCCCTTTGTGTCTTGTTCGACCTGGTTCTCGTAGCTCAATCATCAAGGTTTGTCGACAACATGTTGAGACAAAGATGTTGAATGAGGAGAGGGGAAACATAATATGATGAGAGATCCTACAAGGAGAATATCTGTTTACATCACCAAATAGAAATTTTTGCAACAGGGTATTGGGAATAGACCTCGATTCAAGTATAGGAGCAGCTGACCCAGACTAATTTGGAATCCTATTCCCATAGAACTTTCTTATATAAATTTGAAGTGATGGCATATTAAGTAGGTTGGATTCCTGATATGGGGTGCAAACAAGGAAGAGATAATCAATACATGCATACAATTGATTTGTATTAGAAGATGAAGTTCATGTTCAGACACATATTTTTGATTTCCAAGAAACTAGGATGTACTTGCTACACATTTTGGACCACATCCATGGGAATCTAAAAGATTATGACAACAAACTAGATATGATAGACTACATATTGGCAAGGATCGACCCTATCTTGGCATATCCCTAGCATCAACCAAACCCTTAGCTAATCCAACAGAGCCCATTCTAGTGGACGACTCAAACTCAAAACCCCTTACTTGATTGTCTTATGATTATGTTTTTTGTGCTAGTATTTTTGTGAAGGCTAGATGGACCATCATGTAGATCTAGGCTTGATAGATGTTGGTTTTCATATGTTTTAAATTGTCTTTTCTGACCCTACATAGAGTACATTTTTTTTTATGATCATGTATCACATGTAAGACCAAAATGATATATGATAATCCCTAATGTATTCTCTTGTTTTTACAGTGAAGGAATATCACTTCACAAAAAAATTATTAAATAAAATAAATAAAGGAAAATTTGAAAATATAAATTTAATTTTATTATTTAAGACATATTCAATTATATTGTTGCTCTACATCAATTTTGTAATTTAATTAAATATATTCTTCTTAATATAATAAATCAGTATATTAGTTATATATGTTTAATTTAGATAGTGTGGAGAAATACTACCCTCTATTATAATTAACAAATATATTTGTTATATAAGATGTAAAAATATTTATCATTTATATATTTAAAAAATTATCAATATTTATATATATATTTCTTAACTATTATTTTATAAACATAATTCATTTTAGTTGACTAAATATTATAAAAAAATATGAAAAAAAATATTAATAGCCTTTAATTTTACTGAAAATGAATATATATTAATTTATATTATTTATTTTCACTCTTATTATTATAATTGTTTTAAAATAATGGTATGATTGCTTTTAAAATTATTTTCTCTGAAGTGTATTCATACCATATTCCCATGAATAATAAATAATTTTAGAGAATATATTGAGTAGTTTTGATCCCACTACAACCCGAAAATTAAGAAAAGAAATAAAATAAAATAATTTTGATCTACATTCGAATTTTACTTAGAATTGTATCTCTCCTACCATGTTGTATATGTTCACCAGAGGGTGAAGTGTATCCATCCATCCGTCGCTGCCTCGTCTTTTCTGCGATGAGGAAACTATTAGAGTGATTTTATGCTGAGGGAAAGGATTCAAGAGTTGACACGGAATACAATATTACTGGCATTGGTTCCCATTAAGGGTAGTCACAATCTTAATTTGCGTACCACGTTCACATAAACAACTCGGAATGAAATTTTTGGAATTCAGAAGAGGGAGGTGGCAAGGAGATGCTGCACAACAACGTGGGCCTACAGTGCAGAAGTTTCAAATCAATGGAAAGCGAGTTAGCAGATAGCCTGCGTTATTGTTGAGCACCATGGGTGACGTTTTCTTATTTTACAACTTCTGATCTTTGGAGGGCTCCAAGAGTCGGCCGTCCATTGCGAGGCTGCGACGGATTAATCTCCACCCTTGTGGACATCGAAAAGTCACTTGTGTTAATTTTAGTTTTAAAATGGATTTGTAAACTTTGAGAAGTTGCAATTTTATGGTCTTCTCAGAGGGGACTATAGTTTTATCAGCATTCAGTATCAGAAAATTGATATACACTGAAACAATATTTAAAATTCCATAAACATTTAATTAGTCAACATAAATTGTATAGAAATACATTAATTCCATAAGCATTTGATTAGTCAACATAATTGGTATAGAAATACATTTAAACAAAACGGAAGATAACTAATAAAAAAAATACGTGTTATAATAAATCCATGAAAATTATTTATCATTTTTAATTTAATATTTTAATAAATAAGTAAGAAGATTCAATTTACTTTGAGAGGCAACCGATTTAGATGAAATATTTAATGGTCATGAGAAACATGGATCAATGATCATGAAAACCAAGTAAGTCAAAATTCAATAAACAGGAAGAAACTCATGAGTATAGAATGAAAAACATAAGCAAACTTGACAAAACAGTGTTTATCAGAAACCCCGGTAGCTATGAGATGTTTGAAAATATTTTAATTTTTTCTTTCGTTCTATATTGGGAATGTGTTTGGTATGCTTGGTTTTATTCCTTCTTAGGAGCGTGCATTTCTGGGACAATGTTTTGAGCCAGGGTTTTAGATGACTGTAATTGGGTGGCATTTTCATAACAGAGGGTCTACAGGAAATCACACTTTTGGTTCCGTTGTGAATTGACCCATAGTAAGGACTGATTTCAATTTTGGTGCATTGGATGTGGCAATAGGTGTTGGAATTGTAATATGACCTATTTTTTTTAAAGCAATGGAGCAGAGTGATCTATGGGAGTTGTTTGTTTGTTCCCTTTACTTTGAAGTCCCCTTCTTGGTGTCCCACAAGCCTAGGTGTCATTTTTCACCAACGTGGTTGAGCTTAGTGAGGAGAAGGATTCGAAGACACACTAGGGGAGGATGCGGTATGTGGCACAAATGTGGTGGGGAAGTGGCCCCAAGCTTGGGCCAAGTTGTCGGGTCGAGTAAAGAAACTTCCCACAATAGATTCTCAAGTCGTGCAACTATGAAACATCTCAGCCACCTAAGAAGACATTAAGGAACAATGATACAAAGGCAAGAACGATGTTATGCATTCCTAAATGGAATCCAATAAGATGAGTGGGACATTCTGCACCATTTAGTGCATCTCGGCCACCTAAGAAGACATTAAGGAACAACTATACAAAGACAAGAATGAGGTTATGCATTCCTAAACGGAATGCAATAAGATGAATGGGACATTCTGCACCATTTAGTGTCTTTTTGTGAGAGCCAACATCGAGCTAGGGAACATTTCGATGACATGGAGGTGTGGCTTGCACACATTCATAGGGATCTTGGTCCTCCTATGGCCTTAGGTGATGTTGATGCACCTGATATTCACAATTGACCTATGTTCTATGCTGGTTGTTTTATTGTTCTTCAGGTGTTTTGGGATATCTGGTTTTTTTTTTGTGTGTTTGAGGATCATGAAAATAATTTCGCTTTCTACTTAGTTTTTGTACCACTCTACTCGTTAACAAATTGGGTCAAAGTGAAACTTGGAGAGAAGTGGGCTTGATGTTTATCTATTGTACATTTTTGATGAATTAATGAAAAGAAATTTGTTAACTAAAAAATATAATATTTAAAAGTATATAATTAGAAATTATATTTTAATATTTATTATTAAAAGAAGTTCTAATATTTAATTTAAGACTTTTACACATATAAATAAAAAAGTAATGTAGTCAAAAGTAAAATATTGTATTCTTTGTATTAAAGTTGTATTTCAAAATTATTTTCATAAATAAAATATCTTAAAATTAATTTTATATTTTTATATATCAAATACTATAAGTGAAAATAAAAAGATTTTTGACTTGATATAAAGATATTCTCTAAATTAAAATATAAGAAAGATATGTAGTTCCTTCTCCACTAGACATGGAATTGACAAGTGACACTTAAATCCTTTTAAAAATATATGTAAGACAAAAATATTTTAATATTAATTATATATAAAATATTTAAATGTTTATTTTAACTAAACATATATATTGAGTAGAATTTTTTTTAAGATATATACATAGTGCATTATTCTTTCTCCTTTGTCAAATATAAAGTTCAAATGTGATATTTAAAAAAGTATTAATAACAAAATATTATCTACATGTTTTTAACTATTAGATCGACTCAATATATAGATAATTAGAGAAGAACATTCTTCTTACATTGAAAGACATTTTCTAGCTAAACATGAGGGAGATGATAGAGCATGTATCAAGAGGGATGAAAGTACTTAAGGTACAAGTCATTCAATCAGGCAATCATCATTCAAATATTTTCCCTATTATCAATTTTAAGTCTATATTTATAATGGTTCAGGACGGACCAACAACAGGTAAGTGCAATTTTTTTCTCATTTTTTTCACTAAATAGTATTTGAACTTTTAAACACCTATATTTGAACTAGTATCTCTCTTATCACATAATAATAAAGTTAAAATTAAATTAAAAAATATTTAAATTTATTTAATGTGTGCATGTCTCAATTCGCAACCCAAATTTAAATACAGAAATATACAAGTTTAATCGTACAATATATTTTTATAAAGTTTTAAAATAAATATATAAAATTGGTTTTAAAATATTTTATTTATAACTAACTCAAAAATAAAATAAAATAAAATAATATTTTGTTAATTATTTTAATTTAGATATTTCTTTACTTTTACTTACTGTATTATATATATAAAACTATAAGAATGATTTTGAAGTAATCATAACATAAAAATAAATTAATTTGGATTCAAATATTTTAATTTTAACACTTATAAAAAAAATATATAATTTTTATATTTTAGCAATTCTAAATTTTATATATAAACCTATATTAATTATTAATAAAATCACATATCTATTTTATAAGAAATTCACTTCTGAAAATGAGATTTCTCCTATAAATGTTGCACTATAACTATATTAAAACCATTTCTAAAGCTGGCTCGCTAATAATCACCTACCTATTTTTATTAGATTCATTTCTGAAAATGAGACTTCTCGAGTAAATGTTGTACTATAAATATATTAAAACTATTTCTAAAGGTGGCTTGCTAATAAAACCACAACTCGACTATACAAAGGCGTTCTCGAAAAACAAAACGTGCCTTTCAATGACAAAGTAAATTACACCGCCTGAAAGTTTACAAATCCAATTTAATACTAAAATTATGCCAAGATGTCGAAAAGGTTCATATTAATCAGTCGATGCGTGGCTGACTCTTCGACTCCTGGGAGCATGAGAAGGTGTAAAATAAGAAACCTCACGCACGGCAGGGATCGATCATGCAGACTTTCAGATACTTCATCTAAATGGCTTTCCGTTGATTTGAGACTATGGTGCAGGCCCACATTCTTGTGCAACTCTCCTTACCACCTTGCTAGGTAAATTAATATTGTGAGTATCGTTAATGAAAAGTAATGTAAATGTTCATTTTCTTTATAGGGTTGGTCAATACATAAAAGACTTTCGGTAGGAATATATTGTGAGTATCGTTAATGAGAGTTAATGAGAAGTAAGGTAAATGTTCATTTGTTTTTTAGGGTGGGTCAAGATATAAAAGATAGATTCTTGGTAAGGAAGTTTTGAGGTTGATCATTTTTTTATAATATTTTTATTTTCTTTTTTCTCTCGAACTTTATATTATTTCATAATTTATTTTTAAATTTATAGGTAATAGTATTTTTAATATTATTCTTATTCTTCAAATGATCTCTTCATGTATTTCTCACTCTTGGAGCCTAGACTCATTATGCCATCCACATTTGAGACAAACTTGAAAGTTAGAAACAATTTTGGGAAAGGGAAACATCCTGAGTTGTAAATCTTCTTGTTATACACCAAATACCTAAACATAGTCATACTTTCAATGGAAGAAAGGCTAGCTTCTATCAACAGAATACGATAAGGAATATTTCCATTAATCTTGAGGTTGTAGGTTATAAATTGCTTTTGAATCATCTTATCATATTCCACTACTCCCAGGATATATTGCAACCCCAAACCTCACATCCATATAAAATATCAAAGAGGAAACACTTTTTACTCCAAATCTAGAGATCAACTAGCTTACAATTATTTTGAAGCTCATAATAAACTTTGCAGACACCAATAATCCTTTTGTCAATGCTATAATTTGATGATATGTGTGAGTACCTAAATATATGTATGAAGAAACTTGCTCAAGTAATTGTTATCATAGATGAAATTAGAGTGGTTGATATTTTTGGATTCACTTATCACGACTTCAGTCTTTTAGGTATTAGTTGCCATACCCATCTTGGAGCAGTAATCATTGAGGATTTTAAGCTATGGATTGAGATCATTGTGTTTAGGTATTAGTTGCCATACCCATCTTGGAGCAGTAATCATTGAGGATTTTAAGCTATGGATTGAGATCATTGTGTTTTCTAGCGAGAAGAACAATATCTTAGCATAAAGGAGAAGATTAATGATGATACCAAAGAGCTTAGGGCCATTACATCCTATAGTATCTAAATATTTTTCAAGCATATCAATGTAAATGCCAAATAGTAAGAGATAAGCAACAACCTTAATGTAATATTTTTTACAATATTTATATTATAATATAAATATTATAATAATATAACTATAATACTATAAATTAAAATATAAGATAAGTTTATAATGTAATAATTTAAGTAAATCAAAAAAATTAGATTTCTATATTCATTTTTTCCCAATAAAATTCATTTTTATATTTTATATAAAAGATATAGATATACTTATTATAAATTTAGCCTCATATATAGGAACTAAATTAATAAATTGTTCGAATAAGATATAAATTGTTTACTATACAAAAATTAATAAATTGTTCGAATAAGATATAAATTGTTTACTATACAAAAATAAAGGTTTACTAAAACAAGAATAATATTATTCTAAACATCAAAATTTAAGTTGTTGATACATATTACTTGTATCCTCCTCACTACAAGCATATGAGTGAGTGATATAAATGTAGATAAAATTACTTATAAATCAATTCCAAACATACTATATTTTCTAACAAAATATAATAAAATTGTATTGTTTTAGAGGTGTTCACATTCTAATAAAAGTTATGCATCTTTCTTTAAAAGAACACATCTGTTTTTGAAAATATTAAACATCACTCAATGTTTCTTTTGAAAAACTCGTTTGTTCGCGAAATTATTATCCCTACGGAAGTTCGATTTTTGTTGACTATGAATTAATCTAGGTAAACAACATTAGTATGTAATCATGCTGCCTACGCTCAGATGATGGTTGCAGTGCCACTCAGATTCTTAATACCAAAAATGTTAATTTTGAGTTTTTTAATCCATAAATTAAGGGTTTGGAATTCAATAAATTCATCGAATTCTTTAAATTTTGGAATTATTTAATCTCACTTTATATCAATTATGAGTTATGGTTTGATTATAGAATTTACCAAATCAAAGATATTATTTTGGTGTTTTCTTGGTGACCAACAAGACATTAATTGTTTTCCATTATCAAATGCCAATTTTTTTGGGTTTTTTTGTTTTCCATTATCAAATGCCAATTTTTTGGGTTTTTTTGGTGACCCACGAGATATTAATTGTATTCCATTATGAAATGCCAATGCTAGTTATCAAAGATATTACTTTGGTTTTTGTTAGGTGACTTACAAGATATTAATTGTTTTTCATTATCAAATGGAAATGCTAGTTGTTGTTTTTATGGTTGTGCAAGATTACTTGATTTTTGTTTTATTAAATTTCTATAAAATATGAAAAAAAATTATAATATTTGACAATGTGGCTATAATTCTCTAAGATTTTAAGTATATTAATATTTTTATTATTAAAAAGATTTGCACAAATAAAATAATTTGTTGGTGATGTGTAGACTTAGATTATTACTTTTGTGAAATAATTTTTTTCCATTGAATTATTAATTTTTATTTTTATATCTCATTACAATAATACTTTAAAACTGAAAATTATTATTTTAACTAATAATTAATATCAAAATATCCCTTTAATTATAGCTAAAAAAGAAAATTTATATAATAAAATCATGTGATATCCAAAAATATTGAACATTTAATTTCATATATAAAACTTAGATATATCTACAATCCCATTTCAAGACTAAAATATTATTATAAATAACCAACCTAAATCGATTTTAACTTCAAATCTATTACTTCAAGACTAAAAGATTAGTTTAAATAACCAGCCTGAATCCATTTTAACATCAAATCTATTTAAGGGTCTAGAAGAATAAAATCTTTCAAGGTGTAAACTTGCAATTCAAATGTGTAAAAGTGAAATTCAACAAAGGGTCCTAGAAGGATCAAATATTTCAAAGTGTAAACTTGCAAATTAAATCATTTAAAGTGAAAATATGCAAATCTTGAGGAAAATTTTTCACCTCAAGGGATTTGATCCCTCTCGGTGGTTAGAGATCCATATTTAAGATGAATCTAGGTTGTTTATATATAGACTTTTAAATAGATTATATTACATAAGAATACCATTAGTAAAATTATTTAAATAAATTCAAATTATTTTATTTTAAATAATTTCATCTCTCCAATTTCTTTTGTTTTTAATTTTATTTAGATCTAGTAAGAATGTTCATATAACATCTCGTAGAGTAACTCTAAACATAATAATTAATATCAATTAAATATCAAATACCATATTCATGATAATTGAATTTATATCATAAAATCATGTAATATAAAAAATGTCTAACATTTAACTTCGTATATGAGACTTGAATCCAAAATTTGCATATGAGTTTTTAAAAAAATTTAATGTATTAAAAAAGAAATAATTTGACATATGACACTTGGATCTAAAATTTTGCTTGCATTTTAATTTAATTTCATAGAAACTAAATTTTTAAAGAATTGGTAGATACTTAAAAAAAACTAGATTCCTAAAATTAAAAACTCATAAAATATTAAAAAAACTACTATATTCATAAAATTTTACAATTTCATACTTCTATTTTTTATTGATTTAAAATATTAATGGAATAAATTATATATGTTTCAAAGAGAAAATGTTGCACACTGAGGAGTAGAAAATTTATCTAGAACCTGCCTCTTAACAAATTAGACGGATAGTACTTAAAAGATTTATGGGTTAATAGGTTATTATTAATTAATACAGTTAATTATGCATCATTGAAATTAATAAGTGGTTGGTTAGGGTAATGAGTAGCAAATTTATCTAGAACTTGCCTCTTAACAAATTAGATGGATAGTAATTAAATGATTTATGGGTTAATGGGTTATTATTAATTAATACAGTTAATTATGCATCACTGAAATTAATAAGTGGTTGGTTAGGGTATAGTTAATTATGCATCACTAAAATTAATAAGTGGTTGGTTAGGGTATATTAATTAGTCGACTAATGAGTGTTTGGTTAGGGTATGTTAATTAGTTGATCTATGGTTATTTCTAAATAATTAATCTTATATCTTGTAACCCCTTCAAAATTTCATTGAATAGGTAAACACTACCTAAATCTCATATTTTCTCGTCTCTAGCGACTTAACACTTTGTGAATGACTGCGAATAATTTTAAAATTAGTGAATCATTACATTATGTTTCTATTCCAAAAATTAACCATTGTCAAATTGCTTCAATTTTTTAGCCAAATTAAATATATATATATATATATATATATATATATATATATATATAAAACTAAACTACTTATATATATATAACTAAACTACAAAGTTATATGTCTTTATTGTTTTCCAGTCCAATTTAACTATATTTAACCTAAGTCAGAGTAGTTATTTTGTATCCTTTATTTAAATGTAGGAAGTTCAAACCTTTCAAAATTCAATAATTAAAATAAGCTCGAGAAAACGATAACTATGCAGCCTTGTTAATATTGTATTACAAAGATAGTATTCATTGTAGATGAGATTCATGAATATACACTTGTTTTTAAGAGTACAAATATCCATATTTGGATTATGTTAAAAGATTATAATTTTATATACATATATATATATATAAAATAAAACATTACATATTATATATAACTCTAAAATTATATTGAAACTAAATTTATTTTGAGAATATAAAGAAATTTTAGTTTTTTTAATGTTATTCATTTTAAAAAATTTGTTTTATATGGCAAGTCAGATTTGAATTTTTTTTTTTTTTTTTTTAAGTTAGGATAATTCAATTACCGAAAGATTATTGTACACTGAGGCTTTAGCTTGTGCATATCCATGCTTGAGTGTTGGAAAAAAACAGCAGAAACATAGTCTAGATTGCCCATAATGGGAAACTAGTCCAAATCAAAAAACGATTGCAAAAATTAAGTCACTGCCCATAGAGGGGAAGCCAGCAATTGCGCACAATTTTTTATCATTTTTTCAAGGTGAAACAAAAACCAGCCAAGTAACCAAATACCATCAGTTTTTCCAAAACCCCCATTAAAGAAACTAGAAAGCAAAATTCCCAAGAACCTGAGAATAGCAGACGCATGGCAGGCTGTGTGGCGGACTGTGTGGCAAACACGTGGCAAGCAGTGTGGCTAATTAGGTGCAAGGCAGTGACGACAGGTGTTCCTCCATGATGAAGCACCTATATTCCTCCATGTCAACACCTGCCTATTGTGTAGCCTACGTGTAGTCTGCCTGCTACGCCGGTTGTTCCTCCTCGATGAAACAATGGTAAGGATCCACGTCTTCTTCTTCATGTTGGTCCTGGTCCATTTCCTTCCCCGTTTGTCCCGTCTCCTTCCCAGTTTGTCACGTCCCTGCTCTATCTGTGCTCATCTGAGCCATGGCTAGTTCTGCTCTGTGGGTGCTCATCTGAGCCATGGACTTTGAGAGTCTGCAACTCTTATGCCAGCTTGATGTGAGAATGAGTAATTTGACAAAAATTGACATGAAACTCGTGATTAGCCTAGAGGGCTTTCTTAGTTGAGAGACAATGCAAACATGGGCTATCCTTAAAAGGGACCTAAAATCCGAGGGGTAATTCATACCATTATAACAACTGTCAACCCAATTCTTAGCAATTGAGGAGTACATCAACAACTTACTATGGATAGAGCTATACTGACACCAAAAAAGAGAAAGGTGGCCAATATGGTCCAAAAAATGCCTTGCTAGGACTAAATTACTTCGGTTACCAACTTCAGGAGAAATTGGAACTGAGAGAGGAGTTTTTGAAAAGAGCTCCCACCAAAGAGAATGGCTTGATGCCACCATTGGCAATGTAAGAAGCCTCGAGATATCAAAATCTAGAAATTGTGAGAAAAAATGAGTCGAAGAAATGAGAGAGAGTGCTCCCAAGGGGAGGCCCCTTGAGAATTTAATGCTACCAAAACTTTCATCCCACATGAGCTCCATTAACTCATACATTGATTCCCTTGAAATTTGATCTTATTTCCTCAACATTGTTTATTCAAGAGTGCACTTGAACTTTGCAGGGGTGATGTTTCGAGCATGCAAACCAGAATATACAGAGACGATATATAGAGAGCGACCAAGAAGGGACACACATTTTGCTAACATAAGGCCAACAAACAACCATGAAGTCCAATGAGCGAGGATTGAGCCATCATTGAATGATGAGGGGAAATTATGAGGGTCCCTGCTGATTAATGAAAAAGGGATGAGGCCAATCCTGAATTTATATTTCTTGATCCGATAATCAAAATATGTCATCATAGAGTCAAAGTCCTTTCAAATCCCTAAATAATTGTACACTTGGATCAAGATTGATTTATAATAAGCGTTGTTTCCTTCAAGGAGCTTGCCACATTTGCTAGCTTGTCTACCTCCGAGTTGTTGGCTCCTAAGATGTGATACAATTCCATCTTGTAGAGGACTACCAATAATTCTTTGATTCTTTGAAAGTTCTTAGCAAGAGAGGTATCCTTTGGAATCTTGTGAAATTTTATATGTTGCATCATTAAGAGAGAATCCCCTAGAATAATCAAATCTTTTGCCCCTTTGTCTTTTGCTATATAGAAACCTTGAATAATATCATAAGTTTTGATTGTGCAACCCTTTTCCCAACTCATGAATACTTAACTTCAACATTTCCATCAAATTAAACAAAATGCCTCCGTGCAACCCTTACCTTTTTAATATATTTAAAAATAAGACAAATCTTAGAAAAAATGAAAGTTCAGTATTTTATATTAAAATGTAAATGTGAGTAAAACAAGAATAGAATTAAATAAATTCACTTATGCTTTTTAATTATAAAACACTAAATATATATATCATTTAGTACAAATTTATATAATAAAATAACATTTAAAAACAAATTCAAACTCAAAATACATTGTAAATATTCGTGAACGATACCTTTGAGTGGGTTAAGAATGATGGGATGTAAAACCTAATTTAAACGTTGCGTTAGAAGCTCGTTCTCCATTCCGAAATGCTATCATATTTCTAGGGTTTGCTTTTGTAACACACGTAATTATTAATCGCTTGTAATGAGAATGTGATTGGAAGAGCGACACCACTCCTGCATCCGTAATCCCACATTTTCTGTGTTCGGGATGGTGGTAGAACTAGGTCACGAGTCACATGCACTGAATTTCACAATGGGAAATCAGCTGCCAATTCATCTCTGTGCACAGTCAACACGGTGGGCATATACAACCGTCGGTTAATTAAAACCCGATAGTATAGAATTTATTTGTTGCCCAGTCGACACAGACAACGTAAATCAGTCCACAGCATTCCGAAGATCACGATCAAAACTAAAAACATGTCGAATACTAGTTTGCGTTATCGCAATCACCGAGTTTTCATAATTTTAAAGTCGTATTTGGATGGCTCACATATTTTTAGACTTTATTTAATATACGATTATCATTTCTGAACTTTTGAAAGGGAAAGGAAACGAGGGGAAGAGAAGTTGAACTGTGAAAGTTAAAATAATAATAATAAAAATAAGGAAAATTAAAATAATATTATTAATTAAAAATATTATAAAATAATTTAAATAATAATTTTGTTTTTTATTTTTTTTATAATAATAATGTAGGATACAAAATTAAAAAGGTTGAGTTGAGATACAAGATAAATAAAATAAGAGAACTTGTTTTTTAATTTTATATATATTTTTTTAATTTTCAGCAATTCATTATAGTTGATATTATGATAAAAATTTTAAAACCTGAAATTTTTTAAAGAAAATTATAAAATTATATCTTTCTCATTTTTTGATAAATCCAATCAATATGTGTTGGTTCTCTATATATATTCAATGTGTAATTTTTTGTTGTTAGAATTGAATTTTTGAATGTCATATACAGTAAATAACTTTAATTTGTAACACCAAAAAGACTCTCTTGAATTCAAACAAAATTAACAAAAAATATATACCTAAAACATGACAAAAACTTAAATTTGTGAGACTACTTCAAACCTTTCAATGCCATAAAAACTTCTTTTTTTTCAATTACTTTAACTGATATATACAAAAAACAATTTAAAAAATATATGACATAAATATAGGTTACGTTAAAATATTTTACACAACCTGTGCATGAAGACAATTATCTATGGACTATATTGTCCACATTAAAAAAAAAAATTGTTATTAATATATTTTTATGTATATAACAATATTACTTAATTCTACATATCATATCAAAATATTTTATTGATGATCCACATTGGAATTTTTATTATTATGGAGATTTGTAAATGTCACACATTAATTTTATATTAAGAATTGAATGAATCACACATCTCCCTCTTATTATTTGTATTAACAACTACTTGATATTTTTTATTTTAGCTTTAACTTTCCTTTAAGTTTCTTTTGGACATTGAATATCTTATTATATACTACATGAAAATATTTTTTATATCATTTTCTTTCTATATATAGATATATATATGAAGTTTAGCATATAATTTCAAATAAGTTATTTAAATCATTTATTGAAATATTTTTAAAAGGTATGAGGTTTAAACACCTTATCACACTTTTTTAATTGCTAATTACATTATAACATTTTAAAGCTGATATGAAATTATATTAGGACTTTGAAATACTTTATTTATGATTGAGAGTGAGTGAATATTTTAACTACATTGGGTTGTAATATCAATAATACATGGAGTGACCATAGTGAGGCTAAGATTATTGATCTTTAACAATGATTTTAATATTCATATTCAATTTCCTTTTTTTATATATTCTACATTGTTTTCTTATATAAAGAATAATTTATTTTTATTTTAGAGGATTCATGTGTCAACTCCAATTGAGCATGGAAAAAGTCACACATTTTCCTCATATTGGGCTGAAGAATATTCCTTTTGATGCAAAACATTTTCCATAGGCTCTCTAAGTAGCTTATTATACTATTCCATGTAAAAAGTTGCCGATATCTATCAACCAAAATACAAAATTTACAAGTCATCACTACCAAAAATATTAATCATGAGGAGAAGGTTAAAAAATTGTGCTTCTAACTTCATTTTCTCTTTTTTGTCCTTGACCCATAATAACATCACCTCCTTCTAGTGAGATAAAAATTATTCCAACTCATCCTCTATTCGTTGTACTCCAGTATGAAGAGTTCCCATGTTTTCTATTAGCTGGAGTATTTCCTGATGCATGGTGTGTAAGGTAGAGCTGACTCAACTACTTCCACCCCTGAATCAATAACATATTGAACTCCAACTTTCCAATGTAGGCAATAGCCTGAAAATAGATACATACTAATTTTTTATTTCACTTTTACTTAAAACATTATAATACGAAATCTTAAGGAAGGGGATTCCAAATTCGCTTTCTGGGGAATATTAGTTCCAATAGATAGAATTACATATAAGATAGATAACAGAGAGTTAGAGGTACTTATATGAAGGGTATGCATGCAAAGAACCTATAGAGCTCTAATATAACTCTCACACCTCCTTCTCTAATTACTCCTATGGAAACTTAAAAATTCTATAGTGTTATAAGTAAATATTCTTTTTTTTTAACTATCGATTTTCCACCATACATGATGAATGTTAACTTTTCTACGTAATTATCATCTAATGACTAAGGGTGGCAATATATTCTAGTGCTATGTCTCTTTCCATAGTTATCCTTCAATGTGCAGCATGGAATGATTTATATATTTAACATGCAAAGATGGTATGGATTAGATACCCTAATTTTATAACTCCTATGGTTCCAAGCGTAATAGTCTATATCATTATTTGTACATTAATGGCACACAGGTATATATATGCCTCCACTAAATCACACTCTAATATATTTAATCCCTCCCTTAATCTCACTTGTACATACCTATCACTGTTCATGTGAATATCACGCACCTTCTCTGACTCATCCCCATTTTTGTGTCTGGCACTGATTGACGGTTCCTCTATCTTGCTCACAGATCAACGGTCCTCTGGCCAAATGGTTTTACCCTAAATCATTTTAGGTTTATACTTCACCCTGAGCTGGGTTTTTTCATTTTGATGTTGCGACGAGAGGTGCATAATGGATACCTGGCCTCTGCTTGGCTACAAAGTTGGAACTCCGTATGTTTCCTAGGTCATTCGGTGAGAGTTCTCCTGGCACACTACCCCCAAGGTATTGGGTTTTTTTTGGTATATATATATATATATATATATATAATTTTTGGTTTTTTTATGTCAGTTTGTACATTGTAGGGGCTTAACATAGTCCTCTTTTATTCATTATGATGTAGTGCCCCGCAGAGAAAAAGATACACATGGCCCTCTTTCACCAATTTACTTCTCTCACCTCATAGGTATAACATTTTTGTAGTACCCACTAATTCACTTTTTGTTCTCGAGCTCATGCTCTCCTAGTTTATTGAGATGGGGTAAATTTTCTTGCAAGATTTTAGGGTTTACCTTCTTTGAGAATGCTTTGCCTGGTAATGTCAGCGCCCTAGACTTTAGTTGCAACTCACAGTCACATGTAAAATTGATTTCTCCAGACTCCTTGGTAAAGTTATATTCTAAATTCTGAATTTGACTCTTAGGTTTCACCTTTGACCTTTGGGTCATTTTTCGATGGCTGGATCCTAGGTAAGCAGAAGGATCACCCTCTTTCCAACATGAAATCACCGGTAATAGGGATTAAACTCTTATTTTAGTTTTTTTGGATTATGGGGTTTGTTCTTGCTCTAGACATCTCTAATAACTCTTTATTGCCAATTTGAGGTGTTGGCAGGTAATAACTCGATCTCCTCATTTACTTTGTCTTTATGTACAATATTGCAAGGTGGGTCCTCGCACTGTTGGGTCCCTATAATACTAGTGATTACCCCATTACTATTATAGTTATACCCCTTATTTATATTGTTGTGCCCCTATTACCCCCATATTGTTATTTCTGTGCCCCATAGAATCCCTCTATTGTTATTTTTGTGGCTTTATATTATTATTGTTAGGTCGGTTGGATTATATTGTGACTCCTTAGACTCCTATATATAGAAAGGAGGTTTTGTCATTTGAATCATCCAAGAATTGTTCATTTATGTAATGTAAAGGAGGTTGCCCCCTCGAAGAGGCTGAATTCTAAGGTGTTGATCTATCTTTTCTATCTTTTCTTGAGCTGGTTACATAACATTTGGTATCAGAGCTTTGGATTCTAGGGTTTCGCTGCTCCAAACAGGTCATCGTGGCATTTTCGCTATAACTTTTTTCTGTGACGTTTCAGAAGTCGCAAAAAAACCCATTTGAGAAGAAATCGCGTTGAACCTTGGGTCCAAATTTCAGAGCTTTTCGCGTGATATTTTCGGAGATATGATCTGAGGAAGTTGTTCTTTTTGCAGACTCCGAAATTACATTCAAAACAGGTGACCTGGGGAAAATTGCCATAACTTTCTCTCTGGGAATCAGATTGAAATTTCGTAAGAAGGTACAGAAAGAGGACGGACTGTAGTTTCTTGTATATCTTTTTCAGAACCAAATATCGAAAATTGTACACGTGGCACTTCATACAACTTTGCTCTTCTGGAAAGGTCTATAATCAGGTCATCTTGGGAGATTGTGCATAACTCTTTCTTGGAGAATCAAATTTGGATCAGACTGGTGGCATTGGAAAGAGGACACAGAGAGCTACTACAGGTCACAAATTCAGAACTAGATGATTGGAAAGTACAGAGATACATCAGAGGCAATATCGAGCTCCTACAAAGTGAAAAAAGGTGTGTAGATTTTTTTTAAATTTTTGCTTAAGCTTGGCTTGAAAATTTATTTTGAAGGAATTCAAAGGGCATAGTAGAGCATTATTATCGGTAACTGATGCCCCGAGGAAAGAAAATGCAAACACCTAGTAAGGAACCTGAAAGCTCTACCATGACTCATGAAGAAGAGGAAGAAATGCTACATGATATATCAAAATTACAAGAACAAGTGCAACAAATGTCACGCTCACAAAAGTTAACAGATGCTAAGATAAATGGCGTGGAAGCTAAGATAAATGGCATGGAAGCTAAGATGAATGGCATGGAAGCTAAGATGGACAATTTGAAGATAGATTTGAACACAAATTTGAAGACATGCATGGCAGATTTGAGGACAGATTTGACAAATTTTCTACAAGAAATACTTACTAATGGTGAAAAGGTAGTAAAGGAAACTCATGATGAGAACAAAAGAAATGTTAATCATGATTCCATAGATGCTAATGTTGGATCGAAGAATCACCATATTCCAAAAATTGATATGAGGAAGTTTGATGGCAAGGATCCCGCCACATGGATATTACAGATGGAGCAATTCTTCGATCTCAATAATGTGCAAAACACACAAAAGGTACGTATGGCAACTGTATATTTGGAACCAAATCAGTTTGTATGGTATCAATGGCTTTGTTCTCGTAAACAATTTATCACTTGGGCAATTTTTACGGAAGAATTGATAGCACATTATGAGGATACAAAAAGCAACACTTTTTTTAGCCAATTGATAAGTCTCAAACAAAAGGGTTCAATAATGGAGCACATTGAGGAGTTCCAAAAATTGAACATAAGGGTAAAAGATATTCCAGAGGAGCATAGGATTGATGTGTTCATAGGGTCTTTAAAGGATAATATCCAACATGATGTTCGCCTTTGGGAACCTGATTCATTAGAGAAGGCATTCAGGTTAGCAAGAAAAATGGAAAGCAAAATTATGGCAACTAGGAAGCATACCACTCACAACTATAAAGACAAGTGTTGTTGCCCCTAGTCTTCCACAACCTACAAGGTTGACACCACAACAATTGGAAGAAAAAAGAGCAAAAGGGCTTTGTTACAATTGTGATAGCAAATACACAAAAGGTCATAAGTGTGCTGAGAAGAAATTATTCTACATAGATTGTGAAGAGGAAGAAGAAAAGGAGCAAGAAAGGTCAAAAGAAGAGGATATATTCCAGGAACAAAGCCTAGATGAAGAACAAATAAATCCGACCATATCTTGTAATGCATTGGCGGGAATTACCACTCCTCAAACCATCAAGATAGAAGGACAAATCAAGAAGAAAAAGGTAATAGTGTTGATTGATTCAGGAAGCACCCACAATTTTATTCATTGTAGGGTAGCAAAAGAATTGAATTGCTTCCTATATCCAGCACCAGAGTGTCAAGTGATGATTGCAAATGGAGGAACAATAAATTGCTCTGGAAAGTGCCATAATATCAAGCTATCCATGGGAGAATATGTATTGACTAGCCCAATGCTTTCCATTCCAATGGGAGGTGCCGATGTTGTACTAGGAGTCCAATGGCTACAATCCTTGGGTACAATAGCTTTTAATTTTCAAGAACTTTTCATCAAATTTTCTACGGAAGGAAAGGAAGTTGAATTAAGGGGTATTGCAGGGAAACCAGGAAAGATAATTAGCTCTAACGGCATGACTAAGCTTCTAAAAAAGGAGCAAAGAGGTGTAATTGCACAATTATGTTCGCTAGATGTTTCCACATTGGAATCATCTATTTCTCCAGATCTCCAAAAAGTCCTGGACAATCATTCCAAGGTATTTGAGACTCCCAAAGGTCTCCCACCTATGCGTGATCATGATCATGCTATTCATCTGATTCCAGGAAGTGTTCCTCCAAACATCAGGCCGTACAGATATCCCTATGTCCAAAAAAGTGAAATTGAACATATGGTTGCAGAAATGCTAGAGGCTGGTATAATTCAACCGAGTCAAAGTTCTTTCTCAGCTCCAGTAGTATTGGTGCACAAGAAGGATGGATCATGGCGCATGTTTCCGGATTATAGGGAGCTCAACAAGCTCACTATTAAAGATAAGTTCCCCATTCCTGTCATTGATGAATTACTAGATGAATTGCATGGATCAATTTACTTCACCAAGTTGGATCTTCGTTCGGGATATCATCAAATCAGAATGAAGATTGAAGACATTCCGAAAACGGCATTTAGAACTCATGAGGGTCATTATGAATTTTTGGTCATGCCTTTTGGCCTTACCAATGCACCTTCAACATTTCAAGGTTTGATGAATTCAATTTTCAAACCATTCCTTAGAAAATTTGTGTTAGTATTTTTTGATGATATACTAATCTACAGCAAGTCTTGGAAGGATCATGTTGAACATGTTGACAGGGTGCTACAACTATTGGAGGAGAAACAATTATATGCAAAAAGATCCAAATGTTTCTTTGGAGTCCAGGAGGTGGAATATTTGGGTCATATTGTATCTCATGAAGGAGTTAAGGTAGACCCTAGCAAAATTAAAGCCATTAAGGAATGGAAAATCCCCACATCCATAAAGCATTTGCGAGGATTTCTTGGGTTGACAAGGTATTATCGCAAGTTTGTTAAGAATTATGGGAGAATAGCAGCACCTCTAACAACAATATTGAAGAAAGATTCATTTTCATGGACTCAAGAAGCAACAAAGGCCTTTGAACATCTTAAAGAGGCAATGTGCCAAGCACCGGTCTTAGCTACACCGGACTTCACAAAAACCTTTATTGTGGAATGTGATGCTTCAGGAAATGGAATTGGTGCTGTTCTAATGCAAGATGAAAGACCCATTGCTTTTGAAAGTCGTCCAATCAAGGGAAAGTTTTTAAGCAAAGCTATTTATGAGAAGGAAATGTTGGCAATACTCCATGCACTTAAGAAATGGCGACCCTACCTAATGGGAAGACACTTCAAGGTAAAAACGGATCATGATAGCCTTAAATACTTTTTAGAACAAAGATTATCCTCTGAAGAGCAACAAAAGTGGGTCACAAAGATGTTGGGTTATGACTTTGAAATCATCTACAAAAAAGGGAAGCAAAATGTGGTGGCAGATGCACTCTCAAGAAAGGATGAGGATGTGGAAGCATTGTTGTGTGCCATTTCTATTATCCAACAGATTGGATAAACGAATCAAGGGAGGAATGGAAGAATGACGAAGAAGTTTGGGCACTTATTCGAAAGCTACAACAAGATTCCAGTACTTCTAATACATTTAGCTGGCAAAATGATTCGTTATGGTACAAAGATCGCTTATACCTCTGTAAGAATTCCCAGCTAAAACAAAAGATTCTTATGGAATTGCACACTTCTCCCTTAGGAGGGCACTCAGGATTTTTAAAAACTTACCACAGGGTTAAGAAGGAATTTTTTTGGGATGGCCTTAAATCAGATATTCAAAAGTTTGTGGGGAATGTTTGGTTTGCCAACAAAATAAAGTTGAAACAATTAAGACACCGGGTCTATTACAACCTTTATCCATTCCAAGCCAACGTTGGGAGGAGGTTTCAATGGATTTTATCACAGGTTTACCCAAGTCTGAGGGAAAGAGTGTCATCATGGTGGTAGTTGACAGACTTACCAAGTATGCACACTTTTGTGCATTATCACACCCATTTAAAGCCAGTACAGTTTCTACTGCATTTATGGAAACAGTTCAAAAGCTACATGGAAACCCAAAGATTATTGTAAGTGACAGAGATCCCATTTTCACTGGAAATTTTTGGACAGAATTATTTTCTTGTGTTGGTACTCAGTTAGCTCATAGCTCATCTTATCATCCTCAATCTGATGGGAAAAATGAGATAGTAAACAAATGTTTGGAAGGATATCTTCGTTGCTTTGTATTTGATAAACAGACACAATGGATCAAATGGTTGCCTCTGGCTGAATGGTGGTATAACACTTCCTTCCATACAGCAACAAAAATGACCCCATTTATGGCACTTTATGGGTATCAACCACCACCATCACATCATATTTAAGAGAAAATTCTAAGGTTAAAGCAGTGGAACATCACATCGAACATCAACAACAAGTCCTCCAACTCTTAAAGGATAACCTCGTGTTGGCACAAAATAGAATGAAACAACAGGCAGATCAACATCGCAGTGAAAGAAGTTTTGATGTAGGTGATTGGGTATTCCTACGGCTACAACCATATAAGCAAATGTCCCTAAAGCAAGCTAAGAAGGATAATAAACTATCACCAAAGTATTATGGTCCGTACAAGGTGTTGCAAAAGATTGGTACTATGGCATACAAATTGGAGCTTCCTGCAGCTTCTCGATTGCACCCAGTTTTCCATGTTTCATATTTAAAGAAGGTTATAGGCACAAGCTCCCAATTCAAACAATATTGCCAGAGCTTGACAAGGAAGGAAAAATTATATTGGAACCGGAAGCAGTCATAGAAACAAGAACTCGACAACTACGAAATCGATCAATTTCAGAGTATCTTATCAAGTGGAAGAACTTATCCGCTGAAGATTCCACATGGGAGGATGAGAATTTTATGCAGAAGTATCCAGAATTACTCAAGCGTTGAGGACAACACTTTTTTGAAGGAGAGGGGCATGTTGGGTCCCTATAATACTAGTGATTACCCCATTACTATTATAGTTATACCCCTTATTTATATTGTTGTGCCCCTATTACCCCCATATTGTTATTTCTGTGCCCCATAGAATCCATCTATTGTTATTTTTGTGGCTTTATATTATTGTTGTTAGGTCGGCTGGATTATATTGTGACTCCTTAGACTCCTATATATAGGAAGGAGGTTTTGTCATTTGAATCATCCAAGAATTGTTCATTTATGTAATGTAAAGGAGGTTGCCCCCTCGAAGAGGCTGAATTCTAAGGCGTTGATCTATCTTTTCTATCTTTTCTTGAGCTGGTTACATAACACACACACTTATTGATTTCGTGCCAGGCAGTTACCCTTTGTGTGGTTTTCTCCCAAGGTAGTCGATTCTTATCTGATATGACTCATGTTGTCTTGGCCACGACAGTGCGCTATGAAATTTTTGTATCTAAAAGACCTTTGTCTATGTTTGTAGTGATGGTTAAATATGCATCAATAAATTTTGGTCTTATTGCCCCTATTTGAAGGGACTCTAATAGGAAGTGGTCACACTCTTTGAT
The DNA here is from genome assembly GCA_031772625.1 of Pinus tabuliformis. Classification (NCBI taxonomy): domain Eukaryota; kingdom Viridiplantae; phylum Streptophyta; class Pinopsida; order Pinales; family Pinaceae; genus Pinus; species Pinus tabuliformis. Next base: position 1,335,154,526 of record CM062817.1, read on the forward strand.
CCAAAAACACATGATTGACTATTTTCCCAATTTCATGAAATATTAACTAAGGTTTCTTTTATGTGAATGAATGAGAAAAGAAATGATTTCTTAGGTGCCTTTAAAAATAAAATTGAGAACTAAAAATAAACCTCAGTAGTAGCAAGAAAGGAAGAAAACACAACAAACATTGATGATGGAGATTGTCCCTCCTAGACTACGTCTCTGGGTCTTCTTCCAATGGGTGTTTGCTATATTAGGAATGCTCAAGAAGAATATTTACATATATTTTCGCCATTCTCGACTGCGCACGCATGCACCATTGGCTACTATCAACATGTAGGCCTTGAACTCTACCCTCCAATGCACCTATCCATTCTTAAAAAGGTCCAAGGATGATCTAGATATGCCCAAGAAGGCATTTGCAAACATAAATATAAGATACTCTTCAGTTTCACTGTACCATTCTCTCTTCCTTGGCACAGTGGTAATCCTTTTATATAGACCACGGGAGGTCCTGGGGTCAAACCCGCGGGTCTCCCAGGTGGGCTTTGGTAACAGATTGTATTATCATAGTAATTGGTTCCATTGGCCCAAACCATATAACAAATATATATACCAAAGTTTTTAATGTCATAACCCTCGACATAATTGTAATATGAAACATGGAATACGGTTATGTTAAAGTTGTTGGCAGGTGTATTTATATACCTAACGGCCAATGTAACCACAAACCCATGGCATTTCTCCTCGCAGTGACATGTGATAGAAGTGCATATAATGTTAAGTCTCAGTTTACAATTTGTTGCTGCTATGTTTGGAGTTTCCACTAGATTGGTTGTTAACTTAATTGGAGGGTTTGGAGGACTCCTGAGCTTGGTGGTTCTACCAACCCTCCCCCCCATCCATAATATAACTCATTTCAAATATAAAAATTTGCCATAGAGTATTAATGATTGACCCATGGGCTGATAGTAAGCTTTTGTGCTATGGAATAGGAGGTCGCAGGTTCAAGTCTGACCTGCCCATCCGACCTCTGTTGACTTTCGCCACTTGTGTTGACATTGACGTACCACCTGTCACACTGAGAGAGTGCCACTTGGCCTGTAAGGCCCATTTTTTAATATTTTTCCCATAAACATCATAGTGTGTTTTCTCACTCATCTAGAGGCCCTTTTCAAAACTTAATATATTTTTGGAATCGACGCGACCGAGCTCTTAGACCTGGCAGTGGTTTTGCGAGCATTTGAGACATTTGAAATTTTCACATTTCAAGGATACTCCTTGATCATTCCTCTCCACAGGAAGCTTTTGGAAAACCAAAAGTTTGGTTTTAAACAGACATGAGGTGAGGGTACAACTCCCTCCCTCTTTTGATCTCCATCCACCTTGCGTTTCTTAGATTCATGCCTTTGATTTCCACTCGAAGGTACTCAACATCTCCACACCTAGAAGTGCAAACATTTCTATATAAAATGGTATCTTCCTATAACTCAGTCATACATTCAGGTGAAAAATCATCTACAGTAAGAATTTTAACATTTTCCTCTGGATCCATGATCATAGGAGGTTCATACAACTTCAAATTTTCAACATTTACAACTCAATATATGTGCATGTATGGAGGAAAGTTTCACCGGAATGCATTGTGCCCAATCTTTTCAACAATTTTAAATGGACCATAACTGATAGGTTTCAACTTCTCACCTTGGCCTTTCATCCTTTCTTTGTTGATGTATTACCATACTTGACCACCAAATGGAAGTGATGATCCAATCGATGCTTATCATGGTACATTTTGTACTTGGTATGACTTTTCTCCAATTGATCTAGCAGTGCTCATGAATCTTTTGGATTCTTTGAATGAACTTGATTTCTTTATCGACATCTCCACTTCCATCCTCCTAAGCTTCTTCACCAAATATGAATTCCATTGTCGATTTTGGTAGGTTCCAAAAACATGTTTGAAATGGAGATTTACCTATAGAAGAATACAAGGTCTGTTGTAAGCATTATGGACATAATGTAAGGATTCATCCCACAGCTTAGGATTCTTACTGCAATAGCCTGTAAGAAGATGTACCATTTTTCTGTTCACCACCTCTATTTGTCGATTAAAATTTGTGCTCTTTTTCAACTTAGTGTCCATGAGTCCACATAAATTGGACCAAAACTCTCCCATAAAATGAGAGTCCTGATCTACACCAAAATGCCCTAAAACTTGAGAAGAATGTGCTTCCCTGATCAGATTCACTCTTTCTCCCCGTGGTATGCACAACTTGCCAAGATGGTACAATAACCTATCATGAACATGATACTTCACTTATTCAACATGAGCACCATGAGTTAGTGATTCATAAACATCTTTGAAATCAACATCTTCAGCATAATGTTCAATATAACTTTCCTGTGCTAAAGACCTATTCTGAATAATAATTGAAGCATTCAAATAAGGTCTTGATAACATATCAGCTACTTTATTAGTGGTACCTTTCGTATATTTGATTACAAAGTGGAATTGCTACAAAAACCCCATCCATCTATAATTTTGAGACTGCTACAACTTATATTGATATTGAAAGTACTAAAATGGTTCATGATCTTATGAATCACTGTTTCTTTGTCCATTAAATAATGTTCCCATTTTTAGAAGTTTCCACTAATGCATACAATTCTTTATCATATGTTGGATAGTTAGAAACTACTTTATAAAATGTTTCTAAATGAAAACAAATAGGCTCTCCCTTTTGCAATAATGCTACACCCATTGCATACCCACTAGCATAAGCTTCAATTTGAAAAGGCTATTGAAGGTCTGGAAAAGCTAAGATTGTAGCTGAAACAATTTTATGCTTTAAAGTGTCAAATGTTTTTTGTTGTTTTCCTCCCCACTAGAAAGAAACTTTAGAACTTGTTAAAGCATGAAGTGGTAATGCAATAAAAGAGAAATGAGAAATAAATTTCCTCCAATACCGATCTTCACCAAAGAAACTTCTAACTTCCGTAACATTTTGAGGCCTTGGCCACTTAATGATTACATCAATTTTAGTTGGATCTACTTTAAGATGACGTCCTCCAACTATGTAACCAAGATAAACTAAGGAAATTTTCCCAAAATTCACAATTAGAAAATTTGAGATACAGTTTCTCTCTTTGCAACACATCAAAAACATGTTTAACATGATTTACATGTTCTTCCAAACTTGAACTGAAAATAAGAATATCATCTAGATAGACTGTGACAAACTTATCAAGAAAAGGACGAAGCACATCATTCATCATTCTCATAAAAGTTGTTGGAGCATTGCACAAACCAAATGACATAACCAACCATTCATAAAGCCCCTGTCTAGTTTTAAATGCAATTTTCCATATATCATTCTCTACAATACGAATCTGATAATAACCACTTCTTAAATCTAGTTTTGTAAAGTAAACAACATTCTTCAAATGATCAAGAAAATCATATATTCTCAGAAGAGGATAACTATTCTTAATGGTGATTTTATTTAAGGATCTAAAATCAACCACATTCTCAAAGTTTCATCTTTCTTAGGGACTAATATGATCGGTGATCCACATGGAGAAGAACTATGTCAAATGAAGCCTTTATCAACCAATTCCAGAATTTGTTTATTAATTTCTTCATTTTCTATGACCCACATACAATACATGGTAATATTCGAAAGAGGGGCAACAAATTGTAGTTGAATCTCATGTTGTATTATTGGGAAAAATACTAAGACGGGGGTGAATCAGTATTTTCAAATCAATAACTTTTTACATTGCATATTTTGATTTCTATATGTGATTTCACTGAAAGGAACCCGCATGTGTGCACAACTATTGTTAAGACAAGTAGCATACATCTAGTGAACTTATGATTCAGTTAATTCATCATATTTTGGTCTTCAGCCAGTGCATCATTACTTTTTTAAACATTAGATAAACAGTAACCATGTGTTGCAAGAAAAAAATACACCATCACACATAAGAAACACACATGAACACCAAGACTTAAGGTGGAAACCCAATGCGGGAAAAAACCACCTACTCCTATTGTCTCTATCTTCTTTAATATAAAGAAAAATATTTTTACGATCTTATACGAGTGAAAGCTCATACCAGTATGCATGCACCCACCTACAAAAGGACATAACCTTTGATTGTTCTCCATCTCCTACTGGAAGGGAGCTCCAACCCCCTGATCTGATCACCAACTACTACTGGCAAGAAGCTTTGACTTATTCACTGAAGGCTACAACCCTCAGCAACATCCATGGACCACATTTTCTCAAATTTTCAGACTAGAACCATTATCAACACCTAAGCTCAATATGAAAAATCAAATTATAACTCATCACTGTAACACTGTCATTTATCTCGAACACATCTAAATCAATTAATAATTGAAGCCTAATCATCAATCTCTTACATAACTGAAACCCAATCATTAATTTCTGAATCAACCAATCTGGAAAAAGGGTTTTCAAATATTCCTAACCACGATATCTATGTAAAACATGAAAGAGGTTTTCTTAATGAACCCATTCCCAACAAAAACCTCTTTGGTTTTCAAAAATTATTTTCTGGATGTACGGAAACCTTACCCAAAGTTGATGACTAAAACATGAAAAATAGAGTGTTGTCGTTTGATTTGTGAGAACAATAAGAATAGTTATTATGAACATATAGAGATAAATATTGTGTTAATGTTCTTGAAAATAAATAAATTAAGTGGATGTACAAACAAATAACTATTAAGTTTGATGTTTCTTAAAAATAAATAAGTTCTTCACATGGACAAACATAGAAAAATTATGTTAATATTAATTGAAAAGAAGTAAGATATTTACATGCACAAAAATATAACAATTATGTTAGTAATTCATGAAACTGAATTAAGTTATTTCATTTAAAATATTATCAAGGATTTTCTCATGCTGCATATGCATTAAAATTTTAAAGAAAAATAATGGAATCTTAAAGAGAATATATGCATATGTGCATATGAATACTATCTAGTATATTTGATCTACTAGAAATGAATATGTGAGTAACATTTTTGAGAAAGAGCTCACATAAAACCTTTGTATAAAATACCATTGGTTGTGTTATTTGAGAACGATTTTTTATTCATGTTATTTCTTGATGAAATATGTCATTTTTTTAGATGCGTGAAATGATAGAAGAATATTTTGTATTGTATGCATAATAGCTAGTGAGTTACCTAACTTTTGGAAGTATCTGCTATGTTACAACTCGTTAAAAACAAGAGAAGAGAAAAAAAAGTCCTTGTATATATTATGGAATTAGATTTTTGGAGAGGAATATGGGTAAAAATATGCTTTATTATGTTAGGATTCTTTTGAAGGATTATTTACAGAAACATATACACTTGCATGCATGGAAAAATTTAGTTTTGGTATTGGATTTCTGGCGAAAAGGAAGGTGGAATCACATAATATTGATTGCATTAGCTTTTTTTGTGAAGAATAATATGCATTTTCACACCTAAAGGGATTAGCTATAGTATTAGTTTTATTTTGTGAGAAGATTATATATAGTTATTGGGCTCAATCTTTTGGTAACAGGAAACTGCTTCTTTGCATGCATGAAAGAATAAATGTTATGTGTTTGATCTCTTGGAAAAAATGTGTTTATCTTTCCATGCAAGATTTAGTTAGTTTCCCTTGGAAAAAAATATATGTTTCACATGCAAGAAGAATATGTTATCGTGTTATTTTCTGTTGAAGAGGCCAAATATTTGCATGCATGAAATTATAACTATTATGTTAACTATGTTTGAAATAGACCTTGAATTTTATACATAATAGCCATTGTAAATAGCTCCTGTGTAGAATATATTTTTGGAAAAGAACATGCATTCACATGCATAAGTATACAATCGGCTGCCTTAATCCATTCAGAAAAGAAAAAATAATAGTAGGCATAAAGAAAATTACTTATTGGGATAGTTCTCCTGAAAGATTGTTATGCATTTTCATGCACAAGAACAATATCTAGCATGTTAGCTTTCCTTTTTAAAGAATATGAAATTGCATGCAAGATTATGTTACTGTTTTGTTGGAAATATAACACTTTATAGTAATTTACTTTTTACTAATGCATATCTAGTGATGTTAAAGAATATATTTCATTACATTATTTTTATGATTTATGCATGCATTCGAGTAGATGTTGAAGTGTCACTAACAAATATTGATTATTGGTTAATTAATATCTTGTTATTTATCTGATCATGATATCAAGTGTGCTGGTGATAGCAATGAAGTGAAAGTATGGTGACCTTTGTAAAGGATAATTCACATTTAACATTGTGGTGGATAAAGATTTGTTGGTCCATGCAGATTTAAGAATGTCAACTATTGGATGATCCACTAATGGGAAGAACCAGGTTGCAAAGAATTAATATTCATGGCTTCATGGATAAATGATATCATGATGTTTGTATTAGCCTATATCTAGTTATGCTTCAATTCACATGATAATTACTTGTACTATTTTAACACAATGGTTAAGGGATAGACTCCCTTAAAAGCTATTGAGTGAGGGATGAATACTCTCATGAGTGTTTAATGAAAAGATTAAATGTTTGTTGGTTTTCACCCTACAGAGTTTCCAGGGTATATCGGTGTCTAATCGTATGATTTCTTGTTGTGTCTTCCTTACATGACATGAAGGTTATATTATCAAGACTTTGATTAACTAATTGAGTTAAAATCATCATGGAATTCATGCAGTGTTACATTGAGAAATTTAAGGTAATATGTAAAACAATGGTAGTAAATAGTTATGTAACTCACCATGTTTTTACTAAATATTTCTCCATGTAATGATGATGGCTATTTTAATTGTCATGGATGGAATATAGAAAGTAATTTAGAAAGTTACACATTGGTAAATGTTAAAAAATATATTCCTAACTCCATGCATTTTCTCGCGAGGTTACTGAGGGATGTTACAGACAAAATGGGGACAATATCTAACAAACACTAGAATTATGGTAATTTAGGAAAACAATAAAAATTGTTTATAAAAAAAGAGACTAAAAACAAAAACCATATGCATTATTTCCACAAGAAAATACACGACTTAGAGTAAAAAGCTAGAAGCCTAATCCCACTATTTCAGAAATATTTTCAATTGGGGTTACATTCACTCCAAGCACTCTAAAGTAATTGTTATTATTAACAAAAAAATATCAAAACTTGTTAGGAACTCATGGCTTTGCACTAGACACTATCCATCTGAACAATATGCAACAGAGACTTCATATAGGCGAAGAATGGACATAAAAACCTAGAAACATAGAAGCAGATTCCGAGTAAGTAATAATGCAAAACAACAACGTGCTTGAGCTCAAAAGGAAGTGAAATCCTACCATAAAATGATATGGATAAGATCCTTGACCTATTCCAACCAAACTAAGTGTGATAAGCATCATGGAATGGATAAGAAAGTAAGAAAAGACAAAAACATAAGTCTAATGAGCCCACAATTACCTTGACAAGTTTACCTGTTGAACGAATAATAGTTATCCTGTCAATGAGATCCTCGTGTTTAGTGTTGCCAATCCTGAACGAAACCATTGTGTAAGAGAGCAAGAACATGTTTTAATATATCTCTCACCTAGTAGAGTAATTTGCTGCAGAATAGTTCTTAATGGTTCTTGGATCTAGACATCAGTTGCAACCAAGAAGGGTACCTACGATACTAATAAATGCATTAAGTAACGCTTGAAAATTTAGAAAAAGACAAGTGAAATAAGAAGAAAATCATTAAATGAATTACAGAGGAACCCAAGTTATGTGAAAATGCCAATAACAACTGACTCAAACACATATAGCCTAGATATTTGGGGTTGTTACATAGCTCTCAAGGAAGGTTAAACGTTTCAAATGAGCGATAGTGACACAAGTGGGAGGGGGCTAGTTACCCCATAACCAACCCTAAGGTTTTTCTTCCGTGTAATCAAAACCAATGCAGATCAATGGCTCTATTGTTGTACAAGTGTGTTGCACTGCCAGGCTCGAGAATCAAGTTGAGAGGGTAACCAAAATCTTAAGAAACTTCTAGCTCCCAAGACTAAACAGTGGACACCTTTAGCGATTAACGTGACCATAATTAAAATGAGCATGAATAGTGGGTGTCCTAACCATGTGTATGAGTTAACAAGGACCATCGAAAATAATAATCCACAACTATGCCTAAGTCACTCTATGCATGGTATGAACTTACCATCATAAAAAAGTTAAAGTCATTTTGTAAGTGTTGGAGAACGAAACCCATTAAATAAATGGGCAACATTGAAAACAACACATTACAATGAATTATAACAAAAAGTGTTCCTCTTTTTGTAAATATCAAGGTTAAATAAAATTAGTATCGTGTAACATAGTAGTAATTATATGTTGTTAGTAAAAAAAAAATTGTTGAACTTACAAGGATATGTGATAGGAATCATTATTGATTAATTGTGATTGCTATAAATAGTTATAAATAATTAATTTATTAATTAAAATTAATTGATTAATTAATTATTTAAGTAAAAAAATTTATTATGATGTTGTTATTGTTTAATGTAGTTTTGGTGGTTGGACCAATCCAATGTTAAATTAAATTAAACTAGATTAAATTAATTAATTAATAATTATAATTTATTAATAATAATTTATAATTTTATTGAATTTTATTGTCTATTTCAACCATACCACTATAAATTTTATGAATTTTATAAGATATAACATGTTATTTATAACTAATTGTTATAAATTTATTTTTTTAGAATTCAAGAGGTGAGAAATTGTTCAACATTTTAAATGAATATTATTTTTTTTTTAAATCGTGTTTAGATATTGTTATTGAATCTTTTTCCTTTAATGTTACTTTTTTCAAGTAACGTTTAGCTGGCGTCACTCGATGTTGTTTAATTGTTTATGGCGGTTGTAATCCAATAAGATTGTGGCTGGAAGTTTCCATTAATGTCATATTTGGACTAAATTTTGAATGATTAGAGTAAATTTACAAGTTTATATATTTTATTATTATTTTTTAATATTTTGACAAATAATAAATTAAATTTTCAAAAGAAAGTTAAATTAAATTAAATTAAATAAATTAGTAATAAATTAATATTAATTAGATTTTTTTATTATAATGGGTTAATATTAGTTATTTTTTATTATAATTTATTGATAATAATTTATAATTTTTTATAATTAAAGAAGTAAGAAATGGTTGATTTTAATTAATTTTTTTTCTTAAAACGTGTTTAGATAATATTATTGAGTTTTTTTCTTTAATGTTACTTTTTTTCAAATAATGTTTATCTAGAGTTATTGGATGTTATTTAATTTTTTTAGGGTGATTGAAATACAATAAGACAATTGTTCAAAGCTTCCACCAATGTCACATTTTGACTAAATTTTGCATAATTAGAGTTAATTTAAAATTGGATAATGTTCTTTTAAACATTGTTCCACCATGTACGAATACTCTAGGCATGCATAACATGTATGAACAAAAACCACTAGAGCTACAAATACTAATTTTCACTTAGCACACATCTAGAAAATGGTGGTAGGCATAATTTAAACACTTGAGCAAATATGGGGGAGAATTTCAAATTTGTTAAATATAAATACTAAAGGAAATGCCAACTACTCTTTCTCTTGATTAAGGTTTTTAATTGGTCCAAATATGGAGTGTTTTTAATATGAACAATCGATATGGGTGCAATGGTGGTATATATATATATATATATATATATATATATAGTGTTTTTTTATTGGAATTATAAAAAAAATTATAGTGTATTTTTTTATTAGAATTTAAAAACATAAAATCGCATAAAAACTATGTGACTAAATTGTGATGGAAAGATTCATTGCAGAGAAATGCTTAGTAGTGTAATGGTTTTACATGGTCAAATAGATTTCCATACAATGAGATAATGGTATGGTTACTTCAATTTAATTTTTTCTACTGAACATTTTTTCCTTCTTAGCCAATTATTCACTTACTCCATAATGTTATATTTATGGCAATATTTCTCATGAAGAAGCAAGGCTTTTCCTTTTAGTGGCAGGACCATCATTATTTAGGGTTACCTTGGCAAAATATCTCCTGTTAAGGGTAAACCTTTGTATGCAGGTAAAACAACAAGGAAAGTGTTGCGTCAAATGTTCAACATTGTTGTGACTTTGGATAACAAATTTAAGCAACAAGGAGATGATCCAGGATGAACCTTTTTTGCAATCTTCTAGGTAATATAAAAAATGAAAAAGATTCTCTACATGGTTGAGATATGATCATATCACATATTGGTAGTTGCTTTCATCCAAAGAAAAAAAATTCTTTAGTTCACTTTTTTGCAACGAATAATTTGGTCTTCTGCACAACTAGAAAACACTAAAATCATTAAATTGTCCAATTGAATAATGTGCTGCAGAATGCACCAAAAGAACAAAAATAGTTGATAATGATGATGATGTCTTGGAATGTTAAATGCTATTATGCCGTGGAGAGCGTGTTATGCTAAAATGTAATTTGTGGGTTGAAGCTCAGTTGGTTAATGGTGCACTTGGATATATTGAAGATATATTCTATATGCCTAGTTCAAATCCGCCTCAACTTCCACTATTCACTACAATTATTTTTGAAAAGTACACAGGTGTTCCACTTGATAGGAATTTTCCAAAAATTGAGCCCATTATGCCTGTCGTTAGAGGGGATCTTAAACAAAATTCTTTCAAAATGGCATGGGCACTGACTATGAAAAAACAATAGTAGATGGCTTTGCAACGACCTACTGCAGATATTGGATATAAAGAGAGGCAACATTTAACATTTACAACTATATCAAGAGTGAAATCTATACATTTTTTTTACAAATTTCACCACTTTTTTCTTTTCAACATTATGTAAAAATGTAAAATAGTGCATCAAGATATTAGTGGTAGGCTAATTACATTTGGAAAGGACTTTATTCTTCTATAAATAAAAATAAGATTATTTATGATGTATATCTTCTCAGAAATTATTCCATATTCTTGTGTGAAATAATAGTGATAACCATCACGTTTATTTTCAATACTATCTTAGTGACACTGTTAATATCATTGTACTCTAGTAGGGAGAGAAATTTATTAATAATTTTCTTATAATTCACATGAATAGTGGATGAATGAGCATGATTTGGTCATATTTATGCAATTTACCTTACGCATGTGGGAATTTGAATGGTCAGGCATGCTTCATAACCATATGCATGCATGGAAAAAAAACCATCTTTGGGTAGCTATGTGTTTTTGATTAATGTATGTGTAGTGTTATTAAAGATATAAGTGTCAATACTTTGTATGTGATTTAAATGTCCACATGGAAATATGCTTGAAGCATAATTAGTAAATATTTAATAGTTGGATGTCAAAGTTTGTTGATAGTAGAAATTGCAGGAAAGTATTGTAGTTCATGTGAAGGAGAAATTATCCTTAACATTATGGTAGAAAAAGAAACAGTAATCCATGAATATTGGAGGAATATCAACTACATAATAATCCATTGATGGGAAATGCCACGCAGCAAAGAGATATTGTTCAAGTATTTGTGGGTAAATGATATTTTGATTAATGTGATAACTTCTAGCTAGTTATGTTGAACCTAAGATGATATTTCTTTTTAAGATTATTTTTGAACAATGATTAAGGGATGGACTCCCTCATAGCCATTGAATGAGGGGTGTACACTTTAATCAAATGTTTAATAAAATTAAACGTTTGTTTATTTTTCCCTAAGGGGTTTCTAGGGAATATCGGTGTCCAATGATGTGTTTTCCTTTTGCGTCATTCTAATGGTGTTGCTTCCTTACATGAAATTAATAGTTACATCATTAGACATGTGATTAACTAGCTTAATGAAATGAATAATAATAATGATGTAATATTACAACAAGGAGCTTACAATAATATGATATAATAGTGGATGTTATGTTATCTAACTTAATATTCATTTACTAAATTTACTCTATGTAATAATGAATATTTTATGTAATGGTCAAATAAGGAATATGGAATAGTAATTCTGAAAGTTACAGATTGGTAATTCTGTAAAACAAAATTAATCTTATGTTTTTTTACACAATGTTTATTGATGGATGTTACAATTGGTATCAAAACAAAAGATTGCAGCACTAGCGCCTTTCGGGAATCAGTAAGTAGAAAACAAGTAGAGGTATGATGTTACTGAGAATTAACTCAAGTATGATTCTAATGAAATTACATAATGATATATTTAGTAGACTACATTGACATGAGATGCATGATGCATATTAATAACTACATTGAAGAAGAGTAAGTGATAATGTCTTCGTTAAAACTATTATCATGACATTTGAATCTTTATGTGGATAAAAGATAATAACACATTTGTTGTATTTATGAAAATTCCTTATCACTCACTAGTGATAGTGTGGATTAACTACCAACCTTTACATTCATATCATTATGATAATGATTATTGTGCATTTAAAAAAAATGACTAAAGTTACAATTCCCTACTTATAAAGAATGAATGCATGTATTGTTTTTTCTGATAAGGAAATAATGTAATAGGTGGGGGTTTTCCTTAAAGATGACAATAAAATATTGTGAAAGACATTGAAAGAACACCTTTGGATGTTAGCTATGAAAATTGAATAAAATGGTAGGACTTGACTATATTTGCTAATTGACGATTGAGTCTTGTAATGGATTTGGATTGAATTTAAGATGGTTGGTAGCATTTTTTTTAATTATTAAAATTATATGCATAAATAAGTTTTGATTGAAGATTATTACAAGTTGTAAACAATGTGATTGTGGTAATTTACTCGATGTTGTTGGCTTATTGGTGATAATACATTGTTGAATTTTTGGATTGTTTAGGTTGCTACCATAATTGTTATCAACATTTACACATTAATGATAAATCCGTGTTTTATATGAATAAAAAATTTCATATGCTTTTATGCATAGCATTATTGTATGCAAGAAACTACAAGGATTACAAAAAATATTACTTTTTTAAACAATGCATACATATGACTGCAAGTTCTCAAAACTTACAAAAAACTTAGATCATGATACAATAGTGTCGTTAAAGTGATTGATTTGATGGTTCTGTCAACTAAATTGTAGAACTAGTAGTAATCAGATGATGTTGATTACCTTGTATGTTCAAACTTCACAACTTTACAAATTTTATGATTCAATGATGATGCTAGATCACATCTATCAAATATGTTAATTCATCCTTTAGAATTTTATCAAGTGCATGTGAATATTGCGGTAAAATTACATATAAAATTTAATCAATTAAGTCCATTGTGTTTTGGACATGCGGTGTCTTTATTTTCATTATTAAACAAAAATATGGATGGCATTTTGAATATATTAGCATGACTGATTTGTTAAACCAAGAAAATTTTGTGTGATTGACTTGAATTTGGTGATTCTTCATAATGATTGTTGATTAGATGCGTATGCATAAATAAAATGACACCTTGCATGAGTTAGAACTATAGTGAGTATCATTGATTTGTTTGAATGAAATGTGATTTTTTTAAAGAGTTCATAATCCCTTAACTGGTGGTATGGGAAACGACTTCATAGAAACATCATTTTAAAGTTATTTGGATGTAGTATCTAAAATATGTATCCTTGTTATGCTTACTTTCAATGCATGGTTTTTTTTTTGTGAAAAAAGACAAGATCAATACGTTTGTACATTGTTAAAATATTGAGAGCATAGATGAATTGGAAACTAAAATGCATCTTGACTGTATATGATAAAACATTTTGTGCATAAAAATATTTTTTAGAAGGTATAGTTTTATCAAAAGAAATCATGACTAATGTTGTTGATGTGATTAAGGGTAGCTTAATGGCAGCATAAGAACTTGTGAAAGGTAAAACATTGCAATGCAATTTGCAACTATAAATGAGAAAGTATAATGTTATGATGTCCAAGATATAGTAATGTTTTTGTAAATTACATGATGGTTATTATGCGGAAAATTTGAAATAAATACCACATGTATGATGTGAGATGTCATTTATGATTTCCTATCAAATTCACTTTTATAGACTATGGTACCCATGTTGAGGGTTAATGTATGAATACGTGATGTACAAACATGTTTTATTTGCATTAATGGTAATTTGCATATAGTCAGTTATGTAAATTATAGTGGAAAAAAGTGCTAAAGAGAATTTCACATGCAAGATAGTTATGGGGCAGTTATGAAGACCAAGAAGGCCTTGGGCAAATGCTAAGTGCCTACCCTAGTATCCACTCCCTAGAGATAGATGATCTTAGTAAGTGAAAATAATTGGGCAATATGGTGGGAGGGGAAAAATCCATAAGAAACTCTATTGGTTTTGGAGCTTATTGGAGGAGACACAAAGAGTGAGATTTTGAGCTTTAAATTCCTCATAGATAAGACATTGTTGGAGGAATAAGCATGGCACTACCAAGAAGAATCATGTATTGGACCTTGTATGGTACAGTGGAATTTATGAGTTAAAATGGTATAGTCAGTGGAATTCTAGATTGAACCCTGCATGATCAATGAAATCCTAGGTTGTACCAGGTGTGGTCAGAGAGATCTAGGTGAAAATGGTGTAGTATAAGACAAAGAACTGTTATGGACATGAAATTAGTTCAATATGGTTGTGGAAATTAGTGCCCATTGTTTGGGAGGATCATTCATTTTCCCACTGTGGTTTTCATAGCATAACAAGTTAACTAATCAGATATGTAATGTGTTAAAAATGATTTTTTCTATATGATCATGTAAGCATTTTATGTAAATCTTGACCACAAAGGATCTTAGTGATAAGAAAGGTATTACTGGAAGTGTAAGTTACTTTATTGTATTACAAATCTTGTAAATTTCTTTAGCGGTGGCTAAGATAGTATGCAGTTGGTGTAGTTATTGATGATTTGATGATTAGAGAGATATATGGCACTTGTAGAAGTACTGTGTAGATGTCTTTAGTAGAGGCTAAGATAGTATGCACTTGGTGGAGTTACAAATCATTTTGATGATTAGAGAGTTGGGTGCTCTCTAAGTAATTGCAAAAGTACAATGATAATGATTACGAGTTAAATTATTATGAATATCATCTAATTCAAAACGTTGTGATTAATGTGATTATTTTGGTTACAATGTGCTTGCCATGGAGGGTGTGAAACCCCTCTGGGTTCTTGTTTTTAGGCTGATAAACCACCTATAATTAATTTTTTTGAATAGCGTGACCATGATTTCCAAGAGTAAATGGTAAGTAATGCTAATAAAGACTTTGTTTGTTTCTATGAATTAAATAATTGTGTAGCTATAAATTCTTATGATTATACATAAAAACATTATTGTTTTATTTATGGTATTTTTTGGAAATAAAATCCTTAATTTTAAAGGGGAAGCATCCCCTTTTGGCTTCTTATATTGTTATATCATGATTGAAAGTTGTTGATGAACACCAAGGATGGTGTTATATTTATGCGGAGTATGTAATACCCCTACGTAATAATTTTAATAACTTGAAAATTTTAACATAACTCATTTGACAAATTGTTGATATAATAACCCTTGTGTAACTAATAGGACAAGTTATCTTGCTTTATGGAATTATATAAAAAGAGGAAATTCCCATTCATTGGTAGTTGTGTGGTTTGTGTAGGTTCTGATATATTTTATTTGATTGTAGTTCCATTAAATTTCTCTTGATTTGGGATCTGTAGAAGCTCTGCTACATTTTATTTGTAGTGAATTATATATTCTCTTTTCTGTATACGTTGAAAAATATTCATAGAAATATTGTGCATATACAAATAATTTTGTAAAGTGAACTTGCAGATTGTGTAGGCTATCGATCTCCAAGCTCTAGCACAAATCACATGCAAAGATGAGAGGCAAAGTATCAACAAAAGCACTTAGTACTCCTAGAATGTAGTGCACATCGGAGAGAGAGGAAAAAGAGGTATTTTTGAATATCTCAATGTGCTTCAAATAAATGTTACAATATTTTTGTTCACATATTAACGTTGGGTTTCATGATTTTCTAATGTACAAAGACTAGCCATTGTTCCATTTAAAAGGAAAAAGAGATTCAGAAATTTCCGGTATGTAAATATTGCTTAATGTTCCTTAAAAATATCTTGTCAACTCCTCGTATGTACATACTAGCTAATGAATTTCCTGTGCGAAGACTAATTAAGTATTCTCAAAATATTTGATGAATTTCTAGAAAGTAGATACTAGTTAATGTTTATTTTTAGGGGAAAGACTTTCATGAATTATTGTGCATAGGGACTTAGGTAAATTAGGTTTACCTTGTCAAAAGCTTTTTTAATTCTTGTGCTTATTACTCATAATGAATTCCTGGAAAGATTCCCTTGAATTCTCATGCACATAGATAATAAATTATAGTATTTTGTTTGAAAATAATAACTAATGTCCCAATGCTCCAAGATAACAATAGTTATGTTGGTTTTATTTGAAGAACATTATGATAGTTTCCTAAGAAAAAAATATGTGGTTATCAGCACATATATGCTAGTTATTTTTCTCATTTTCTAGGAAAGAATATGAATCTATTCTAATAACCTTGTTGGAAAAGATGATATATTTTTTTCGGTAGTTTCTTGAAAAAGAACACATGTTTATATGCACACAAATACTAGCTATTTTGATAAATTACACTAAAAAAGATATGTATTAATTTGCAAGTTTCCTTAAAAGAGTATGTGAACATAAATAATATATTTTGTATTAGTTTCTTGGAATAGAAAGATGTATTCGCATATGTGGAAAAAAAAAATAGGTATTGATGTGCAAACAACAATAGTTAAAATGTTATTTTTTCTAGATGAAAATATGTGAACTTATATACATAAAAAATTATCTATTGCGCTACTATGCTTGAAAATAACAAGTGTTTGTATGCACAAAAGAATGGCTATTGTACTGGGTTTTTTGAGAAAGTATTTGTGGTCATGAGCAAAGGAATAATAGATATGGTGTTAGCTTCCTTTGGAAAAGAACATGCCATTTAGTGGTAGGCTAATTACTTTTAGAAAAAATGTGCTCTTATGTAAATAAAAATAATATTAGCTATGATGAGTATTAGAACTAGGGTGAGTTATGATGTGAAGAAATAGTGATAACCATGGCATTTATTTTCAACACTATCTTAGTGAATCTTTTAATATTATTGTACTCTCGTAGGTAGAGGTAAAATTTATTTAATAATTTTCTTATAATACATGAGAAGAGTGGATGAATGAGCATGCTTTCGTGATATTTATCCAATTTACCTTATGCATGTGGAAATTTGAATGGTTGGGCATTGTTCATAATCATACACATGCATGGATAAACATACATGTTTGTGTAGTTATGTAATTTTTATTAATGTATGTGAAATTTTAATAAATATGAAAGTCTAAATACTTTGTTTGTATTTTAACTATGCCCATGAAAAGATGCTTGAAGCATAATTATTAAATATCTAATAGTTGGATGTCAGAGTTTGTTGATAATAGAAATTGTAGGAAAGGATTGTAATTCATGTGAATGACAAATTATCTTTAACATTATGGTAGGAAAAGAACTAATGATCCACACAGATTGAAGAAATGTTAGGTACAAGATAATCCATTGATGGGAAGAACCAAACCATAAAACATAGGGTTGAAGGATTTGTTGGTAAATAATATCATGATTGATGTAATAACCTCTAGCTAGTTATGCTTAACTTAAGATGATATTTATTTGTACTATTAATTTTGAATAATGGTCAAGGAATGAACTCCCCTACAACTTTTGAGTGAGGGTTGAACACCCTCACAAGACGTTTAGTAAAATTAAATGTTTGTAGGTTTTTTCGTACATGGTTTCCAATGTATATCAGTGACAAATGATGTGTTTGTATTTTTTTTGTAATTATAATGTCTTTTCTTGCTTACATGATGTTAAAAATTACATCATCAAACATGTGATTGAGTAGCTTAATGAAATGAATAATGACAATGATGTAAGATTACAACAAAGAGTTAATTGTAATATGCTATAACAATGAATGTTATGTTATGTAACCAACTATTTCTTTACTAAAGTTTCTCTATGTAATGATGAATATTTTATCTAATGGTCAATAAAGGTATATGGAATAGTAATTTGGAAAGTTACACATTAGTAAATTTTGTAAAAAAAATCATTTTTAGATGAAGCTTACTAGGAAATGCTACATGAATAAATTTGGGAAAAAATGCCGTATTTTAATTCAAACAATTAGGAAAGTAACACCCTCTTCAAATCTCTGGCATGTTTTAAGAAGAAAATGAAATGTAGAAAAGTTGTTAAAATTAATAAGATATTTAGACAATTAAAAAATAATAACAATGAATTTATAAAAATATAATATAGTATTTGGATACCAAAGGTCTTAGGCATGAATAGCATCAATGTATATATAAGTATTGATGTAGTATTTCCTGTTTTATCACAAGAATATTCAACGATTTGAGATAATAAATTTATATTTTATCATTACATAACATTTTATATAGTAATCTTTGATAAGAAATTTATATGTCATGAGTAGATACAATTCTATATGATTGAATGGTAGTTTGGATAATCAAATAAATAAATGTTTATTATAATTTTGTGTTTGAATGATAGTTTGGATAGTCAAATAAATAAATGTTAATTATAGTTTTGTGTATTTTATGATATTACATAAAATTGAGTTATGTGATTTTTTTATTAATAAATAGAGTAAATATATATTTTTTTAGGTGTAATTTTTTAAATTATTTAATTTTATTTGAAATTCAATTAAAAATTAGTAAAATCTCATAGATTTTACTGTCTAAATTTCATATAATTAAATAATAATAAAATATAAAACCCTAAGTCCATATTTTATGGAAAATACAATTACAATATCACCGAAAAAAAGAAAAATCATGTCAGTGAATAGTACATGTTAGAACACCTAGGAAATTTTTATCATTTAATGGTTACTTTTACAAATAACCTAACATGCAATGATCCCATAAGACTGTGACAGGCCATTTAATAAAGAAAGAGGATGAAAATGTTACCAGTGAAATGTTTAAGCGAATATATGGGGGCCATTGTTGGAGTGTCGTATCCATGTACTTGAACGGTGTGAAACAAAATCTAGTGGCGTAATGGCGTGATCCGTAGGTTTGTAAAATACGTGTTAATTTACCTAAAGGATTTTAAAAATATATGTATTTAACAGAGGATATTTGCGATGTGCTCAAAATTATTGCGTTCCAGAATCCTACAAGGGTTCCATACAAAGGAAGCGTGCAAACAACCCTTCTAGTGAATATTTCAAATTTTTTGTATAACTTAATGAAACCCTATCAAAATATTTCAAAATGTCAACCTTGCACTTGTCTCATGAAAATAGAATAGAAATTACCGATTATGGGGCAATGAAATAGTAGATAATGCGACCATTTTCTATGCTAGTTGGTTTCGTACGCTTGGGGATGAACAATAGGAACCTTTTGTGATGCGATAGACTAATGATAATTATCTCCACAGATCTCATATTACTATTACGTTTGGGACGTCTGGGTCATTGAGTTTTGTGTTTCGATAAACTAATAGTCATTATCCCCACATCTCTGATATTAGTATTAGGTTTGGGACGTCTAGGTTGTTGGGTTGATGGTTTTGTTCAACGTCGTTGTCAATGATGTGATTTTATCTTCTGAGAATTCTTTAATGTAGTTCCACACCTCTGTTATACACTCTCCAAAATTGTCTCCAACATAGCAGGATGACCTAGCCTTTTGTACATTCTATTCCACTGGTACTCTTCTAGGGGTGGTACAACTAATAACTCCGCTGGAGCTTCTGTTGGTCTGATTTAATTGTTGAAATGTGACCCCCATATCCCCTCTCCCAATTTTCCTCCAACATAGCAGGATGACCTAAACTTTTGTACATTGTATTCCCCAGGTACTCTTCTGGGGTGGTACAACTACTAACTTCCCTGAAGCTTCTTTTGGTGTGCTTTATTTCTTGAAAGGTGACCCCAGTATGCTATTAAGCAGTAATGAAATTTGATGGGTAAATTGTTAGTTATGAGAAAATGGTTAATTATTATAAATAAAATTAAAAATTTGCAAAACCTTCCAGATTTTACGTCAAAACATAGAAAAGAGAAAAATGTGAAAACAACCAAATTTGAGGAGTGGGTCTTTGAAATTGCAAACCTCTTAATTTGTCCTCTTGGTGCGATATATTAAATACTCTCCCCAAATAGTGCATTAGTGAAAATTTTATTAGATTGGTGGCTTTTATATTAATCCAATGAACCTTCTATTGGGCTTACTCTAATGAAAGTTTCTATCAGCGATAAAACTTTCCCACTATCCACGGGATTCCAAATAGATAGAATAAATGTAATGAAACTTTTACTTTTTTCTAATTTTCTATGATTGCACCTTAAAATGAATAATTTCGTTAGACCCTTTTATGTCAAACAGAGTATTTGATTTATAGTAGCATTTTAACCTTGTTAAATTTTTAAATTCGTTAAGAGTCTTTCATGTCAAATACAGGTTAACTTGTTGATTTTTCCATTTGGATAGCTGAGTTTGTTTTAAATGATAAATTATAATTTTAACTTCTTAAATTTGCACCATCCAAATATTTTATGAGTTTTTTTTGAGATATGAATTTTTTATTTTCAGAATATGATTTAAATGATAAAACATTTAACTATGTACCAAAAATCAGGATGAAAAAAAAAAGGAAATTGATTATTTTGTGTATTATTATATTATAGTTTAGTAAGATTTACTTTTAAATCTACAACCAATTTTTTTTTTTTAATATTTTTGGGAAAAAAATGAAAATAGGTAATATAGGTTAATAAAAATGTAAAATATAAAATTTTAAATATGGAAAAAATTAAGTGGAAAATAAAATTTAAATTTAAATTTAGTATAAAATAAAGAATTATTTTACTTTTAATTTATTAAATAAATAAATATTAGCGTGGAAATATGGAGAGGGGTGGGGTGAATTGCACCATCTTTTTAGCAGGGGTAATACATTAAAATAGAGAAACTATAAGCCTAGTGTAAGACTTTATGCAAGGATGATGAGGTTGGAAATGGGGTGGTGCCTCAATGCTTGTGAATGAGAAGTTGACCCTAATGAAATACATGGTGGAGTTTGTTTCTAGGTGAGGCATCACACTCTAGAGTATTGGATAAGTAACTCAATTGATAATCTGAGATCCACTGAGTAATGTAAAGCATGAACATTATAACACTAAGATAAGTAAGCAAGAGGGGATTGCATAGGGAAGGGCCTCCATTTTTTATGGGCTACTAATCTGTGGAGGAATTGTGGTTATCCTTGGAAACATTTTTAAATTGCATTTTGCATCAATATTAATGGGTGGATTGAGAGTGGTAGCTAACTCTCCACAAGTTGGACAAGTTGAGTGTTCAACCTACACCCGTGAAGGAGGAATTTGTTAGGTTTTGCCATTGGTGTTAGGCATCAATGGGGAAAACTTTCTACTCTTCAGCCTGCTAATCATTCTCTTATTGTTGGGTTTCTCTTTTATGGGTTTGTTTACTAGTTGCATGTTCTAGATCAGTATATCTGGGAGGAGATGACCCAGATTAAAGGGGAAGCATATTCCCATAGAACTTCCTTATCTAAATTTGAAGTGATGGCATATTGAATAAGTTGGATCCTTGATATGGGGCATAGAAAAGGAAGATATAATGAATACATGCATACAATTGATTTGTATTAGAAGATGAAGTTCATGTTGGGACACAAATTGTGGATTGCCAAGAAACTAAGATGTACCCACTACACACTTTCGATCACATCTATGGGAACCTAAAATATTATGACAACAAACTCAATAGGATAGGGAACATATTGGTGAGGATCGAGTCCCATCTTAGCATCCTGCTAGCATCCTGCTAGCATCAACTACACCGTTGGCTGATCCAACAGAGCCTATTCTAGTGGACAACTCAGACTCAAAACCCCGCACTTGATTGTTTTATGATCATGCTTATTGTGTTTTTTGTGATAGTAGTTTTGTGAAAGGCTAGATGGACCGTCATCTATATCTAGTCTTGATAGATGTTGGTTTTCATATGTTTTAAATTTTCTTTTGTGACCCTACATAGAGTACATTTTTTTATGGTCTTGTATCTCATTTAAGACCAAAATGACATATGATAATCTGTGATGTAATCTCTTATATTTACAGTTAATAAATTTCACTTCACAAGAAAAAAAATTATTAAATAAAATAAATAAAGGAAAATTTGAATATATAATTTTTTTTTCTAAGTAAAACTATTCTATTGATATGAAACAAAATATAAGTACATCGAGGCTCTGGCCTCAGCAGTGCTGAACATCGTTTGTCAAAAAATATAATAGTCTAAGCTCGACTGCCCCATCGATGGGGAAACCAGTCTATGAAAGCAGAAAAAACCACACAGGGGTTACCAATTTTAACCAAAAATACCAAACATTGCAAAAAACAAATCGGAGGAAAGTTTTAACAAAACATGTCATAACAGAAGTCATCCAATCAGCATAAGAAAACACCAGCTAGCAGAAGGGCGACACCTGGCTACCAAGTGTCAATCTTGAAGGTCGTTTGGGGCAAGCTCTTACTTGATAAGACACATGTACTTGTACCACTCCTCCTCCTTTGCTAGTGTGCCGCTCTGAATTCCACAAGCTGGTTGAGTGCCAACAAAGCTACCTTCTCCTGCATGCAGGCTAGAAGTGTCTCCTACTGTGCCACCAGGTGCCTGCGCATCTCTAGCTCTACCCTCAGCAGCCTGCTGACTGCCAACCAACTCCTTTCCATGTAGGGTGGCAAAGTCCTCGACTAGCCGACGCTTTCTTGGGTCGCAGGCACTCCTGTTCCTTTGAGAAGCCCTCTGTCGCTCACCATTGTTCTCTGGCAAAGCTTCTTACGGGTTGTTTTCCTCTGAGAAGGTGATTGTAACTGTGGCAGTGATAACAGGCCTATGAAGAGTGCTGTGGAATCGAAATTGAGTCGTGTGAGGAGTGGGGTGAGGGGGAAGGGGAAAATTGGCCATATGAACAGTTGTGTCCCTCCTGCAGGCACCTTGGAGCTGAGCCCATCCTCTGCCACTGCAGGTATTAGGATACCGACCAAAGAAGGTGCTATGAGGATTTGAAATGTCAGGAGAAGAGGAGGGGGAGGTAGATTCAAGGTCGGGCATAGTAAGAGGATGGATGCCTCCACCACGATTTCCCCCTCTTCTGCTATGCATGCGGTGGCAGATGCGAGCCATGGCAGAATTCGACACAGAGGTACCAGTGGGGAAATTGGAGGAATGGCTATGTAGAGAGCAAGCAGAGGAATTCTGAGCTAGAATTAGATTGCAGTGCCTGGTGTGGGAGAAATGATACCCGTTTCCAACATCCACACAGTTGAGCAGCCAACAGTGGCTTCCAGTGACTGTGCGAGAGCAAGGCTTCGCTGCCTGAGGTGGGAAAATGTTGTGGACCAGGGGAGGAAGAACTGTGTTGTGGTTTGTGGAGGCCATTGCCATGAGTTTGATGGAGAAATCTTGACTGGAGCATCCAATTAATGGCACCTGTGAGGTGCCATGAATTCCTTTCAGTCTGGCTTGGGAGGGGATGTGAGCGGCCATGTGGCCAGTCCTCCCACCGCCCATCCGTCTAATCACTATTAATGTCATGGCTATCACCTGCATCCGGGTGCGTATATAAATTTAATTTTATTATTTAGAAAATATCCAATTATAATATTGCTCCCATAATGTTTTTAATTTAATTAAATAGATTCTTTTTAATATAATAAATCACTATATTAGTTATCTCTGTTTAATTTAGATAGTGTGAAAAAATACTACCCTATATTATAATGAATAAATACATATTTGTTACATAAAATATAAAAATAATTATCATTTATATATTTAAAAAATTATCAATATTTATATATATTTCTTTAACTAAGAATAATTCATTTTCCTTAATATGAAAAAAAAAACTAAACTAAAAGTAAATATATATTAATTTATATTATTTATTATCACAATGGTTTAAAAGTAATGGTATGATTGCTTTTAAAATATTTTTTTTTTCCAAACTGTATTCATACCATATTCCCATGAATAATAAATACTTTAATAAGTACTTTAGTGATACTTTAGTGAATATGTTGAGTAGTTTTGACCCAACTACTTTAGTGAATATGTTGAGTAGTTTTAACCCAACTACAATTAGTGAATATATTGAGTAGTTTTGACCCAACTACAATCCAAAAATTAACAAAAGAAATAAAATAAAATAGTGTTACTTGATCTACATTCGAATTTTATTTAGAATTGTATCTCTCCTACAACGTTATATATCTTCACCAGAGGGTGAAGTGTATCCATCCATTTTTCCCGGCCTCATCTTTTCTGTGATGGGAAGGAGGGAAAAGTTTCAACACTTGACATACCGAATACAATCTTAATTGGCGTACCACATTCACATAAACAACTCGTAACGAATTTTTTGGAATTCAGAAGAGGATGGTGGCAAGGAGATGTTGCACAACAACGTGGCCTACAGTACAAAAGTCTCAAGTCAATGGAAAGGGGAATTCCTATTTCCGATCTTATTGCAAAATAAATGCCTTCTGATATGGGCTCGATATAATATCATATAACACGCCGTACACTGTGACGCTGCGACGTTTAATCTCCACTTTTTTGGACATCGAAAAGTCACTTGGGTTAATTTTAGTTTTAAAATGGATTTGCAAACTTTGAAAAGTTACAATTTACTTTATCATTGAAAGGCGTGTACAAGAAAATTGATATACACCGAAACAATATTTAAAATTCCATAAGCATTTAATTAGTCAACATAGATTGTAGGCTGGAGCTAACCAGCCATATATTGGGTATTTAATGCCCTCAGAGCAGCACGCAACTTAGCCCGATAACACGGGAGCGGGCAAATATTATTTAATGCCGAATTTACCCGCTCCCGTGTTATCGCGTTAAATCGTGTGCTGCTCTGAGGGCATTAAATACCCAATATATGGCTGATTAGCTCTTTCCTAGATTGTATAGAAATACATTTAAATAATAGAAAGAAAGATATAATACGAAAGGTAACTAATAGTAAAAACATGTGTTATAATAAATCTATCAAAATTATTTATCATTTTTAATTCAATCTTTTAATAAATAACTAAGAAGACTCCATTTACTTTGAGGGGCAACCGACTTAGATTAAATATTTAATGGTCATGAGAAACATGGATCAATGATCACGAAAACCAAATAACTCAAAATTTAATAAACCGGAAGAAACACATGAGCATACAATGAAAAACATAAGCAAACCTGACGAAACACAAACCGCAGTAGATACGAGATGTTGGAATAATTTTTGTCAGCACCATTTGTATGAGAGGAGGAGGTCGAATGATGGTATTTAATTGCAAGCCAGCTTTTAAAATAGTTTTAACATAATTTTTATGTATTTATTGTCGAAAATTTATTGGCGAAATGTTATTAAAGCATTTTTTTACAAGTACAAATAAAACAATATGTAACTTTCTTTTTCAGTATTTATGATGTATAATTAATTTATGATATTAAAAATGGTATCATAAGAAAATATGTTTTAATGTATATTAAAAATGAAATGTTTTAATATTTAATTTAAGTTTTGAGAAATTTAAATAAAAATGCCATATTTTTCTGACAAGATTTTTCCACGCAAATGTGACTTACGTTGAATTTTTTTTTCGAAAAACTGATCAAGCCTAAATTTAACAAATAAATAAATGTAATATATTTAAAGGAAAATTATTTTTAAAAATATAAGTTAGTTATAAACATATTTACACAGGTATCGCTTTCAGGCATTAGAGAGCACGTACTTGAAGCTCCCTTGTTCCTAGGAGCGTGGGAGCTGATCGGAAATGCTCCAAAACTGTAGGAGGCTTCAAGGGGTACTTTGGAGCTTTTCGAGAGCTTCATTTCAATAGATTTTTGATGTTTTAGGAGCTTTGCTGCAATGAATAAGTGCAAAGTTAGGTGTATTTGAGGTTGCCAGCTTGGGTGTTTCTTAAACTAAAGGAACTATTCGAAGGGAAGGGTACGCCACTGGGTTTAGATTTGGATATGGGTCTTGAACTAAGAGAAACAACCTGTTTATGGAAAGCCCTTTTATCCAAATGAAGATGAGGCGTCTGGCCAATCCCGATCTGTCATTGGAAAGTTATGCATTCTCCTCATTTATGTTGATGGTAGGTGGATATAAAAGAATCTAGGAAGATTGTTGGCCACTCGAAAAACCATGGAATACTAAAGAAGAAAATTGTTAAAACTATGAAACATAAATATTATGAAAAAAAAAATTAATTTAATTTTCATATTTATTTAAGTATAAAATATGTATTAACTTGGAAATTTATAATTTTATTATACAAACTCTTTTTAAAATAATATTCGATTTAAATTATACTATTTTAATTTTTTTTTAATTACTATATATATTATAATTAGATATAATATATATAATATTGGTGAGGTTACATTAAGCGAAAAGAATTGAAGCAATAACGTGTATAGCATTGCATGAAATCACTTAATAATCGAGTAATAACAACTTCTTTTCGGGTTTGGGAGTTCTACAAGGAATTTGATTGACAAATTGTTGATGGATTAATATTTTGATTTTTTTGGCAATGTTTCAAAGTTCAATCTTTTACATGTTTCTTTGCAAGATGGAATTCGATTGGCACATTATTTTATTTTTATATTTAATATATACTAAATTTTAATATATTATATTATTGCCACTCCCAACTAATACCTCTATTCATGTCGAATACTCGTTACCACTTATCGGAAGTACCCACATCCACAAACTTGTGCAACATACGTTATAAATAAAATACTTTAAAATTATTTTCATAAATAAAATATTTTAGAAATAATTTTATAATTTTTATAAAAAATATTATAATCCAAAATAAAAAGTTTTTTTTATTGGATTCAAGGAGAAATTTAAAATTATAATATAACGAAGATATATAGTTTTGTTCAAATAGATATGGGTTTGGCCAATAATATTAAAAAAAATAAGAGAAAAAATAATTTAATAATAATCATAAATAAAATATTCAAGTGTCTATTTTCATTAAAATATTTTAATATTAATTAATTATATATATTAAAATGTTTATTATATTTAAGATAGATATAATGTATTATTCATTTTGGTTAAATATAAAGTTTGATATGTGATATTTGAAAAGACAATAATATAAAAACACATGTTTAGATATTTTTAATTATTAGAGCCACTAAAATAATTGGAAAATAATTTTCTTACTATATTGAAAAACATATTTTATCATTAAATGTTAGGTATATGATAAGTAATATGTTATTACTTGGATATTCTTATATCTCGGAATAAGGATGGCTTTCTCTCCCACTCTGTGTTCCGTAAGAAAATGCATACTGAGCAGTATCTTCATGCCGATTCCCATCATTTCCCTACTCAAAAGTTGGGTGTTCTTAACACCCTCGCTACTCATGCCCTTAGGATCTCTGATTGTGAGAACTTTGATAAGGAGAGATCCCATCTCCTTAATGTCTTTGTGGAGAATGGATATAGTAGATGCCTGGGCCTGAAGGCTTTCCATAAATCCTCAAAAAATGCATTAATTAAGAAAGAGCCAAAAGAGCGTCGTCTAGGTGTCCATCTTCCCTATGTTCAAGGAACCACGGACAAGATTGCTCGGATCCTTAAAAGGTATGATATTCCCTCAACCTTTAGGCCCCTCAACACCATTCGCAATTCCCTCCGATCGGTGAAAGATCCCGTTAACCCTAAGGACATGAAGGGTGTCTACTTGATCCATTGTTCTTGTGGGACCCCCTATATTGGGGAAACAAGACGCTCCATCCATCAAAGGATTTGCGAACATGTGGCCGGCCTAAGACATGGGAGATCCAAGTCTTCAGCATTAGCTGAGCATGTGGAAAAGACCAAGCATCAGGTGTGTATTGAGGAGGCTAAGGTTGTTGCCAAAGTTGCTCAGTTCCACTATCGTAAATTGAGGGAAGCTATTGAGATTGAAAAGTGGCCAAGCAATCTCAATAGAGATGATGGTTGGAAAATCAGTAGGTGCTGGATTCCAGCACTATCTTCTTAGTCAGTTTTTTCTACCCCTCCTTGTTTTTGTGCTCTTTATATATATATATATATATATTTATATATATATATATATAATTTTATTTTTTTTTAAGCATCCTAATATTATAATATATATAATATTAACAATATTTAATAAATAATTTAATTAAATAAATAAATTACCTTTTTAAACTAACCATTAAATTATTTTCTCCTAACTTTAATCAATTAATTAATTAATTTATTTATTTTTTTATTTTTTTATATATAAATTATATATATATTTGATTATTAATAAATAAATTATTAAATTACTTTTTAAAACTAAACATTAAAAATTATTATTCTCAACCTAATATTATAATTTTAATTTATATATATATATATAATATAATTATTAAATAATTTAAATAAATAAATAAATTATCTTTTTAATCTAACCATTAAAATTATTTTACTTATTAATCCTAACTTTTATCTTAATAACCTAATATTACAACTTTAATTAATATATATATATATATATATATATATATATATATATATATAATTATTAATAAATAATTTAAATTAATAAATAAATTACTGCTATAACCAACCTTTAAAATTATTTTTATATATTTTAAACTAATTTCCATAAATAATAATAATAAAAATAAACTAACCATTGAATTATCATTGAATCAAAATACTCATCACTTAACAACCTAATATTATGATTTTAATATATATATATATATATATATATATATATATATATATATAGATATAAGTAATAATAATTATTAAATAATTTGAATAAATAAATAAATTATCTTTTCAATCTAACCATTGAAATTATTAATCCTAACTTTTATCTTAATAACCTAATATTACAACCTTTATATATATATATATATATATATATATATATATATAAATAAATTCCTTTTTTAAACCAACCATTAAATTATTTATGTATTTTTACCTAATTTAACTTATTTACATAAATAATAATAAGAAAAATTATAATAAAAATAATAATATTATTAAATTAATAAATAATAATTTGACGTGGGTCCTAAGGTCAAAATTAGCCGTTAGTCGATTTAGCCGTTGGAGACTTTGCTCAGACTATTTATCATGCTAAGCTGGATCTGTTTCTTCAACTTGTCCTGACGATGAACCACACTAGTTAGTTCGAAACGCGTCGACAAATGTCTGTCTACATGTGATTTACGCTGAAGTTATTCTTTCAAAATTTAATCATATAAACGTCATTTCTTGTTATTAATTTAATTTTATAATAAATAACCATGAAAATTCAATTTATATTTAGAAGCAACTATTTAGATAAAACTTTGACTAATTATGATGAAATAAGACTTTTTGGAGACTTTTGTAAGAATCATATGTATGGAAGGAGGAGCTCAAATTATGGTATTTAGTTGCGAACCGAATATATATATATATATATATATATATATATATATATATATAGTACCTAGTGTTCCAAATTGGTTGGAGAAACTTTTAGATATTTTGTATAACTTAATATGAAGAAATTATATGATTTTATTATGATAAATATGTATAATACATAATTAATATATGATATTTAAAATTACCTTGATAATGTGGGTGAACAGAGGGTATGAGGCTTAATTTGTGGTAGGCAGGTCAATGGTATATGTCGTGTCATTGAAGTGGAGGGGAAGCCATGACAAGTGGCACCGAAAAGGACAAAGCCTTGAGAAGGTGATAGCTTGATATATAATCTACATGCTCAGTTATTTCATTCATTTCTACTTCCTGACATGGGCGATAGGGAGGGAAATTTTACTAACATTGAGTAACAAGCTTTCCACATGTGCATGCTTGTTTGTTTGAGAAGCTCTGCACTGAATGGTGTTGGTGGCTATTGTAATTCTGCTAGTACTGTGCTTTGTTTGATTGAATACTTGGGTTGTGTGGGATCAAGGGGATAGGGTCTCTAGAGGAACAAATTTCCCTCCTGAAACGTCAGTTGGAGCTCCAGAGGGAATCCCACTTCTACTTCTAGTAATTATCTCACCATAAGGATTGGTTTCAATTCTAGTGCATTAGATGTGGCAGTAGTTGTTGGAATTGTCATGTGGCCTATTTCTTTCTAGAGCGATGGAGCAGAGGGATTTGTGGGATTCATTCGTTTTATCCCTTTACTTTGAAATCCCCTTCTTGGTGTCCCACAAGCCTAGGTGTCATGTTGCACACATGCGGTTGAGCTCAGCGAGGAGAAGGATGCCAAGACACGCCAGGGGAGAGGGTTAGTTGGGTGGGGGCAGCAAACGAGGATGTGGTATGTGGCACAAATGTGGTGTAGGAAGTGGACCCAAGATCGGGCCCAGTTGTCACGTCGAGTAGAGAAGCTTCCCACGATGGATTCTCAAGTTTTGCAACCATGAAACATCTCAGCCACCTTAGAAGACATTTAGGAACAATGATACAAAGACAAGAATGAGGTTATTGCATTCCTAAATGGAATCCAAAA
Source organism: Pinus tabuliformis (assembly GCA_031772625.1). Lineage (NCBI taxonomy): Eukaryota > Viridiplantae > Streptophyta > Pinopsida > Pinales > Pinaceae > Pinus > Pinus tabuliformis. Next base: position 1,335,185,329 of record CM062817.1, read on the forward strand.
ATGAGTCGAACATTCTGCACCATTTAGTATCTTTGCACCAAATCCAACATTGAGCTAGTGAACATTTGGATCAGATGGAGGCGCACCTTGCACACATTGAATGTCATGCTCATAGGGATCTTGGTCCTACTATGGCCTCGAGTGGTGTTGATGCACTCGATATTCACAATTGACCTATGTTCTATGCTGGTTCTTTTATTGTTCTTCATGTGTTTTGAGATACTTGGCTTTTTTTCTCTAATGATCATGAAAAAAATTGCACTTTCTACTTTGTTTTTGTACTGCTCTACTCGTTAAAAAATTTGGTCAGAGTGATACTTGAAGAGAAGTAGGCTTCATATTTATCTATTGTACATTTTCGATGAATTAATGAAAATAAATTTGCTAACTAAAAAATATAATATTTAAACGTATATAATTAAAAATTATATTTTAATATTTATTATTAAAAAATGTTTTAATATTTAATTTAAGACTTTTAAATATATAAATAAAAAAGTAATGTAGTCAAAAGTCAAATATTTTATGCTTTGTAATAAAGTTGTATTTAAAAATTAATTTTATAAATAAGATATCTTAAAATTAATTTTATATTTTTATATGTCATATACTGGAGGGAAAATAAAAGGATTTGACCTGTTATAAAGATACTCTGTAAATTATAATATAAGAAAGATATGTAGTTCCTTCTCCACTGAATATCGACTTGACAAGTGACATTTAAATCTTTTTAAGAATATATGTAAGAGAAAAATATTTTAATATTAATTATATATAAAATATTTAAATTATTTTTTAAACTAAAATATATATATAATGAGTAGAATTTTTTTATGACAAATACATAGTGCATTATTTTTCCCCTTTGTTAAATAGAAAGTTGAGATGTGATATTTAAAAAGTATTAATAACAAAATATTATCTACATGATTTTAACTATTAGAGCGACTCAATATATAAATAATTAGAGAAGAACATTCTTCTTACATTGAAAGACATTTTCAATAGCTAAACAAGACGTATCAAGAGAGATGAAAATATTTAAGGTACATAGCTAAACATGAAGTAGATGACAGAGCATGTATCAAAAGAGATGAAAATATTTAAGGTACATGTCATTCAATTAGATAATCATCATTGAAATATTTTCCCCATTATCAATTTAAGTCTACATCTATAATGGTTCAAGAAGGACCAATTACACGTAAGTGTAATCTTTTTCTCAATTTTTTTTTACTATATAGTATTTGAGATTTTAAAGACTTATATTTGAACTAGTATCTCTCTTAACACATAATAATAAGGTTAAGATTAAATTAAGAAATATTCAAATTTATTTTCATGTATACATGTCTCAATTAGCAATGTAAATTTAAATATATAAATATAAAAATTTAGTTATACTATATAATTTTATATGTAATATCCCTCCCCTTAATAATAAATAATAAATAATAAAAATAATAAATAATACAAAAAATAATGATTAATATAAATGATAAATAGTAATAAATAAATCACTTAATAATAAATAATAAAAATAATAAATCATAAATAATAAATGAGATTAAAAATATATACAAAGAAAATAAATAAAAAATAAAAATAAAAATAGTAATAAACTTAGATAAGATTAAATAGAAATAAAACAAGAAAACTATCAAAAAGAAGGAAAGAAAACAAGAAAGCTAAAAATCAAAATAAAAGTAAGAAATAAAACAAGAAATCTAAAAAATCAAAAGAAAGTTGCATGTAGACACATGGTGTGTACATGTGGTTCCCCTTCCAATGTTTGTTCTATTTAATAGATTGGAGGAAGATGAGAGGCATTCTGGCATTCTATCTTTCTGAGATTCTATCTTTCATTCTCTTGGGAGAATGGTGTCTAAGACATAGGAGTCACTGGCAGTAGTATGTTGATTGAGGGCTCGGGGGTGGCCAGTTGTAGCAGAATCCTTGCACAATTGAGCCTACGGTTAGGTGGAGAGTCGTCCCCAAAACCTGGTTGTCATCTGGTAGACTTCGATCACAGGTAATATAGGTATGAGCTCATTTGTATTAATTTTATTTTACCTTCTATTGTTACATATGGTATCAGAGCTAAGTCCAACCCTTAGGACCTATGGGCATTTGACAAAAAAATAAAAAATAAAAATAAAAATTTATTTTGTCGAAATATTTAACTTGACATGTTTTCTTTAAAGATCATAGGGTGCTTATTGATGACGCTATCATCCATGCCATTCCTCCAAATGCATGACAACACGGATTCTAGGGTTCTAATTTTTTTAAGTTTTAATATATTTTGCTGATAAAGATTTATTCTTGTGACTAGTTGTGGGTATTTACATTAGTATTAATATTTCGAGTAAAAACTGTAATTGGCGTTCTTGAGTGGAGTTAGATAACAACCTTTGGAAATCTTTATTTTTGTTCTTTCTTAATGAAAACCTCATTTATTCAATCAGACGCAGGGTTCAGCCTGGATGGAGTTTACAAATTCTAACAGTTATTGTTATGTGTGTGAGGAGTCTAATTTCTTGATCAATTTAAGATTTATACTTTCTTGCATAGTCCCAACGGAAGATTTTCGTACGGTTTTTGCATTTTGCAGTTTGAATGTTTGATTTTTGCAAATTTTTATCTTATTCACCGAAAGGTCCTCATTTAATTCGTTCTTTTACATATAAGAGGAGAAATTGGCTTTCAAAAAGATGAGCGATCTACTCTAAGTTTTTTTTTCTTCATCACTTTACGGTGAAAGATTTAATTTTGCAGCGAAATATTTTTAAGCTCATCACAGCATATAGGGAAATTTTAATCTGTTTATCGCTTCAAGATTCACATCTTTCTAGCATTTTTTTTTTTTTTTTTCGCGTCGAAAGTCGCTCGGTTCAGGTTTTATGCTTTTTTCTTTTTTTTCGTTTTTCAGGATGTTTGGATTGAATAAATATCTCCGTACGCCTCCATATCTTGTTCATGCTACTTGTTATGCAGTACAATGGTTAGCTCTATTTCTGCATGCAAAAGTTCCAGTACTCTTTTTGACATTTATTGTAATGCTGGAGTCAATTGATTCTAAATTCTTTAAAAAAAAAATTGGACAATTTTCTGTTAATGTAGAAGTGGCGTGTGACGGTGAATAGATTTAACTTCTGACAATGGCACAACACGTATCTTATACAAGTTTCAATAAATCGAACATGGTATGAATATTTCTGTGTACACAAATAGCAGTCAAAAAAATTCCATCATACCTTTTTCAGAAATCTTACTTAATATGCGAGCCATGTCATCCCTCACAATATTGTTGTTTATAAGGGGCTAATGTTGGAACAGTGGTTAGTATTGAGAGGCAGGCGAACTATTTTTCTATATTATAGTGTTGACGAAAGATTTCCCTTCTATTGCTAATTTTCTTTTTCTATTCTGTAAAAGTATACATGCATTTGTCGTAGCCTTGGTGTAGGCTGCTAGATTATATTTCAGTACCATTTATGGCCCTTTGTTCCACTGTTGGGGCAGTTTGCATGCGCTAGTGGTTGGGATTAGATTCATCTTTGAGTCTGTCCAATACCGGCCACATATAACATAAAATCAGGTGCTCTCCACAGGATGTAAGCCACAATTGGATGCCCAGAGTTATTGATTTTTTTTAATTCCTTAGAAACTACATATGTGTCAAGTTGCTTTCGGCAACTATGATTTAGATGTAAGTGGAACAAAATATTCTTCTTTTCTTAGAAGGTAAATGCTTACGTAGCTAAATGTTTATAACTTACGTTTCCTAAATTCCAACATGTAAATTACTGTAAGATCATCGAGAGCACTGTTTATACACAGACACTATCCTAGATTTTTTCTTATCAAATTTCCATGTTTTTAATCAAAGAATATAGATCTGAGTCACGTTTTTACAATAGTAGATGAGCTAGCTTGACAATTTCCAACAACATCAAGCGCAGTAGCTTAGGTAAATTTGTTTAAGAATGTTAACGCTGTAGATTTGTGTTCATTGATGAATAATAGTCGTTGACTTCTGTTCACATATTGGTTACTTCTTTGGTAATAAGAAGCTCACACCAGATCTTGGCTCTTCTAGCATGGTTGGAAGAGGAAGCAAAGCCTTGTACGTTGGTGTACATTTTTTAATTCTGCATTGAGATTCATTCTTTCTTTTGCCGCAAAAGCTTTACCACTGTTTTAGTTACAAACATTTAGGAATCCTCACCTAACGGCTTGATTTTGTTACTATTGTGCTCTCAGCAATCTTATCATTTTGTTTCTGGAGACACACTGCATCGGGGCAGTATGATAAGTGTACTTTGGCCCGAAAAGTTACCTGGGTCTTTCACCGAATCCTTCCTTTGCTGCTTGTTTCTTGATAGCTGCAAGAACAAATTGTAACAAGTATAATTTGTTGTAGGAATAATTACCTACTTTGGATGAGGAAATAGTACAATTGAGTGTGTAAATGGTACTATCTCTCAACGAATGTTTCGACCACAATGTGAGGTTGGTTAGTTACTCTTATAGAATGTACAGATTTCTCAACATTATTGTCGAAGGAACAATGGAATTTGCAGGAACATGCATAGCCATGGACGCAAGCTTACAATCTTCTATCTTATGCAGGCAATCTTATGGCTAATTGTATTGTAATTTAAGGGATTCGAAATGGTGTTGCCTTCGCAGGTGCGCTTGCAAGCAGACCATATAATTAATAAAATGATTTTTTTTGTGTTGGGGAGGAATAACGTTCCCAGTCATCCGATCCGGTTCTGGTTCGGGTGGGAGTGTCTCTTCTTTATGGTGTGGAATATTTCTTAATGCTTGATTCATAAATTTTCTTAGAATAGTCATAAGAATCTCAAGATACACTTATTTTAAAACAGTCCATTTATTTTCTACATAAGTAATGATTGCATAAATAGATACTTAAAGTCATGAATCTACAGAATTAATATTATTGTGGCATATAATGCTTCTTTCCAAAATTCAATACCTTCTTAACACAATAAGGTCGCCAATATTCTTAAGCTTTACTCATTCGAATTTTTCTTTTACATGAGTTTTATGGTTTTATACTACAAAAGTGTGGCTAAGTATTGTGATTATCGATAATTGAAACTCATAAACTCCATGTTTCTATACTACGAAATTTGTGATAATTTATGGCTTAAGTATTGTAATTCAATTTAGTAACTAAATGTATATTTTTGGACATATTCTAAATTTGTGGTAGCTTTTGGCATAAAAGTAATGTATAATTTATATTACAGGGTAGATTATGGCTCCTAAACGTTGAAGACAAACCCGAAACAACCCTGGGGTAGAAACACCACCTCCCGCCACTTCAGAGATAGGAACCCCAGCTGAGCAAGCTATATTACATTCCCTTGGAGAAAAGACCAATATCTTTAAGGACTAGGTCTCAAGCCAAGGACGAGATGAAGGAAATGTGCAAAAGGAATTGGAACAAAAATAGAGACAAGACCTAAATTCTCAACTCAATGCCAAAGATGGACAAGCAACACTTGATATTATGAAAGAAGTCCAAAAATCCAAATTACCAGAGTTTACGGGTCTAGAAGGGGGTTCAAAAGCGGAAGTATGGGTAATGGTTGTCAAAAGAGAACTTTGTTTTAAGGCATACACTTCTAGGGAAAAGGCCTAGATATCAATGAGTCTACTAAAAAGAGATGCCTTATTATGGTGGGTAAATGAAGAAACGAAGATGCAAGTCACCCCAGTACAAGTTACTTGGGAAATGTTTGAGGAAGCCTTCCGAACTAGGTACCTATTATAGGAGTACAAACACCAACAAGTAGGAGCTTTCCATGAAGTACGATAGAATGGTAGATCTATCGAGGACTATGAAGCTGAATTTTATTCGTTGGTCCATCACGTGGACTATATGGTTGATGATAAACGTCAAGCTGAAAGATTCTTACATGGACTCGACCCCTTAGTCTGAGCAGAAGCCGCCATGTGGAAACCCACCACTATGGCAAAAACCACTATTTAGCCAAACAAGTCCTAAGGAAGATAAATATGAAGAAACAAATGGTGGTTGATGGAAATTCAGAAAGGGAGCATTCCACAATAAGGCTAAATAAACCTGGGGGGCAGCCATATAGATTCCAGGGAAGACAAGACACTATTTCTCGGATCACTAGCGCAACTTCTCGACCGCCTCCAGGAGGATGTAAGGGTCAACCTTACTTGATTAGAGGGTGGAGTAGAAGATCAGGGGACCAAGGACAAGTACAACGTAAGAAGCAGACACAAGTAGAATGTTGGCAATGTAAAGGTCCACATTATAGAAAAGATTATCCAAGCTATCAAACAGGGAGTAAACAACAAGAATACAAAGCAAAAGGAGGAAGACCACAAAACCCACATCGAATTCATGCAACTACAAAGCATCGTCAGGCTGAGCACCAAGCCACTGTAATAGAGTCGGCAGGTATGATCAATAACATCCCTCTATCTGTGTTAATTGATCCAGGTGCTACTCATAGTTTTATTTCACCTTCAACAATACTTAGATGTGGATTGACAGCTCATGAGCAAAGTAACTTTAGAATTGTAGAAATGGCATTAGGCTCTCAACAATCAGTGGGGTCAATGGTAAGAGATTGTAGTGTTAACATTGGGGGGTGTGATACCAAGATGAACCTATATAGCACAACTCTCAGGACATATGACTTAATCGTGGGAATGTATTGGCTTGAATCCCATCAAGCTATACTAGATTGTTATAATAAGACAGTTCTCATAAAAAATGACCAAGGAGAAACCAAAGTAATAAAAGGAATTAGACGTGGTGTTACGTTACGCCTCATATCAGCCAAGAAAGTTAATAAGTGTATGAGAAAAGGGTGCAAGGCTTATGCAGTAGAAATGGTTCCTACCAATGAGAAGTCCTCGGATAAATTGCACCCACTACTTTCTGAATTTGTAGATGTATTTCCTCCAAAGCTAACAGGTTTGCCTCCAATTCGAGAAATTTATTTCTCTATAACTTTGAAACCAGAAGTGGAACCCATATCCAAAACACCTTATCGAATGACTCTTCCAGAGCTTAATGAACTAAGTATACAGCTCAAAGCACTTCTTGATCAAGGTTTTATACGACCCAGTGTGTCACCTTGGGGTGCACCAGTGATTTTTGTAAAGAATAAGGATGGAACTCTTAGGTTATGTATTGATTACTGAGATCTAAACAAGGCCACCATTCGGAATAGGTACCCCATGCCTCGAATTGATGACCTCTTTGACCAACTAAAAGGAGCTTCAATATTCTCCAAGATAGACTTACGGTCAGGTTATCATCAGCTAAGAATCAAGGAGGAAGACATACCTAAAACGGCATTCAGAATGCGCTATGGACACTATGAGTTTATTGTTATGCCATTTGGTTTGACTAATGCCCCAGCAGCCTTCATGAACTTGATGAACAGTGTCTTCTAAAAATATCTGGACTGTTTTGTCCAAGTTTTCTTGGATGACATTTTCATTTACTCCCATAATGAGAAAGAGCATCTAGAACACTTGAGGTTGGTGCTACAATGCCTTAGAGAACATAAGCTATATGGAAAACTTTCTAAATGTTCCTTCTTTGAGAAAGAAATTCAATATCTAGGCCATACTATTAGGGGCAAAGGCATTGCCGTTGATTACAGTAAGATTAAAACTATAATGACTTAGCCCTCTCCCCGGAATGTCAAAGAAGTGCACAGCTTTATGGGATTGGCAGGCTACTATAGAAGGTTTGTAGAAAGGTTCTCGCAGATATCTAATCCCATCACCCACCTCCAAAGGAAAGGGGTTAAGTTTGAATGGACAATTGAATGTGAGAAAGCATTTAATGAGCTAAAACATCAACTAACAATGGCTCCAATATTAAAAGTATCCGACATGGACAAGGACTTTCTTGTATGCACAGATGCATTAGAAGAAGGATTAGGTGCAATCTTGATGCAAGATGAAGGGGTTATCGCTTATGCTTCATGAAAACTTAAGAACCATGAAATCAATTACGCAACTCATGATCTGGAATTAGCAGCAGTGGTAATGGCCTTGAAACTGTGGAGACATTATCTAATGGGGCGTCAATTTGAATTAAGAGCAGATCATAAAAGTCTTGAGTATATCTTTACACAAAAGGACCTTAATGCTCAACAACGACGTTGGAGTGAGCTATTTACTGATTATGATTTCAAGATATCCTATATTAAGGGAAAAGAGAACAAAGTTGCAGATGCTTTAAGTAGGAGACCTAGACTTCATTCAATGTCGTCATTAAAGATAGACTTGAGGAGCCAGATTCTAAATCATCTAGTAGGGGACCCACATTACCATCAAATAAAATTTGCCTTACAAGAAGAGGTACCTGTGCCAACCAAGTGGGAGGAATACACCTTAGAAAATGATGGATTGCTACAATATAAGGGTAGGGTTTACGTCCCAGAAGATGATGATCTTTGGAATTTAATAATGAAGGAAGCCCATCAAGCTCCATATGTTGCACATCCAGGAGTCTAGAAAATGTATGCAGACTTAAAACAACTATTTTTCTGGACATGAATGAAAAAGGATATAACAATGTTTGTCGCTCGATGTTTAGAATATCAACAGGTTAACGCTGAACATCGTCACCCGGCAGGGCTTTTACAACCCCATGATATACCAGAAACTAAGTGGGAAGTTGTTTCGATGGATTTTGTTCGAGGCTTACCTATGACATCCCAGAGACATGACTGTATTATGGTTGTGGTTGATAAATTAACTAAAAGTGCTCACTTCATTCTAGTCAAGACCACCTTTGAAGCATCAACTATCGCTCAAATTTTCCTGAAAGAAATAATTTGCCTTCATGGAGTACCATGAAAGATAATATCTAACAGAGACGCATGTTTTACTTCCAGATTTTGGAAAAGTCTATTACAATCTATGGGAACACAACTGAATTTCAGTACAACATATCACCCAGAGACAAATGGTCAAACAGAAAGAGTAAACCAAGTGTTGGAGGACATGCTAAGAATGTATGTCATGGCTCAACAAAACCAATGGGAGAAATACCTTCCCTTAGTAGAGTCTGCATACAACAATAGTTACCACAGTTCAATACAGGCAGCTCCCTTCGAAGTCTTGTATGGAAGACCATGTCGTACTCCATTAAGTTGGGATCGATTGGAGGATCGAGTCATGTTGGGACCTGAAATGCTCCAAGAAATGGAAGAACAAATGGCTACAATTAAACAGAGACTAAAAGAAGCCAGGGATCGCCAGAAAAGTTATGTTGATGCAAAGAGAATTGATAGAAACGTTGATGAAGGAAGCCAAGTTTTCATTAGAATCAAACCCTTTAAATGTCCTATCACCTAGATTTGTTGGGCCATTTACGATCCTAGAGAGGATTGGACCAGTTGCTTACAAGCTCAAGCTACCATTCCATCTAAGAAGGATGCATAATGTGTTTCATGTTTATATGCTTACAAAATATGTACCCGACCCGTCCCATGTTTTGAAATTTGAAAAATTGCAGGTTTCCGAGGAAGGAGTCATTCAAGTCGAACCATTTTGTATACTGAACCGCCGGGTTCGTCGACTCAGGAACCGTGAGTTTGAGCAAGTCAAGGTCCAATGGGACCAATATAGCCCAGGGTCAGCTACCTGGGAAGATGCAACTGTTATCTTTCAACACTTTCCTTATTTACTTGATTAAAATGTGTGGTGAATTAATTAGGAGTGCTTCCTTAGCTAAGGCAGATACTTTTATGGAGAATCTAAATCATGTTTTATTGTTTAAACCTTATGATACATCTAAATCATACACAATGATTTCCGTTTAGTTTAATTAGCTGTTAAGATGTTGAGTATAATGGTAGGGGGATAATGATGCACATGTGGTTCTTATAGTGATGATGTATCCTTATGATTAAGATGTTATGTCGAGGTATATTGACATATTCATTTACTACATGATGATAGGTATTTAATGCTGAATAAGTCATGATATGTCTTTGATACAAATATGTTGATGTTATGATGGTATTTCATGAGGTGAAGCATATGATAATAAATCGTTATTATTCATAATGTTGCGATTAACAATGATGAATGTTCTCATGATGACATGCAAGATTTGGCATGTGGACTAATTTCTATGATACTATGATGGTATAGCTAATGCATTGGTTGCATGTTGAGGTATGATGATTGACAGGACTCCACAATGGGCCGAGAGGGCCGGTTTATTTGATGATCTTATGCGAGCCCATGCGCACGAGGGAGAATAAGTAACATCATATGGGTTGAGGAAAAACTCAATCAGTACTACATATGCCAGTGATTCCTTTGTCTTCTGTATAGCTCTTGATGTTTAGCTCTAGAAGAGCTATGAGACCATCTTAAGGAGGCCACGTGCCTGATGTTCTATGCTAGGTGCCTAGTATTGGATTGGGATGCCGAAGTCTGGAAGGAATGTAAAGGACTTTGATGCCTGGGGTTGTGCGCCTTAGTAGTTGTGGAGGGAGTGGGCCAGCCTTACGAGATGCCTGGGGTCATTGAGTACCGGACCGGATCCCTGCCTTGGGGTAGATGAGGTCTGAGTCAGGCGCGAGCCTTGGGGCCAGCGTTGGACTAGGATACAGACTGCGTCAGGCTTATGCCTGTTGCTGAAAGTGGCAAAAAGGACAGAGATTCCTTGAGATTTCCCCAGAGGTTGGGGACTTTCGATGCCTGCTGGTTATACTAGTTCAGCAGAGGGTGTTGGCAACATGAAGTAAATTAAATAATAAATAATAAAAATAATAATATAATAATAAATAATAAATAATAAAAAAAATAATGATTAATAATAAAATAATAAATAAATCACTTAATAATAAATAATAAAAATAATAAATCACTTAATAATAAATAATAAAAATCATAAATCATAAATAATAAATGAGATTAAAAATATATACAAAAAAAATAACTAGAAATAATAAAAATAAAAATAGTAATAAACTTAGATAATATTAAATAGAAATAAAACAGAAAAAATATCAAAAAGAAGGAAAGAAAACAAGAAAGCTAAAAATCAAAATAAAAGTAAGAATTAAAACAAGAAAGCTACAAAATCAAAAGAAAGTTGCTTGTAGACACATGGAGTGTGTGCATGTGGTTCCCCTTCCAATGTTTGTTCTATTTAATAGATTGGAAGAAGATGAGAGGCATTCTGGCATTTCATCTTTCCGAGATTCTATCTTTCATTCTCTTGGAAGAATGGTGTTTAATACATAGGAGTCACTGGCAGTAGTACATTGATTGAGGGCTCGTGGGTGGCCAGTTGTAGCAGAATCCTTGCACAATTGAGCTTACGATTGGGTGGAGAGTCGTCCCCAAAACCTGGTTTTCATCTCGCACACTTCGATCACAGGTAATATAGGTATGAGCTCATTTGTATTAATTTTATTTTACCTTATAATGTTACATTATATATTTATTGGATTCAAATATTTTGATTTTTAAACTTATAAAAAATAAAATCAAATATAAGAATATATTTTAGTAATTTTAAATTTTATATATTAACTTTATTAACCTATATTAAATATTAATAAAATCCCATATCTATTTTATATGAAATTCACTTCTGAAAATGAGATTTCTCCAATAAAAGTTGCACTATAAATATATTAAAACTATTTATAAAGCTGGCTTGCTAATAATCACATATCTATTTTATATTAAATTCATTTCTGAAAATGAGATCTCTCCAATAAATGTTGGATTAAAAATATATTAAAACTATTTCTAAAGCTGCCTTGCTAATAAAACCACAACTCGGCGATAAAAAGGCCCTTCTCGAAAAACAAAATGCGCCTTTCAATGACAAAGTAAATTCTACTGCCTGAAGGTTTACAAATCCAATTTAATACTAAAATTATGCCGAGTGAGCTTTCGATGTCGAAAAGGTTCATATTAAAGCATGAGAAGGTGTAAAATAAGAAACGTAACGCACGGCAGATCGATCATGCAGACTTTCAGATACTTCATCTACTAGGCTTTCCGTTGATTTTGAGACTATGGTGCAGGCCCACATTGTTGTGCAACGTCTCCTTACCGCCTTGCTAGGTAAATTAATATTGTGAGCATCGTTAACGAGAAATAATGTAAATGGTCAATTTCTTTTAAACGTTCAAATTTTTTTAGGATTGGATTTTGGTTAGGAAGCCTGAGGTTGATTATGTTTTATAATATTTTTTTTTTCTAATTTTATATCATTCTATAATTTATTTTTAAATTGGGAGGTAATAGTATTTTTAATATTATTTTTATTTCTCAAATGATTTCCTCATGTATTCCACATTGTTCTCTATTTTTCAAATGATCCCCTCATGTATCCCACACTGTTCCCTATTCCTCAAATGATCTCCTCATGCATCGCACACTGTTCGAGCCTAGACTTGACATTATGCCATTAACATTTTAGACGGACATGAATGTTAAAACCAATTTTGAGAAAGGGAAACCTCTTCGATTTCAAGTTGTAAATCTTCTTCTTATACATCAAATATCTAAACATAGCCATACTTTCAATGGAATAAATGCTAGCTTCTACCAACAAGATAGGATAAGGAATATTTCCTTTAATCTTGAGGTTGTAGGTTATAAATTATTTTTGAATCATCTTGATCATATTCCACTACTCTCACAATACACTGTGACCCCAAACCTCACATCCATGTAAAATATAAAAGAGGAAACACTTTTTACTCCAAATCTAGAGATCAACTCACTTACAATTATTTTGAAACTTATAATAAACTTTGCAGACTCCATTAATCTTTTTCTCAATGCTATAGTCTGATGTTGAATGTCAATACCTAAATACATGTATGAAGAAACTTGCTCCAAGTAATTGTTATCATAGATGAAATTACCATGGTTGATCTTTTTGGATTCACTGATCATGACTTTATTCTTCTAGGTATTAATTGTCATACCCATCTTGGAGGAGTAATCATTGAGGATTTTAAGCTATGGATTGAGATCATTGTGCTTGGGGCCATTACATCCTATAATATCAAAATATTCTTCTAGCATATCAATGTAAATGCCAAAATTGTATGAGATAAGCAACCCCTTAATGTAATATTTAGTACAATATCTATATGATAATAAATATGATAATAATAGAACTATAATATTATAAATTAAAATATAAGATAAATTTATTACGTGATAATTTAAGTAAATCAAAAAAATTATATTAATATATTTATCTTTTTCCAATAAAAATCATTTTGATATTTTATATAAAATATATACATATACTTATTATAAATTTAATTTGACATATAGGAACTAAATTACTAAATTATTAGTGTAAGATATATATTGCTTACCGTAGAAAAATAATGTTTACTAGAACAGGGGTAAGAGTATTCCAAACACCAAAATTTTAGAGATCAGAGTTGTTGATAAGAATTGTTTTCATATTTTTTGTATTCTCCTACACTAGAGACATATGAGTGAGAAATTTGAACACAAATAAAATTACTTGCAAATTGATTCCAAACATAGTATATTTTTTAATAAAATATAATAAGATTGTGTAGATTTAGAAATATGCATATTCTAATAAAAGTTATGCATCTTTTTCTTAAAAAAACATATTTGTTTTTGAAAATACTAAACATCACGCACGTTGTTTTTTGAAAAACTCGTTTGTTCGAAAAATTATTATCCGTGACGCAGTTAGTTCGATTTGTGTTGACTATGAATTAATTTGGATCTAAAAAAGATTAAACAACATTTTACAAAACTTATATTATATAAAAATTTAATTTATCTTGAAAATATTTTAATTTCATTCTTATCTCCATTTTAATTGATTCTCGTTTTTAAAGTTTTAATAAATAATAATTACGATGTCGTAAATAACAAGCTGACGGATCAAATCATACTGCTGCAAAATGTCTCATCATGGTACGTAATCATGCTGCCTACGCTGCTACTGCGAAAGGTCTAATTATCGTACCTAATCCTATAATATCTAATGATGCTGTCGAAGCTCAGATGGTTAGAGTGCAACTCATATTCTTAATACAAGAAATGTTAATTTCGAGTTTTTTAATTCATAAATTGAGGGTTTGGAGTTCCGGGAGATGTATTTTTTTAATAAATATTTTATTTTGTATTAAAAATTTTAAATTTTGGGAGATGTGTTTTCTTTAAACAAATATTTAATTTAATCCCATTTTATATCAGTTATGGTTTGATTACAGAATTTAGTAAATCAAGGATATTATTTTCGGTTTTTTTGGTGAACTAGATAGATACTAATTGTTTTCCATTATCAAATGGAAATACTAGTTGTTGTTTTATGTTTATTCAAAATTACTTGATTAATATTTCATGGACATAATTAATTAAGATTTTAAATATATTAATATTTTTATTATTAAGAAGGTTTGCAGAAATAAAATAATTTATTGGTGATGTGTAGAATTAGATTTTTTTTAATTTTTTTTACATGATATTTTTTCTCTTTGAATTATTAATTTTTTTTTTTTGTCTTATTACAATCATATTTTAAAACTAAAATATTAATTTTACTAATAGTTGATATCAAAATATCCCTTTAATTGTAGCTAAAAAGGAAAATTTATATAATAAAATCATGTGATATCCAAAAATATTGAACATTTAATGTCATATATAAAACTTAGATATATTGACAAACCTACTTCAAGACTAAAAGATTATTATAAATAACCAACCTAAATCCATTTTAACTTCAAATCCATTACTTCAAAATTAAAAGATTGTTTTAAATAACCATCCTAAATGCATTTTAACTTCAAATCTATTTAAGGGTCTAGAAGGATAAAATCTTTCAACGTGTAAAGTTGCAACTCAACTCTCTGAAAGTGAAATTCTACAAATGGGCCTAGAAGGATTAAATATTTCAAAGTGTAAACTTGCAAATTAAATCGCTCAAAGTGCAAATATGAAAATCTTGAGAAAAAGTTTGCACCTCAAGGGATTTAATACCTCTTGGTGGTTAGAGATCCATAGTTAAGATGGATCTAGGTTGTTTATATATATATATATATATATATATATATATATAGGTTATGTTATATAAGAATACCACCGGTAAAATTATTTAAATAAATTTAAATAATTTTATTTAATTAAATTTTAAATAACTTGATCTTCCAATTTCTTCTTTTTTTTTTAATTTTATTTGAATCTAGTCAAAATTTTTGCATAGCATTACAACCTCTCTTATAGTGACTCTAAATATAATAATTAATATCAATTAAATATCAAATACCACATTCTTGATAATTGAATTTATATCATAAAATCATGTAATATAAAAAATGTCAAACATTTAGATCCAAAATTTTGATTGCAATTTAATTTAATTTCATAGAAACTAAATTTTTTAAAATTGGTAAATATTTTAAAAAACTATATTCCTAAAATTAGACACTTGTAAAATATTAAAAAAAATATATTCATAGAATTTTACAATTTCATAATTTTTTTTTATCGATTTAAAATATTAATGAAACAAAATATGTATGTTTCAAAGAGAAAAGTTGCACACTAATGAGTAGAAAATTTATCTAGAACCTACCTCTTAGAAAATTAGATGGAAAGTAATTAAAAGATTTATGGGTTAATGGGTTATTCTTAATTAATAGAGTTAATTGTGCATCACTAGACCTACCTCTTAACAAATTAGATGGATAGTAATTAAAAGATTTATGGGTTAACGGGTTATTGTTAATTAATAGACTTAATTATGCATCATTGAAATTAATAAGTGGTTGGTTAGGGTATATTAATTAGTTGAATAATGAGAAGTTCATTAGGGTATATTAATTACTTTGATTTATTGTGATTTTCTAAATAATTAATCTTATATCTTGTAACCCCTTCAAAATATCATTACATAGGTAAAAACTAGCTAAATCTCATATTTTCTCATCTCTCGTGACTTAACACTTTGTGAATCACTGCAAATAATTTTAGAATTGGTGAATCATTCATTATGTGTAAAGCACTGCTTTTATTCCAAAAATTAACCAACATCAAATTGTTTCAATTTTTTAGCCAAATTAAATTATCTATATATATATAAACTAAGCTAAAAAGTTATATGTCTTTATTATTTTCCACTCCAATTTAACTATATTTAACCTAAGCCAAAGTAGTTATTTTGTATCCTTTGTTCAAAGGTAGAAAGTTCATACCTTTCAAAGTTCAATAGTTAAACTGAGTTGTGTGGAATGATGCGGACTTGTTAATATTGTATTGGGTAGATAGTATTCATTGTAGAAGAAATTCATGAATATACACTTGTTTTTAAGAGTAAAAATATCCATATTTTTATTATGTTAAAAGACTATAAATATATGAATTAAGTATCTCTTTTAATTTATTAGTCTGAATTTCCATATAAAACAAAATATCTTAAAATCAATAACATTGAAAAATCTTAAACTTCTTTATATTTTTAAAATAAATATAGTTTCAATATAGTTTTAGAGTTATATATAATATGTAATTTTTTTAATATATATATATATATATATATATATATATATATGTGTGTGTGTGTGTGTGTGTGTATGTTTATTAAATCTGTAGTAGTTTTTAGATGAAAAAATTCAGAGATGCATCTTCCAAGAACAAACCTAATTGGGAATTCATACTATATTGTCTACAACATCTTACTATAAAACTAGAGTTGATATAGGACTTTTCCATAAAATTCTACAGAACACTAGATATACTAGGTATATAACCAAAGCGTGTTGAAGCAAAACATTCATAATATATATGTATACATCTAACAACAATCAACATTTTTCGTAGACAACATTAGGTCAAAATCATGTTTCCCAATGACATCATGATGGTGAGCCTCTGTCCCTTGAAATTCCTTGATCTTCATTGTTATCATGCTTCTTAGTGTATCCACTTCATCATAGAGTCAAGAAAATTGGACTTTGAGGGTCTACAGTTCTTCTCCCAGTTCGATGTGAGAATGAGTCATTTGACAAAAGTTGACTTGCAACTTGCAATTAGCCTGGAGGTTTTTGTAAGTTGAGAGACAATGCGAACATGGGATATCCTTTGAAGGGGCCCAGAATCCTAGGGGTAATTAATACCATTATAGCAACTGTCAACCCAATTCTTAGCAATTGATGAATATATCAACAATTTACTGTGGATAGAGTTATCTGAACACAATAAAAGAGAAAGGTGGCCAATATGGTCCAAAACCCTCCTTGCTCACCCTAAATTACTTTGGTTACCAACCTGAGGAGAAATTGGAACCGAGAGAGCAGCTTTGAAAAGAACCCCCACCAAAGAGGATGGCTTGACGCCACAATTGGCAATCGAGGAAGCCTTGAGATATCAAAATCTAGAAGTTGTAATAAAATTTGAGTCAAAGAAACGAGAGAGAATGCTCCCAAGGGGACACCCCTTGAGAATTTAATGCTACCAACACTTTCATCCCACATGAGATCCATTAACTCACACATTGATTCCCTTGTGATTTGATCTTATTTCCTCAGCATTATTTGTTCAAGAGTGCACTTGAACTCTACAGGGGTGATGTTTCGAGCATGCAAACCAGAATATACAGACATGATATGAAGAAAGCGACCAAGAAGGGACAGACATTTTGCTAACATAAGGGCAATGAACAACCATGAAGTCCAATGAGGGAGGATTGAGTCATCATTGAATGATGAGGGGCAATTATGAGGATCTCATTTGATTAATGAAAAAGGAATGAGACCAGTCCCAATTTTATCTTTCTCAATCCGATAATCAAAATATGTCATCATAGAGTCAAAGTCCTTGCAAATCCCTAAGGAATTGTACATTTGGATCAGGATTGATTTATTATAAGCATTGTTCCTTCAAGGAACTTGCCACATTTGCCTTCGAGTTGTTGGCTCATAAGATGTAATAGAATTCTGTGTTGTGGAGGACTGGCAAAAATTCTTTGATTCTTTGAAAGTTCTTAGCAAGATAGCTATCTTTTGGAAGCTTGTGAAATTTTATATGCTAAATTATTAAGAGTGAATGCTCTAGAATAATCAAATCTTTGCCCCCTTTATCTTTTGCTATGTAGAAGCCCTAAATAATATCATAGGTTTCATGTTGATTGTGCAACCTTTTCCCAACCCCTTGAATACTTAGCTTCAACATTTCCATCAAGACTAAACAAAATGCCAGTGCAATCCCTATTTTTTAATATATTTAAAAATAAAACAAATCTTTAAAAAAATTGAAAGTACAATATTTTTATATTATAATGTAAATGTGAGTAAAACAAAGACTGAATTAAATAAATTCACTTATGCTTTTTAATTATGGAACACTAAATATATATATCGTTTACTACAAATTTATATAATAAAATAAAATTTAAAAAACAAATTCAAACTTAAAATACATTGTAAATATGCCTAAACGATGCCTTGGAGTGAGCGGGTTCAGAATGATGGGACGTAAAACCTATTCAAACGTTGCGTGAGAATCGCGTCCTCGATTCTGAAATCCTATCATATTTCCCCTGTGAGCTCTTCTAACACACTCATTATTAATCGCTTGTAATGAGAATGTGATTGGAAGACCGACACCACTCCGTGCGCAATCCCACATTTGCTGTGTTCGGGATGTTGGTAGAACTACGTCATGAGTCACATTCACTGAATTTCACAATGGGAAATCACGCCAATTCATCTCTGTGCACAGTGGATACCCCATCCACAACAATCACAAGATCACCATCCAAAGTCCGTTCTCTGAAAAGACAACGTAACAAGGAAATCGAAGACATTTTAAGACTAAAAACGAGTAGAATACTTGTTTGAGTTGGTGCAATCACCGAGTTTTCATATTTTTAAAGTCGTATTTGGATGGTTCACATATTTTTAGCCTTTTTTTTTATTAGGAATCGACAAAGATATATATGGTCATTTAATATACCATTATCATTCCTGAACTTTTAAGAGGGAAAGGAAAAGAAGGATGTTGAACGGTGAAGGTTAGAAGAATAATAATAATAATAAATAAAATAAAATTAATATTATTAATTAAAAATATAATAATAGATATTATAAAATAATTTAAATAATAATTTTTATTTTTAATTTTTTTATAATAATAATTTAGGACACATAATTAAAAAGTTGAGTCTAGTTGCAAGATAAATAAAATAAGAGAATAACAAGTGCGAAATTTAAAAAAAATTGTATCCCTCCCATTTCTTGATAAATCCAATGAATATGTGTTGGTTCTTTATATATATACAATGTATAATTTTTCATTGCTGGAATTTTATTTTTGAATACTATATAGAGTAAATAACTTTAACTTGTAACTCCAAAAAGGCTTTGTTGGATTCAAACAAAATTAACAAAAATATATAGCTAAACAATGACAAAAATGTAAATTTGTGAGACTACTTCAAACATTTCAATGGAATAAAAACTTTTTTTTTTCAATTACATTAAATAATATATACAAAAAAATTAAACAATATATGATATAAACATAGGTTACATTAAAATATTTTACACAACTTGTGCATTAAGACAATTATCTATAGACTACATTGTCCACATTAAAATATTTATTATTATTATTATTATTATACTTTTATGTATACAACAATATTACTTAATCCTACATATTATATTGAAATATTTTATTGATGATCCACATTGGAATTTTTATTATTACGAAGATTTGTAAATGTCACACATTAATTTTATATTCATAATTGAATGAATCACACATCTCCCTCTTATTATTCTTATTAGGAACTACTTGATATTTTTTATTTATTTTTTAGATTTCATTTAAGTTTCTTTTCGGCATTGAATATTTTATTATATACTACACTAAAATATTTTTTATAACATTTTCTTTCTATATATAGATACATATATGAAGCTTAGTTAGTATATATTTTCAAATAGTTTATTTAAATCATACATTGAAATATTTTTAAAAGGTATAAGGTTTAAATATCTTACTCACACTTTTTTATTACTAATTACTTTATGACATTTTAAAGCTAAGATGAAATTATATTACAACATTCAAATACTTTATTTATGATTAAGATCGAGTGAATATTTTTACTACATTGGGTTGTAATATCGATAATACATGGAGTGACCATAGTGAGGCTGATATTATTGATCTTTAACAATGATTTTAATTAAACATGCATATTCTTTTTCCTTTTTTTATATATTCTAATTTTTTTTTCTATATAGAGAATAATTTATTTTTATTTTAAAGGATTTATGTGTCAATTCCAAGTTGAGCATGGACAAAGTCACACATTTCCCTCATACTAGGCCAAAGAATATGCTTTTGGATGCAAAAAGGTTTCCCTAGGCTCTCTAAGTAGCTTACTATATTATTCCATGTATAAAGGAGCCCATATCTATCAACCAAAATGCAAAATTTACAGGTCATTGCTAACACAAATATTAATCATGAGGAGAAGGTTCAGAAATTGTGATTTCGACTTCATTTTCTCTTTTTTTTTCCTTGTCCCATAATAACATCACCTCCTTTAGGTGAGATCATAAATATTACAACTCATCCTCTATTTGTTGTACTCTGGTATGAAGAGTTCCCATGCTTTCCATTAGCTCAAGTATTTCATGATGCATGCTGTGTAAGATAGAGCGGATTGAACTACTTCAAACCCGAATCGATAATCTCTTGAACTCCAACTTTCAAATGTAGACAATAGTATGAAAATAGATACATACTATTTTTTTAGCTCACTTTTTCTTCAAACATTTCAATACGAAATCCTAAGGAAGGGGATTCCAAATTCTCTTTCTAGGGAATGTTAGTTCCAATAGATAGAATTTGATAAAATATAGATAAAATAGAGTTATAGGTACTTATATGAAGGGTATGCATGTAGAAAACCTCTAGAGCTCTAATATAACTGTCACACCTCCTCTAATTGCACCTATAGAGACTTAAAAATGCTATAGTGTTATAACTAAAGCGAATATGAATTTTCATTCTTCTATTTTTGTTGTTGTTTGGCTTGGCTAGGCAGTCTCTCTGCTACCTCACCATGTAGCATGGCCTTCCCTCCTCCACTATGGAGGTATCCCATTCATTATACCTAAGGAAGGTGAAAATGCTCATACTGACTATCATTTTCTTCATTCAACTTGTAAATAATCACTCTCCTTCACTTATTTTATTTCATGAGAATTGTTTCAAGCTATCTTTGTAGTCACTATGTTTTTTTTTTGTATTGGCCTCTTGGTGTTCTCGACTATAGCTCTTTTTAGCTTATTGGGTGTTTTATATAGGGAGACACTGACCTTTACAATGGTCATGGAGTTTATTCTCAGAAAAGTGTCCTTAGAGGTTACCTTTTCTCAGGGTACTTTTAACCTTTCCAATTTCCTTACATTTCTTTATTTTCTTTGGGTTTACACTATTTGTCGAGCCCAACTAATTTAAGCAATTGTAGGAAGGATTCTAGGCATAATGCCTCAACCTTTTTTCCTATTAAAGTTGAATCAACATTTTCAAATTAGGCATTAAATTTGACTAGGGTTTTCCCTTCATGGCTTATGTGTATGCAAATTTCAGCAAGCCCATCATTGGTTACAGGTTCTAAAGACTAATGTTGGGAGCACCAGTGAAATTTCCCTTATGGGTCATGGTAATTAACTCTTTGCAACTCATTACATTTTTCCTACAATCAACTTTTAGTAGGAGTACAAGTTTATACTATAATTTATTCTTTTCTCATGGACATTGGGTTTGAAGTCACTCTCTAGGAAATTTAGGAAAAAACCCGAAACCCGGTTACTTGATGGACCGTTTAAGTGTATATTCTTAATTTAATTTTGGGTTTGCATCAAAATATGGTATTCATGTACGAATTCTTCTCTACCTTCTTCTAAAAAATTCCATTTCTATGAAGTGCACAAAATTTTTGTGTGAAACATAAATTTCTTTCTAACAAGTAACTAAGTTAGGGGCTTTTCATTCCATTCAAGTTTCACATTTTCCCTCTATTTTGTATCGTGGGTTTGACCCCAATTTCATGCTTGTCTAAGGTACTGCTCTCAATCTATTGGAGGAAATCCTACTCACAAGATGAAGAATTTAACTTCTTTTCAACAATATACTAGTTCAACTATTGCTTTACAAGTAAGCTACTACTAATGTCTACATGGCTAGACTGTGGTGTGGCATTATTATGATTCAATACCCTAAACATGGTTTCTCCCCTTTGTTTCACTTTTCTCATTATTTACCCTAGGAGGGTTTGAATATTATCAAACCATCAATGGTTTTGAAAGTTCCTTTCACCATTGTGAAATTTATTTAAGTCTAGTTTGTTGGGCAAGCCCCTTACTGTATACGTGGTTCACTATATATTCAATTTCCTAATATATTTAACTCCTTTTTTTTTGGGTGATAAAATCATATTTTATTTTCACTTAGAACCAGTATTTTTTTGCCCTAGAATTTCCATTCTATATCAATATACAAAGCTGGTAAAGGCTCTAGCCATTTCTTTTCTTGTATCATTGGATATGTATATGTTTTACTGGTTCTGTGAATCCCGCGTCTAATTCTTCTCTAGAGATGGCTTAGATACATGGTATATAATTATTAGTTTTTAAATAGAATTTATTTAACTCTTCATATTCTCATGACGTATGAAATCCATCTATGTTTCTTTGATATAAGTATATCTGTAATAATTTTTCTAGTTAGCCACATGTGTGATACCCCTGTTTTTTTATGGATTTTTTATATAACTCTCGTCCAGTAGAAATCGATTTGGATCATGATACTTTTGAACTAAGTTACTACTAGGTATAAGTGTCACTATTCCTGTACTCAGCTTAATTATATATATATATATATATATATATATATATATATATATATATATATATATATATCAGTTCCTTTGACTATTCAACTATCATATTGAGTTAATAGTATAAATATATTTACTCAACCGAACTAAATTTTGGTTTGGTTTACAAATATGTGTGATTTGGTTAATAATCGATAGTTGTCCTTGCATTAAAGGATGGCTAGACTTTTCTCTTTAACTTTTTTTTCAATAATATATTCGAATTTTCTTCTTACGAAACTATTACCTTTCTATTTCCTACAATGGTCAACCATGAGTGGAATTACTGTAGGCTTTTTATCTTAATATACTTTTGTAACTAATGATAATGAAATACTGACAGTGTATGTTCCATGATAGAGTAAGGAATCTTTAGCGTATATATATTCCATAAAATAACACTATTTCTATCTCACGAATATTCTTACAAATCGAAATAATTACCAATTATCAATTAAAACTATTCATAATAAATCCCACAGATATAAATGTAAAGGAAACCAGTTCCTTATTACTCTACCTACCTTCTTTTTCCTATAATACAAGTTCTTGGAGACATGCACCACATAGTCCTACAATATTAAATTGCAAAATAAGAAAGTCCTCACTACTATCAACTTTAATCTATTCGTGCAATCCATGACTTCCTAACCCAATCACAATATAATCCAAGGCTTCCTTATCGATAATGTTTTCATATAATGGAATAATTCCTCTTAAATGCATATATATTGAGTAGCAAAGAATACAAATTCCTACATGCAAATCTTGTTCTATTAATGACATCATATATTCATACATGAAGTCAATTGTTTATTCTCTCAATCCGTTAACATCAATGTGCACAATCCTTTTAGAGATTAATTTAACTAAAAAAATATACAGTTCTTCATGCAAATTCTTAATATACTGAATAACATGTGTCTTTTTATTTTATTAAAACATAAATAAAAAAAATTAAAGATTAATAACAGATAAAAATTTAACCAGAATCTCAAGTAACTGGTTTGCTTGGGGAATATTCAAGAATAGAGCATGTTCCTCCCATCCATGAATGACTTCTGCTAGTTCCGCATGAGATATGATATTTTTTCCTTATGGAATCAAAAACCTCTTTGATTAATATGTGGTTTTATTTTATAGCTTTCTTCCTAACATATTTTTAGCAATGTCCTGCTTTAAGGTCCACCACCCTTTTCCCTAGGCCTTTTTGTTTTAGTTTTTTAGAAAAAGGAATTTTTTCTTCTTCTTTAAAGCATGTATTTCTATCTTGTGTTTCTTTATTCCACCCAACTTAATATTTCTCTCCAACTAAGTGACTAACTGATCTAGGTGGCTCCAAAGACACACACGGGACAAAGAGGGCTCATGGAAGCTTGAAAATCATAGTGATCATAATGATTTCGAACTATGACCAGAGTGTAGATCTTGTCGTCCTAATCATAATGGTGTGAACAGTTCGTCAGTCTAAGCACATATGAAGGAGAACGAGCTAGACAAAGTTTTGGTCAAAGTTGGGTTGTGGGTCAGGTTTAAGTGTCCTACAATTTGACAAACCCCAGGGCATGAAACCTAGCTCCCGAAAGTAGGTGAAATTGTTGCCTCTTTAATTTGTCTAATAACCCTTATGTTAGACAAAATTAAAAAAATGCCCTATTTAATAAAATTAAAACAAAATATATTATGAGGTGTCGGGCAATGACCCCTGCCACTTGCATTACAAAAATTAATATTAAATTTGGGTCAATGGGCCATGACCCCCACGCACCCTACCAACCAACCACCATAAAAAAATTAAGTAAAAATAGGCTGGCGGCCATGACCCCGCTGGCCTCCACAACCAACGTACCATGTTAATAATGGGGTGCGGACCACCCTCAGTGGACTCACCACCCACGATGGACCCATCACCGAAATGACATAAAAAAGGGAACCCAAGATGTTGCCAGAAGATTTGTTAAGGCAATCGACAGGGGTTGAACCCACCTGGCCCATGTGGCCGACCCCCAAGTGGGCAACCCCATGAGTATATTTGCAATGGCGCACTCCACATGCCATTAATACTACATGGAATCCTCATTTGTTATAATGGCACCAAGAGAGTATGGGGGGAGCGGGACACCAGGACCAGCGGACCTGCCTCCCAAAAATCACAACTATTAGATGGCAAAAGGGAGGGGTGGGATTTGATCCCCCGACCCCTCCGCAACGATTTTCTTAACTTAATCATCGCGCCAAACAAATTCCTTGTATAATCCACCCAATAAAATGTATATAAACCTCATGTGTCAGTATGCCCACCAACATGGAGGAGCAGAGGATCATGCACACTGATCGAGATAATTTTTAATGCAGGGTGGAACCATGAACCTAGGAATAACACAGGTGAAACCATGATTGGGAAAATTCTCAGGAGGGTGAAATTTTTGTAGTGTCCAAATTGAACAAATTTCATGTCGATCTTACCCCTCTCAACGACAAAAACCTGATGGTCCAGTCAGTTTCCTGATCTGAGCAGCATATTTTCAGAGGTCCCAGAGGATGGAATCTTTGAGGAATCTAGGGGGAATCTAAAAGATTCCTTGAGACCTAGATTTTCAT
This sequence comes from Pinus tabuliformis, assembly GCA_031772625.1. Classification (NCBI taxonomy): domain Eukaryota; kingdom Viridiplantae; phylum Streptophyta; class Pinopsida; order Pinales; family Pinaceae; genus Pinus; species Pinus tabuliformis. The sequence continues at coordinate 1,335,210,905 of CM062817.1, forward strand.
TTTCTCAGAATTCAAAAATTTGATAGTCCATTTTTCACTATTCGACACCACAAACCTGATGGTGCATTCAGATTTTCCATTTTCTCATTTAATTTTTTCGCCAATTTTCAAAGTGGAACGCAAGGTGTCAACATTCAACATTAGAGCAGTCATTCCATGAGATCTGATGTCGCGAGATTGATGATATGACCATCTTCAGCAGTTTAATATCCTCTTCTTCAGATGGCCTCAAGATGTGAGGTATATGTAGTATTTTCATGTACTTATTTTTACTATGAGATGCATTGTGTTGCATAGATCCCTGTTTGATGATTGATGTGGGATCCTTCTTTCTTACTTGTTTCATGATTCCTGCTTGATGTGACACAGAATCATTTGTGGGATGTACTTGTTGTCATGATTCGTCCTATTTCGTTTGAGATCCCTTTGTCATTATGTTGATGGGATACTCATGTGTCTCCATGTATGATTGCATTGAGATCCCTTTTATGCCATGTTGGAGGGATGTTCTTTATCATCATGCATGAGTTTATGTCATACTGATAGGAATCCTTTTTGACTGAGAGTTCCTATAGCAGAACATCTCTTGGAGCTACTCTTGCGTCAGGGCATTTTCCTTCTATGATAGCAACGTCACCTCTTATGTACATCATCACTGTTGACAACACTTAATGCAACAGCCTACACCATCTTGACATCGGGGCCCGGAGACATACTCACTTTTGGATGAACTCTGTTATCAATGTCTTGAGTTTTATGTTGCTGATTCTTATCACGTTCCTTCTTCTTTACAACATGAATTTATGTTCATTTATGCTATTTTAATTGCAATTCTAATCACATCATGAAAGTAAAAGATCTTGGTTAAATCTGAGAGTTGAGTCAACTCGGATGAAGTTTGGCATCAGAGCAGTCTTTGCGTGGATTTTAATTGCAACCATGAACAATGGAACGTGCATCGACAGAGGATGAAAAAGAGATGTATGAGACCATGCTCAAAATTTCCCAAAGGGTGGGAATAATGTATGAAGCTCTACAAAAAGAGACAGAGGAAAAGAAGCGATTGTAGCTTTAGTTGCGAGCCACGGAAGAGACCCTGGAGGAACTATAGCACAACAACCAGAATCTTCAAATAGAGAACGTTGAATTGAAGATGCTTTTACATGAAGAGAAAGAGGAAAAACAGAGTTTGCTACAACAACTGCAAGCTAAGGACAAGGCCTTGGAAAAACTGCGTCTTGACCCATGTGAGGTAAAAAGTAATTCTCTGACTTCATGTATGTTTCTTGATGATGATTTTGTTGCTTTTGAAAATCATACCACAGGTATTGGCTCCAAACTATTGAAGAAAATGGGGTATGAAGGAAAAGGCTTGGGCATTAATGGCCAAGGCATGATCAACCCCATCAAAGTAGAAGAATTACTCGATGAATTAGACTTGGGTATGTCAGAAAGGGAGTTCAGGGATGCACCGAGACAGCTAGTGAACCACCAACAATAGATGATGAGAAGCCCTCATCAATTCATTCCAAATAGACAGAGGAGGTAAAAGATGTTGATTTCCTTTCAGTTTCGTCTTCACATAGTATGATTTCTGTTGGAGATTTGGAGATCCAATTACAGGGACAAACATGAGGCTCCATACCAAGATGGGGTACAAGGAGGAAAAAGAACTTGGTGTTAATAACCAAGACATAAGTCAACCATTAGAGATTGTGCAAAGACCTCAATTTTCTGGCTTGAGATACACCAAACGAGAATGCTCGATGGTGTCAGATTCTTTAGAGACATCGTCAAAATCATCGAGGAAAGAGAATGATGGGAACACATCCCCATCATCCCATGGTAGTGCCCATTGCAAGGAAAGAGCTGAGGCAAGCTCTCATCGCCATACTTACACCAGAGACAACAAGGAAATATATAACCAGTCTCCACATTTGAATGTTCATTTTGATTATAATCATGTTTTTAATGATGAACATAAAACATGGCATCGAAAAACATGTACCTTTTGTGGATTACATAACCATACCTTTTCTAAGTGTTGGAAAAGAATAGTAGCACACAAAAGGAGGAGGCATGCAAGACCCTATCAAGAGAAGGTAAAGAAACATCTTAAGCAGATTTGGAGGAAGAAAACCCATTGCAGCCATTGTGATAGAAGTGACCATCAAAAAGCCACATGTTGGAGGCTCCATCCAGAGCAACACCTTGAAAACAAAGCGACGGTGCATGAACCAGATGAAATAATTATTCAACAAGCAAAACCACCATAGGGGGATGACCCATTCATAGCGATAAGTGAAAAATGGCTTCTAGATATGTTAGCTTGTCATGGTCATGTTTTTTTAAATCATCTGTTGCATTTTAAAATGTAAAAGTGATGATGTGTTTTCCATCACTTGTTAGGAAACAATGATGTATGATCTTGTTTTGTGTTGCATTTTAAACTTTGAAAGTGATGTTTGTGTTTCCATCACCTGTCAAAACAAAATTAGTGTTTGGCCATATTTCTATAAATCATGTGTTGCAGTGATGATGTGTTTTCCTTCACTTGTTGAAGCAACAATGATATGTTGGCTTTGTTTTCGTAACTGGGGTATTGTTTCCATTTCGATGTAAACTTGACCATCGAGTACTTGTTATAAAATCATGGCAAGTGTGGTATGCTTGGGTCATTAGTTTTTCATGAAAGTCAAGCATGTAATTTGCAAAAGCAATGTACTACAGGTTGCAAAGGTTGCAGGTGTCGGCTCATCGCTTAAGGCTCCAAAGAACAAAGGAGAAGGAGATGGAAGAAAGACATTTTCAAGGATGCTTGTGATGAAGACAAGGTACAGAGAAGATGTAGATTATTTTTCATGCTTTTGGAGGAGCAAAAGCTCCTCAGTGGGGAGGATTGATCCAAGTGGCTCCAGAGACACACACTGGACAAAAAGGGCTTATGGAAGCTCGAAAATAAAAGTGATCGAAATTATTTCAAACTAGGACTAGAGTGTAGATCTTGTCGTCCTGATCGCAACAGTGCAAATAGTTTGTCAATCCGAGCACATATGAGGGAGAATGAGCCAGTCAAAGTTTTGGTCAAAGTTGGGCTGTGGGCCAGGTTTAAGTGTCCTACAATTTGACATACCCTGGGGCATCAATCCTAGCTCCCAAAAGTAGGAGAAATTGTTCCCTCTTTAATTTTTCTAATAACCCTTATGTTAGACAAAATAAAAAAAAATGGCCTATTTAATAAAATTCAAAAAATATATATTATGAGGTGGCGGGTCATGACCCGCACCACCTCCATTACAAAATTTAATATTAAACTTGGGTCGACGAGCCATGAACCCTACCGACCCTCCCAACCAACCACCATAAAAAATTAAATAAAAATAGGCTGGTGGCCATGACCCCACCAGCCCCCACAACCAACATACCATGTTAATAATGGGGTGAAGACCACCCTCGGCGGACCTGCCACCACGATGGAATCACCACCCAAATGACATAAAAAAGGGAACCCAAAATGTTTCTAGAATATTCGTTAAGGGTGTCGGCGGGGGTCGAACCCGCCCAGCCCACGTGGTCGACCACCAAGCAAGCGACCCCATGTGTCTATTTACAACGACCCACTCCACACACCATTAATACTGCATGGAACCCTCATTTGTTATAATGGCGCTAGTAGAGTATGGGGGGAACAGGGTCATTGGGACTCGCGGACCTGCCTCCCAAAAATCACAAATGTTATATGGTAAAAGGGAGGGGTGGTATTTGATCCCCTAACCCCTCCTCAACGATTTGCTTAACTTAATCATCATGCCAAACAAATTCCTTGTTTTATCCGCCCAGTAAAATTTATATAAACCTCATTTGTCAGTGCACCCACTAGCATGGAGGTGCAAAGGAGAGCACACATGGATCGAGAAAATTTTTAATTAATTTTTAATGTAGGGTGGAACCATGAACCTAGGAATAACACAGGGGGAACCATGATTGGGTAAAATTCTCAGGAGGGTGAAATTTTTGCAATGTCCAAATTGGACAAATTTTATGTCAATCATACACCTCTCAACGACATGAACCTGATGGCATAGTTAGTTTCTTGATCTGTGCAACAGACTTTCAGAGGTCCTAGAGGAGAGAATCTTTGAGGAATCTAGAGGGAATCTAAAAGATTCCTTGAGCACAAAATTTTCATTTTCTCAAAATTTATAACTTTGATAGTCGATTTTTCACTATTTGATGCCACAAATATGATGGTGCATTCAGATTTTCCATTTTATCATTTCATTTTTTGGCCACTTTTGAAAGTGGAATGCAGGGTGTCAACATTCAACATGCGAGCAATCATTCCATGAGATCCGATGTCGCGAGATTGATGGTATGGCTAGCTTCAGCTGTTTGACATCCTCTTCTTTAGATGGCCTCAGAATGTGAGGTATATGCAGTATGTTCATGTACTGCTTTTTACTATGATATGAATTGTGATGCATAGATCCCTGTTTAATGATTGTTGTGGGATCCTGTTTTCTTACTTGTTTCATGATTCCTGCTTGATATGACACAAAATCATTTGTGGGATGTACTTGTTGTCATGATTCGTCATGTTTTGCTTGAGATCCCTTTGTTTTTATGTTGATGGGATACTCATGTGTCGCCATGTATGATTGCATTGAGATCCCTTTTATGCCATGTTGGTAGGATGTTCTTTATCATCATGCATGAGTTTATGTCACACTGATAGGAGTCATTTTTGACTGAGAGTTCCTATAGTAAAACATCTCTTGGAGCCACTCCTTCGTGAGGGAATTTTCCTTGTATGATAGCGACATCACCTCTTTTGTACATCATCACTATTGATAGCACTTAATGTAGTGGCCTACACCATCTTGACACTAGGGCCTGGAGACGTAGTCCCTCCTAGGAAAACTCCATTATCAACTCCTTGAGTTTTATGTTTCTGATTCTTGACACATTCCTTCTTCTTTACAACATGCATTTATGTTCCTTTATGCTATTTTAATTGCAATTATAATCACATCACAAAAGTAAAATATCTTGGTTAAACTGGGAGTTGAGTCAACTCAGACCGTTAACATAATCTTTCTCTCCCATAATGTTAATATTTTTAATTTGTTTTCCTAGGTTTTTTTAGGAGACCTTTAGGGAAGGGCCATCATGTGGACTTAACCACCAACAAATTTTTCTAAGCTAGAAATAAGTATTCTAAAACTATAGTACTCCTCTTTCCTGAATATTACAAATAATTTATTTATTAACTTAAATAATAGTAAAATATTTACATCATTTCATAAATCCAATCATGGCTTCCATATCCATTGAATCAAAAAATACTCAATGTTTGAAAAGAAGAACATAAGGTTGTTACATCTCCCCCCTAAAAATAGACATTCTCCTTGGTGTTTTTCCTTTTAGTTCCATTCTTTTATAAAGATGGAAATGAAATTCATCATGCATTTATTTAAAAAAAAAATTATAATAGTTTGATAAGTCCTAAAGTTCTTCTATTTCACTTTTCTTTGATCAATTACTCAATTCCAGAGTAACTCTACTCCTAACTTAAAGTCACATTTCTTCCTTAACATGTTTCCAGACATGTTGAATAGGTGATTTACATTTTCCTTCATGCATTCCACAAATGATTTTTAACCTACAAAAAATATGGCTATCCACATGCACCAAACAAGGTCAAAAACATCAATATGGCATCAGAACAATACAATAGGTCCTTTGGTATGTTTATTCATGGCTATTCCAGTGTAATTGATTCCATTTAATGTGAAATTCAAAATATGGTATTTCCAATTTCCTTTCATATCGCATACATAGAGGCATCAATAAACAAAGGTCTACTTGAAATTTTTTATTTTATGTTGTTATTTTGATACCATCATATCAAATATGCATTTGTGATGCATACTTAAGTGTAGTACAACCTATTGTCTCTACCACTTTCATCACCAATATTTTATTGTTAATTACACTCCCAAAGTAGACTTAGTTAAGTCCATCCTAATTGTTTTGCCACTTGTTTTCATACCTTTCCATAAGCCCACAAAAGTATGAGGAAATAAAAACAAGGAATTCACAATACCAACAAAGATAATTAAGAGGTATCTTTACATACTCAAGTTTCATGGTCAAGAAAACAAAATGTAACTTCACAGATTTACAACGCTGCTTTTCCTTGTTACGCTTATCCACTATTTTTCTTTAGCTCACTCCGTTGAGTTTTTTTCTAGTTTGTCTCACATTACATGTTATTTATGAAGATTATGTGCATATTACTCCTGTGTATAACCATATAGTCTTTTCCCTTTTCATCCCTATGTGAATCAACAATCTTAACTCACAACATGTTATTATAATTGTTTTCATTGATTACAAAAATATTCACACACATGTGCATATATATGAAAACAATACATAAACTAGAAAGAGTTAAGTTTATGGATTTCTTTCATAGTTATGGCTACACTACTGAACAATGATTTTTTTTTATCCAATCTATTAGGCTATTCCCTGAAATTCAATGAACTTTCTAAATTTATCTAGTTACATCACTCCAATGAACCATCTTTATGGTCATTTTGGTTCAATGAAAATCTAATTTGAAAATTTTCTAACAAAACAACAATATTGATCTCTAATTCCATACAATTTTAAGACAATTTCATTCCTAAGATTGATGGAAATCCAAGGTTTACTTGCAAAATTAGGTCTTTCTAGGAGAGAAGTAACATAACCCATATAAATTTCAACATCCCTATAATATTTATCCATCTAAATTTTGTAAATCAATGCATCCATCACACATTGTCTCTTCACATAACATTCATAATATTTTGAGTCAACACCATGTCTTCTGACAATCACAAAATCAGGTTGTTCTACTCATCATGGAAGCTTCTTTGCAATCAAATATATGTCTCATGGAAAACTAATTCTATGCACACTATATTTATACTAGCCACCACGATCATGTGTCACTTGCAATATTGGGTTTACTCATGCTATTAAAATTTCCTCAACTAATTATTGCATTCTAGATAAATTAGTAGGTCTTTCTGGGAGAGAAACAATATAATCCACATCAATTTCAACATACCTCTAATATTATCGATGTAAATTTTGTAAATCAATGCATCCATCACACGTCTCTTCACATAACATTCATAGTATTTGGTGTCAATACCATGTCTTCTGACAATCATAAAATCAAGTTGTTCTACTCATTATGGAAGCTTCTTTGAAATCAAATATATGTCTTATGGAAAACTAATTCTATGTCCATTATATTTATACTTCCCACCATGAGCATTTGTCACTTTCAATCTTAGGTTTACTCGTGCTATTAACATTTCTTCAACTTGCGTTAAAACTCTTATAACCTCAAGTTGTTCACCAGGATCCATGTTGTTAAAGCAACAGAAATGGTGAGAACCTTTCTCACTCTTACATATTTTACAGATGGGTACCTCATGTCATCTCACAACTTGTATACCAGGATAACATTCATTACACACTTGGCACATTTTCACAACAGACAATTGATCAATCCTACAACGAAAGTTTTTTCACATCTCAATCATATATCTTCTAAAATTATGGCGAGCACCTCCATTTTCTATGTCAAATAGTTATCTAGATTGAGGATGATGTGAAACAACTTGCCCACTTTCAACATCAACTTTAACATTTCTTTCCATCAAATGATGGGAATGCATTCTTCTATATTGGTTGCAGCTGGGCTACTTCTACTTACATAAACTATTAATGATAATGCTAAAATGACACATTAAAAAAGGCAGTTAAATTTCTCAAGTGAATAGTAAGTTGAACAAAGAAAACATATACATTTTCTTTCCACTTGCATCATTCAAGCTAAGCTTGTCAAATTGAAAAAGGTTTCCTTGGTTGTGAATTTATTTCTCCACCATTATTCACTAGAATATTATTTTGCAACAAACCATATAATATAATATGCATTCACTAATTACAAAATATATATTGAAATGTACAAATGCTATGAAAATAAGTCCACTTAAAGGACCTATCTTCTCCAAAGAGTAGGAGAAAGCATAGATTTTGTAGCAATAACAATATTCTCTTCAGAGTTATGTTGGGAAACGCTTGTTCCCACATTCACAATAAAACATCACAAATTATCAACCATCCTAGCAAGAATACTACTATCAGAAAAAACATCTGATGCTACTAATTGTTAGATCCCATGATTGTACCTATTTTGCATTCTCACATCTCTTCCATCATATCTACGTCATTGGAAATTTCCACTTCTATGAAGGATATCTATGAAAACACAATGTTACAGAAGAATATTAACATCAATAATATTTGAAAAAAAAAAAAAAATATGAGATGCACAACCTCGAGAGAAACAAACATTTCAAAAAAATATTATTTCCGCAAAACATCCAACTTTCACAGTTGTAGTTAAAGAGCTCATCTTTCTCACGATTGATTGAAGTTTGGCAATTAAATGGTCGAGGTTAAAACTTAGCAATGGATAAAGCCTATATTCATTCTAAATTTATTTTTGGACGAAAATTCATTGGAAAATTGTTTTGCACAAAAATAATATAACATTTAATATATTCCATTAATATGTCTAAATCCTATGAGAATAAAATATACTTGAAGTAGCTATTCTATTCCACGAGACTGAGTGCACACGGATCCTAGAGGGTTCATGATATTCACTATTTAGTTTCTGCCAAGAATGCCCCACCCCACATTGCTAGAAAAATATTTCAAATTCTCAACCATATCAGCAAGCACATTATTATCACCAAATAAACTAGATGCTACAAATTATTCACTTGCATCATTGTTCCCATCTTCCATATTCCATTTATTTTGTTTTTTGCAGAGAACCGTCAGTTCTTTCTTGTATGAACACTCTCTTTATAAACACAATGTTCCCAAAGAATACTATTGTTAGAAAATTTTGGTGTAGTGAAAAAATTTGAACATCTTCAACATCCACGAAAGTGAATGTTTGAAGAAAATGTTCTTCCCATGATACTATGCATGTTCCCATACTTAAAAATAACAGCGTCTTCATGCTGATGATTTGTTGATGTTATTTTATCTTGTTGATATGTAGCTCTTCTATGCGTATTTATTACACACTTATTTTGTTTATACCATTTTCTGTGATATTCATTTTCTCTTTCACGTGAACGAGGAGATTGAGTTCTTTTCAAAGTACACTTGATTGTACCTTCACTTAACATTTCTATAACAAATTTATATTCTTTTGTAATTCCCATTTTCAATCCTACATCTCATCTTACATCTTGAACAATTTCAAATCTTAATGTTCACTAACTTTATACATCAACTAAACTCCTATACTAAATAAGTTTAAATACTAACAATCATCCTTTCAAATCACAAATATATAAATAAATAAACAATATTTAAAATATCACAATACATGAAGAACCATCAATTGCAAAATTTCATATAACCAATAGTAAAAGACTCTACAAAATCCACAAATAGGTAACAAAAGTAGAAACATAAGTGGTTCCATCTCCAAAATAGAATATCAACACAAGTAATCTTAGTAAATAGTCGAAATTCGTATTACAATAATCTTCAAAATATGTTTCGAAATATTTAACAAACATGACATCTACAACAATGTCTAAAAAAAAACAACTTGAAGCCCCAAAGGCTAAATTATGATATCCACAAGTAGTAGCAGTATATCAGAAATAGAATATGTATTTGGATAATGTGAGAAAACATTTCCATTTTCAATAACATCATTGAAATCTTCAATCAGTTGCAAATGGAACCGAGATATTTCTAAGAGGGAGACACCATCGAAAATTGTTGTTTTTCATAATCCAGTATGTAAATCATATAGGTTTAATTGAACTCACATGCCACCCAACATAAATGCTTTCCATTCAACTACACCAAAAGGTAGGTATCCTTGGCATTTACTATTTATAACTGTTGAGATGGTATCAAGCAATCTACATATGAACCCCCAGTCGCCTTCAAAATATGCTAAGCTAAATCCATTCGAAGCTTGTATAAATTCAAAACTGTCTATCTCTTCAAGTGATCAAAAAAACATATAACCATTACTTACAGAACAAGGAAACTATTTCCCATAAAATCATAATGAAATACATCATATGTTAGTGATAGGAACAAATGAAAAACCTCACTCGTTTCTCATAAGATCCAACCAATAGATAATGTAACCATATGAAGGGAAAGCATCATAATCTTTTCTAAATAAATCTAGAAACATTTTACTTTATGAAAGATACCCTCCTTTGGAAGCGTTACACCATGAAAAGGAGGTTCCATCCTTCTACAAACCATTTCTACACTCATACAGATAAAAAATGTGATTCCATATTTCTTAACACATGTTTCAGCATCACCCAACTATATTTCTGTGAACTAAATTTCTCCAACAATGAGAGGAATCCCCACTCTCCAAGACTAAGACATCCAAGATTTCTAAGGGTGTTTGTAAAATGGTTTACTATGAAATAATTCTTAGAATGGAAAGAGCTTCTAGCCACACTAAACATAATCATCGAACCAACTTTACATTGAATTTTGTATCTAGAATGAAAAAATGGAAAAATCAATGGAGATAGGTGTCCTTTATCATTAATGTAAGATCCAAAAAAGCAATTATGCTTGATATCAACTAGAAAAGAAATAAACCTAGATTCTTTGTTGGCACATTGATTGCACGCCGCAAGAAAAATTAGTTTTTCCAATAGAACACTCCATTCTTTACAAACCAACCAAAATTTTATCAGCACTGATAAAGGAAGCCACCAAAATATAATCTCTACAATCTTAAATGGGAGAAACTTCCAAACACTTGGATCCATGAAAAAACGACAATTTTTCTAAAATCAAAGCAAATAGTGTATATTACATTGCAAAGGATAAAATCTTTAAAACTACTTCTCTTATTAAACATACAAATTATGATATTCAACATGATAAAAAATCCTTCTTGAACACTTAAAAAAACCTTATTTAAAAAATAGTATTATTTAAAAAATTTAACACTAATAAAAAAATTACATTGTTTAAAAAAATTAACATAATTTTAAAAAATTAACATTGCAAAATTATTATGATTTAAAAAGATATTGCATTGTTGAAATGAAAAAAAAATATTAAGTAACATGCTATAAGCTATCCTTGCTTGTAGAATAACATTACCATAAAAAAAACCTTTTTTTCGAAGATAACATTAATATGAAAAATGTTGAATGTGAAATGAAAAATGTGAGATGTCAAATTGCGAGTTCAACGAAATTGTCATAATTTATTTTTACTTCTGATAATTCTCGATTTCACATAAAAACATTATTCTCTATAGTTGATCATTCCCTTACATTTGGAAATATCCTAAATCCTTGCCCCGATCCCCACTTTCTTACCACTAGGGTAATCGCCTTAGAGTAATTCATTCTCAACTCTTTTGCTCCCAGAGCCTAGCCGAGTTTGCGACCTATCATAGGGTTTCATTCTTTCCCTCTGCTCCATAACCAAATTAACAATGATGCTGATAGAATCATGTTCATTTCTCTGGTCTTTGTATAACAATATAAAAGGAAAGGCAACCCTTTGACTAAATATAACTTTTATTCCTATCTTTCATTTTTTCAAAAAAGCAACTCTCACCACTAAATTATGGTTGTCTTGTAGGATTGTCAACTCATTCATTGTCAACTCTTTTTCTCATAGAGCAGAACTAGGTTTCCAACCTACTACACAATTTGGTTCTTTGCCTCTGGTCCACAACCAAATTAACAATGATGCTACTAGAACCGTATTCATGCTTGCGATCGATGTCTAACAAAGCCAAAGGTAAGGCAACCCTCTTCCCAACTCTAATTTTCATTCCTGCCTTACATTTGTTTCAGATTCACTTCACTCGACACAAAATTATGATTGTATTGCAACATTATTGCTGCCACCGTGACTGTTTGCCACTGAAATCCTCCACTAGGTGAAGTATAACTCTTGAAGGCTATCGAAATATCTTTGTCGTTGTTTATTAAAAGGGGTTTTCATTATGCTATGAGGTTTTAATTTGTTTTTATTTTACGCATTTTTTGGAGCTATAAGGTTTCAACAAAGCTCCATTCTTGACCTCAAGGCTCCAATTATGTATTTTGGAAATGTTACAGGTAAAACATCTAGGCGCTTCTTGAAGCCTTAACCTTTTTTGTTGATTTCTAGTGGTTCCCATTGTGATTCAAGGTTAAAATTTATTTTACAATATTTGAAACAATATTCATTATGCCACGATCCTATGTTTTTTATTTTTCTTTTACATTTTTGGTAGAGTGACAGGATCTCAACAGAGCTTTGTTCCTGACCTTCGCAGTCGTTTCATTCTTTCCCTCTCCTCCAAAAACAACATTTTTTACACCCATCTTTCTATCTCCTGATTTTGTTTAAACCCACCCCTCCAACTCCCAACAGTTGTCTTACCCTAGCTATGTTGCAGGTCAAAGTCAGGACCATACCTAAAACAAAGTTCTAAGTTTTGTCATCCTGACTTCTAACTACCCAATTGTCTTCAAATCTGACTATGGATAAAATATTATTTCTATCAATTTCCATGCCAAACATCATTTTCTTTTTCTCGTTTTTTTTTGTTTCTTTTTAAAAATAAGTCAAAAATTGCAATGGATTGCATTTAAATTAAACACATGCTCACCTCCAATCATCCCACCTGACCTCCATTTTTGAACAAAAACAGTTGAAACGTCTTCTCACTATTTATGAAAAATTAATATGTATCATGCATATATATTGTTGTTGGTCCTAGGGGTTTTCCTCAACCCCTATTTACACTACTTCTATAAGAATTCTTTGTGATTACAATTAATGAACTTCAATTTTATTCTCACACTCATAATACAAGTTAAACATGCAATCTCATAAAGAAATTAGCTACTAAATTCCTTTCTCGTTTAACAAAGATTTTTTTTTTTAATTGTTTTTTCAGGACATAAGATGAGAAAAAAAGTTAAATATACCACATGAAAGTAGCCTGTTCGACATACTAAGGAATTTCTAAAGAGATTACACAATATGATTACTAAAAACTGCCAAAATATTATTTCGATCAACAAGAAAATAAAGAATTCATTGTTCAATGTTTATTGTTACAAAATAATTATCAAGAAATTAAATATGAAAACATAAAGTTTGGCATTCTCTCAATTAGTACGAAAAAAACTGCCCCGAGCAGACGCACTGAAATGAAAGCAAGAGAAAAAGACATGACCCCAAGATGACGCAGCTAATAGACCCCAACAATTGAGAAAAAATGCAGCGAAACACACACAGACAAAGCCTAGTAAAACCATAGATGCATTGTTTTGAAAGTGTTTATTCTCATACCAATTCAATAACCCACTATAGCCACATATTAGGCATCAAGAATAACCGCGCACCATTTCCTTTTCCATTACCTAAATTTCCATGTTACAATGGTCGAGAAGCATCGACCAACCTCCACAGCCACGTTTACACTCCCCTTTGCACTCCCTCTCATCACAACCATTGTTTAACTTGTTAGATGAAAAATATTGAGAGAAAAATCGATCCTGGCCCTGAAGTTGGAATATATACATCTATTGGAAAATAAAGAAAATGTAAATTATCATTTCATATATATATATATATATATATATATATATATATATATATATATATATATATATATATATATATATATATATATATATATATATATGTGATATATATGTGTGTGTGTGTGTGGGGGGGGGGGGTTACAAACAAATAAAATCATCAATTTTTCTTAATGATAATTTTATAACAACTTTTTTAAATTCTTTTAATTTTTTTTTTTCAATTTAATGACACTCTAGAATAATTTAATTGCAACATGGAGAAATATCGAAAAAAGGTAAATTGTAATATCACTATCACATAACTCCCATAAGTATGAAGATACTATTAATTTATGTTTAGTGAACATTAGCCATCAAATATTAGTTACGGTTATGTACGGTTACAACTGCCATAGGAGTAACCATATCATTTGTTTCATTATTTCTTAGTTGGCACTTATCATCTAATACTTTTGTTAGTCTTGGATCTTCATGGATCCATACTAACTGAGTACTAAAGGATGTCATTTTCACTATAATTTTGCATAGTTCGATAGAAAAATATTTCATTCTCTCTTCCTACCGTGCGATAGTGTAGTCATGTATACATCTAACAACAAATATGCATTGTGGGATTCAGAAATTTAAAGTAAAGGAAAACATAAGTCCATATGAGATTGCGGAGACAATTGCAAGAAATTAAAACTTTCAGTTGGATCCAATTGGATTTCTTCATTTGAACGTTAAAGGCTATCTGGTTGCATATTCTTTAATTTGGAGAAAAATATTGACATATTATTCAATGAGAAGGTAGAAGGCTCAAAGCAAGAAAACATCGAATTGTGTTCTATCATTGAACTGAAACACTATCATACAATACTTTTATAGTTTTGTATTGTGAAAATAAGCTCTTTTAGCCCAACTATTCAAACATGGATTATGGAGCTATCTTGCACATTGGTTTCAACTATTCTAGTGTCACGCCCCTCCGTTGTATGTAACACTCTATTTATATCATGTTGGACCTAATATAAGACTGAATTTTAATAGAAAAGTTAGGTCTAAGGTGTAACAATCAAAGTAAATAATTTATCATTAAATAAATAAAGATAATTTAATCACTTCAAAAATGAGACACTAAGAGATGAGATTCCTACCAAATAAAATCCCATCATTGAATGGGAATGGATAATTATTTCATGATGAGATTTCTAGATCCAATTCTAGATAAGCTTACTGGATTTGGAGATAAATATCAATTATGTTTCATAGCTGGAGAAAGAGGCTAAGTTAAAGAAAAACATAAAAGCATTGAAACAGAGAAAGGAAAGATTTTATGGGAAAATCCTCGCGAGAGAGAAAGGCGAAAAAGAAAAACATAAAAAGCTTATAGGAGAGAAAGGAAATCTTTTATGGGAAAAGCCTCATGGGAGAGAAAAGCATGGTTTTCTAGGAAAAGCCTAGGCAAATGGATAAAAATATCCATGCAAAACTTGGACGCCGCTAAAGGAAACCATATCATGAAAGAGGGTATTAAATACCCATTGAAGAGATTAAGAGAGGAAGTTGATCCATGACAAGAACTCTTGGATTGGGGGTGAACTAGAGGAACTCAGTTGTAGGTTGTGTGGTGGTGCTCGATTTTCCAAGTGACAATCTTTCTGCTAATCTAGTTTGCATCAATTACATGGGATGTTCTGTATGTTGGCTCCCTACTATTTATACTGTAGGATATTTAGGTGTATGATTATAATTTTATGTATTATATTTGTTTATGAGATGATTGAATAATTATGCATGTGACAACTATTCAATCTAAATTTAATCGAAGTTAAATTTCGTGATGGGAGCATAGTGGGTGATTCTTAATATTGGGTCAAGGAGGTATGTGATAAATGGTATTAGAGCTCTAAGTTCAAATATTGTGGCCTAAGGGTCAACCCACATCTATAAGTTATGAATGATTTGTAGGTCATACACAAATAAGAAGTTTCAATGAAGGGTTCAGTTATAAATTGCTATAAGAAGAATATTCCAAAATCCACAAAGGTTGAAATCAAATCTCAAAGTCATTTATTGGAGGAGGAATTTGAAGCAACATATCATATATATATATATATATATATATATATATATATATATATATATATATATATATATATATATATATATATATATATAGATATATATATATATATATATATTAATTATTTGAAATCAAAGGTAATATTGAAGTGGGGTTGTTTAAAATGACGGATTTTGAAATAGCTAAAGTGACATTTGAATGAAGAGTGAAGTCTCCTATATTTCTTGACAATAATGTAACTAATTATGTTTTCCATTTTCTTAAAGGGCTCACTTAAATACAGAAGTAGTTCGAAACCCTGATTCAGATCACTAGATATTGAAGAAGGAAGGGTAGAATGAGTTTCTAAGTTTACATGCCTATATGGATGTTTCCATGCAATATTTATATATATTCTGATTAAAATTCTATACTTATATTTGCTAAAGATGTTGGTAGTTTTAAAGAAGGCTTATGGATGATTTGAATGATGTACACAAGATCATGTCATCAGTGCAATTCTATTCATTTCAAATAAATAGTAAATTCTAAGAATGCCTTCACTCAAATCATATTTATTGTCTTATGGCATACATGAAGAAGAATTAGGAACATAATAGAACTGACTATAAATCATTATTGACAAGCCTACGTAATTCATTATTGATAAACCTAAACAACTAGGTAGAAATCCAATCTAGCGTTAGAGAGACCATATGGTGTTTTTTTTTGGACAAATATGCCTTATGAATAAAGTGATAGCTAGCTATGTTTGTGCTTCAAAGAATTGAAGGTTCATGGACCCAAGTCGAAATTTGAAGTAAATAAAATGAGGAGTACTTCCCAAGGGATTATTGTTGGTTGTAAGGGTTATTATGTAAGAAGTTAATATCTCATTCTCGCACATAGTGGTTAGTTGAGTGGTGGAACCTTCATAGCTTGTTTCCATGCAAAATGTAGAGTTCATGATAAAATGCATGCAAACTTTTGGCTAGAGAATGGCCAACATACATTCATGTTTTATTTAGCGTTCGGTGGAAATTAATATATTTATCTTCCCATATCAATAAATGTAATGAACATTAGACTTTCCTTGGGTAGGTACCTTACCCAACACTGTTCAACTTAGTTTTCATTTTTAATCCCAATAGTTCCATCGGGTAATGCATTTTACATAGTTGTCTAGAACCAGAATGACAACTTAGCTATGCAACCCCCTAAAGCTTGTCGTATTAAACATGAAATACATAGGCAGTGCCCTCATGGGCTCCTCCCTTTACTTGTCACTAGCTGTGTTGGCGCTGAACAAATAGCTTGGGAATGAGGTGTAAAGTGTGGTTAAGATTTCAAATTAAGTTTGGGATGACCATTGATGGTGTATAGGTGTTAATCCATGACACTTCATGTGATGGTTGAGAGAGTAACACCTTTCTGAGCTGCCTTAGAATTGGATTCTTGCTTATGTAGCTCACAAGATTTGTATAAAAACCCATGCCTTTTATATTTAAGTCACGCTTAATTATGGCATCTTCAGAAACATGTTTTATTGTTATATTTAAAGCAAAAACACCTTCCCAATTGGATTGATGAAGAAAATCCCATTAAGGACCGGTGGTTTCCTTTTCGATCCACAGTGTCGATCTTTGGCTTTATCCATTGATCCAAAGATGTTCGAGTTATGCAAAAATACAGATAATGAGATACCCTTTTCTATGAAATATTATACTCTGCAAAATCATTCAATGGATAATGGTTATCCTTATGTTCTCACCCATAAAATCATTTAAGTTGGATAGTGTTTATCCTTACTTACACTTGGACAAGTCACAGTGATAAAGGCTCGTTAATGTCATCTTCTCCATGCATGAAGGTTGAGTTTACACAGTGTTTATTTGATCGTCTTGATCGATTTATAGTTTCTTGAAATAAATATGCCCCATACCCCTTCTTTGGTATTAAGCCTCATCTCTTATAGATTGGGGGTCCTATGCTTTCAAATTTTTCAATGGGTGGCTTATACGCACCAAAACCAAAGCTCACTATCCTCTTGTGTAGGTTGTCTGCCTACCTGAGAATTGCAAGAGGAGGAATGGGAAGTGATGTGTGTTTGGGTTAGGGATTTCATACCCTATTCACTGCACCACATTTTTTTATCAATTTTTCTTTTATCCAATCCCATAAATAATATGGCTCCATGGAAATACAATTCTTATGTTGTGTCTTAACATACAAACAATTCGTAATAGGTGACTACTTACCCATCACCTTGAGTGTAGAGGAGCTTGGTAGTGGTAATGAAGATTTGGTTCTTTGACCAAAAAATTGTATTGAGAATAGTTTTGACCATAGTTAATTAAGATAGCGAAGGTTGATCCACCATGATAACACATGTAAATGAGGTAATCATAACTTAAAAGTTGAATTAGTCAACTATTTGTACAACAAGTCGACCAAGAATCTACAGGTTTCCCTCAGGAACTTTAGAAAGTTATGGATCATGAGTCCATGTAATGATCTCTAGTGTCTCTAGTGACCATGCACATGTGATTAATGGTGTTGGAAGGGCTCCTCCAAGATGTCTGAGTTAGAAATGCTCAACAAGTTCTTTCATAGTGAATGCGTTGTCCTTGAATGGACCATGCAAAAGGAAGGAAGTGTGGTTGTTGTAGGAGGGGAAATAATGGGTTAAATAAGAAGCTTGTTGACTACCAAATGAGATGTCCTAGAATGTGAATCCTAGATTTTCATTTCGTTTTGGAGTCATTTTTTGAAGATCGGTTAATTCTATGGTAAGTTCCATATTTGAGGGGAAACGTTTGTAGAAGTTTGAACTCAATATGGATTTAGGAGACCCAAAGGAGTAAACTAGTAGGGACATGTAAACAACATCTCACTCTGTGAGGTTAGAAAGGATTATGAAAATCTAGTGTGATGGATATGGGTCAAACCAGAATCAAATGGATATAATGTGTTTTGCATGATTTTAAGTGAGGATATTGTTCGACTACATGTCGGACCATTCTATCAGCTTACAATTAGAGGAATTTTTGCCAATGAGTTAACCTATATAAGCGTAGCCACCATGATGGGAACATGGACACCAAAATGGTGTGACCAATGTGTTGTGCATGCTCCATTGTCAACTGAATGACGTATTCCTCTATTTCTAGTAGAGTGGAGTAATAATATTGTGTGATCAGTACGCCCTAAGTATAGTCTCCATAATTCTTAACCCTTGTTAAACTTTCACTTCTCTAAAATCCCACAACGATACTGTTTTCAAATCATTTTTACATCTTTATTATTAATCAATCATTACATACACACAAGATTAAATGACGTTTGGGCACTTTTTTTAATGTCTAGAATTGGTGATAGATGATGGATATACAAATTGTATATAAACAAACTACATAGACGGGTGTATATTTATTTGAGAAAAATTTTTTGTCTATGCATAAAGCACCCCATACGAATACCTTCTACAATTTTACATTATGCCTAGAAGGATGTATGTTCATCCTTCTTGTTTGCATATGATTAGTATTGGGGATGAATGATGTCATTTTCATACAATGAGTGTTGTGGAGGAATGTTAATAATGTAAGTCTCACTTGTGTGCTTAAGATGGGCTGCATTGTGTGCTTACATGCATGGATGGCACAAATTTTCACTATTTATCATGATTTAAAAATTTATTTAAGATACTTTACAATGGGTATAGTCGAGCTTGATGAATGAACCATGATGGATTTAATCCTTGCACTTATATCGAATTTCTCAAGTCTAAGTATTGTGGGTAGCTATAGTAGCATTGTGGGGAGAGGGAACCCTGAAAGGTTATATGGGAACAAATAATTCTACAAAGTTCAATGTTGTAGTGGAATAGAGAGTAATGCAAAGAAATGACAAGAATTAACACATTGATTATTTCAATAAGTAGAAATGGTCAACCATAAATTGGTTACTATTTTATTGTGCTACTTATTGAGTGTTAGAAATTACATGAAATTAAGTGGGATGTTATACCCAGAGTGTTAATGAGATATCCAATTAGATAACATGTAGTACATACGTAAGAAGAATATATATCATTGAAATTGAGGTAAGAGAAGGCTCAAATACTAAATGCCTTGACATAAGAGGAGTAAAGTGTATAACCAACTTTAGGAAGAATAATTGATATATTATGTAATGAAAGTTATGAATAAATAATGGTGGTGAATAAGTGATTTTTAAAGTATGGTTATTGTATTAAAAAATTTGATGGATTTTAGTGATATGGTCATCATATTATTTTACTCATATTAAAATTAAATTATGAGTTGTATGATTGCTATGCAAGGACATAACTTAATAAAATACAAACTAATGACAATAATGATAATCCAGTCAAGGAAATAACTTAATGTAATAAAGTTTATGCTCCTAAAGATCTTAAGAAACTATGGAAGATGAAGGAAAGACACGTTCAACCTGTATGAGGTAAGTGGAAAACAAAAATAGATAAAATGACTAGTTCTCTTCCCATAGATCATGGCCAAAATTAGGAAAACTCAAAGATAAAATATATAGAGGGAATATATATAAATCACAGGAAGGGAACTCATGACATTCTATCAACATTTGTAAGAAATTGATGGTTAATTAATTGGTTTCCATCCTAGAACAAATTTTGAAGGTTTCCTTAAATTGTATCTATTCATGAAGTTTCCATGAAATATAGTTAAGCTCATGAAAGAGGGGTCTTTGTATGTGGTATGATACTATGCATTTTTTTCAAAGTGTCTTTCAATTTAATATTTTATGTTAATTGGTGCATTTACATGTAATGATGCAATCCATTTTTGGATGTTGTTTTTCCACTGGTTGAACCGTTAATTCACCCTTAGGGGGAAAAAACATTAAATATACACTATCGAAGGGAACTAAACCTTACCATGTCATTATTAAGATATTCAGTAGAAACATTTCCAGTTAATTAGACATGCATTGTTTGGAACCTATAGTTTTTTTTTAGTAAAGAAATATCTCAATATTTGTAGCTAAGATATGTAAGAGGCATCTAAACTGAACTAGGGTTAGAGTTGTGAAGTGTATGCACACATGTAATACAAATCACTGTATACATGCTGAAGAAGACATTATAGATTAATAATTCTACGACCTTCATAAGTAGGACAACGAGACTAGCACCCAAAAGTACATCTACTGTAAATATATAATAGGAGTGTAAAAGCATCTCCTAGAGCTTCTTGAATAATAGTAGTAAGAAAATATTAAATACAAGCTCAAGGGCACATTCTCAAGTTCACTCAAAATCCAATGTGTAAATTACTGCAACTCAAAGTATGCATCCTAAAAATTCACAACCTTGATGTGCATATCCATCTAGATATGTATGGGGTTCTATCAATGTCTCACAAATAAGAACCTTTCAAGAAGATGCTTCCAGTATAATAATTGTAGATCTTACAAATGTACTTCATGTAGGAAGTGATAACATAAAAATGATTTATGTTCTTCTACTATATATAAACAAAGTGTACATGCTTTATGAAATGACAAACATATTAGATATGGTGATGCTGGATGCAATTGAAGTAGAAATAGAGAAATTCAGAGTAGCCTAGTGACTAACAAGAAGTATACACTAGAATTCGAACATCACTTCTCCCAATTAATTAGCAACTTTTTGGAAGAGAAAAAGGATTCACATTAATAAAACTTATGATGATATAAGGATATTATGCCAGTAAAATAATACATGCATCAATTAATACAAGGGAGAGGATAACAAACCATGCAAAAATGCATTGCTAAATTAATAGGACGAATTCACTATATTGATGGCTAAGTGGTACTAGTAATTGAGATTGTTGTGTACAAAGATAATTGGTTCGATAAAATGCTATATAGTAATCGATTCAAATAAATTAACAATTGTACAATCTGAAATGCATATTTTGTACCATTATTTCCTATCAATCAATATGGGAGAAGTCTACCAGTTATATTGCATTGATAGTGTTGTCTAGTTTTGATTATGACAACATAGCAATTATTGCAGAAGAAATCATTTTAAGGAATTTAAAAATTGAGTTGGTCTTCACGAAATGAATTATATTCTATGAGGTAATGATCTAGTGTTAAAGTGGGGTATCAACATGCCAATGACCTATTTTCACACCTAGGTACACATAGTGCCTAAAAACTTAGTGGGTGTGGAATTGAGAACATTATAACCTTCATTCACGACTCATATATAGGAGGTGTATGTACTTGCATATTGATTATTTTATTGGTTTCATATATACATTGAATTATTCATGGCCAATAAAGTGTTGGGAGTATTGGTAAAAAGAGAAAGCAGGAAATGAGATTGCATAACTAGATTATGTGTGGTATACTTTTAAGTACCAAACATTTATTTTCTTGGCTAAAGACAAGGTTAAGATTTTTATTAAACCTAAAATATAATATTGAAGGCCATACTAGATTAGTTATCAAAATCTTGCTTTATGATTAGGCGGAGGTCATATTTCGTTGTTATTAAAACCTTGTCTCATGACAGACTCAATCCCAAAACCCAAATTTATTGGTATTGTAAAGTGGTATTATGAATTATTACCTCTATGTTATTATTTTCTCTTATTATTGAAATTTTCCTACAACCACAAGGTATATGAACAATATTAGATCAATAAAATCACTTACATGCTTTGACTTGAATTAATGCAATTATGCTCTAGTTGTAGAAATCGATCATGTTAATTAATTCTCGATTCTCCAATTAACAAACCCAGCATGATTTGATTGGAGTTACCTAAAAGTAGCGTGAATAAATAATTTAAGGAATTTTTGGCATAATACTAACATGGTTGAAAACATGTGGATGAAGTATATGTCATGCAGGTGATACTATGGACTTTTGGTATGGTGTATAAGTCGTACATGTGGTACTGTGTACAAGTGATAAATATGGTGTTGGTATGGAAGGATATATTTCATGATGATATATGACATGTCTAGTTGTATGTGTGTGATGCACACTATGTGTATGTACACATGGTTGAGGAGAAGGCACTAGGTGATTTTCTGGTGTTGCAACCAATCCAGACTGTAGATAGAAGAAGACAAAGGTGGAAGATAAGGATTGATTAAAGGATAAGTATCAATGTTTTATTTCAGTTTCATAAGCATGATATTTATGATTCTATTCTATGATGATTACATGTGATCTATGATTGATGGTTACATATTATTTATGGTTTTAATGGTTATGTTTTGAGCTAACCTTATGTGATATTTTTATACATGTTGATTGGTCAAATATGTGAGTTTGACTTATTGTGACTATTGCAGGGATACTGCAAGAAGAAAGTGTTTGAAAAGAACATAAATGCATTGGAAGAACATGCATTTCTTCATATTATTTAAATATAATGAAAATGAGAAATCATAGTTAAATGGTGGGCAACATTAACCCATAGTTACTCAAATAATAGTATTGGTATATCAAGTTATGCCATTAACTATGGTAAACAAAATTGAGTTCATGCATATGAAATCTCTCACAAAATTAATTGTAACAAATGTTAGAGGTAGAAATGGAAGGAGATTGTTGCTAGAACTCCTTTGTAACCTATATATTGGAAGATATTTTTCAGGTGGCAAGGCCATGCGAACCTATGAATGAGGAGATAAATTGTAAGATGAAGTAATACACCTATGACGGTGTAAATTTAAGGGGGCAGTATGTAACACCCCTCCGTTGTATCTAACACTATGTTTCTATCATGCCAGACCTAAGCTAAGACTAACTTGTAACAAAAAACTAGGTCTAAGGTGTAACAATGAAAGTAAACACTTTGTGATTAAATAAATAAAGATAATTTAATCGCTTGGAAAATGAGATACCAAGAGATGAGATTCTTTCCAAATAAAATCCCATTGGTGAATGGGAATGGATAATTCTTTCATGATAAGACATCTATATCCAATTCTATATAATATAAATGGATTGGAAGATAAATATCCATTAAGTTTTTTAGTTGGAGAAACAGGCTAAGTTAAAAGAAAAACATAAAATCCTTGCAGGAGATAAAGTCAATATTTTATGGGAAAAACCTCATGGGAGAGAAAGGTGAGCAATAAAAACATAAAATCCTTGTAGGAGAGAATGGAAAGTTTTTATGGGAAAAGCCTCACAGGAGAGAAAGGCACACTTTTCTGGGAAAATGGATAAAAATATCCACCCAAAAGTGGGACGTTGCTAAAGGAAACCATATCATGAAAGAGGGTATTAAATACCCATTAAAGAGATCAAGGGAGGCAGTTGATACATGGCAAGAACTCTTGGCTTGGGGGTAAACGGGAGGAAGTCAGTTCTAGGTTGGGTGAAGATGCTTGATTTTACCAGTGACAATCGTTCTGCTAATCCAGTTTGCTTCAATTGCATGGGATGTTCTGTATGTTGGATCCTTACCCTTTATATTGTAGTATCTTTAAGTGTATGAGTATAATTGCAGGTATTATCTTTGTTTATGATATGATTGAATAATTATGCATGTGGCAACTATTCAATCTAAATTTAGTCAAAGTTAAATTTCATCATGGGAGCATAGTAGGTGATTGTTAATATTGGGTCAGGGAGGTATGTGACATATAGTGGATATATGTCACACAATTATTTCGACTACTCTAGTGGATATATGTCCCAAAGACCTTTCAACTTGTTTTGTGTAGACTTTTGCAGGATAGTGTTAATGGTGGTGGTTCATCTATCAAACCATGATTATTGAAGAACGAAAACCTCATAGTTGTTGATGGGATGGAGTCTCTATTATTCCACAATACCATGAAAAAAAGGGTGATATTGGTGTTAAATATCATAATGTGAACAGTAATGGAGGAAGATTATAGAAATATGATCCCAATAAATGCATGTCGCACTTGTCATTGCATATTTGAGATATTAAGGTATGCATTAATGACATTTTTTTTACATTTATTTGATGAATATGATTATATGGCATTGTTCACATGAAATAGAACTAATAAGTATAGTAACCTGCTTTCACCTTCTATAAACCATAGATACATGGGTAAATTATGTTTAATTTATTGAAAATTTTCCATGAATTCTTTTGTGCAAAGACATAGGTTAACTATGTTTACTTTTCTTGAACAGAATACATCATTATGTGGATAGAATGATATATTTATTGTTTCAATCCCTTTGAAAAATATTGCATGGATCTTCTGTGTTAACCTCTTGAAAAATGTTGCATGGTTCGTATACGTAAAAGATAAGTATCATGCTATTTTCTTGGCAAATATTGCATATGAAACATGTGCATACAAGATAAGTACCATGATATTTTCTTGAAAAGATTGCATATGAATATTGTGCATAAAAAGATAAGTAACCATGTTTTTTTTCTTAAAAGAGATTTCATGGTTCTTGTGTGTTAATCTCTCTTAAAATATTTCATGGTTCTTGAGTGTAAAAATCTAAGTTAGCCAATGTGGTTCTTGAATCAACGAGGTTATTTAAATGTATGCATGTTCTTTATTCACATGCAACCTTATATAGACATGGTTGCATTTGAGATAAAAATAAATTTCATGCATGCTCTTCATCCACATGTAGATTGCAAGTTATTATTATATAATTGAAAGTGATATTGTAGTTGGAATAAAGATGAAAGGTGAGATTTTATGCATTCAATTAATGCATATGAATAGGCATGGTTGATATTCTTTAATCATTTTATTTAATGCTTGTGTGATTTAGATAAGAAAACCTACTTTTATATTTATATGAAAGTATTTAAGATATGTGAAATATGAATAAGAATGTATGTTTTATAAGTTTGAGCATTTCTGCAATGCAATAAAAGAAGACCTTGTTTTTGTATACATTTATTAATGCTTTGGAAATATGAGATATTAGACCTGCATTTGTATGTTTGTGCATTGTATAATGCATTAGAATAAAAATAATAAAATTTTAGTTGTATTTTATATTACTAAAAAATGTTATTATATCGGTACAAGAAATAATGCTTTGTATTAAGTTAACAAGTAGATTGTTATACATGGTATGAAAATAAGAAGAATAACTAGAAGAAAAGAAATACCATGGTTGAGTAAAATTTTACCATATTTTTGTATTTTGATTATAATCATTGTTTTGATTAAAGGAATTAAAGGTATGGTCTTGCAATTAGTATTTAGGGTATTTCATGTGTTTTCATTTGATTATGCATGTAAAAGTGAAATATTAAATATCACATTTAATTTTATTTATGCATTTGCAAGGAAGTGGCCTTGGATTTGGAGATGCATGTAAAAGTAAAATATTCATGATGATTTTTAATTTTATTATGCATGTGCAAGAAAGTGAAACATGAAAATATGTATAATGGATAAAATATTATTAGTGATAACTAGTAGAGATTTTTTCAGTTGGATTTTGATTAAAAAAATTACCTAATCATGATGTTAGCGTTGCCGATGATAACAATTGCAGAAAAAAATCATGACTTATGGAAAGAATGGTTTGGTAGTTTCTAATTTATACCTTTTACAACAACGAAAATATGGATGTTAACTAATACTATGGAAGGAAATTTGGTCATTATGTTTGAATATTGATTCATGGAGAGTGAAGGATAGCCAATGTAGTTTGCAAGGGATAACTTACTACAAGAAACAACCTGGCCACGAAGCTATTGTGCTCGAGAAATGTGGGTAAAGTATTGAGAAACATGACATCATGTTAAATGTATTGACCTATATTTAACTATGTTTGAATTAAATATTATGTTCTTTTGTAAAATTTAAAAAATGGACAAAATATGGACTCCCCTACTACCATTGAGTGAGGAGTGAACTGCCTCACTGAACATTTAATAAAATAAACATTTGTTAGTTTTTCCCTTCGATGATTCTATGGTATATCGGTGTCCATTTATGTTTCTTCCTATTCTATTACCTTGACGATTTTTCTATTTCGTATGATGTAGTAAATTACATCATTCATGTGTTACTAGCAAGCCTAGTTAAATGAACAATATTAGTGATGCAAAGATACAACAAAAAACATTATGTTCATCAGTTGAATTAATGGTTATTACTTCATGAGATTTTTTATTCATTTTATAATGTTAATTCACTTAATGATCATGATTACATCATTTGATTATCAATTGAGGAGTATGCAATGAGTCATTTGGGAATATTATTGTTAAAATTTTTAATCTTGTGTATTTCGTATGGGTTATACTAAGGAATGCTACATAAACCTTGTTAATCCTTATAGCATATCAACATTACAAGTTTAATGTAATATTTTATATATTTCTTATAATACATCACCTAGTGTGAACTCACATTCAAACTCACTCCTCCATGTAGAGCATAAAACAAATGTTCAGGGCTTGACAATAATTTTCAAGTACAAACCTTTTCTCCCTATAGTGTCATGGTATATCATGTTTAAAGATGGTGTAAACTTTTTATTTCAAATCAATGTTTAATATGATTCAATAGAACCTAATTATTTGCAATTTTATGAGAATTCCCGACAACATATAATCTTGAAGTATAGGGAAAATTTTTGGTCATATCCTAAATTATGAGTTGACCATTTATTCATAAAAAGTATTATCCTAATTAAAATTATTAAAGTAAGGAATAAATTATAATTATTATTTTACTAGTATTTTGTTTAAGGTTTCTTCCCTAAAAAAAATAGAACCTTACATAAAACTAATTTTGTATTTTTTAAAACCCTCACAAGGAAGTTGATAACATTGAGAAGATTCAATGACCGCCCATGAAGTGTTTGGAAAAAATAATCAAATGGAAAATATATATCACTCCATGTATAGTTTTCCTTTTAAATTGATGCATTTATATTACTCAAAATATAAAATACATGAAGTTAAATAACCATACTACATATCGAGGATACATGAATCCTTAGTACACCCCAACAATTAACATTACCAAAAGAGTCTCAGAACTACTAAAACCAAAATATCATATCCCAAGTTTTCACCAACCGAAGACATAAACTTGCATAAAAAGTCTCCATAGTCCTTCATAGATATAACTAAAATATTTACAAATGAAAAAATCAGCAGAGTTTCAGGCATTAACATCGTAACTGACACCCCTTCTATTAAGAAATTAAACATAAGAACAAAGACAAAAGTCACAACCCAAATGCAGAAATCTAGATCATGACTTCATCTAGAATTTGAACACCAAGAATGACTAAAGACCAAACCAAACATGACTAGGAAAGCCACCATGCATCCTAGAAGGCTCTTCATTTTCCAATGTAGATTTGTTGAATTGAGGTGTTACTTCATCCTGGCCTTGGTGTACATAAGGTTATAAACCCAAGTCAAAATTTCCTCCACTAATTCCAAATATGAAAGTAATTATTTGTCGATCTGAGACTCTATATCAATCTTTCAAATTTCTCTTCATGTTTTTGGTAGGACAACATTATAAAAGGTGGTGGCCAAGTTGTGGGAAAAAATGTGACCATAATGTTTCCCTAGCTTAGCATGACCACCACCTCCCCAACTGATCCTCCCCCTTTGTCTCAACAACATGGCTGAATCATCACCAAATTTTCAACAGTTGCAATGAGATCCTCTACCTACAAAGTGACAGAATACTAGACTAGACACAAAATTGGCATAACCAGGAAAAAAGCAAGCCAACTTGTCACAATGGCCCTAAGAAATTGAGCTTGAATCAACATATGACCTTGTAATTGATAGAGAAGGAGTTATTATCTCCTTGAAAGACTTGGAACCACTAACCATTGAACCCCCAAACAACTAAGCAAGGGCTAACCTGCTACAAAACCTCAAAGAATGTGATGAACTTCAATGCCCTCAGTTTTGACCCCCCAAGGACCAAACAAAATACCACATAGCA
The DNA here is from genome assembly GCA_031772625.1 of Pinus tabuliformis. Classification (NCBI taxonomy): domain Eukaryota; kingdom Viridiplantae; phylum Streptophyta; class Pinopsida; order Pinales; family Pinaceae; genus Pinus; species Pinus tabuliformis. The sequence goes on from CM062817.1 coordinate 1,335,239,618, forward strand.
CCAAGGGAGATATTAAAAAAGAATTTTCATCCCCAAGCTTGTGCTAACCAAATGGATGATCCAGATTTAAACAGGAATGCAATAAATTACAGAGATAACCATATACACAAAGATGAAGCGGAAATAATACTTTCTTTCATTAATGGAAAATACTGAAATATGCTTACAACCAAAAATGGAAATAAACCAGCTAGGGCGATGGTTGCTTATCTCTGAGAAGAGATGTGGTGGCTACAGGCCTCTGAACTATGTTACAATGAGGCTCAAAGGCCTATTTATTGTTGAGAAACAATGGAAAACCTTTCACATCTTGAAACCTAACCCTAGAAGATGAAACGCCAAATTGTGGGCCTCGTTTGGGTAAATTGGTACATCAATTTCTCGGGGTCGTAACTTTGGCATACGATCTCCGTTTGACGCATAGAATAGCTCTTTAGAAAGATCTACCTAGGCACTACCACTTTGGGAGGCAACATCGGTCCATGGACCCATGCCCCATATTTCCCAAAAAACATCATTTAGGCCTCAAAACGGCTCCAGAATTTCAGGACCTGAAAAACTACTAAAAATAGTATGTTGTGCTACAATTAAGGAAACTGGAAAGACTGAAAGAGACAGTTGTGCGGGTCCAAATGGGCTTGGTGGGTGGCCACCAACATCCACCTGGATCATTCCTCCCCCCTTAGGAAGAAATGGTCCCCATTGCATTGAGTTCCTCCCTGAGATGAGGAAGCTTCTGCTGAGCTGGGTCTCTGGTGAGTTGTTCTGCAATCTCTGATGTGTCTAGAAATGGTGGGAAGCATGGTCGACGATGGTCCATATTGAACACTCGGTGCAAGTCAAGGAATGGAGGAATGTTGTGCTTCAAAGCATTGTTGCCTGTAGCCTTGGTACTGGTGTAAGGAACATGTCGGAGTCGCCTGAGTTTCTGATGGGTTCTGGTAAGGCGTTCTCTCTGCAAATGTAACCAAACTTTGTCACCCACCTGAAACTTGTGTGGTACCCCTGTGGGTGAGGAGAAGTTGTTCCTGTGTCTTGTCATGACTGTATCCCTTTGCTTCTGCTGCTGCATAGAAGAACCCTTCGCGGGGGTCATGGATGTGATGACAATCTTCCCCTTACTTTAGGAGTGAATTAGACAAATGAATTTCCTGGTCTGAGAGATGAGCTTGTTGCGTTTCTTAGTGGTGACTAAAGATGTGGCAGTAGGTGGGGCTACCTCTGATATCCTATATATAATGAATTATTCAAAGAAATAATGACAGAATGAGGCCTTGACTCATACACAACATGTCGCCTCCACAAGTATGGTTGGCCTAGTAATACATCACAAACATCTAGAGGTGTAACATCACACAATACCTCATCTGTGAAGTGCTTGATGCTGTAGGGAAGGCGGCACTGCTGGCAAACTTTGAGATCTCATCCTTCATGAAGCCACTCGATAATGTACGGCTATGAGTGTGGTGTAGTCGTTAGGCCCAACCGCTTCACGACCTCTACTGAAATGAGGTTCTTTTGGCTTCCACTGTCGACAATGAATTACAGCGGCGAACCCATCACCCACATTTGTGAGTGGAAAAGACGTTCCCCCTCCTATGGATCTTCGGGTTCATTCTTTTGGATCTTAGCAGTGGCAACAGTGGCACTAGGATATGCATCAATGATATGCTTCCCTTTGCCATTCCCCTTTTCAGGTTCTGGCTTAGGGTCGGAACATGGATCTGATTCAGAAGCTTTCAACTCGGCCACTAGCGACTGCATGGTCTAACACTCACTTGTGTTATGAGTGGGACTTTTGTGGAACTCACACCACTTTCCTATGTCCTTCTTCGGCTTCGTGGTGTTGTTCTTTTCTTGCGGCTTTGTGGGGTTGTCTTGGGTTACCCCACCTTGGCTTTGTGCTTTGGGCTTCGGATTTGTAGATCCAAAGTCTCGCTTCTTCTGTTTGAACTTTTGCTCGATTTTGATAGCGTATCGGTACGTCGTGCCGAGTGAGGAGATGTTCAATAACTCCATCTCTTCCTGGATGTATCTGTGTAGGTAGCCGCGATATTTGAGTACCAGATGCAGCTCAGAACCTTTGATACCCAACTGGGTGCAAAGGGTATGGAAAATGTTTGTGAACTCTGGCACATCTTGGTCTCATCCCTGCCGCAGCATGGTCCATTTGATGTATTTGTCCTCATAGCTTTTGACAGGGTAGTACTGCTCCTCGATAGCATCTCGAAAGTCATTCCAAGTGGGTGCGGCTGAAAATAGTGAGCCTATACTTTCATCCTTCTGCTCGGAGTAGGTTTCCCACCAATCCTTGATATGGGGGGCTGCTTTGAGAAGAGCGAAAACAATTTTCCCGACTCGAAAATTCATGAACAGAAAAATAACCCTCTAGCAGATTTAACCATTTATCTACCACATCCGCGTTTATTTGACCCTCGAAGATGGGGATTTTAAAATTCACTTGTACCTTAAATGGTGTGGCATTTCCAGAGTAGCTATTGGAAGCCGATGCGTCACCTCTGGGTAGCCACTGAAGGATCTGCGCAAAGCTATCCATCATCGTGTTCCTTTGCCGCTCGAGGGCTTCTTCCATCAAGATTTTGATAGGATCTCCTACCCCCTCGCCTTTCTTCTCCTCCGCCATGGGAGGCCGTCGGGTTTTGCGAGGTTGGTCTTGCAAAAGTTCGACCAGTTCAAGCCCTAACTCCTTATATCCCGACCTGATTGGGGACATGCAAAGAAAAGTAGAGAAAAAAGCAGACCGCTCTGATACCATTGATCCAGATTTAAACGGGAACACAACAAATTACAGAGATAACCATATACACAAAGATGCATCAGAAATAATACTTTCTTTCATTAATGGAAAATACTGAAATATGCTTACAACCAGAAATGGAAATAAACCAGTTAAGGCGATGGTAGCTTATCTCTGAGAAGAGATGTGGTGGCTACAAGCCTCTAAACTGTGTTACAATGAGGCTCAAAGGCCTATTTATTGTTGAGAAACAATGGAAAACCTTTCACATCCCGAAACCTAACCCTAGAAGATAAAACGCCAAATTGTGGGCCCCGTTTGGGTAAATTGGTACACAAATTTTCTGGGGTCGTAACTTTGGCATACAGTCTCTGTTTGACGCGTACAATAGCTCGTTAGAAAGATCTATCTGAGCACTACCACTTTGGGAGGCAACGTTGGTCCATGGACCCATGTTTCCCCAGATTTCCCAAAAAACGTCGTTTAGGGCCTCAAAACGGCTCTGGAAGTTCATGACTCGAAAAACTACTAAAAATAGTATGTTGTGCTACAATTAAGGAAACTGAAAAGACTGAAAGAGACAGTTGTGGGGGTCCAAATGGGCTAGGTGGGTGGCCACCAAAATCCACCTGGATCAATGGACCCCTAACTGAATCGAAAGGAATTAAACTATAAACCGTGAACTAGGACACCCAACCAAGAACTAATGAAAGTCGAATATTTAAAACCTAAAATTTCCAGACAAGCCACATATACATCCCAAAAGAAAATTACCAGTATAGACTTATATATCACGTTATATTTTTCTCCCTATATGTGGTTAAGCACCAATAACAATCCTATTACAAAGCATGCCTCTAACAATCATGCATGAAATCAAAACCATAATTCTATGCCATTCAGCTTGTCGCATAGATAGTCTAGTACCCAATTTATCGGAACTATAGACCCACCACCAACTAACGAGGCTTATACTCCCAAATGGAAACCATACATAGAACCAAGAGGTCAAGGTATGCTCCTCAACTCCGATCCTATATCTGTCAAATGATGTACCCTTCATACTTTCCAAATAAGTAAACATTGAGTGCCAACTCTATGTTGCATGTGCATGCATGCGAAGCGCTGCTACGACTTACCTCTATAAATATGTGATGGTACTTTAGGGTGGCAGGAATCGCCTCGAGGTCACCTTGATCAAGGAATCACTCCATGTATAGTTTAAAAAAGTCAAAAGATATAATTATTTATCTTTAAGTATGATTATAGTTTTTCAAAAAATGTGTTAATGATTAGAATCTTTTAGAATGTAAAAAATTATTTATTTTTTGGTGTCTATATGATTATGTCATGTTTTTTTTTAGAACTAAGTAACTAGTGTAGCCATATAAATTAAATAGATAATAGATCTTGATGGATATGAATTAATAATAAGAATCAAAACCATTCATTATACATGTCAAATTGCTAAAACTAGAAAATTACCAAAGTTGATTAAATTATAAATTTATTTTAATCTAGGGAAGAGAGATAAATTTAATGGTTGATAAATGCCAATAGACACCAAGCTATAAGAAACATCAAAACACTTCAATTTAACTTGCTCATATAAAATTAAAAAATCATAAGGATTAACTAAATTTTAATTCTACTTTAAATAATAATTATTATCAATAATGAAAATATATATATATATATATATATATATATATATATATATTTAAAAAAAATGTAACAAAAGCCTTAATCATGGAGATTCACCCCCACTTTATCATGGACATCCTGAATGTAAATAGGCTTTGTGATGATACAATGGCTTATTTTTCTATCCAATTTGGTACACTTAATCCAAGGTATTCATCTTGTCCCTAATGAACACCTTTTAAATCTTTGATGTTATGCCAATATTTATGAAGAAAATTGTGAAGCATGTTTTTTAGATTACCTCCCATAATATTAATTTTAACGTATCTTATGTTATAAAAACTTTCTTGAAATTTCCATCTTTGAAAATATTTCCTATTATGTAACCAACATAATTTAAGAATCCATTAAAATAGAAAAAACACCTCAACAACATGAATAATATCATTGCTCCCTAAGTCAATTTATGGATCTAATAAGAAATCACAATCTAACCATTTCCCACCCCATTAATCATCGTCTCTCTTTCCTTCCTTCTTTCAACTCCCCCTCTTTCTTCATCACAGTTTCCTTTTACTCTTTGTACCATCCCTCACCACCTCTACCTCTTTTCTTTTTCTCCATAGGTCCTCATCCTTCACCCCCTTCCTTCTTCTTTTCTAGGTTCTTTAATCTCCTTCCCCTCACTTACTTTTATCTCCTCAATCCCATCTTCTATTCTTTTCCATCTTAAATCCACGCTCTCCTTATACTCACCTTTTCATTGCTTCCTTTAGCTCCTCATAATTTTTTAGGTTTTCATCTTTTTCTTTTCATTTTAATTCATTCATCTTCTATTAATTTCTTACCCCTTTCTTATTTTTACATATTTAATCCACCAATATAAATTTATTTCCTTACATCTCATTGATATATTATTTATTCTAATATTTTTCTGGTCCCTTCACATCTATCAAACAATAATCATTGTCAAACAATGATCATTTTCTTATTAATTAGCACAAGAGTTTTTTGAAACGTTGAAATCTCAATAAATTTTAATAAAAAACTACAAATCAAAAAAAAAAATGAATATTTTCAAAATCATTTTGATATAAAAATTTCATACCATTTATAAATTTTATCTCATTTTTTTAAATGTGTATAATCAATTTCCACAAGTTTATCTCTTTGCTACCATCTTACGATAACTTTCGTGATTATTAATAACAACTTATAACATAACAATTTAACAATACAGAAATAGTTATTCCTCAATAATACAATTATTGAAATATAATTTAAGCTATAACTATTGCATTCTAATTTATTATAGGAAAAAAAAATGTAATAGGAAATCCTCCATCCTTATAATTTCCTAATATTCACAACTATCATAAAAATTGGGTTTGAGATTTAAAGGAAAAATATACTCACTATTCAAGTTGATTATATTTAACATAAGCTTTGAAATATAAACGATTGAAATATAAATGAAAAATATACCCATTACGCCAAACTTTTGGTGGAATGAATGAAGGATAAGACAAATGATCAATTGGGAAAACTATTAAAAGGAGAAACATACTTAAAAAAAAAGCAATATATTGGACCAATAAATGGGTAATGAGATGAGAAGGTAAGCGAACAAATAAGAAATTTAAGTGAATGAGTAAACAAATGTGGTGAACAACAAATGGATAGATAGCAAAGATAATGAATACATAGGTGAAATCAATTAACAGGTTATTAGATAGGCTAAATGCATTGAAAGGAGTAGAGAAAAATATGTAGCTATGGGTAAGAAGTATGATGGAAGATAATAGGCAAAGGGAAAATTGTATCCAGTGAGTTTGGATAATTGTATCCAGTGAGTTAGGGATAGAAAGAATAAATAAACTAATGATTAAAAAAAAATTATAAATGAAATTATTAATTTCAATTTCAATATATATAATTATTATTTAAAAATTTTCTTAGGTCAGTAAAAGGCCAAATTTACCCTAAGGACATGAAAGGGGTCTACCTTGTTCCTTCTCTTGTGGTATTCCCTATAGTGGAGAAACAGGTAGGCTTATTAAACGAAGAATCAGTGAACATGCTGTCGATATTAAACACAATCGATCTTGCATATCAACCCTACCGAACATGAAGAGAGATCTAAACACCATGTTACATCGAAGATTCCAGGGTCATTGCTAGGGTTGATCATTTCCACCACAAGAAACTTGGGGAAGCGATTTAGATCAAGTGACATGCCAAAAATCTAAATAGAGACGATAGTTGGAAATTGAGCAAGAGCTAGATTCCGACTCTCTCTTCTTGATTCTTTCTCCTTTCCATTTCGCTTCTTGTTTCACCTAGCTCCATCATCTTTCCCCTTTTGCTCCATTTTCATTTGCTTTTAATAATAATTTTGAGTTTTTAAAATACTCCTTGCGCCCACCCTCACCCCCTTTTTAGCTCTCGCTTCTCTGAGCCTTTAGCTTTCTCGTTTTTCTGAACCTTTGGGATCTAGACCATTTTATCCCTTTTTTTTTAAATACCCCTGATATCATATCAGGTTATCAACCTTCTTTAATTATTAACCTAAAAATCTTTCTTTACTTTATTTCTACTTAAAGGATTTTAATTAAATGAATATAAGTTGAATATATTACTAAGACCTCTTTTTAAAGAATAACAAATTATTAGTATTTTAACTTATTTTGAATTGAATTTTCCCAACAGCTAGTTTTCAACTATATGAAAACAAGTCAAACCAATAACTAATAATATCATATAAATTAATATATTAATAATAATATATTTTCCATAACAACTATATTTTTAAATATCTACATAACACTATTTATTAATAATATTTTTAACTAATTCACCACTAAATTTCAAGGGCTTACCCTGGACAATGATGCATCCATGCTATTTATTCCTTTAGATTGATTGATTTCTCACCTTGTCCTGAGGATGAACCACATTAGTTGGTTTGAAATGTCGACCTAATCCTATCTATGTGATTAATCCGGAAGACTTATGTCTACATTATGGATCACAAAAGTCTTAAATCTAACAAAACTAATATGATTTTTCAATTAAATTTTTTTATTTTATTGAAAATTATATTTTATATTATAAAAAAAATAAAAAATATTTTGCTAAATTGACAATAAATAATTATAAAAAATAACCAAATATTCAAATAGGTTTATCTTAACTTTTAAATGTTTATAATTTGCTTTTGAATCTTAATGATAACTATTCAGTGGAAAACCTTCCAGATTTTTTTTTTTTCATTACTTCTCACAACATAACCAAAGCTCATGTTTCTCCTATTATGGATATGGCGACACCCGTGAAGTTATGATTGAAGTTATTACACGTACTAATTAACTTTAGTTGGAATTTTTAAAACTGTTTTATGAGAAATCTAAAATAATAATAAGTATTTTCAGTTTCAAATAACCAACTTAAATGTAGTTTGACAAGAAGATGCTACCATTAAATCATTATTTTTCTAAATATTTATGAAATAATTTTGAATATAATTAAAAAATTAAAACGTTAATTTAAAATAAAATATTATTTAAATATTTTTTTAAGAATATAAACCCATTCGAAACAAGGCAGTTGGGACAATTTGGGAAGCGTAACAAAACATATATATACATGAAAGAGGGAAAAGATTTACGGAAAAATGTATTATTTTAATTTACACAATCAGGAAAATAAGGTTTTCTCGCATGAATTATGAAAAGAATGAAAGTTTTTTGATGATGAACTATACTTGTTGGCTCGAAACAGGTAGGCCAAAAATTTCTCTTATATGATTTCTACCAAAATACTTTTCTTAATTCATTATGGATCACAGAAGCTTGAATTTAGACAAATAAAAAATAATAATCACAAATTTGTAAAAACATAAGATTCAAGTTGTCTTTTTTGAAGTTTTTCCTGTGGGTTTTTCTGATAGAATTTATTGAAATCACAAGCTTGATGGGTAACCCCTTCACAATCGAAGTGCCCTGGGATTATTTATGCTGCTGAATCCATATACAAAAAACCATTTTAAATAATACAAATCAAGATTCCACCTCAAATTTTTCTGCTAAATTCCAACACTAAAAAGTCCAAAAAATAACACTAAAAATGAATCCATTAAATTAATAAAGGCAAAGAGTCTTGGGCCAAGATAGCTACTGATGCATATATATCTATTGATGTTGTATTTACTCTTTATCACAAGATCGTTCAATAATTTAACACAATAAATTTATATTTTATCATTTCTAAAAATTTTATATAATAGATGATTGGTCTATTTTCTTTGCTAGTTGATTTGTTATGTTAGGAGCTGAACGATATGGACCCTTTGTGACGCGATGTACTAAAGGCCGTTATCCCATACTACCTTTGGTACGTTTGGGTTGTTAAGTTGATGGCTTCATTCAAAGTTATTGTCGATGATGACTTTATTTTTTTTTGGGAATTCTTTAAAATACTTCCACACCTCTGACATAACCTCTCCAGCATTGTCTCTGCCATGGCAGGATATTGGTACTCTTCAAGGGGTTGTGCTAACTCTACCAAAACTTGTTTCAGTGTACTTTCATTGTTGAAATCGGACCTCGCGGATGCGATTATGCAGGTCAGTTTTCCTGTACGTGTGATACATTGACTACTCTCCGCAACTATTGCAGTATGAATAAATTCGTCACTTTAATATTAGTCCAATATACCTTCAATCGACCTTACTCTAATGAAAGCTTCCAGGAGCGATAAAAATTTCCCTATATCTACGAGATTCCCGCTAGATGAAGCTCTTCCCTCTTTTAGAATTTTCTATGGCTGCGCCTTCAAATGATGAATTTCGTTCGACTTTTTTTATGGCAAACAAAGGTTTTGATTTATAATCGCATTTTAAACTATTGAATTTTTAAGTTCGTTAGACCCTTCCATGTCAAATATTAAGCTGTTGTTTTTTCCCATTTTAATAGCTTATTTTTTTTGTCAAGTAAGAGTGGAGCCTTCAATTAACCAATAAAAAGCTTGCATATGGTACACGTCTATACTAGTTTAAAGACCAACAACAGACAGACCTGTTGATGGTTAACAAACAACAGGGTCAACAAAACCAAAAATCATATATGGCATTGCGGAGTTTCAAAGACTCCATAGCATATGCACACATGATTCCCGACTTGCAATATGCGATTTCAATTTTCCACTGTTGATCTCATCCACCAAATCAACGGCTGTCACAATATCACATCGCACCATCATGTGATTTCATCGCCCTCGCATGCGATATGCGATTACATATGGACTCCAAATAAATTGAAACCACTCCTATAATCTTCTCGGGTCTGCTCGCCCAAGCCTTATCGCTCAATCTCCACAATCGATCTTACCTTCAATCCGATGGTTAATACTTCCTTCGATCAATAGAGCTACTCAATGATCTAGCGCCGTAGATCAAAACCCATTTGATCTAACGTTCCTCAATGACATTGCTTCGGACTACTTACATGACATTTAACAGCCTTACGAAGCCGATAAGGATTATACAACCTTAATCTATAAATATTTGGGTCCACCCTTGAGGATAAAGTTAGATCTCTTTATGATCCAATATCTGCTGGATGATGAAGGCCATTAAAGCCTACGATCTGCGGCCTTTCATCTAGCATACGGGTTAACTAGCTCTCGACCCTCGTAGTTGACTACAACTTAAGCATTGACTGTGGGAACAATGGTTAGGATTTACTACGACATTTCAACCAGGCTCAAGGACTTCCGCTCTCTCCTACTCCTGCTAGTCTACTGACCACCATCTATCCATCATGTTGATATGATGGTCTACATCGATTCTCGCCTTTCACCTTCCTCCAGTACTTAGATTGGAGCTCCGCCATTCATTTCTTAGCTCCATCTTATGCGACTTAATCCTTGCCTCTCATCACGAACAAATCTGGTCCGTTGATCTTCTAGATCCAATGGTTACTTTGCATCAACACTTCACTTCTTCGCTCTTCTCTTCATTTGAGTTTTTACGGTCAGGATTTACTGTGACATTTCAACCAAGCTCAAGGACTTCCGCTCTGTCCTACTTCCACTAGTCTTCCTCCTGCTCATTATTCATGGCCTGGAAGTGTGCCATATCTTCGGCCGCCTATCATTGGTAATCATCATGCAGTTTACCAGAGGGTATAGAATCTCAATCATACCAAATATAAATTTCCTTACATAGCACTCCTTCATTCCCCAAACAATCAACTAACATATTGGCTTTTCTTCGAACATGAATGAAGCTGACGGTTCTTAGGGTTTGCAAGTGGGAATGATTCTGGTGAAAGACCTACAATAACCTCCAATGTTTCGACACTTTCTAGGTGCCATTCCATTACACATTTTCTTGGCCACATTAATGACCAATCCAGAGTCAGCTTCAATGATGGCGTTGTGTAAATTTGACTCCATCAAGATTTCGAGGCACTGCTCTAAGACCATGAGCTCTGCCATCTTCTCTTATGACACCGCCAAATCCAGCCATCTCTGGGTTGCCCTTAGAAGCCTCGTCTATATTGATTTTCAAAAAGCCAAGAGGAGGAGGTTGCCATATATCTTTACCAGCAGTTATTTTTCTCACACCCTTGTGAGTGCCTTGGGGAACCAGAGAATGGAGATCCAACTGCAGTAGTATGCTAGCATCCTGGGGCAATGGAGGGTCCTCAGGAATTTTCCACATAGAGGCTACTACGGTATCTTTGAGCTATCGTAAAAATTGAACAACGATGTTATGGGTCGAGCCTGTTTTGTTCTTGAAAATCCTGCCATTGCATTCATTCGAGACATCCCAGATAATAAAGAATGGAACCAGAGTCCAAGCTGTGTTAATTATTTCATTACCTGAGAAGCCTTTCCTCCAATTCTTCAAAGTGTTGGTGATGCTTAGTCTGTCCCTGTCAGTTTTCCTGAAGACTGAGGCCACCCAATCCCATATGATTGAGGTGAAGGGGCAGAGGTTTAATAAATGTTCAATCATCTCCTCCTATAAGCCACATAGATGGAATTTGGATGGGCCAAGAAATCCCCTTTTCAGAAGATTCTCCCATGTGAGAATTTTCTTTTGGTGAACCAACCACATAAACAACTTGATTTTTATCCATTGTGAGTTCTGCCAAATGTCATTTCAAACGTGATCAGGGTTTGGATAATCAAAACCTAGGGCCATGCGTTTATCTTCTTTGAGGTTAAAGGTGCCTTTGGTGTTTCGACCCCATCTCAGTTGGTCAGATGAGGATGACACCAAAATCTTCCTCTGCTCTAGGTCAAGAGTAAGGGAATCTGCCTAGGCCTTCGAATGACTCTCTTCACTATAACCAAGATCCTTCCACATTCTCCATTTACCATTGTCCCTTACCTAATCCCAAAAGTCACTTACCATAAGTAAACGTTTGCTGTCAGTATCATTTTTGAGAGTAGTTAGCTCTTCTATAAACAAATTTGGTTCTTGCTACCAGTTATCCTCCCAAAACTGTGCAAGGTTCCTAGCTCGGATATCCAAGAAACTATGTTGCTGCACAATGGCTCTATTCTCTTAAGCAAGGTTCCAAATGTGGGAGCCCTTGATGAGCCCTGAAATTCGGATATGATCCCTCTCCTACCAATTATTTGCATATTTCTATTTCCAAAGCTTGGCCCAAGGGGTTTTTGATTCCTTGAGCCACCTCCACCAAAGTTTGGCTCACGAAACTCTACTGAGGATTTCAGGGTCATGAAGCCCAAAATCACCATGGGCCTTAGGTTTGCAAAGCTTGTCCCAAGCTACCAAAGCCCACTTCTTTTTCTCTTCCCCTTTGCCCCAAAGAAAATCTCGTTGAATACTCTTGATTTGTTGCATAACTCCTTTGGGAGTAGGAAGAGCTGAAAACATGAAAATGGGTATAGCCCGCAGGATAGCCTTTGTAAGCACAAGATGCCCGACCAAATTCAAAGACCTGCAGGTCAATTTCCTAAATTTGTCCTAAATTTTATTAGTTACCAGCTCCCACACTCCCTTGCTTAGAGGTTTGTCAGTAAGAGGCATTCCAAGGTATTTGGAAGGTAACTGATCCCTTTGAAACCCAAGAATTGTGGTGAAGTTCCTCTGAATAACAATGTCAGTGTTGAAAAAAAAACACCTTTGATTTTTCGAGGCTTACCTCTGTACCAGCATCCAAAGCAAAGTCATTCAAGATTTGTTTGAAAGCTCTGGCTTCCTTGACCATAGGAATTCCCTACAACATTGTGTCATCGAAATTTTTTTATTAATAGAAGAAGCACCATCAGAGGTAGTTTTAGACCCTAGATTCTTCCTTCAGCATTTTCAATTTTGATCACTCTGCCTAGCCCTTCCATCATGAGAACAAAGAGGAAGGGGGAGAGCGAATCCCCTTGTTTGAGACCCCTAGAAGTCATAAAGGTTCTAGAGGGAGAGCCGTTAACCAAAATGGAGAAGCTAGCCATGGATACAATGGCCATAATCCATCCTATCCAGTTGTGGTCGAAGCCATGGATATCTCTCTCTTAGCTCCTCAAGGGAGGTGAGAAGCTTAAGTTTGTCTTCTAGTTTTTGAGGACCGCAGACGTTAGTGATCATGTAGATCTCCTTATCACACAAAGGCTGAATCACCATCGATAGATAGTTCCAATAGGATTCAGCATCCAAGATTCCAAGTTTTTGAGGATCCCATAGAGTAATAATCCCACCCATTGAGTTATCTGCTTTAACCTATAGATACTCATACTTGATTAACCACTTGCTATGTATCTCTCTGATCTTATCAATTGAACATTTTGTTTCCTGAATAAAAACCATATCTTATTTTTCTTCTTTTATTCTATTGCTAAGAGTTCTTTGTTTCCTTTTACTTCCTAGACTCCTAATGTTCCAAGTTGTAAGATTCATTAAGAAAGGTTTGTAAAGGAGTAACTGGTGAGATCCCTCATCTTACCTAAGTTAATCATAAGTTTCCCACATTCAGTCAGCAGCTCATTATGTTTCTTCCTTCCCCTTTTCCTACCCGGGTTCTTTGCAAAATGCATCGATGTATCCTCCATCATTTTCAGTCCCCTATTCTCCTGGCTATCATGGTTTATTTTGACTCTAGAACACTTCATTTGTGATCTCCAGAGGAAGAGCTGTTGAACCTTGTCAAACTCCTCTTTTGGCAGACAGTCTACCCCTTTGCCGATTCCTTGCTCCAGAAACTTTTCTAGATATAAATTCTCCCTCTATAGAATCTCCTGTAGTTCATGATATTCCATTCCAGCCTCACTTGGGGTCATCTCGTGGTCCCTATTGTGCTTGATAATGTTCAGAATATCATCCTTTTATTTGTTATTTTCTGGTATATCCTCCATATTAGCATCCCTTTCCTTCTTAGTGGGAATATTCTCTGATTCCTGGCTCGCCCCGTTGTTTTCGAATTCTTCTTCTAAGATCTTGAAACTATTGTGGCTCGGTTGTCCGTCTTCATTAATTTTATTTCGGTACCACTTGCATCCTTTCCCTTTACCCCCAACCTTAGCAAAACCTTCAGGATCCTTGCCTATAGTGGCTTTTGTATTGCTCTCTAGCTTGTTCAATGGGAAGTCCCTGTATAGGTGCTCATGTTCATGACACTTACAACACCTAAATGGGATGTGTTCATAGTCCACCTCTTGCATCCATTCCTCATCATACACTTCTAAAATGATTGCATCTCGAAGTGCCCCACATAAGCCCATTTCCACACATATCGGGGCGAAGGAAGTGTATTCGCCTCTTATAGTAGCATCTGAGATCTTTATAAAATGCCCTAGCTTGTTGCTGATAGCCTTTAGAGACTCCGACATCTAATAATCTAAAGGAAAGGAGTATAGTCTTATCCATAATGGCACCAAGGTGAAAGTTTCTCATTCTGGGACAACGTTCATTACCCATGGTCTCATATAAAGGCCTGCAGAAGCATAAAAATAGGGTCCTCCCTCGAATACTCTACCTTTATCCTCTAAGCTTGTGAACACCACCGTGAAGAAGCCCTTTGACCCAAGGTGCAATTTAATGTTCCCTTTTGGTTTCCAGTGGTTCCTTATCCATGCTTGCAAAGACTTCTTTGTCAACCAAATCCCCATAAATTTACAGATAACAACATATTCCGCCATGTGTTCTCTATGCACCTGCATTGCTGGGTCACTTAAAATGACTTGAGGAATAGTGGTCGACTTGGGTTTATAGACCCCAGATGTACTCATAAGACCAACTTTCTAACTGCTAACCTTTGTCCTCTTCTCCTTACTAGCTTCCTCATGATTCTCTTCCTGTCCTTGAGGTCTGATGGTTTTTTTGTTTCGGTATTCTTAGCCTCTGTTACCATCTTCGTTGGTTTCTTGAAGTGATGCGATCCATCTCCCTTGTTTCTTTCCACAACCACTTGGCTGTAGGAAGGAGTTGAACTCCGTCCTTCGCGCTCGACCCTAGTGACCAACCATAAAACCCTAAAGCAAAACACTAATTCAGATTACAGAACATGTAGAATTAGATTGTTAATAGTAAAAATAACTTTCGTTTGGATAGATCATTTTATTTCCATAGTTAGATTATAATTTTTAATTTCTTAAATTTTCACATCCAAATATTTTATGAGTTTCTTAGAAAGATGAACATTTTTATATTAAAAATATGAAATGATAAAACATTTAACTACACATCATATACTTTGATCCGAATGGAAATAAAAGAAAATGGCTTATTTGGTGTATTATTATATTATATTTTTATCACACTTACTTTTTAATCTATAATAAAGTTACTTTTTAATACATAATCAAGTTTGTGGTAAATATTTTTTTATAAATAATTTTCAAGAAAATAAAAAAATCAAGAGTAAACAAAAATACTAAAACGTTAATTTTAATTTTAAAATATAAAAAATGAAAAAATATTTTATATGTTAAATTATATTTAAATACTCTATAATAACTAATTAAAAATTATTTTTTAATATAAAAAATGAAAATGTGTAACATATGTTTTAAATTATATTTAGATACTATATAATATCTAATTAAATTAATTTAAAACTTGTAAAGTATTAAATTTTAATACTGAAAAAATTAAGCTAAAAATAAAATATAAATTTTATTTTATTATGAAATGAAGAAATACATGTATTTTAATTTAATGAATAAAATAAATAATCAAAGAGGGTAAAATACATGGAGAGGGGTGGGTCGAATCGCCACTGCCTTATTGGACCAATAGGTTGGGGGACATGGCCCCATCCTCTTCACAAGTGTAATTGTAACATCCCTGGTAATCTCATAGAAAAATGCATGGAGTTAGGAAATTTTTAGAAGATTTAGCAATGTATAGGTTTCTAAATTACTTTTCATATTCCTTTTATGACCATTAAATAAACCAACATCATTACATAGAGTAATATTTAGTAAAAGAATAGTAAGTTACACAACTATTAACAAAAATTGTTATCACATATTAATGTAAACTTCCTAATGTAACATTTCATCAATTCCATTATTATTTTAATTCGATTACTTAATCACATTTTTGATAATATAAATATCACATCATGCAAGGAATCAACATCATAAAAAGGGCACAACAAACATTCACACCATTAGACACTAATATGCCCTCAAAACCTTGTAGGGTGAAAACCAACAAACATTTAATTTTATTATTAAATGCTTGTGAGGGTGTTCACCCCTCACTCAATGGCTTGTAAGGAAGTCCATCCCTTAACCATTGTCATAAAATCTTGCAAATAATTATCATCTGAAATGCAACATAGCTCGTTATAAGCTATTACAATCAGCATGATATCATTTACCGACAAATCCATGAACCTTAAGTCTTTGCAACCCATTTCTTCCCATCAACAGATTATCTTGCAACTGAGATTATTTCAACCGACATAGACCACTAGTTTATTTCCTGCCATAAAGGAAACCATAATCCATCTTTGCATGTGTCGCAATATTTTCCTGTGACTGCTATTGTTAGCAAGCTTTGATATCATGATTAGATCATGTATTAATCAAACCAATAATAAACATATACTAGTGTTGTTTCATCATCTAATCATGAGCATTTACGAAATGTAAATTAAACATTACAACATGATTCCTTTAACAATCAGTACACATGCATTAATCTTAAGCATATAACTATTATAGAATGTATACAAGTAAATACCACAATAACTTATATAACCCCAACACAAGCACACCTTCCTTTCCAAGAGGAAAATCACTACAACTATATTTATTATTTTAAAGGAACCTAGGACACTAGCCATGGTTTTTCATTCGAATACATAAAATTTTCACAATTGCATGTAGATACATAATATTTTCTCAAAATAAATCTAACATTCTCTTGCACGCAAATGCACAATATTTCCAAAAGAACACTAATATAATCTTGCATGCAAATTCAAAATCTTTCCAAAGGAAAGCTAACATAATAGATATTGTTATTGTGCATATATATATCTATATATATATATATATATATATATATATATGATCTTTATGCATGCAATTACATAAAATTTAACTCGTCCCCTCAGTTACTACATTTTGTGCATGCAAATAGTAAAAGGAAGCTAACACAATGGATAATGTTCCTATGCATGAAAATGCATGTTCTTTCCAACAACATCTTTTCCAAATGAGAGTTATTCACAATAACTATTGTAAATGAAAATACATTTTCTATTCCAAGTAAATCTAACATAATAATTATTATTTCTTACATGTAGATACATGCACTTGTGCAAAGAAACACTAACATATTTACTACATGCATTTATATATTTCTCTGCATATATATATATATATATATATATATATATATATATATATATATATATATATATATATATATATATATATATATATCCACGAAATTGATAATAATGACTTATTATTTTCATGCAAGATCAATATAAATAATTGAGCAAAAAACAACACATTCTTTTCCAGGAACACTAACACATTAGCTATCTATATATGTACATAAACAATTATTATTTTTAGGAGAACCAACATCGTGACTATTTTTTCCTGCACCTCTATGGTTATTCTTTTCCAAAATAAATCATAATATTTTTTGTTTCCATGCATGCAAGGACACATATTTCTTGCTCAAGAAATATACCCCAAATTGTTTTATCCATGCATAAATAAATATAAATTTCTTGCAGTATTTTCAGGACAAGAACATGGGTCACATGGATTCATGGGTTATTTTCAAGAAATTACTCTACTTAACTTTTGTTTGTTAACAACCCACGAAAATCCTTTCAAAAACCCATGTAATCTGCTCAATAATTACGCTTGTTAACCGATCTTAATTTCTCAGGAGTTCATTCAAATATTTCCAAGATTATTCTCGTTAAATTGCCTTCATTTTTCAATAACTCATGCAAACCTTTCCCAATATTAGTATCATAAAATTTTCTTCATTTTTCAATAATTCATGCAATATTTTCAATAAATCGAACTTTTAGATGTGTGACAACTATTTTTGCATGCACACATATAGTTCTTTTCATGGTAGCTATTTTTATTACATGCAGCCCTATACTTCTTTGCATAGTAGCTATTTTCCTACAGGCAAACATTTCTTTTTTTTCAAAAAGAAATCTAGCATAATATATATTAATCTCATGCATATGCAATTTCTTTTCTAAGAGAAATCTAATATAATAGATATTGATCTCATGTATATGAAAATTATTTTAAGAAATTGATGCACAAATAACTTATCTTTTAATTCTTGGAATTCCTCATGCTAATGACACTTATGAAGCGGTATTCTATGTTCAATCGATAATTTTTTCCATACTATTATAGCCAACAGTGGATAAAAGATTTTGTGTTGAGTTATCAATATGATGAATTTTGTACATATAATTATTCAAAAACACTCATTCTTTTTTCTTGGTATGGTTCTACAAGCATTTGACAATTAATTCTCATTGTCCCAGGCTAACAATTGTTGGAAATTATAATCAGACAGCGAGTTAATCAGTATTTACAATTCAACAATTTTTCATTTCCCAATCAGATTTATATATGCTACTTCAGTGAAGTGAACTTGCGTCTGCACCCTACTGTGACTAAAGAAACCAGCGTATACCCAAAGAACTTATGATTTAGTTAATTTATCATTTGTTGATCTTTAATCAGTGCATCAATATCTTATTATACAGTAACTATGTGAAGTAATAACATAATAAACCATCACACACAAACAACGCACATGAACAACAAGATTTAAGGTGGAAACCCAATGCAGGATAAAAAAAAACACTTGCTGTTACCATCTCTGCCTTCTTAATATAAAGAAAATATATTTACAATCTTGTAATGGTGTAGACTCATACCAGTACAAAGGAACCCACCTACAGAAGGCTACAACCTTCTCTCATTTTCCATCTTCTACTAGAAGGGAGCTACAACTCCCTATCTCTTGTACTAGCCAATATGTTTACTAGTACATAGGTGCCAGCCTATAGAAGGCTACAACCTTCTCTCTTCCTCCAGGGACCATGTTTCATAAATTTTCAAACTGTATACTCCTGGTACACAACAACACACTATGAAAGCCACGTTTCATAAAATTTTCACACTGGACCCATCAAAAACTTTGAAGCTCAAACTCTATAATAATAACTACATCAACTAACAACCAGTCAATTTGAATAGTTAGATCACTGTCACGAGAACACTATGCTGAACCCAAACACCTGCATCATCATTTAGAACCAGGTGCAACCTCCAAAATCATACATCAGAATGTATACGCTACTTTAATGAACCCTCCCTATGTGTATACGCTATTTCTTGTAACAAAACCTGCACGTACCTCTAAACTACTGAATCATACAAACTTTTGAATCAAATATGTACCAACCAGTAATATTCTAAACATCTGCTATTAATTTATAGAGATCTAGAAAGTTAACATTAAAGATAACCCTTCTCACTTAATCAATCAATAAATCAGACACAAAATCCTTATGAATTTAGTTTTACTTTTAGATCTAAGAAGACTTCTTTGACAAACAACAATAAAATAGCAGCACTGATTAGATATATCAGTCACTTCTAAACAACAGGCTTTTTCTTTTGCATATGCTACATGGAAGAGTCAAACCTATGTGTATACGTGCCTTACAAAGGTGAACCAGTGTATAGATCTAGAAATATTAACTTACAACTTTGCTGCTATTCTAGACTTCAGACATACCCATGTCATGACATTTAAAGAATAAAACATGTGAAAGCAATTAGATCTAGCCCAACCAATATCAGATCATACAATGATAAGTCATTTCAGGTCTCATGATCCTGATCCAACATTGTATCCAGGGTGCACAAAATATTTCAAAGCATATCATAATCATAGCCCTTGCAACATAAAATATACATAATATAGAAGCATTCCTAAGAAACCCTTTTACTTGCACACTTGGTCCTTTGATCTTCTCCTCCTTATATAGTTTTTGGCCTTCCTCAATACCTCGGACCAAAACAACACTTAGAGCCTGTGGTATTCTTGGACAGGATCAAATAACCATTACTCCACTCAATATTGTGCGTTAATACCATGATATTGACCCTTGGTATTCTTTAATCCTAAATTTCCTTGATTGTCCAACCCATACTCACTTTTCCTCTTGTGAAAGTGTGTGCATATGTATACGCCCCTTTTTTTATGTGAACCAGCATGTATACGCTGCTTGGATAAGGTGAACCTGTGTATATAGCTTAAAGTGACTTAAAACATCCTTTTTCTTCAACTTCTTGATTCTGATCTATAGTCCTTTGTTCCAACTTCATGTTCATTTGTACCATTTCCTTGTTACCTCTGAATTGACCTGTTGCAATGTAAATTGCCCTTTATCAAATCTAAACTAACCTGAGTGAGTTTCCATCAAGGACAACACCTGTATCATAATGCCAACAATCTCCCCCTTTAGACGTGATGGCAACCATATTGGTGTTGATTACTACAAGCTATAGAAAATGTAAGCTATAGAAACTGTTAGAGATATCAAGCAACACAAAAATAATCTCCCCCTTTGACATTAAGGGAAAAGGGTGGAGCAAGATCCCCCCCTTTGAGATACACTATGTTGACCATGCGCCCCCTGAGTCTGGAGAGATATGTTTCAGAAGAATAAAATGAGTCTATAATTCAACTATGTGATCACCAATAACTCATACATACATCAATCACCCAACCAAGTGGGGATACACCAAATTTGACTCATCCACCCAACCAAGTGGGGATATACCTATTGTTTATACATGGTTGAAATATAACAATTATTACATCATCCTTCCCATGCATAGTGAGGATACAAATTACATCATATTTCCAATAGGACTCATTCAAAAATAGACTATGACAGAAGGTGATATATTACACCCTAGATCTTTTACATGACCTATGCAACAATGAATATCTGAAACCATAGCTGAAATCAACAACCATAATTCCAGCAATGCAGAATGTTTGCAAAGGCTAATTCTCCCCCTGAACCTATGCCACCTATGAGTTATCAACAAACCATTCATCAAGGCATCTTCCTCAGTCAAATAAAAATCAGTGAACAAAGAATATCAACATACAATAATCATTAGTATTAGACTAAGCACCCATGTCAGAGTCTAACCCACTGCTTTTCTATCATAAAATATATACACTCCTTCGGCCATAGAAACTCGTGTATATACATAACAATCCTTCATTAAACCTTGTGTATAGGTACCTTCTTCTGAAAATTATATTTAATAGCAGGATGATGCAGAAACTACTCCCAGCTTTTGTCTAAGATATTCAAACGTTTCGGTGGGAAGTTATTTTTGTAGATATATGAGAAGCATGTTCTTTGGAGGGAACATACTCCAATTTAACCTTTTGTTCAAGCACTTTTTCTCGTAGAAAATGGTACTTAAAGGGCATGTGCTTGGTCATGGAGTGTATGACAAGATTTTTCGAAATACTAATGGCACTTGTATTGTCACATAAAATGGAGATGGGTGGAGAACATGAGATTTGAATATCTTGCAATGTTTGCATCACCCAGAGTAGTTGTGTGTGCAGCAAGATGCGATGGCCACATATTCCACTTCAGCTGTAGATAGGGCAATCAAACTTTGTTTCTTTTTAAACCAACATACTAACCATGATCCCATATAGAATACACCTCCACTGGTGCTTTTTCAATCATCGACATTTCCTGCCCAATCTGCATCTATATATGCATGAAGAGTAAGATCTACATCTTTAAGATACTATGGACCGAGCCTTGAGTTCCTTGAAGATATTTGAATATTATTTTTATAGCCTGAATATTTGATTCCTTTGGATTTTATTGGAATCTTCCAACAATTCCTACTGCATGCATGATATTAGGTTTGGTACCTATTAGATATCTGATCATAGATTTGTATGCTGGTTGATTCACTGTAGGTGATTCATCGTTAGAACTGAGACTATATCTTATTACCATTGGAGTACATACTCGTTTATAATCTTCCATTCCATACTTCTTCAGAATCTGCTTGAGATATTTATTTTGTGAAAGAAAGATACCATTTTTTTTTTGCTGAACTTGTAGACCAAGAAAATAAGTAAGCTCACCAAGTAAGGACATTTTAAATTCTCCCTATATAACCAAAGAAAAGCTTTGACTCATAGATTCTTCATTGCTACCAAAGATGATATCGTTAACATAAATAACAATAATTAGTAGTTTATCATTCTCAATCTTGGTGTATAATTTGTTGTTTGCAGATCCCTTTGTAAACCCTTGTTGTTGTAGATATTTGTCAAGGCGATAATACCAAGCCCTTGGAGCTTGTTTGAGTCCATAAAGAGCCTTTTTGAGCTTGCATACAATATTTTCATCATTTTCTAGAATGAATCCTTCTGGTTGTTCAATATAGGCTTCTTCTTCTAACTCTCCATTAAGAAATGCAAATTTTACATACATTTGATACACTTTGAATTTCTAAAAACTTGAAAGAGAAAGAAACATTCTTAGGGCTTCAAGTCTGGCAATAGGTGTAATTTTTTCTTCAAAATCTATACCTTCTTGTTGAACATACCCTTTACATACAAGTCTTGCTTTGTTTCTAATAACCTCTCCATTTTCATTCAATTTATTCTTGAATATCCATTTTCTTCCTATAACATTTTTATCAAGAAGTCTAGGAACTAGTTCCCAAGTATCTCTCTTTTCAATTTGGTCAAGTTCTTCATTCATTGCCTTAACCCAAAATTCATCTTTTCTAGCTTCATTAACATTATTTGGTTATATGGACGATATTAATGCTAGATAACCAGAATTTCCTACAAGAGTTCTTCTTGTTTGTACTCCAGACCCTTTTTCTCCTACAATTTGAGATTCTTGATGATTCTTTTGAACATACCTGGATGGAGTATTTTCCCTATCAATTGTATCTTCTGATGATGCTTCATTGGTTTCTTTCTCTATATCATTTTTATTTGATACAGGAGAGCATTCACTGTCTTCCTCATTGTCATCATTCTTTCTATGTTACAGATATCTACATGCTTCATCAATTACTACATCAATGCATTCAACAATTTTACAAAGTCTCTTGTTATAACATTTGTATCCTTTACTTCTAGATGAATAACCAAGATAATCCCTTCATCCTCTTTGGGTTCAAACTTACCATGTTTTTCATCAGTATTTTTGACGAAACATTTGCTTCCAAAAACTCTAAAGTGTTTTATAGTAGGAGGCTTACCATACCAAAGTTCATATGGAGTTTGATCACTATTTACCCAAACATTAGCTTTGGTTAGAATAGTCATGGTAGTAAATGCAGCTTCACCCTAGAAGGTGGCAGGAGTTCCAGATTCATTAATCATAGCTCGAGTTATTTTTTTAACTATTCTATTCACAAAAAGTAAAACAAATCATCTGATATGAATTCTCCCCCTTGCTCAAATCTGAGACATTTGATTTTTCGATCTGATTCAATTTCAACTAAAGCTTTGGAGGCTTTACAATCTTCAAATGCTTCATCTTTATTCTTTAGTAGACCTATCCAACACATTCTAGATGAATCATTAATGAATAAAATAAAGTATTCTTCTCCACAACGCGAGTTTTTCCTTGTTGGTCCACACAAATCTGTATGGATGAGTTCAAGAGGTTTACCTGGTGATCCTTCTTTTTCACTAAAAGGAACTCTAGTTTTATTTCCAACTTGACATGGTTTGCATATGGTATTTTCTGGGATGCTGATATCTACAAGATCACGAACCACCTTGAGCCTGCATGATTTTCTTATTTGAGAAAAGCTTAGATGCCGCAATCTTCTGTGCCATAACCAGTTTTCATCTATTTTTCTTAGAAGGCATTGTTTTTGTCCTCCTTTCAGTATGAACATATTGTTTGGAGTTCTTGTACCTTTGATTATAGTCTCTCCTGTATCAATCTCACGAACCACACATATGTTTAATAGAAACACAAATTCATTTCCTTGATCACACATTTGACTGACACTCAACAATTTATGTTTTAAACCATCAACATACATGACATTTCCAGCTTTAACCTTTTCTTTCAAATAAACAGAACCTTTACGTTTAATGACAATAGTGTGTCATTTCCAAAGGAGACATTCTTTTCCTTTTCTAAAGCATTATATGAATGAAGTTTCTCTTTATTAATTGTCATTTTTTTAGAGAATTTGTTGTCAATGTACCACTGATTTTCTTGTTCTTCTACAAACAGAGCTATGCCACATCTTTCTTATTGAAATTCCTTCTTTCTCCATATCCTGGAATTTGATGATGTTTGCTCCTTTTAAAGTGTTGGCCAAAATTTTCTCCCACATTCATATTCTTCATGAACAAAGTTATTAGAAAATGAACATTCAATTTCATCTTCGGGAGGAGAAAAGTTATTATAAGAGCTTTTCTTGATTCTTGTTACGCTCCTTTGATTTCGTGCTTCTCTAGTCATGATAGTTTTGTAAGAAACACATTGAGCAACCTTATTCCCAAATTTATGCCATGAAAAACATTGTCCATTAAAGAAGTTTCTATGACCATAGAATATTTTGGTATTGTTTACCTTTTGGTTGGTGCTTTTATTGATGTTCATCCTTGGACTAAATTTAGCATGATTTACCTGGTGAGTACTTTTGGGCTTTTGCTGACAATTGACATACTGTTCATTGGTCTTTTCTGCATCAAGATAGCTTTTGGTGGAGGATGATGGATTTTGTGATTGTGATGATTCTTCAGTATATCAAAGACCTATCTTTATAAGAGAAGAGCGCTGAACCTTGATGATTTCATTTAATGTTTATGATCCTTTAGAAAATCAAAGATTAGGAGATTTTGTCTTCTCAAGTTATTTTCTTAGACCCACAACTTCACATTGTAGTTTTTCATTGTGCTTTTCTCTTTCAGTGAGATGATGTGTCAACATCTCTATGATCATATTATTTTCCTCCAAACAAATTTTGAGTTTACTGATTTCTTCTAGAAAGTCTTCCTCTTCTAAGACATCCAAAAAATCATCATTGTCATAAGCCATGAGTAGTTTATAATCTTGTTTAGTTTCATCTTCATCACCATTAGATAATCATCACTATCTTTATGAGTATAGTAACTTCTTCTATTAACAACCTATATTCTATATCCTTTTGCAGATTCTTTTCCTTTTTCATGATTATCTTTATGAGGACATTTTGTAGCATAATGGTCAACCCTACAACAAGAAAATCATTTGAATGGTAGCTTACCTCTGAATCTTCTGGAGCCCCGTAAGAGCTTCTTGACAAAGTTTACCTCATCTTATTCTTCTAAAATATATCTTGATTCATTTTTCTCTTCCTTTTCTTTTCCTTTAGTTGAATCTTTGAAAGCGGCTTCTATCATGTCTGATGTACCTCCTTTCCTCATTTCAAAGGTAGTTATAATTCCATGAAGTTGAACCATAGTAATATATTGAAGATCGTGATTTTCTTCTATGGCAGATACTTTTGAATCGAATTTAAAAGAAAATGATCCCAAAATGTTCTCTACTAAAGTTGCCTCCTTTATCTCTTCACCCAAATTGTTCATACAATTAACAATCTCATCTACACTCGAAAGCTAACTAGAAATAATTTCATCACTATGCATCTTAAGAGTTTCATACTGAATTATAAGAGTTTGGATCTTACGACATTTTACCTGCGAGTCTCCTTCGTAGCTCTAAATGATTTTGTCCCATATCTCTTTGGATATCTTGAGTTGCATGAATTTGATGAATTCTAATTCTGACAGACTTCCCAATAAAGTATTGACTACTTTGGCATTCATTTTTATAACTTCTTACCTGCTATCTATAGGTAATGCTGCCGGAAATTGGTATCCACCTTCCACAATTTCCCAAACATCGGCTCCAAGTGACTAAAGATAGGTTCTTGTTCGTATTTTCCAATATACCAAGTTGTTCCTATTGAAGATTGGTGGTCTGATAGATCCCCTACCTTCGTGATTTTTCATATTGAAATATCTTCCTTCAAGTAGTCAAGCTTGTTATAAAGGACCTTCTCTGATACCAATTGTTGGAAATAATACCGAGAGCAGGGGTGAATCAATATTTACAATTCAACAAATTTTCATTTCCCAATTAGATTTATATATGCTACTTCAGTGAAGTGAACTTGCATGTGCATGCTACTATGATTAAAGAAACCAGTGTATACCCAAAGAACTTATGATTTAGTTCATTTATCATGTGTTGATCTGTAATCAATGCATCAGTATCTTATTATACTATAACTATGTGCAGTAATAACATAATAAACCATAACACATAAGAAATGCACATGAACACTGATATTTAATGTGGAAACCCAATAAGGGAGAAAAATCACATGTTGTTGTCATGTATGTCTTCTTAATATAAAGAAAATCGGTTTACAATCTTTTACTAGTGTAGAATCATCCTAGTACACAGGCACCCACCTATGAAGGCTACAACCTTCTCTCATTTTCCAGCTTCTACTGGAATGGAGCTACAATCCCCTAGCTCTTGTACTAGCCGATATGTTTACTAGTATGTAGGCACCTACCTAAAGAAGGCTACGACCTTCTCTCTTCCTCCAGGGACCTCATTTCATAAATTTTCAGACTGTATACTCCTGGTACACAACAACACACTATGAAGCCCATGTTTCATCAAATTTTCACACTAGACCCATCAGAAACTTTGAAGCTCAAACTCTATAATAATAATTGTATCAACTAACAACTAGTCAATCGAAACAGTCAGATCACTGTCACGAGAACACTATACTGAACCCAAAAACCTACATCATCATTCAAAAGTAGGTGCAACCTCAAAAATCATATGTCAGAATGTATACACTCCTTTAATGAACCCAACCTGTGTGTATACGCTACTTCCTGTAACAAAAACTGCACCTACCTCCAAACTACTAAATCATACAAACTTCTGAATCAAATATGTACCAACTAGTAATATTTTGAACATCTACTGTCGATTTACAAAGATCCAGATAGTTAACAGCAAAGATAACCCTTCTCACTTAATCAATCAATCAATCAGACACAAAATCCTTATGCATTCAGTTTTACTTTAATATCTAAGAAGACTTCAATGACAGACAGTAGTAAAATAGTAGCACTAATTAGATATATCAGTCATTTCTGAGCAACAACCTTTTTCTTTTGTATACAGTACTTGGAAGAGTCAAACCTGCATGTATACGCACCTTTACAAAGGTGAACTAGTGTATAGATCTAAAAATATTAACTTACAAACTTGTTGCTATTCTAGACTTCATACATACCCAGATCATGATAGAATAAAACATTCGAAAGAAATCATATCTAGATCAACCAATATCAGATCATACAATGATAATTCATTTCAGGTCTCATGATCCTCATCCAAAAATGTATCCAAGGTGCACAAAATATTTTAGATCATATCATAATCATGGCCCTGCAACATAAAATATACTTCAAATAAAAGCATTCCTGAGAAAACCTTTTACTTGCACACTTGGTCCTTTGATCTTCTCCTCCTTATATAGTTTTCGGCCTTCCTCAATACCTCAAACAAAAACAACACTTAGAGCCTGTTGTATTCTTCGACGGGATCAAATAACCATTACTTCGCTCAATATTATGGGGTAATACCATGGTATTGACCCTTTGTATTCATTAATCCTAAATTTCCTTGATTTTCCAACCCATACACGCTTTTCCTCTTGTGAAAGTGTGTGTGTATGTATACACCCCTTTTCTTATGTGAACCAACATGCATACGTTGCTTGGATTAGGTGAACCTATGTACACAGCTTAAAGTGACTTAAAACATCCTTTTTCTTCAACTCCTTGATTCTGATTTGTATTCCTTTGTTACAACTTCATGTTCTTTTATACAACTTCCCTGTTACCTCTGAATTGACTTGTTGGAATGTGAGTTTTCCTTTATCAAATCTGAGCTAACCTGAGTGAGTTTCCATCAAGGAAAACACTTGTATCATAATGCCAACAATCTATGCCTTTGGACTTGAAGGCAACCATATTAGTGTTGATTACTACAAGTTGTAGAAACTGTAAGCTGTAGAAATTGTTAGCAGTAGAAACTGTTAGAGATATCAAGCAACACCAAAATACTCTCCCTCTTTGACATCCAGCGTAAAGGGAAGACCAAGATCTCCCCCTTTGAGATACACTATGTTGACCATGCTCCCCTTGAGTCTATAAAGATATGTTTCAAAAGAATAAAATGACTCTATAATTCAACCATGTGATCACCAATGACTCATACTTACATCAATCACCAAACCAAGTTGGGATACACCAAATTTGACTCATCCAACCAACCAAGTGGGGATATACCTATTTTTTATACATGGCTAAAATATAAAATCAATGCATTCAACAATTTTTTGAAGCCTCTTGTTATAACATTTGTATCCTTTACTTCTAGATGAATAACCAAGAATAATTCCTTCATCTACTCTGGGTTCAAACTTACAAAAATTTTCATCAGTCTTCTTGATGAAACATTTTCTTTCAAAAAATCTAAAGTTTTTTTACAGTAGGAGGCTTACCATACCAAATTTCATATGGAGTTTGATCACTATTTACTCAAACATTGGCTTTGTTGATAATAGTCATGACAGTAAATGCAGCTTCACCCAAGAAGGTGGTAGGAGTTCCAGATTCATCAAGCATAGCTCGAGCCATTTGTTGAATTGTTTTGTTCATTCTTTCCAATACACCATTTTGTTGAGGAGTTCTGGTAACAAATAACTGGATTTTTGTTCCATGTTGTTCACAAAAGTAAAAAAAATCATCTGATATGAACTCTCCCCCTCGATCAGATATGAGACATTTGATTTTTCAATCTGATTCATTTTAAAATAAATCTTTGAAGGCTTTAGACCTTTCAAATTCTTCATGTTTATTCTTTAGTAGACATATCCAACACATTCTATAGGAATCATCAATGAATAAACTAAAGTATTCTTCTCCACGAGGTGACCTTTTCCTTGTTGGTCAACACAAATCAGTATGGATGAGTTTAAGAGGCTTACTTGTTGATCCTTCTTTCTCACTGAAATGAACTCTGGTTTTCTTACCTAATTGACATGGTTTGCATATGGTATTTTCAGGGATGCTGATATCTGGAAGATCATGAAGCGCCTTGAGACTGCATGTTTTTCTTATTTTAGAAAAGCTTAGATGCCCCAATCTTCTGTGCCATAACCAATTTTCATCTATTTTTCTTAGATAGCATTGTTTTTGTCCTCCTTTCAATATGTATATATTTTTTGGATTCTTGTACCTTTGATTACGGTCTTTCCTATATCAAGCACACGCACCACGCATCCATTTTATCGAAATATAACTTCATTTCCTTGATCACACATTTGACTGACACTCAACAATTTATGTTTTAAATCATCAACATACATGACATTTCCAGCTTTAGCCTTTTCTTTCAAATAAATAGAACATGTACCTCTAATGACAAATGGTATGTCACTTCCAAAGGAGACATTATTTTCCTTTTCTAAAGCATTATATGAATGAAGTTTCTCTTTATCACTTGTCATGTGTTTAGAGCATCCGTTGTCAATGTACCACTGATTTTCTTGTCCTTCTACAAACAGAGCTATGCCACATATTTCTGATTGAAATTCCTTCTTTCTCCATACCGTATAATTTGATGATATTTTCTCATTTTGAAGTGTTGGCTGAGATTTTCTCCTACATTCAGATTATACATGACCAAAGTTATTAGAAAATTAACATTCAATTTCATCTTCAAGAGGAGAAAAATTATTATAATAACTTTTCTTGATTCCTATTACACTCCTTTGATTTCGTGCTTCTCTAGTCATGATATTTTTGTAAGCAACACATTGAGCAGCCTTATGGCCAAAGTTATGGCATGAAAAACATTGTCCATTAAAGAAGTTTCTATGACCATAGAATCTTTTGGTATTGTTTACCTTTTGGTTGATGCTTCTATTTATGTTCATCCTTGGAGTAAATTGAGAATGATTTACCTGATGAGTACTTTTAGCCTTTTGCTGACGATTGATATACTATTCACTGGTCCTTTTTGCATCAAGATAGCTTCTGGTGGAGGATGATGGATTTTGTGATTGGGATGATCCTTCAGTATATCCAAGACATGTATTTATAAGAGGAGATTGCTAAACCTTGATGATTTAATTTAAATTTTATAATCATTTAACAAATCTAAGATTAAGAGATTTTGTCTTCTCAAGTTCTTTTTGTATACCCACAACTTCACATTCTAGTTTCTCATTGTGCTTTACTCTTTCAGGAGTTGATGTGTCAACGTGTCTATGATCATATTCTTTTCTTCCAAACATATTTTGAGTTTACTGATTTCTTCAAGAAAGTCTTCCGCTTCTAAGACATCCAAAAAATCATCATTGTCATAAGCCATGAGTAGTTAATAATCTTATTCAGTTTCATCTTCATCACTATTAGATAATCCATCACTATCTTCATGAGTATAGTAACTTCCTCTATTAACAACCTGTTTTCTATAGCCTTTTTCAGATTCCTTTCCCATTTCATGATTATCTTTATGAGGACATTTTGTAGCATAATGGCCAACTCTACCACAAGAAAAGTATTTGAATGGTAGCTTACCTCTGAATATTCTAAAGTCCTGTTGAAGCTTCTTGACAAAGTTTAACTCATCTTCTTCTTCTGAAATATATCCTGATTCATTATTCTCTTCCTTTAGCTGAAGCTTTGAAAGCGATTGCTCTCATGTCTGATGGACCTCCATTCCTCATTTAAAAGGTAGTTAAAATTACAAGAAGCTGAACCACAATAATAGATTGAAGATCCTGCTTTTCTTCTATGGCAAATACTTTTGACTCAAATTTAGAAGACAATGATCTCAAAATTTTCTCTACTAAAGTTTCCTCCTTTATCTCTTCACCCAGATTCTTCATACAATTAACAATCTCATCTACACACAAAAAGTAACTAGAAATACTTTCATCACTATGAATCTTAAGAGTTTCATATTGAATTCTGAGAGTTTGGAGCTTAGAACATTTTACCTGGGAGTCTCATTCGTAGCTCTGAATGAGTTTGTCCCATATCTCTTTGGCTATCTTGAGTTACATGAATTTGATGAATTCTGATTCTAATGGACTTCCCAATAAAGTATCTGTAGGTATTGTTGTTGGAAATTGGTATCGTCCTTCAACAATTTCCCAAACATCAGCTACAAGCCACTGAAGATAGGATCTCGTCTGTATTTTCCAATATACCAAGTTGTTCCCATTGAATATTGGTGGTTTGATAGATCCAATGCCTTCGTGATTGTTCATCTTGAAAGGTCTCCCTTCAAGCGATCAAGCTTCTTCTGAAGGCCCTGCTCTGATACGAATTGTTGGAAATAACAATGAGAGGGGAGGTGAATTAGTATTTACAATTCAACAATTTTTCATTTCCCATTCAGATTTATATACGCTACTTCAATGAAGTGAACTTGCATGTGCTCACTACTATGATTAAGGAAACCAGCGTATACCCAAACAACTTATGATTTAGTTAATTTATCACTTGTTGATATTTAATCAGTGCATCAGTATCTTATTATATAGTAACTATGTGTAGTAATAACATAATAAACCATCGCACATAAGCAACACACATGAACAGTAAGATTTAATGTGGAAACCCAATGAGGAAGAAAAACCACCTACTGCTGTCATCTTGTCTTCTTAATATAAAGAAATTTGGTTTACAATCTTGTGCTGGTGCAAACTCATGCCAATATGCAGGCACCCACATGTAGAAGGCTACAACCTTCTCTCATTTTTAGCTTCTACTAGAAGGGAGAAACAACCCCCTAGCTATTCTACTAGCCCATATGTTTACTAGTACGTAGGTGCCGACTTACAGAAGGCTACAACATTCTCTCTTCCTCGAGGGACCATGTTTCATATATTTTTAGACTGTATACTCCTGGTACACAACAACACACTATGAAGGCCACGTTTCATCAAATGTTCACACTAGATCCATTAGAAAATTTAAAGCTCAAACTCTATAATAATAACTGCATCAACTAACAACCAGTCAATCTAAACAATCAGATCACTATCACCAGAGCACTATGCTGAACTAGAAACCTGCATCATCATTTAGAACTAGCTGCAACCTCAAAAATCATTCGTCAGAATGTATACGATACTTTAATGAACCCAACCTGTGTGTATACACTACTTCCTGTAACAAAAACTGTGCTTACCTCCAAACTGCTGATTCATAAAAACTTCTGAATCAAATATGTACCAAC
Organism: Pinus tabuliformis; assembly: GCA_031772625.1. NCBI lineage: Eukaryota > Viridiplantae > Streptophyta > Pinopsida > Pinales > Pinaceae > Pinus > Pinus tabuliformis. The sequence goes on from CM062817.1 coordinate 1,335,271,940, forward strand.
CAGTAATATTCTGAACATTTACTATGAATTTACAGAGATCCAGATAGTCAAAAACAAAGATAACCCTTCACAGTTAATCAATCAATCAATCAGACACAAAATCCTTAAGCATTCAGTTTTAATTTCATAGCTAAGAAGAATTCATTGACAGACAATAGTAAAATAGCAGCACTGATCATATATATCAATCATTTCTGAACAACAGGATTTTTCTTTTGCATACGCTATTTGGAACAGTCAAACCTGCATGTATACATGCCTTTACAAAGGCGAACCAATGTATAGATATGCAAATATTAACTTACAACTTTGCTGCTATTCCAGAGTTCATACATACCAAGATCATGAAAGAATAAAACATGCAAAAGAAATCAGATTTAGCCCAACCAATATTAGATCATACAATGATAAGTCATTTCAGGTCTCATGATCCTGATCCAACATTGTATCCAAGGTGCACAAAACGTTTTAGATCATATCATAACCATAGCCCCTGCAACATAAAATATACTTTAGATAGAAGCATTCCTGAAACCCTTTTACTTGGACACTTGGTCCATTGATCTTCTCCTCCTTATATAGTTTTTGGCCTTCCTCAATAGCTCAGACCAAAACAACACTTAGAGCCTTTTTTATTCTTGGATGGGATCAAATAACCATTACTCCGGTCAATATTGTGGGCTAATACCATGGTATTGACCCTTGGTATTCTTTAATCCTAAATTTCCTTGATTTTCCAACCCATACACACTTTTCCTCTTGCGAAAGTGCGTGCATATGTATACGCCCCTTTTCTTATGTGAATCAATGTCTATAAGCTACTTGGATAGGTGAACGTTTGTATACAGCTTAAACTAACTTAAAACAACCTTTTTCTTCAACTTCTTGATTCTGATATGTAGTCCTTTGTTCCAACTTCATGTTCTTTTGTATCATTGCCCTATTACCTCTGAATTGACTTGTTGCAATTTGAGCTTCCCTTTATCAAATATGAACTGACCTAAGTGAGTTGCCATGAAGGAAAATCCATGTATCATAATGCCAGCAATAAGTAGAATTAAAAAAATGCAATATTTTTTATAAATCCTAAAATCACTCCATAAAACCATCCATTAATCACTCCATAAATCATATTTTTATCAATTCTAAAATAACTCAATAAATCATCCATAAATCACTCATGTGTTTTGTGAGGTAGATTTCTTTTGATTTATGGATAATATATCTAAAACTATGACTCATTGGTTCTAAAACACATAAAATATACCAAGTTGAAAATATAATTTATTTACATAGAAGAATATAAATTATTTTTAATATAACAATTAACAATTAATTTTTGTAATATTCTTGTAATTAAGAATTAGAAGAATATTCTTCTTGTAATATGAACATAAGATTTAATAATATTTAACTATTCAACAACACTCATTTTACGAGAGTTTTATGGTAGCTTATGTCAAGGATATTACAGTAATTCATAGAAATAGAGCAACTATGACCCTCCTGTCAGACATTAATCAAGGCCGACGATGTTGGACATAGGGTAGTGTCTCAATGCATGTGAATGAGAAGATGACCATAATTGTAATATCCCTGTAAACTGCTGACGTTCATAATTTTATTTGAAAGGTTCTTATTTAATTATCATGCTTAATGTCTGAAAAAATGGCTAACCATCAAGAACCATTTTGATTAGTTGGTAACTAATTAGAATCAAACCAAGAAAATATTTTCACATATGGTAAGGGTTTCATACGCACCCTTTTTCCACCACTAGTGGAAAAATGAAAGGGTAGTATTGTTGTCTTATGTTACATTGTAAGTTGTAATGGATATAGGTTGAGGTTGTCAATCTTGTGGGTTTTGGATCTTATGGGCTCAATCTCCTCTTGCCTTGTTCTCCACATTCAAGTCTCATCTCATGTGAGAACTAAACTTTTAAATTTGAGAACTCTTCTTGGGATAGTATTTAAATTTAAACCTCATACATTCATAATTTTTTCTATATCATCACATAAGCATTACAAAGGGTTGGGGGAAAAGGAACCAAAGTTTGAAACCCTAATGTTCCTTTATTTAGTTTTTTTCTAATCATTTGAAGTGGCAAATTTTCTACGTGATTCTTCGTTGATGTGTTTCCTTGCAGGCTACTATAGTCTTGTCATACTAAGACTATTGGTTCATTTAGCATTCATGCTATCTTATATAAAGAGAACAATGTCTTAGGGTTTGTTTTCATTTTGTCGGGGTAGCCAAGTTTAGAGAACCTGAGAACTCTTCTTGGAATTATCTTGATAAGTGGCTTGATCATCGTCAAACAACATTCCCTCTCTTAAGATCTTTTCTTATACTCGAGAAAATACTCCATATCTAGTGGTATAAAAATCACGTGGTGGACTTATTTGGGGTTATGGAAATTGTTCCAAGGTTTTGTTGCAGAGGTTGTGCATGTCTAGTCTATTGAGAATACTAGTAAAGAATCGACAATTTGAAAGATAAGTTAATTGTGCTATTTTTTGAAAAGTTTTCATAGTTTAAGAACAACATAATTAATGATGTTATATGTTTGACAAAAGAGCATGTGAACCCTGCACCAAAAAATAATAATTTATTGGAAAAGAAAATGTATATTTGCATGCAGAAAAATAATAACTATTAAATTAGATTTCATGAAAAGAAATATGTCTTTGCATGCATGGAAAGAATTAGGTTTGAATTATTGAAAAGAATATGTCATTATTTTTATAGTTTTTTGAAAAGAATATGTGCTTATACACACATAGATAATAACTATTGTGTTAGTGAATCCTAAAAAAGATCATGTATTTATATGCACAAAAGTAAATAGATATTGTGTTATATTTCTTGGGAAAGAAATGCAAATTTGCATGCAATATTGTGTTAGATTTTTGTTGAAAAGAACATGCATTTTCATGCATAAGTATAATGTCTATTGAGTTAGTTCTTTTGGTAGAAAGTACATAATTGCATGCACAAAGAAACTAGTTGAGGGGCTAGTTTCCTTTGAATAAATTTTATATAATTACATGCACAAGGGTTATAGTTTATATGCTAGTATCCATTAAAAGAATATGGGTAGTTGCAGTGGTTTTCTTTTCGATAAGAATGTGTTCCTATGTGAGAATAATAGTTAATGTGGTATTTATCTTAGAAACATTTCCCCTCTTATTATGCAAATATATGGTAATAACCATCGAGGTTCTTTAATATCATTGTGTTTTATGGGTAGAAGTGGAAAGTAATTGTTTCTCTTCTCATGGTACATGTGAAATAGGGATAAGTGAGCATGCATTGGTAATATTTATGTATTTTACATTATACATGCGATTTATGGATGGACATACATGTGTCATAACCATACACATGTAAAGATAACTATACATTTTTTTATTGTTATGTGCTTTTAATTAAGGCATGTGCAATGTTTTTAAAAGATGTATGTCTCGATATTTTATTTACATTTTATGTATGCACATGAATATATATTTAAAGCATCACTAATAAAGATTTATTATTGATTTCATTAACATTTCATCTAATCATGATATCAATGTGTAGAACAATAGTAGTTGTAGTAAAGGATTGTGACGTGTGTGAATGATAGATTATGTTTAATATTATCGAAGGAAATGAAGTAATGGTCCATGCAGATGGAGGAATTTCATCTAGAAGATAATCTACCACCGATGGAAACAATTGGGCCACAAAGACATAATGTTGGAGGATTTGTGGGTAAATGATATCACGATTTATGTAATAACTTATAGCTAGTTATGATGTATTTAAAATGATATTTCATTTTAATATTTTATGAAAATGGTCAAGGGATGGACTCCCTTACAACCATTAAGTGAGGGGTGAACACCCTCATGACACTTAATAAAATAAAACGCCTGTTTATTTTTCCCTATAGGGTTTCTAGGGTATATCATTTTCCAATGTTGTTTTTCCTTTTGTGTCATTTTAATGATGTTACCTCCTTTCATGATATGACATTTACATTATTAAGCATGTGATTAACTTACGTAGTTAAAGAATCATAGAAATGATGCAAGGTTACAATGGGATGTTTTATGCTCAACAATGGTTGTTATGTTATGTAACTTACTATTCCATTTATAAATTTAAGGTATGTAATTATGATGATTTAATTTATTGATTAGTTAAGGAATATGGAATAGGTAATTCATAGAGTTACTTGCTGGTAATTCTGTAAAAGAATTCTAATCCTATATACATTTCAATGAGGTTTACTAGGAGATGTTATAATAATGAAGTGCTTGATGGAGTTTATTTTCATGTCAGGCTTAGCATTATAGAGCATTGGACAAGTAACTGAATTGATTATCAAAGATCGACTGAGAAATGCAAATTATTAGTATTACTAATAGGGTGATAAGTACGCAAGGGGGAATTACATAGCGAAGGGCCTCCATTTTGAGTGGGATAATAATATGTGGAGGAATTGTGGTTATCCTTGGAAACAATTTCAAATTTTAGTCTGTTGCGACCTAAAAAGTAGATTGAGGGTTGTGGTTCACACTCCACAACCTAGACAACTAGTTTTTAAAGCCCAAAACCCACAAAGAAGGAATTTTCTACTTTTCTTAATTGGTGTCACACATCAGCCGTGAAAATTTTCTACTCTTTAGATAGCTAAGCATTGTCCTATTACTGGGTTCATTTTTTATAGGCATGTTTATTGGTTGCATGTTCTATCAATGTTTCTAGGCTTATCAAGCTTTATTTCTAGGGCTTTTCTGGTGTTTCTAGAATCACCATTTCATTTCCTTTCTTTGTTATTGTGGGTATGGAGAGGCTAGGGTAGCACAAGAGAACTCTAGAACTAGGATGAATTGAAATAAAGTGTCTATTGTGGGAAGGTTGTATTTCATTTATGTTTGTAATACCCCTTTGTTTTTATGTAGCTATATATATATATATATATATATATATATATATATATATATATATATATATATATATATATATATATATATATGTATATATATATGTATATATATATCTATATATATATATATATATATATATATATATATATATATATTGAACTAATTATATATGATGGCTAAAAAGCCATGGTGGACTAAAACTAAGGTGAACAATAAAATATGATGATGTAATAAATGAATTTGTTAATAGAAAAATTTAGAAATTACTTGGGAAAGTAACACTAGAGTTAAGAGGTTCTTCCCAAGTTCTGGAAACTAGTGTTGGTCGATGAAATCAAACTAATCTTCCCTTAGAAAACTCCTAAAACTCCCTAGGAGTTTATTAGCAGGATTTAATATGATGGGAAAGAAAATCTATTAAATCACTCAGTTGTAGAAAAACATTGAGTAAAGGGTGCAATAAAGTTCCGCATGAGACCAAAGAAGGATTTATGGAGAAAAGAAGGAAATCCTAGACTAGTGGGTTGGAAGACCCTAAAAAGTGGGATGCCACTAAGGAGATATCTTCTAGGGAATTAAGGTGTAAAATAACCTATCTTGAATCAGAAGAGGTTGTTGATTCCTTTCGAAACATATCTCTAATGGGGGAAACTAGATGATCAGTTCATGGTTTGGAGGAAGATGTTTCACTCTAGTGCAGTTTTGGTTATAAACCTGGTTAGACTTTCTATAAAGTTATTAACTATGTGTTTGACGAAAATTGTGAACATATGGTTTAATTTCTAAGAATTTAATAGGAATTATAATATGTGTAACTCATTAGTGTATTTTTATTCTTTATCATATGGATTACAAAAATTATTGAGTATGGATAGAGGGAAGTAGTTTTATAATTATGGGAAATTATATGTGTTTAGAAAATAAAAAATTTTAGTAAAAATTTATGTGTACTTAACTGGTTGGGAGGGCTTACATTAGAATGCTTATTTTAAAGAAATTGTTTTAAAATTATTGGCTTTAGTTATTTCCATTACATTTTATTGAATTTTTGGATGCTTTGAACGCACCCATAAAATTGGGGTGTAGGCTAGTTCACCTAATATTTCTCATATATATTCACAAGAGGCAAATTAGAGCTTCCAAAAAAATAGATATGGTGGCTAAATTGATTCTCGCCTTCGAGTTATAGGGTGATTTAATGTTCTATATATTTTACTCAGGATCCTTAATTTTATACAACTTAAAGGTTACTTCTAGCAACATTGATAGTAACATTGTCTCTGTTTCTCTTGAGAGAAGAGAAATGTTCCTAAGTTACCTATAGCGGTATACCCAATGGAACCAAGCTAATAATATCTAGTAAGAGAAAGTAAAGGAAAAAAATATTAATAAAACATATTGTTCAACATAAAAAACAATAAACTGGATTAAGAATTCGACGAGTAGGATATATTTGAAAATTTTGGAAGAGGAGTATTTCCCTCAAGCCTCTGGTAGAGATGAAGAGGGTTGGGGAAATTTTTGATACCAATTTTTATGGGTAAATGCTAATTCATTCCTCCAGAGGAAGAAAGGACTAATATAAGGGTTTTAGCCAGTTGCCTGAGTTATTTACGTACAATGTTGACATAAACTCCATGTGAGGTGGTGAAGGGTAACAAAATATATGTTTAAATCACAACAACCTCGACACAAATTGCCAGAGCTGAAAACTAGTGAAACTAAACTGCCTAGTTGAAGATGGTCATAACATAAATAGACACACACACACGTAGATATTACACACACACACACACACACACACACACACACTCGAAAACAAATACTTGGAAACCAAAATCAACATTTCCTTAATCACTATAATCGAATGGAGTTGTGGGATTTACTATTCATACATGTGTACATGGACAATATGAAAATGATAGATTTCATCATAGTAGTAGTAAACATTACTTCTAGATTTAATTCAGAAATTATAGAATTTTCACCATAACCCATCACTGGAAATGTTATCCAAACAAAATTTGAAACAGAGAATGAACATTGAAATTAATTGATAAGACTACACATGAACGAATCTTTCACAATACATGAAATTAAGGATTCATACTCATATATTCAAATTAGGAAGGAAATTTGAGAGTACATCTCTTAAAATAATATCACCCAAGACTTTCTAGTGAAAGCATGTGTGTTGATCTAGTGAGAGGTGTAATTCCCTCTTAAATATTTACATACTTGAAGTAGATAAACATTAACCCCATAAAAAATCAAGGTTTCATCTCTTAAGTCTATGATCAGGCCAGAAAGAAGCAAAGGAAATCAATAACAACCCTAGCAAAGAAGAAACTACACACACAAGGATACAAATCACCATTGTCTGCATTCTATGTGAAACGCTCCATTCAGAAGCATAGGTTATGAGAAATAACGGACCTCGCATGAGTGAGAGAAGTCAGCCAATGAATGACAACATCTGAACACCTGTTGGGACTAGAAAGAGACAAACCCTTGAGTAAGTATGGGTTGAAGGTACTTACAAAAGAGGAATCTAGGATTAGTTCCAATCTTGTTGGATAAATAGAATAAAATAAATATGTAGAAAATGAATGAAAACAAAACATTCAACATAAATTGATTACCTGATGAGGGACTGCCTATTGTCGTAAGCCAGTATTTTGCCTGGAATGTACAGCGTAGGAAGGCAAAATAAAATGGTTACTTCAAATGGAGCAACTCTATAATAGCGGAGGAAAATAAAAATGCATACCCAACTAAGGAGAATACAGTTACTAAAAGTATAGCATGAGGCCATGTTGAGCCATGAGCAAAAAGTGTGCTCCGAAGGATTGTTCTCCTTCTGCATAATGATAATTAGGATTATAATTGTCACAATTATATAAAACAATGGATTGTACAAGTAACCCATAAATACTTTGGGGATATTTTTCAGTTGAACCAGGAAAGTCGAAAGACTTACCAAGGAGATAGAGTTAAGCCAACCATAGTTGAATTCACGTAATGAGAGCAAACCTAACTATGCTCCTTTATGGAAATATACAAGGCGAAAAAATAAAAATAAAAATCAATGATAATTTTTAGACAAAGAACAAATCAGGACATCTAGATAAGTTTTAAACCAAGATTTATGAAAAAATTACTTGCTTCATTGAGTGCTAGATACGTTGAAACTTTGGAGGATTCCACAATGCTTTGATAGAGATACCCAACTGTGAGTGTCTCCTTCCTCATCGTGACAGTTTTACAAGAGCAGACACTAAAGAGCGAGATAGGAAGCTTCTCGAATGAGCCACATTACAAACCCTACCGCTAGGGTAAGAAAAAAAACCATAATGGTCATCATATGAGTCCACATCAAATGCAACCATCAAAGGGTCGAGGGTACAATAGGCCATGTGAAAATCACATTTGCATGGCCTAGGTGGTGGGAGACCATTCAGCGTGAGAATCTAGTCCAGTGTATGAATAATACAATAACAAGATAGGTAGATTGGAAATAAAGTTAAGTTCTAAGTAAGAAGGGGATGTACTTATTTCCATATGGCCATTCTCTTTCACAATACATAGTTAAAATACCAAAGTAAGTGACAACATAGGCCTAGTTAAACATAAGAATTTATAACAACATTACCACCTCACTATGTACATCCTAGTCATTGGTCTTAACATCAGGGAAATAAATCATTCAACAATTTCATAAATGAAATGACATGTCAACCATGTATACTCCTTCATAATCATATGTCCAATATGTTACATAATAACCAAATTGGATAAGAATTGCTAACACCACGATTGTATATGTACACATTTGAAAACAAAGGAAATGATTAATGTTGTCAGGGAAAGGAAACCAACAAGTAGGTGTTGTACATACCTTATATGGGAATTCAGGAGGATCTTATATAGAATTTCTTTTTATGTAGATGGAGGAATGTTACAAATGGTATCAAAGCCTAGTTTCAACACGAGACCTACAAGGAACCATTGTAATAAAATAAAATATTTTCATAAATATCAATATGAAATACTGATAACAGATTGTATTATTTTATAAGGTACATAAGTGAAGTAGACCACCACCAAATGGCAAAAGATTCCCCTCTAGCCATAATAGTTGTTGAAGAATTGTATGTGGAATTGGGTAATGGAATTACCCCAGAAACCTCTTATTTTATGGTTGTCATCAGAAACCTACAAGAAGAGTTTACTTATCTCAGAAACAACAATGAACACATGCTAAAGGTTAGTGAGGAACAAGAAAGGATGATAAGGGACTTGACTGAAAATTCTAGCGATAGAAACATAAAACCCAAAGGGCTGAAGAGGTAAAAGTTGGAAGAAGAATTAGAGAATTTTGAAAGTGAAGGTGAATCAGATAGGACATATCTGAAATCACATAAATAAAAGAAGAAAATGGAGTTACAACTAGAGTTTCGGAAAATCGAACCCCCTACTTTTGATGGGGAAAAGTAAGAAGATGTGGAAGCATGACTTCTTAACATGGTAAGATACTTTAAGGTATATGAGTATTAGAGTAACTTAAAGGTTGGACTGGCTATTTACCTACTACAGGGAAAAGCTACTCTCTAGTGGAAAGAGGAAAAAAGTATACACCTGTTGGAAGAGAAGTTAGTTTCTTAGGAGGAATTTCATAAATAGTTTCATTCTAGGTACATGAGTGAGCCATAATACGATGATCATGCTAAGGAATTCCATGAGTTAAGGCTGGGATAGTTATCTATGGATGAGTTTATAACACAATTTACAAAATTATTATGGTGTGTTCCCTATATTAAAGAAAATAATGCTACGATACAATGATTTCTTACTTGTTTACTAGCTCCCTACAAAGAAAGGATTGAGTTTGAAAATCCTAAGTCAATGGTTGTGGTGGTAAGGAAAGCCAGATTGTACTATTAGCAGTTCAACAATAGAAGCTATTACTTAAAATCATGGAAAAATAAGGATAGAACCAAGTCTCTAATGAGTACAGAAAGACAAAGACCTCCTTATCTAAGAATTCTGGGGAGGATCATGAGAGGATGAAGTTCAACAAGGAAACTATAAACCAACTGACACAATCTCACACTGGGTCAAAACCCATGGAACTAAGAAACAAAAAGAGTAGTGGGGTCAAGGAAATCGAAATGTTTCACTGATGGGGCTATGGAAAACCACATTTATTAAGGGAATGTCTGCATAATCCATGATCTATTTGGAATATTCAAGTGCTCCATGAAGCAATAACTGTGAATGTTGTTGCCAAAAATTTTCCTAGGATCAGTAGGATAGTAGAGGAAAAACAAGTTGAGAAGCAATCTACCAGGATTGAGATTGAAGGTACTCTTTTAAACAATTCATTTTTTTTAATTGATCTAGGGGCTAGTTTAAGTTACGTTAGTCCCCAAATTGTGGAAAAATTTAAATTAAAATCTGAAAATTTTAAGAATTCATGGTTGGTACTGTTAGCAAATGGTACCAAAAGAAAGGTAACCAGTCAAATAATACACTATCTAATTGACTTAATTGGTTATCCTATAGAAGCATTTTTAAGCATTATTCCTTTAGGATCCTATAATTTATTAATAAGCATGGATTGGTTAGAGAAATAGGGAGTTGTTATAAAATTTTTGGAGAAAATTGTGAGTGGTATGGGTCAATATGGGAAACCCAGTTAATTAGCGGTAAACCAAAATCAATATTAGCCTGACAAGTTTTAGATTTACAGCTAAATAGGAATGCAAGAAAAGGATGCCAGATATACATGGTGGAAGTCGAAATAAATAAACAAAAATTAGAAAAGGAAAATTTAGAGGCCTTACTAGTCATCAATCAATTCCAAGATGTTTTTCTAAAGGAAATCCTAGGTTTACCCCTTCATAGAGACATATATTTCTCCATCAATTTAGTGCCATGTTCCATCACTGTGTTTAGAGCTCCTTACCGAATTAGCATACCGAAGTTATTAGAACTAAAAATGCAGTCATAGGAATTGTTAGACAAAGGTTGCATTAGACCCACGGTCTCACCAAGGCAAGCCCCTGTACTATTTTTCAAGAAAAACGATGGCACATTTAGAATGTTCATCAATTATCATCAATTGAATAAGTTAACTATGAAAAAATAAATCCTCGTTGCCCCAGATTGATGAGCTGTTCCATCAAGTGATGGGAGAAACTATATTTTCAAAGATTGATTTAAGGACTGACTATCACCAACTATAGATAAAGGATGAACATATTCATAAGACAAATTTCAAACCAAATATAGTCACTATGAGTTCTTAGTATTACCCTTTGGTCTCACTAGTGGACCAACAACCTTTATGTGTTTAATGAACAATGTAATCCACAAATACCTGGATAAGTTTGTGCTGGTATTCATAGATGACATTTTAATGTATTCCATAATGGAAGAGGAGAACAAATAACATATGAGACTACTGCTATAAACTTTAATAGAACATCGTCCACATGCTAAACTCAACAAATGGGAGTTTTACAAAGATATGACACAATATTCGGGTCACATCATTTCAAAGGAGAGATTGTTTATTGATTCGGGAAAGGTTAGGGCTATTATGAATTGACCCATACCCAAGTATGTGTCAGCAATTCGCTCATTTATGGAAATTACCGGACAATATTGAATATTTGTAGACGGCTTCTCAAAATTTTCTTATCCTATTACTTCCTTACAGAGGAAAGGAAAAAAAATATGAATGGACAACCAAATGCTAGGAAAGTTTTGTCAAGTTAAAAAAAACTTCTAACGATAGATCCTATACTAAAAATTGTATACCTAAATAAGGAATTTACCGTTTGTACTGATGCATCATTGGAAGACCTCGGGGGAATGTTGATGTGGGAAAATGCAGTAGTAGCCTATGAGTCTAGAAAAATGAAACCACATGAAAAAAATTATGTTGTGTATGACCTAGAACTAGCGGCAGTAATACATGCTCTAAAAATGTGGAGACACTATTTATTAGGAAAGAAGTTTACTTTGGTGACAAATCACATGACCTTGAAATATTTTTCTGGCCAACCTGATCTATATGCTAGACAAGCAAGGTAACTAGCTTTCCTCAGTGAGTTTGAATTTGATATAAATCACATAAAATGGAAAGTAAACAAAATAGAATATGCTAGACTTGCAGATTCTTTGATGGGAGTATCTGTTAGTAGAATTAGTACACATTTTGTGGAATAGATAAAAATTCAATACAATAAGATCATAAATATCTAGAAATTCAACAGAAATTACGACAAAAAGGAATTCTAAGATATGTTGAAAATTTTGAAAAAATTGCTACCCTACAACAATAGATTATATAATCCCAATGTGAGTGATTAGAAACAAATGATAATTGATGAATATCACAAGAAACCATATGCAAGACATCCCAGTTATCAAAACATGTTAACAACATTAAGAAAATAATTGTTTTGGCCATGTATAAAGAAAGAAGTTATAGAAAACTTAGCAAAATGTCTAGAATGTCAACAATTAAAGGAGAAACATCAACACCCTTCAGGATAATTGAACCCGCTTTCCATTCTTGAATGGAAATGGAAAGTGATTTCATAAAATATTATTACAGGATTTTCAAAGAAAAATGACAAGATTATTCCATTATGGTGGTGGTGGACACCCTGAGTAAAGCAACACATTTAATACCAGTGTTGTCTACTTTTTAGAACAACACAAATTGCTAATATTTCTATGAACAAAATTTTTAGACTACATGGGGTATCAAATATGCTAATGTCAAATAGAGATGCTAAATTTAGATCCAAGTTTTGGAAAGCTATATTTAGTGGCATGGGAACTTAATTAAATTTCAGCACTGCATATCACCCTCAAACAGATAAACAAACAGAAAGGACTAATCAGATCTTGGAGGATATGCTGCGAATGTACATCATGGAAAATCCTATTAAATAAGAGGATTTTATACATTTATCATAATTTAAATATAACAATAGCCACCAAATTTCAATAAAAATGAGTCCTTTTAAAGCTTTATATGGCAGAAAATGCCATACACTACTTAGTTGGAGGCAACCAAAAGATGGATTGATATTAGGATCAGATTCTTTGAAGGAAATGGAATAGTTGGTATGGAAGATTAGACAGAACATCAAAACTGCATAGGATAGGAAGAAAAAATATGTGGACAAGAAATGAAGCCATAAAGAATTCAATGTTGTAGACCATGTTTACTTAAGAGTTAAACCAAGGAAGAGTACTTGAAGAAGAGTGACATGTGAAAAATTATTTTGTGGGCCTTTTGAAATCTTGGACAATGTTGGTCCAGTAGCATATCAACTGTCTTTTCCCCAACCAAATTAAAGTTCACAATGTCTTTCATGTGTCCTTATTAAATAAATATGTTCACGATAATTCTCACTTGATTCATTGGAATATGATACAGGTGGAACGCCAAGGACATTTCCTGCCATAGCCACTCCTCATCTTAGATTGAAAATAAATCTTGCTCTAGAATCTAGTCATCGCTCAGGTTAAGTTGCAAAGGAGGAAATTTATACCTGAGGAGTATACTTGGGAGCTGGAGGAGACAATGAAATAATATAACCTAACATTGTTCAAGAATGAAGCAAGTGAACAATAGACATCAAGGACTATGTTAATTTGAAAAGAGGGGGAAGATTTAATCCCCTCTATTTCTATGTAAATATATATATTTTTTTAGATTGAACTAATGATATATGTGACGACTAGAAATGAATTGTGAACTTAAACTACGGTGAAAAAAAATATGATGATGTAATAAATGGATTTTATTAATAGAAAATTTTGGAAATTTCTTGTAAAGAAATACTAAATTAAAGAGATCCTTGTCAAGATTTGGAAACGAGTGTTGGTGGATGAAATCAAACTAATCTTCCCTTAAATAACTCATAAAATCCCTAGGAGATAACTACTAGGGTTTAATAAATTCAGAGAGAAAAGCTATTAAATCACTTCATTGTAGAAAAACATCGAGTAAATGGTGGAATAAAGCAACGCATGAGAGAAAAACGAGCTTTAAGGAATAAAGAAAGAAAGCCTGGGCTAGTGGGTTGGTAGATACTAAAATGCAGGACACCACTAAGGAAATATATTCTAGGGAAGTAAGGCATAAAATAACCTATCTGGGATCACAAGAGGTAGTTGATTCCTATCACATCCCCTTCTTAAAACCCCTATACAAAATTTGATAATCATCCACACACTAGCTCTAGAGGTAAACAAATTTTTTTTCATCTACATAAAATATGGGTAATAATCCTTTATTAAGGCATATTCTAATTGTTAAGGTTGGAAAGATATAGCAGCATTTGATGTTTCCCTCCATGGTTAAACATTAGAGTATTATGATAGGAATATTTATATTTAACATATAAATATGACATGGGTTAGATTCACTAACCCTACACTTACTACATTATTCCTATGGCGCTAAGCATACTTGACTCCTACCACTTATTATATACCAGGGATGCGAAGGTACATTCACCCTTTTCATACCATTCTTTCATGTAAATATCCCTTCATTTAATTTCACCTATACCTGCCTATCAATTCGTCCACTCATACTCCTCCAACTCATGGCATTTACGTGACTATCATGCACTCCTCTACCTCGTTTCCCCCTTCTCAAGGCTATCCTAGATCAATGGTGTTCATGTCTTGTTTCTAAATCGATGGTTCTCTTGCAATAAGCGTTTACCCTAATTCTCTTTTCTGTTTATCCCTCGAACTACTCTGGCTTTTTCTCTTTGTTGTCATGGTCACGAGAGTGCAATGGCTCCTTGTCCTTGTCGAAATGATGAAAGTGGAAATCCTGTGTTCCTAACACGTTTGATGTGCAATCTATTGGCATGTATCTCTCTCAGGTATCTACATTTTTTTTTTTGAATCCAAATTTCTGATTCGAGTTGAAGTCCATTCTAGGGTTACAGGATTTTGATGAAATACTTTGCATCTCCTTATGATTCAGGGCTTCACTAAGTGAAATCCATATGGCTCCTCCATGCCTAAAATTATTTCCTCAACTCACAGGTATACATTTTTTACGAAACCCCAAATTCCTTATCGATTCCAAGATTATTTTTGTTTTCTTATTGAAATGTTGTTTGGTTTCTTGTAGGTTTCAGGGTTTTCTTCCCTTTCACAGTACTTTACCCTCCAAATTTTGATAGCCTAGACATTACTAGCAAGCTCACTCTCTTCTCAGGGGTGACTCATATGGACATGGAACTTACCTTCTTAACCTGCCTTTATCACTTTGTTTTATTTATTCCATCATTAGTCTCATTGATTGGATTTTCTGTCTTTTCCCTCGTCAGTAATCTTATGTTGGATCAAATTCAATTCTTTGACTGGTTACGACGTTGGCCATTTTCTTTGTGGTTCATTCTTCATGAACCTATTTCAATTTACTGCCCTATCCTCCCTACATGTCTGAAATTTTTCCACAACTTATTAAATAAATCCAAAGTTGTGATAATGGTTGTCTTCCTCACAGTTATTTCCTGAGGTAGAAAGGAAATGTGACAGCCATGACAATCTCTATTCAGCAGTTACATGTGAGAGATTCATTATTAAAATTTGTTTCCCCCTATATCTTCTTTACACTCTTCCCCAATCCTTTTCCACAGTGAAAAGTCTCTAATAGCTAAATGGCTCTTTCTACCCTTTTTATAGGTAATCATGCTTGCAAGATTCATAAGTTAGATGTTGGCAAGAGATGACCATTCAGTAGCATGATAGTCATCCTTTCTTCCTACAGGTCAGGGAACTCATTTCAATTGGCTCAAGCATGGTTTCTTGGCGAGGGTGCAACAAACCCCTACAATTTCTTTATTTGTAGACTGGATTGCCCTCTGTAAGTGCTTTTGGGGTTTAGTCTAATTCAAAAGGCCTTTAAAATTCTAATTGATTGCAAAACAAACATTTTCTTGCTATAATGTATATGTCCATGTCGATAATTTTCTTTATCAATTTTTTTTGCCCCTCACACAGGTTTGATTATTGCATTCATGAGTATTATATGTGCAATATTTTATTTTATATAATACTTTCCTCATAAGTTAGGAAATCTGCCAGGTTTTTTTTAAGGTACTACTATATATTTAACAATAAACACATAAATTCATGTTGGAGTCTAAATATTTGTATCTATGGTTCCCTGGCATCTCTTGTACCCATGATTAATTTTCTTTTGTGGTCTCCATAAGTGTCATTAGAGAAGTTATAATGTACCCTTAAAAGAATCTCTCCTGTAGAATGAAGGGTTGAACTTGGAGTTTCATTCCTCTCCAAAGCCCTCATTTTAGATTTAGGGCAACATTCCTTATTCCTCATTTTAGTCAGACCATTTGCCCATCCCTACGTGTGGGGTTTTAAATTATATGGTTTATTTATTTTCAATCAATTTCAAGTTCTAATTTTCATTCCACTCATATAAATATTTGAAACTGTGTCTATCTTGTCTTTGATTAATGGTTTCATTGTCACGTCAACCTACGAAAAAGATAATCATATGATGTACATGCATTTACCTTAATTCAACCTCCTCGTTTATGAGATTCTACTACATTCACTACTGAACTAGATGATTTAACTGCATTTTCTCATTAATGGGATGAGAAGCTATGATCCTCATAACTAATTTTATTTTGCTTCCTGATTCATAGTATTACTACAACTATTCGAGTAATGGTTTTGTTTTTTTTCGTATTACAAGACCCTAACTAAGGGAATTCTATAGTTATCTTTCACATTTCATCTTCATAACCCATTATTATTTGTTATCGCCAAACTCAAGCAATATGGTAAGTATAATGAATATCATTCTCATTCCAACATCAAACACTTAACTTCCTATTCAAGGAAGGTTTATATCCAGAAGGATGAGCCACTTTTCCCATTGATACATTTTTTATTCTTGTTTGAATTAACGTGCCTACATTTTGTTGGTTCCCACATCCTCTAGGGAATCCTACGGCATAATCCTGATATATTTTCCATTTAATACAATCCATCTCCCTACGAACTTTCCTTATCAAATCACCAGAGCAGATACACATTGATCAGGTTCTCAGTTGTCTAACTGATTTTTCTTTTTTGTTTTTTTGATAATAACAGTTTACCATCAAATATCTTTATCACCCCAACTCATACTTAACTAATCATCCTAACTATTTTAACAACATCCACTTCCTGCATATGAGAAGTAGGGATGAAGGTTGACTATACATAGGTATATAGCTATTGAGTTAAACTCATCAATAGAAAAAAGTGTTCATATAGGTTTTGTATGTATTAAACTATCATTTATTTATATAGTAATAATTTATAGATAATGAAATTTGTTTGCTCAAGCTGAAAGCACATATCATTAGTAGAATTTATTTTCTCCATTCGAATGCATTATAGTACTAAACCCCGGTTATATTTCTTTGCATTCATAACCCCTATACCTTCTCATGAACACATCACAAGTTCTCACTTCAAGTTAGTTGTATCACTAGTATCCTTTACACATCCTAGATGAATTTATAGTATATCATAATAAACATAAAAACTACATTAGGTACATACTCTTTTCTTTTCGTTGACAGAATTGAATCACAATCATATTAAATTAAAACATCTATGGGATACATGGAAATTCACACCTCCTCACAGCCTAACTAAGAAAAGTTTTCTCTAGTTCAACCTCGAGCTAAGAATCTCTTTTTTTTTTGCCAAGGAAACAATAACCCATGTTGCTTCCTTCTACCAATATTTAATACCTTGTTTTCATGATAAATTTTTCGTTAGCGGTGTCCCACTTTTATGGAACTTTTTATCCTTTGCCTAGGCTTTTCCATAAAAGCCTGCCTTTCTCTCCTGCAATGATTTTAGGCTTTTCTAAGTTTAGAATCTTTCTCCAGCTAAGAAACTTAATTGATATTTCTCTCCCATCCATTAACCTTATATAGAATTTTATTCTTGAATTCTCATCATGAAGAGATGATCAAATCTCATTTATCCATTAGATTTTATCTTTATTTTATTTTGGTAGCGATCTCGTTTCTAGGTGTCTCATTCCCAATTACATACATCTCATCTATTTATTTACTAATAAATAACCATCTGCATAATTAACTCATTATTATTATTTGGATTTTTGGCCATTATCTCTAACCCAGCTTAATCTACCCCAGAGAGGTTTTACTGAAACAGAAGTATATTACATTATCCCCCCCCTTTATTAACATTGTCCTCAGTGTTCATTTTCCTATTCCTTTTCCCTGAACTTTGCTCAGTAATTTTTTTTTGTTTTTGTTTTCATGGTTTTTCTCTCCTGTATCCTTATTCAAAATAAATGCTCTCATTTCACTTTGATCCTGATTAATAAATTTATTCCAAAGCCTAATTTTATTCTCGGTTCAAAATACAATGGGATTTTACCTGAAAGTCTTCCTCGACATTATCTGTAAAAATTTACAATCTCTCAGTTGAAAATTATCATGTATTTGCTTGGTAGGTAGCTACATATATATGAAAACACCAAAAATTCTAAAAATGACTAAAAATTATGGATTGATATGATATTGTGGCAACCTTGTTGGTTCATAGTAGTCTTAGCATTCTGTGAAACCCCTCCGTATTGTGAGAGATATTTCATCCTCTCTTAATAGAACTTCATTTTCTCATAACCAAAAAGCAATTTCTTCATAGATCTTCAATGTTTGTCTCTTACAATCATCTTATTTTTCTTGCCTTGATGAATTACTAGGGTGCACCCATTATTTCATATTTATTCCATGCCCTTTCTCTAGCATGAAAATTGAAGATACCTATGTTTTAAATTTTTCACCTGCATCTAACACACGATTCACCCTTACCCATGACGGTGATGCACCCATATTCAGTGGTTCCCCAGTTATAAGCATCAATTATGTTTCTGAATTTCTGGATGGATAATATTTTTTCTATGTATCTTCTTACTTTCCTATATCTTTCTGATTTGTTATGTTTCTCTCCTAGCATTCTTGTATATCTACTAGCGAGGTGCTTCTTAATTTTCACATGCATACAATAGTAATTTTTTATCCCCCCACTTGCATCCAATGTGATCAATATGTCAGTATAGCAATACCATGATTCTTGGTTATATTTATCCATAAATGTTACATTAGTATGGCCTCATGTATATATTAAACTATTGATTTCCCAGTGCACTTTGGAATGGATAGCTTCTCAATTCTGTTTATATACCTTACAAAAGGGTAACAACCATTACTATAACATTCTCAGTGTTCAACTTGATGTCATTATTTTCATACCATTTTATCAATTTTTCATTTGTTATATACATGCTCAAAGGAACAATCTACGGTCTTTGCCTTTGTCAAGATGATTTTATAATTATTAACACGACTCCTAAATGAATTTATCAAGCCTACTCCGATTTGTTTCACTTTCCTCTAAAAGTATGAGGAAACCGAGATGAAATAGTTTATAATATTCATGTGGATATCTAGGGTTATCCTAACATATCTAATTCTTATCCAACAAAATGTGTCTATACAATCTTAACCAAGTTGGTTCAACAACATCATCCTATCACACTTGACCCATACGTTTTAATTATATCACTTTTATAGTTTTGTGGAATACCGAAATGTCAACATCTCTGAATATACATTATCATTGATCTTGATTATCTTATTCTATGGTTTAAATATTTTATATTCTCAACCTAAAACATACTTCTAGTGGCGGGGTTCAGTTGTTTTTAAATAAGTTACATAAACTTAAGATTGAATCTTTGAATATGTGACCATAATAAACTGGGAGAAGATTGTACCTACTTATACTTGTACCCTCCATAAAATGTTACCTCTCATTAAATAGCCCTGAATATATTTTCCTGGTAAAGTATTTCAATTGATGTTTATAACTCATACTACTTTTTCATTGAACCCTTCCTTATAGGGAACATGGTTCTGCCACCATTACTTCTCTCTCTCTCTCTCTCTCTCTCTCTCTCTCTCTCTCTATATATATATATATATATATATATATATATATATATATATATATATATATATATATATATATATATATATATATATATATATATATATATATATATATATATATATATATATATATATATATATATATATATATATATATATAGATATATATATATATATATATATCTATTGTTTCTCTACTTTTGTAGCCACCACCATATTTCATTCCTTTCATTGTGTTTAAATTATATGTAATTGTTGAAGGGTCATGTGCTTGTTTGGTTTAGAATATGTTAATTAATTACCAGTGTAGAAGACAATCATAATTGTAAAAATTCTGCAAATTTTCTACAAATCTCACACTAAGATCATGTAGAAAATTTGACTGTAGATTAACCTGATAATGTTATATACCAAAGAAAAATACTATAATCTACTTCTACTATAAATTTGTGGAAGCTTAAAGATCGAGATGAATTGGAGCTTAACAATAAAAGTAGTAGAAGAAGAAATCACAACACACCTGAAAATACTTTGGGGAAAGCCTCAGCTAAAAAACCCCATTATCTATATTATAATACAAGGTGGAAATACATCAGAATAATACAAAGACTTAGCTCTCAAAGCTAGCCAACTCTCAGTAAAATCCTCCTGGATGCTCACAGGTAATAAAAGCATCTCACCAGCCTTCTCCTCTGCCCTCCAAGCTCCTATTTCCTTGCATAGTTCCTCTGTGATGATTATCCTTCTGCCAATGGAACACTGCTCTCACACACTGCTCTAACACACTGTCAGAATTGCGCAATCCTCAAGGAAAATTAATCCTTCTGCATGCATGAGTTTTCTTTATAGGAAAACACATGCAACTGATAGTACACTATCCTTGACATTTAGGTCAACTAGGTCTTTCTCATAATAGACATGCATGAGTTTTTGATGAGGAAATCTTTAGTTATCTAGAGTACACTTGTTGAGTGCATGCATGCATCAACTGACTGACAACTCAAAATTAGTTCCTCAAATAGTTTGGAACTAATTTAACTAGACTTAACTCAATAAACTGAGTTAAATAATTACAACTCAAATATAACTCAATATTATCTCCTTAATTAAGGGATAATCTCCTTAATTTAAGTGATAATTGTTGCATGACTTGAGAAAGACTTCTAACTTGAATTTCTCTAGCTAATTAATCCACAATTAATTAATTCTAAGCAGCAGGTGAGACTATATTCGAATTTTAATTCAAGGAAAAATTAAAATTGGAATATTGTTGTTGCCACATTTCAACACTCCCTCTCAATCAGAAAGGGATTATCTGCCACCCCAATCCTATCTCTATGGAACTCAAATTTACACTTTGACAATGCATTTGTCAAAATGTTTGCATCTTGATCCTCTATCAAAATATACTACAACAACGTGATCCTCCTCGCTACACAGTCTCTGAGATGATGATACCAGAAGTCGATGTGCCTGGACCTATCATGAAATATTTTATTCTCAGAGAGTTCGATACAACTATTATTATCACAATAGAACACAGTTGGATCCATCCTCTGATCAAACAAACAAACTAGGATTTTCTGCATCCAGATGGCCTCACACGCTGCCTGACTTGCAGCCATGTGTTTAGCCTCTGCAGAGCTGAGTGCAACCAACCTCTGTTTCCTATTGTACCAAGAAACTGCCACTGACCCAAGGTTGAAAATCCCTCTTGATGTGATCTTCCGATCTGATGGACTCCTTGCCCAATTTGCATTAGTGAAGCCATGTAACTCCACTTCGTCTGTTCGTTTGTACCATAATCCATACTAAGATGTGCCTCTGAGGTATCTCAATACATGCTTTTCCTCCTTTCAAAACATTTTGGTAGGCTGAACCATCGCTTGACTTAGCTAGTTCACCACATAGTACAAATCTGGTCGTATGTTCACTAAGTACATCAGTAAACCCACAAGCTGCCTGTACATAGTAGCCTCCACTAATTCTCCTAAGGTAGCATCCTCCTTCCTCCAGTTACCTGCTAGAGGAGTCTACATGGGTTTGCATTTCTCCATGTGGAATCTCCTGAGTATCGCATTGGCATACTTGCCCTGAGATACAAACAACTCCCCATCCTTTTTCCACACTTCCATGCCAAGGAAGTAATGCATGAGACCAATGTCTTTCATCTCAAATTATCTTGCAAGGTCCACCTTGCAAGATTTGATCAACTGATCATCACCAGTCAATATGAGATCATCAACATAAAGAACAATGATCAACAACTTACCTTCCACCATGATGCTATATAGGTTCACATCCACTTCACTTTTTGTGAAGCCCAACCCGGTGAAGTAGTTTTCTATCCTGGTGTACCAAGCATGAGGTGCTTGCTTCAGCCCATACAACACTCTCTTGAGTCGGAACACATGCGACTCACGATCGAAGGTCTCAAAACCTCCCAGCTACTCTATCTACACCTCTTCCTCAATCTCGCCATTCAAGAATGTATTCTTCACATCCATCTGATGGATCTTCCAACCCATCTGTGCTGATAGTGCCAACATAGATTTGATAGATGAGTACCTTGTGACAAGTGAAAAAGTCTCATCATAGTCAATCGCCTCGACCTGTGAAAAGCCACAGGTAACAAATCTTGCCTTATGCTTCTCCACACTACCATCAACAGCTTGTTTTACCTTGTAAAGCCAACGAGAACTCACAACTGACTTGTTCTTTGGTCTTGGAACCATGTCCAAAACAATGTTACGATATGGAGTCATACTCCTCCACCATAGCATCAACCCAAATCAACTGTTGCATTGCTTCCTCAAAGGAATATGGCTCAGTCTCAACACATTCCCTGGTAAGGGCCATGTATCCAATGTACCTCTTAGATGACCTCCTTTATCTGCACTGAGAAAATGGTGCTCCCACATTCTCTCTCATATCTTGCAACAATTTTTCAGCTTCTCTTGTGTGCTTCTGCCCATCTCTAGAAGACTCTGCTTGAGTGGATTTCTCCACTCCTGGAACCTCTGCATGTGGTTGCTCTGCATTAGTCTGAGGCTCCTCCTTCTTAGGAACCAACTATTCCTCCACAACCTGTAGTTGGAGCTCCCTCTCAAGGGAAACTCACATGGCCTTCTACTCATCAAACTTGAGATCTCTATGAACCACTGTCCTCCGACTAGTAGGCAAGTACACCAGATAGTTGTGAGGTGTATCAGTGTACCCCACAAGTATCCCCAACTCTATTGTCAGCTCAAGCTTCTTCCATGCATCCTTTTTCACATGGAAATATACCAATGAGCCAAAGATCCTGAAGTGACCCACAACTTGTCTCTTACTGAAGAAAGCTTCCTCTGGTGTCTTCATCCCAATTATGCAATGCAGGCTTCTGTTCTGCAAATAGACCGCTGTGTTGCATGCCTCAACCCACAAGTTAAGTAGTAGGCCTCGGTCATGCCGCATTACCTGTGCTACCCCTACAATAGTTTTGTTCTTCCTCTCAACCACCCATTCTGTTGAGGGTTATGAGGTGTTGTCAACTCTTGTTTAATTCCTTCCACTTCACAAAAGTCCTTAAACTCTTGAGAGACATATTCTCCAGCATTGTCACTTCTTAGGACTTTGATCTTCTTCCCTGGCTCTTTCTCAACCCAAGCTTTGAGCTCACAAAACTTTGAGAAGGTTTGGTCCTTCTTTTGCATGAAATAAATCCAGCATTTATGAGAAAAATCATTAATGAAAATCACATAATACCTTTTCTTCGCTATGGATGCCGTCAAGAATGGTCCACACACATCAATATGAACTCTCTATGAGATAGCCTTTGCTCAACTATCTTGATCATGAAAGGAAGACTTCATGTACTTTCCCAAGGTACAACCTTTACATGTGTCAACTTACTCAAGTTTACCTTTGAGAAGTACCGTAGATATATGTTGCATTATCTTCAAAGCCCTATGATGCAAATCGCCCAACCACTTATGCCACAACTCGCCAATGTCTTGGCTTTGCACCAATTTTGCTTTCATACTCAATGTTGCACAATCATCTAGCTCTAGTTTATAGAGATTTTCACCCAAATCCCTATCCTCTTGGTCTGACCCATGGCTATGTGTCTTAGGAACACATTTCCTTTATTGAAGACAACATTGTAGCCTTTGTCCTCCGACATCGCGACCGATACCAAGTTCTTCTTTAGTCCAGGCACATACTTCACATTTGTCAAGGTGATAGAAGCTCCATGCTCCCTCTGAAAAGTAACTATGCCCACTCTGGAAACACTATACTTTGTGTCTCCACCCATCCCTATGCACATCTTGAGGTCTTTCTCCTCCAAAGTACGGAATAAAATTTTATCACCGATCATGTGGAATGAGGCTGCACTGTCAATATACGAGACACAACCCATCATCGATGACACCATGCATGCGATGAGGGTAAAGTCCATTTCGAACTAAGACGCCAATGCCTCACCTTCTGATCCTTCTAAGGATCCCTTCTTGAACTTCTTTGATGGGCAATTTGTCGCATAATGTCCCATCTCCACTAAAGTATGATATGAATTTGATTTGCACCTGCAACCCCAAACTTCAAACTTCGAATTCTCTTCTGCATATACTATTCATAGCTCCATTAAACTAGGTTCCAATACCATGTAAAAATTCTGCAAATTCTCTACAAATCTTGCACTAAGATCATGTAGAAAACCTAGATATAGATTAACCTGATAATGCAATATACCAAAGCAAAATACGATAATCTACTTCTACTATCAATTTGCAAAAGCTTAAATATCGAGATGAATCAGAGCTAAACAGTATAACCTGAAGAAGAAGAAATCACAATACATATGAAAGTACTTTGGGAAAGCCATAGCTAAAAGACCCCACTATCTGTATTATCATACAAGGTGGAAATACATCAGAATTATACAAAGCCTTAGATCTCACAACTAGCCAGCTCTCAGTACAATCCTCCTGGATGCTCACTGGAAATCAAAGCTTCTCACCAGCCTTCTCACCAGCTTTGCGCAGTTCCTCTGGGATGATTCTCCTTCTCCCAATGGAACACTACTCTCACACATTGCTCTAACACACTGTCAAACTATGCAATCCTCAAGGAACCTTCATCCTTTTGCATGCATGATTTTTCTTTATAGGAAAACACATGTAACTCATAGTACATTGTCCTTGACGTTTAGCCCAACCAGGTCCTTCTCATAATAGACATGCATGAGTTTCTGATGAGGGAATTTTTAGTTATCTGGAGTACACTAGTTGAGTGCATGCATGCATCAACTGACTGATAACTCGCAATTAGTTCCTTAAATATTTTGGAACTAATATAACTGGAATTAAATTAGTAAACTGAGTTAACTAATTACAACTCAAATATAACTCAATCTTATCTCCTTAATTAAGGGATAATCTCCTTAATTTAAGGGATAACTACTGCATGACTTCACAAAGACTTCTAACTTGAATTTCTCTAACTAATTAATCCATAATGAATTAATTAATTATTTCCAAGTAGTTGGTGAGACTAAATTCAAATTTTAATTAAAGGAAAAATTAAAATTAGAATATTCTTGTTGCCACATTTCAACAATAATATGCCTCATCTAATTCAAAAATAATAGAAACATGATTGAGTTGTTGCAACAATCAAATTAATACCCTACTGTAATTTCCCCAAAACTAGTTCATTTTCATTCCCAGATCACTATTTCTCATTAGCTTCATTCGTTGGTGTGAGTACCTCACATTTTATAGAAACCATGTGAATTTATTGGCACTGCGTGAGCTTCCTCCAAATGATTTGGTTGGATTGCTAGATTCACCCGCATATTGATTTCAAAGCTAATTGATTCCTTATTTGGCATCTAACCCCAATTGTTTACTTACTTTATCATTGGTATTCTAAAATTGCAACATGTACAATGACAACATTCTCATGTTTTTTTTTTATGTTGTGGTTCATGGAAACCCTGGTCAACAGGTGGTGCTACATCCATGGAAAAATCTGGGTTGATCACCTCGAAGGGGATCTAGCTCAGTGGCCCACTAACTAGGCCTAACCCCAAGGGCTTTGGGGAGAATGGACCCTGTGACCTCCCGATCAGTGAGGCAATGATTTTAACCAACTGAGCTAACCCTTGTAGCTTACAACATTCTCATGTTATTGTTCATTGATGTGGATTTTTTAATTGTTCTTTTTCTTTTTTAGTCCAATGTAAACCCCCATGTGCTTGCATCCTTTGATTTACTTCCTTTGTGAATCATATGTTACAACTATAGGCTTGGGTTACCTCTATAGGGTTATTTTATTTCCTGGTTGTATTAGAAGAGGTTTCAGATTTGTATTAGTGTAGTGGTTTGAGTATTATCTTGCTATAATCACGCAAGTCGTTATAACCAATGCTTGCACGAACCTTGTTATTAACCAGATTTGGGAGTGCATGATATTTAGTCAATAGATTTATATTCATTGTATCATGTGGATCAATGACATGGTTGGGTTTGATTTCATATATTCACAACCATTATATTTATGATCAAATCCATCTTTAGTGTCCATGTTCATAAGAGGGAAGATAAGAAATTAATTGCTTGAAGTTAAATTAGATGTGCATGGGTGTTGTATTGGTTTATAGTTGAGAACAAAAAATATGCTAGAAGATTTTGGAGTACTGCTGGGTTAGTAAAGTGCCCTTGCATTTTCACTCGAGTGTTAGTCTTGGCAATGTTAGCTAGTGGCCCACCACTATCTCCCCCACTCCTTGTCACACACCTTACTCAATATAAGTTATTATTGGTACCAGCTAATTGTGTTTTGTACAACCAATGTGATCTAGCTTCCTCTTGTCACTTGTTCCCTAGTGACATTAGGAATGTTTTTTCAACATATTTCTCCCCGAATCTAGGTTGCTAATTCGTACGATATATTACTGCTAAATTTGAAGATTTTCTTCCATCTACAATTCTTACATATAAATAGTTTAGCAGATAAACCTACTTACAAACAAGTAGTACTACTAGCACCCAACTCTAGCATGCTTGTTTAATCAAGCACTATTTTTTTTCACACCTCCTTGACTTCGTCTCCCTTTCTACTTCCAATCATTGCTCATGAAACCGCGATAACAGGTCCTCGTACTCATTTGTGTGTACTTGGTTACGCTGGGTGTAATTTTCCACTGATATGTTGATTTATATGATAGTTTATCTTAATACTCATCTTTTTTATTTTTTTTATGATACCAATATAGGCCTAGTCGTTTAAAGGTTCCCTGAAATGTTTCCTCTGTAGGATACTATCTACTTCCACCATCAACCAAATGACTTTAGAATATTTCAACAGTTTATACTTCACCATCTCTAGGCTTGCGATAGGGACCATTATTCCCAAGGGTTGAGCCTATGCTCTGATACCACTTGTCACATCCCCTTCTTAAAACCCCCATACCAAACATGATAATCATCCAAGCACTATCTTTAGAGGTAAAACAATTTTTTTCTCTCCATAGAAGAGGGGTAATAATCCTTTATTAAGGCATATGCTAATGGTTCAGGTTGGAAACATATAGCAATGTTTCATGTTTTCCTCCATGGTCAATCTTTAGAGTAGTAGCATAGGAATATTTATATATAACATATAAATATGGCATGGGTTAGATTCACTAACCCTACGCTTACTACATTATTCCTATGGCGCTAAGTGTACTTGACTCCTACAACTTACCATATGCTAAGGATGTGGCGGTAGATTCACCCTCGTCATACTATTCTCTCATGTAAATAACCATTCCTTTAATGTCACCTGTACCTACCTATCGATTCCTCCACTCATACCACTCCAATTTATGGCATTCACGTTATCACGCAATAATCCTTTACCCTAATTCTCTTTTGGCTTTATCCCTCAAACTACTCTAGCTTTTTCTCTTTGTTGTCGCGGCGAGGGGATCTCCCTGGCCTTCTTAGAATGATGAAGGTGGAATTCCCGTGTTCCTAGAACATTTGATGTGCATTATATTAGCACATTTCTCTCTCAAGTATCTGGTTTATTTTTATTTTTTTAAATCACATTTCTAATTTTAGTTGAAGTCGATTCGAGGGTTATAGATTTTTGATGAAATCCTCTTAATGTCCTTATGATGTAAGGCCTCGCTGAGGGAAATTTGTATGGCTCCACCATGCCTAAAATGCTTGCCTCACCTCTCAGGTATAAATTTTTACGCAACCCCTAACTCCTTTTCAATTCCAAGATCATTTTTTCTTTGCTTACTGAAATGTTGTTGGGTTTCCTGCAGGTTTCAGGGTTTTCTCCCCTTTCGAAACAGTTTACCCTACAAATTTTGATAGCCTGGAAATTAGTAGCAAGCTCGTGCTCTTCTCAGGGACGATGCATCTAGTCAGGTAACTAAGCTTCTTAACCCGCCTTTGTCACTTTGTTTTATTTATTCCATCATTAGTCTCATTGATTGGATTTTATGTATTTTCCATTCTTGGTAATCTTATGCTGGATCGAATTCTATTCTTTGACTAATTATGTTGTTGGCCATTTTCTATGTGGTTCATTCTTCATGACCCTATTTCAATGTACTACACTATCCTACATATAGGCCCAAATTTTTTCCACGATTTATTAAATAAATCCAAATTTGTGATAGCAGTTGTATTCCTCACAGCTGATTCCCTTATCCTTTTTATTTCCTACCATGGAAAGGAAACCTGATGCCCATGGGAATCTCTATTCAGCGGTTACAGGTGAGAGATTCATTATTCAAATTTATTTCCCCTATATATTCTTTACATTCTTCCGTAATCCTTTTCCATAGTGAAAAATATCTAATAGCTAAATAGCACTTGTGGCCCTTTTTACAGATAGGCATGCTTGCAGGATTCGAAGGTTGGTTGTTGGCAAGAGATGAAAAATCACTGGCATGATAGTCATCCTTTCTTTTTATAGTTCAACGAACTCATCTCAATTGGCTCGAGCATGGTTTCTTGGCGAGGGTGCTACGAACTGTTACAATTGCTTTGTTTGTAGACCCCTATTTCCCAACACACCTATTGGTAGCTTCAAACGAAGAGGCATTGGATCGCCCTCTCTAAGTGCTTCTGGGGTTTACTCTAATTCAAGAGGCCTTTAAAATTGTAATTGACTACAAAACAAACATTATGTTGCTATAATGTATATGTCCATGTTGATAATTATCTTTATCAATTGTTTCCATACCCAATGTGGGTTTGATTGCTACAATCATGAGTATTATATGTGCAATATTCTATTTTATATAATGTTAGGATCGTAAGTTAGGAAATTTTGTTCATGGTACTATTATATATTTAATAGTCAACACATAAATTCATGTTGTAGTTTAAATATTTGTATCTGTGGTTCCTTGGCATCTCTTGTACTCATGATCAAGTTTATTTTTTGTTCTTCATGAGTCTATTATACCCTTAAGAGAATCTCTCTTATAGAATCAAGGGTTGAGCTGGGAGTTTCATTCCTCTCATAAACACTCATTTTGGATTTATGGCAACCGTCCTTATTCCTCATTCCGGTTAGACAGTTTTCCCACCCTTACGGTGTGGGGTTTCAAATTATTTGGGTTATTTATTTTCAATTGATTTCAATTTCTAAGTTTCATTCCACTCCTATAAATGCTTGAAAATGTGTAGATCTTATATTCAATTAATGGTTTCATTGAAATGTTAGCGTATGAAAAATCTATCTGTCCGATGTACATACGCTTACCTTAATTCAGCCTCTCGGTTTATGAGATTTTGATGCGTTCACTCTTGAACTAGATAATTTAACTATATTCTCTCATTAATGGGACGACAAGCTATGATCCTCATAACTAATTTTATTTTGTTTCCTCGCTCATAGTATTACTGCAACTATTCGAGTAATGGTTTTGTTTTTTTTCTTACTAGAAGACCCTAACTAAGCGATCACTATATTTACCTTTCACATTTCGTCTTCATAACTACTTATTCTATTTTGTCACCTAACTCAAGTAGTATGGTAACTATAAGGAATATCATTCTCATTCCAACGTCAAACCCTTGACTTCTTATTGAAGGTAGGTTTAGATGCAGAAGGAAGAGCCACTCTTTCCCTTGATATAGTTTCGATTCTCGTTCGAATTTACATGACTACAATTTATTGATTCCATCGTTGTCTAGGGAATCCTATGGCATAATCCTCATAGATTTTCCATTTAATACAGTCCATCTCGCTACTGACTTTCCTTATCAAATCACCAGAGTATATATCGATCGTCTAGGTTCCTAGTTATCTAATTGATCTTTATTTTTTTGTTATTGATAATAACAATTTACCATCAAATATATTTATCACCCATAATCATACTTAACAAATCATCCTATCATTTTAAAAATCTCCACTTCCTACATATGACCAATAGGGATGAATATTGACTATCGATAAGCATAAAGCTATGTAGCTAAACTCATAAATTCCTAAAGTTGTTCACATATATTTTGTATGTGTTAAAACTACCATTTATTTATACGACAATAATTTACAGATAATGAAATTTGTTTGCTCAAATTGAAGGCACATACCATTAATAGAATTTATTTGCGCCAATCAAATTCATGACACTACTAAACCTGGGTTATATTTCTTTGCATTTGTAATCCATGTACCTTCTCATGAGCTCGTCACAAGTCCTTCCTTCAAGTTAGTTGTATTTCTAGTATCCTGTAGACATCCCAAATGAATTTATAGTATATCATCATACATATAAAAACTACATTAGGTACATAATATTTTCCTCTCATTGACAGAATTGAATCACAATCATCTTAAATAAAACTATCAACGAGATACTTGGAAATTCACACCTGCTCACTACACAACCATGAATTTTTTTCTCTAGTTCACCCATATATGAGAATCCCTTTTGTTTTTTTTTTCCCAAGGAGACAACAACCCTTATTGCTTCTTTTTATCGGTATTTAATACCTTGTTTTCGTGATAAAGTTTTGATTAGCGGTATCCTGCTTTTGTGGAACTTTTTATCCTTTGCCTAGGCTTTTCCATAAAATACCACCTTTTTCTCCTGCAGTGATTTTAGGCTTTTCTAAGCTTACAATATTTCTCCAGGTAAGCAACTTAATGGATCTTTCCCTCCCATCAATTAATCTTATCTAGAATTTTATTCTTGAATACTTATCATGAACAGATGATCAAATCTCATTTATCCACAAGATATCATATTTATTTTATTTTGGTATGGATCTATGTTCTAGGTGTCTCATGCCCGATTATATACATCTCATCTATTTATTTATTAATAAATAACCATCTACATAATTAACTCAATATTCTTCTTTGGCTTTTTGGTCATTCTCTCTAACCCAGCATAGTCTACCATAGAGTGGTTTTACCACAATGGAGGGAAATTAAGATTCCTTTAGAAACATATCTCTTCTCCGGAGAAACTGAAGAATCAGTTCATGGTCAGGAGGAAGGTTTTTCACCCAAGTGCAGTTTCAGTTATAAACTCGGTTAGAATTTTTGTAAAGTTATTAACTGTTGGTTTGATGAAAATTGTGAACATATGGTTTAATTTCGAAGCATGCAATAGGAATTATAATATGTGTAACTAATTCAGTGTATTTTTATTCTTTATCATATGGATTACTGAAATGATTGAATATGGGTAGAGGGAAGTACTTGTATAATTATGGGAAATTGTATGTGTATAGAAAATAAATAATTTTAGTAAAAATATATGAGTACTTAATTGGTTGGGAGGGATTGTACAAGAATTCTTATTTTAAAGAAAATATTTTGAAATTAGTGGTTTCAATAATTTCCATTAAGTTCTATTGAATTTCTGGATGTTTTGTACACACCCATCAAATTGAGGTATAGCCTAGTTCACCAAATTTTTCTCTTTGGGAACAACAAGGGTCACTAAACGAATAGAGGAATTATCCAAATCATGCATAATTTCAAGTGAATTGATAACTTGGGAGTTTTAGGAAATGTCATTAAATTTTGAATTGACAATCAGAGGATTTTCTCTGGGTATTTGTTCATTCACGACTGTACAGTTAGATCGTAGTAACAAAAATAAAAAAATATAAAAAAATATAAAATATATATAGAGAGAGAGTCTCACCAAAGGTGACTAAGAGCTTTCAAAAAAGTAGATATGGTGGATAACTTGATTCTCTACTTTGAGTTACAAGACAATTTGAATTTCTATAGACTTTTTGGGAATCTTTAATTCTATACAACCTCAAGGTTACTGCTAGTAAATTTCTATTAACATTGTCACAAATGCTCACCATAGAAGAGAAATGCTCCTAAGTTACCCATAGTGGTCTACCCAATAGAACCAATCTAATAATATCTAATGACAGACAATAACGAGAAAAAAGTATTAATAAAACATATCTCTCAACATAAACAACAATCAACTAGAATAAGAATTTGATGAGTAGGATATATTTGAAAATTTTGGAAGAGGAGTAATTTCCCGAAAGCATCTGGCAGAGATCAAGAGGGTTGGGGGGAAGTTGCAATACCAATTCTTATGGGTAAATGTCCAATTCGTTCCTCAAGAGGAATTAAGGATTGATATAAGGATCTTAGTAAGGAAGGTGAGTTATTTTTTTACAGTGTTGACATCAACTCCATACGAGGTATTGAAGTGTAATAACATACAATCGAAATCACTATAGCCTTGACACATATAATCAGAACTGGAAACTAGTCAAACTGGACTGCCTAGTTGAAGAATGTCATAATAGAAATAAACACACACACGCACACAGACACACACACACACACACACACACACATACGCACACACATATATATATATATATCATACCTTTGATTACTTATGTAAAAGAAATATGTGGAAACCAAACTGAACATTTCCTTAATCACCATAGCTTAATGGAGTTGTGGGATTTACTATTCATATGTGTGTACGTGGACAATATGAAAAGGATCAATTTCATCATAATAGCAATAAACATTACTTCCATATTTAATTAGGAAATTATAGAATTTTCACCATAACCCATCACTGGAAATGTTATCCAAATAAAATTCGAAATAAAGAAAGAACATTGAAACTACATGATAGGACTACATACGAATGAATCTTTCACATTTTTGAAATTAAGGGTTCATATCATATTCAAGATTAGGAAGGAAATCTAGAGTACATATCTTAAAATGATATTGACCGAGACTTTCTAGTGAAAGTATGGGTTTTTTTCTAGTTAGAGGTGTAATTCCCTCTTAAATATTTACATACAGGAAGTAGATAAACATAAACCCCATAACAAATCAAGGTTTCATCTCTTAAGTTTGTGCTCAGGCTAGAAAGAACCAAAGGAAACCAGTAACGACCCTAGCAGAGAAGAAACTAATTGTATGGGAGAGAAAGTACCATTGTCCCAATTATGCAGGAAACACTCCGTTGAGAACTAGAGGTGATGCAAAATTACTAACCTCACGCAAGTGCTAGTAGTTAGCCAATGAATGACAAAATTTGAACCCTCATTGGAACTTGCAAGAAAAAAATCCTTGATTACGTAGGGTCTGAAGGTACCTAGAAAAGAGGAACCTATCATTCATGCCACCCTTGTTGGTGAAATAGTTAAAAATAATCAATATTATTTTGTATTAATGGAGAAATGGTTACATAGTTGTAACGTATCTCCTTAGTTTAGGATTTGTTCCTAGAGTTTAGGAGTTTGCTTACAACTACATGATTTCTAGTGATGTATTTATTATTGTAATATTCATTTGATGTAATGTAGAGTGAACGGAGAGAGAGTCTCTTCATTGTTTGAGTGCAGTCTCCAGGTGCAGTAGTCACCTGTGAGCTGCAACTCCTTCTTTTAATTCCAGTCTGATTTTTGTCTTGGTATCAAAGATTAGGGTAGAGATAGCCTCAATTTTTTTTTTTTTTTTAGGGATGCATCATTAATTACATAGTTGTAGTGGCAATAGAGCATGTTAGGAGTATTTGTAAGATCAGGTGGACTGCAGTAACACCTGGAGCGAAGGGTCTCAGATGACTGATCATCTCTGAGCCGAAGAAAGGGTTGGCGCCCATTTTTTTTTTAGCAAAAGCAGGAGTTGGCGCAGATTTTTCACACACAGTCGTACCATAAAAGAGCAGAAACACAAGCTGGCACGGGATTTTAAGGAATAATCGCTCCATTGGCGTGGATTCGACGGAGATAATCGAGCCAGCGCACCAAAAAGCTCCATTGGCATGGATTTTTAGCTGGTGAATAGCACCTTTGACTGGAAAGAAGCACCAACCTCTTTCTCTTTGAGAAATCTGCAATTTTTTGCAGATCGGTCTTGCCCGGTGGTCGCACATGGAAATTTCTACTCGGTAGCAGCAGATTTGATTTGCCGGTGGCGGCGAATTTGGGTTCCTTGATTTGCTCGGTGGTAGCAGATCGGACCTGCCCGGTGGTGGTGAATTAGAGCTCTGTGATCTGTTCGGTGGTGGCAGATCGGATTTTCCGGGTGGTGGCACATTGAAGTTCCTGATCTGTTCAGTGGTAGCAGATCGGATTTTCCCGGTGGTGGCACATTGAAGTTCCTGATTTGTTTGGTGGCAGCAGATCGGACTTGCCCGGTGGTGGCCAATTGAATTTTTCAGTTGGATAGAAATGAATAACAGTATAGAATCATATCACCACGAGTCTGTCAAACTCGATGGAATGAATTTCTCCAACTGGAAGTTCAAAATGCAAACTTTGTTGGAAAGTATAAATGCATGGTCAATCGTCATGGCAGATGAACAGAGATCTGGAACAGCGACCCAAGAACAAGACTGGGATAAAAGAGAAACGAAAGCAAAAGTTAGACTGAAGATGTCCGTTAAGGACAATATTATCCCACATATCAGAGATTCCAAGTTGGCCGCTGATATATGGACAACGATCAAGAACTTGTACGAGACACAGAATACAAATCGTGTTTTGGCACTCAAAGGCAAGCTGTTTGCATTGAAGATGGAGGAGAATGAGTCTGTCGCTGGATTCATGGCCAGAGTTAAGGACCTGAGTGAAAAATTGGGAGCTATCGGAGAGAAGGTATCTGACTCAGATCTGGTCATGCTCACATTAAACAGAATGACTGATGAATACCAGACGTTCATCACAGGGCTGTCAGCAAGAGAAAAAGCCCCTTCATTTGATGCGCTGACAGCAATTCTGCTCCAGGAAGAGGAGCGACGACAGAATTTAAAAACTCAGAGCAATGACCTTGCTTTGATGGCAAAAAGGAGACAGTACAGAGGGAAGCAGCACCAACACCAACACCAGCAACCGCAGCAGCAGTAGCAGGAAGGATCCAACACATTTCAAAAGAGATCATTTAAAGGTATGACTGATAATTATGTTAAGAAATGTTTTTACTGTGGAAAACTTGGTCATCAGATTAAAGAATGCTATAAGAGGCAGGCAGACGAACGAAGAAGCAAACAGAGAAAACATCATGGTTGTTTTGCTAGGGAAGAGGAGGACCACAGCCACGAACTTCGACTATTTACAGTCGATTGTGCTCTTTCAACTTCAAAGGGAGATGAGGACAACATATGGTATGTCGACTCTGGCGCATACTAAAAAACTGGTAAGAGGGATTGTTTTGAATTTCTTGAAGAAACTGCATGTGGATCGAAAATTTATCTAGGAGATGATAGTGGGTATGAGATCAAAGGATATGGAGACATTCCTGTGAAGCTACCTAGTGGTGACATTAGACATCTTAAAAATGTATTATATGTTCCAGGAATTAAGAAAAAATTGGTCTCTGTCTCAATGATTACTGACCAGGACATGCAAGTTCAATTCTTTAAGAATAATTGTGTCATTAAGGATAGCCAGATGGAAATAGTTGCAACAAGAGTGCGTGTGGGGAGCCTGTACAGATTAGATGCAAAGAGTATGCCATGGAAAGCAATGGTTGTAGCTAGATCAACAGTCGAAAATCTCTGGCATCAGAGATTCGGCCATCTCAATCTGCAAGACCTCATCTTACTTTAGAAGAAAGATATGGGCGATGGACTCCCTATTTTTCATAATGTTAAGCTGGAATGTGATGGATGTGCATTAGGGAAAATGCATAGAGAAGAGTTCCCTTTGCATGTTAACAGAAAACAAAGAGACATCTTAGAACTGGTGCATACAGATAGTTGTGGACCTATGCAAACTAGGTCTTTAGGAGGAGCATATTACTTTCTGTTATTTGCAGATGATTGCACTAGATTTTCATGGGTGTACTTTCTAAGTAAGAAGAGTCAAGCCTTTAAGTACTTTAAAGAGTTTAAATATATGATAGAGAACTAGACAGGAAAAAGGATAAAAATTCTCCGCTCGGATCAAGGGGGAGAACATAGTTTGGGAGAGTTTATGAATTTCTGCAAGCATCATGGGATTGTGCAACAATTTATAGTGCCACACACTCCACAGCAGAATGGAGTAGCAGAACGGAAGAACAGAACTCTTGTGGAGTGCGCGAGAAGTATGCTTCAAGGTAAGGGTCTATCAAATGGTCTTTGGGCAGAAGCTATTAACACTGCTGTATATTTAAAGAATAGAAGTCCTACTAAATGTCTAGGCTTCAAAACCCCTTTTGAAGCATTGTTTGGACTCAAGCCAGCAGTTAGTCATTTAAGAATATTTGGGTCAAAAGCTTATGCTCATATACCTAAGGCAAATAAGAAGAAGTTAGACCCCAAAGCCCTGAAATGTATATTTGTTGGATATGGAACTGAGTTCAAGGCATACAAGTTATATAATCCTATGACTCACAAGGTTTTTGCAAGCAGAGATGTTATTTTTCATGAACAGGTTGAAGAAGGAGAGGAGGATTCTAACAGTGATAGCCACATTCCATTGCTAATAGAAGTAAACAGTGACGAAGATGAAGAGTAGGAGCAGAAACAAGAAGAAGAAGTAACAGATAATTTGATCATTGATGATGCAATCCCAGAAAGCGCTGAAAAAGACAGAGTTGAGGTAAGTCCTCTACCAAGGAGATTAGGTAGGAAGACTCAACTACCTGCTAAATTGAGAGACTATGCTTTAATGTCTAAAATTTTAAACGTTGTAGAACCTGCAAATTATGAGGAAGTAAGTAAATCTGATAAATGGAGGGCTACAATGCATGAGGAAATTGAACCAATATATAGAAACCATACTTGGGATTTAGTTGAGCTGCCTAAAGGTAAAACCCCCATAGGATGTAAGTGGCTGTATAAACCAAAAATAAATGCAGATGGGAGTATAGAGAAATTTAAACCTAGACTGGTAGCAAAGGGTTACTCACAGTAAGAAGGAATAGATTTCGATGACCCCTTTGCTCCTGTAGCCAAATTAAACACAATTAGAATGCTAATTTCTTTAGCAACAAAACATAAATGGCAGCTACACCAGCTAGATGTTAAGTCTGCATTTCTGAATGGTGAATTAAAGGAAGAAATCTATTTAGTACAGCCTCCAGGTTTTGTGAAAAAGGGGCAAGAGCATCTAGTTTGTAAATTGAATAAGGCACTTTATGGTTTAAAACAGGCACCTAGGTCGTGGTATGAGAAAATTGACTCATTTTTAATATAGCATGGCTTTCATAGGAGCTTGAACGATCCAAATCTGTATACCAAGTTAAATAAACAGAGGCAAATTATTTTGATTTCTTTGTATGTGAATGATATGATCATAATAGGAAATGCTAACAATCTGATCAAAGAAATCAAGCATCAAATGTCATAGGTGTTTATGATGAAATATCTCGAAGATCTTCATTATTGCTTGGGATTGGAGGTATGGAAATATTCTGGACAAAATTTTCTCACTCAAGGGAAGTATGCCAGGAGTTTTCTGGAAAGATTCAGAATGGAGCAGTGCAAATCAGTAGCAACACCATTACAGCAGAATTTAAAGTTAAGCAGTGACGATGGCACTAAACAGGTGGATGCCACTATGTACAGACAGCTAGTTGGCAGTTTGATATATCTGACGACAACTAGACTAGATTTGACATATTCTGTTAGTGTGTTGAGCCAGTTCATGTCAAAACCACTTGAAAGTCAATGGATTCCAGCAAAATGTGTGTTGAGGTATCTTAGTGGTACTTGTAATTATGGCATTTTGTACACTGACATTTTTGATGTTATTCTAGCAGGTTATTCAGATTCCGATTGGGCAGGTAACCTGGATGATCGAAGATCTATCATAGGTTATGCATTTAGTATTAGATCTGGGGCTATAGCGTGGAGCAGTAAAAAGCAAAGTACTGTAGCTCTATCTTCATGTGAATCTGAGTACCAAGCATTGTGTGCAGCCACATGTGAAGCTATCTGGCTGAGAAGACTTCTCATCGATGCAGGAGAAGGACAGAAAGAATCAACTAGTATCAAAACTGACAACCAGAGTACCATCAAGCTTCCATACAATCCAGTTTTTCATAAAAATACCAAGCATATTGACGCTTAGTTTCATTTTGTTCGAGAAAAGATACAGTCAAAAGAAATATGTGTGGAGTATTGTAAAACTTGTGATAACATAGCTGATAATTTTACTAAGCCTCTAGGGCGTGTAAAGTTTGAGTTATTTAGAGGGATGCTAGGAGTTTAGGATAACCCCTTCTCCATTAAGGGGGGGAGTTGAAAATAATCAATATTATTTTGTATTAATGGAGAAATGGTTACATAGTTGTAACTTATCCCCTTAGTTTAGGATTTGTTCCTAGAGTTTAGGAGTTTGTTTACAACTACCTGATTTCTAGTGATATATTTAATATTGTAATATTCATTTGATGTAATGTAGAGTGAACGGAGAGAGAGTCTCTTCTTTGTTTGAGTGTAGTCTCCAGGTGCAGTACTCACCTATGAGCTGCAACTCCTTCTTTTAATTCAAGTCTGATTTTTATCTGAAATAGAATAAAATAAATATGTAAAAAATGAGAGACAAAACCATTCAAAAAAATTGATTACCTAATGAAGGACCGTCTGCTGCCATGAGCCAATATTTCATGTGGAATGTGTAGCGTAAGAAGGAAAAAAAATCATTACTTTGAATGAAACAACTCTATAACACCAGAGGAAAAATAAAAATGTATACTGAACTGAGGAGAGTACACTTACTAAAATAAAAGCATCAAGCCACGTTGATCCATCACCAAAAAGTGCACCGAAAAGGATTTTCCTCCTACATAATGAAAATTAGGAGTAT
Organism: Pinus tabuliformis; assembly: GCA_031772625.1. Lineage (NCBI taxonomy): Eukaryota > Viridiplantae > Streptophyta > Pinopsida > Pinales > Pinaceae > Pinus > Pinus tabuliformis. The sequence continues at coordinate 1,335,311,201 of CM062817.1, forward strand.
AGTTGTCAAAATTAGAAAAGAGAATGGATTGTACACTCTTTTGTCTTTCCTGGTTTAGCTTACAAAGATATGATGTTGTGCTCCTATCTAGACATAGACAAGGTGAACAAAAAACTAGTGAGAATTTTTAGAGAAATAACAAATCAAGGAATTTAAGTAAGTTTTAAACCAATCTTGATGAACAACTTACTTGCTTCGGTGGGCGATGTAGATGTCAAATCTCTATGGTATGCCACAAAGCTTTGACGAAGATACTCAGTTGTGAGAGTCTCCTTCGTTATCGTGACAGTGTTACAAGAGCAGACAATATAGTGTTAGATAGGAGGTTTTTGGAATGAGGCACGTTACAAACCCTATCGCTAGGGTAAGAAAAGGATAAAACATAATGGTTTTTGGACGAGTGTGCATCGAATCCAATTGATGAAAGGTGGAGGGTACAATAGGCCTTGTGAAAATCACATTGGCCTAGCCTAGGTGGTGCAAGATAATTCGACGCAAGAATCAAGTCTAGTATATGAACAATAAAGTAGAAAGATAGGTATATTGGAAATAAATTTAAGTGCTAAGAAAAAACGGATGCATACTTCTTTCCATATGGTAATTATATCTCACAATGCATAGTTAAAATACCAAATTTAAAAGTCACAACACGCACACAATTAAACACTAGTATTTATAACAATATTCCCACCTCACTATGTACATCCCAGTCATTGGTCTTAACATTAGGGAATGAAATCATTCAAAAATTTAATAAATGAAATGACAGGTCAACCGCATATACTCCATCATAATCATATGCTTGAGGTGTCACATAATAACCAAATTGGTTAAGAATTGTTAACACCATGATTGTGTATTATACATTCGAAAATAAAGGAAATGATTAATTTTTCCATGGAAAGGAAGCCAACGAGCAGGTGTTGTGCATACCTTATATGGGAATGAGGGAAGATTATGTCTAGAAATATAAAATTATGTAGATCGACGAATGTTACAATTTTTTTGAAATACTTGGGGCTCCTTTGATTTGGAATGCAAGAGCTATCATTTTGACACTTTCAATTACTCAAAGCAACAAAGTTGTTGGTATGGGAATATTTGTTTGGATTGGAAGGAATATGAGAGGTGGTGAGGCTATCTAGACATGAGATAGTGTTCTCACTCATGTTAATGGATGTTATGTTGTGGGAGGGAGTCTTGTTGGGCTCAAACCCTTGGGACACATTTTTTCAGTTACTCTCAAAGAGACGGCAAGGGACATTGAAAACAATAAGGGCATAGGTAGTAAGTGGAGTCCTAGGGAAATGTGTTTGGGGTTCAATAATGAAGGTTAAGCCAATTGAGTAAAGATCTCTCGGGGACTTTGTACAAAGGATTGTGACTTGACAATAATGAAGTGGTGCAGAGTGTGTGAGCCCCTTTATCGATTATTCAACCTATTTCTTGTGGCCCTCTCGTTAAGGTTTGTCATGACCATGCTAAGACAAAGACATCACGTAATGAGAGGGGAGAGACACTATGATGGGTGATCCAACAAGGGGAATACCTACCTACATTGCTGAATAAAATGTTTTTCAACAAGATATTGGGATCACATCCCAATTCATGTATAGGAAGAGCTAACCCAGAATAAAGGGGAAGCTTATTCCCATAGAACTTCCTTATCTAAATATGAAGTGATGGCAGATTGAATAGGTTGGATTCCCAATATGGGGCATACACAACTAAGAGCTAACAAATCTATGTAGGCAATTAATTTGTATTGGAAGATGAAGTTCATGCTAGGGTGCATATTATTGAATCACGAGGAAACTAGGATGGACATGTTGAAAACTTTGAACAACATGCCTGGGAACCTAGAAGATTAGCACAACAAGTTGGATAGGATAGAACACATTGGCAAGGATTGAGTATCACGTTGGCATCTTGCTAGCATCAGCAAGACCCCTGGTTGGTTGATTGAGTAGAGCCTATTCTAGTGGACAACTTAGACTTAGAAACCCTCACTTGACTATTTTATGATAATGATTATTGTATATTATTGTGCTAATACTTTTGTGAAAGGCTATATGGACCATTATCTGGATCTTGTCTTGATATATGTTGGTTTTTCTATGTTTCAAATTGTCTCTTTTGATTCTACATAGGGTACATTTTATTTTATCTTTTAACCTTACATAGGAAACATTTTTTGTTATGATTTGGTATCGAATGTAAGAGAAACCAAAATAAAGTATGATACTCCTTGATGTAATCTCCAGTTTTTACAGTTAAGAGATTTCACTTCACACAACAACAAAAAAAATAAAAAATAAAACGTTAAATAAAATAAATAAATAAAAATTTAATTTTATTATTTAAGAAATATCCAATAATAAGATTTCTTTGTACAAATTTTTTATTAAATTAAATATATTCCTTCTAATAACACTAAAAAAATATAGGTTATATCTCATATATATATATATATATATATATATATATATATATATATATATATATATATATATATATATATATATATATATTTAAAAAATATCAATATTTATATATATTTCTTAAACTACTCTTTTATAAATATAATTATTTTTACCTCACTAGATATTATAAAATTAAATGTTTCAAAAAAATCAAAATGATAACTTTTAATTTTACTAAAAGCATTTTTATTAATTATTATTATAATAATTTATATTTTTATTAAAACTATCATTATTATAATAATGTAAAAATAATGTTATGATTGTTTTTAATATAAAATTTCTGTGAACTTTATTCATATCATATTCCCCATTCCCCTGAAATAATGAATAATCAAAATTTTCAGTGAATATATTTAGTAGTTTCGATCCAACTACATGACAAAAATTAACAAAAGAAATAGAATAAAATAATGTTACTTGATCTAGTTTCGAACTTTATTTTGAATTTTATTTGTCCATTACCACATTTTATATCTTCACCAATGTGCGAAGTGTATTCGTGCATCTTTCTGTACCATATCTTTTCAGCGATTGGAGAAACTATAAAAGTATTTTAATGCCATAATCTAGGGAGAGGAATGTTTCAGATAGTTGACCTACCGAATACAATATTACCAGTATTGCTTCCCATTAATCTTAATTTGCGTACCACACTCACATAAACGACTCGGAACGAATTTTTTGGAAATCAGAAGTGAAAGGTGGCGAGGAGATACTGCACTACAGTACAGAAGTTTCAAATCAATGGAAAGCGAGTGATCCGATAGCCTGCATTATTGTTGAGCACCGTGGGTGACGTTTTCTTATCTTACACCTTCTTATCTTTGCAGGGATCCAAGAGACGGTCGTACTTTGCGACGCGGCGATGGATTAATCTCCAACCTTTTCGACATGGAAAGGCCACTTGTGTTACTGTTAATTTTAGTATTAAAATGGATTTTTAAACTTTGAGACGTTTGACTGTGGTTTTATGAGCATTCTCACATGGTATACAGGAATAAGCGAAACGACGGCATGGAGTAATGGCGTCCTTCTTCGAAACTTGTTGTGAAGGTTATAATTTACTTGACCAAATGTAAATTCAACGAAAGATATTTTTTGGTGTGTCAAGTTGTTTGTGTGTTTAACAGATAATTATATGTTTCAATTTTGGTATTAATAAATTATTATTTTGAGCATGCTATACCCCAGTTTTTAATATGATTCAAGTTTTGTTTACAAAGTTTAAGAGTAAATTAACCCTATACCTTCTCACCATCTATTTTATATTTAATAATTCAACAAAATAAAATAAATATGCACAAATGATATTTAAAATTTCATAAATATTTAATTAATCCACCTAAATTATATAAAATTAAAAAACATATTTAATCTTAAGAATATATTTGAATAATTTACCATTATTAACTTAATTAAATAATCTCTTAATCTTGATTAATTATGAAAACCATAATTCACTAATCATTAACACAAAGGAAATCAACTTTTGTAAGAATCATATTTATGGAGGGAGGAGGTCAAATGATTTTATTATTTGTAATCTATCTATTTTTTTTTTTAAATGTATTTAGTGTCTAAAATTGGTTGGAGAAATTTTTAGATATTTTGTATAATTTAATATCAAGGAACTATATTATTTTATTATGATAAATATGTATGATACATAATTAATATATGATATTTAAAATTATCTTGATAGCATGGATGAATCGAGGTACAAAGCATGGCTCCTGGTAGATGGGTTAATGGTATATGACGTATCATTGAAGTGGAAGGGCATCCACGACAAGTGGCACTGAAAAGGTCGAAGCCTCGAGAAGTTGAAGGCCCGATATATACTTTACATGCTCAACATTTTCATCCATTTCTACTTTCCTGACATGAGCGATAGGGAGGGCAGCTTTACTAATGTTGAGTAACAGGATTTCCTCCTGTGCATGCTTGTTTGTTTGAGAAGCTCTGCTCCAGATGGTGTTGGTGGATAGTGTAATTCTCCTAGTACTGTGCTTTCTCGACTGACTATTAGGCTGGTGTAGGATCGAGGGGATAGAGTCTGTGGACGCACGAAGTTCCCTCCTGAAACGTGAGTTAGAGCTCCTCTTCTACGGTGTCAATCTGTGGAGCTTAGCCTTTGGTGTATCCTTCAAATGCTTGGTGGAGACGCGGTAAGCTTGGTACCTCCTGTTTGGTTTAATTCTTTCTTTGGTTCTATATTCGAATGTGTTTGGTATGCTCGGTTTTACTCCTTCCCTGAGAGCGTACATTTCTAGGGCAATGTTTTGAACGAGGGTTTAGGAGGACCGTAATTAGGTGGCACTTTCATCACAGAGGTTCCATCCCTCTTATGTTGCTAGTCTTAATTTGACCCATCGTAAGGACCAATATCAATTCTGGTGTGTTCGATGTGCTAGTAGGTGTTGGAATCATAACATGGATTATTTTCTTTTAGAGGGATGGAGTAGAGGGATATGTGGGATTCAGTCATTTTCTCCGTTTACTTTTAATTCCACTTCCCGGTGTCTTGGAGGCCTATGGGTTGTGTTGCACTAGTGCGGTTGATCCTGGTGAGGAGAAGCACCTTGAGGCGAGCCAGGGGAAAGGGCTGGTCTAGTAGGGCAGCAAATGAGGATTTGATAGGTGGCATAGATGTGGTGGGGGAAGCGGTCCCAAGATCCAGCCTAGTTATCAGGTTCAGTAGAGGAGCTACCCACGATGGATTCTCTAGTTGTGCAACTGTGAAACATCTCAGCCACCTTAGAAGAAATTCAGAAATAGCGATATGAAGACAAAAATGACGTTACTGCATTCCTAAACAATATCCAATATAATCAGTGGGACAGTCTGGACCTTTTAGTGTCTTTGCATTGAAGCCAACATCAAGCTAGTGAACGTTTGGACGAGATGGAGGCGCGCCTTACACACATTGAATTTCATGCTCATAGGGTTCTTGGTCCTCCTATGCCCTTGGGTGCTACTCATGGACCCGGTCTTCACCTTTCAATTATGCTCTATATTGGTTTTTTATTTTGCTTCATGTGTTTTGGGATATCTGGCTTTTTTGTCTTTGGGGATCATGGAAAAAATTTCACTTCCGTATTGCTCTCCTCACTAACAAATTCAGACAGAGTGAAGCTTGGAGAGCAATGGGCTTCATGTTTATCTATTGTACCTTTTTGACAAATTAATGAAAATATTTTGGCTAACAAAAAAATATGAAATTTTAAAATTATATTATTAATTTTTTTTTTTAATACTTATCATTAAAAGTGTTTTAATATTTAATTTAAGACTTTTGGAGATATAAATAAAAATGTAATATAGTCAAAAGTAAAATATTTTATTCTTTGCATTAAAGTTATATTTCGAAATCAATTTTATAAATAAAATATCTTAAAATTAATTTTATATTTTTATATATAAAATAAGGTAAGTGAAAATAAAAGGATACTCACTAAATTATAAAGATCTCTCTAAATTATAATATAAGAAAGATATGTAGTTCCTTCTCCCCTAGACATGGACTTGACAAGTGACATTTATATATATATATATATATATATATGAGAAAAAAAATTAATATTAACAATATATAAAATATTTGAATATTTGTTGTAACTAACTCATATATATATATATATATATATATATATATATATATATATATATATATATATATATTGAGTAGAAATTTTCTTATACTTAAGACATATATATAGTGTATTATTCTTTCTCTTTTGTCAAATATAAAGTTGAGATGTGATATTTAAAAATATATTAATAACAAAAAAAATTACATGCTTTTAACTATTAAAACCACTCAATATATAAATAATTGAAGAAGACCATTACTCTTACATTGAAAAATAATTTCTATAGCTAAACATGAAAGAGATGATAAAGCATGTATCAAAAGAGATAAAAATATTTAAGATACAATCATTCAATCATATAATCATCATTAAAATGTCCCCATTATCAATTTTAAATCTACATCTATAATGGTTCGAGAAAGACCAAATGCATGTTACTATCATCCTTTCCCCACATTTTTTCCATATTTGAAGTTTTAAAAACTTTTATTTGAATTACCGCAGTTATTGTGGGTACGTCGTCCCCAAGATTTAAAAACTTATATTTGAATAATTGGGTTAAGGTTAAATTAAGAAATATTTAAATTTATTCTCTAGTGTGCAGGTTTTAATTAACAATATTAGTTTAAATATAGAAATATAAAAATATTTATATTATATTTTTATAATTTTTTAAAATAAAAATAAAAATTAATTTTAAAATAATTTATTAATAATTAATTCATAAATAAAATAAATGTTTTGCATTTTTATAATTTTTACTTTTAATTACTATATTGTATACATAAAGCTATAAAATTGATTTTGAAATTAATCCTAAAATAAAAAATAAAATATTTTGCAGTCAAATACTTTAATTTTAATATTTAAAAAAAAAATTATATATAAAAATATATTTTCCTCATTTTAAATTTCCTATATTAACTTTATTAACCTAAATTAATTATTAATATAATCGCATATCTATTTTATACGAAATTCGTTTCTCAAGATCAGATTTCTCGAAGAAATATTGCCCTATAAAATATGCTAAAAATATATTAAACCTATTTCTAAAGCTGGCTTGCTTATGAAACCACAACATACAAAGGCCCTTCTCGAAAAACAAAACGCGCCTTTCAATGACAGATTAATTTGCAATGACAAAAAGTTTGCAAATCCATTTTAATACTAAAATTATCCCGAGTGACCTTTCCATGTCGGAAGGGTTCAGATTAAACCGTCGCTGCGTCGCCTGGCTCTTCGACTGCTAGGAACATGAGAAGGTGGGAAATAAGAAAACGTCAAGCACGGCAGGGATCGATGATTCAGACTTTCAGATACTTCAGCTACTTAGCTTTCCGTTTATTTGAGACTATTGTGCAGGCCCACATTGCTGTGCAACGTGTCCTTACCACCTTTCTCTTCTGTCTTCCAGAAACGTTTCGTCCGAGCTGTTTAGATCAATCTGCTACGCAAACTAATATTGTGAGTACCGTTAATGAGAAGCCATGCCAATAATATTGTATTCGGTATGTCAATTGCGATAAACCTAAGTCACGTGACATGAGACACGAGACACGGATGACACTTAAATACAAGTATTCAATACGAAATGCAGCGACCCAGAAACAGAACATGAGCGATACGTTACAGAACATGAGCGATACGTTTATATATGTATAGTATTAAGTATATTGCAAGTGGAAATGCAGTATTTAAAATTGTTAAAAATAAACAGTGGCCCGTGGGTTGAAAATTGTCTAACATAAATGATATTCATTATTATATTATCGTAACATACTCATTGATTAGATGACACTGGACAGTGGACAGACTTATTTATATTCCTATACCGGCCTTGAAATTCCACAGCGTACGCTGCACAGTGCACACACAATCAAACGCATTTTTTATGGGCTTGCTGCTTAAGTTTAATTGCGTCTATGGCATTATACATATGGTGCCATACATATGGTCTACGGACCATACCTGAACCAGTGAACCTCACACATGCTGCCAAGTTGCCAAACCTTCTAGCGGCCAAACGGCTTCACGAGTCCACGGAGATGACTCGGCTCCACACAATGATTATACATTGACGGAGGGCGATGACATCAGAGGAAAATACCAAAAGAACCTCGAAAAAATAATTGTGTCAGCTTTAAACCATTCGACTGGAAAAAAAACGTTAGGGAAACGTTTTTTTACTCTGAATACTCCTTTTCCATGACTAGGACACTACGAAAATGACACAATACGTTTTATGTTTTTCAGGATACGTTAAAAAATGTTCTCAACACATTTTAGGGTTGTTTTGGTGTCCGAAGCATTAAATATGGGACACTAGACCTTGGAGGATGTGTCATGTTACTTAGCCATAAACATTAAAAACGTGTTAAGGAGGTGGATAGTATTACAAATGTTTTGTAAATGAAAATAAATATAGGTAAGAGTTTGATCATTCAAAAGAAAGTGTTTTTCATCCACAATTTCAAGTGTTTGATATCCTCAACCTTATTAGTATGGCAAAGGTGAAAGATTCTTTCTTCCGAGGGTGTTTTCATAATAGACCAACATTCTGATTCACTATGAAGCTTATGGGAATTAATTTTTATCTTTGCAATGTTCATTTTCTTCTTACGACTGGTCAATACATAAAGACAATTTTGGTTAGGAATGGCGGGGTTGATCACCTCTTTATAATACTTTTGCTTCCTTTTTCTCTCTAACTCCTTATCATCACATAATTTATCTTTAAATTTGGAGGTCATATTATTTTAATACTATTCCTATTCCCCAAGATGATCTCCTCATGTATCCCCCACTGGTCGAACCTAGACTCTGGCATCGTTATGCCATCCACATTTGAGACCGGCATGGGTGTTAGAAGCAATTTTGGGCAAGGGAAGTCTCTTGGCATCCATGTTGTAAATCTTCTTATACATCAAATATCTAAACATAGGCACACTTTCAATGGAAGAAAGGCTAGCTTCTATCACAAGAGTAAGATAGGGAATATTTCCTTTAATATTGAGGTTGTTGGTTATAAATTTCTTTTGAATCATCTGGATCATCATCCACTACTCTGGATATACTGCAACCCCAAACCTCACATCCATATAAAATAGCAAGGGTGAAGAAAGTATCAAAAAGGAATGAAGAAACTATCAAAACGGAACTTCTTTTAACTCCAGAGATCAACTCACTTACAAGTATTTTGAAACTCATAATAAACTTTTCACCGTCCAATATTTTTTTCTCAACGCTATAATTCCAACTAAGCTGATGATGAACGTAAATACCTAAATATTATTATGAAGAGACTTTCTACATGTAATTGTTATCATAGATGAAATTACGATGGTTGATATTTTTGGATTCACTTATCATGACTTGAGCCTTCTAGGTATTAATTGTCATGCTCATCTTGGAATAGTAATCATGGTGAATATTAAGCTACCCATTATCCATTGAGATCATTGTGGCTTCTAAATAGAAGAGTAATATCCTCAGCATAAATCGGAAGAGTAATGACCATCGCAGTAACCTCCGAGCCATTACATCATAGTATCCAAATATTTTTAGTTGAATCAGACTAGACAGAGTGAGATGTGCTTTCCCAATACTCATGGTAATTTCCCAATGGTAACCTCGGAACCATTACATCATATATCCAAATATTTTTTTCGTTTATCAATATAAATGCCAAAAAAATAAGAAATAAAATACACCCTTACCATATTATTTTATTTGTTACAATATTTATATTATAACATAAATATGTAATAATATATTATAAATTAAAATATACCATTATTTCTATCTAAATTAAAAATTTTCATTTTCATTTTATTATTTGGTAAAATAAAATTAACCTGAAATTATAATATAATAATGTAAATAAATAAAAAGATTTATATTAAGATATTTATCTTTTGCCAATAAGAATCGTTCTTAGAATTTATATAAAAGATATGCATATACTTATTATAGATTTAACCTGACATATAGGAACTAAATTCTTAGTGTAGGATACAAATTGTTTACTAAATGAAAAATAAATTGTTTACTAGAGGAAATTTGTTCTCTATATGGTTTGTTAGATAATATAATACTATTGTGTCGGTTCTGACATATAGGAACTAAATTCTTAGTGCAGGATACAAATTGTTTACTAAATGAAAAAAAAAATGGTTTAATTGTGTCGGTTTAGAAGTGCGCGCACTCTAATAAACAATATGCATTTTTCCTTAGAAGAACACATTTGTGTTTGAAAATACTAAACATCACGCTCGTTTTCTTTAAAAACTCGTTTGTTCACGAAATTATCAATTTTGTATTAGGTAGGTAGTATTCACTGTAGATGAGGTTCATGAGTATACGCTTGTTTTCAAGAATAAAAATATCCATATTTTTATCATGTTAATCCGTATATATAAAAAAGGGAAAGAAATTATATATATATATATATATATATATATATTCAATAAAACATTACATATTATATATAAGTCAATCAAATTATATGGAAACTAATTTTATTCGTGGATTACAAAAAAATTCAAGGTTTTTTAATGCTACTGATTTTGAAGGCTTTTGTTCTATGTTATAAAAAGGGCTGAGGTTCATGAGTATACCCTTGTTTTTAAGAATAAGAATATCCATATTTGTATCATGTTAATCTGTATATATAAAGAAAGGAAAGAAATTATCTACATACGTATATATATTCAATACAACATTACATATTATATATAACTCTCTCAAATTATATTGAAACTAAATTTATTTGTATGTTACAAAAAAGCTCAAGCTTTTTCCATGCTACTGATTTCAAAGGAAAATGAGGTTCATGAGTATACGCTTGTTTTTAAGAATAAAAATATCCATATTTTTATCAGGTTAATCTGTATGTATGAAAATAGGAAAGCATATATATATATAACTCTTTCAAATTAGATTGAAGCTAAATTTATTTTTAGATTACAAAAATACTTAAGTTTTTTGAATGCTACTAATATTTAAAAGCTTTTCTTTTATATTATAAAAGAAGGAAAGAAAATATAATTTTATATATATATTCAATAGAACATTACATATTATATATAACTCTTTGAAATTATATTGAAATTAAATTTATTTTTAAGATTACAAAGAAACACAAGTTTTATATTGAAACTAAATTTATTTGTAGATTACACAGAAACACAAGTTTTTTCAAATGTTACTGATTTTAAAGAATTTTGTTTTATATGGTAATCTAGATGTGAAATTTCATAATAATTTATAAAAAATATTTAATTTAAATATATACATGAAATTTTATTTTATTTTTATATAATACCCTATATATAAGAAATTTCATTTATTTTCTATATAATACTAATTAATTATATATATATATATATATATATATATATATATATGAAAAAATGAATATATGTTTACTAAATTTGTACTTGTTTATAGATTAAAGAACTTGGAGATACATCATCCAAGAACATAACTAATTGGGCATTTATATTATATTTTCTATAACATCTTACTACAAAACCATAGATAATATAGAAATTTTCCCTACAATTTGTAATGCCCCCAGTAGAATGTAAATGTGGATTTTACTGTGGTAAAAAGACAATATAGTAGTAGTTGTTGTTTATGTTTTAAAAGAAACAAAAACTGTGATAAACTACATTATTAAATAAATGGAATATTTTCTTGAAATGCTGGCAGCCTCTGGGAGGTGTATTTCAAAGAAAGGAAATCAGTTGTCATAACTGATTTGAACTGCCCTCCCAAACAGGAAAAGTCCTGGGGTGTAGGGGGGAAGTTCTGTGCTGTTGGGACAGACAGAAGAGGATTCTTTTCCAGAGACCAAAAAGGAGGAAAAGAGGATATACTGAGGAATTGGTTAAGTCTGGTAGGGACCAGATAACCAGGCACTAGGTGCTCAGATCTTGTTGAGGGCTTGAGGCCTGCAAGATAGCTCGGGGGAGAGAATTCCGTCAGAAGATGGATCTCATGGCTGGGTGGACGAGCAGACTCGAAGCACAGGTGACTGCTTGAGTATCTGATTGTGATTCTGTCAAACCAGGTACGGTTTTCTAATTCAGAATCCTTCTGCGTTAAAGAGAAAGACTTATGAAAGACCACAGTATCTAAACTAGACATGCTATAGTTCTTTAGTACTGTTACAGTGTATCTGGAATCGTATAAAAGTGGTAAAGATAAGGCTATCTGCTGATAGACCGGGTATGGGTACCGACTGACAGTTGATAAATATATGAAGGGTTAGGAATACGGAATACCTGAGAGGCTTCTGTAATAACAAAGTTAGTTTATTTACTGTCTAAATGATTTATTAAGTGTCTGTTGGAGGTGCAGTGTATGGCACGAACAGGCAGAGATAACCATGGAATATATATGCAAGAAAGCTATGTTCAATGAAACATATAACTGAAAATATCCGAATCATAAACTATTATTACATCTTAGGAACCTTTAAATACGAGTCTGGATTAACCCAGATCTCGGAGAAGGGTCACGGCTGTAGCCGAAATGCCCTAATGAAACAGAATAGAAAAGCGCATGTCGATATGTAGATATACATAAACATGGTATATAAAATACGAAACAGATACCAGCTAAGTAAAGGAATATCTTACAGCTACCTGGGACTTTGTCCCTGAAGGTGAATCTGTGCGACTTAGTCGCAGATCTTCCATAAAATTCACAGCGAAGCTATTTTCTTGATGAGGAACGAAGGTTGGAGGATAAACCCTCAACCTCGTATAAACCCTCATACCCGTGAGAACCCATACTTCTGAGCAATTCTACATGCATAAACTAAAGAAAACAAACGGGAATAGCATCGTATCGAAGTATCGAGAGCATCCATAGTAAACTAACAGAACCAGAACCACATGCAACATATGTGAATCTGTGTATAAAGATCAACCATTTCTGCATGTCACCCGAAAGAAAACACGAGTTCAGTAGCGCTGAGATATACAGCGTCCATATGTACAGAACAAATAAATGTAAAGACAGTCAAATACCAATAAGCCAAAGCGGGCATACATTAGATGAATATTTATAAACATAGATCAGAATGAAAGGCTTATGCCTTCTGAGAAACCGAACGGAATAACAAGTCCTGTTTTGTCATCTATTAAAAGAACACAGTATTATACCCCTGTTATGAAGCAATATACATTTACAGCAAAATAGAAGTAGCAAATAATAAAGGACCTGGTGCCGTCAACTACAAAGTAAGTCTACGGCCAGGCCAAGCTGGAAGTTATACAAAGATCTAAAGACCCTAGTTCGACAGCTTATAGAAAACTATCTTGACCCATGAGGAGATAAGAACCGGTACACGGTTTCCATCTGCAAACGAACTTCCAGAAACTTCAAACAAATAATTTATCATTCATAATGTAACCTCGAGGGTTCTCATGGAGAATACCTCGACGGACCCAAGTGCAGAACCGGCAACCTCGGCGGTCTGAAATAAAACATGAAAGTATAGCTCAGAACGATAGGTTCCGAGCCCTCTTAACTAAATTAGCAATTAGTAAGGGAACCGACCTGTATCCGCCGGGAAATGAGCTGTCGAAGACCTTTATCTCGACTCAGTAACCGGGTTGAGCAACCCCATCGGTGCTCGCCTGCAAGGAAGAGCACACAAACATCAAACCGCATCTTTCAGTGGAATAGCAGGACACTAGCAGTATTATAGAATGCGAGATTACCTAAACAAATCCGGTGCTGGTTCCTTACGGCCTCCAGAGAGGTAGCAGGTGGAACTGTAAACTTGGAAAGACCAAACCATAGTCGCGGCAGAGAGCTGAACTGATTGAGTAAACGCAAACAAATGAACCTCGCCCTTGATTCACGGGGTTTAAGTAATGAATTGGAACCCTTGGAGTCATATCCACCCTTCGATCGCCAAAAGAAATCTGGGACGTCCAAATGAAGCGGGAAGAAGAGGCGGGAAGGCCGAGGACCCCAAGGCCGAGGTGTCACATGGCCATGTGTACCGGCCATACCACCTGTCCAGCGGTGAACCATTGTAAACGGTGCGGTAGGTGGAGGAGCCTGCCAAAACCTGCAGCTGGATCTTCGAAACCCGAGACCAGTAATTGCTCCGTATGCTGGGGAGGGTTTAGGGGGTTAGGTCCAGATGTCAACACTCATGGCACATTGAAGTTATAACACCGCTTAACACCACTATGCAAACAGTAAAAGCCATTACTTATATGCGAATTTATAACAGTTATTACGGTGAACCCTACGTAGTATAAGGGTTGATATATGTTCATTAGATAAAGTGCATAAGTTTGTACATGGTGGTAATGCGTAGTAATACATGGCAATATATGGTAGCCTATGATAATATTGGGTGTATCAACTTATAAGTGTAGTATGAGTGCCAGCATACAGATCTTAAGTTAAATTTTTTTTTACTAAGTATATTTATGCGTGAAGGATTGTGACACAATTCTATAGAAAACTAGATATACCAAGTCTATAAGCAAAGCGTGCCAACAAAAAACATTCATAACATATATATAGACATCTAACAACAATTGTTATTGATGGCAAACAGGTTTAGGTCAAAATCATGTTTCCCAATGACATCATGATGGTGAGCCTATATCCCCTGATATTCCTTGATCTCCAATTCTGTTATCATACTTCTCAGCGCATCCACTTCATCATACAATCAATAAAATTGGACTTTGAGAGTCTGCAGGTCTTCTCCCAGCTCGATGTGTGAATGAGTCATTTCATAAAAATTGACTTGCAGCACATGATCAACCTGGAGGGTGTCACACACCCATATTTTAGAAAACCTGTAGTTTTAAAAAAATTAACTATATATCATTTACCCACGTTAACATACATAAAAATTTGGACCCATTTAAATGTCAACAATAATACAATGGTAATTCTCTAGACATAAGCACTATACATTGGTAAATTCTTGACATAAGTGCTAATGGTTATATCCCACCATTGGCTTAATGGTTCGCGGAATTATATTGTACAAAAATGCTAATATCTAAATTTTCGATATGAATACATATCTAATCACACTATATCAATCATGTCTTAGCCTTAAATTCCATTCAATGCTTATCCGCCTTGGCATCACGGCTATATCAAGATTTTTATGGCGTTATTTAATTCGTCTGGGCGGTTGATTGCCCTAGGGTTGCAGTCTAGTCTCTGGAGTGTTTGTCGTGGTGCCTCCAGATGGATCCTTTACGTGGGTAGATGTGCAATATTAATGGCATTCTGGCGATCCCCAAATTAGATGGTGGATATGCTGATCCACCGAACAAAGTATGGACAAAGAGTGGAAACAAGCCTTTGATGCATTTGTCGATTGCTGGTTTGGTCTCTGACCTAGCTGAGAAGCTCCCCATATGGTAATGGCTTCCGCTCGCACTTACTCATTTCCTAAACATTAATTCTTCTTCATGATGTACGAATATTAGTCTCAGGAGCTGAACTCCTTCGGGTTGCCACATTTTATCCCTTGTTCAATCCTTACATCGACGAGGGTTTTTTGTGGTATCGTTCACCACACGAGCAAGTAAATTTCATGCTTTATCCTTACACTGTTAATTATGGATTTCCTTTACTTTGAACAGTATTTACATCTAATCCTAGTTGTTTCCTTGGTTTTGACAGGCCCATTCTTCTCCAGGTGCAAAGTCATTGGGGTTTCAGGTCCAACTGCTACATTTCAAATATCTTGGCATTTCCCTTACTAGGTATGCGAGCTTTAGAGAATTTTAGTTAAGAGTCATTTGGGCTTTACTTGTTTTTCATCCTCGTACTAGCATGAAGTGTTAGTTCTGCTGGTTTGATGGTTTTTTGGTGATGCATTACATACGTTTGATAGTTTTTAGGCTTAGAGCCATAGACTCGATTTGTAATTTCTAGAGGGTAATTTTGTATAAGTATAACGGAGGGTAAACCCTCATATGGGTTTAGATTTGTAATAGTCTAGCTCTCCATTACTCTAAACTGTTATTGTAGATTCGGTTCTATGTTTGTAGTATTTTGACTTTGTTCATAATGCATAATTTCCTATTCAATTTTTAAAGTAGTGGAGTTCTCTATTCAAAATGTCGCATTTGTCTCGAATTTACTTATGCATATTATTCACAGTATTTTGTATACTCGATTTACGGTTGCATCTCTTCTTTGTTTAACGATGTCTAAACTGGGGTTGTGTTCTAAGGTTAGAGCGGCTCTGATAATCCTACTGTCATTTCTTTTCTGAACACTAAGAACTATTTCTTGTTCTGATGTCGAGATAGAATCCTTGTTTCTTTCTGATTGGGGTTACTTTTACGGTTTTCCTTATCATTTGTTTACTTCCATAATTTTTAGTAGAAGATGGTTCCATTACGATATTTTAACTTGTCTTTATTAGTGAACGATTTTTCCACTAAATTTCTTTTTTAGTACAACTTAGTGAATGGCATTATTATATTACAGTGTTAAGGTCTTAGGAACTGAATGAGGGTAAATTATAGCGCACTATTTTCTAGAGTTTAACTGTCATTTAATTGACAAAGAATACCTCATTATTCTATTGTTTTACCATCCTTGAATTTAGAAGTTATTCTTCATTTTTCTACTGTTTTCCTGTAGTGACAATCCATAGCTATATTAACTTACAAAATTGATGTTTCTTTGAGATAAATGTTAATTTACAGGTTTACTAATTTTTCTTTTCCAGTAATGAATAACACAATTAATCTATACTATTTCTATTCAAACCCTTCTTAGCTACTGAAATAACATCCCTCCTAATTATACTTAACTTTCTTAAGAAACGTGATATGTGCATCATGCTATTTAAAAGATGCTTTTTGTAGCTATATAGAGGTATAAAATTATACTTATCTATCTCACCATTCCCAGTTGTAATGGATTAAATCTTTTGATTGTCTTGCCTCCCAACCTTGAGACTAGTTTTGCCCCAGTTGAAGTCTCCCGCAAGCTACTTTTCACAGAGTTTCTCCTCAAGAACCTTGTTCTTGAATTGTAAGAGCTATTTGGTCTTAACCAGACATAGCTACAGTATCATTGTATGTCCTTCCATCACAATTTATCTAATCTTTTTTTAATATCTTGAATCTCTTCCTCCAGGTCTCATATGTCCCCTCATCCTCTTGATCCCTTGGAATAAATCTTCTCTTAGAAGTAGTTAGGGTTGGGGTAACTACCCAGCCTAACTGTTTGAGAATAAACTGTCATCCTTGGATAAATTATTTTCACTTAAGTTAAATCAAATAATTATTGCCATAATTCCAACACTATACTTTTCATGGATTTAAAAAAAAATTACTCTTTATATAAAAATTAATCAGTATTCATTTATTTAAAAAATGCAGTAAATAAATATTTACATATATGGGGGACATCACATCTCCCCCCCAAGATTGAACATCATCCCGATGTTCTTCTATCGGAAATAACCTTGGAAAATTTTCCCTCATGGTCCTTTCATCCTCACGGGTAGCCTCTTCAGGCCAAAAATGTTTCCCTTGTACTTTAACTTGGGTGATAACTCGTCTCCGTAGCATTACTTAACTCCGATCGAGTATACCCATTAGTTCGACCAGGAAATCGCCTTCTGGTTCTACCGGTATTCCAAAGTAAAAGAAAAAACTTTAGTTACTTTGTAAAATCATAATATAAATCTATTACACACACACACACACACACACACACATATATACAATATAAGTCGATGAGGAATTTAACTCTCCCCATTCACCTATATTTCTTGCCAGTTTATTATGTGTTTGGGGTCATAAATATATTTCTTTAATACTGAAATGTGAAAAACATTGTGCACTCGAATATGGCTTGGTAAAACAAGTTGATAAGCTACTGGCCCAATTCGCACTAAAATTTGAAAAGGACCGCAGAAGCTGGGTGCCAACTTGGTGCATCCATTCCATTGTAGTGTACTTTTCTTGGATCAAATACGAACATAGACATGATCCCCCACTTGGAACTCCCAAAAACTTCTTTTCCGGTCGGAAAAATTATTTTGTTGGTCTTGGGTGGCCTTCAAATTTGATCGCACTTCTTTCACCAATTCTTCGATATTTTGTAACATATCAAGCCCTAGAATTAGTTTATCTTCCAAACCATCCCAATTTGAGGGAGCCTTGCATTTACGCCCATACAACACTTCAAAAGGGCTCATTTGTGTAGAAGTGTGATAACTGTTGTTATAAGCAAATTCTACAAGATGTAAATACTCTTCCCACTTAGATGGTTGTTGCATTACATATGCTCGTAACATATCCTCCACAACTTGGTTTACTCGCTCAGTTTGCCCATCTGTTTGAGGGTGGTAGGAAATACTGAAATGTAGCTGAGTGCCCAGTCCTTCAAATAAGGCTTTCCAGAAAGCTGATGTAAATTTTACATCACGATCTGAAATTATAACTTTCGATATGCCATGCAACCTAAAAATAGTTTTCATAAATATATTAGCAATTTGTACTGGCTTATAAGTATATTGTATGGGTATGAAGTGGACATATTTACTCAACTTATCCACAAGCACCATGATTGAATCATTTTGCTTTCTTCACCTGGGAAGGCCTGTTATAAAATTGATGGAAATAATTTCCCATTGCCATTCCAGAATAGGTAATGGGTGGAGTACAATAGCCGGATGATGGTATTTTGTTTTAACTTGCTGGAAGTCCAAATAGTGGTCCAAATATTCAGCCACCTCCTTCTTCATCCCGCGCCAAAAATATTATTTTCTAAGAGCGGTTATCAACTTTTGATATCTAGGATGGTTAACATATGGAACCTTGGGATATTTATCTAAAATTAAATATGTAATGGCTTTTATATTGGGTACATACATCCTTGTTTTATAGATCAACAAATCTTATTGATTTATCTCATATCCAAGCTATTGTTCTTTGTTGTTCAAAATTTTAGTTTGCTGCCACAAAGTTTGATACTCTGGGTATTGCATTGTTGCCTCCTTGATTTGTTCTTTAAATGTGTTTTGCGCTTCATTGAATGATATTTCATATAAACAGTTAGATTTTCTAATTGGTGCATCCACGACACGATTCTCTTTTCCTTTTAGGTGCTTAATCTCAAAGTCGAATCCACTTAGGAAATCTACCCAACAAGCTTGTCTATCATTCAAAGTGGGCTGTTTAAAATAATTAGTCAAGCTATGATGGTCGGTCATTAACAGAAATTTCTTACCCATAAGTAGTGTCACCACATTTTTAAAGCATGAATAACTGTTGTCAACTCCAAATCATAGGTTGAGTACCTCTGCTCATGATCCTTAAGCTTTCTAGATTCCTAAGCAACAATCCTCCCTTCTTGCATTAGTACACCGCCTACATCTTCCTTGCTAGCATTCGTACAAACCACATAATCTTTATTTGGATAAGCAATGCTTAATATGGGCATAGTGGTGAGTAAATGTTTAATCCAATCGAAATTGTTTTGGCACTCTAAACTCCATTTAAAAGCTTTACCTTTCTTTTGCAGTGTGGTAATAGGATAGGCTACCCTAGAAAAGCCTTCAATGAATCGCCTGTAATATCTGGCTAGGCCCATAAATGACCTTATATCAGCCACATATTTTGGTACTGGCCACTCCATTATGGTCTTTATTTTCTCTAGGTCCACAACTATTCCATCTTTAGTAATGACATGACCAAGATATTGGATTTGTTCTTTAAACAAGTTACATTTACTATACTTGGCATATAGCTAGTGTTCTCTTAAAACATGCAGAATAATCCGGAGGTGCTCTTTGTGTTCCTCTACCATCCGAGAGTAAATCAAGATATCATCAATGAAAATTAACACAAACTTGTCCAAATATTGATGGAATATACTATTCATAAGGCACATGAAGGTTGCAGGTGCATTGTTTAACCCAAAAGGCAACACAACAAACTTGTAATGCCCATATCATATTTTGAAGGTTGTTTTTGCTATATGTTCTTCGTCGATCCTAATTTGATGATAGGTCGAGCGAAGGTTGATCTTGGAAAACACAGTTTCCCCCTTCACTTGGTTAAATAATTCATATATATGAGGTAGGGGATAATTGTTTTCTATGGTTAACATATTTAGTTGACGGTAGTCCATACACATTCGCATGGTCCCATCCTTCTTTTTAACAAAAGGTATTGGTGCTCCCCAAGGTGATACACTTGGTCAGATATATTTGTTGTCAAGAAGTTCTTGCAATTACATGTTTAGTTATGTTAATTCTGGTATATTCATATGATAAGGGGTTCGAGATACCGGTGTAGATCTTGGCACTAATTCAATAGTGAAATATATATCTCTTTTTGGTGGAAGTCCTGAGATTTCCTCTTGAAATACATCCAAAAAATTCTGCACTAATAGTATATCTTCTAGGGAAACATATTTCTTTTGAATTAGAGTATCCTACCTGTATTTCGTAAATCTGGAACCCTTTCCAGATGCGTTTATCCAATTGGGATGTTGTCATAGGTCTCAGCTTTAAGGGTCTTATTACCCCTTGAATTTCCTACCTCCTCCCATCCTCATTTATATAGTTAATGGTTTTAATTTTATAGTTGAGGAGAGACCAGTATTTTTCCAACCAATCCATAGCAATTAAAATATCATATGACCCTAGGGGTAACACATTCAAGTCTGCCATAATGGGCTGACCTGCTATCTGTAGGGAACAATTACTGACCTTGGCCAACACTCTTCTCTTGGCCCCTGTAGCCAATTGTACTAACCAGGGATTCTTAAACTTAACAACCTGTAGATTGCATTGTTCTACTATTTTGGGGCTAATGTAACTTAAGGCAGCTCTGGGGTTAATTAAAATAGACATTATTTGATTGAATATCTTACTTTCAAACTCTATCATGGTTGGATGGTACTCTGCTTGGTGGTCCTCAAGAGCAGAATTGAGTTTTAGCATGCTTCTTACGACTTCTTCGATTTTCGATGCTGCTTGAACCTGTGTTACCTGATTGGTTCCTCTGCGATGTGGGTAGTTTTTAACATAATGGGGTCTTCCACATCCCCAGCATTGTACCGGTGGTCTAACTTCCATTTCAACTTTAGTCCTTACTAATTGTTCACTTGTCTTTGTCTCACTAGGAATTTTGAACCTAGATGGATTTCTATTTGCATTTCTATTCATTTTTCCTCTAGGAGTCTTATTGATCACAAACTTATTTATTTTATGATTGCAGGAAATTTACTCCCCTTTTTGTCATTCCATTTCTTCCCTCCTTCCCCTTTCTACTTATTTTTCTGGTAGCATACTTGAGCCTTCGAGATGACCTCATCCATGGTTTTTGGGTTATCACACTCAAGGCGCTCTTTCATAAACAATGGAAAGCTACTGACAAACTATTGCACCTTAGCCTTTTATTCTCATATGTATGGGACATATCACAGTAAGGAGGTGAACTTGCCTATGAACTCATCCATAGATAGTTGTTCCAAGCGAAGGTCATGAAACTCCTTGGCCTTCTCATCCTAAAATCTTTCGGTTATATTTTTCCTTAAAATATTTTTGGAATTTATCCCAGGTTATTCTTTGTTCATTTACACCATGAACTATCTTTACTTCCTCCCACCATAGGGTGGCTTTTCCCTGCAACTGAAATATTGTCAACCGAGCCTTTAAATTATGATCATATTCGTACAGTTGGAAATACTTGTTCATGTTAATGAGCCAAGATTCTGCTGCCTCCTCCTATTCGCCATCAAAGAGTGGAGGCTTTATCTTTCAGAATTCTCCCTAAAGTTATACTTTTTGTCTCTTGTGCTTGTTGTGTTCTGATACATTACCAGATTCTTCTTCCTGGTTCTCTTCACCACCTTCAGTTTTTTCTCATTCAGTATGAAATTCCTGTTCTCTAGTCATATTTCCTTGCTTAGGACTAGGAATTATCTGTCTCTGATTCTGTCTATTTGATAGACATTTCGTGATCTTTTCTTGTTCTTGCATCAACCGTTCATTGTCTGCCCATAGTCGATCCACTTTTTCTTTTAACTCTTGCATAGTTTCCAAAATTGTGGCATTAAAATTTCACGACTCTTATCCCAACTGCACCCATACTTCAGGATTTTTCTCCTGAAAGGTTGCTGCTCTTGTTCCTGTCATCGTTCGGTGTGGTATGGTTCCCATTCTTCTCATACTAGTTATTTCTGTCCCTGGATCTGGCTGTGCACATTACACAAATACTATCAATCCTTATTTTCCAGGGGCCTCAGTTTTGGTAACCTGAGTGCTCTTATACCACATGTCACACACCCATATATTAGAAAACCTGTACTTAAAAAAATTTAACTATATATCATCTATCCACATTAACATAAAAATTCGGAACCATTTAAATGTCGACAATAATACAATGGTAATTCTCTGGACATAAGCACTATACATTGGTAAATTCTTGACATAAGTGCTAATGGCTATATCCCACCATAGGCTTAATGGTTTGTGGAATTATATTGTACATAAATGTTAATATCTAACTTTTCAATACAACTACATATCTAATCATATTATATCAATCCTGTCTTAGCCTTAAATTCCATTCAATGCTTATCCACCTTGGCATCAAGGCTATATCAAGATTTTTATGCTGTTATTTAATTCCTGTGGCTGGTTGATTGCCCTAGGGTTGCGGTCCGGTCTCTAGAGTGTTTACGTGGTGCCTCTAGTTGGATCCTTTGCGCGGGTATATGTATAGGATCAACGACGTTCTAGCGATCCCCAAATCGGACGATGGAGATGCTGACCTGCAAAAAAAGGTATGGACAGAGAGTGGAAACTGGGCCTTTCATGCATTTGTCGATTGCTAGTTTGGTCTCTAGCCTAGCCGAGAAGCTCCCCTTCTAGTAATGGCTTCTGCTCGCACTTACTCCATTCCTAAACATTATTTCTTATTCCTATTGTCTGAATATTAGTCTATGGAGTTGAATTCCTTTAGGTTGCCACAGTTTATCCCTTGTTCAATCCTTGCATCGAGGAGGGGTTTTGGTGGTATCGTTCACCGCACGAGCAGGTAATTTTCATGTTTCATCCTTACACTATTAATTATTGTTCTCCTTTACTTTGAGCGGGATTGAAATCTAATCCTAGTTGTTGCCATGATTTTAACAGGCCCGTTCTACTCCAAGTGTAGAATCATTGGGGTTTCAGGTTCAACTCCTACATTTCAAATCTCTTGCCGTTTCCCTTACAGGGTATGTGAGCTTTAGAGAATTTTAGTTAGGATATGTTTGGGATTTACTTGTTTTTCATCCTCGTGCTAGCATGAAGTATTGGTTCTATTCATATGAGGGTTTTTTCATGATGTATTAAATGCATTTGATAGTTTTCAGGCTTAGAGCCATAGACTCGATTTGTAATTTCAAGAGGATAATTTTGTATAAGTATAAAGAAGGGTAAACCCTTGTATGGGTTTAGATCTATAATAGTCTAATTCTCCATTACTCTAAACTGATACTGTAGATTTGGTTCTGGGTTTGTAATTTTTCGACTCTGTTCATAATGCATAATTTCCTATTCAATTTTTGAAGCAATGGAGTTCTCTATTCAAAATACCGCATTTGTTTGGAATTTACTTATGCATACTATTCACAATATTTTGTATACTCAATTTCTGATTGCATTGCTTCTTTGTTTAACGGTGTCTAAACTGGGGTTCTATATTTCTTCGGATCTATATTCTAAGGTTTCAGCAGCTCTGATAATCCTACTATCATTTCTTTTCTGAAGACTAAGAACTATTTCTTGTTCTAGTGCTGGGATAGAATCCTTGTTTCTTTCTAATTGGGGTTACTTTTATGGTTTTCCTTATGATTTGTTTACTTCCATAATATTTAGTAGAAGATGGTTCCATTAGTGTATTTTAACTTGTCTTTATTAATTAATAGTGAACGATTTTTCCACTAAAATTATTTTGTATTACAAGCTCAGTGAATGGCATTATTATATTACAATGTTAAGGTCTTAGGAACTGAATGAGGGTAAATCATAGCTCACTGTTTTCTATAGTTTAACTGTCGTTTAATTGATAGTGAATACCCCATTATTCTATTTTTTTACCATCCTTGAATTTAGAAGTTATTCTTCATTTTTCTACTATTTTCGTGCAGTGACAGTGCATAGCTATATTAAATTCCAGAATTGTTGTTTCTATGAGATAATGTTACTTTACAGGTCTACTATTTTTTCTTTTTGAGTAATGGATAACATCATTAATCTATACTATATGTAGATCATTCTATTTAGAAGATACTTTCTGTAGCTCTATAGAGGTATCAGATTATACTTATATATCTTGCCTTTACCAGTTGTATTGGATTAAATCTTCTGATTGTCTTGCCTCCCAGCCTTAAGGCCAGCGTTACTCCGCTTGAAGTCTCCCCCCGAGCTACCCTTCACAGGGTTTCTCCTCAAGAACCTTGTTCTTGAATTGTAACAGCTATCTGGTCTTAACCAGCTGTAGCTACGGTATCACTATCTGTCGTTCCAGCACAATTTATCTTTTCTTTTTTTAATATCTTGAATCTCTTCCTCCAAGTCTTAGATGCCCCCCCATCCTCTTAATCCCTTGGAATAAATCTTCTCCTCGAAATAGTTAGGGCTGGGGTAACTACCTAGCCTAACTGTTTGAGAATAAACTGACATCCTTGGATAACTTATTCTCACTTAAGTTAAATCAAATAATCATTGCCATAATTCTAGCATTCCACTTTTCATGCATTTAAAACAAAATTACTATTTATATAAAAATTAACCAGTATTCAGTTTGTCAAAAGATGCAGTAAATAAATATTGATATATATGGGGGACATCACAAAGGGCTTTGTGGGTAGTGATACAATTCGAAGATGGGCTATCCTCTGAAGGGGATTCAGAATTTGAGGGTTAATCCATACTACTATAGAAACTATCAACCCAATTGTTAGCGATTGAGGAATATATCAACAACTTACTTAAGATAGAGTTTTCCCGACATAATAAAAGAGAAAGGTACCTAATATGGTCCAAACCCTGGCTTGATTTGACTAAATCACTTTGGTTACATAGCCTTCTTCTAGACAGAGCCTTTGAAAGAAATCCCCAGTTTCCAATTACAGTTATTTGGCCTGTTCTGAAGCCAACATTCCAAAAGAAGTAAGCTCGCCCCACAATTTCGAACCAAACATGACTAAAAAGATCAAGGTCAGAGTTAACTTCAAAAGATCATAGCCACAATAGACCAAGAGAGGAGAGAACAATCACCCTGGGTCTTGAATTATTGTCTGAGCCCATGATGCCCGAATGCCAAAGGTCCCATGAAAAAAAATGGCAGGCCGACACGACCACCAACCTTAGGAAAGTTTGAACCTAGAGAGGATCTTTGGAAGGAGCTTCAACCAAAGAGGATGACTTGACATCACAATTGGAAATGAAAGAAGCCCCAAGATATCAAAATCCAGAAGTTGTAAGAAAAACATATTTGGAGAAATGAGAGAGAATTCTCCCAAGGGGAAGCCCCTTGAAAAGTTAACGCTACCTTCCATCCCACACGAACTCCATTAAATTAGACATTCATTACCTTGTGATTTCCTTTGGCTTCCTCATCATTGTGCATTTAGGAAAAAATTTCATGTGCTTGAAGTTAGCAAGGTTGATGTTTTGTGCATGCGAACTCGAATATACAGAAACAGCATAACGATATGGACCAAGAAAGGAAATTCACTTCGCTAATAAAAGGCCAATGAAAAACCATGAAGTCGAATGAGGGACAATTGATTCATCATTGAATTATGAAGGGCAATTATCAGGGTGTTGTTTGCTTAATGAAAAATGGATAAGACCAATCTAGAATATATTTTTCTTCATACGATAATCAAAATACATGATATAGAGTGAAAGGCCTTCTAAATCCCTAAGGAATTATACACTTGGATCTAGATTAACTTATAATAATCATTATTTATGTCAAGGAGCATGGGACATTTCCTAGTTCATGTGTCTTTGAGTTGTCGGCTCATAAGATGTAATACAATTTTGTGCTCTGCAAGGCTACTAATAATTCTTTGATTCGTTGAAAGTTATTAGCGAGAGATCTCTCTTTTGGAAGCTTGTCAATTTTTCGATTCTCAATCAATAAGAGACAACCCCCTAGAATAATCAAACTCATTTTCTTTTGTTATGTAGAAGCCCTAGATGAGATCATAAGTTTCATATTGACTGTTCAACCTTTTTTTGAGACTCATGAATACTTAGCTTCAATGTTTCCTTAGAAATTAAACAAAATCCCTCCCTCTGCCACCCCTACTTTTTTAATATATTTAAAAATAAAATAAATCTTTAAAAAATTGAATGTTCAATCATTTTAAAATTTTCTTACCAAATTCAAACTTAAAATGCGTTGTAAATATTCTGAAATGATAACTTGGAGTGGGTTCAGTGATGGGATGTAAAACCTAATTGAAACATTGTGTGAGAATCTCGTTCTCGATTCTGAAATCCTATATTATTTCTCATGTGAGCTCTTCTAACACACCTCATTATTAATCACTTGTAATGAGAATTTTATTGGAAGGCCGACACCACTCCTGCATGCATAATCCCACATTTCTTGTGTTCGGGATGTTGGTAGAACTACGTCACTAGTCACAATGTAACAAGGAAATCGAAGACATTTTAAGGCTAAAAACATTTACAGTGGAAGAGGTGGAATTTAATGCGTTGCTGCATCACAAACGATGCCTGATTCTTCCACTCGTTCCCAACCAGTGATTGGTACATTAAATCCATTAGAAAATTTTCTTCATGTTTCGTTGGAAACTACACAACAGTCCATCCACCACACCCTATCCATCAAGTCGAATGCTTATTTGATTTGGTGCAATCACCGAGTTTTGATAATTTTAAAGTCGTATTTGGATGCTTCACATATTTAAAGACATATATATTGTCATTCAAGGTACCATTATCATTCATGAACTATTAAAAAGGAAAGGAAAGGAAGTTGAACAATGAAATTGATAAGAAGAATAATAATAACAAAGAAAATTAAAATAATATTATTAATTAAAAATATAATAATAGATATATTTGATTGATCTGAAAATGGGGCACTAAAGGTTTCTTGTCAAGCTTACAAAAGTTCTCCCACTTCCAAAGCTTAAATACTCCCAAAATATTATGATTAACCAAATGCAGAATTAATAATTCACTTGCTTATGTTGGTATAAAATACATATGGCAGTAAATAAAGCAACAAATAAGCAACACACGCATAACAACAAGATGCAACAATAAAACAACACACATAATAGCAATATTAATTTGCATTTCACCCAAAACTCTTGGGCTACATCTCCTTGAGCTCTAGTCAACTTGACTAGGCTCTTTGCGATTATGGCAGTAATTCTTTTACAAGCTCCATGCTCAACTCCACTGGTTTACACAGAACACAATGGGCTTAGAACACCATCTCATCCCTGGCTATGAAGCTCTTGGCTTTCTGGCTCTGGCTCTGGCTCCTACTTTGGCTTTGGCTCTGGCTCTCTCTCGGCCTTTGCATGCATTAATGGTTCACTTGACCTCCAAGTGACTTTTTGCAACCTTCTAATGACCTTTAGCAGCTTTGCTGCCAGTCAATTACTTTTCGCTCTCTCTCAACTAACAACTCTCCTTCAGCGACCTCCAACTCTTTGCATATTAGCTACAGCAATCTTCAGTGACCTTTGAATTGAGCTCTTTGACTCCCTTGAGGTGTTTTTCCAGCTCTGTGGCTTCCCTAGCCATTTCTTTGCATGTAATCATCCATCTGCAGCTCTGCGGCTTCTCTACTCTCTGTCTCTTCGACTGGCCATCTGGCTTTGTGGCTCTGTGGCTCTGCATGTTCCCAAATGCATCATTGTCTGCAAAATTCCCGCTTACAGCATGGCACAGTGATCAAGAGCAGTTACAGAGGATTCGGGGCCTTCCTCCAGGCAAAAACCCGAAAATGGACAAAATTTCAATACACAGAGATTTTCTAAAAATATACTATCAGGCGTGAAGTCCCACACGTCAAATTCCATTAAATTTCCCCTATAAACCCTATCAATTCAGCCATTAGTTGCATATCACATTGCATAGGTGGATTGGCCAAAACCCTGAATACACAGAATACATTGAGAAATCTGAATTCCCGAACTTCAAAAATTATAGAATCGGGTCTATAATCTCATCGGGTCTAGCCTTTTATCACTTATCTCTATCTCAATCACACATCGCTATCACATCAACCCTTTGTATTGGGGATCGCCAATTGCCAATTACCGATTAAATCTAGATAGTTGATTTGATCCCCGATCGGATGGTCCATATCGGATCGCATATCACTATGACATTGGCCCTTTGTATCGAGGATCATTGATCTCCTGACCGCCGATTAAATCTAGACCATTGATCTCTATTCTTGATCTGATGGCTGAGATCCCACACCGCAGATCACTATCACATATCACATTCGCAACAGCCCGGGATTCTTTCCATCAATTATGGACTTTGGTGACCCAATCTGTTGATCCGATAATCAACAATTTGTTGATCTGATCATCAGCAATCCGTTGATCTGTACATCAACATCAACATGTGAATCATCCTAAAACACATCATCCATGGAAACTTCCTTTCCATTTCTGCCATTCTCTCTTTCCAACTTCTTCAAGTTTCGTGGAAGCATTGCTGGATTCAAAGTCCAACACCTTTCAGCAAGATGCCCTTGCCTATGGCAGTAAGTGTAACACATGTGCATCCTCTTGACAACATGATTTTCCTTATCCAAAGGACCTTTGGCTTCTTGCTTCCTTTCCTTCAAAAGTTTCCTACATGTGGCTATCCTCTTCCAACATCTAGAAACATAATGGTTATCCAAACCACAAAAGTAACATGCAATTATTTTCCCATATCTAAGTGGAAATTTACCATGCTTTGCAAAATAAAAAAGAAGATGATTAGAACCAGATTTATACCTTTCTCTTTCACCTTTATTCCCTTCATTAGGAGGTGAAGTAAATGAAGAAGTGGCTCCATTTGGAACACCATCAATCTCTTCAAGGCTGTTAGAGCTTCCACAACTCTCTAGTTCAAGTGTGTGCTTCTGAACACCTGCATCCTGCAAATGATGTTTCAAGCTATTGCATTCCTCCTGAATACAATCTTCACACTCTTTAGGTAGAGGACCTGAAATGAAACTCCTTGAAACTGTTTCAATGGCCTTCATGGTAGCTTTGGAACTCTCCCCATAAGCTTGTCTATAGCCAAGACCCAAATACTTAGGCCTTTCCTCAACCATTATTGGCTCAACAATACTTTGTGCATGTTTGCCCAAGCCCTTTCCTTCATAGCCCATCTTGGACATTAGCTTGGAACCTATGCCTCTGGTATGCTTTTCAAAAGAACCAATATAAGAATTCTTAGAAGAATTTACAGACAAATTGGAATGGTTTTCCTCTTCTTCAAGCCTATACTTGACCAAGGCTTCTTTGGAAAAAAAGAGTTGTGACTCCAACTCATGCATCCTTTTGAAGTTCATATTTGCAATATGAAGTTGCCTCTCCATTTCCTACAATTTGTTAGAAAACAACTGCTTCTCTTCCTCCATGGAATTCAACTGCTCTGTAAGTATGTTGCTCTTCCTTCCATCCTCATACATTTCCCTCACCTTGTCCATCATGATGAACAAGTATTGCTTCATGTCTCCATCAAAGAATCTTGAGATGAAGGAGGAATTTGAGGACTCACTTGTAGAAGTTGTCATTATACAAATGAACAAAAGAACTTCAAACAAGATTAACAAAAAGCTTATTCAACAACCTTTTGCGACAAACCTCTTGTGCTTCAAGGATTTCCTTGAGGTCCTTTGGGATAGAAGAATGCCTTTAGACCTTCTTCCTTCTTGTCCTTCCTGGACTGAGCTATCAATAACTTTCCCTTCACCTATGCAAACTCAAACAATATTCAGTCTACAAACAAGCATACAATCAACCTCTAACTGTTTAAACAGCTTTCAGGCAAGCAATATTTGCTCTGTCAATCAAGCATTCTGATCTGGTACCACTTGCTCTAGTATAATCAGCTTTGATGCCACCTTCTTGAAGGTGGGGTTAATCAATCTCAGGCTCTGATACCACCTAATCTAAAAATGGGGCACTAAAGGCTTCTTATCAAGCTTATAAGAATTTCTCCCACTTTCAAAGCTTAAATTCTCCCAAGATATTATGATTAACCAAATGCGAAATGAATATTGTGCTTGAACATAGGTGTATGCTTATATTTGTTTTGAAATTGTTATGTGTTGTAAGTTCGCTTGCTTATGCTGGTATAAAATACATATGACAGTAAGCAAAGCAGCAAATAAGCAACACATGCATAGCAGCATGATGCAGTAATAAAACAACACACATAACAACAAGATGTAGCAATAAAACAACACGCATAGCATCAATATTAATTTTGAGTTCACCCAAAAATCTTGGGCTACATCTCCTTGAGCTCTAGTCAACTCGACTAGGCTTTTCGGATTATGGCAGTAGTTCTTTTACAAGCGCCACGCTCAACTGCACTAGTTTACATAGAACAAAATGGGCTTAGAACACCATCTCATCCCTGGCTCTGAAGCTCTTAGCTTTCTGGCTCTGGCTCTGGCTTTAGCTCTGGCTCTAGCTCTAGTTCTCTCTTGACCTCTACGTGCATCAATGGTTCACTCGACCTCCAAGTGACCTTTTGCAACCATCCAATGACCTTTAGCAGCTTTGCTACCAATCAATCGTGCTCTCTGGCTTTTCGCTCTCTCTTAGCTAACAGCTCTCCTTCAGTGACCTCCAGCTCTCTGCGCGTTAGCTACAACAATCTTCAGTGACCTCATCAATTGAGCTCTCTGACTCCTTTGAGGCATTTTTCTGGCTCTGCGGCTTCCCCAGCCATTTCTCTACGTGTAATCATCCCTCTACGGCTGTGTGGCTTCTCTACTCTCTATCTCTTCGACTAGCCATCTGGCTCTGTGGCTCTGTGGCTTTACACATTCCCAAATGCATCATTGTCTGCAAAATGCTCACTTGCACTATGACACAGTGATCAAGAGTGGTTACAGAGGATTCAGGGCCTTCCTCCTGGAAAAAACCTGAAAATGGACAAAATTTCAATACACTAAAATTTTCTTAAAATACATTATTGGTCGCGAAGCCCTGAACTTCAAATTCCATTAAATCACCCCTATAAATCCTATCAGGTCCGCCATTAGTTGCATATCACATCGCATAGGTGAATTTTCCAAAACCCCGAATACACGGAATACACTGAAAAATCTGAATTCTCGAACTTCAAAAATTATAGAATCGGGTCCATAATCCCGTCAGGTCCAGCCTTTTATTGCTTATCACTATCGCATCAGCCCTTTGTATGAGGGGTCTCCGGTTAAATCTGGACCATTGATATGATCCCCGATTAGACGGTCCATATCACATCACATATTCCTATCACATCAGCCCTTTATATCGGGGATCACTAATCTCCCAAATGCCAATTAAATCTGGATTGTTGATCTCTATTCCCGATCCGACGGCTGAGATCACATGCCGTAGATCGCTATCGCATATTGCATTCAAAACGATCTGTGGTTCTTTCCATTGATTATGGATTGTGTCGACCCGATCTGTCAATCCAATCATCGACAATCACAATGTTGCATAATCACATTTGCCAAGTCCTCCCGCTAGGCCTTTATCCCTTCATCGCTCCGATCCGATACATCTCATAGATCTGATAAGGGTTTAGGCTACGAAACATAATATTTCAAGTCCACCCTTTAAACCTTTCACAAGCCATTTTCTTGAATAAGGCCTGAAGTCCATTTTTATAGGGAAATGCCTCCTTTTCCAAAGGACAATGGCAATCTTCTTTCTGTGATAACTTTATCATCCGAAGTCCGTTCTAGCCCATTCAAATTGCAGTAGATTTAGAATGAAAATATCTATACAATGGGACTATTTCCAGGAGCATCCTTGAACTTTCATTTTCCTCTGTGAGGAACACTTTAGACTTAGAAGTTTATCCAAGATCCATTTTGGATCATTGATGAGGGTGCGAGACAGTGTAACTAACTCAATTGGATTCAAGCCAAGGATATGGGAATGATAGCCAATTCAAAGTCTTGCATTCAATTTGTTTTCATGTATAAGGTGACATCCAAAAGAGGGAGGATATGTTTGAAGATGTGGGGGTAGGATATCTATATATCTCTAGCAGTTTTGCTTCAATTTCATTATTCACTTGTCGAATGGAATTAGGAATTCTTTCTTGGTCACAAGAATAGTCATGGGCGATAGATTGAGGTGTATTCGCAGCTTCGAAGAGGTAAGAAACTGGTGTGGGTATGTTTCTCTTGTCACTTCTAATCCCATATTTGCAAACCTAGATATGTATCTTTGTTTGGTAAGTTTAATGATTGTTTCTAAAAAGTGGATTTTAGAGAGTCGAGTGGCAATATCGATTGGTTCTAAAGCAAGTATCATGAAAGCCGAAGCCATTCCTTTGCACTCTACCAGTCTCTCCTTGCTTTATGGAAATTTCTATCTTTGATGCCTTTGTGTGTAGAAATTAATGTGAAGCTCATTTATAATATAATAAGGGAATGAGTATACAATTATGAGAGCTACACAAAAAATTACTAGCCTCTCCAAGTGGATTGGGTAAATTGGGAAGATGGTAACCCTAAATGACAGACATTCGTGTCACCAAAAGGGTCTCGAGCTTTGAAGAAAACCAATGAAAATATTTTGAGCTATGGTCGAACTAAAGATAGGGAGGTTCATGGGTATTTCAAATTTACTACTCATTTGTATTTTCTATTATGCTCTCATATATTTATAGGTTTATTCTATTTCCCACTAGTATTTTCTCCCATGCCTCTCTATCTCTTCATTTGTCAGGGGATACCTTGGTCAGGTTCTTGTTTGATAGAAAGTGGAAGCCTCAGAAACCTAGGTTCAGTGTATCTTCATGTGACCCGCTTTAGCTTTTGTGGGTGGTTACATGTGTTGTCTGAATTTTAGTATTATGGCTTTCCTTGCCTCTTCCAAAAGGAACTCTGGCGAGGGTGAAAGTTCTCAGGGTCATAATAGAGGTCATAGAAATGGGGAAAGGCATTCCCTAACTCCAATATCTAGGGGCAGACATTGCGAGGGTAAAGTGGGAAAAGCTCAAGATGTTGTTGAGGCTCATTATGGTAGCACCCCACCTCATGTCCATCAATTGATATTAGTTTGGTAAGAAGAATTAAATGAGCAAGTCGAAAATATTGTGTTAGGTCCCTATAATACTAGTGATTACCCCATTAATATTGTAGTTGTATCCCTTATTAATATTGTTGTGCCACTATTGTCCCCATATTGTTATTATTGTGCCCCATAGAATCCCTCTATTGTTATTTTTGTGGCTTTATATTATTATTGTTAGGTCGGCTGGGTTATATTGTGACTCCTTAGACTCCTATATATAGAAAGGAGGTTTTGCCATTTGAATCATCCAAGAATTGTTCATTTATGTAATGTAAAGGAGGTTGCCCCCTTGAAGAGGCTGAATTCTAAGGCGCTGATCTATCCATTCTATCTTTTTTTGTGCCGGTTTCATAACATTTGGTATCAGAGCTTTGGATTCTAGGGTTTTGCTAGTCCAAATAGGTGATCGTGGCATTTCGCTATAACCTTTTTCTGCAATGTTTCAGAAGCTAAAAAATATCCATTTGAGAAGAAATCGCACTGAACCTCGGGTCTGCATTGCATAGCTTTTTGCGATATATTTGCGGAGATATGATTTGAAGAAGTTGGTCTTTTTGCAGACTCCTGAATTACATTCCAAATAGGTGACCTAGGGAAAATTTTCATAACTTTCTCCCTGAGCATCGGATTGAAATTTCGTAAGAAGGTACAGAAAGAGGACGGACTATAGTCTCTTGTATATACGTTTTAGAGAAAAATGTCGAAACAGTGACTCGTGGAATGTCGTACAAGTTCGCTCTACTGAACTAGTCTATAATCAAGTCATTGTGGGAGATTTGGCATAACTCTTCCTTGGAGAATCCAATTTCGATTAGACTAGTGGCATTGGAAAGAGGATACAGAGGACTATTGCAGGTCGTAATTTCAGAATTAGATGATCCGAAATTACAGAGATACATAAGAGGCAATATCAACCTCCTACAAAGTGAGAAAAGGTGTGTAGATTTTGTTTTTTACTAAGCTTGGTTTGAAAATTTATTTTGAAGAATTCAAAGGGCATAGTAGATCATTATTATCGGTAACTGATGCCCCGAGGAAAGAAAATTCAAACACCTAGTAAGCCACCTAAAAGCCCTAACATGACTCATGAAGAAGAGGAAGAAATGCTACATGATATATCAAAATTACAAGACCAAGTGCAACAAATGTCACTCTCACGAAAGCTAACAGAAGCTAAGATAAATGGTTCAGCATCTAAGATAAAGGGCGTGGAAGCTAAGATGAATGGAATGGAAGCTAAGATGGATGATTTGAAGATAGATTTGAAGACATGCATGGAATGTTTGAAGATAGATTTGAAGACAGATTTGACAAAGTTTCTACAAGAAATGCTTACTAATGGTGAAAGAGTATAAAGGAAACTCATGATGAGAACAAAAGAAATGTTAATCATGATTTCATAGCCTCTAATGTTGGATTGAAGACCCACCATATTTGAAAAATCGATATGAGTAAGTTTGATGGCAAGGATCCTGCAACATGGATATTACAAATGGAGCAATTCTTCTATCTCAATAATGTGCAAAACACACAAAAGGTACATATTGCAACTTTGTATTTGGAACCAAATCAGTTTGTATGGTATCAATGGCTTTCCTCTCGTAAACAAATTATCACTAGGAAGTTTTTATTGAAGAATTGACAACACATTATGAGGATACAAAAGGAAACACATTTTTTAGCCAATTGATAAGTCTCAAACAAAAGGGTTCAATAATGGAGCACATTGAGTTCCAAAAATTGAACATAAGGGTAAAAAATATTCCAGAGGAGCATAGGATTGATGTGTTGATAGGGACTTTAAAGGATAATATCCAACATGATGTTCACCTTTGGGAACCTGATTCATTAAAGGCATTCAGGTTAGCAAGAAAAATGGAAAGTAAAATTATGGCAACTAGGAAGCATACCACTCACAACTATAAAGATGGAAGTGTTGTTGCCCTTAGTCTTCCACAACCTATAAGGTTGACACCACAACAATTGGAAGAAAAAAGAGCAAAAGGGCTTTGTTATAGTTGTGATAGAAAATACACTAAAGGTCATAAGTGTGCTAGGAAGAAATTATTCTACATCGATTGTGAAGAGGAAGAAGAAAAGGAGCGAGAAAGGTCAAAAGAAGAGGATATACTCCAGGAAAAAAGCCTAGATAAAGAAGAAATGAATCTGACCATATCTTGTAATGCATTGGTTGGAATTACCACTCCTCAAGCCATCAAGATAGAAGGACAAATCAAGAAGAAAAAGGTAATTGTGTTGATTGATTCAAGAAGTAGCCATAATTTTATTCATTGTAAGATAGCAAAAGAATTGAATTGCTTCCTATATCCAGCACCAGAGTCTCAAGTGATGGTTGCAAATGGAGGAATGATAAATTTCTCTCGAAAGTGCCATAATATCAAGCTATCCATGGGAGAATATGTATTGAATTTCTCAATGCTTTCAATTCCAATGCGAGGTGTTGATGTTGCACTAGGAGTCTAATGGCTACAATCCTTGGGTACAATAGCTTTTAATTTTCAAGAAATTTTCATGAAATTTTTTGTGAAAGGAAAGGAAGTTGAATTAAGGGGTATTGCAGGGAAACCAAGAAAGATAATCAGCTCTAATGATATGACAAAGCTTCTAAAAAAGGAACAAAGTGGTGTAATTGTACAATTATGTTCACTAGATGTTTCCACATTGGAATCATCTATTTCTCCAGATCTCTAAAAGGTCTTGGACAATCATTCCAAGGTATTTGAGACTCCCAAAGGTCTCCCACCTATTCGTGATCATGATCATGCTATTCATAAGATTCCAGGAAGTGTTCCTCCAAACATCACACCATACAGATATCCCTATGCCCAAAAGAGTGAAATTGAACGTATGGTTGTAGAAATGCTAGAGGCGTGTATAATTCAACCTAGTCAAAGTTCTTTCTCTGCTCTAGTAGTATTGGTGCACAAGAAGGATGGATCATGGCGTATGTGTCTGGATTATAGGGAGCTCAACAAGCTCACTATTAAAGATAAGTTTCCCATTCTGTCATTGATGAATTACTAGATGAATTGCATGGATCAATTTACTTCACCAAGTTGGATCTTTGTTCAGGATATCATCAAATCAAAATGAAGATGGAAGAAATTATGAAAACAACATTTAGAACTCATGAGAGTCATTATGAATTTTTAGTCATGCCTTTTGGCCTTACCAATGCACCTTATACATTTCAAGGTTTGATGAATTCCATTTTTAAACCCTTCCTTAGAAAATTTTTGTTAGTATTTTTTGATGATATATTAATCTACAGCAAGTCTTGGAAGGATCATGTTGAACATGTTGATAGGGTGATACAACTATTGGAGGAGAAACAATTATATGCAAAAATATCCAAATGCTTCTTTGGAGTACAAGAGGTGGAATATCTGGGTCATATTGTATCTCATGAAGGAGTTAAGGTAGACCCTAGAAAAATTAAAGCCATTAAGGAATGGAAAATCCCCACATCCATAAAGCATCTGTGAGGATTTATTAGGTTGACATGGTATTATCAGAAGTTTGTTAAGAATTATGGGAGACTAGCAGTGCCTCTAACAACATTATTGAAGAAAGATGCATTTTCACGAACTCCAAAAGCAACAAAGGCCTTTGAACATCTTAAAGAGGCAATGTCCCAAGCATCGGTCTTAGCTACACCAGACTTCACAAAAACCTTTATTGTGGAATTTGATGCTTCAGGAAATGGAATTGGTGCTATTTTAATGCAAGATGAAAGGCCCATTGCTTTTGAAAGTCATCCAATCAAGGGAAAGTTTTTACACAAAGATATTTATGAGAAGGAAATGTTGGCAATGCTCCATGCACTTAAGAAATGGCAACCCTACCTGATGGGAAGACACTTCAAGGCAAAAATGGATCATGATAGCCTTAAACACTTTTTAGAACAAAGGTTATCCTTTGAATAGCAACAAAAGTGGGTCACAAAGATGTTGGGTTATGACTTTGAAATCATCTACAAAAAAGGGAAGCAAAATGTGGTGGCAGATGCACTCTCAATAAATGATGAGGATGTGGAAGCATTATTGTGCGCCATTCCTATTATCCAACCAGATTGGATAAATGAAGCAAGTGAGGAATGGAAGAATGATGAAGAAATGTGGGCACTTATTCGAAAGTTACAACAAGATTCCAGTAGATCTGATACATTTAGCTAGCAAAATGATTCGTTATGGTACAAAGATCACTCATACCTCTGTAAGAATTCCCAAATAAAACAAAAGATTCTTATGGAATTGCACACTTCTCCCTTAGGAGGGAACTCAGGATTTTTAAAAACTTACCACAGGGTTAAGAAGGAATTTTTTTGGGATGGCCCTAAATCAAATATTCAAAAGTTTGTGGCAGAATGTTTGGTTTGCCAACAAAATAAAGTTGAAACAATTAAGACACCGGGTCTATTACAACCTTTATCCATTCCAAGCCAATGTTGGGAGGAGGGTTTAATGGATTTTATCACATGTTTACCCAAGTCTGAGGGAAAGAGTGTCATCATGGTGGTAGTTGACAGACTTACCAAGTCTACACACTTTTGTGCATTATCACATCCATTTAACGCCAGTACAGTTTCTACTACATTTATGGAAACAATTCAAAAGCTACATGGAAACCCAAAGATTATTGTAAGTGACAGAGATCCCAGTTTCACTGGAAATTTTTGGACATAATTATTTTCTTGTCTTGGTACTTAGTTAGCTCATAGCTCATCTTATCATCCTCAATCTAATGGGCAAACTAAGATAGTATACAAATCTTTGGAAGGATATCTTCGTTGCTTTGTATCTAATAAATAGACTCAATGGGTCAAATGGTTGCCTTTGGTTGAATGGTGGTATAATACTTCCTTCCATACAACAACAAAAATGACCTCATTTATGGCACTTTATGGATATCAGCCACCATCCATCACATCATCTTTAAGAGAAAATTCTAAGGTTCAAGCAGTGGAACATCACATCAAACATCAACAACAAGTCCTCCAACTCTTAAAGGATAACCTCACGTTGGCACATAATAGAATGAAACAACAGGCAGATCAACATCGCAGTGAAAGAGGTTTTGATGTAGGTGATTGCGTATTCCTACGACTATAACCATATAAGAAAATGTCCCTCAAGCAAGCTAAGAAGGATAATAAATTATCACCAAAGTATTATGGTCTGTAAAAGGTGTTGCAAAAGATTGGTGCTATGGCTTACAAATTGGAGCTTGCTGCAACTTCTCGATTGCACCTAGTTTTCCATGTTTCATGTTTAAAGAAGGTTATAGGCGACAAGCTCCTAGTTCAAACAATATTGCCAGAAATTGACGAGGAAGGGAAAATTATATTGGAACCAGAAGCAGTCACAGAAACAAGAACTCGACAGCTATGAAATCGATCAATTCCAGAGTATTTTATCAAGTGGAAGAATTTATCCATTGAAGATTCCACATGGGAGGATGAAAACTTTATACGAAAGCATCCATAACTACTCAAGCATTGAGGACAACACTTTTTTGAAGGAGAGGGGCATGTTAGGTCCCTATAATACTAGTGATTACCCCATTACTATTCTAGTTGTATCCCTTATTAATATTGTTGTGCCCCTATTGTCCCCATATTGTTATTACTGTGCCCCATAGAATCCCTCTATTATTATTTTTGTGGCTTTATATTATTATTGTTATGTCGGTTGGGTTATATTGTGACTCCTTAGACTCCTATATATAGAAAGGAGATTTTGTCATTTGAATCATCCAAGAATTGTTCATTTATGTAATGTAAAGGAGGTTGCCCCCTCGAAGAGGCTGAATTCTAAGGCGTTGATCTATCCATTCTATCTTTTTTTGTGCTGGTTTCATAACATACTGACCCTGATTTGGGAAAGTGGCTATCCTTAGTGCAGGATGCAGGTCATTCCAAGGGAAGATACACCCAATTACAATAGTTGGTATACCATTATTGGCTTATGAAGAACATAGTGGAAACAAATATTGGATCCAACCCAACTAGTCCATCTAAATTAAATTTTGAGTTATAGGAAATCCATAGGGAATTTCAACTAATACAACATCAAATCAAACTTCAGAATGTTTTTCTCAACTGGATTGAGAAGCATATCCCTTGTTTTCCAAAAACAGAGGTGTCAGGTTCTAGTGCCAAAGATCCAACACCTGTGGACTCTTCAGACAAGTAATGATCAGACTAGCATGGTTGTTTTGTTGTGAAAATTTTGAGAAATGTTTTGGTTGGCTTGTCATAAGTTTAATCCTTCTTGTAGATATCTAGATATTAGGAATGTTAAATATACTCAGACTTATATTTCACTTTTAGAGATTCTGAAAACATTTGAATTTTGGATGGCTTATCATGTAGTTAGATGGCCAACATATCTGATTTCGCAGTGGGTGGGTTGAGGTCATATAGCAATTGATGGATGTGTATGTATTCATATGCATTTTGTAATGAAATATAAGAGTTCTTCCAAGCTTACAATTTTTTTTTAGTAATATATACTATAAAATAATTTAAATAATAACTTTATTTTATTCTTTTCCAATAAAAACTTAGGATACATATTAAAAAGGATGAGTTGAGTTACAAGATACAATATAATAAGACAAACTGCTTTCAAAATTTATATCTTCTTCCAACTCTCAGCCATTCACTATAATCTAAACCAGGATGAAATCTCTAAAGTGCAAAATTTGAAAAAAGAAATTGCATCCCTCACATCCCTTCATAAATCCCAATGAATATGACTCTATATATACAATGCATAATTTTTCATTGCTAGAATTGTAATTTTCAATGCTATATAGAGTAAATAACTTAAACTTGTAACACCAAAAGGGCTCTATTCGATTCAGACAAAAATGACAAAAAATATATACCTAAAAAATGACAAAAATATAAAGTTTTGAGACTACAAAAGTTTCAATGGCATAAAAAATTAATTTTTTTTCAAATACTTGAAATTATATATATATATATATATATATATATATATATATATATATATATATATATATAGAGAGAGAGAGAGAGAGAGAGAGAGAGAGAGAGAGAGAGAGAGAGAGAGATATTTATATATATACACATAGGTTACAATAAAATATTTAACATAGCATGTGCATTAAGACATTTTATGTATGGATTACATTGTCCACATTAAAATATTTTTTTTTCTTATTAATATATTTTTATGTATACAATAATATTACTTAATCCTACATATTATATTAAAATATTTTATTGATGATCCACATTGAAATTTTTATTGTTATGAATATTTTTAAATGTCACACATTAATTTTATATTAAGAATTGAATGAATCGCAGATCTCCCTCTTATTATTCTTATTAGGAACTACTTGATATTTTTTATTTTTTATTTTTAAAGCTTTCAATTAAGTTTCTTTTGGATAATGAATATTTTATCATATGCTACATTAAAATAATTTTTTATAACATTTTCTTGCTATATATAGATATATATGAATTTTAGTAGCATAATTTTTCAAATATTTTATTTAAATCTTGTATTGAAATATTTTTCAAAGGTATATGGTATAAACATCTTACTCAAAGTTTTTTTATTACTACTTACTTTATAACATTTTAAATCTAATATGAAATTATATTGCAACATTGAAATACCTTATTTATGATTGAAAGTGAGTGAAATATTTTTACTACATTAGGTTGTAATATCAACAATACATGGAGTGACCATAGTGAGGTTGGGATTATTCATCTTTTACAATGATTTTAATTAAACATGCATATTCATTTTCCTTTTTTATTTATATTCTACATTGTTTTAATATATAGAGAATAATTTATTTTTATTTTAATCCCAAGTTGAGCATGGATGGAGTCACACATTTCCCTCATACTTGGCTAAATAATATGCCTTTGGATGCAAAAAGTTTTCACTAGGCTCTCTAAGTATCTTACTATATTATTCCATGTATAAAGTCACCCATAACTATCAACTAAAATAAAAAATTTACAGGTCATCACTACCACAAATATAATCATGATGAGAAGGTTCAAAATTATTGATTTTGACTTCATTTTCTCTTTTTTGTCCTTGTCCTGTCATAACATCATCTCCTTTAGGTGAGATCACAAATAGTCCAACTCATCCTCCATTAATTGTACTATGGTCTAGAGAGTTCCCATGTTTTCCATTAGGTCAATTATTTCTTGATGCATGGTGTGTAAGGTAGAGATTACCCAACTACTTCTCCCCTTGAATCCATAATGTCTTGAACTCCAACTTTCAAATGTAGAAAATAATATGAAAATAGATACATACTAATTTTTTAGTTCATTTTTGCTTCAAACGTTTTAATACGAAATCCTAAGGAAGGGGATTCCAAATTTTCTTTCCCATGAATGCTAGTTCCATATAGAATTAAATACAAGATAGATAACATAGAGTTATACGTACTTATATGAAGGGTATGCATGTAGACAACCTGTAGAGCTCTAATATAACTATGTAGTCACAAAAATTTCTTGTTTCTCATATTGTTATAATTAACCTTGTAGTAAAATATTAAACACACAATTGTTCTACCGATGTCATCATACATCCACAAAAAAATAAGAACTTGAAAATTTGGGATCTCCCCAACAATATGTTGATAAGCAATTACTAATCCAACTAACAGAACATTCCAAGAAAGGATGGAAGGTAGAAGCTTAAATATTGATATCAAATGAAGGTAGAAAGCCAACAACTAGCCTAAATCCATATAGATTAATGCTAAACTAGAAAACACCACTCCAACATCTACCATTATTAAAAAAGGCCTAGAGGTGCCTGCATTCAACATAGTCACCATAATAAACCACACTTGAGAATCAACAGAGACACAGAGCAATGGAAACAAAATTCTCACCAAATTAAAAAATAAAGAGAAATACCTTTGAGGGATGTCATTTCCATTTCTCAACACATAAGATACCTCACATACAATTTCAAATTCTTAGAAAATTCAACCAAAGAACCAACATGCTCACAATGGTGAACACAACAAATTTGAAAGAACAAAAATACCTCCACAATAATCCATGATATAAGGAGTGATTGCCCCAAAAGTAGGCCTTCATTAAGGAATCATCAATGAAAAATCACAAAGATACCAGTGTTGAGACTAAGAAATAAGGTAGTGAAAAATAGAAACCAAAGCTTACATCATTGCTCAAATTCATGCTTACCTTTTTCCTAGGACCACATACGAAGAAGGAGCCTTCCATATTCTTTATACATGCCTGAGCGAGTATGAAAAAATATCATTATCCAACTTTGGCCTCCACTCCACATTGCTAGTTTATTTAAACACCAAGAGAACTACTTGACACACCCATTTTCATCAATGTGACTAGTACCATCTTCCTTTGGGATAATCATGAAAATGGTAAGCCAAGAGGCTGATAATACCTATTCACTATAGGAATAAAATCAACTTAGCATGTGGTCATGACCAATTTACAACTTTCTCCTACGATAACACCGCCATATCTTCCATTGTCAATTGTATCCAAGAATTGAGCACAAATCTCACATGCACCATGCACAGTTTCACATGAGCCCTATATATTATGCACTCTAAATTTCCATGAGTATACATCTCATGTGTGGGATTTAACATGCCTGCCATGGGTCCTTTGCACTAGATCCAGAGTGATGGCCCCATCTCTCGACACCATATTATGATTATTATAATTTTTTATAAGAAATTCATTTAATACCTTATGGTAAGGGTACCATCATTTTTTTTCTCTTTCCATATTAGCTCCCCTTTGGAGAGTGCTGATATGAAATTAACCATTTTATTTGCATTCACATTGTTAGCCCTTAAAACATGGAAAATTTCCCTCTAAGGAATAATATGAAATATATGATGAATCCTTTTGAATCTTTCTGAAATTTTTTAATTAGAAGGGAGAGATCTAGCGAATAATCAAGAGAGAATAATTAGTGAATTATCTAGTACAATCAATTCTTGTATTCCTATTTTTACCATATGCTTTAGACCCGAAAAGATAGAATATGCTTATAAAAATTTATTGGTTGCATATCTCAATCCCCAATAAAATTTATATTATTGTTGCTTCTTAGGGTGAACACTCGCCTTCCCCTTGCTCCTACAACCCCTAAAATTTACTTTATTGAAAAAGATGTATTTTTTAAATTCTACTTTCAATCAGAATTTAATGTTGAACAACACTTATTTTTTAAAATAATTATAAGAATCATATAAATAACATAACGACTTTATCCTAATGGGGTAACCCACACTATAATTCAACCCATTAACACAAAGACTCAAAACTGTCATGAATTCATTAACAAGGGTATTTACGTTGAGGTTAATATCAAGAGACATTCTTTGGATGAGGTTAGTTAAATGGATACAATTGGGAAGGATGGAAGAGTGCATGGCTCCTGCATTGAATGTTGACTCGACACCCTAGCTCTTGTGGTGTGACTCATGATAACACAAAGACTCAACACAACTAAAAATGATAGTAGTCATTCAATCTAGTATGGTTTCAAACTCGATTTCTAGAATGTGCGGATTTTATATAAAAACTTTTCCTCTTGAAGGAAACAATGCTTTCATTTAGTCCAGTGAATTTGACAATTCAAAAGGAAAGAATAAGACCTGTGAGTGGCAATTTAGTCTCAATATAGTCTCAAAATAATGAGAAGAACTAGGCCCTCCTACTTGGTCCCTTGGTATTCGATGGTATTTCCTAACATTTTTTTTTACTATCTTCTCCGTCTCTACTCTGTGATTAGCATCTTAGTGACGGGTGTATTTTAGGTTGCAGATTCCACTAGCCCCTCCCACTTGGTTGTTCCTAGGTATATTTCCTCTATTTCATTTGGTTTTATTTTGCTTTTATTATCTCTTGGTTGATTCATGTAGTCTTAGGATCCTCTATCAGTGGTCTTATTAATATCTTTGGCTCTTCCAATTCTTCCCTTTCTCACTTTTCACTCCTCTCTCGAGCTTATTTTTTGCTCTCTCACCCCCCAACTCATACTTTTATCTTCCTATTCATTTTCATTTCTCTGAACTATGGGTAATATTTATTATTTATTTCTCTTAACTCTCTATCAATTCCTAAAGAAATAGAACCACTCAAGAAGAGGTAGCAAGGGATATGGGCTAGTAAGAAATTTTGAATCCTTGGTCAAAGCCCAAACTTCAATAGATAGATATAGAAAA
This sequence comes from Pinus tabuliformis, assembly GCA_031772625.1. Taxonomy (NCBI): domain Eukaryota; kingdom Viridiplantae; phylum Streptophyta; class Pinopsida; order Pinales; family Pinaceae; genus Pinus; species Pinus tabuliformis. The sequence goes on from CM062817.1 coordinate 1,335,355,902, forward strand.
CATGTCCCTTTTTGTGGAACACCATGGTTTATTTTACAATGAGGAAGAATTGGTGAAAAGGAGGCATAACATGGCAGATTTTGATTGGTCTGAATGGAAAGCGGCATCCACCCATCGTATTAATACACACATGGTATTTATCCTCCCATGGTATTGTAAGTTGCATCTATACATGGTATTCATTCACCCATGGTATTTATCCAGACATGGTATTAACCCACAGATGGAATTTATCCATGGTATTGTAAGTGGCATACACTCATGGTATTCATCCAGCCATGGTATTTATCCAGTCATGGTACTTACCCATGCTATTATAGTTGACATCTACCCATGTTAATTACCCAATCATGGAATTTACCCATGGTATTAGAACTAAAAATGTTACAAGTAACAAGTCATATTATATAAAAGGACAAATTATCCACGACAATGTAGCTTTATAGTTATTCGTTGTTTTGATAAAAAGCTTCTTTGTGTTTTTTTTATTTTCTGTTATGCTTTTTTCTTCTGGAATTTCAATTTTTTTATATATTTGGAGCCTCCCCCCAAGATCTGGATTAGTAGTATCAGATTCAAGTTACGACTCCAGGGGAATGAGGTTTTGAAACATATTTCAGTTTCAAGGTTTTGCAACAATATTCAACAAAATTCATGCAAGTTATATGACCTCCAAAAATAATCTTATAAAGTAAAAAATAACCCCTTTCAAATTATATTATGTTAGCTCAAATGGGTTTTTTACGAAATTTGATTTCATTTCCTGTTTTGAGATATATGAGAAATTAAAATTACACATGATTGGAACGTTGTGAGATTGTACATACCATGAGTTTATGGAATCATTTTCTCACTCCCCAGGTCATCAAAATTCAAGTGTCTTATATGAAAGGAAATACCTCTTCAATATTTCAAATGGGTTTTTGACAGAATTTTATTTCATCACCTGTAGCAGAAGTCATTGGCAAAATTGCAGTAAGAGGTCTATACTGTGAAACAAGCATTTACAAGATCTCATTCGATAGGAAAATCTACCATACAAGCCACAATTATTTTACCAAGTACACTTAAAAGCTTCACGGTTAGGGTCACCCACAAACCCAGGCTTATGGGTCAAAAGAACAAAACCATTGTCATCGAAGTCCATCTGCTCAGGTGTACATTGTTGGTATCATAGTTGGTCACAGGAATTACAGGTTATCTCCATCCTTGGATCATCGTTTTCCATGGTTATAGGTCATCCAAAAAGCCATGCTTGATTGAAGTCCATTTTCTAGGCCACACACTATTAGTATCACAATTGGTCACAAGCATTACAAGGTATCTCTATACTTGGATCTTCGTTCATCATGGTTATGGGTTAACCACATAAAACCCTTCTCTTTGGTTTATATTCATATTCAACAAAGGCTTCTTAGGAGGGAACTTCATGCGATGGGGACCATTTCTTCTTAAGGGGGGAGGAATGATCTGAATGGAAAGTTCCATCCACCTATGGTCTTCATCAACACATGGTATTTATATGCCCATGGTATTGTAAGTGGCATATATCCATGGTATTCATTCACCCATGGTATTTATCCACCCATGGTATTCATCCACACATGGAATTTCTCCATGGTATTGTAAGCGACATCCACCCATGGTATTCATCCACCCATGGAATTTATCCCCCCATGGTAATTACCCATGGTATTTTAGGTGACATCTACCCATGGTATTCATTCACCCATGGTATTTACCCAATCATGGAATTTACCCATGGTATTTTAACTAAAAAATTCTATAAGTAACAAGTCACATTTTGTAAAATGAGAGAATGTCTACAACAATGTAGCTTTTGTAGTTATTCTTGTTTTAATAAAAAATTTCTTTGTTGTTTTGTTTACTATGTGTTTCCTCTTTTCTTATAACATTTCAATTTTTTATATCTTGGGGACTTCCCCCCAAGATCCATATCATTGATGTCTTAGTAGAAGTCAAGAATTAGGTGCCAGATCTGGACACCCCTAGATCTTGTAGAAACTGATATCTACATACAGTCAATTTATACTAGTTATCAATAACTTGTTGGGTAGAGTATTTCATCATCATAAGAAGTGTAGAGAGGAGATCATACTTGAGATGAAGGAACTCCATCTATTGTTTCAAATTATGGAAGGGAGGTTGTAGCGACTAGAAGTAGCACTGAAACCTAACAAAGTACATCCACCCTTTGGAAACACTACATGACCTTCTCTAGATGGTTAACAACATGAAATCCACATGGAAAAAAGAAACAATAGTAATATCAATGGTTTTTATGGTTTTCAACTCCTTTTTTTCAATTTTTGAATGTATTTTTTAAGTTTATGGATTCTACAACCATTTTTTACATCTCTAATTTTAATGAGATGGTAACCCCAAGATGAATACATGGTTTTCAATACAGTCAAGTTTAATCTCGGATCAAATTTATCTTTCTAGTTTCCATTCCCACAACATAAATATCAAAATGGTGCTTCTAGGTAATATGCTTTGTACATATTTTTCAGCATAATATATATTTCTAAGCCTACAAATAAAGCATAACAACTATAAAATATATATATTTTCTTTCTACTATCCTAAATAAAAATATAAAGATAATCTAATTAATATGAATAAGTGATATTTTTCAAACATGATACATTAAAGTTAGATTACATATCGTATGGGAGCTATAAGTTACAAAACTAAGGCCTATGAACTGATCATAACTTGAATTGAACCTGGTAAAATGTTTCTTACATGATAAGGACCATGTAAATTTTTGTGTTGCAAAGATAAGTAAAATAGTATTGTACTATGAAGTCAATTAACTTTATGAAAAGGCTAATCGATTACTATCCAACTATCCCTACCTATAGGAATAAGCATGTTGGGCATCTATGAGAGCAAGCAACTTTCTGATAAATCAATCAAATGGTGATACATGTTATAACTAGTGAGCTCTATTCAATAATTATTTCTATATTGAGCATAAATTAAAGTGAATAATCTATGGAATCAAGAAAATCACTTGCATAGCCTAGTCAAGAAATGCATGCACATATAGATGTGATATACAAATTGTACAGCTACTTATGTTACTATGTTAAAGAGTTTATAACAGTAGATGGTTATGTTGAGGACATAATTTGGGATCTTTACATATGAAATTATTCTTTGAAAATTTGAAATTGCCCATATGATAGTTACCTGTTAGTGTTGTAGGATGTAGTATATGGTGATGGAGTCATGGATGTTGTGTATGGTGTGAAATTTAAGATACAAATATGAGCCTTTGTCATACTCTTAATATTTGCAAGATATTTCTAACTTTCACATAAATACCTTTGGTACATAAGTTACATGACAAACATGCATAGATGTCTTACATTATATATCTACCACACTTTTCCTAGAAGGTAGTGAGGAAACAATTCAAGAAGGTAATCCTGATATCAAATATGAAATGCCCAATTCTTACTCCAAATACTCTTGGATATTAGTTATATAATGTTATGTTGGAGTTAATGCTTACATTCCATATTTAAGAAGTTGGTTTGTGATGGTTGAGAAATTCTCTCAACCTCTCTATCTAATTTGGGAATAAGTTGGATCTCAGAAACTCTATTTAATAGAGTAATCTGAATGTAAATCTGTGTGTGAGTGTCTTTGCACATACACCATTTGTGCATAATATATGATTGAGTTTCTGTAATTGTGTTGTTTTAGCTATTTTTATCATGGTATCAGAGCTAGATCTGAACCTGTGTTGTCCATCTGAGGAGCGCTGCCTACCTGAGGAGCAACTGCTTGAATACTCGCTGCTGCGTTGACTGCGTGGAGCTGGACCGTCTTTTCTGGGCTATCTGTAGTTAATTAAAGGTGCATGGATTGATCCGTCCGGGAGATTAATTTCTGAGGACATTTGAGCATTTCTGGCCTCCACTTGAAGAGTAGCGTATATAATTTCTCGTGCTCATGTCGTACCGAGATTCCGAATCAATCTAGTTGCTTCCTTGGCTGGAATATTTTGTTAGGTTTCGATGCCTCCCGTTCAAGAGTAGAGCATACAATTTCTCCGGCTCCATGTTCTCGCATCTAAAGTCTCTGATTGTATTGTCGTTCAGATAGGTGGCAGGATTGATCAGCGCAAACTTTGCGTTGCGTGCGCAGATTCTGGAATGGCTCTCTCACAGCCCGTCTGACATGGAAAGCTATATAAGGCCTGGATGTGTGATTCTCTCGATATTTGTGTCCATGCCATCTGCGAACTGGGAACGGCTACGAGAAGATCTGCCACAACGCTTGAAACTACTTGTTGAAGATTCCAGGACTGATTTCTGGAGATGTGGCAGAGTATTAGTGCAAGCTGAGCAGAGATTAGCCTCTTCCAATGATGGTAAAGTTAGGTTCTGCAGCTCTTGGAGGTCGTGTGAGCGATCTCCATACTGGTGTTGCGGATTTGTGTGTGATCTGTCACCTGGAGAGACGATCCATGTGTTTAGAGTGGCAGCCTGTGTGTTTTAAAGTAGACCATTGTTTGGTATTGCGATGAATAGCTCGATGGCTTTTGATGGATACCTGTAAGCGTGTTGGTTGTGTATTGTAGAGGTCTTGTGAGAGTGTGGAGACTAGTTCGAGCGGCCAACGACCGTGGCGTGAGTGGCCCATTTTGTTCTGGCTTGAGGAGGCCGTGTTTGGTGCATTTTCCGGGATTTATTAAACTCTTTTAAAATAACCAGCAGTTCAACTATGTGTCTGATGCCAGTACTTAAAGATCAAGTAGCAGTAAGGCTCAATATGGATGGTTTTCCAGATAGTATGGCAGTTGCGGATCTAGGGAAGGATCCCTCATTAGTGGTAGACGTGGAAGTGGTTTCCTAATGAGGTTATGCGACAGATTGGGATGCTGTCCAGTAATTAACTTCGGGAGGTCCTTGATTCAGGAGTTGAGGAGAGGAACTCGGGAATCCAACTTGCCAACTACACCTTTCCGAGGGTTATGAGGCAACTTGATGGAGCATCTACTGATAAGCTTGATTATTTTGTTATTTTCATGTAATGTAATCATTAAGGGGGGATGTTGGAGTTAATGCTTACATTCCATATTTAAGAAGTTGGTTTGTGATGGTTGAGAAATTCTCTCAACCTCTCTATCTAATTTGGGAATAAGTTGGATCTCAGAAACTCTATTTAATAGAGTAATCTGAATGTAAATCTGTGTGTGAGTGTCTTTGCACATACACCATTTGTGCATAATATATGATTGAGTTTCTGTAATTGTGTTGTTTTAGCTATTTTTATCAATGTGTATAGGTATTCCATGAATAATTCTTTATGTAAAGCCTCCTTTAAAGGGCTCCTGAGCACTAAATTTTGAGAATATGGTTTTGCGAGGAGAAAGAGCTAAGGAAATAACAACGATGAGGGAAAAATTTACAGGTAAACTAAAATTTTCTAACTCTATCAGAAGAGTAGTCATGTATGCTCAAGATTGAGGATAAATAGGTAGTAAACCACAAAGGGACAAATATTACAACAAAGTTAGAAGAATAAAACATAGATAAAATAATAATTAGAAGAACTAAGTATGTATATCTTAAATGAAAGATGCTTGAGAATAACTATGGAACTAGAATTATTTAGAATATTAGAAGTTTATATACTCAAGAGTTAGTTAAAAAAATAATCTCATGATATATATTAAGAAAGTTTGGAAAATTTCGCAATGAATAATTTGGTTTTATATAAAGTGTATACAAAACACCACTAATGTCTGTATATACCAATAGAAAAGAGCGATTAAAAGAGGGGTAAAGTGCCCGATATTATACAAAATAAAATATAACATAAAATATGTGATGTACTCAAAAAGATCCTATTTGGGAATACTCAATGATAACATTTATTGGAACCTATTTAGATATATTGAACACTTATATCACCAAAAAAACATATATTAATAATATATCTCAAGTATGACTATACCAAAAGCTATAAAATATGGGTGAAAATAAACTACCATGGTTGTCATGTGTAGACCCTCAGTTTCATCATTGATAAGACTTCTGGAGGAATTAATGAATTAAGAAAGATTCTTAACTATAAGGTCCCCTCGTGAAGGAAGTCATGGGAAACCTATTACAGTCATAGAATAATTTAGAATCTTGGTAAGAACCATTATAATGGATATCGTAATAAGAACTAATTCCCTCTAAAATTATTTGAAACCTGTAATGTTTCTTGAGTGTTGTAAGATTCTTCTATCATTTTACAACTTTTGGGAAGTTCAAGAGAAATATTTTTCACCTCCTTCATTAAGCAATTTCAAAGAAAGAATCTTTGATAACTTAAGTTTGTTGAATATTACAATACGTGATTGTTTGATGGGGATTTCCAAAGAGAAATAATTATGGCACAGATAATGGCTAGTGATATTTCCAAAGAGAAAGAAAGATGAGAGGATAGGTAATTTTAGGTTGCAGAGGAATTACTAGTTCACAATTCTTGTTAAAAACCATTAGAATGTTGGTAAGTTGAATAAAAAATCACAATATTTCATGATTGAAAGAAAAAATAATCTAACAAATAAGAAAGAAAGTAAATTATTTTGAGAATTTCAAATTAAAAATGATAAGATGATAACATATTGGTTACTCCAAGACACCAAATAAGAATAAAAGTAGTTAGGAATAGTACCACAAATACTAGGAAAAATATTAGCTTTAAACCATATTTAGTAAGCATGAATTAATCAAGAATAGAGTGGATCTTGAGAACATTCGAATTTCTTATGAACAGGATGCTAAAAAGGTCAAACTAACCATTGATTTGAATATACTTGAGAGATGTTGTGGACACCGAATATCTATGGGGTTACAAACTCTTATTGTAGATTCGTTAAATATTTCACTAATTGGCCTATTTTAATACATCTTCATTAAAGAAAAGAGTTAAGTTTGTTTGGAACCAAATAGGATAAGAAATTTTTTGATTGGTTGAAATGGTTGCTAATTGTAACTCCTATACTTCAATATTGATTTAAGTTGATGCAATAGGATAAATAGGAAGAATGCCAACTACATTCCTTGGAGCAACCCAATGAAATTGGAAAATTTTATGGACGAATTTTGCAACCACAACTATGAGGGGGAAATATCTTAGCCTTATTTTCTATAGTTTTATGAATTTTATTTAAAATATTTCCAAAGACTCCATAAGCTAATGAATAACAATTTAGGCATGCAAAAAATGTAAAAGACGAAATTGTGTAGAGACACATGACTACTAAAATGATATCAAATAATGAGATGTTAGGTGCATACAATAATATATATGCATCCATAAATACTCTAAGGAGTATGTTGTCCTAACACAAGTCAGATGATCGGTAATGGATAATGGTAAACATGTAACCAATAATTGGTTGACATCCATTTGGGGAGACAATGAAATTGTTGTATGTACTCTTAAGGAATCAATGCAATGAAACTGATGTTGTTGATGGGATATTGAGATAATTGATATCTATGGATGTTTACATGCATACTATGCCAATGTGGTAAGTTCACTAGGCCACAATGTGCTACTTGTCAATGGTTCTCAAATAAGTGTTCTAAAATTATTGATTATGACCCTTTGATTGTAAGCACATTTGAAGTATTCTTGAATGATTGATTAAGTGCGTGATATGAATATGTTCTTATGAGATTACATGAGGGAATGATTATTTTTAAAACAATTTTACTAACATGATGTACCCTAAGATAATGGATATGCATTGGAGTGAAATGGGGAAGGAACCCATGGTTGTTGCACATAGAAAAGTGTGTATAAGATATAGACACGTTAACAAAAAATATGCTATGCAAAGAGGGATGGAAACTCCAGAAAGTGATTTTCTGGGAAATTCGTGGATGAGGCATGTGGGGGGAAATTTTTTGCATGAATTTTTTGTTTCAATTTTCTTGTTGTATTTTGTTGACTTTGAGTATGGAAATGTTTCTTCTTGTTTTTGTATCTTGTTCTGATGGTTTCCTTTGATTTTTTCATTTTTTTGGTTGGTCTTGATGATTTTTTCTGTGTGAGGAAGAAACAAGCGAAACAACACTAGAAGGAGAGCTGAATAAGAAATCCAACAAGAAATGCAAGACCTTGGTCAAACTTACACATAAGATAAATGTCAATAAGGGGACAAAAGAAAAATAACATAACAATTATACTAGACATGTTTGAGTCCACTTGAATAAAATAGAAAGTGATATAATAACTATGAAACTTACATAAAAAGGATGTTGTTGTAAAATATAATAATTCATGGTTGATGTATATTTGATATTGTGAAAATGATATAAAAACACAGTGATGTTGTTTGACGTGAAAAATCATTAGTTGTAAGCTATGATGAGTAGCAAGGTAAGTAATTAATCCTTAAAAATATCACGATCATTGTGTGAATGGTATACAAATGAAATTGGTAATTCTCATGTTTTCGAATTATGTAGTGAAGTCATCTAATGGATTCCATATCACTTGGAATATCCATTACATAAGTGTAAAAAGTAATCTATTTTTTTTATTACTATTGATGATTTCCTTATATTGATATTTTTTATCTTTATTGGGTTCATAAATGAAAAATTGACAACGTATTCTTAGCATGTGTGAAGATATCTTGAAACTTAATATGAATTTGAAACTAGAGATGGATTTACTCAAGAATCAAACCAAAGTTAGGTTAAGTGCAATAGAACCATCTCATCCCTAAGGAGGATACGTAGGAAATGGAAGAAAAATGAGAGAAGCCTTTCCTTCAGTTTTAGGATTTGATAAAAGGAGATAAAACATTAAGGAAAATGTTTGTTTGAAAGGGGAAAATATGTGATATCTTTAGTATAATAGTTTTTAAACATATTGTGGAAATGTTGGATCTAGGACCAAAAAGTTGACAAACATATGTAAATATCAATATATTATTACAAATGAAATATTTTTTATTTCACTTATTGTTTATTTGAAAATGTAAGAGGAGACAACATGTGAGTAGTCGGGATACCAACTATCAAGAAGTCAGATAAAAATCAGTTGCAGTCTAGGAATGGAAAGTTATTGTAAGTGAAAATTGCCACAATTTTAAATTCTCCATCTTTTTCAAATATCCCTACCACCATAATCAACATGATGGGGGGAAAAGTCATGTGGTATAAAATCAATAATATGGATTGAGAGAGAGAAAATAAATCTAATAAACTGAGATTTCGTTGGCCAAGTAAGATTGTTCCTTAATGAAACAAAATGCTTATCGACTTGGTATTAGGAAACTACAAGGGGTCCAAGGAGGAAGCTCATAAAGAATCACTGATTAATTTCCTGACAAGAGGAATATATTGAGGCTTCAAGGGAATAGTTTTTGAATTAGTTAGCTAGTTGGTATGGGCGTGTTATATTATATGAGTAACAAAGTAAGTAATTAATCCTTATTATTATCATTGTGTGAATGGAATAGAACTGAAATTGGTATTTCTCATGTTTTGGGATTATGTGATGAAGTCATTTAATGGATTCCATGTCACTTTTAATATCAATTAGATAAGTTTACAATGTAACCTATTGTTTTGAATTACTATTTATGATGTACTTATATTGATGTTTCTTACCCTTGTTGGGTGGATAAATGAAAAAATAAATAGCTTCTACTTAGCATGTGTGAAGACATGCTAGAATTGAATATGAGTTTGAAACATATAGTGAGATTTACTCTAGAATCAAACCAGATCTAGGTTAAAGTACAATGGAAGCATGTTAGCCCCAAGGAAGTGACCTGGGTAATGGAAGAAAAAATCCAAAAGCATTTATTTCACTTCTCATAAGTGATAAAGGTAGAGAAAAGATTGAGGATGGTTTTAATTCAAACGGGGAAAGATGTGATACCCCTAGTATAACTAATTTTTTAGATATTATTATTTATATTTAATTGTAAATATTGTGGAAATGTTAGATGCTAGGGCTAAGACTAAAGATGACTAAAATATGTAAATATCAATATATTGTTATGAATGAAATATATTTGTTTCTCTTGTTGTTTATTTGGAAGTATAAGAGGAACCAACACTTTAGTATTTAGGATACCAACTCTCATTTTTTTGGTTGAAAATCAATTATAGTCGAAGAAATGATAGTTATTGGAAGTGGTGGTTATCACAGTTTAAATCCTCCATATTTTTCAAATATTCTTACCACCAAAATTTTAACATTATAGGGGAGAAAGGTCGTGTGGTGGAAAAATAAGAACATAGGTTGCAAGAGAGAAAAATAATCTGAGAAACATAGGTGTTGGTTGGAGACAAAGAATGGACCTGAATGAAACAAAATGTTTGTAGACAAAATACTAGGAGTACATTAAAATGGATCTAAGGAGGAGGCTCATGAATAATTATTGACTAATTTCCTAATAACAGGGATAGATTGAGGCCCAGGGGGAGTTCTTGCTGAAGTAGTTCTCTAGTTGGGAGGATCATGTTATATTCTATTATATTTCCAACTTTTTATATGAGTAACTATTCTCATTAAAGGGATCTTTTAAGAATTGTGTTTTTCTAAAATATTTATGTTATATGCCCAAAAGGTAGAAAAAGATGATCTATCTTGGTGAATGAATGTATGATAAACATTTGATTTCTAGTAAGGAATTTATATAGAAAGGTATTATAAGAAAAAAGATGAAAGCTTACTTGATTATGGCTCTATTGTGGCTCATTTTTCACTATGTTTTAAATTGTGAAAAAAGAAATAAAAATTATATATTTCAAAAAAAAATTCAAAATCTAGAATAGTGTTAACATTTTGATTTAATAAATGGTGGATTAAGATTAAAATTGAACATGATGCATAATTAATACAAAGAATTTGGTCAGGCTCTGTCGGCGTTAAAATAAATAAATCAAAAGTCTAAAGCGTGGGCTAGTTCATGAAGAAGACTTAAGTGTTGTTTTTGGACACTGATGTCTCCAACATGACATCAAAAACAGTTTGATGATTATGCCTTCGTGTTCGTGCATAAATAAGTCAACAACAAATGGGTTGACCAACAATTGGTGGTTGAGATTGATTGTGGGGTTACTACCAGCGGCCCCCCCCATCACGATATGTACTCTCATAACCATGCAACAAGTGAGCGTGACCCAGCAGGCTAGTTCAACACATCATCACCACATCATTGCCATGTCACTACATCACATAATCATGTCATTTTTGCCACATCATCCATCTCGTATACGTCACTTCAACATTTAATCATGTTTTCCCTCTCATTTTTATGTTTTCCCCATAAACTTTGTTCCAAGTTCATTTTTCACATTATCATTTTCAATTCCGAATGTCCATAGCATGTTGTAGTCATTGTCTCACTTAAATTGAAATTCATTAATGCTAGACATTGTTAACCATGTACTTATATATCATATTCAATTGTTAAAAGCTTCAAAATCTCTAAGAAAACAGTTTTGTCAGGTTCTTCGACCCACATTCATCTCATGGAAATTGAGAGCGATGCTTTTGATCCCATTTTCTCACTGAATTTAATGGAACTTTGTTAGCACATTCTAGTCAACAAAAATGAGTCTCATGTGTATGTTGTAGTTGTAAAGTCCGGTCTATTTTCTCCTATAATTCCCCAAACTTATGTCTTCCCAGAGGTCATTTACTAGTGGGTCTCTTCCATTTACCCTCAACTCTTTTTTGTAATGAATGCTTTAGCTGAAAATATCTTCCATATATCGGCTCTTTTAATCCAACAAGTATTAGTTTTCCACATTCAAACCTTTACAACCCATTTTCAGTGCAAAACTTGTTGTCTGTGTTTCAAAATTTGTATGGGAAGGACAATGTCAAGATGACCTTATTTTTAATGCCTACAAGACAAAAATTTCCTTTGGAGCCCACTCACTTTTCTCTTGAAACTTTTGTTGAACATGTGAGACCAGATTTGCAGATAATTGCCAAGTTTTTGTGAAGGGAAGATACAACTGTCATTGATTGAGCTATTTTGGGGATGTTTAATTTAATTCTACAACCTAAAATTGTGCTTGATATACTAGCTTATTGGGAGGAACTAGTCAATTCTTAGTTGTCAGACCTAGCTCTTAATGGATGTTTCATATTCCCATCATTAGTAACCTATATTTTCATGTACACTCATGTTGAGAGTTTCATGCATTTGGGTCTAAATATAATGGATGTACATAAAAATAGGCAATCAATAGTGAATTAGATAGATACCCTGAGAAGTCATTGCAATTATGAAGGATTTACATATTTCACTTATTCTTTTATGTCAGTTTCCTAATCCATCATAAAGAGCTCTCCTCCACATTATATTGTGTCAAAATCCAAATATATTCTGCAACGTAGTAAAGATGTCAAAGTAGGTGATTGGTTCGAATTCAAATATTATGTTGAGATAAGGCAGTATGAAGCAGAGCTTGCCCCTTATAGACTTCCCACATTTGTACCTATTAGATTATTTTCTTTAGAATTCATCACACAGAGTTTAAATGTTGATCAAGTTCACTTTTTACCAGTGAAGAAGGGGCATTTATTAAAATTACCAAAAACTATTGGGCCTTTATTGTGAACAATAGACAGACCATGGAAGAAGTGGAGAAGATTCTTGGAGACATGCAGTTGCAACAGGGTGAGAAATGGTCATATGATCTTCACCATATCATTTCGAAAACAATAGTGGAAAATTCATATGCTCCTTATATACATGAATCTTGACCAGATGTGGAAAAATTAGAAAATGATGGTAAGACAGGAGAACAAGGATGGATAGAGATTAAAACTTCACATCCTATAGAAAAGGTCTAAAAAGGGGCAATGATGAAATAATTGATTTGTAGGGTGAAGAAAATCAAATCTCTAAAAATACAAGGTTGTCTGAAATAGAAAAAGAGCCTGAATCTATGGTTGGAAGCTCCTCAGCTACAATGGGTTTTTAGTTGCAATTGGGAGAGGTAACTTATACACCTTCCTCCCTTGTTCCTGAATAGACTTCTCAAAGTTATGTTCCTATTCTAAAACAATTATACACTCGGATTGAAGAAAAAAACAAGAGGATAAAGAAAAGCGTTGAATCTCAGCTTGAAACACGATCTATTTCTGAATATCACACTATATTGTTATCTGTCATGGATCTTGAAAGAAACCAATTGAAGCTATCTTTTTCTCATCCTTCTGCTCTAATTTCTTCAACATCAACAGGTTTTAATATTGATAACTTGACTATAGATGCAAGAGAAATTCCATTCCCTCACAAGATCAATTTTCACAGGCAAACTCGAGAATTAATTTACAATGATTTAAGAAAAACAACCCTGACTACTAGTAAAGAAAAATATTTACTAGGAAAATTTGTAAATCCATTGAAATTGGAAAAGTAAAATTCCAGAGAATTATTCACCCAAAACTAATAACTGAAGAATATTATTGTAAAAATTTGTGTCAATATGGAAGACACAACTGCTTTACAAAAACTCTTACAAGGGGAAGAGACTGAAATTCAGGTGTTAAGGAAAAGGTTGAAATTACCTTCTATGGAGCATGTCATGGCCCGAGAGCTAGCTCAGATAGAGAAAGAAAAATATATTTTAACAAATGAACTTTTTGAGAGGAAGAATGAAATAAATGCACTCATCGAGGTGAATTCTAGCCTACAGAAGAGTTAGATACACATGTGTGTACTATCTTGGTACAACCTTATTGTGATGATCTAATAGAGAAATTGACCAGAGTAATGATTGAATTGAAGATATCCAAGGATGAGATGAAGAAAATGCAAAGAAGCCTGGATGAACCAAATAAAATTATGAAGATAAGAGAAAGGGACTTGGCCATGGCCAAAGGCACTGCTTCAAAATATCAAAATGACTAACAAAATGCTTCCCATGAGATTAAAGAGTTGAAGGAAAAAATAAAATGGAATATGTCCCTCATTCAAGCAACTAAAATTATCCGAAGAAATATTATTCATACAGTGAAGAAAATTTGTGAGTTTGTGTCAATTGTAGCAGAAGAGAAAACCATTGTCAAATATTTAGAGAGCATCATTGTTGCCAATAAACAGAAGATCCAGTAACATGCACAATTTTCCAAGAAGATAATTGATTTTCTTAACTATGAATCATCACAATAATTAAGAGAAATTAAAATTGAGGACAGAACAATGTTGCTGCTGGAAATTAATAAAATGGTGTTGAAGAATTTATATCGAAAGACAATTGAGACAAAGTTGGGAGAAATTAAAGAATCTATTTTGAAATTCAACCCCAAGTTTGATAAAAGAACTAGGGTAGGATTTCCTTCATACTGGGATCAACAGAGAAATATGCTTCCTTGGGAGATTTATAAAATGTTTCTTGTAGAAGCCAAAATTATGATTGGCACCTCTCAAGAAAAAAAAAACAGTTATGAGAGTAGCAACAATTGTAAATTATCTTCACAAGGATTTTTAGTCATTATTCTTAATTAGAACTCTTTTTACTGAGAAGCCAACTTATAGTCAAATTAATAATTTTAGAATGGCTCACATAAGGTTTGTAAAAGGTCGGAGCTCATATGTGATAGTATGGAAGAAATGCAGAGAGTGGATGTCTCCTACAGTAGCAAAAACAGAAGTTGGACCCTCTACAAATGACCTTGCACAAGAATCACAAGTCAAACAATAAAATAAAAGCCACCTATTATTTCATCAGAATTTTCCAGAAATGTATTTTTAATACTGATATAATTTGGCTTTTATTTTATCATTGATAAAGTCTTTTGAAGGACCGAATATACTAAATAAGTTCATGTAATTAGTAACTTTGACAGTTGATAGTTTCATAATTGTCATCATTATAATCATCATATGAAAGGAAATTTTGAAGGACCGCGAACGGTTCAGAGTTTTTGAGTTCACAAGGCAAAAGACTTTTCTGTGTAATGTTTCTCATCTTCTTGGACATTTTAATAAAATTTCTTCAAAGTGATTCCAAACATATTCTGCATGTGATATGTGTTCTCATATCTTTATATAATCATTTAATTTTTTCTTCTATGTGAAAGAGTAATGAAGAAGTTGGTCTTTAATGATATAGTCTTACTAAATTCATAATATATGTAAGTTAAAGTTAAATAACCTTAATATGCAATCCAATTTTATAAATCTCCATCCATTTGTCTTCCATATTTCTGCTAAAGTCTAAAGAAAGACATTCTGCTACAAACAGCCTATTGTTTAAAACTTTCAAACATATTTTTCACCCCTTTACTACAACTTAAATCACATTCATTATCAGAGAGGTCACTTTGACAGGTGTTTTTATTCCAAGAATATTTCATAATTATTACCTATAAAAAGAATATTTTTGAAGTTTCACAATTGGACAAAAAATCAAGTTTTTATCATTTTGAATAAATTTCTTGGGCACTGACCTCTACTCAGCACGGGGTTGTCTCCTAAGGTACAACAAGCTCTAATATAGGAAAATAAAAAAACAGGGTATATATATATATATATATATATATATATATATATATATATATATATATATATATATATATATATATATATATATATATATATTATATATATATATATATATATATATATATATATATATATATATATATATATAGATAGATATATATATATATATATATATATATATATATATATATATATATATATCTATATATATATATATATATATATATATATATATATATAGAGGGAGAGAGAGAGAGAGAGAGAGAGAGAGATTGCAAGGAGGGTTAGGAACGTTGCGGACCCAGATGGATGAAGAAAATTATGCTGATTGTTCATAGTTGCAATCCCTACTTAATGTAAAAGAGAAATTGTCGGGGAACAAATGTAGAATCCTAAACCTAGATTCATATATTTTATTCCTAGTGTCTCAATAGTCTTCTTGGGTCAGGATATATATATGTTACTCAGAATACAACATAAAAATATAAGATAGTGCGTTAGATAGGAGGAGTTGAGGAGAAATTGTCATTAATAGAAGCATTCTGGTTCAAGTTTAAAGTAGGAACTCATCCTATTTTGGTAAATATAAACAAAGACCTAGAAAAATATTATTTAGTTAGAATAGGTTGATATGTGATCTAAGTAAACAACGATAAAGAATTATATGTATCTCAGAAGATAGTGATAAGACTTAAATACCTAAATAACTTAATGTTTTTAAACGTTGATTTAGGTTATGTATACATGTTATAGGCCATTTTGTCGCATCTCTTTAATAGGCCTACAAAATCATATCAATTTACATCCATGAACGTGTTGCCATCATCCCTACACAAAGACATAAGCATGACATTTCCAAATAACTATGTTTCTCGATCTAACTGCTAAAAATCAGTGCTTTTAAGAACAAACAAACCCTATGCCTTTAGAGACCTACATTTAGCATCAGGTTGCTCCATTATTCACCAACGCTGATCAACGGCAGCTTGTCTGTTGTTGGGGGTGTGCTAATTCTAGAAATCTGGGAAAAATAAAAATAATATTGAAGCTTCCTCATCCAAAAGCTTATAGGGGTTGTTCTAACCATTTAGCTTGGATAATAAGTTTAAATCCTGTCTAATCCTACCTTGGAGACTTCACATCTTATCCCTTGACCTCATCCTCTCATCTTAAGTGGATCTTAGACCTACATTCGTAAATAGATAAGAATTGAGAAACTACCATCCCTCTCGTATAAATTTACTATCATCTACAACATTAATGTTATATTTTTGAGATTCATCATGCCCTCGTGTTGCTTCCTTGAACCTAAGAGAGTCACCATCTTGATGCATTAGGGTGACATTAAGGTGTGCTTTGTGACAGGTAAGGACAGGTCAACTTCGGGAGAACTCAACAAGAACAATTATTATTCTTGGTTGTAAACTCTCTCAAACTTCTATTAATACAATGAGCATATCACTTAATTATATGTGTTTTGTCATATTTAAATTCATGTATTTCAATGCTTCGTTGATCCATTGAATAGAGTAATTGAACTATGCTACATAGATGGTGTGGATCTTTGGCTTGTTATGAATGTGTGTGTAGGTTC
This sequence comes from Pinus tabuliformis, assembly GCA_031772625.1. NCBI lineage: Eukaryota > Viridiplantae > Streptophyta > Pinopsida > Pinales > Pinaceae > Pinus > Pinus tabuliformis. The sequence goes on from CM062817.1 coordinate 1,335,373,031, forward strand.
TAATTATAACAATTAGAGTTATGATTGGAGCTTACAATTTGGGAGGAAAGTAAATATTACGAAGGATTCCAGGTAAGCCTCTTTCCCATTCTTCAATTTCTCTAAGGGAAACTATATATTCTTTTATTTTTGTTGTTATAGACCAGTCCACTATGTCTAGGGAAGATACTTTTGTCTCCAATCATAAATTTCACATAACAAATTGAAAATTCCACTGGGTATCATTTCATTCCCTTAGTGGTTTCCTTGACCTTATCCCATGTTTAACCTCTTGAGTAGACCTTCCTTGCCTCAGCTTGGATTGATCCTAAGAATACCTTTCATTGAGCTTGATTTGATTTTTTCTATCGGAATCTGGCCAAATATTTATCTATGTTCCCTTGGTCTAGAGACAAAGTGTTGAAATGCTCCCCATCCTTCTTTGTACCTACACTACAGAGAACTGATCCCCTTTCAACATTTGCGCTGACCCATGTTTGATGCAAAAAATTTCCATTTTGTGATTTTCTCTCTCATTTTCTTTGTTCCAGTTAGTTCTCCTTCAGTCCCTACATGTGTCTTGGTCTCTAAAAAGACATAATCTTGGATTTTTTTTTGTTTTAATGACCTTTTATAAGAATGTGTTTGGATTTTTCTTTGTTCGTGTTAATTATGTCATTAGCAAAATGATTGCTTGATCGTTAATTGCTTGAAAGAATTGGTGTTTTGGTCATCGTTCTGAATAGTTTCTTTATCAATGACTTAGAAAGTATCTTAGTTTTCATCTCATTTGAAAATTAAGAGGATTGAAAACAAAAATATCATTCATTTTGCATTGAATCTAGGGTTTTTCATGTGAAATTGGAATTTGGAACAATTGCATTAGGGCAATTGATTTAAGAAAATTTCTTGTTGCATATTGTATGTTGCATTGCTCTTTACTCTCTTCCATCCCATACTTATATTTTCATTGAAAACAAGATTTTTCTTTGTCATGTTAGATATCATCTTCAGTATATTAAGGTGAAATTCGCGGTGAGCCTTAAAAATTGAAAAAAAAATCAAGGTAAACTTTAAAATTTATTGAATCAATCTTAAGGAGAATTTGAAACATTAATGCAAACATCTACAGGTTTACACTAGAGACGTGCTCCAACTTCTAGAGACATAGGAGTTGTAATTTTTTTCTAGTGTTTCATTTTGAGGTGATATCTTATTCCATGTACGTAAGTGTATCATACCGGTCTCCATGTACCTCTAGGTATATTGCATGTCAATCCATGCATGAAAAGTATATGGGAACACTCTCATCATATGGTTACACATTAGACAACAGTAAGACAGACTGCATTTTCACGTACTGTCGAGTGTATTTTGGAAGCTCACCATAGGTTTCTAGCCTCACCTTAGATAACCAAGTTTTTTTCCTTATATATTATGATACACCGAACATAACATTTAGGGATGTTTCCTACAATATGTAAATCCTTGGTTCTCCAAGGTGGTATATTGCAATTCACATTTTATTGGTAAACCTTTACGCCTAGATTACGTTGTTTGATTTATGTTTGTTGATAAGCTTTAAAATTTATTAAACCAATGAGGAAGAAAAACACTCTACACTATGTCGTTCACGTAGAATACAAAATAAGCCTCCTCTTCCATTTGAGGAAAGTCCTAGCCATTGTAAAAAGAAAAAAAAAGACACAGAGTATCGAATCTAGCTACTTCAAGAGCTACTAATTATAGTACTCCACCTTAAATGGATCCACCAGAATCTCCCTTTCCTATGAGTATTGAAACCAAGATTACTTCTCCTTGGGCTGGCTATTTTGACACAGTCGAAATAGCATAACCTAAAATCTCATTACCTGAGGTTATTGAACTTGACTATATTGAATCTGAGATGACACAAGTTGAGGCACGTTATTTATAGATACCTATTATTTCATGACCTTCCTCTTCTCTTCTTTTTTCTCAGACCCAACCAACACCTCTATATCTTGGACTCGACAATGAACCCCTTCCACCTAGTCTTGTGAGTATTGAAAAGATTTCTAAGGAAGAGCCTCAAACATCTTCACCCGTACAAGTAGTGACTCATTTTTCTTAAGCCCATCCTTTTCCTTCTCCTCATACTCCATCATAAGTTCATTTGTCTAATTCTTTTCCTTTCAACTCACCCTTGAGTTTCCCTTAGAAACCCCCTTTATGAAAGTTAACCATGATTGAATATACTATGGCTTCCTAGCCTGTATTTATGAATATGACCAAGACAACCCACATTGCAACTTCATCTATTTTTGTAACATCATCAAAGACACATTTCTATGGTGGCTCCTCTGTCCTACCTTGTTACCAATCATTTTCTGGTACCTTTTTTGGCACAACATTGATTACATGGACCTCTCCCATGTCATCTACATCGGGAATTTTATCTCGAACTTATTTGATGATCGCTACATAGTCTTCTCGTCCTCCTCCATATACTCCTATAGTTCACCAAGAGACTAGTCCTTATGTTAATGGGTATGGACACCTACAACAACCCAATCCACCTCCTATTGGGAACCATCCTCTTAGGGGGGAATTTCCTCCATATAACACTCCTCTTTCAGTAAGGGGGAACGTATTGGAAGAATATTTCCTTCTCCTAAAGTTAGTGTTCAACCTCATTTGATTCCTCTACCTTCAAGAATGATGGCTAATGTTTGGAAATATACCACGCATGTACAGCTTGGTTCGTTTGTGGCTTCATGTTTAATCTCTGAACATGTTCTACCTACATCTAAGATTCTTCTTGATAAACCTATATCTAAACATGTTCAAGCTCAAGTGAATGTAACCCAACCTTTGCAGACTGCATATTTAATTCAACCTATTCCATCAGTATTTGGCACCTCTCAAGCCGGGTATACCCATCCTTTTCAAGGTAACTTACAATCACAAAAATTTGGTTAGACCATTCCTCAAATTCAATTGGGTCAGAATGTATAGGATATGGCACAGGGACAACCTAACCAACATTATGTTGGGATGATGTAAAATCCCATATGACAACCTTATCAACTGTATCAAGGTATCCCTCAAATACCTTAAGGTCAACAAATCCAAACCCAACCATTTCAACCATTAAAAGTTTATTTTCGAGCTGGGAAACAAGGTTATGTGTATACTGGCTATCAAAATACTTCCTATCTCGGAACATAGCTACCTGTTTCTTAGGCCATCCCATCTTACCCAGGATGTCCTCCACTGACTCTCAATAGGAAGTTTCCATTTGTAGCAACTCTTAAATACCAGATCTGACCAGGATCACTAACGATCCCATTGCTCATTCTCCTTGGTGATCAGTTATTCACACAAAATTTCTGAGTGATATCCCTAAATTCAATGGAAATCCTAGAGAAGACCAATCTACACACAACATGACTTATCATTTTTGCTGTTCTTTGAACTCTCTCAATGATGACTTTGTTAAATTGCATATTTTCCAAGGCACACTCAATGATATGAAAGAGAAATGGTATATTGAACTACCACGACATTTTTTCAATTTTATGTCCCTTGGCTACCACATTCCTAAAATATTTCCAGTTACCCATTTGATATGAGACAAGAACTAAAATTTTAACCAATTTCAAACAAACTAATTCCTTTCACATTTCCAATCATATTCATGAGTGGCAATGTCATCGTTTTTTGGTTAAATATTTTATTCCTAATCAGTTGTTAGCTAAATACTTCATTAAGTCGTTGTTAACATCCATTGCAGAAGACATTTCCAAGGAAGGAGTTGTGACCGAAGAGAAGGTAATTTCTTGTGCCTAGTTTTTGGATCTTATTTATACCCAATTTGACATGCTCTATGATAAAATACCAAATTCTCTATGACCTTCCAATATTGTTCCTCAACCTCCAAGTAAATAATCAAATTTTGTAGATGGCGTGATTGGTTCTACTAGCCAAAGACAATAAGCGAACCATATTGTTCAACTCATGTTGTGGCTTCCCAAATCCCTCCTTCCACCACTCGTACATCTTCTACTTCCAAGATTAATGTTGTTCGATCTTCCAAAGAAAAGTCTTAACAACTAGGAAGTAAGAAGAAAGGAAAAGGTAAAAGGAAGAAAGATAATCCTCTGTGGGATAAACAAAACAATCAGTCTTCTAAAGAAAAATGGAAGCCACATTATCCATGTTTGATTTGTAATGGGGATCATTTCACTAGTGATTTTCCACATCGAGCGGAAGTGAATGAATACCTTAAATCATTCGTTGCACCCACTGTGTTGACAAATCCATTTCCAAATCAGGGGACCAATATGGTTGTGTGGTCCAACTTCCTCTAACTTGGTTTTGATTCTTTCCTCTGCTAAGCCGAAAAAATGACATTATGGTGGCCACCTAAAGTAAATACTACTGTAATTTGAATCCCACGAATGATCAGGCTGTTGATCAACTTGATAATTCAACTACATCTCCATTGGATCATGCTCAAAATGTGTTTCCTAACAAATTGAAAAATAAGCCTTCCAAAGGAGTTATCCATAAATCTACATTTAACCCTTGTGCAAGAGCTACTCAGAATTATAACATAGTTGAGGATTTGTGTTAGGCTACTTTAGCTATGTCAACTCTTGAGGTGTTAGAAAATTGCCCCACACAAAAGAAGGCTTTTCTTTCCACAATTGGATGTGTTGATCCTTCAGATTCCAACCTAGGATTTATTAACCATAAGAATCATACACCTTGAATGCTATACTAATTATCTTTCATGATTCAAGTTGTTACTCACGGTAAGAAAATACATCACTCCATTTTGTACGAAAGAGCCTCAACCTAGATCGTGTCCCTTGAAGGCTATTAGTTCCCCCCAATTAAATCAGTCACTAACTACTGGAAAGGCTTTTGATGGAAGAGGCTTCAAGCTTTGTGGAATTATAAATCTGATACAAGTAGAACTAGGTGATAAGACAGTGTTAGTAGAAGTCAAAGTTATTGAAGGATTGCTAGATTATAACCTTCTACTAGGTCATACAAGGGTTTATGCTATGGCTGCTATTCTTTCGGCATATTTTAGAATGATTTCTTTCCTGCATCGAGAATGAATAATAGACATTGATCATATCACTTTATTTTCCATCCATTCTCATATTACTGAAAGTGTCCCTCTTGTGGGAGAAACCCCACACCCATGTCAGCATGTTGGGGTTGGATTTCTTAAGGATTTGTCCCTCATTGGAACTTTTTCTCTTCCTTTGCCTTCTCTTGATAACTATAATTCAGTTTCCCATGTCAACATGATATCATCTTCTAATTCTCCATATGATCCTTAGGTCGCACTAGATGAATCCAATATTGAAACTTTTAGTGACTGCATGCCACTCAGTCACATTGAGCTCAACTATTAAGCCATCTATTTAGCCTCTGCAACGCATTCTACACTTTTTGATTTGATCAATTGGGTTGACTTCTCCTTAGATTACGACATGTCCTTTGATTCCTTCACTCTTCTATTTTGTATAGATGAGAGATTCATCGAGATCATCATGTTGGATGATGCGTCATGGGAAGATCGTCATGATCATTCTTCCTCTCCATATTCCTTTAAGGATAATCTTATTGAACTATATTAGCCCAATATCATTGGTATGTCTGCAAATTTCATATACATCCATGGTTTTGATTTTGAGAAGAATTTGTCAAACATTGAACAGACTATCCCTCTCTACATTTTGATCAAACCATACATTATTGAGAATGTGCATATTGATGTGTCTTGATCTCCTGATGAGATCAAGACTTATATATCACTTTTCTGCGAGTTTCAAGACATTTTTGCCTAGTATTATGAATAAATTCCACATATCGATACAAAAATCATTGTACATGAAACTAATACATATCCTAATGCAAAGCCAATTTCCCAGCATCTTCGTCTAGCACATCCCAAGAAGGTTGTTACTATTAAAGCTAAAGTTGAAAAAATTCTACATGCTAGTTTCATCTATCCAGTACCTCTAACTAATTGGTTGTCAAACATTGTTCCTGTCATGAAGAAACAAGGAATAATTCTTGTGTGTGTCGATTATTGAAACATTAATCATGCTTGTCCTAAGGACAATTATCCTACCCCATCCATCGACCAGATTTTTGATGATTGTGATGGTTGTGAAATATTTTCATTTATGGATGGTTTTTTTGGCTATAATCACATTAACATTCTCTCGGTGGACCAACATAAAAATGCATTTATTTGTCCCTACGACACATTGGCATATCGAAAACTCCCTTTCAGATTGAAAAATGTTGGGGCTACATTTAAGAGGGAAATGAATTATGCCTTCCATGGTATAAAGCACATCGTATAACCATATTTAGATGACCTACCTCCTCACTCGAAACTTCATGTTGATCATCTGATGCTCCTTAGGGCTATCCTTTTACGTTGTCAATACTATAAAATTATGCTCAATCCGCAAACATGTGTGTTTTATTTTAGGTCTGGATGACTTCTCGGTTTCATTGTATCGAAGCATGGAATTCATATTGACCCATTGAAAGTACAAGTGATCATATATCTTCGTGCTCCTTATTCCCTCCTTCAGCTTCAACGAATCTAAGGGAAGGCTAATTTTCTATGGATATTCACTCCCAACAATGCCAAATTGACCAAAGGATTTACTCACTTGTTAAAGAAAGGCGTTCCCTTCCATTGGGATGACACCACCCAAAATGTGTTCGATGCCTTAAAAGATGTTCTTATTTGGGCATCCTTTTTGTATATATCATATTACCAATGCAATTACTTCTTGTACCTCACTGTTGCAGCTACTACAATCACTATGTTATTGGTCCAAGAGGGTGATTTATGGACTGAACACCCTATTTATTATTTGAGTCATAAATTTAATAATACCGAGGTCAAATATACTAATGTCAAAAATTTAGCTTTGGCGGTTTTCCAAGTTGTTCAGAGGTTTCGACACTATATCCTTCTTCGCAAAACTATGGTTGTTTCTGATTGCAACCTGATGACTTACATCTTGTCACAACAATTCGGGGGGAAAGTAATCCAAATGGATTGTAATCCTCTAGGATTTTGATTTGGAGTTCATCAAATCCAAGTCAAATAAATTCTTAGTTTTTGTTGAGCTAATTTGCAACCTTCCTACTCCAAAAAATCAGACAACGTCCAGTGATTCTCTTCCATATGAGTTGTTGTTCCTGATCGCATCATCTGACCCGTGGTATGGAGAGATTATAATATATCTCTAAACCCATACTTTTCGATCTGATAGATCTTGCTCTGATCGACGAAGTATCTAATATCAATATAAGACCTATATTATAATCGAAGACACCCTTTATCATTGCAGTATCAATATAATTTTCCTGAAGGTGCCTCACTCATGAGGAGGCCGAGAAAGTCTTGAATGAATTCTAATGTTGGAAATGTGGTGCTAATATGTCTGGTTATGAAATGACACAAAATATTTTGCATGCTAGCTACTTTTGGCCTACTATGTTTCGTGATTGCATCCTCATGGTTCAAAAGTGTCATGTCTGCCAAATATATAATCGTAAAACCCATGCTCCACCTACTCCTTTACACCCTATTATTGTTGTTGGACCGTTTGAAAAATGGGGCATTGATTTCATAACATGCAACCCTCACTCGGGCAGGGGCCATGGCTATATCATTGTAGTAGTAGACTATTTTACGAAGTGAGCTGAGGCGATGCCCAAATAGAATAAAACCAGCGAAATAACATATCTCTTCTTTTTCAATCATGTCATTGTGAGGTTTTGTGTACCACATATTATAGTTACAGACCATGGAAAACATTTTCATAACCACATGACGTCTAAACTGACTGCTAAGTTAGGTCTCTCCTATGAGAGTTCAACTCCCTACTACCGTCAAGAAAATGGGAAAGTTGAGGCCATCAATAAAATTTTGAAAATGATTCTTCAACGCATAATAGGGGTCCAAAAGTTGAATTGGAATCTTATCCTTTCTTTAGTCTTTTGGGCACATTGAACTTCTAAATCAGACTACTACTAGGCTTACACCATTTCAATTGGTATACGATTTGGAAGAAATCCTTCTGATTGAGTGTGAAATTATGTCTCTGAGACTTGTTGTCAAGATTCTCCTTGCCACTTCTGTAGAAGAAGAGAATCTCTTCAATCAGATGTGCTTAGTTGAAACATGACGTGATGCTATGATGGCTAATTAATCTCATAGGAAACACATTAAGGTGCAATACAACAAGAATATCAAGCCTCATGTCTTCTCAGAAGGTGACCTTGTCTTGTTGTATGACCAAGGCTATGAAAAGTTAGAAGCAGGGAAGCTTGAGCCAATGTGGCTAGGCCCATATATTGTTAAACCTGTTCTTGCTAAAGGGTCCTATGATCTTAATTAATTTGATGGAGTTTCATTGGCATAGCTTAGAAATGGGTTGTACCTTAAAATATACTATGCTTAAGTGTTTTTGCATAGTTCATTATGTACATGTTGTATATAGGTGTGTTGAGTGTGTCTGCAACATGATTCCCTTTAGAGTTTCTTATGCTTTCTGTTAATTTTGTTTACATTTGGTTTTCATATGTTGGTTATGCTGATGGTGCTAGTCATAGTAATCAAAAACTTTCTTCCACGACATGGACTATATATGATCGAAATTGAGATTTAGTTATTTTACAACAGATTTGTATCGGTCACTCTACAAATAACATCACTAAGTATAGTGCAGTGATCAAATTATTCTCTGACGTTATTTCCCATGGTATCTGCCGCATAGTTAGAAGACTTGACTCACAACTTGTAGTACTACAATTGACTAATGTTTATTCAGTTACGAGTCCAACTATGCTTCATATGTTCTTAAGTGTTTTCCTCTAGGAAGGATATTTTTGATTATATCCAGTATCAACACATTTCTAGAAATCTAAATACATTGAAATATGCATTAGAAAATAATGTTTTAGAAAACATTTACAACACATGTAAGTTAAATTCAAGTCACATTACATACACTGAATGAGATAATAGAACATATAATAAACACCAATAGGTATATATATATATATATATATATATATATATATATATATATATATATATATATATCAAAGTTTGGTTTTACAAAAAATTTTGCTCAAGGCACATGTGGCCACATGACCTCTCATACCAAAAAATATAGATGCAGTCAAAATATGGCTATATATATAAGCCTCCTAGTAGACTAATCATGATGCTTGTTATAACGAGAAATTGTGTGAGCCATCTTGCATAGTAGCTAGCTGATAAGACTAGACGTGCCAATAGTATGACAATAAGATCTCATAGGGATCTGGTCTACCATCATCTCAACTATGCCTTGGGTCAACCCCTCCATCTATCGCTTGACCTCTGCAAGAGTATTGGCCACACTGAGATAATCCAATACCTCTCATCTCCCTGCAACAACATTTACTCATATTGGTCCTTGTTGTGGTTCTCCCGCACGCTAAAATAAGAGGGACCCATAGGTCGAATGGATCCAACATCCATATGTAAAAAGAAATCAATAGTTCAATTTCAAATACATATAAAATGAAAAAAAAAATTAAACTTAAAAAACTCAAAAAATGATCAAAATGTTTCTTGTTTTTTCTATGGCACCCCATCGCTCGACATCAAGTAGCATGATCTCTGGATCTCCAAGGTAATCCATCCCTGCATATGGATATTCTTCAACCATAATGAGTTGCATAAGAAACCATTACAAGAGGACTAGTGTCAAGATCACCGATGACGGACATTTATGTCATGACATGAGATCCACCCACCTCCTCATTCGTGGGACTCTAGGATCTGCGGGCTAAAGTGAGATATGTTGTGGCATGTGAAATGGAATCCACTCTAAGGAAAATGAAATCAATATCAAACCCTAACCAAATTTCTTCAATCACCCATCCTTTTCCTTGGTCATTTGTTCCTTAATATTTTCTAGTACTCCCTCACTCTACTTAAACATTGTCGATTCCATACACTCTAGAGAATACTACATGTGAAACCTATTCGCAAAATATAGAGTAGCACTACTGACTAGTCTAGTAATGATAAACTAAATCATCCTTAGAGTCAAATGAACCACATCCTTGATATCGATTTTCCCATCCTTGGTCAGTTGGGATCGAGGTCTACAGTTTGCACTGATGTAATCCTTGATTGTCTCTCCACCCCTCGTCAAATCATATAATCATATAGGGGCACCTCGCCTCAATGGGCCTATCAAGAAGTATATGTCTTCCACCTGTATCTCATGCATATGTGCTCCAAGTCTAAATTCTTGTGCCTGAACATCCCATGCTTATACAAGATACTCCAACAACTCCATTTGTTGCTTCATCCTAGGAAGCCAGAAAAATTTCAAGATCCCACAATCTCTCAATGCCTGGATAATGGTTGTGTCATTAGTTTCATTTAGATATTTTTCCTCGTGTTCTCTTTCTCACCATATTAGAGCCATTGTATTCCAATGAATACCTGAAACACAATAAGAAGAATCATTAGAGTGAATTTCATGCAAAAAATTGGAGAATTTTCAAAGAAACAAGTAAAAAAAATTGTGAATTTCACCCAGCACATCCCCCTAAGGGTAGACAGTGCATTGCAACACCCTATAAAGTCCATTTTTTTCTGTCGAGTTCAACCCTGAGACACTAGGAGGGTGATGGAGTTTGGGCAAAACATTAAATCGCTAAGTCCCTAAAAAGCTAAAAAAGCATGTGTGAAATGACAAAACGGGACCAATGAAAGGAAGAAGAAAGTGAGATCTCCTACCCAAAAGCGACGTCACTTGAAATGACCGAGAAAATTGGCCGCCATCAACTACAAAAGATTGAGGGTAAAAAGGACTCAAAGCTCACTCACCAAGAGGTAAAATTTGAAATGGTAAAAATAAATTACCTTTTTTACTATTTATGGTAATTTTCATGATTATTTTAATATTTTGATCTAAATGTGACTCAATTTTATCATGGATCAGGTACTTTTCATATTTTGGTGGTTTTTTGAGCAGGTTGATAGTTGTGTAATGGATTTAATGATGTCTAAATTGAAACACATTATCATGACCAAATAACATACTTTTATCGCTTTTCTAGGCTCTGTAAACCTACGAAAAAGGAACCCCGTGAAGTCCTCTTTCATCTCTTTTTAGACTCCCAAAATATGGAATATTGCTGATCACTAGTATTTTCAAAATCGTTAAGGTAAATGAAAGGACATATACTGAATATAAGTTTAACCATTTTTTTGGAGTGAGATAGATTTTTTACAGGAAAGGAATACCTTAGTTGAACATGGCTAAGCGGTTTTCCTGAGTATTTTTTCAGCGTTTTCGGACTCAAGAGACTATTTATAAAAAAAGAACCTTTGGATTTCTCTTTTCGCCTCTTTTTCGAACTCCATAAAAATAAAAAAGAGCTGATTTATACCTTCGGTGGACTCGTAAAAACATCAAAAAATGATGTACTCGTCGAACATGATGGGACCGAACCACTCCTTCTCAGGGTTCATTATTGAACACTCATAAGGATTCATTTGAAGGATGAACTTACAGATCAAGCATATGTTATCCTCTTCAACCTTATTTAAAAAATAAAGAGATACTGGCCATAAATGGTTGGAAAAATTAGGAAAACATGGTAGTCCACCTATTAATGGTAGCGAGTTTCTTTTGAACATGAAACTCTTCCAGTTCATCTCCATGGCTATTGGGTTGGGAAATATGCTCTTTTTTTTCAACACACCATATCAAAGCCTCCGCTTTTGGTTTTGGGTCAATGCCTCTAACTCCATTCAGTGTCGTCAATGTGTTCAAGAGGAGTCATTCAGTCGATCTCTACTACGATACTCTTAAGCCTTAATTCAATGTTTGTCGTTCCACAACTAGTTCCACGTCAACACCATTCTGTCTCAAATCATGATACCTGTTTTGTGTTGTTGATGGGGAATACATCAAGGCCCTCCGGTGACATGTCACTTTCTATAGATATCAACTCATTATCTAGGATGTTCACATAGAAAATCCCTTTGATACCATGTGTTATAGGATCATTTAGTAGTCCTCTAGACTTGATGCTCTTTTGTGGCCTTAGGCAACCCTTTTCCCATGCAAACTTGATCTCATATTAAAAAACAATATTTCAAATTTGATACACAACTTTCCCTGCACTAAAATGTGTACATACGTAGGTCCTATAACATTTCACCTGCATATACCTTTTAAAATATGAAAAAATAAAATGAAATGCTATTTTTCAGGTGGGCTTAACAGGTTTTACCGAGAGCCCACCTACAGAAGCCCGTAGCACAAAAAAACTAACTAATTTCAGGTAGTATATATACACCCCTTGGGTAGGCCTAAAAGAGAAAAGAGAAGGGAACGTATTAACATTATATACATTTTCATCCCAGATCAAGTCTATTTTTCCCATGCCTCCTGCACTCCTAGTGTATATGAAAACCTTGGTTTCGGTTGTAGGGATGTTAATAATCTTTATATAATCTCCTTTCACTTGTTATAGAGGTTTTCTTCGTGGCTCGGGATGGATAGATCCCAAGGAAGGCTTCCTCAGAGCTTTGGTTTGGATCGGGCTGCACCTTTCCTATACCTAATGCTATTAATCAATAAAGAAGCTCATGTCTTGTTTCTGATATGTTATCATCTTATGAATAGTAATTTACATGATTATATATGATCATGTAACACATCTTTTATGTATGCACATTGAATTATCTATCTGTAAATTATTGAGTGAATTGGCTTGTAGGCCTGCTCGTTTCAGAAGAAGCAGAGGGTTTGGACCCTACGGGAACATCATAAACTGTAGGACCTATGGGTATGTTTTCAGATCCATGTTTAATAATTCATACGTTTGGAATTCTTGCTTGACTTATCTTTGTTGATTATATTTTTCTACTATGTTGAGGTTTTCAACCCTTACCTTAGGGAATTTTTCCTTCCAACACCATAGACCTTGCATACATCAATGGCAAGTTTCCTCACTCTCTGCAAAAGGTGTCCATCATTTGACCTCAACTGAAAGATTTTGTATCGTGTTCAACTTCAACTCATTCATTCACACCATACAGATTGTATTGTTGTACCTTCAGAGCCATTAGTATCATTGGTGGTTTCTCTCACATCTATTAATGACTTACATCATTGGGCAGTAACCATATTGTGTCTACCATGTTTGACTCCAACTCCTTTAATCACAATGTTAGAATTATATGTTGGATGATCAAGTGAATGAGATAGAAGATCCCTGATCTAGTTCCATCCATTCAGGCCGAACTTTTAGGATTAATCCAAGATTACAAAGCATGATGTCTATGAACATACAAACATTCATCCAATCATGGTTCCACACTTTATCATCAGTGAACACAACTTCTTGATCATTTTACATGAAATGTTAGCTTATGTGTTGAGCATGGGTATGCCTCCCTCAGTGGAGATATCATGATGATAATTTATTGTAACAAATGATGATCTCGACCTGGTGTTCTTGATATGAACCTGTCATAAGATAAAGAACTTCGGTCATCAACCACCATTTCTGAATTTGTGCTTTAGGGGGGAGTCTATTATAGACCATTTTTTTGCATCTCGTTAATAGGCCTGCAAAACCGAATCAGTCACCATCTTTAAACATACTGTCATCATCCATATAAAAATCCCTAAGCATGACCTTTCCAAATAACTGAGTTTCTAGGTCTAACTGCCAAAAATTAGTGCTTTTAAGGCCCATCACACCCTACATCTTTAGATACCTGCATTTAGTAGTAGGTTACCCCATTCTGCATGAGTGCTTATTAGAAGTATCTTGTCCCTTCTTGGGGGTGAAATGATTCTAGAAATTCATGAAAATTAAAAATAATCTCAAAGCTTCCTCTTTCAGAAGATTCCATGGGTTGTTCTAACCATTTACCTTGGACAAGATGTTTTAATCCTATTTGATCCTACCTTGGAGACATCACCTCTTATCCCTTGAGCTCATCCTCTGATCTTAAGTGGATCTACAACCTAGATTGGTAAATTAAAATGAATTCATAAACTACCATCCCTCTCCTATAAATTTTCTACTATCTACAACATCAGGGTTGGATTTTGGAGACGGATCATGCCCTCATGTTGTTGCCTTGAATATAAGAGAGTCATCATATCCATGCATTAGGTTGACATTGAGGTGTGCTTTGTGACAAGGAAGGACAAGTAAACTTGGGGATATCTCTACAAGATAAACTACTATTCTTGGTTGTAAACTCTCACCTATTTCTATTCATACAAAGAGTATACCATTTTCCTATATGTGTTATGTCATATTTACATTTATGTATTTCAATGCTTCACTGATCCATTGAATAGAGTAATGGAATTATGACATGTATATGTTGTGGATCTTTGGCTTATTATGAATGTATGTGTAGGTTCTAATTATAGAAATCAGAGCTACGATTGGAGCTTACAAGCCAGGAGGAAAGTCAATCTTATGATAGATTCTAAGTAGTCATGTTTCCCATTTTTCAATTTCACTAAGGGAAAGTTTATATTCTTTTCTTCATGTTGTTATAGACCAATCCACTACATCTAGGGAATATACTTTTGTCTACAATCGTAAATTCTGCATAGAAATACATAAGTTAAAATTGCAAATAACCCAATATTTTCATCTAACGAAGAACTACATGTCCTATATAAGAACAAAATTAGGAGTCTTTTCAATGAAATATTAATATTAGCCTAAACACATTAATTATTTTTTATGTGAAAAAATTAAACACTCTAAAGAATAGAATATTATAATTCATGAATAACTTGAAGCTTGACATTTCTCACAAGAAGTTCTAATTATTTAGTTAACAATTATGAGCATTCACCAAATAATAAACTTTGATGCATCCCCTGATGTTTGACTCACTTGGTAGTCTGAAATGTTGGGTTCACAAAACTCTATAACAGGGCATTCCTCCTCTATCTAAAAAACTATCCTCACCTGTATGGATTCATTATTTAACAACTCTAATCATGCTGAACAACATATTTATAGTGAAGATGATTATAAAAACTGAGAAAATTCGAATGTGTATTGTCCAAACTGAGGAAAAATGACTCTGCAATAGGAAAAAATACTACCACAATCATATAAGTAGGTTCGTGGTCAAAAATAGTTATGGCCATATAGATTGAAGGAGTACTTAGGTCATGATGTACAACAAAATTAAATGAGATTTAAGTTTCGAATAGGACCTTGGTAATTTTTACATGCTTATTTAATAACCTTTGGTTACCCACAATCAGTTACCTAGAGCGATAAAGGAAAAATATTGGTTAGTATTAGAAAAATTAAGAAACTATGATATATATATATATATATATATATATATATATATATATATCTATATATATATATATATATATATATATATATATATATATATATATATATATATATTAATTAGAACAATTTTTACCTACTACAAAGGAAGAGGACAAACTATCACCCTTAATAACCCCATCCTGTATGAAAAGTCCATTGTATGTGAATCATAATTAATGTATACATAATGAAAAGCACTAGAAGAAGGATTGTAAAGATTATATGTATAATTTCCCAAAAATTACCTATTATTGGGAAGTGTGAGGCCAGGGTCACCAAATAGCCTTACCTATAAAGGGATACACATTCTATGATGAAGGACCGATACCATCTTGACAGGGGCTATAACAATAAAATGGATGATAAGAAATGTTTCATATATTTTCAGAACTCGAAATGGTTTCCTAGTAAAAACTAAAGAGGCATAAAGAAAACATTCATGGACAAGGTGTTGTTACTCACCATATTGGATATGGGCAGAAATCCTCATTTCTAGGATTGTAAAGAAGGCATGATAAATACACCATGGTACCATTGCTAGACCTGCATCAGTGGGAAGTTGAGGGTTAAAACATTAATAGATAAAATATAAAATTGATCCCACAACAATGTTCAGTGAGAAACAAAATTAATTTACCCTAAATCCTTGTAATTACATGAACCATAATTTGCATTGATATGTGGCAATAATACTCTTGAAAATGAAAAACCATGTCAAATAGTGTGAGTCATTAGTTATTTGACAAGGGTTTCTCTACAAATGACTGTCGAAGGGAGCCACCAAAATCATTTAATGATTATTACTGTAATTAGAGATAGAAATTACCTAAAGCCAAGCCAAGAGAAGTGTTATAACAAACTCATGTAAGGTTGAAAATTTTTATACTCTGCTCTATAAATATACCTCCATGAAACCCTTACTGTAGCATACTATCTACTCATGCAATGGCCCTATATTTTGGGTATATGGAATAGAAAGGAGAGAGAGGAATGTATTTGTATGACTAACAAAATGAAACCTTAGTTGTAGCGCTCTCACAGTAGAATAAAACCGTGAAAATGGAATTGGGAATGTGGAAGACAGAGGAGAGTAACCCTAACTACCCTTTATCATTTATCACCATTATATTTCACACCTTAATATTTACTATTAAATGTCAGATAGATCACGTGATCGATATGAGCACTATGTCATCATTGGGCCATGTAATCCCTTTATATCATATGGTTATTCAGATTGAGGGTTTCTCTAAGAAGATATCGAAAAAAGATGAGCATAAAGTAGTCAGTATAGCTCACCCTTTATTAAGGATAGTTCATGGGATTCCATGTGGTGCAAATGTTAAAACAATGAAACTCAAATGTTTTATTAATAAAGGGGTGGATGCAAAAAAACTATGGACAGAGAAAGGTTTTATATTAAAAGTGTACCTTTATATAAATAACTATGTGGTTAAGATAACATGAATCCTTAGAACCTTGAAGCATAACAAGGTTTCATTGGAAATAAGTGTTATGTAGTAGTGAAGTAGAACTCTTGAACATTAGATTATATCATACGTACATCAATTAAATAGTTGAGTATCATCTTTTCAAAAGAAAATAGTTAACATAATTCTAAATTAGAAAAATAATTATTATGTATTTCTCCTTCATGAAATTGAAGGTATATTAAATTTTCATATGTAGATTGAAGCAACCTCTCATATTCCCTATGTATAGTATTAAATTCACTCAGTCAATGAGAACCTCCATTTCTAAGATGAGATGTCCCCTCAACACATGTGATTCTTCCTTTGGTGTGTCCTAGCACATGAGGTTAAAATAGCATGATGCAACGTCCTCCAATCTATGGTGCATGCATATATTTACTTAATGGGATGGCTCTTGGTAATAAGCGCCCCCCCTCTAAACTTGTTCCCTATGACATTGCAAGGGGTAGGGGTTGGAGAAATTATAAATCTCAGAAAAATTGCATGATATATTAAGAAAATCAGGTAAATGAGAGAGGTTCCACTTCATTTGAACTCTTGACAAAATGACACCACCACAGAAAGAACCCTCCCAAGATACCCCTAGAATGTCAACAAAAGAGGAGGGAGAGGAAAATATACAATCTCCAATAAGAGAAATACCATAGAGAAACACCAAAACGGAAGCTTACAGAGAGCACATGAGGATACTAGTGTATGTAGTAAAATATTCTATATGGATGGAATGAAAGGTAGTGCGGCTAGGGAGAATATATGCACAAGGACACGATAAGTAGGGGGAGGTCATGAAAGGGAGCAGGAGATAACATGAATGAAGGGGGGAATGATCATAAAAAAGCAAAAAAAATTGAACAAGGAAAGAGAGGGAATTTCTTTAAATAATTAAGGATTATTGTAGACCATGAACTTACCAACTTGTAGGAGAGCGTATACAATGAACTCGAACCCATTATGATTTGCAAAACACAATTACCAATTCCAAATCTATGCAGTATATTAATGATGGAAACAATGTGAATTGTATGTTGAACTTCCATCTTTGCATGTACTTTCTCATAATTAAAACCACATAAAGTTCCAACTAGGTACCACCATCCTGAAACTTCCTCATACATTTCATTCTCCACCCTCGCAAACCCTGATGAAATTCTTTCCTAAAGAGTAAGATCTTCGCATTGTTATATATTTAGTTTCATAAGTGATATAATAACTCCCACCACCATTACATGACTGAAAAATCAATTAAATCACTTATTGAATGCCAAAAAAATCAGTTCCAATACCTGTGTCTTTATGGCGTGGTAGGCCATAATGACCACCCTCCTTATAATACACCTAGTTTTAATTATTGAGAAAGATGGGAAATGCCTAATCATTTTTAATTATTTTTCATTGTTTTATAGTGGCATTTACGAACATAACATGACATTGTGATGATTGTAAATATTTTTTGATAAATTAAATTACTTAAGCATCTTTTATCCACCATGTGAGAATAACATGAACTATGATTTTATGGTAGGGATAACTAGCTATTTGTTGCAGAACTAATTTTACCAATTCGAAACAGAAAATAAATTCCAATTTGATGAATAGAGGGAGAGGAATGAAAGGTAAGAATAAAATAGAACCACATAATCAATTTGTGAAATTGGTTAGATAATGAAATTAAGGTCATAAGAAAATTTAAAATTGGAAAAATATATGTATGCTAGGGAGGTAGACAAACGTATCTACTAAGTACATGCACTTGGAAAGATATTTGAAAGATTTGGTTAGGTATTAGGAGCACTCTAGAAGTGTTAGGATACACTCTCTAAGGAAAAAGGATACCATTATCATAATCTGTATGAGGGGAAAATATAGGGACATAATTTTCTTGCATGAGCATTATGATAAGAGCATTAAGGAAAATATTGTAACAAGAAGAACAATCCTAGTTATCTGCTTAAAAACTCATTGTCAAGGATAGGGAGTGTCCTAAGTGGATAAATACTCTTGGCTACTTGGTGAATACGGTAGGGAGGAATGTGGTGCCTCAAATAGTGTTGACCATGATAAATTGTATAATTGTATATTTTGTTTAGAATGTATATTCTATATTTCTATTTATTAATGATAGGAACTCTTTCATTTACATAGAGTAATGTTAAATAAGACGATCCATTCCTAGGTTGGGATTGAAGAAGATGTGCATGGAAGAGAATACAAATCATACAAATGAGTAATGTTTTTAGTACATGCATAGTGTGCAAAGAAGAATATTACTTGATATGCATATCCTAAAGAGAGTAAGAGGAGCTCAGATAAATAGAGTAAAAGTGCATGAACGAAAATAGCTAATGTTATTATTACTATATTATATACAATGTATAGTTTAGTAACTCAATAGAAATGGTTAGTATTATTATCCTTTTCTTCATATACAAGAAATTCTGTTTATATTACCAAAAAATATTCTAGCTATAAGTTCTCGTAAAAATAATAACATGGCTACACCGAGTAATAATCTGGGAGAGTCGCAGTCATTATCTATAGATATAAGGAATTCATTTAAAATAATATAAACTATCGAACAATATAAATACAAAATCAAGGAGGGTGTAGGACCAAGATAACATTATAGTACGCATTAGAGTAGTTTCATATGACTTAAGCCTTGTGTTAAATAAATATTTGTCTATCAGAAGATCCATGACCAACATATGGGTCCTTAGTACTGTTTTCATTTGCAAAATGTAAATATATTATGTTATGGTAATTCTAGTCAAGATTGTAATCCAACCCATTACCATGGATATGCATCAGCTAATCTCACACACACACACAATATATATATATATATATATATAAGCTTTGATATTGCCATGCGTCCATCTCCATGCTTAGACCTTTCCAAATAGTATTAAAGATAAATTTTAGTAGTCTTTGTGAGTGATTCACAAGAGTGATTATAAGATTTGTTGCTTCCAAGCAATAAACATGCTTAAACAAGAGAAGTGTTATCTTACCTGGAGGGTTTATAAACGTTATCCTTAATGTTAACATTGAAAGTGAAACCAATTGAGTTATTAATTGTAAACAATAAGAGGGAAACATTTTAGCAAACCCATAGAGATAAATAAACTCAAATATTTTAGTACTATGGAATAAATGTGGTTTAGGGTAACACTTACCCTTTCATAATTAAAGTAGCAATGGTCGGATTGATAGGGTCGCTACTACAATGTCGCATCCATTTCGTATCAGTTACAAGGATGTTGACCCAAGAAAAGCATGCATTCGTTGTAAATTGAGTTCAATGGAAAGTGTTACTCATTATCTTTCCTTGATAAGAGACACCCTTCCCTTTGAATTCGTCATCGTTGAATGTTGAGAAACACCATGGAGGAAACATACGAAGAGAAGTAGGACAAATATTATAAATTTATGAATTAGAAATTATAAACATAAAAGAAAAAATTAGGGTATCATAATGTAGAGGAGTGTGTTCGACCTGAAAAACCATAAAAGAAACTAAGTCATGAATTATTTTCATGATGGCGAGGAATTATATTAGTGAATCACACACCATATGCTTTAGAGAGATAAATCATCAAAACTTCTACTACCAATGCCCAATGTTTTATTGATAGACTCATCAAGGATTATCCATGAAACTAACAATATAGATAGGTTTTCCTTTCCCGTTGAAATGAAAACAATATTGGGTGTAATAAGGGAGAACCCACCATATATTTGTGTACTATAAAATGTTATAGGATTATCCATATGCAAAAAGGGGTTCAACTTTTATGGTGAATATTCTTAAACCAAACACCATTAATGCGATAAATAGAAATTAGGTTAGACTTGAACACATTATACATGGCATGGTATAAAATACCACATTTCTATGTCAATTTTTATTTTCTTCTGAGATATTATCTCTATAAAAGACATGTTTTTGTTTAATATTACCCTTTTACTATTTGTAGTCTCAAGTTCAACATTGGTAAAATAATGGGGGTAGACACCACTCCATTCCTTGTTGTTATCAATATTTGAACTTAAGGATTAACAATGTTACACCTTAATATTTCATTCCAAGTGCTCCTCACCAATTATTATATGGAATAAAGGTTTAAGGTATTAGCCATTATTGTTGGAACCTTTGTATTCCACACATGAACACATATATACAACTTTACCTAAGACTTTACACATTATAACCACATATACAACACATGATTGACATTCATAGTTTATATAACTTTTAAATATGGTTCTAACACCATTTAGTTCACATCCTTCCAACATTGGCTATTATGTGTTTTATTTATAATAATTAGAGCGGGATCTATGGAATAAATTTTGAATGAAGGTATATGTATTCAAATTTGGCATAACTAACGATTGCACATTGCACTGACCAGATGACCAAAAAAGTTTGGTGTATTATTTTTGTTCAAGGATTGATATCATTTGGCTGGATCTAGTGGTATAACCCTAGGGCTAAGATGAGTTTGCATTTTTTGGTTTTGTTTATTTGGCTTGGTTAGGTGGTCGCTCTGCTACCTCACCATGTAAGGTGGCCTTTCCTCCTCCACTATAGAGGTCTCGTCTCCACTATACCTAAGGAAAGTGATAACTCTCATAACAACTGTCATTTTATTAGTTCAACTGGTAAATAGTCACTCTCCTTAACTTATTTTATTTCATGAGAATTGTTTCAAGCTATCTCTGTAGTTACTATGTTTTTTTATTTCTATTGGTCTCCTAGTGTTATCGGTCATAACCCATTTTTTCTTATTGGGTGTTTTATATAGGGACGCACTGAACTTTGCAATGGTATGGATATTATTCCTCGGAGGTTACCTTTTCTCAGGTTAATTTTAACCTTTCCAATTTCCTTACATTTGATTTTACATTTCTTTATTTTATTTGGGTTTAAACTGCGTTTCAAGCCAACTAATTTAAGAAATTGTAGGTAGGATTGTTTAGGTGAAGTACCTCATCCTTTCTTGCTATTAAAGCTAAATCAATATTTTCAACTCAAGCATTAAATTTGACTAGGGTTTTTCCTTCATGCCTACCATGTATGAAAATTTCACCAAGTGCATCATTGGTTACAGGTTTTGAAGATTAATGTTGGGAGCAGCAATGAAATTATCCTTATGGGTCCTGGTGACTAACTCTTTGTAACTCATTACAATTTTTTGGCTATCAATTTTCGGTAGGAGTACAAGTTTATACTATAATTCATTATTCTCTCATGGGTATTAGGTTTGAAGTCATTCTCTAGGAAACATGGCAAAAACCCTGAAACCCAATTACTCGGTCGGTCGTTTAAGTGTATCCTCTTAATTAAATTTTGGGTTTGGATCAAAATATGGTATTCATATATGGATTCTTCTCTACCTTTAAAAAAAAAATCCATTGCTATCTAGTGCCCAAATTTTTTGTGTGAGGCATGAATTCCTTTCTAACGGTTAACTAACTTGGGGGTTTTTCCTTCCATTCGAGTTTCACATTTTCCTTGTACTTTATATCATGCTTTTGACCACAATTTCATGCTTGTCTTACATGTACTTCTCTCAATCCATTGGAGGAAATCCTACTCGCAAGACTAAGAATTAACTTCTTTTTCAACACTAAAATACTTCAACTATTGCTTCATAAGTCGGTTCCTACCCATCTTTGCATGGCTAGACTGTGTTGTGGCATTCTTATGATTCAATAACCTATATAGGGTTTCTCCCCTTTGTTTTGTTTTTCTCATTCTTTACCCTAGGAGGATTTTGAATTTTGTCTACCCATAGAGGGTTTTGAAAGTTGTTTTCACCACTGTGAAATTTATTTAAGTTTATTTTGTTGGCCAAGCACCTTACAATATATGTGGTTCACTATATATTCAATTTCCTAATGTATTTAACTCCACTTATTTTGGTTGATAAAATCATATTTTATTTTCACCTAGAACTGGTATTTGTTTTGCCCTGGAATTTCCATTAAGCATTGATTTACAAAGCTAGTGAAGGCTTCAACCTTTTCTTTTCTCGTATAATTGGATACTTATATTTTTTACTAGTTCTTTGAATCCTGCATGTAATTATTCTACAGATATGGGTTAGATACATGGTACATGATTATTATTTTTTAAATAGAATTTATTCAACTCTTTTTATTCTCATCACATATGAAATCCATCTATATTCCTTTGATATAAGTATATATGTAATAATTTTTCTAGTTAGCCGCATGTCTGATACCCTTGTTTTCATTATGGATTTTTCATACAACTCTTGTCCAGTCAAAATCAACTTAGACCATGGTACTTTTTAGCTAAGTTATTACTAGGTATAACTGTCACTATTCCTATACTCAGTTTAATAAAATACATACATACATACATACATACATACATACATACATACATACATACATACATACATATATATACATATATATATATATATATATATATATATATATATATATATATATCGATATAGATATAGATATAGATATATTAGTTCCTTTTACTATTCGAATTGTCTTATTGACATAATAGTATAACTATATTTATACAATGGAACTAAATTTTGGTTTAGTTTACAAATATGTGTGATTTGGTTTATAATCGATATTTGTCCTCACTCTAAACCATGGCTAGACTCCTCTTTTCAACTTGTTTCTTTAATATATTTGAATTTTCTTAAAACAAAACTATTACCTTTCTCTTTCCTACAATGGTCAACCATGAGTTGAATCACCATAAGTAGTTTATCTTAGTACACTTTTATAATTAATAACAATGAAATCCTTACAGTATAGTTTCCATGTTAGAGTAAGGAATATTTAGTGTATATATATTCCATAACATAAGAGTCTATTACTTGTTTCCAACAAATCTTACAAATAGAAAATAATTATCAATTATCAATTAATACTATTCTTAGTAAATCTCACAGATATCACTGTAAAAGAAACCAACTCTTTATTACTCTACTTGTCTAATTTGTCATATAATAGAAGTTCTTTAAAACATATACCACATAGTCATACAGTATTAAATTACAGAATAAGAAAGTCCTCACTACTCTCAACTTTAATCTATTTGTGCAATCCATGTCTTTCCAACCCAATCAAAATTTAATCCAAGGCTTCCTTATCGATAATGTTGTCATATAATGGAATGCTTCCTAGACTTGCATGTATAAATATTTAACATCAAAGAATAGATAGTCCTAAATGTAGATCTTGTTCTATTAATAACATCAAATGTTCAAAGTTAATTATTTATTCTCTCAATCCATTAACATCAATGTTCACAATACTTTTAGAGAATAATTGAAATAACAAAATATACAGTTCTTCACGGAAACCTTTAATATATTAAAGATGAGTAAAAACATGTATCCTTTTCATTTATTGACACATAAATAAAACAAATTAATAGTAGATAAAATTTCAACTAGAATTTGAGCTAACCAGCGTGCTTGGGGAACATTCAAGAACAAAGCATGTTCCTCCCATCCATGAACTATGTTTGCTAGTTCCCCCCCGAGATATGATATTTTTTCCTGATGGAATCAACAACCTCTTTTATTATTATGCAGTCTTATTTTATAGATTTCTCCCCAACATATTTTTGGCAATGTTCTGCTTTAAGGCATGCCAACCTTTTTCCTAGGCCTTTTTGTTTTAGTTTTTTTGAAAAATATTCTTTTCTTTTACTTTAAAGTGTTTTTTTTTCTCTTGTATTTCTGTATTCCACTCCACTTAGTATTTCTCTTCAACTAAGTGATTAATATAATTTCCCTCTCCCATTATGTTAATATTTTTAATTATTTTCTCCTAGGAATTTTTAGGATACTTTTAGGGAAGGCCCATCATGTGGACTTAACCACCAACAAATTTTCCTAAGCTATAAATAATTCTTCTAAAACTCTAGTACCACTCTTTCCTGAATATTCCAAACAATTTATTTATTAACTTAAATAATAATAAAATATTTACATCATTTCATAAATCTAATCATGGCTTCCAAATCCATTCAATCCAAATGTATCCAGTGCTTGAAAAGAAAAACATAGGGGTGTTACATCTCCTACCCTAAAATAAACATTGTCCCCAGTCTTTTCCTTTCAATTCCCTTCTTTTCTAAACATGGAAAGGAAATGCATCCTGCATTTATTTTTTTCATAATAGTTTTCTCAGTGCTAAAGGGATTCTATTTCACTTTTCTTTGATCAATTACTCAATTCCAAAGGAACTCTACTCCTATGTTCAAGTCACACTGATTTCTTAGCATGGTTCCACACATGTTGAATAGATGGTTTACATTTTCATTCATGTATCCCACAAAGGATTTTTAACCTGAAACCAACATATCTATCCACATGCACCTAATAAGTTCAACACCATCAATATAACATCACAATAATATAATAGGTCCTTTTGTACATTTAATCACAACTATGCTAGTGTCATGGATGCCATTTAATGTGAAATTCAAAACATGGTATTGCCAATTTCCTTTCATATCACTTACATAGAAGCATTAATAATTAAAGGTATACTTGAAACATTCTATTTTATGTTGTTATTTTGATAACATCATACCAAGTATGCATTTGTCATGCATACTTAAGTGTAGTGAAACCTATTGTCTCTGCCACTTTCATGACCAATATATTATTATTAATTCCACTCCCAAAGTGGACTTAGTTAAGTCCATCCTGATTGTTCTCCCACTTGCTTCCATACCTTTACGTAAGCCCACAAAAGTATGGGTAAATAGAAATATGGAATTCACAATACCAGCAAAGCTAATTAAGAGGTATTTTTACATACTCAAGTTTCATGGTCAAAATTACAAAATGGAACTTCACACATCTACAACACTCTTTTTGCTTTTTACGCTTATCCACTATTTTCCTTTAACTCACTCCCTTGAGTTTTTTCCTAGTTTGGCCCGATTTACAGGCTATACATGAAGATTATGTTCATATTAGTCTTGTGTATAAACATGGAGTCTTTTTCTTTTGCATTTCTATGGGCATCAATTGTCTTAACAGAAACGATGTTACTATAATTGTGTTCATTGATTGCGTACATCTTCACACACGTGTGTGTGTGTGTGTATATATATATATATATATATATATATATATATATATATATATATTAAAACAATACATAAACTAGCAAGTGTTAAGTGTAGGGATTTTCCTTCATAGTTATGGCTACACCACTCAACCATGATTTTTTTTTGTATTCAATCTATTAGTTTACTCCCAAAAATTCAATCAACATTCCTAGTTTACTTGGTTTCATATCTCCAATAAACCACTTTTATATTCATTTTGGTTGAATGAAAATCTAATTTTCAAAGTCTCTAACGAAACAACAATATTGATCTATAATTCCATACAATTTTGAGACAATTCCATTCTTAAGATTGATGCGAATCCAAGATTTATTTGTGACAGTAGTTCTTTCTAGGAGAGAATCAACAAAATCCATATCAATTTCAACATCCCTATAGTATTTATCCATATTAATTTTGTAATTAAATGCATCCATCACGCACTGTCTCTTCACCTAACATGCATAATATTTGGAGTCAACACCACGTCTTCTAACAATCAGAAAATCAGGTTGTTCTACTCGTCGTGGAAGCTTAATTGTATTCCCACTATATTTATACTACCTACCATGAGCATGTGTCACTTCAAATACTGGGTTTACTGATTCTATTAAAATTTCCTCAACTAATTCTATCCTACTTGAACTGTAAAAAGTTGACATCCTTTTCTGATATATTTCCTTAACTATGAAGCTAAAATGTGCCTTAATGTTACAAGCCTTGATATCCCTAGAATCTATTTCCTAATAAATCCTTCCTTAACATAATTAATCATCATATCATTTCAATTTATGATGGAACAATGCTCCTCTAGCCAGGCAAATAAAGATCAAATTGTCACATGATACTAAGAATAGAACGTTTGTATTTATTTTTGTTGGCTATCCCTTCAATTCTACTAGGAACTTCACAACTCTCGTTATTACTCTTCATTTTCCTCCCATGGTTAACTACACTAGCCACGAATGTTTGAATTTACTAAACCTGAGTTGACATAAATCTACTAATCTGGGGCTAATATAGCTTAAGCCTGCCTCATGATCTATTTAAATTAGTACATGATGATTGCATATTTTACCTTCCAACTGGATCAATATAGATTGATGCTCGACTTGTTGATCCTCTAGAGTGGAATTTATTCTAAGTATACATCTTACAACCTCTTCCACCATAGTTTCTTCTTAAACATTTGCTACATGTTCCTTCTTTTTGCGTTATAGGTAGTCTCTAAGGTAGTGTGGTCCCCCACAACCCGAGCACTGTATTAGTAATTTCTTTACCTTACCAAGAT
The DNA here is from genome assembly GCA_031772625.1 of Pinus tabuliformis. Taxonomy (NCBI): domain Eukaryota; kingdom Viridiplantae; phylum Streptophyta; class Pinopsida; order Pinales; family Pinaceae; genus Pinus; species Pinus tabuliformis. Next base: position 1,335,400,374 of record CM062817.1, read on the forward strand.
CAATTTTACCTGGTAGCTCTAAATTCTTGGAAGCACTTTGAGATTGGGTATTTTTCTTCCATTTTCCAAAAAAATTACCCTACTTCCCTCTGTCGAAACTTTGATACCCAATAGTCTTTGCATTCTTATTGTTTAGAGGGTATCTCTACCCCTTCTTACCTGACCATGGTTTATTAATTTGTCCCTTCTATTTTAGTCGCTGGTAGAAAATCTACGCCTTATGAATGACTACATCCATAATTTTGGGCTTGTCAAACTCTAGGTGTTCCTCCATAGACACCAGAAGACTACTTACAAAACATTATACTTTGGCCTTCAATTCCCGTATATAAGGAAAATACCTCAACAAAGAGGTAATTTTTTCTACATAATCATCCATAGACAACTGACCCAACCGGAGGTCATGGACTTCCTTTGCCTACTCATCATAATATCACTCGATAAGGCATTTGTTTTTGAAATGTTGCTGAAAATTTTCCCACATTACCCCTTGTTCATCAATCCCATGAACCACTTTCCATGCAGCTAATAAATTTCCAGTTGATCCTTCAAATTACTGTCATATTCATAAATCTAGAAATATTTGTTAATGTTCACTAACCACCCCTTTGCACCTTCCTTAGATTCAACATAAAATCCTGGGGGTTTGATTTTATTAAAATCCAATTGATGTTTTTTTTTTGTCTTTTCAATGGTTTAGATGTTTTTTTGTTAGAATTTTTCTCAGAGTCCCCTACCTTTGTTTTTTTATCACCCTCAAGCTCAGGTGTAGTATTTTCCTCGAGAACATTATCTTTCCTTCGCCTAAGTGATTCTACCTTATCTCCATTATCAAGTGTTGGGGTTGGGGTCCTTTATTTTTCCTATCATGTTAGCTCTTAATTATTCTTTCTTGATCTCTCATCAACCGCTCATTATCAACCTTTATACTGGTTATTTCTGCTCTTCAATTCAACATTGTTTCAAACACATTACAAATACAGACAAAGGGTCATCACCTAACTACACTAAAATTTTTGGATTAGGTTTTCATAAGGGTACAAAACTTGTTCATATAGGTGGGTTTGTCATGTGACCATTTCTTCTTCTTCCTTAATATGAAACATAAAACACAATTTGTTATTTTCTATGTTTTCCCTTAAATAAGCCACAATTTTGTACCAGACTCTGATACCACCTGTAACATCCCCAAAATTTACTTTGCAATATTCTTATAGGAAATTTAGGATAAAGATAATTTATTTATCATTACAAACACACACACACAGATATATACATATATATATATATATATATATATATATATATATATATATATATATATATATATATATATATATATATATATATATATATATATATATATATATATATATATATCATTTACATAGGTTGTTTTCCAAATTGAATGGGAGAAAAGACTACATTCAAGGGTATTATTCACATTGAATTACATTATCATTATATTTATTTAGCTGACACAAAAATTTAATTTCCTTCAGAATTGGAATGATTAACTACTTCTTTTGTCTCGAAGTTTGACATCCTTATTCATTGAATAAATAAACCTCTCTTTTCCATGTTATTATATGACCTTTAATATTATACCTCACCTTTTCTTTCTCTTTATGAAATATAATTTATTTAAGTAAATAAAAAGATGGTTAATCCTTAACATAAAAATGTGATTGATTATTGTCATTAACCATGAAACCTCATAGCTCTTGGCATAGACCACCACCATATTTGATGGTGTTCAAGGGTTCTAGAGATTACTTTCATCGGACTTTCGACATCATAAATATTTTCTATATTATATAAATCATCTCCACATTGTCTTCCACTCATCGATGTTCATAATGGCCTATGTACTGTTTTTATTTCAAATCACTAGAATGACTTACTACCTCTCATTTAAGCTCAAAGTCTCTAGAACTTGTGGGTTGTAATAAGGGCTAACCGTAGTGCATCATTTCATTGATGAGACTTGTCCCAAGTAGGCCATCAACATCTCAATCATTCAACAAAAATTTAAAAGGCTTTATATCGATAGGCCAAAGAACTTATAAGGTGTCTTAGGTAACCACCCACAACATCTCGCTTGTACCAATTTCATTGTGTGATTTAGGCGCTTGAAAATGAAATCTGCAACCCACTGAGGGTTTTTGCCATGGTTATACCATTTCCATCTTATTTCTGTAATTGAATTCATTGTTCCAGCTCTGGCGGTTTTTCATGGAGGGTTTTTCGATGGAATCCCTTGCCAACAAACTGATATTGAATGGCTTAAGTAAGGATTTTACTTCCACTTTGAGACTACAATTATTATGTGTATATTGTTTGGGTTTAATAGATTATTTTCATGATAAATCTCATTTTATGGATGTTATTGTACGTGTTAATATTTTTTACAGCTTGATGGATGTGAACTGTCTCTCGTTCGTGAATTCTACAAGATAGGGAGTATGGGGTTTGTCTATGGTGATGTTCGTCTAGGTAAGTTAAGTTGTGGTAAACCTCACTTTCATTTATTGTCTATTGTATAATATTTCATATTGTCTTTCATTTCTCATGTATTTCATCTATAATTCAGGCATGGTCCATTTTATCTCAAATCTAATAGTCTTTAAGAAAGGTATAGCTCAACCCTTAGTATTATAACTTGTAACTAACATTTTACTCTTCAAAATTTAGGGTTTATTTGTCCTCCAATAATTTCTAACTTGATTTATTCTATGATGGTCTTCGCATGTTAACACTAATTTAGAGAGGAAGGGTGTATGGTTGTTAAGGATTTTCTTTCTATATGGAGACTTACACATCTCAAACACCTAGTTCTCACAAGGCTTTTCCATTGATTTCCTATGCTTTGAAAACCATGACCAGAAAACCCAGTTCATGGGTCCATGGGTTGGTAGAGTTTTTATTTTTTCTTGAATAGTATATCAAGACCAAGATCTCTTCGCGAACCATATGCCTTCACATTGCTAAAGAAGTGATTGGGCTTCCTTACAATTTTTTAATGAATATAACATGTATAATTTATAGATGTACTATATAAGTGTACTCTAGAAAACTAGGCCAATTGGCTAGGAGCCTATGTCGCACCTTCCGTTTTCAAGTAATATAGGAGATTGAGTATTCTTGTAATTGGTTTGCACCCAAAATTTCTTTTATTGTAAAATTATCTATTAATTTGTTTTGAAACATTTTTCTTGTGCTCTGTTCTTTACAATCGAGGGTAATCCCATCTATTGGTATTGTTAGAAATGTGTTTATTTCAGGCATAGATAATATATGAAGGTGGTAAATATTTGTATGTTTTACTGTTGAACCCATATTTATAAATAAAATGAAAAATAATAGTTACAATGATATATGTGGTTCATAGCCCTCGAATTTTCCTGTGCATGGAAAAATTTTACTTATTTCAATAATTCTTTGTTCATAAACATGTTTCTATGAAATTTATGTCACAATGAGTTTTCTCTGAGCTATTCCTTTTCATTTAACATCTAAAATTTATTTTATCATGCCAAAATCATGCATACTATTAAATCTTCCACTTACTCAGTACTTGCAACATACTCATGAATTCCTCACTACACATAAACAAAACATTCACTCATAATACTTATCTGATTTACCAAACTGGGTCTGCCACAAAAATCCACAATGGTAAAAGGGTGCTCCTCCCAACCAATGAGAACTCGTTTACATAATCCAAATGCCCCCCCAAGCCAATTTCAAATCCAAGATAGTTTCGTGATAGTGTACACACTTGCCCTAGTGAAATATTCCTCATGGTGATGTCTTGTCTTCCTCTAACAACATCTTGTTTTGAGGAAAATAATGATCATCAACTTTTATTTTTGTGCATCTTCCAACCAAGCTCCAAAACCAAGAAGGTTTGTTTAGGATTTTTGCCTCTCACCTCTCATCCAACCTTTTTCCCTAACTGAGATAATATATCTAAAGGGATAGGAAATCAGTGCAGGAAACTCCTCTTCCTATGGCATTTATTGGGCCTTTTATAACTATACTATAACTTTATGGATGTAAAATTCCCTTTAGCACATTATTCCCCACTGTAATTTCACATGGATGACCATATAGAAATTTTTATTTAATATTAAAACAGGGAAAAAAATTATCTACATCACATGTTCATGCTTGACCCTCAACATGGATCCCACAATATGTAGAAAACAAATATGACAAGAAAATTAAAAATATTAACAAGTTACATAGGGTATTCCACAACCAATAGCAGTTGAATACTTTTCTTAAATATTTCACAACATCAACAAATTTCCATAGTATATCGTTACCATATTGACTATTGAGTTATCCAATAAATGACACCTAAACCAAAATGCACTAGCTTTTTTGTAGAAAATAAAGAATAGGAAAATTCAAATTAGACATAAATAAATAAATAATTATCAAGAAGTTATATGAGAACCTAATTCAATGCACTTCCTTTAAAGAAACAAAAGACTATTTACAGACAATAATCAATTGAACTCCTCTCTTGAAAAAATATTGAAATTGAACATATTGACATACATTTTACAGAATTATAACAATAGTATTGACATGAATAATTATATTTTTCCATTTATTCATTTTCTTAAACATTTCATAATTTGTCTTTAATGCCTTCTTATCAAAATAAAACTTTCTCAACCAAACCATCTTGCTAAAATTAGAACTAAAAAAGAATGAAGAAGATGAATATATGGTAGATCAATGGGAAAGATAATAAATTAGGACATTTAAGGTTCAAGTTGATATTCTACAACCTCCTCCTTTACAGGATGTATCTAACATGTGAGAAAATCCCAACATAAATATGTTCCACACATCAGGTCTTGATGGGAAAAATGCTATAAGAATTCTAGCTACCCAACACCATAAATTCCATATTCAAATCACATTAAGGAACAAAGGTCAAAATTTTAATTTGAAATCTCTTATTGATTAAAGTTTAGATCTAAAATTCTTGAAAAAATAAATAATTCCATCCATATAGTGTCACAAGACCAAACATTTTATAATTGGTCTTGGGAATAGGTCAATGATTATGCAATATGTAGTTCCCAAAGGAACTTTATGTTTTGGGAAAAAAATCTTGGATGTAAAGCTTTTATTTGAAGAAATTCACATTGAATGCATACTAGGAACACCCTTTCTAGTATTTATTGAGCCCCATGGATCAAGAAGTACCAGCCATGGAAAATTTGGGTACTACATCACAGGCCCAGATCTAGAACAAAAGGCCAATCAGGAAAAGAAATTTGTTCTTCCTTTTATTTTGACCCCTCAGCTATCCACCATGGTCCAAGTGATTGAAACAATAGCACAAAAGGAGAAAAAAATAAAGGAGTTTTAAAACATGAGAATTAATTTGAACATTGAAGAGAAACTTAGAACAAAAAGGTTCGAGCGAGAAATATCCAAATTGAGAAAAATGTTTGAAGAAGAAGTTTGCCCAGATAATCCTATAATATTATAGTTCAAGAATAAATATTTCAAAGAACTACCTCATAAATATTCATACAGAGGAAAAGCTTGCAAAAGCAAAGCAATCCCCTTGAATGCTCAGTGCCAAAACTTGTGTGAAGAAAAAATTAAAGGACTCTTGAAAAATGGTCTTATCAGAGAATCTCATACTGTGGAATTATTATGGATTTTATGTGAATATGCATTCTGAACCAATTAGATGATTATCATGTTTGGTCATAAATTACAAACCTATGAATCAACTGTTTGAATGTGATACTTATCTGATACCTAATAAATGAAATATTGTCAAAATAATTTTTGGTGCAAAAATATTCTTAAAATGTGATCTAAGGTATAGATTTTGGTAGGTTTTCATGAAAGAAGAAGATAAATTTAAAACAACATTCAGTGTCTCGATTGGAGGCTATGAATGTAATTTCATGTCATTTTGACTTAAGAATGCACCTGCAAAGTTCCATAGGGTGATGGATAAAGTTTTAAAGCCTTATTTTGATTGGTTGATTGTATATATAGATGATATTTTAGTTTTTTCCAATTCCATTGAAGAGAAAAAAAAACATTCGAAAGTGTTTTTTCCAGGTACTTAAGGATGTTGGCCTAGTAATATCCAAGAAAAAGATGGAATTATTTCAAACATCCATTAAATTTCTTGGTTATACTGTTTCAAATGGTCAGATTGTATTGTAGTTGTATGCAATTGATTGTGTAGAAAAGTTTCCAGATAATATCACTGATAAAATTCAATTACAAATATTTATGGGTAGCCTAAATTATATAAGTCACTTCCACAAAAATTGTGTTGTGCATAGACAAATCCTGAATGAAACACTGAGAAAGGACATGATGTCATGGACATAAAAACTTATAGAAGTAGGGAAAGTCAAATCCAAGGTAAAAAAATTTGCTTATACTTCATTTCGCAAGTGATGATTTTCCAATAAATATAGAAATAAATGCAATCAATGTTGGATGGGGAGTTTTTCTTAAGCGGGTAAAAGCCACAAATGCAAGAAAAACTAAATAAATCATCCAATTTGCATAAGGGACCTGGATGGAATCGAAAATGAATTATGCAGACATTGATAAGGAAACTAAAGATGCATTGAATCCATTAGACAAATTTGAAATAATTCTAGTCAATAAGAAATTATTTTTAAGAACTAATGTTACAACCATGAAGAATTTTTTGGCAAAAGAAGTGAAGAAAACTAGTGAAACAAAATTTGCGAACTTTGATTTTGATATTCAAGAAATAAAGGGAGCAGAAAATTCAATTCTTGATTTCCTAAATTGAGAACTTTTGTAGAAACCATGGCCTAAAATAAATGAGAGAAAATTTGGAATCAAGCAAGTGGGAAAATATATGTGAGCATGTTTCAGGTGAGTAACATCAGGAGAGGGTATTCTAAGAATTTCAAGTGAGTTTGATTAGTGTACGATAATTTTTACAGAATGGACCAATGTTTAGGAACAAGTCACATATATTTCCAACAACATGAACTAGCAAATATAAATATGACGGAGTGGAATCCCACATGGAAGTTCTGCAATACAAAATTATTAGATATGAATCTCCAGCCTAGTTATTAGTGTGAAATTTCTTGGAACATGTACCAAAAACACTTCACTTAAGTCACTAGGTGACAAGTGACCCTAACAACAATTTGTGGTTGCTTACGCTTTAGATCTCCAATAAAAGGTGGAAAAACTTGAAACAAGAATAACATATATGATCCAAAACAACAAACAACAATATAGATATCCAATGCAATGACCCAAATGGAAAGACATTAAAATGAATAAATATTTTATTGATAACACCTGGTGGAGGAGATCTACAAAAGGCTTTAGAAATCACCCTCCTTGGGATGGGTCCTTCCATGTCCTTGATGCTTTAGTAATCGATTATCTCTCTCAATGTGTGAAAAACCCAAAACAATGTGAACAACTCAAATTGGAGCTCAAAATAAAAGAGGCGATAATGGTGATGATGGTAATGATCATCTTGAAGAATTACTGGAAAACCTTCTTATTTGTAATAAGGTATTGAGTTAATCTCGAAAATGGAGAATAATAAAATAATATTGACAAAATCAATATCTAACTGCTACGAATACTTTATTATATTTTTCGAAGAGGTCAAATCTTTATTTAGAAATAATTAAAAAACAAATGGTTTATTAATTATTTCTTGAGTATTAAGAATGGTGTGAAATTGAAATAATTATTAAATAGTGATTTAACAATTATTCCAATAATGAAAATAAAGAATAATAAATAAATATTGATTTATTTAATTATTCCTAGTATATTTAGTCAAATGTGATAGGGAATAATTATGAGACAATGATTTAAAAATTGTTCCCGGAGAAAATTAAATAAATAATGACTTATTAAATTATTCTCATGGGGTTTTGTTATTTTAATCACAAAATGATTTACTAAATTATTTCCCATGGTGAAAGTGATTTTACTATGATAAAATTAATCCTACATGGTGTATTTCGATCCACCTAGTTAGAAATGGCTAGGTGGTAATTTTTTAGTGATAACACATTTCCCCACAACATATGAGTGTTAGGAGAAAATTGTATGATCGAAGTACATTCTAGGTTACATTTCAACGAGACACCAAAGGGGAGTCAAACGAGAGAGAGAGCTAAAGAAATATAAGGGACAAAAAAAATGAAGGGGGTGAGACCTACTAAACCATTAGAAGTATACTTTTATGTGGAAGTACATGATCTTAAATGATGTAGGGGAGGCATACCCATACCCATTGAGATAAATGTGTACAAATAATAATTGTGAGCCCAACAATGTGGGACTAAGCTACAAAGTACATGATACATGATATTGTGGCATCAATGGGCCAAAAAATAATACAATGGATCCCATATACATAATGTGCATAGAAACACATAGGCGAAGACTAAATACAATAACATCTGAGTACATGAGACATAATTTCCCTCAAGATGAAATTGTGAGGGGGGTGGGATCGCAACCAAAGAAGCCCTATTGAACAGTAAAGGGCTCTAAAGATCTGAATGGATCATCTGTAAGAGGCATCCGTGTTGTGGGCATAGTAAGCGATAGAAACAGAACCCATCACATCTATAGAATTGCATCTGAGAATCAATCCACATATGTGGTCATCCGAGCATGTTGGGGGCTACCTAAAGGGCCACTCCTCATGAGGTTTGGAACATCTCACACACACCCGAGAATCACTAGTACGATCGTTTGGATCACTAAACCATCAAGTGTATGACTCTCAATTGCATGATAAGGAGTTGGCATTGAGCACATGAGAAACAATAAATTCAAAGCAAAATAATGATTCCGTTAGTGTCAGTCTTTCAAGCCTTCCACCAGTGATCAAATATGCTCTTATAAAGTGGCCTTGGGGTGTCAAAGTCAAATTTTTGTCATTTCAGTGAGTCTTCAAGTAAAAATTTAGTCACTAGGTATTAAGTCTAGGATTATTTTCACTCCTTCCAAAGTTTTCCAAGTATTGGTTCATGTCACCATTCGAATGAGCATACCATCATCCAAAGAGTTGTCATCATTATTTCAAGTTCCAATGGGTCATTTTACACCTTGTTTGTGCTTCAGTTGTGCTTAGGTAAGGCTCATTTCCCTCTCCTAGGGTTTTGAAGGTAACTTTTCTTGGATGGTCAAATCATCAACAAAACTTGTATCTGGATGCTCATACACCTTCCCCTATCCTTAATATACCTTCTTAAATACTTCCCATCACTGATATTCCTCACGATCATCATTTTCCCACAAACCCTAACCTATTGCTATAATTTGACACTTTTCTAGGTTATGTGTATATTTCTCCCTTTTAGACCCCTTCCCCTCACTCAATCCTTGAAATTAAACTTTCTCCTACTTCCAAAATCCCTCCCTACTTCCAAAAATTTTCTAAAGAATTTAGAAGCCCCTCATCCCCTTCATTTCCCTTCATTTCTACAAATCCCCTGTTCCACATATCGGGATAACTTTATCCAAATGATTTTTTTGACCAATAAATTATGAATTTGACAAAAGTGAGAAAGTTTGTTGTCTACCATAGACCAAAGAAGAAAAACCTCCTTCAGTTTCTACACAGGTCTCATGGTTTGGGAGAAATGTCCAAGCAATCATTTGCCACAAGAGAGTTGTTGAACTTCTGGAATGACCTTCGGAAAAGAATTTTTTGTCTTACATGGAATCTCCAGAACACTTTCTTGATGCCTCAAATGAGAAATAGACACAAAGATATTTCCTATGATCTATCATGAGCTCAATTTGGAGTTGAGGAAGACCTCCCAAAGTTGACTGTAACAGCACTCTGCATTTTGGCAACCTCATTCTGCACATTTTGACCAGTCTTGGGAGATTGGGCTTTTGAAAGGACAAATGAGCTCCAAATTGAAAAATTCAAGATGTTCTGGAGCACAGACTCAACAAGCTTTCTAGCTCGATATCTCACGTCCAATTTGGACATCAGGAAGGCAGCCAAAAGTCAGCTTGAAGTGGCGTTACACGCTTAGGCCGGAGTGTTGCATGTAGGGACAGAGCACTGCATGTAGGCCAGTTTTCTTAGTGTGAAATAAAACTATGCTGCACATTCAGGAGGGTGTTGTGTGCCTATAGCAGGCACTGTGTGTTGAGAATAAAGGGCCAAAGAAGCCTCCAGCCTCTTAAAAATTTCCAAAATCACCCTCTCATCCCTCAAGCAAGTGTCCTCACTAAAACTCATCATTGATTTGCAATTGAAGTGTTTGAAGGTAATTTACATTGGAAAAAGTGAAACCCTAGATTCTTCCTCAATTACTCCCTAGAAAACCCAACCCCCATTATTTCTCCAACCACCTATCACTAAAGCCCTGAACCCCTCCCCTATGTCACTCCATAACATTTTATACCCCTTCATCCTTCATCCCACAAGCCATACTTCAAAAAAGGACCCAAGCCCCTCTCCCTCATTTTCATGATTCATACCCTCCCATTCATTTCCTAGCCCACCAAATACCTCACAAGTTTATCTCCCATTCCCTTATTCCTAATCACTCTTGCTCACTCCCTTCATCCCTTTTCTAGGAGTGCACAACCTCAAAAATTGCAAACATGGATAGAGAAGTGGTACAGGGCACAAGACCTGGGTGAACACTATTATGAGCCTTACATCAAACCTAGGTATAAAAATGAATCAAAAAGGCTTTTTCTTTCAAGTTTCTTTAAGACAAGTATGCCCCTATGATGAAAATCATCATGAAATATTTCACTCGTGAGTGTAGATTTTCCAGAATGTACACCATCACATCAGGCTTCTCATGCATTTTACCAAGGTGAGGATGTTAAACCTCCCTTATTTCTTTTTTAGGAATATTGAAAATATGGCCCACTTTGTACAGAAAAATCCATACCCTCAGTAGATGAGTAGTCTTTATCATTAGTCCCTGATCAAGATGATTATGCTTCATCATCTTAGCCTCCTCAACATCTCTTGGGAGACATTCATTGCTCATGACATCTTCCGGGGTCATCAAATTCCTCCACCAGTGTCTCAAGAATCAGGAGGACCTTCTAGCAGTGCTCAGGTGAAGACGGATGAGAAGGCCAAGGGGACTAGACCTACTAAGGTGCCTAGGACCTAAATGACATACCAGAGGGGCATAAGAAGATTGTTTACAGTTGATAGGCAAGTGTTTGCTCCATAGGATGTGGAAGGGACCTTACCTTCTTCATCGACTCATAGGAAAATGCTTGCTCCATAGGATGTGGAAGGGGCTTTTCCTTCTTCATCAACACAGCAAGAATAGGTACAACAACTGCACAAAGGGAAAGAAAATATACAGGTGGAAGATCTTGATGATGAGGAGGAAGAAAGAGACTTTGATTTGATAGAGCATGATGAGCCAAAAAAACATTATATTCACCATGGCATAGAGACAATTGACTTGGAAGCTCAAGATGAAGCAACAATAAAGGACATCATCATACAGGAAAAATAGTCTCAAGTCCAAGCATTGATGGACAATTTGGAGAGAGCTAAGTATGTCATCACATATCTGGAACAAGAGGACAGGTAGCTGAGTGATAAGAAAGTTGTCATGGAGCTAGAACTTGTCAAGATAAAAAGACAACATGACAAGGGTAAGTCGGCAATGCAAGAGGAAGAGGCACTTGTCACTTTGACTCCAATTGAGAAGGAAATTGAGGGTGATAGGGAGATTTGGCTTGAAAGAGTCAATTTTCACTTAGAGAAGCTGTTGCAGAAGGCCAATAGGGACAACCAGATGATCATGCACATGGCCTACCATTATAGGACCCGGAACAAAATTTACGACATGAGGGTCAAACAGATGAGAGTTAGGCTAAGGCGGGCTCTAAAAGGAAAAAAAGATGAGGATAAGCTTAGTTTTCTTGCCAAAGCTTCCCTCTCTCATCAAGATACTTGATGATGGTGCTTCTCATCAATTTTGTTCAAGTTTGGAGGAGATTTTGTTTTTTACAAATTTTGGAAATTCCACACACAGAAAATTTGGCTCAAGGCACAGCACCACTGGTGCTGCACTCTTCCTAGGGGCACCCAATGGACAAATATCTTGCATTTTTGGATTCAGAGTGATGAGTACATGCACCCTATGGACTTGCTAAGTTTTTTGGGGCAGAACTGGTCGACCAAAAAGTCAAAAAACATCCTAAAAATGACATTTCTGCCACTTTTTGGACAGACAGAATAAGTCTTAGGAGAATCAAATTTTGAGGGGTTAAATGAACTTTAAATGAGGAAATTTTAGGTGTTTTGAAAATTAGACTTGAATATATTTCTAATGAGTTATCATGAGCTCAATTTGGATGCTGGGAAGGTCTCCAAAAGGGACCTGAAAGTGGAACTGCGTGTTGGACCAATGACGCTACGCGTAGGAAAAATTTTGCACTAGATGGCTATTTTACTGTGTTTTGATTGTGTTCATGAATTTTCTCTCATGGAGGATGTTTTACTAATGTAAATGATGACTTTTCTTGTAAATATAATCGATAATTAGTAGTAGAGGGTACATTCATTAGATTAAAAGTCATTTTGAGCACAAATGAATCAGTTTCCTCACTTTTACATGCAAGTTGTTAGGATGCCCAGATTCTAGTATCTTCTTCAGTGTTGGTTAGATTAGCTCCTCATCTTAGGGATTTGACCCTGAAGATGGTAGGAGGTTGAAACAGTGTCTATATCTTCTTATTCTTTCTCATTGTAAGGGGTTGGACTCAGCTGGATGCATATGCCTTGATTGTACATCATTTTGTAGCAGTTTAGCAGGAGATTAACAAAAATTGCAGCTATTTCTTTGGGATCCATGTGGTATGAAGTTTAGTTCAATTTCTTCTCTTGTGATCATATGTTAGAATGTTTTGTGTACTTCATTAGTCATTTCATTACTTCTAAGTGAATGTTTTCAAGTTGATAGGCAAAATTCATAATAGCATTGCTCTGCTTTCGGGAAATATTCACCATTATATGTTTTCTACAGTCTAGGAAGGATCCATGGTAATCACATGCTCTTCCTAGCTTCTCACCAGTCTTAAAACAACTCACCCATAAAGCCCTAGAGTGCTAAACCTTATGCCTACATTACCCCATTGAACACCCTACAATTTTGACCTTATTCCCTAGCCCTAACTGTCTGGCTCCTCGTGATCCAGCAAAAACCCTTCAAAATCAAATCAAACCTTGTGCTACTATACTTAGCCTAATATCGTTTTCCTGATCCAGTCATATTGGCTGACATCATCATCGAGGGAGCCCTCTCCTGGCCTAGTAGGACTAGCTACTTGGCTAAGCATGGTTTGTGGTTACCCTGGCATTACCTTCCTTCAGCCTGAGGTTCAATCCAGGTCATAACATAGTGGCAACCATACGGAGGATGTAGTCAAATGTTCCTCAGCAAAATGTATCAAGTTAAGATCTTATTGTTGATGGTGGACAACGACCAGACACCTGAAGGCTGAAATCATTCACCTGGTAACTCTAAATCAGTTTCGAGATCAGATCCAAGGACTCCACTGGAGGATGAACCCGACCAGCAGAAACATGAAAGGACAATATGGAAATATTAGGTATTCAAGTTGGAATTTCATCCAAGACATTATGTTCTTTTTTATAAATTATTTCTTCTCTTTTCCCAAGATTGTCAAGAAGGCTTTACAAAGTATATTGTATTTGAGAAAAGATCCTACACCTGCATTTGATTCTTTCCCTTTGAAGAATGTGAATATAAAATATTCGCATCCCTTTGATCTTGATCAAGACCCTTCTTCTGAATCTTATGATGACCGTCTTCAAACTGATGAGCCTCAAGTCACCAAGACCGATTCTACAACTTATATACATATTCCTATACCTTGTAAAATTCTAGATAGATACAAACCTCTGATTTTACCTCTTATATCCCATGCTTTCCCTAAAAATCATTACCTATATCTACCGAGGTTTGACGTTGAATGTGACAACATCACTACTGAGAGATATGTACTGAATTTTGAGTCTTTTCTTGACCTTTTGAAGTTGATGAAGACGATATCACTATTAGGCTTTTCTCTCTTTCTTTGCAAGGCAAAGTCAAGAGTTGGTTCAACACCTTTCCTGATGCAAGCATCTCAGATTTCCAACAGTCCGTCAAAGTTTTCCTCGACAAGTGGGTGGTCAGACAGAACCCTTTCCTGATTCTAGAAGAGTATAACTAGCTGAAAAGACTACCAGGGGAGATAGTACAACAGTTTTCTACCAGGTTTAACCAAGTCTATTTTTTGATGCCTATTAATATAATACCTCCTCCTGATTCAGCTCTCTTAAATTATCCAAAAGCCTTTTATCTAGAAATGGAGTTTTAGCTAAGAGAAAGGAACCTTGCAACACTTGAAGAGATGCAGAATAGCGCAGTAGATGTAGAGGCTAATCTACTTATCAAAAGGGAAAATTTAAAGGAAGAAGAGAGGAAGAACATAGATCCAGAGGAATTGACATCTGACGCAGGGTTACCCCTACTTGCACCCACAGTATGCATGTAAAATGCATGAGCACATTAGTCCTCATGAATTTAACTCACAAAGGAGTCAAATCTTCAATTATCTAATGGTTGAGGCCCTATTCTTCAATTCCCATGTGGAAAGATTTATTAATGCCAACATAGGTTAACCTCTAGCCATATACACTTATCGGAACCTCAATTAACCCTCAAGCCTTCACAAGAGACTTTATTAAAGCCTTTCTTTAAGTCCTTCCTATTGGAACTTTGAACACCTCCTTAACCCTTAACCACACACACACACACACACACACACACACACAGATATATATATATATATATATATATATATATATATATATATATAACCTTCCCTCTTTAACCATTGGTTACATATATTTTAGCGCATAAACACTCTTTTCCTTTATAAACCATTTACAAAGGAAAACCCAACAAAACATACCTTTTTGCCTTTATGCGGCTTTTGCATAGTTATCAAGGTTACCCTTATCGCAATCGCTCATCGTGACTTACCATGGTTATACTCTTATCACCCCTCCAACTCTGATATGCGACTATCGGAACATTCAAATCACACCTTTGCATTAAAACCCTTGGCACAACACTTTATAGAAATACAAAGGAATACATTGAAATCCCAACCCAAACTCATAAGGCCAGACTTCAAAGTTTATAAGCCCGCATCTATATTTATTGTCGGGTTTGACCTTCCATATCAAAACTTCCACTATGTTTCTCCTCCTTTGATCTCCGATCACCGAAGCCTCCAATAAAATCTTGACCATCCATTGTATCCTCCAATCCAACAGTTGACATTACTCCCAAGCGTTTAAAATTGCGCCCCTATTTTCCACCATCAATCTACACCCAACAGATTTGACGGTTGTCATTGATATTGGGTAGATAACAAGCACAAGGTTTAACCACCTAATAACGTGGTTTCCTCTCTCCTGTTGCTGCCACACGTCATCTGATGAGTGGAATCAGGTCTGTCGCGCTCAATACCACTTATGGTTTTAAGGCTGCCCGAAATCTGCTTTACTATTTAAAAACCACTCCAACTTATATTACAAATCCAATGGGGTTCTAAGGTTCATTTGATAAGTTTTCAGTTTCGTTACATATTGCATGTCGCGATCACTTCCTCCCTTAGAAATATTGTGATGCGATCCTGATATTCCACTTTCTACGATTTGATTCCGACCGTTGATCTGTGAGATCTACGGTTGTTGTTCAACGATACTTTACTCATCTGTTACTCTGTTTACTTATGTTTTATGCTATTTCTTTAGCATATCTATGGTTTTGGGGTTTCTTAAGGTTCTGGTCCTTCGGTTAATTACTACGCACTCCACCTACATCTATGATATGCAGAATACACTAATTCACTCATAATTTGCCCTCGGTGCTTAACGCACACTTATACAAATGGAAATCGAATCTTTGTGCATGTATATATATATATATATATATATATATATATATATATATATATATATATATATATATATATATATATATATATATATATATATCACAAACAATTACATAATGAGACTCTCTATCTCTCCTCGGCCTAATCTTCTAATTAATGGCCTTTGTTCATTATCTGTCCATAGGCTTACAAACACTCCAATCTGCTATCTATCTAACTTATTCAATCTCTCCAACCTCTGTTCATGCTTTTTAGGCTTACATATATACAAAGGGATTCTAAAACCAATTTCTTGTTTAGATCCACAAACTCCTCAACCAAATTCCTAAAATCTCTTCCTCATCCCTAAGGATTCTCTCAAATCCACAAAATCATGGACTAACTCCTAATCTAAGATTTACAGTCAATTTTCAATCCTATCATCACTCAACTATCCTAAATCTCTCATGTTCTACTACATTCGAGAAAATTTACAATTATGCCTCACAATATTCAATTAATCCCTACTCTCATTAAAATCACTCAAAACATTAAATAATTACAGTAATTCAATACTTAGGAAACCAAATTCCTTGAAACACGAGACCTCCTATGTCTACTAGAATACAATAATGATGTTGAGTTGGATGCTCCTGCATCAGACTCCCCAAGTAAGAAAATTTATGACCACCTGGTCATAAGTCTAGATAATTGTTTCCTCCTGGATCCCAAACATTATTTTGTAATCTGTCATTGCTTGTCAATTGTTCTATTGCTGTTGTTGTTTGTTTTTCTTCTCTAGGTCTCCATACCTTATGCTGTAATGATCCACTTGCCCTACTTTGAGAGTCTGATATTGTCATTCTCTTGTTGTCACTCCTCTCCTTTCTTGTTGTTGTCTTCTTATGAGACACTTTCACCATTAACCTTCTTATTAGTTCAATTTCTCTGTCCAGTATATCCTCTGTCTGCTGACTGCTTTCATCCCTTGATTGCTAAACTCTTATTCTTGCTTGTTCTTCACTTATCCTGATCACCTCCTTTTCATCCTTACCTTCTTCTTTAATGTTATTTTGCACCTTTTCAGCTTCTACTATATTGGCTTTCAGAACAATTTCCTACTTCTGTTTTCTACACCTGTCAACTTCTTCTTGATTATTATTTATGACAACTTCTTTGTCATCCTTCATCAGCAATTTATCCTGAACATTTATCCTCTGCTCTTCTAACTTTGTTCTTTGAAAGTCTAATTCCCTATATAACTCAATGATTTTAATTGGAGTAAACTTTCAAAATTTTACACAATCTCGCATTTCTTCGTTTGTTATTGATCCATCATCTCATGGTCCTTCTTCCTCTGCTAAATCTTTCTTAACATCCTTCAGTAGATGTTCTTTCTCTTCTTCTTTCATTTGGCTGTCCACCTGTGCCAAATATATTCCAATTCCTGCAAAATAATCTTCAATTATAGGACAATCATCATAATAAAAAATATAAGGCTTCTATACCTCTTCCTCCTTTGGCAACACTTCAGTGTTCTGCTCTGATCTCTCTTCTTCTATCAGCATATTGGTATGCTGATTCAAACTGAAAGAACTCTTGATACTTTCAGCTAGTCTCTCCTTCTCATCACTTGTTTCAATGATGTCTTTCAGCACTTGTCCACTGTAACGAAATGATTCTTTTCTAGTCTCCTTGTCATACTCTCCTTCAAAACTTTCATCTCCTAGAACGTATTCTTTCATGTTTTTGACAACTTTAAAAGACTGCCTATCTTCTTCCAAACCTACAATCATACACGAATCATTAATTTTAAAAATACAAGACCTTCTGGTCTCACTTGATGTCTCAGTCATCAAGCCTTTTGGCTGCTTCAAATCATTCATATGATCCATCTCCTCTAGCTCTTCATCACTTTCAAAAAGTAATGGTCCACGTTCTAGTTCGCATATCAAAACTTCAACATCTTCCTTTTGATGTAGCTCAACTCTTTCGAGCTTCTCTATAATCTATTCAAGTTCCCTTATCTCCTTTATTATCTACATGTTCACCTGTTGTTTCCTCTTCTCTTGTAGCCTCTGCCATTTCACTTTATTTCTCATGACATAACCATATTTCCTTTCCATCTCATTTCTCTGCAACATCTCCATTAATACTTCAAGATGAACTCCTATCTTAGCCTTCTCCCTCTCATATGCTTCTTTACTTAACTGTCTCTGTATGCCATTTGCCTTGGCATATCCTTCCCTCTGTCCTTGGCTGTGGTTTCTTTCATAACCTCTGTTATGACTGTCACTAGTCATCATCCTCTCCATCTCTATGAGTTCCTCACTCACTTTGCTATGAGCTGCACTAAAGCCTCTACAACAGCAAGTCCATCATGTTGCCACTTACTTCACCAAGCTTTCCTCACTCAGTCTTTTGGTAAGTAATTGGTTCTCTATCTTCGGAACCTCCTTTCGAGCAACACCTTTTCTCCTTCTAGGCTTCTGCAATTTTTCTCTCTCTCTTGAGAACACTTCAACTGTCCTCTTTATCCAATCTCTGTTGGAATTCCTCAAGGTTCTGCTACATTTCTGCTTTCACTTAGAAAATCTTACCACCTTCCTTTATCTCTTATCAATTCTACCCACATCCTTTATGGAATTTCCTTTGGGAGTTGCAACAATACTTCTACACCAATACAAAGACTACAACTTTCTAATCTTCAAATCCAAATAAAACCATATCATCTTACCTTCAAGATCTCTGTCTGATCTTGTCCTCCCATTCACCTGCACTTTTGAATGGACTATCCTTTTCACTATCCTTCAGTTGTATCTTCAAACTCTGCTACTTCAAAAACTCATAGACATCCCTCTTACAGTTAACTACTGTAATCCTACTCTAAAATTTCATTCATTCAATATCTGCTAATCATTAGACAAATTTGCATACCTTCACCTACCTTCAGGATCTCACCATTTCTACAAATCTGTTTCAGCGGATCTTCATGCTTCCACTATACAAATTCTCAATATTTAGCTACTGTCAATCAAATTTAGAATCTGATTCTTTCTTCCAATCTTCCAGCTTTATCTTGGTAAAGCTTAGCTATCGACAACAATTTCTCCTTTGCTGAGTTTTTTTCCACTTAGAAATCCTTAACAATTTCCTTCATTACTACTTCTTAAGGCTTGATCTTCTTTCGTTGAGATACCTCATTAGCTACAAGAATCAATCTTCAATCTATTTCTTTATCCATCAAAACTAAAATCAGAGTTGAATAACATAATACCTATATGATTTCACAAGCAGTCTCCATCCACTCTTCAGATTCAATCGAATCTCCATTCCCCAAAACAGCGTTGTGGATTCTTTATATTCCTGCAATATCTTCTTAATTCTGCCTTACCTGTCTCTAAGAACTTAACTGTTCTTCTCCCTTCTCCCAGCTTTACTCTGGTTGCTTCGTTGTCAGATTAGAATCTGATCTCCCTTTCCTGCATACACATCTTTCCAAATACCTTTGTTCTAAACTCTTTCAAAGAAAATTTCACACATAATTTCTTTGTTTAGCTCTGATACCAAATTTGACGTAGGGCTACCCATGGTTGCACCCATAGTAAGCATGTAAAATCCATGAGCACATTAGTCCCCAAGAATTTAACTCACAAAGGAGTCAAACCTTCAATTATCTAATGGTTAAGGCCTTATTCTTCAATTCCCATGTGGAATGATTTATTAATGCCAACATAGGCTAACCCCTAGCCATATACACTTATCGGAACCTCAATTAACCCTCAAGCCTTCACAAGAGACTTTATTAAAGCCTTTCTTTAAGTCCTTCCTATCGGGACTTTAAACACCTCCTTAACCCTTAACCACATCTATATATATATATATATATATATATATATATATATATATATATATATATATATATATATATATATATATATCTATATATATATATATATATATATATATATATATATATATATATATATATATATAGATATAGATATATATATATAACCTTCCCTCTTTAACCATTGGTTACATATATTTTAGTGCATAAATGCTCTTTTCTGTTATAAACCATTTACAAAGGAAAACCCCGCAAAACATACCTTTTTTCCTTTATACGACTTCTGCACAGTTATCGAGGTTACCCTTATCGCAATCGCTCATTGCAACTTACCATGGTTATACTCTTATCACCCCTCCAAATCCGATATGCAACTATCGGAACATTCAAATCACACCTTTGCATTAAAACTCTCAACACAACACCTTATAGAAATACAAAGGAATACATTAAAATGCCGACCCAAGCACATAAAGCCGGACTTCAAAGTTTATATGCCCACATCTATATTTATCGTCGAGTCCACCCTTCCATATCAAAACTTCTGCTACGTTGCTCCTCCTCTGATCTCCGATCAACAAATCCTCTGATCAAATCTTGACCATCCATTGTATCCTCTGATCCAATGGTTGACATTACTCCCTACCATTTAAACTTGCGCTCCTATTTTCCACTATGAATCTGCACCCAACAGATCTGACAGCTGTCGTTGATATCAGGCAGATAACAAGTGTGAGGTTTAACCACCCAATAACGTGGTTTCCTCTCTCCTCTCGTTGCCACATGTCATCAGACAAGTGGAATCGAGTGCATCGCGCTCAATACCACTTATGATTTTGAGGCCGCCGGAAATCTGCTTTTACTATTTAAAAACCGCTCCGACTTATATTACAGACCTGATGGGGTTGTAGGGTTCATTTGATAAGTTTTCGGTTTCGTTACATATCACATGTCACAATCACTTCCTCCCTTAGAAAGATTGCGATGCGATCCTGATGTTCCACTTTCTGCGATTTGATTCTGACCGTTGATTTGTGAGATCTACGGTTGCTATTCAATGATACTTTACTCCTCCATTACTCTGTTTACTTATGTTTTACGCTATTTCTTCAGCGTATCTGTGGTTTTGGGGTTTCTTTAGGTTCTGGTCCTTCGGCTAATTACTGCGCACTCTACCTGCATCTATGATATGCAGAATACACTAATTCACTCATAATTCGTCCTCGGTGCTTAACACACACCTATACAAATGGAAATCGAATCTCTGTGCATGTATATATATATATATATATATATATATATATATATCACAAACAATTACATAATGAGACTCTTTGTCTCTCCTTGGCCTGATCTTCTAATTAATGGCCTTTGTTCATTATCTACCCGTAGGCTTACAAACACTCCAATCTGCTATCTATCTAACTTATTCAACCTCTCCAACCTTTTTTCATGCCTTTTAGGCTTACATTTATACAAAGGGATTCTAAAACTAATTTTTGGTTTAGATCCACAAAATCCTCAACCAAATTCACAAAATCTCTTCCTCATCCCTAGGGATTTTCTTAAATCCACAAAATCATGAACTCATTCCTAATCTAAGATTTACAATCAATTCTAAATCCTCTCATCACTCAACTATCCTAAATCTCTCATGTTCTCCTACATTCGAGAACATTTACAATTATGTCTCACAATATTCAATTAATCCTTGTTCTCATTAAAATCACTCAAAACATTAAATAATTACAGTAATTCAATACTTAAGAAACCAACATCCTTGAAACACAAGACCCCTTATGTCTACTAGAATACAATAATGATGTTGAGCTGGATGCTCATGCATCAACATCTTTAGAGGTAAAGCTCGACATTTTGGTAAGTGCAGTGGAAGAGATGATGCAAAAGATCACCATAAGGAATGAGTATGATGTTCAAGAAAATGGCTCAATGATTGAAGAAAAACAAGTGGCTGATCCAAAACATTTTCTTTCTTATCCCAATTGTCATAGATCTGATAATGATTGTTTTATAGATCATCTTGGAGAAGAGAGATTTGTTGATCTGACATGTATGCTTGATGATGTGTTTTATACTGATGATTTGTGTATGTTTGATTAGTATGATGATGACTATGTTCTCCAAATAGAAGCTAGTCTTGTAGACAAATCAGCAGCTGGTTTGTGGAAGGATGAAGTTCACTTTCAGCAGCTTGAATATAGTGATCAATTGATGCATATTAGCTGATGATGATGATGGTGGTGGTGGTTAATGTCCATTGAGACCAAATTGGTCTATCAGACCTACAATTTTCTTAATTTTTAATTATCTGGCTCCTCGTCTTTCTTGGCAAGATTGGTGTTGTAGCTTTCTTTTTTTTTCTCTACGTCTTCCAACTTCCTTTAGCTTGCATCTCCTTCATCTCTTCTGGTTGTTGAGACATTGGAGGAGGAAAGTGCAGAAAATTTTGAAGTAAGTGAAGGATCTTTGCCTTTTTGTTTTACTTCGTTTCAGTTCATCATAGACAACTTTCATGAAATCAAAATTCAACTGTTGATAAGTTTTGATCTTGACCATCTAGAGGGCAATGAAATCCTTGTTCTAGACTTCTCATATCTAGATTTGCAGCCCCCAAATTCCGTTGAATGTCAAGTTGCAGATGAAGACTTGGAAGCTAGAACATATGATCAAATGATGCAAGATGATTCCGTACCATAATGTTTTGAATCATTTCAGTTTTTCAAGAGAAATTTACATAGTATATCTTCAATAAAGGATGAGCAGCCTGTAGAAAATCATGCAATATCATTGGAACCAATATAAAATGGGTTACAACAGTCATTTCAAGTTTTTCACGATCCAATAGCTGATTTGTTGGATGATATCTGTAGTCAAAGTCCTTCTCCATTAGCTAAATTTGAGCTTGAAAAAAGTATTGATACAAACTTGATCTGATGGCCTGTTTATTTGTCATTTTTAGTAGGAGTCGGGTCACAAAGCTCATATGAAAGTTTGCATTCATGGTACGATGAGAAGCAAAGTAATTCATTGGATAAGCTAAGTCCCAGTGCACATGAATTTCAAGATCCTCATGCAGTATTTTTGGAGTTAGATATAGAATCCATATTATTCAATCTGGGAAAAATTGGATCTGTTTACAAGTTTCCATGGGAGTTCCATTTCAGTAGTTCTCTCTTCTTGCTCATAAACAAACACTTGCGGAGAATACAAGCAATAGCTAGAATGCTTACTTGGTTGCATTGGATGTTTCATTTCACTTGATCAGGTGATGAATGGAACAATTAGAGTAGGTTTTATTGAATAAGCTCTATTTTGAGCATCTTTTCCAATTTTTTAGTTCTGTTTTAGTATCGAGTCAGTTTTTAGTTGAGTAAAAGTGAGTTTGTATCTTTCAGCCATCAGTGTTCAGTCATGTATTTCAGATTGAGTTTTTTTTACTCCATGCCCAATGGATAAGGCTACATGGTCTATGGTGTTCTTGGCACCTCCAAGGAGCTACCATCCCCAATGGAGCCAACGTTAGTGTCATTCTTTGCAACCTTCCACCAATGATCAAATATGCTCTTAGAAAGTGGTTTTACGGTGTCAAAGTCAAATTTTTGTCATTTCAGTGAGTCTTCAAGCAAAAATTTGGTCACTAGGTATTAAGTATAGGATTGTTTTCACTCCTTCCAAAGTTATCCAAGTATTGGTTCATGTCACCATTTGGATGAGTGTACCATCATTCAAATAGTTTTCATCATTATTTCAAGTTCCAATGGGTCATTTTACACCTCGTTTGTGCTTCAGTTGTGCTTAGGTAAGGCTCATTTCCCTCTCCTAGGGTTTTGAAGGTAATTTTTCTTGGATAGTCAAATCATCAACAAAACTTGTAATTGGATGCTCATACACCTTCCCCTATCCTTAACATACCTTCTTAAACACTTCCCATCATTGATATCCCTTAAATTCATCATTTTCCCACAAACCCTAGCCTATTGTTATAATTTGACACTTTTCTAGCTTTGGCTTGTGTTTTTCCTTTTTGGACCTCTTCCCCTCACTCAATCCTTGAAATTCCACTTTCCCCTACTTCCTAACATCCCTCCCTACTTCCCAAATTTTTTTTAGAAATTTAGAAGCCCCTCATCCCCTTCATTTACCTTCAGTTCTACAAATCCCTTGTTCCACATATCGAGATAGTTTTTATTCGAATGATTTTTCTGACCAAGAAAATATGAATTTGATAGAAGTGAGAATTTTTTTGTCTATAATAGACCAAAGAAGGAAAACCTCCTTCAAGTTTTACACAGGTCTCATGGTTTGGGAGAGATACCCAAACAATAATTTGCCATTGGATAGTTGTTGCACTTCTGGAGTGACCTTGGGGAAAGCAATTTTCTCGTAGCTGGAATCTCCAAAAGACTTTCTTGATGAGTCAAATGATAACTAGACATAGAGAGATTTCCAATGAGCTATCATGAGCTAATTTTGGAGTTCTGGAAGACCTCCCAAAGTTGACTATAACAAAACTATTCATTTTGGCAGCCTCATTATGCACATTTTGACCAATCTTGGGCGATTGAGCTTTTGATAGGGAAAATGAGCTCCAAATTAAAATATTCAAGATGTTCTAGAAGATAGACTCGACAAGCTTTCCAACGAGCTATTCCATGTACAATTTGGACGTCAGGAAGGTATCCGAAAGTCAGCTTGAAGTGGGGTTGCACATTCAGGCCGGAGCATTGTGCATAGGGACAGAGCGTTGCGTGTAGGCTAATTTTCTCAGTGTAAAATAACATTGCACTGCACATTGATGAGTGTGTTGCACGCCTATAGTAGTCATTGCGTGTTGAGCAACAAGGGTGAAAGGAGCCTCCCGCCTCTCAAAAACATCCAAAATCACCCTCTCATCCCTCAAGAAAGTAAGTGTCCTCACTATACCTCATCATTGATTTGAAATTGACGTGTTTAAAGGTAATTTACATTGGCAAAAGTCAAACCCTAGATTCTTCCTCAATTACACCCTAGAAACCCTAACCCCCATTATTTCTTCCACCACCTATCACTAAAACCCTGAACCCCTCCACTATATCACTCCATAGCATTTTATACCCCTTTATCCTTCATCCCACAAGCTATACTTCAAAAAAGGACCAAAGCCCCTCTCCCTCATTTTCGTGATTCATACCCTCCCATTCATTTCCTAGCCCACCAAATACCTCACAAGGTCATCTCCCATTCCCTTATTCCTAATCACTCTTACTCACTCCCTTCATCCCTTTTCTAGGAGTGCACAACCTCAAAATTTGCAAACATGGACAGAGAAGTGGTACAAGGCACAGGACCTGGATGAACACTATTATGAGCCTTACATCAAACCCAGGAATAGAAATGAAGCAAAAAGGATTTTTCTTTTCAAGTTTCTTGAACACAAGTATGCCCCTATGATGAAAATCATCATGAAATATTTCACTTGTGAGTGCAGATTTTCTAGACTGTACACCTATCACATCAGGTTTTTCATGCATTTTAAGAGGGTGAGGATGTTAAACCTCCCTTATTTCTTGTTCAAGAATATTGAAAAGATGGCCCGCATTGTACAGAAAAAGCCATACCCTTAGGAGATGAGTAGTCTTTATCATTATTCCCTGATCAAGATGATTGTGCTTCATCATCTTAGCCTCCTCAACATCTCTTGGGAGACATTCATTGCTCATGAAAACTTCAAGGGTCCTCAAATTCCTCCACGAGTGTCTCAAGAATCAGGAGGACCTTCTATCAGTGCTCAGGTGAAGATAGATGAGAAAGCCAAAGAAACTAGAGCTACTAAGGTGCTCGGTACTTACATGACATACCATAGGGGTGCAAGAAGATTGTTTGCAGCTGATAGGCAAGTGTTTGCTCCACAAGATGTAGAAGGGAACTTGCCTTCTTTATCGAATCATAGGCAAATGCTTTCTCCACAGGACGTGGAATGGGGTTTGGCTTCTTCATCAAAACAACAGGAATAGGTGCAACAGCTGCAAAAAGGGAAAGAAAAGATGCAGGTGGAAGATCTTGATGATGAGGAGGAAGAAAGATACATTGATTTCATAGAGCATGATGAGCTAGAATAACATTATTTTCACCATGGCATAGAGACAATTGACTTGGAAGCTTAGGATGAAGCAACAATAAAGGACATCATCATATAGGAAAAAGAGGCTCAAGTCCAAGTATTGGTGGACAATTTGGAGAGAGCCATGTATGTCATCACATATCTAGAACAAGAGGACAAGCAACTAAGTGATAAGTAGGTCCTCATGGAGCTGGAACTTCTCAAGATAAAAAGACAATGTGACAAGGGTAAATCAACAATGCAAGAGGAAGAGGCACCAGTCACTTTGACTCCAATTGAGAAGGAAATTGAGGGTGATAGGGAGATTTGGCTTGAAAGAGTCAATTTTCTCTTAGAGAAGCTATTGTAGAAAGCCAATAGGGACAACCAGATGATCAAGCACATGACCTATCATTACAAGACCCGGAACAAAATTTGCAACATGAGGGTCAAACAGATGAAAGCTAGGCTAAGGAGGGCTCTAAAAGGAAAAAAGAGGAGGATAAGCTTAGCTTACTTGCTGAAGCTTCCTTGGATCATCAGGATAGTTGACGATGGTGTTGCTCACCATTTTTGGTCAAGTTTGGAGGAGATTTTGTTTTTTACAAATTTTGGAAATTCCACACACAGAAAATCTGGCTCAACCACTTTTCCTAGGGGCACCCAATAGACAAATGGCTTGCATTTTTGGACTCATAGTGATGAGTACATGTACCCTATGGATTTTATAAGTTTTTAGGGTAGAAATGACCCACCAAAAAGTTAAAGAAACACCCTAAAAATGACCTTTCTTCCACTTTTTGGACACACAGAAGTAGTCTTGGGAGAATCAACTTTAGAGGGGTCAAATGAGGAAATTCTAGGTGTTTTGGAAAGTAGACTTGAAGATATTTATAATGAGCCATCATTAGCTCAATTTGGATGTTGGGAAGGTCTCCAAAAGGGACTTGAACATGGCGTTGCGTGTTGGACCAGTGGCGCTGGACATAGGACAAATTTTGCATAGGATGGCTATTTCACTATGTTTTGACTGTGTTCATGAATTTTCTCTCATGGATGATGTTTTACTAATTTAAATGATGATTTGTCTTGTAAATATAATGGATAATTAGTAGTAGAGGGTAGATTCATTATATTAAAGTCATTTTGAGCACAAATGAATCAATTTCCTCACTTTTAGAGGCAAGTTGTTAGGATGCCTAGATTCCAGTTTCTTGTTCAGTGTTGGTTAGATTAGCTCCTAATCTTAGGGATTCGACCCCTGAGGATGGGAGGAGGTTGAAACAATGTCTATATCTTCTTCTTCTTTCTCATTGTAAATGGTTGGACTCAGTTGGATGCTTATGCCTTGATTGTACATCATTTTGTAGCAGTTTAGCAGGAGATTAATGAAAATTACAGCTATTTCTTTGGGATCCATGTGGTATGAAGTTTAGTTCAGTTTCTTCTCTTGTGACCATATGTTATAATTTTTTGTGTACTTCATTAATCATTTCATTGCTTCTAAGTGAATTTTTTCAAGTTGATAGGCAGAAGTCATAACATCATTGCTCTGCTTTGGGGAAATATTCATCATTATATGTTTTCTATAGTCTAGGAAGGATCCATGGTAATCACATGCTCTTCCTAGCTTCTCACCAGTCAGAAAACAACTCACCCATCAAGCCCTAGAGTGTTAAACCTTATTCCTACCTTGCCCTGTTGGCATTATGATACATATGTTGCACTTGATGGTAACCCACTCATCTCAGATGATAAATTATAGTGCAGCAAAGTTCACGCACTTTCATGAAGATAAAAGTTTCTTTCTTGTAGAGAAAAGTTCATGCACTTTCATGAAGATAAAAGTTTCTTTCATGTAGAGAAAAGTTCACGCACTTTCATGAAGATAAAATTTTCCTTCATGTAGAGAAAAGCTCACACACCTTCATGAAGATAAAAGGTTCTTTCATGTAAAGAAAAGTTCACGCACTTTCATGTAGAGAAACGTTCACACATTTTCATGTAGATAAAAGTTTCTTTCATATGGAGAAAAGTTCACGCACTTTCATGCAGAGAAAAGTTCCTTTCATGAAGAGAAAAGTTCACGCACTTTCATGGTTGGCTCATGGTATTAGTCCGACAGTTTTTGATCCTATGGTTTTGGTCCGTGGTATTGCATCCAAAAGTGTTGACCCCAAGTATTGGGTTCATGGTATTATGTTATTATGGTTTTGGACCGTGGTATTGTGAAAGGCCTAAGACTATAAAAGAGGAAGGAGATCATTTGGCAAGGTAATCAATCTGAATGAATTGAATATCTAATAAGTGCTAGATCTAAACTATTTGTGATTGGGGTTATCGTGCAGATCTGGATCTGAATGAAGGAGGAACCTTAGTGCATAAAGAAGGATAAGTTCTATTCATAGGTCATAATCTTTAAGCTTGAATAATAGTATCTTTGTATGATTTTGATCTGTTATATGAGGCACATGCTTGATCTATAAATCTAACAATCTAGGTTAATTAGTGTCTGAATATTTGAAAGAATGAATTATTCTTTATTGATCTGTACGCAGGTTCAGTGAAGTTAAAGAGCATATACACATTGGTTTAGTAAATGAAAATGGAGTATACGAAGGTTGGTCCAAACACAGGAGCGTATGCACGCAGGTTTCAGGTTGTTGAAATAGCGTATGTCTTTTAAATTATGATCTAGCTGCCTCTATTTATTGCTGCAGTATTCTGGGTTCAGAATTTGGTGTGTGGTTACTGTTACTGTGTTCTGGGTACAGCTGTCAGAGAAGTGTTTACTTGACTCAGTGCTAATTGGGGAAAAGGAGATTGTTTGATGCAGATATACTTGATGATTGATTGATGTTCATGGATCCAGTCTGAAAATTTATGAAATGTGGTCCCTGGAAGAAAGAGAAGGTTGTAGCCTTCAGTAGGCCAGCACCTACGTACTAGTATCTTGGCTAGTACAAGAGCTAAGGGGGTTGTAACTCCCTTCCAGAAGAAGCTGGAAAATGAAAGAGAGTTGTAGCTTTCTGCAGGTTGTAGCCTACGTACTGGTAAAGGACTCCACCAGTACATTGTAAAAGGAAGTTTCTAATTAAAGAACGATAGCGACGAATTGCAGCAGGTGGTTTTCACCCACATTGGGTTTCCACCTTATATCTTGTGTTCTTGTGTATGACTATTTTCTGTTCTGTTTTACTGGTCTGGTTACTATCTATTTCACTCAGATACACAGATTAATAATCAACATCTAAAAGATAAAGTAAATCATAAGTTTGCATTGTATACGCAGGTTTCCTTCTACATAGTTGCGTATATATGCGGGTTTTACTAACTGAAGTAGTGTATATCCTCTGAATTTTAAAAAGAGAATATTTGGCTTGATAATACTGATTCACCCCCCCTCTCAGTATTATTTCCAACATGCCCCATTGATCACCCTGCAATTTTGACCTAATTCCCTAGCCCTAACTGTCTGGCTCCTCCTGATCCAGCAAAACCTCTTCAAAATCAAATCAAACCTTGTGCTATTAGACCTAGCCTAATATCCTTTTCTTGATCTAGTCATCTTAGCTAAGATCCTCATGGAGAGAGCCTTCTCCTAGCTTAGTAGGGCTAGCTACTTGGCTAAGCATGGTTTATGGTTACCCTGGCATTACCTTCCTTCAACCTAAGGTTCAATCCAGGCTATAACAGATTCCCTTTAGTTGATTTGAGGCACCAAACAAAGATGAAAGTTGTAACCAAGGTACACCGTCCTCTAGACCACTCTTTTGGAATAAATGTGCTAAAGTCGACATAAGAGAGCTCGACAAAGTTAAGGAAATAAGGAATCCTTAAGAAAGGCACGAGGTATCATAGTAGAATGACTAATGGACTAACACCAAGGGTCATGATTGAGGAAAACAAGATGAGTGGTCGACTTACAACCTCCCTTATTAGAGCATGATATGTATATTTAAACTAGTAGCAACTAACTTGATTCCAGAGGGGATGATCAATGACTCAAATGGGGGTTTTGTAAAGATAGAGTAGTAGTGTTGGAGACCGAATATGAATATAATGAGATGGATGCGATAGAAATATGTATGGAATATTATAAATGGAATCAGGGGGACTCAGAAAAGACTCCATAGATAATACAATGACTCATCACGGATGCTCTGAACAAGGGTGACTCGATGATCCGCAACATGGGGGAGGCCCAGAGGGGACCATAAAAACATGAGTAAATGATGGTTTTTCATTACCAAAATTGACACATGAATCAACTAGTACAAAGGTAAAGTGGTACGAGAGTATGCGTGGCTCAAATGAGGAAATTTGATATTAAGAGGAAGCAAAGTGAGACCCCATAGAAAAAATGACTTCCTAGTGAAGTGTCAATTTATCAAAAATAAAGGGAGATCCATTATAAAATGTGGTGAGATATTTCCAATGGTGTTGAAAATTCATCAAATAGAGCTATGGTTTGGTCACAATGGGCGATGGAAAAACTATGGTTTTTCCAATAAAAGGGTTTTTTTCCCCTTAATCCAATTCATTTGCATAGTGAATTGTGGAGAATTTGGAGAGGAGGATAAGGCCCTAAATCTTGTGGAGATCATAGCAAACAAACCAACTGTTGGAATGAGGATATTTAAGTTGGAGGTAGGTGGCATAACCTTACTCATAATTGTTGGTGAACTAGACTTTCAGATTAGGCCTTTAGTTCAATGTGGGTGACCCCTGCTCATCCTCACGATCACAACACACTTTTTGGGGCATGTTCAACATTCTAGAAGGTAGGAACTAGGATCATAAGTTCATAGAATGCAGTTTTGAATGAAAGAAGTTCATTTTGGGCTAGGACGAGAAGAAAGACTAGTGGTTTGTGGTGAGTTGAAGATACGCAGTAGACATGCATGCCTTTGGTTCTAAGCTTACAAAACCTAATGGTATTTTTTAGGTATGACAGAGCTAAAGGTTGTATGGAGAAAACGATAATTGGAACCCCTCTGTCTTGAGATTCAGGGGAATCAAGTAGTGAGATGGATTTTGGCATGATATGGTATGCTGAAGTTCTTAGAGAAATGTATAATGAGGGCCAGTGAGCCCTTTTTGTCAAGGATTTTGAGTTACTGAGACCTATATTAGGAGGCCTTTGTAGTACAAGGGTACAAGATTGATATCATGGTCCAAGAAATATATTTTTTGATAGGATTTCCCCCCTTGGGGATGGTAGGGGAGATACATCTAGTGCTACCTTGTGGGAGGCATATAAGTGATTTTTTTTATTATCACTATGTATCAGGGGTTCATTCAAAGGGCACGACCATTCATATCAGTGACCTAGAGAGGCTTGAGACATGAGCTACAACCACAACAGTGTTGAGGATCTTGGGTAGTCATGCCTTCCACCTTATCACTAGGGGGGAGATGATGCTAGTGGAGACGGTGTTGGTAAGGACCGAATATGGGTGGGCCCAAATGATGTTGTCATTGTTGAAATAATAGTTGACATTATGTAGATGGAGGACCAATGATAACTACTCATTTGGGACAATTTTATTCTCAATCTTCTTTGAGAAGATCCCCACTATTCGTCCTCATGTACAGATTTGTGATGGGGTCCCACAAGAGGCCATGATACGTCGCTAGGGGTAGCTACTATGACGAGGGGGAGGGGGGAGTCAAAAAAGTGTTCTGCAATAAGCATTTTCTCATTAGGATCAGATTCCACTGTAAATATATGACTATCTATATATTGGCATGAACTATCAAGGGATTCCTCACTTACGAATTATGTTAGGATGAGCGTGGTGTCCAGTTGGTAAGTTAAACTTGGTATATATTTGATGCATTAAGAGTTTAAGAAATATGTGTATATGGTAATAATTTCTAAACTTTGTGGTATGCATATATAGAATCGGTGAGGCTAGAAGGATACACGAGACGAACCACAAAACCTCAGGCTATACATCACGGTGTGGCCACATCAAAATATAAGTCTTCCATGATACTCTACTGGAGCATCACGGTGTGGCCACATCAAAATATAAGTCTTCCATGATACTCTACTGGAGCATCTCCGATGTATATTTGACATGTTACTGACTGACGTAGAAAAGCATGTGTGGCATGAGGTAGAAGATCGACATATAAATGAGTGCACTGGTCTTCCCTCGAAGTGGTGAGGAATCACGTGGTGGATTGTTGTGGCTGGTCAAGAAGTACGAGACCTACGAGATGGTGGAATGGAGCCATTGGCTTGGGATCCTCAAGATGATAGTGATTAGGCATAGGGACATGTGGCCCCCATTTTTGTTTTACGATAACATGAAAATGATCATGTCGAATGTATTTAGAGTAATGGACACAAAATACTTTATTTTGATACATATTTATGGTTATGCATATTTTTGTGATGATTGTGGTTTTCTATTTGTTTATGGATGTCTTCTTGTATATGCATGCGATAAATTCCAATCTAGAATTTTATTTTCAGTGATATCAACATAGTGATTTTGGGCTCTAGGAACATGATTGAATGTAATGGATTCAAAGTTGTGTGCCAAAATATTAACTCCTAGATGTTTTCTAAATAAGATAGGATTATGCGCATGATAAATGTCATTCAATTACATGAAAAGTATCAAGGAGTCAAGACAAACATGAAGGTGAAGGATGCGACGAACAATGACATCAGCTAACAAACCTGTCACAACATCATATTCGGCTTGGTTATTTGTAGAAGATCTAATGCAAACACTGTTAGAGTGGACTAATGAATGAAAGGGGGTGAAAATGGCCCAAGCTGTCGAGGCTAGATTCCTAGTGAAGTGACTCACACCATCGACATAACCGATATAAGGTGTGGATGATGGATCCATCTGAAAGACATAAAAAGACAATGTATAAGATGATGGGGGATGAAATTTGTTGAGGTAGAGTGAATTATGAGTATTGGGAAGGATTTCTCCTTCTAGACCCTCTAAAAGGTATGCCCCTTTCCCCAAACACTTACAGATGATATAAGTTCCTAGCCATAATGGTTCAAACTTTCCATGCCCCAAGACATCATGAGCTTGGTCATAAACAAGAATAAGGCTGCCTTTATGGAAGATACAAGGGTGTAATTCTCGGTCATACTAAGATTTGCTTAACTTTTTGGCTACGCCAATGGTTTATAATGCAGCATGGCAGTCTTCACTGGTGTGCTCAAGCATGATAAGTTTTTGTTCTAAAGGTTGGGTGTCATGGAGGAGTTTGATGACAAGGTGAATGGAGGGTATTTCACACTCAATTGGTAAGACTTACTCCTCTCCAAAAGTAAGGGGTAAAGGAGAGAACCTGGTGGAGGTCTTGATAGAATTTCTATAGGCCCACAAAGTAGGGAAGAGCACTAAATTTCAGTTCGTCTTTGGTTTATTCACCATTTGTTGAAGCATAGTCTTAAGGATTTTGTTGAAAACTTCAATCTAGCCATTTCCTTGGGGGTAATAAGATGAGGAAAATTGATGTTTGAAGCCCAACAAAGAGGAAAGGTCATGCCACATTTCATCTTCAAATTGGTAGCCATGGTCAAAGACCAATTTTTTCATAACCCAAAATCGAGTGATAATGTTGTTAAATAAAAACAAGGTGGTAGGAGCTGCGGTATTATTGAACATTAACATGGCTTCAGCCCATTTGGTGATATAGTCGATGGCCACAATAATATAGTTGTGCTTATTAGCAAAAAGGGGTTGACACTCCATAAAGTGAATAGCCCATTTATAGAAAGGATCGACTACAATGACACGATGGAGGGGAGTTAGTGGAGCTCGCACCTTAGGGGTGTATAATTGGAAATTGGGATAGTGCTTGACTGCCTCAATACAATCGATAAAGAGAGAAGGCCAAAATTAATTAGAATACATGATTTTATGGGTAGTGTAAATCCCAAATAGGTTACCACCACAAGCGCCACCATGGCAAGCATGGAGAAGTTGCTTAGCTTTAACATGTGTGGGACAATGATGGAGGACAATATCAACAACGCAATGATAAATATCATCACCAATCAAGAGGTTGCGAGGGGCTTGATGTTGAATACATCATCGATCATCATGAGTGAGGTAGGGGGGAATTTTTTGGCTCACAAATAGGTAAGGATGTCACCATACCAAGGATCATCTGAGGCAATGATGAACAAGTGTTCATCTCAAAGGTCATCATTTATTGACGGATCAGACATAACAATGGGAAATTCAAAAATGAGTTCAGCAAGGGCTAAATATTTCCTACCATTTGGTTTGATAAATTGGAGATCGAATACTTGAAGGATAAAGATCCAATGGACATAATTCTTGTTAATGATCTGTTGACTCAACAAGAAATCCATGGGGTTGGAATTGGTCATAGCTTTGGTGGTACGGGTAAGGATATAACGACGAAGCTTTTGAAGAGAGAACATGACATCTAGTGCTAATTTTTCTTCATGTGAATAGGAGACACAGGGGCCATTAAGTTTTTTACTAACATAGTAGATGACATGCTCATTTCTAGTAAATTCCTCTTATATGAGGACCCTTATGACTGAATAGGTGGATGCGGAGATGTACGAGATGAAATCCCTCTCAAAGTTAGGTGGACTAATCAAGGGAGCAGAAGTGAGAGCACTTTTGACAACATTGAAATATGTTTGAGATTGGTCATCCGAAAAATTTCGAATGATATATCGAAGGATTCAAAGAAACCCATGTGTCATCATGGCATAGTCACGAACAAACCTGTGAAGAAAATTAGCTTTTACCTGGAGGCTTCATAACTGGTGAAGGGTACGAGGAGGAGAAATTTTGAGAATGGCTTGAACGTTAAGAGGGCTAAGAGGGATACCATCTTTAGACATAATGAATGCCAAAATTCAGCCAGTAGGAAATGAAAAGGACACACTTAAGGGGGTTGAGGTGAATGGTATACTTGCGACATTAAAGAAAGATGGTACACAAATCATGAAGTTGTTGCAACCGAAGTTTGGAATGAGCAGTGAGATCATCTAGATGTGCAAGAATAATATGAGTCAGGTTGTGAAAACAGTAGGACATGGCATGCTAAAAACGAGCCTGAACATTCTTCAAACCAAGAGGCATGACCTTATAAGGAAAACTGTCCCACGGACTAGTCAAGGTGGTTTTAAGATGATCAGCATAACATATATGTAGCTGGTTATATTTGAAGAATCCATCAATAAATGATACAACTTCATGCCCCACACACTCACTGATGACCTGGACTATGAAGGGTGTGGAAAGGTTGTCTTTGGGACAACCTTTTTTCAAATCCTGAACATTTGTATGGTCACGAATGGTGCCTTGTTTCTTAAGAACTAGAATATGATTGGACACCCATGTGGTGTATTGAATGGGATAGATGAAACTATTCTACTTGAGCTTATCGATTTCAACTTTGATAGTTTCACGTTTGGAAGGAAGGATAGGCCTTTGCTTTTGGCAGAGAGTGATGACATCTGGCCAAGTGTCAGTGATGTTCAACAATGGATGGATCAAGTCTAGGCATTTTAGAATAAGACTAGGCAAAAACATCATGGAATTATTTGAATAACTTGGTGTAAGCATCAATTTCTTTCGGGGTGCATTGTGCCCCAAATATGGTGTTTTCTTCAATCCCTAGTTTATTCAAATTGTTAATTTTCATGGTAGGGGAACTGTTAGCCATATTTCCTTCCTCAAAAGCATATAGTATAGGAATGAGATTTCTAAACCAATTCACTTCACCATGAATGAATTCTTTAGACATCACAACATATTGGTGATGGGTTTGCTAGAGAAGGAATCATGTACGATGATGCATATCATCCCAAATATAATCAGGGGTGGTCATGGCTTCCATGATGTATTCATCATAATGGAAGATGGGGGAACTAGAGGAAGAGAGACAACATCATGAAGAAAAGCTACCTGAGGATTCTTCATGAGAGATGAAGTTTACATACGCATTGTCAAGGTTGGGAGACATATGACTAGTATATGGAAGATATAATGATGTTGATACGAGAATCTTCATCAAATAAGGTTCAAAAAAATCATAATAGGAGACATCAAAGGAGTTCCAATGCATCGCTCTCATGGATGACGACAGGTAGAGAATGGTAGTGGTATTATCCTTGATCTCAACATCAGGTAGAGGGGTCATAAGTTGTGGCTAAGAGACCTCCTATTTTGGTTTAGGGTTGGGACTATAATTTGCAGGTAGAGGAGAGGCGAAATCACTACCAGTGACCTTTAATTCATGAAGAACTTGGAGTGTATTATGAAAATCTTCAAGACGGGGACAATGATGAGAATAATGGCCATAATTATCGCATAAAGCACATGGGTGATTTGTGTGTAATGATCTATTATTATTAAATTATTCAGGTAAGGTGACATGGTTCTTGCAAATGTTACATTCAGGGAGAGTATCAGAGACCACATTCTTGATATGAGGGAGTTCAGGATAATTATTTGTCGAATGGCCAAAAATATCACACAAAGCACATGGAGGAATCAAATTTGGTAGCTTAGGAGGAGTTGGAGTTGCTGGGGGTTCCTTGTCTTTAGTTTCCTTTTTTTGGGCTTTGTCCCCCTCACCATATGCTTTCTCAATAGGAGTAGGTTCTTGTTGAGGTTACTGTGGAACTGAAGCAAAGGCAAGGGTAGGAACAACAAGTTGGACCAGGGTCAAAGAAGTGTAAGGTTTGAGTTGATTGGGGGGAGTGATTGTGGGAGGATCAATGTATGATATTGGGATCCCTAAGGTAATGTTAGGAAAACTCAACATGGCCATGATAGGTGTAGAATAAAATCCCGAGGGTGGAAATAATAATGGTATCTAACCAAAAGGATAATGGCCTGGAGGAACTACTTTGAGATGGTTAAGACATGGGGGAATGGTTCCAAGAAGAAAAGGATTAGGAGAGGCACCAACATAATGAAATTATCCTTAAGGAGTAGTATCAAAAGGATGGGCTCAGTAAGGAACAATAGGTTGCAAAAGTATTGGCTGCTGTGAAGGAATACTAGACCATTTGTGGGTGGCTTGTGATGTTTGGAGCATGAAAACACTGGACGAGCTAGGCTCAGAAGGGGTAGGTGGTGTACCATAATAAGCACCAAGTAAAGTGGAAATTTTTTGAAAAATCCAGGAGATATATTGGTGAGGGAGAAAATAGTCTTATTGTTAGTCACAGATGAGGTGTTGGACTGAGGTGAAGTTTAGGATGTTGGATCATAGTACGTCAACTGATCGACGGTGAGGATATTTCGATTGGGGGGGAAGCACATCTTACAATGAACCTTAGATGCAATAGATGACATAGCATAGGTATAAATACAACCCAAAAGGATGTTATATTCTAAGGGAGAATCAATGACTTCAATGTCAATAGAGACAAGTCTTGCCCGCAATAGTCATAGGACAGTTGCAATATAAGCCAAGGGGATGTGAGGGATGACCGTCCCAAGCATGGAGGGTGATGATGGATGGGGACATGTCTATGGAACCAAGTCTCTTCCAAACACTAGCAATAATCACATAGGTGGAGGCACCTTCATTTATAATACACCACTCAACGTTGGAATTTCGAATGGACACTGGTATTTCAAATGAAATGGATGAAGGTAGGGGATGATTTTATGACTTTTTAACATGACAAAATATCATATGATCATCTTGGGGATCGAAAGCACACAAAGTATAGAGTATATCTTTTCATTTGCATGGGCACATTTAGAGAACTTCCACCATTGACGTGGCAGTAGGAGACTGCGCCAAGTAATTTATTATGCTATAGGTATGGACAACTTTAATAGAATCAATGTTTCAACATAATGGACCTTTGGAGATCTTGGTAATAACCTCTACCTTAGGCAGATGGATGTAAGGTACCATTGGATGATGACAGAGGCTCACTAGAAACTTGGGGTTGGGACTCAATCGCTGACTTAGTGGGTGGCTTGTCGTATTGGTGTGATTGAGTCTGGAGGTTCACTTACTCGATATTGACCTAATCAAAATTCATCATAAGAATATGATAATCATGGGGACAAGATGGTGGATCTCGCAGAGCTACCTGAACTTATGTAGGTTGAGTATCAATATATCCTTGGTGAGGAAAAGGATTGGTAAGCACTGTCAGTTGATATGAAGTAGGAGGGGGAGGAGGACCTATTGTTTGTGGTCATTGAGAAGCAACTACTTGAGTTTCACATACTTGACACATCTGAGGTAAAATGGGACACTCATGAGTAAAATTTCCATATACATTGCAACAGGCACAAATTTTGTTCGTATGAAGATCCTTGCTTTACTTGGGTTGTCTGCCCTATTGCTGAGTTGCAGGATTAGGTTGGGGTCCATGAGGTTTATTGAGTGGTGGACCCTGGATACCTTTATTACCTTGGGATTGTTGGTTCTAGTTACCTTTCTTCTTGTTCATTTTCTTGGGGTTCAGGTGATTGTTTGTGGTCTACTAAACATACACTTGACCTTGTGGAGGAGGTCGTTGTTGTGCAAGAGGTGGAGTAGGTATGGGCGGCTAGGGCGTTGGTGACAAAGGGGCTGGAATACTAGGTGGTGCATATGGATAATAGGGAGATGGGGGAAAATTGGGAAAAAAACATGGTGCAATAGTTGGCCCTAGCATCTGTTGATGCAGATGGAGATATGCATATGACATGCACAATCCTGGATAAGAGTTTCCATGTGGAAGATTGGGGGACAGATAAATGTAAGAGGAATTGGTCCCTTCCTGAGGGTGACCATACTCATCATAGGTGGAGCATATGGAAGAGGTTGTGAAATGGTTCCAACTATGCCATATATGGCATCAGATTCCCCTGATGCATTAGAAGTGCTAGCCCGAGGAAGATTATGGATGACAGTATAAACATAACCTAAATGGGTGTATATCAACTCAAATTTTAACGCTACTTAGAGTGCATATTCCTCGGACTTTGGGAAGTGCGACGTGACATATTTAGTAATGGGGTCCAAAAGTAATCTGAGGAACCAATCCATATAGGCTACTTAGAGTGGATATTCCTCACACTTTGGGAAGTGCGACGTGACATATTTAGTAATGGGGTCCAAAAATAATCTGAGGAACCAATCCATATAGACATGGTCTTCAAATTAAGGAGCTCTGTAGATGCTCTTCCTTCTATGTCATTCTTGAACATGGTTGGATATGCAAGTGGCATCGGTTTGATGGAAATAAGTCAATATTTCGGTACCATCATCATAATGGAGAGGTAGCAAGATTTGCAAAAGTGGAATGAGTGGCTATTAGTTGATAAACATACCACTTAGCAGTAATTATAGTAAGAGTACATTAGAACAAACAAAGATGGATTGAGTCTTTAGTGATAGAATTGGATGAGCACCACGTATGGAATGAGGGAACATGATTAATGGGATCTTCTATAGGATTACCCTCAAACTTTGGGATGTTTTAAAGAATTCTAGTAGGCATAGCTAGCCAATTGGGATCATGGAGAAGAGGATCATTGATGAGCTAGCTAAAACTAGGGAGACTCAAACTAGCCATAAAAGGAAGAAACGGAGGAGGAGTGACCACACTTGTGGGGGTTCCGCTGATGGGGTTACCTTGGTTGGTACTTGGGTTACCACTTTGGTTTCGCACACCCACATTGGTGCCTGACATAGTGGCAGTATGGGGTTGAGAAGACATGGAATCAAAGGAAGAACTATATGAATCAATAGAATTAGAATCAGAATGATGACTCAATGGAGGACTCGGAGTGCGTACTCTAACTCGACGGGGACGAGTAATATGTCTTAATGGGAACTGAGGTTCAAGACCTCAAAGTCAAGAAAAATTCCTGGGGGGCACAATGATTTCAAGACAATATGACTCTAAGGACTGAACGGTGATGAAAGGAATAAAATAGAAACAAAGTGAAAGTAAACACCTAGTGAAGTGGTGCCAAGTATAAAATAATTATATTAATGATGTTACTCTCACACAAGAAAACACATCCTATCAAATAAAAATACCTATACCCTACAGATGGTATAAAGACTCAAAGAATCCTAAATCTAATGTTTCAAATGGCCTTCCAAAGAACTTCTTACTTGATGGAATCTCATCCCCGCAAGTAGAGTTGTCTAGAGGAAGGCAGGGTAGAGAGTGAACTACTTCCCACAACCATTTCTATAGGGTATTTCCCTAAGACTGGTCACTACGGTTACCTTCATCCCATATGGGTTGTAGATTCTTGAGCTTCTTTGTAGTCAACTAACACATGGGATTCCTTGCCACGGGTTGGTTAGCCTCGAGGAGAACCTCTAGCGTGATCACCTAGTCTAACCACCTTTGAATCGCATTTGTGATGCACTCAAGCTTTGGACTATGGGATGTTGAAGGATTTTAAGCTCCCTAATATTTCAAATTCTGTGTCTTAATGAAAGTTATCAATGGGTGTTATTGGAATCTTATCCCACCGATCCTACATCCAAACTACAAACGTTGTTTGGCCCTAGTGTCCAAGTGGGCTTAATCTATGCAGGTTATATTATTAAGGTGTGGTGTTTCAAGTCTTGGATTGTCGGTGTTAACCAAGCTCACATTTTCTTAGGGTGTGAGTCTGTGAAAATAATGTATCAAGTGGATGAGTTAATTGAGAATTTTGGCGATCCCATGTGTTGGTGAAAATAAAGTGATGAAATACTGTAAATAATGATGAAAATAACAAAAAATAAATAGCCAATGAAGCACACAAAACTCCACCCAAAAATGTTATCAAGTAGCTAAGCAAGAGAGGACAAACAATCTACTCAAAGAAAAATAAAATTCCTAAAAGACCTAATGTCAAAGGGACTCAGATCTAGAGGTATTAATCTGTTGTAAATGGTGCAAACAAATAGCAAAAATTAGAGGTGAAAAATGTTACCAAGGATAAGTATGAAGCTCCAAAACCTACGATACTCAAGTGGATCCTAAGGAGGAAGGAAAAACCCAAACTCTAAAGGGTGAAAAGGTAAAATAAACCTATCCAAAAGTGTTGAAAAGTAATGGATCAGAATCTGAAATTCAGTGGTTGAAAATGCTAAAATCGTACACTCGTCACTCAACTAATCTCTTCCTAACAATGTGGACGTGTACAATAAACAATAGGGGGGTTTTTACTTAATAAGAATGAAAAATTAAGAGAATATAGGCCTAGGGGAGACTAAAAACATAGATACAGTACCCTTCCTAGTCTACAGATAGCACTCTTGGCAAATCTCAAAATCCTCTGAAGTTTTTTCTGGAAATATTCAAAAACATACATATGGACCTAAAACAGTGGAAAATGCAATTTTTTGGCCAAAACATGTGTTCTGGAACACATATCTGGGGATGAAAAGTGCATTTTTCTTCCAGGACTCTTAGTCAAAAGATCTCGCATAGATTTTGTCATATTCTTCTTAGATGGTACATGTGACATGCAGAAAGGACCAAAAAACCACTAAAATCCAAAAATTTGAGAAAAAATCAAATAATATTATAAATAGAAATTGAAGGCTAAAAATAACTGCAGAAAACCCTAAAATTTACTGAAACTTGAGTCACCCAAGAACATTGTTATCACACCATTGGAGTCGCCATTTGTTGAGGACAACTGTAGCTAGGCCCAGTGGAGTCGTCATTTGTTAGTGTGAAATTTTTTGGAAGGTGTACCAAAAACACTTCACTTAAGTCACTAGGTGACAAGTAACCCTAAAAATAATTTGTGGCTACTTACGCTTCAAATGCACAATAAAAAGTGGAAAAACCTACAACAAAAATAACATATACGATGCAAAACAACAAACAACAATATAAATATCCAATGTAATAACCCAAACGGAAAGACTTTAAAATGAATAAATATTTTTTGATAACAGTTGGCGAAGAAGATCTAGAAAAAGGGTCTACAAATCCTACTCTATGGGATGGGTCCTTTGATTTCCTTAATGGTTCAATAATTGATTCTCTCTCTCAATGTGTGAAAAACCCAAAAAAATGTGAAGAACTCAAATTGGAGCTCAAAAGAAAAGAGACGATAATGGTGACGATGATAATGATCATGGTGAAGAACGAATGTAAAACCCTCCTATTTATAACAAACTATTGAGTTAATATTGAAAATGGTGAATTATAAAATAATATTTACCAAATCAAGATCTAACCACTAGTAATACTTTATTATATTTTTTGGAGAGGGCAAAGATATTCAAAATGGTCAAATATATTTGTTTAGGAATAATTAACAAATAAAATGATTTATTAATTATTTCATGAGGATTAAGAACGACAGGAAAATAAAATAACTATTAAATAGTGATTTAAAAATTCTTCCAATAATGAAAATAAGGAATAATAAATAAATAAATAGTGATTTATTTAATTATTCCTAGGAGATTTAGTCAAATGTGACAAGGAATAATTATAAGACAATTATCTATTAATTATTCCTAGAGTAAATTAAATAAATAATGATTTATTCAATTCTTCTGATGGGTTTTTTTTATTTTAATCAGAAAGTAATTTAATAAAAATGGTTTACTAAATTATTTCCCATGGTGAAAGTGATTTTACTATGGTAAAAATAATCCTACATGGTGTATTTCAATCCACCTAGTTAGAAATAGCTAGGTGATCATTTTTTGTTGATAACACTAGTAGTGCATTGGTCCATCTCTTACCTCAAATATCCAGAAGGACCACATTCCAAACAAAAATTTCTTACATGATCTATGAAATATCCATTCCAAAAGAAGTCGAAGTAAAAAATCATTTGTGAACTAGATTTCGAGATATTATTCTTATTTCGCAACAGATTCAAAATAGAAGTGGTTACCTTCTACAACAATATTTCATCCTTCAAAGACCTAGGACACATAATGAGTGGCCAGGATAAAATCCCAGTCTCAAACAATTATCTATTAATTATTCCTAGAGAAAATTAAATAAATAATGATTTATTCAATTCTTCTCATGGGGTTTTTTATTTTAATCAGAAAGTAATTTAATGAAAATGGTTTACTAAATTATTTCCCATGGTGAAAGTGATTTTACTATGGTAAAATTAATCCTACATGGTGTATTTCGATCCACCTAGTTAGAAATAGTTAGGTGATCATTTTTTGGTGATAACACTAGTTGTGCATTGGTCCATCTCGTACCTCAAATATGTAGAAGGACCACATTCAAAACAAAAATTTCTTACATGACCTATGAAATATCCATTCCAAAAGAATTCAAAGTAAAAAATCATTCATGAACTAGATTTTGAGATATTATTCTTATTTCGCAACAGATTCAAAATAGAAGTGGTTACCTCGTAGAACCATATTTCATCCTTCAAAGACGTAGGATGCATAATGAGTGGCCAGGATAGAATCCTAGTCTCAAATTTTCAAGAATTGATTATGACTACAATCAGTACAAAATAATATGGCGGGATTTGTTATACAAAGATAATCTGAGGAAAAATTATACTAGATTTGTAAAATTTGGGTGAGTAAACACTTTACCTTCTGGGTAATGTCTTGAATGGATGTTAGATTGGTGGAAGACATCTCGCCTAAATTTTAGTGCAATGGACCCTTATATAATTAAATATGAATACAAATCTCTTGAAGTCCCAATTTAGAAATTAAACATCTATATGAATGAGAACTCATGGATCAAATACATGCAATGGATACTTTTCTTTATAATCATTGGCAATAGCTTGTCAAGATGAGATTATTTGTGAATAATTTGCAATGAACGCCTATTATAATTTGAAAAATATATTAAAAATCTTAAGATACATTGTTACTTAAAGACTCAAAGTCAAATAATAGACATATACATATTCGAAATGATATTGAATGGAGAGGACATAGCCCTCTCCCAGTCAAAATGTATGTTATGATCTGAAAATATCTAATCATAGTACAATGTATCCCAAGATTTTGAATAGATTTTACAGATTATGAGAGGCATTCCTTGAATATTTTGTATAGACAATCGCATGTTGACAAGCCATCGATGATGATTATAAAGCAAAGTATCCATTGCATTTATTTCATCCATGACTTCTCTTTCATGCATATGTTTAATTTTTAAAATTGGGACCTCAAGAGATTCATACTCGACTTCCATTATATAAGGGTCCACTACACTTTGATTTAGGCTAAATGTCTCCCACCAATACTTAAACCATTTAGGATGTCATCCAGAAAGTAAAGTGTTTACTGACCCAAAGTTTACCAATGTAGTATATATTTTCCTCAAATTATCTTTATATAACATATCCCATCATAAGTTTTTGAATTGGTCATAGTCATAGTTAGGTCCTAGAAATTCGAGAGTGGGATTCCATCCTAGCCTCTCATTATACATCATGGGACATTCAAGGCTAAAATATTGGTGTACAAGGCCACTTCTATTATTCTTCTGTTACCAAACAAGATAAATAAAAATATATTGAAATCTAGTTCATAAATTATTTCCTAAAACTTAAAGACACATTTCATTTACAGAAGAAGAAATATAATTTATTGATACTTGAGGACTATCAATATGCCTTTTTCGGGCATAATCGTCTCTAAAAAAACTATTTACTTCCATACCTCTCAAGGAAATATTAGTACAATTTAGTTGTTCACTAATATTCTAAATTCTGGTGTATGTTCCACTCAAGGGGACTTCTACTTTTAATAACAATGGTATCACTTTTGATTGTTTTTTTTTTCATCAATAATGATTCCTTTGCAAAGGGGAAAATAAAATTTAGATTCCATTTTTCTCCCATTTGGACTCTTTGATTTATGTTTTGGAGAAATGGCTTCAGTATATTGTCTTTTCTCCCCACTATCCATCATCTAAATATAATCATAAATTTGTTTTTTCTTCCATTCATAGGAAGAAATCAAAGAATATTCTTGTGACATATTTTTCCATTTTTGTACTAGGATTCTCTTATTTTCATTACAAATTGAGGGATTAAATTATTTTGT
Source organism: Pinus tabuliformis (assembly GCA_031772625.1). Classification (NCBI taxonomy): domain Eukaryota; kingdom Viridiplantae; phylum Streptophyta; class Pinopsida; order Pinales; family Pinaceae; genus Pinus; species Pinus tabuliformis. The sequence goes on from CM062817.1 coordinate 1,335,445,325, forward strand.
CGAGGATGAGTATATAGGTCCTACTTTGTCATATTTTTCATCCATTCGAGACCAACTTACCACTTATAACAACCTCTTATCATGGAAAATAACTATTTCATTTATGGTATTGTAGGTTTTTGCATTCCTAGACAGAGCAGATCTTTAAATCGACATTATGGAATTATATTGTGTCCTAGATCTTTATATCCTATCCCATACCTTGGAGTACCAAGTTTCCTAAAAAAATTTAACATTTCTGTAAACCTCGGGTCTTCCTTTACAAAAGAATGCATAATTAAGATATGATCATCATCAGGAAAAATTATATTTTTAAATTCAGGATGTGGACATGATTCTTGCGTAGTTGAACTAGGAGGACGAAAATCTGTTCTTTAATTTTTATTTTGGTGTTCAAATGAAATAGCATTTTCACCACGATTGGCTGTAAAACTCTGTAAAGATATGGGAGTAGAGAAATCAATAAAAACAATTAATTAGGGATAGTAGTTGAGTGATTTGGATAAAATATAAAGTTTTTAATGAGAATAGGATGAGTTTGCAATATGAGGGAATTAAATAATTACACAAGAAGGTGATTCTCTAATAACTGAAGAAGTAATAGAATGTCTCTTTGGGACTATCGGGACATCAACAATGTAGGTTCTTTGGAAAGAGAGATACTCCCACTTTATAATTTGATGTTCCATCTTCTAGTTTAAAGGATTTGTTAGGAGTAGAATACTATACTGATATCCTTAGCTTGGACTGTGTAGCATTGTAGGATACATAGTGCTTGTATGTATGAAACATCCTCAAGTCTAGATGGAAATGTTAGTCGTCTTGGCTTTCATGCCAAAACCAGTGGTTTTGATTTTAAGTTCAAGGATGTCCCCTAGATGTTCATGAAAGGAATATACTAATAAGTTTGGATAATAGTCAAACCAAATGGGACCATTAGAAAATGGAGCCACTACTCCTCCAAGTAATGAATATGTAAATGTATGATGCGTGAGGTCTCTTATAGTGCATAAAACATAGATATTAATACCTTTATGGAGTACAGAATATATCACAACTCTTATGAATCTGATATGTAGATAGCTTGATCCATGTTTCTTTGCCTCTTTCTGTATCTATCTGGATATGGTTTGGGTGACATCATAGTTTTGCTTCACTTGGGAGACAGACTCACTGCCTATCACTCTACTAATAACTTTAAGATGAAAATAATTTAAATCTACATAAACACTAGAGGGAGAAATAACTGGTAATTTCCATTAAGCTTGTGGTTTATATTCAACTACTTCTATTGAAGAATTGTTCACAAAATATTTATGAAAACTATGAAGGAAACTTTCAAGACCACAACTTGAATACTCCTCAAGATTATTTATATTTTTAAAAGAGACTGATACAAAAATTTTCTCGATTATTTATCACAAGAATTGAAATGTACCTTAATTAAATGGTTCTAATACAAATTTATTTGGTAGATCCTTCCTTCGATTAATACTAAAACTTGACTGTTACTCTCCTTCTTTCTTTACACGAGCTTGTACGTGAACTCCTACAAAAAACCTTCACACAAGTTCTTAATTCCTCAAACAAGTTGATCACAATGCTTCTTTCACTTTAACGTGAGAAACAACAAGAAGTTCTCATAAAAATATAAGTGAAATTCAGATGAACTTTTGATGAACCTAAAAAATGAATTTAAGAATTCAAATATTTTAGGCACAAAATGACACATAAACTGAATTTATGTTATGCTTTGGAATGCAAATATATAGCAAAATACAAAATTATAGACTCCACTCTTCCTAAGAGTTCCACCACTTTACATTCACATGTAGCTCATAAGTCCATATGTGCAAGATTTTCAAACTCTAAGCTTGTCAAGATTTAAAAATATAAAATAAAAATTAGATAGAATTCTTATTTAGTTTTAGGAAGAAACTTTAACAACAAGTACTTAAGAGAATAATTATAATTAATCCTTTATATGAATCATTCTAGTTAGTCATTAGACTAACTTATGATAAGAATAAGCTAGCTCATAATATATGATATTAACAAAACCTTTCCCTAAGTTTAGCATGTTAGACGAAATTTGCATAAAATTTCAAAGAATTAAGACACTATTAAATCTTATTAAACAATGGTTTCAGATCAAAAATTTACACTATGTTTAAACATAATATACCATCACAATATGGGGAAAATAGGTTGTACTTAAGATCGATGGTCATAACTTGAATGTGAATTGTTCAATGCTCTACTTGGAGGATCGGGTCCTAGTGTAAGTTCACGCTATATAATTTATTCTTAAAAATGTATAAAATTGTTCATTTAGTGTGTAATCTTAATATGAAACTAGGACAAACAAGGTTTACCCATATATATTGAGCTTCTTCCATCTCATCGCTTGATTGAAATAAAATTTAAAAGTATTACAAGTATGTTAAAATTTTACAATTAATTAAATTTTATTAGTTTTTTATTAATTTTATTTTATTTAAAATTATTTTATATATATATATATATATATACCCAAGTTCAATATTTCATATCACGACATTTTTTTTTTACCTATAACAAGAACTTAACTCCACACCTGTTATTGTTGGATGGCCACGAAGGATGCTAGAGTCATTGTTCCATCCTTATCAAATTACATTGGATATGATATCAAAGGTATATCGTTCTCGTTACAAACATTAAAGTTTGGGAATCCATGGTTTTAATACATGAGGACTTCCCATATGATTTTATTTTTATATTCATTTGGCACCTTATACTATATTGTCTTGTTTTATATTCATTGGGAAGCTTATATTATATTATTTTGTTTTATCTCCACTAGGCACTTTATATTATTGTGTTGTTTTATATTCATTGGGAAGCTTATATTATATTATTTTGTTTTATCTCCACTAGGCACTTTATATTATATTGGCACCTTAAGCGAGATGCTATATTTACATGCAAAAACCCTAAATGTTTCCCTTCACACCTACGTGTTCCACCACTATCTTATATTATATGTATTCTAGTTACTATATGGTGTTATGGGTGGAACGTTGAGGTTGGTTCCACGACCTATGTGGTTAAAAGACCTTCCAATTCATATTTCCAAGAAGGGTTTGGCCATGTGACGGTGAGACAGTGGAACTATGCTCGACTACCACACATCATTTCCCATTTTCTCCAGATGTACATCGGTCATGTCACAATCATCCAACAGAGGATCCAGGTCCTGGGTAGATCAACGATCATCCTCATGCCTGGGTAATCCTAATCCATTTTCCTTCATCCAAAGACTTCCCTTGCATCATTCACGGATTTGGAAATGAGGCTGCACTAGAGATGGTTTCATCACTTTCCACATAGGTGGTCATATTTTGCAGCCGCCTAGGGTAACAATCCCCTAGCTTCGTGCAATGCTACCTCTCATCCAACTATCAGGTGATTATCGCCAAAGCTACTCTACTACTTTAAATTTTCATTCTACGCTCTTCTATTTAGGTTAATTTCCATTTCACTTGACATGGATAGCTAATTTAAGAATTGCCTGGGGTTTCAAGCCTCACCACCATTTTTCAAACCAGGCATTTCTCTCTAGTGGCGGCGTCTCAACCAATTTACCACGCAGAAAATCATCTCTTATGGAGGGTAATTAGGGAAATCTCTTTAATCTTTCATGGAACCTAGTATTCGGAAGGGTTTCTGGGTCAACTCCATTTCCAGGAAAATACAGGTTTTTTTATTATTTTGGGTCTTTGCGTTTTTGTTGTTTTTTTCATTATGGTTTCTTCTTTCTGAATATTAGTAGCTTCTCTTGCAGGTGTGACCCTTGTTTTTGGCGACCAAGAGAGAGAATTTATTGTTTTCCATACTCAAGAATTCTACCTTTAAGTGATTTGCCACCATCTTGAATCTCCATGTTACCGTTTCGTTCCTTTATTTCGGTTGATTGATTTAAATTCAGGGTTTCATTTTTCTTTTCGGGTTACTATTTGGAGTTGGATAGTTAGGCCATTAACCCTGTGCTTCGTTATTGTAGCGTACCCTCTTCATTCGCTAGTGGGGTGCTACCCATACTGTTCCTAGACATTTAAGAACGACTTTCTCTGGAGGGTTTGTAGAGGTAATCTCTGAATTTATTTTCAATTAGTTTCTTACCTCTTCTTTTCTCTACTTAATTATGGCACCACATTTTTTTACATGGTAGTGGTTTTTGTGGTATATGCAGGTGGATCTTTCTCGCCCTTCACTACTACTTGGCATTCCCTTCCGATTTGGCTTCATTGCTCAAGAATTGACCTTCGCCTCCTCACATGTTGGTCCCCTGTTTCACAAATGTGGCATTTATGGTCGGATTTGGACACTAACTTATTCTGAGTGTAATATCATACTCAAATCCATGTTATGGTTGCTAGAATTCTCAATCCGCAGCATCCCTATACTTTCCAGTGAATAGGCAGAGCACTCCTCATTGTAATCTATCATTTTTTTTATGGACAGTGATGAGGTCTTAACCTCAGCTTTTTAACCATGACATGAATTTCACCATGATTCTAGTATATTATAGTTACAGTGTCTGAGTGATGGCAAGTTTTATGTTCATTTATTTTAATTATAGGAACCTTCGAATGACATAAAATTTTCTATGGTTTAATTTTTATATCTCTCTCTGTGCATATCTATATATATATATATATATATATATATATATATATATATATATTTTGTAATTTCTCGAATCATATGTATGTCGATAGCTTATAGGGTGTGAATCCCCTTCTATGGTTGTTATTCTTAATTTTTGTCAATAATGACATTCTTCCATTAAATTCACCACAGGAATGTGAAATGTCTTCTAGTTCCACTTAGTTTTGATTTTGTGTTCCCAATTTGTGGAAATGTGTGGTGGTTATAATTTTCCTTCTGGTAAATGATTTATACTGAAACTAGTTAAAGTTAATTCGATGTAAAATTTATGTTCAAATGTATATATATACTAGTGAGGCAATCAGAAAAGACTAGTATGCCTTCCAGTTCGAGTTGTTTTGGTTAGGAACGTGATCCCATTCTAATGTTTTCCTACTTCATATAATATAGATTGAGTATGAATTATACAACAGGGTAGTCTACTTACTCACATGATTTTTTTCTAATTTTTCTTTGATCTATGTCTACTACCAGGTAGTGGTCCTTGTTAATACTCATTTAATGTATTTGTAATGTACAATTCTCTATTTAACTTGGTATGGTTCTATTCAGAATTACTAGTAGAATCTAGTGGTAGCTACTAGCATAATGTAGTTCACCGAACTGCCTCTCATCATATTTTTCTTCTCCACTTACTAGTCTGATACTTCCATCTAGCTTATGTTTTTGTTCTCTCCTTATAAATTGAAGGAAAACTTCATTAGACAACCCAATTCACATGCTAATTATTTACTTTGTTCTTATCATACTTGTATTAAAACACGATTAATTTACAATTGTAATTCACCTACATACCTTCATGTATTCGATTTCACCTACTAGTTCAACACACTTAGTATCCATGCACTAAGTAATTTCAGGACTCCATGATCCTTTGTATATGCAACATAACATTACAGTAACTGGTACTGTAGATTTTCTATCTTGAGTTCAATTTCCCCTATAAATCCCACTAAGGATTTTGACTCTACACTAATATGTCATCTAATATTTTTCCCATAGAGGTATCATCTATATCTCCTCACAGTCAAGTTTGGTAATTGCTAACCAATCCAAAAAATCAAAGTCATAGAAAATATATTATACCACTTACACATAACCATTTAGAAGCTTCAAATTTCACTGCTATTTTCTTTTGTTGGCTATCTATTTTATTACAGATTCATGCAAATCCATTTCTTCTATACATTACATCATGCAGTTGGTACTCATAATTTAATCATAAGAAACAGTTTATGAAATCACCCATCCTAATTCAACAACTTAAAATAAATACATGATGAACAATACAAAAACAATAGTAATCACGAACTTCTAACTAATATCTTAGCTAGAAAATGCAATGTTGGAAATGATGTTCCTCCCAACCATGAACCAAATACCCTTATTCCCCCTAAGCTACAAAGTTTTTTCCTTCCTTCAACAAACTCTTGCTGATTCCAAATTCATGTCTCACATACATCATTGTTAGTAGATGTTTCTCTTGCAACGTCCTGCCTTTCAAGGGTCTACTTATCCTCTTATCCTAAGTTGTTTCCTCTTTTCCTTAAAAAGAGTAAGAAAATATGTTTTTTTCTTCAATAACTCAAAAATTTATTTTTCTCTACCACAAATTTATTCCCCGAGTATTTATCTTCAAATGAGTGGATAATTATTTGAATATCGAATTTTTAGATTCACAATCTTCCTTTTCCCACATTTTTCAGCGTAAAATCTCAATTATTTATTATAGGAATCTAATCTACATTCAATTTTTCTTTCTAGTGACCTCCATCTAGTTACAACACGAGTTTTTGGAACATATAACCATACAAGTATTTACATGAAGAAGAGGGTATTACAATTTCCCCCTCTAAAAAAACATCTTCCTCAGCGTTTAATTTATTATTACATGTCCAAGTATATTTACTCAAAAAAACCTAGGTACGCTTCCTTCATAGAATCTTATTGCTCCCACATAGCCTCCTCAAGAGTAAAGTGACTCCATTGTACTTTAACCTGATCGACGACTCGATTCTGGAGCACAGTCTCTCTCTGATCCAAAAAATGAAGTGGCTCAGGTAGGAAGTCTCCTTTGGGTTCCACCTGTATCACATTCCAATCAACCACATGAGAATTATCATGGACATATGTTGTTAATAATGATACATGAAATATGTTATGCACTCTAATATGAGCAGTCAGAGTTAGTTAATAAGCTACAGATCCAGCTCTATCTTGGACTTCGAAAGGTCCATAGTAACACGGGGCCAACTTAGGACAAGTTTTGGTTTAGAGTGTGCTCTTTCGGGGTTTTACTCACAAAAATACACGATCCCCAACTTTGCATTCCTTATGCACAATTTTCTTATCTGCATAGAACTTTTGTCGGCCTTGAACTACTTTGGCAAATTATCCTCACCCAGTGCTCCACTTCCCGTAATGCATCCTATCCTAAACGTAGTTTATCCTCTAGATGGTTCCAGTTAAGAGGTGTATGGCATTTTCTACCATACAAGGCTTCAAAAGACTCATTTTAATGCTAGCTTGGTAGCTATTTTTATAGGAAAAATCTACTAAATGCATAAAATATTCCAATTTTTTATTTTGGTGTATGGCATATATTCTCAAGATATCTTCAAGGATCTGATTCATTCTTTTTATTTGGCCATCTATTTGCAGGTGATATGTGGTAATTAATTTTAGTTGTGTACCCAGTCCCCCAAACAGCCCCTTCTAGAACTTGGAAGTAAACTTTGGGTCTTTGTTTGATACAATAGCTTTTGGTACTTTGTGCAATTGAAAGATGTCCCACATAAAAACACTAGCTATTTAAGCGGTCCCAAAACTGGACTTTAAAGGTGTAAAATGAGCTTCCTTCATCAACGCATCTAATAATACCATAATAGAGTCATGATGGTCTTCTTTTCAGTGTAATCCGATAATAAAATCTATAGAAATGGTTTCTCACTTCCACTATGGTACGGGTAAAGGATTTAACAATCCCACAGGATGTTGATGTTCAACTTTAGCCTACTGGCATTCAATGCATTTATTTAAATATTCTACCACATCCCTTTTCATGCCCGACTAAAATAAATTTTTTCTTACTCCAATCAGAATTTTATGGTATCTAGGATGTCTTGCATAGGGTGTGTTGTGGTACTCATCTAGTATTGTCTGTTTTAATGTACTCTCACTGGGTACATATATCCTATTTTTATATTTAAGTATTTTTTCCGTAGTTTTCACATATCCAAATACCCATTTTGGTGGCAATTTCTACTAAAGTTCCTAATATTGAGGATCTTGGGGTATAACTTGTTTAATTTGTTCCAAAATTCCTATATTTACTTTACTGGTAGTCACTCCTAGCACTAGATGTGCATGTCTACTCAAGGCATCTACCAACTTATTCTCCTTCCCTTCAATATGCTTAATTTCAAAATAAAAGTCACTAAGGAACGCCAGCCACCTTACTTCTATTGCACTCAGATCCAACTGAATGAAAAAGTATTTTAGACTAAGGTGACCAATTAAAAAGGTAAACTTAGACTGAGGTGACCAATTAAAAAGGTAAACTTCTTTCGCAAAAGGTAATGTCTCCATTTTTTAAGTGCATGTATTACTGCTGCCAATTCCAAGTCATACAAGACATAATTTTTCTGATGTACTTTCAGTTTGTTGGATCCATAAGCTATCACTGCATTAGCTTCCATGAACAGTCCCCCGATCCCCTCCAAACATGCATATGTACATATTGTGAATGGTTTATCTGGATCTATAATTTTAGTATAGGGGTTATGGTCAACAATAGCTTCAGCCTATCAAAGCTTTCTTGGCACATGGGTGTCAATTCAAACTTCACCCCCTTTTTCTGTAAGGAAGTGATGGGATGTGATAGTTTGGAAAAGGCTTCTATAAATCAATGGTAGTAAGCTACAATCCTGATAAAGGAATGCACTTCTGATATGTCTATGAGTACCAACCAATTCATAATAGCTTTGATTTTCTTTGGATCCACAACTAATGCTTCCCTGGAAATAATATGCCCCAAATACTGAACTCTATCCTTGTAAAATTCACACTTGCTGAGTTTGGCATACAATCGATGCTCCCTTAAGGTTTGAAGTACTATCTCAAGTGTTCCTTATGTTTTTCCTCACCTTTGGATAAATCGGTATGTCGTCTATAAACACTAACACAAATTTATCCAAATACGGATGGAGTATGGTATTCATCAGAGACATAAATGTTATTGGTGCATTTGTGAGGCCAAAAGGACATACCACAAAATCATAATGGTTGTATCTTGTCTTGAAAGTTGTCTTGTATATGTTGGAATATAATCCTAACATCTACATTTATTTTTTATCCTAAGTATCCTTGACTTAGCCACATGCACTAAAAATCATGTTCACAATTGTTTTCTGGTAAACTAGCTTGGTGGACCAACTTTCCCTTCTTTTTTTCCTTTAAAGGCTTAATATTATGGAAATATTGGTGCAACCACCTTCCTAAACCATTTAGACATCTAAGTGAATGTTCACACTTAACCACACCTCATCCACTTGAGTTATTTGAGGATTGGCATCCCACATGAATATTCCCCCTTAAATCAAGGGATTTGGTCCCCAGACCATTTTAGCATGTTTTAAAGTTACCTTCCTTGGGAAATGCACCCCTCCTCATGCTTTCCTCATGGCTGATAGTTGGTATAGGTTGTCTTGAGTCATTGCTGTTATTTTAGGCCTCCCTTTAGCTTTTCTTAGCCTTTTCTCGTTTTTTACTAGTTTTTTCTTCCTTCTTCATTTTATGAGGATCTTTTATTTATTGTACCTGAGTACCTAACATGGCACCTTGGCCGGGACTCAGTTTAGATAAGTGAGTTAAGATGAAGGGGGGGTGTTGGAAGGACTGTTTGGCAAGCAGGATGAAATGGGAGTGCATCAATTAGATAATGAACTCATATCCCTCAGTCCAACTCATTTTAGCAACCTGCAAGAATACTTCACCAAGTTTAAATCCCTCCTCATTGAACTTGATGCATGTGGAGTCAAGAAAGTGGAAGATCAACTCATCCTTTCGATTCTCTCAAAATTAGGCCCCAAATATTTTGTATTTGTATCATCTTTTCAAGCATCTAATTTGACACAGGAAAAATGGACTCCATTCGACTAGTTTTAGCCATTGCTGCTTCTCGCAGATGGGAAGTTCATCACATGGATGTGAAGATTGCATTTCTTAATGGATATCTCAAGGAGGAGATTTATATGGAGTAGCCAAAGGGATACATTCAGAACTCTTCCCTCATTTGCATATTAAAGAAATCTTTGTATGGCCTAAAATAGGCTCCGAGCACGTGGTATGCAAAGATGGATTCTTTCCTACTTTCCATTGGATTCATTCGGTGAAAATCTGATCCGAATGTTTATTTGCTGCAACATGATCATTCCCTTTTTCTGATATTACTTTATGTAGATGATTTACAGATGACAGGGAACCTTACCTCAGCTATTGATTCAGCAAAATCACCATTGCGCGATCGATTTTCCATGATAGATTTGGGACTGTTGCACTACTTTCTTGGTCTTGAAGTTTCCTAGTCTACTTTAGGGATCAATACGGCACAGTCTAAGTATGCATCAGATCTACTTGACCACTTTCAGATTATAGAATGCAAGCTAACAACATCTCCCTTTCTTCCAGGCATTAGATTTGAGGATGCAGGTACTACACCTTTGGTTGACAGTACACTATATCGACAGTTGGTTGGGAGTTTGTTGTATCTTACTCACACCCGACCTGATATATATTTTGCAGTAGGAGTTTGTTCTAGATATATGCAGGAGCCCCATGAGCTTCAGTGGAAAGCTGCAAAGGGAATCCATAGATATCTGAAGGTACTTCTAGTTTTGGTATCTTTTATGTTGCAGATTGCCCACTTTCACTGATTAGGTACACAAATTATGATTGGGCTAGCGATGGTACAAAAAGAAAGTCCACCTCTGGTTATGTTTTCAGATTTGGTTCAGGGCCTTTTTATGGTCTAGCAAGAAGCAATCCATGATTACTTTATCTATAGCCGAGGCAAAGTATAGAGGTGTAATGTATGCAGCTACACATCCTATTTGGTTGCAGGGGCTTCTCTCTGAGTTTGGTATTCAGTATCCACTTCTGACTGTCATATTTTGTGACAATAAAGGGTCCATTTAGATATCGACTGATCTAGTTCAAAGGCAGAGGACCAAGCACATCAAGGTTCACATGCATTACATCCACGAGCTAATCCGTGACCGAGTCATATCACTGCAGTACTGTCCCATTCAGCAGCAGGTTGCAGACATCTTCACCAAGTCTTTCATTGAAAATAAATTTTCGGAATTGAGAGCTATGCTTCCAATGGTTGAGATAACCGCATAGGCCCTTCTGGCCACTTAGCCCTTTTTTCCTCTCTTTTTTTCGGATGGGGGGTGGGGTTCCCATGAGATTTTCCTTCTTTCTTCATTTTATGAGGATATTTTATTTATTGTACCTGAGTACCTAACATGGCATCTTGGCCAGGACTCGGTTTAGATAAGTGAGATAGGTTGAAGGGGGGGGGTGGTGGTGTGTTGTAATATAATCCTAACATCTACATTTATTTTTTAGCCAAGTATCCTTGACTTAGCCACATGTACTAAAAATCATTTTCACACTTGTTTTTTGGTAAACTAGCTCGGTGGACCAACTTTCCCTTGTTTTTTGCCTTTAAAGGCTTAATATTATGGAAATATTGGTCCAACCACTTTCCTAAACCATTTATACATCTAAATGCATGTTCACAGCTAACCACACCTCATCCACTTGATTTATTTGAGGATTGGTGCCCACATGAAGATTCCCCCTTAAATCAAGGAATTTGGTCCCCTGGACCATTTTAGCATGTTTTAAAGTTGCCTTACTTGGGAAATTTGCCCCTCCTCATGATATATTCATGGCTGATAGTTTGCATAGGTTGTATTGAGTCATTTTTTCTATTTTAGGCCTCCCTTTAGCTTTTCTTAGCCTTTTCTAGTTTTTTACTAGTTTTTTCCTAGTTTTCTAGATTCAAATATTTTTATATAACCACCTCTCTTTGGGATTAGAGGGTTGGTTGCTCATGTATTACTATTGTTAATTAATTTAATACCTTGATTTTATGGATCAAATTCTTTCTCTCCTCTCTTCAATATCAACAAATTACTTGTGTTTAATTTAAATAGAATTCTAGATCTATTGGAGTTTCTGCAGGAATTCTACAATATATGTCTTCATTCTTGATTTGTAACTAGTGGTAACCAATAGTCAGATCGATCTTTGAGAATATGATTTCCCTTATCACATGATCGAACAAATCATCTATTCATGGTAGTGGATATTTTTTCTTAACTGTTAACTTATCTAACTAAATATAATCAATACATATTCTCAGGGTACGATATTTTTTCTTAACAAAAAGTATCGGTGCCCCCATGGGGAGACACTAGGTCGTATATACCATTTATTAATTCATTCCTGTAATTGCATTTTTAATTCCAATAATTCTAATTTACTCATCTTGTAGGGTTCTCTAGACACTAGAGCTACCGCATGTACAAATTCAATGGTAAAATATATGTCTCTATGTGGGGGTAATCCCAGAATTTCTTCTAGAAAGACATCTTGAAATTCTCTAGTCATAGGTAAAATGCTCAATGTTTCTTTCTCTGTCAGCTATTCATTAGTTTCTATGTGTGCCAAATACACCTGGCATGCTTTCCCAGTACACCTTTTTAACTGTAATGTTGTGATCTGACAAACTGGCACCGGTTTTGATTTCCCTCTAATTAACCAATTATGTCCCTCTGGATCTACACATTAAAGTATTTTTTCTACATAGTTTATCATAGCACCCTTGTTTTCTAACCAATCCATGCCTATTAGTATGTGATATGATCCCAAAGGAAGAATATTTGGATCTATTAGTGTGAAATAACCATTTAGATTAATACAACATTGTTTTGTTTGACTAGTGACTCATCTCTTGGTACTGGTTGCTAATTGTACCAGCCAGGCATTCCTGAATTTCTTAGTTTTTAACTTACATTTTTCTACCATTTGCAGGCTAATATAACTCAGAATAGCTCCAAGATATATTAATACAAAGACAATATGGCTCAAGATAGTATCTTCAATTTCAATCATGGTGGACTAGTGCTCAACTTGCCTATCTTCCAGTGTCATGCTGATTCTACGAATGTTCTGAGCCATGTCATTAACATTTGATTCTTCTTGAATGGTTTGAATATTTGGGACTGATCTTGCGTTATGTGGGTAGTATCTGAGTAAGTGCGACTCCCCACAACCCCAACACGTTAATGGTTCACGCTCATTGGTTCCACCATTACTCTTACTATTTAACTCCATAGGCTTCGATCCTGTAAAAGACTATGTTGGGAGAGTGACATTCCCTTAGCCAACCTTCTTCTTTTGGTGATCTTTGCTGATATTTTTCAGGTAAGGAGGCTTCTACTTCTTAAAATGCCTTGTTGGGTTATTTTTATCCTTATTCTACCAAGCCTTTCCATTATCATTTATGTTCCTAAACTGTTGGTAACAAACCCTAGATTTCCTTACTGTTTCATCCATGGCTTTTGGCTGATTGAAATCAATTCCCTCCTTATATGAAAGTAGTAAATAGTTCAAATATAGTTGTATTTTGGGCTTTTCCTCCTTAATATACGGTACATAGCACAGGAAATGAGTGAGCTCTTCCACAAATTCATCCATGGACAATTGTCCCAGCTTCATCTAATGGAATTCTTTAGCGCGATCATCATAATAACATTCACTTAAATAATGCACATTAAAATGATTTTGAAATTATTCCCACGATATAGTCTTCTCTTCTAGCTGATGTATGCTTTTGACCTCTTCCCACCACAAGGTAGATTTCCCTTGTAACCCGTAAATGGCCAATCGAGCCTTCAAATGAATTTCATATTCATACACCTGATAATATTTGATCATGTTTAGTAATGAGACCTTTGCACCTTCTTCCATTTCCCCATGAAAGGTGGGGGGTTTAACCTTCATGAATTCACCATGTAACTCAACCTTGTTTTTTCCCTTCTATGCCTTTGGGGACGTCCGATATGACTCCCCTCCACTTTTTGTTTTTTTATTCTATTGCCAACTTTTTCCTCTTTTTTCTTTCCATCTCGATGCTTTTGTGACTAGATTTCATCATCCATTCTCGAATCATCTTCTCTTGTTCTGCACTAGCTCTCAGTAATTGCTCATTACTGCTTCTTAACTATAATATTTCCTATTCTAGAATCTTCACCAGATCTGCTAGCTCCGAGGGAAGTGAAGTACTTCCTTCCCCTAATTCAATATACAACTCCTCACCTTCCCTATTCGTTGGAGGCACCCCTTCCGACATCTTGTAGTTTTCTGATCACTAGTACCTTATAACCCACACAAGAGTCATTAACAACTTACATGGTTTAATACCAATAACGAGAACTTAACTCCACACATGTTATTGTTGGATGGCCACCAAGGATGCTAGAGTCACTATTCCATCCTTATCAAATTACAGTGCAAAAGATATCAAAGGTATATTGTTCTGGTTAGAAACATTAAAGTTTGGGAATCCATGGTTTCCATACATGAGGACTTCCCACATGATTTTATTTTTATATTCATTTGACACCTTATATTATATTGGCTCGTTTTATATTCTTTGGGAACCTTATATTATATTGGCTTGTTTTATATCCATTGGGAACTTTATATTATATTGGCACCTTAAGCAAGATATTATATTTAAATGCACAAACCCTAAATGTTTCCCTTCACACCTGCACGTTCCAACACCATGTTATATTACATTTATTCTAGTTACTATATGGTGTTATGGGTGGAATGCTTAGGTGGGTTCCACAACCTATGTGGTTGAATGACCTTCCAGTTTGTATTTTCAAGAAGGATTTAGCCATGTGAGCATGAGATGGTGGACCTATTATCGAATCCCACCACATCATTTCCCATGTGCTCTTGATGTATAATGGTCATGTCACAATCATCTAATGGAGGATTCAGGTCTTCGTTAAATCAACAGTCATCCTTGCACCTGGGTAACCCTACTCCCATTTCCTTCATCTAGAGACTTCCCTTACATCATTCACACATTTGGGAATGAGGCTGCACTAGAGAGGGTTTCGTCACTTTCCATAGAGGTGTTCACATTAGTCACCTATCGTAACAATCCCCTGGGTTCGTGGTGTGCTACCTCTCATCCAAATATCAAGTGATTCTCTCCAAATATACTCTACTAATTTAAATTTTCAGTCTACACTTTGTTGTTCAGGTTAATTTTTGTTTCACTTCACATGGATATATAATTTAAGAATTGGGCAAGGTTTCAAGCCTCAGCACCATTTTGCAAACTAGGCATTTCACTCTGGTGGAATCATTTCAACAAATTTACCACCCCGACACTCATCTCCTATGGAGGGTGTTTAGGGAAATCTCCTTAATCGTTCATGGCACCTGATATCTAGAATGGTTTCCTGGTCAACTCCCTCACCAGGTCAATGTGACTTTTTTATTTATTGTATTGGGTCTTTGCGTTCTTATTGTTTTTTTCATTCAGGGTTCTTCTTTCTAAATTTTAGTAGCTTCGCTTGCAGGTGTGACCCTAGTTTTTGGTGACACTGAGAGTGAATTTTTTATTTCCATACTCTAGGATTCTACCTTCAATATATTTTCCACCGTCTTGAATCTTTAGATTATTGATTCGTTCATTTAGCTTAGTGGATTGACTTAACATCTAGGTTTCATTTTTATTTTCAAGTTACAGTTCATTGTTCGATGGCCAGGCCATTAATCCTGTTCTTGGTTAGTGTATCATATGCTCTTGACTCCCTCGTGGGGTCCTACGGATATTGTTCCAAGATGTTTAACAACCCTCTTCTTTGGTGGGTTCACAAAGGTAGTCTCTAAATATATTTTCATTTAGTCTCTTACGTCTTTCTTTCTGTGCTTAATTGTAGCACCGCATTTTTTACATAACATTGGGTTTCATGTTATATGAAGGTGGAGATTTCTTGCCCTTCACTACTACCTGGCATTCCCCTCTAACTTTATTTATATTCTCTAGACTTGACCTTCGTCTCCTCACAAGCTGGTCCTCTGTTTCATAGTTCTGGCCTTTATGGTCAGATTTGGACTCTAACTTATTCTTAGTGTAATATCATACTGAAATCCATGCTATGGTTTCTAGAATTCTCAATTTGTAGAGCTCGTGTATTTTGCAGTGAATGGCCATAACTCTCCTGGTTGTAATCTATCATTTTTTTTATATGGATAATGATGAGGTCTTAACCTCAACTTTTTAACCAATGAAACAAATTTCACCACAATTATAGTATATTATAGTTATAGTGTCTACATGATGGAAATTTGTATGCTCATTTATTTTAATTACAACAACCTTCGGATGGTAAAAAATTTCGTTTGGTTTAATTTTGAGCTATATATATATATTGTAATTTCTCCAATCGTATGTGTGTCGATAGCTTATAGGGTTATTGTTCTAAGGCTTCTATGATTAGTCCCTTGTGTAGTGTTTTCTTCTTCCGAGATTATTTCATCCATGATTGTTTAAATCAACGTTTCGAGCCATCCATTGTGGCTCATCATCAGGATAGATCAAAAAGATGTATAAGCTAGATCTCAATGAGATGTATATGTAGAGAATGGGAATGATGATAGCCGACATGTTTTTAGGTTAGGTTAATTAGTAATTAATAATATTTAATAATTATTATAGTTAGCCCTCTTATAATATTATTAGGGTTATAAATCAATATTGAAACTTATTTTAATTGTGATTAATTTTAATTTTAATTTCTTTTAATTTGTAATTATAAGAATTTTTAATTTTTAATAATATTGTTAAATTAAAAATTCATTCTATTATTTATAATTGAGTTTATATAAACAATTTATTTTTTATGATTTAATTAATGGAATTTGTGTGATATTAATTAATTTTAATTAATATATTGGATCTTTATAAATTTGCTTTATATGAATTTAATTAATTAATTTTTACTTTTATTTTATTTTATTTTCATTCTTATGTGTGTTTTATTCTATATACTTCAAAATTTTTAGGTATTGTCAAAGTTATTTAATTTAGTGAGGGTAATGTTGATCACTGATTGATTCTATCTATGATATGTTTAGGATTAATTCAAATTAATTATTTATGAAAATTTTCTTAGTTTGATTAAATTAAAATTGAATTAATTCTAATTAATTTTTACTTTTATTTTTGGTGTAAATATAATGATATATAATTATAATTTTATTAGGTATATTTAAATTTTAAATTTTAGGTGTATTCAAAATTGTTTAATTTATGAAGGTGATGTTAATATCCATTTTGATTCAATTTGTAATATGTTTCAGATTAATTTAAATTAATTTTTATGAATTTTCTTAATTTCAAATTTAATCATGGACAAATTAGGACTAGAATTAGGGTTGTGAATTGGTTGAGAGAAGTGTAGAGAGGTGGGAAAGTTCAAGATAGGGGTAATTCAGGAGTTTTAAGGTTGATTTAAGAGGTTAAGGTCAAAATCCAGTTGTCACTTATTTTCCATCCTTCATCACGATTGAGGTTGTTTGGGTGTTTTCCTATTTCTATGGCTTCTCTAAATTTTCTATGGTGATAATGATCGATTTTGGCCACTACACTTGAGTTTTCAATACAGACATGATGATTAGTTTTACTAGAATGTTCAACTAGGGCTAAGGTTTTTGAGCGGTTGTGTTTGATGTCAGTTGCATGTTCTTGAATCCTAGCTTGGATAGATTGCCTAGTTTCCCCTATGTAGGTTCTTCTGTAAGAACAAGGAATCGTGTAAACTCCTTTGTGGCATTTGGGATCAACAGGGTCTTTGACTGATTTAAGGCATCTTCTGATTGTTTTCATGGGTTTAAAGGTGGTCCTAATATTTTTCTTTTTTAAAATGTACGCAATTTTATCTGTAGTGCCTAATATGTAGGGGTGGTAAACCTTACTTATTTGATCATCCAAAGGTTGTTTGCTTATGGGATTTTCAGCTTTCCTAAAGGCTTTGATCATCTGGTGTTTGTGGTATCCATTCTTTTTAAGTACTTTCATAAGATGGTTTTTCTCTTCCTCAAAATGATCATGATCCGAAATGCATATTGCCTTGGTTGATAGAGTGTTGAGAACACCGCTTTTCTAGGACGGATGGTGGTGGGAATTAGCATGCAGGTAGTGTTCTGTGTGGGTTTTCTTACGATAGACCTGGTGAGATACGGAACCGTCTTCATTTCTATTGATTAGAATGTCAAGAAAAGGGAGGCTGCCATTTTCCTTCATTTCCATGGTAAACTTGATGGAATTAGATTGGTTGTTTAAGTGTTGTAGTAACATGTTGAGTTTCTCTATTCCATGGGGCCAAACTATGAAAGTATCATTGACAAATCTTTTCCAAAGTTTGGGTTTCAAAGGGGAAGATTCAATGGCTCTAGTTTCAAAGTCCTCCATAAAGAGATTGGCAATGACAGGTGATAGAGGAGATCCCATGGCCACACCACAGGTTTGCTCATAAATTTTATCTTTAAAATTTAAAAAGGTTGATTTGAGACAAACCTCAATTAATTTGGCTATGTCAGGGCTTGTGGTTTTTTCAACTATTTTCATCGCTTCATCTATGGGAATGTTGGTGTATAGATATTTTACATCAAAACTGACTAATATGTCATTTGGGTCAAGGTTTAAATTTTTGATTTCATTAATGAAGTGGGTGTAGTCTTTGACAAAGGAACTTGTGTTGCCAACCAAAGGCTTAAGTTTCTTAGCTAGGTATTTTACCAGATGGTAAGTGAGTCCTCCTATGGTATTGACAATCGGTCTTACGGATCCCATGGCCACACCATAAGACCCATTGTCAATACCATAGGAGGACCCACTTATCATCTAGCAAAATATCTAGCCAAGAAACTTAAGCCTTTCGTTGGCAACACAAGTTCCTTTGTCAAAGAATCCACACACTTCATCAATGAAATAAAAAATTTAAACCTTGACCCAAATGATATATTAGTCAGTTTTGATGTAAAATATATATACACCAACATTCCCATAGATGAAGCCATGAAAATATTCAAAAAAACCACAAGCCCTGACACAGCCAAATTAATTGAGGTTTGTCTCAAATCAACCTTCTTTAGTTTTAAAGATGAAATTTATGAGCAAACCTGTGGTGTGGCCATGGGATCTCCTCTATCACCTGTCATTGCCAATCTCTTTATGGAGGACTTTGAAACTAGAGCCATTGAATCTTCCCCTATGAAACCCAAAATTTGGAAAAGATTTGTCGATGATACTTTCATAGTTTGGCCCCATGGAATAGAGAAACTCAACATGTTCCTACAACACTTAAACAACCAATCTAATTCCATTAAGTTTACCATGGAAATGGAGGAAAATGGCAACCTTCCTTTTCTTGACATTATAATCAATAGAAATCAGGATGGTTCCATATCTCACCAGGTATATCATAGGAAAACCCACATAGAACACTACCTGCATGCTAATTCCCACCACCATCCATCCCAAAAAATCAGTGTTCTCATCACTCTAGCAACCAGGGCAATACACATTTTGGATCAAGATCATTTTGAGGAAGAGAAAAACCATCTTATGAAAGTATTTAAAAAGAATGGATAGCGTAAACACCATATGATCAAAGCCTTTAGGAAAGTTGAAAATCCCATAAGCAAACAACCTTTGGACGATCAAATAAGTAAGGTTCACCTCCGCTACAGATTGGGCACTACAGATAAAATTGCGTACATTTTGAAAAAGAAAAATATTAGTACCACCTTTAAACCCATGAAAACAATCGGAAGATGCCTTAAATCAGTCGACCCTGTTGATCCCAAATGCCACAAAAGAGTTTACACGATTCCTTGTTCTTGTAGAAGAACCTACATAGGGGGAATTGGGCGATCTATCCAAGCTAGGATTCAAGAACATGCGGCTGACATCAAACACAACCGCTCAAAAACCTCAGCCCTAGCTCAACATCCTAGCAAAACTAATCATCATGTCTGTATCGAAAACTCAAGTGTAGTGGCCAAAATTGATCATTATCACCATAGAAAATTTGGAGAAGCCATAGAAATAGGAAAACACCCAAACAACCTCAATCATGATGAAGGATGGAAAATAAGTGACAACTGGATTCCGACCTTAACCTCTTAAATCATCCTTAAAGCTCCTGAATTACCCCTATCTCGAACTTTCCCACCTCTCTACATTTCTCTCAACCAATTCACAACCCTAATTCTGGTCCTAATTAGTCCATGATTAAATTTGAAATTAAGAAAATTAAGAAAATTTATAAAAATTAATTTGAATTAATCTGAAACATATTAAAAATTGAATCAAAAGTGATATTAACATCACCTTCATCAAATTAAACAATTTTGAATACACCTAAAATTTAAAATTTAAATTTTAAATATACCCAATAAAATTATAATTATATATCTTTAGATCTACACCAAAAATAAAAATAAAAATTGATTAGAATTAATTAAATTTTAATTTAATCAAACTAAGAAAATTTTCATAAATAATTAATTTGAATTAATCCTAAACATATCACAGATAGAATCAATCATTAATCAACAATACCTTCACTAAATTAAATAACTTTGAAAATACCTAAAAAAATTGAAGTATATAGAATAAAACACAAACAATAATTAAAATAAAATAAAATCAAAATCAAAATTAATTAATTAAATTCACATAAAGCAAATATATAAAGATCCAATATATTAATTAAAATTAATTAATATCACACGAATTCCATTAATTCAATCATTAAAAAGCAATTGTTTATATAAACTCAATTATAAATAATAGAATGAGTTATGAATTTAACAATATTATTAATATCATTAAAAATAAAAATTCTTATAATTACAAATTAAAAGAAACTAAAATTAAAATTAATCACAATTAAAGAAGTTTCAATATTGATTTTTAACCCTAATAATATTATAAGAGGACTAACTATAATAATTATTAAATATTATTAATTACTACTTAACCTAACCTAAAAACATGTCGGCTGCCATCATTCCCATTCTCTACATATACATCCCATTGAGATCTAGTTTATACATCTTTTTGATCTATCCCGATGATGAGCCACAATGGATGGCTTGAAAAATTGATTTAAACAATCATGGATGCGATAATCCCAGAAGAAGAAAACACTACACAAGCTTATAGGGTGTGAAACCTCTACTATTGTTGTTGTTCTAAAGTTTTGTTAATAATGGAATTCTCCCATTAAATGCAATGGTCCTTGTCAATAATCATTTCATGTATGTTTCTTGTACAATTCTCTAGTTTACTAGGTATGGTTCTATTTAGAACTACTGGTAGAGTCTAATGGTAGGTACTAGAAGAGTGCAGTTAACCAAACCGATTGTCATCATATTTTTGTTCTCCCCTTATGAGTCTAATACTTCCATCTAGCCTATGTTTTTAT
This sequence comes from Pinus tabuliformis, assembly GCA_031772625.1. Lineage (NCBI taxonomy): Eukaryota > Viridiplantae > Streptophyta > Pinopsida > Pinales > Pinaceae > Pinus > Pinus tabuliformis. The sequence goes on from CM062817.1 coordinate 1,335,466,633, forward strand.
TCTCTCCTTATAAATCAAGGGAAAACTTCATAATTCAACCCCACATCACATGCTAATTATTTACTTTGTTCTTATCATACTTGAATATGTGGCAGAAAAATGCATCTATAAGGGCATTTGTAACAACATGTAGCATTGAAACCTTAATCACGATATATAATTGTCATATATACATTGAACTACTTTTCAAAATCGATAACTTTTACAACCTTAGTTCAACATTACCTTCCATTTCAAAAACCCTCCTCCATTAAATCATTTTCAGATTTAGTTTCAAAATTTATGAATTATAGTGCCTTAATGCACTATTCTAGAACTCATTGGAATAGAACCTAACAAATCATTTATATCTTATAGATGTGGATTGGTCCATAAGCTGAAATGTTGGAACCTAGAGCTCTCATACCATTTGTCACATACCCGCTAGGCACAACATTACAAATTCCTTCTATGCTCTACAGGATCCTTATTCTGGACTTTTAGATTCAATTAATAGACTTACATTCCAGATCAACCCTTAAGCATAAATTGCAACTTGGACAACAAAAGAGATCATGGCATTCAACCCATAATATTTGAGCATCCAGACTTCATTTCTATGAGGACTCAACACGAGAATTAATCGAATGTTATCATGAATATACTGTAACCAACATTTCCATACTCATGATCATAGTCCTACTAGCATAAACGAAAGTATTACTGACATATATCTTATATAATATGAATAATTAGCTAAACGAGCCTCAGTGGATGCAACTCACCTCATGAAGTGTAATTGATATCATACACAACCTGAACCATAGAGTATATAATCTCACACCTTAAAATGTAAATACCCCTCATGCACAGTTGTCTCATGCATAAATATTCACCATTATTCCATCATCTCAAGAACCAAGATTATTCATGCATCATACACTCACAAATTTGACAATAATAAGAGTAATGAATCATAATATAGCCCATGCAATTGTATTCATAAGTTTAAAGATGTGAAAACAAAAAGAGTAAGGGCCACATACAGTGAAATTGAAGTAAACTATTTTAGCTGAAGAAAGTCACTTGGAAAACCAAGCACTGCCACCCAACCTAGAACTGACTTCCTCTAGTTCACCCCTGAGTCGAGAGTTCTTGCCATGGATCAACTGCCACTTGTTGATCTCCTCGATGGTTATTTAATACCCTCTTTCATGATATGGTTTCATTAGCTATGTCCCATTGTTATGGATTATTTTTATCCATTTTCATAGGTTTTTCCCATAAAATCTCACCTTTATCTCCCGCGAGGCTTTTCCTCATAAAATCTTGCCTTTATCTCCCACAAGGATTTTACGTTTTTTTTCTTAACTTATCATCATTCTCTCGCTAAGTAACAATGGATATTTATCTTCAAAACCATTAAGCTTATCTATAATTTGTATGTAGAAGTATTATCATGAAAGAATTATCCATTCCCATTCATGATTGGGATTTTCCTTGGCAAGAACCTCATCTCTTGGTGTCTCATTTTTCCAAGCATTTTACATTATTTTTATTTATTAACAATAAAGTATCTACTTTAATTGTTTCACCTTGGACCTAGATTTTCTTAGCTTAGGTTAGCAGAGTGCCACATACAATGGAGGTGTGTTACAATGTACTAATAAAGGAATGATATCTTGACAAGAAAAAAGAGACAATGCATTTCGCTGTGAAATCTAACATGAATTACGACCCATAATATGATAGTAATGTATTAGTAGATATGAATATTTAAGCCCACCAATATAAGGTGTAAAACATATCTGAAAAGTTTGAAAAGATATTGAATGAATAATGTACCACCACATCAATGTAGATATAAAATATATATGGGATAACAACTTTTACTAGTTTTGAACAATTATTCCAATAGGTGGTCACCCAAGGTTTGATTGTCCAAAAAAAGAACCACATTTTCTTATTGATAAAAAAATATAAATAAGAATTATATTCCACCATATTTAGTCCAATTATTTTACATAGAATATAATTATCTATGTTCATGAGAAAGTTAGAAAGGAAAATAAAATAAAATAGGATATCAGTTTACATTAGAGGGAAGCACATAAAAGTATTTCATCTCCTACAATTTATTGAAAATTCAACATAAGCAACTAAATATTTATTATTCTAGTTGGTTAAATAGAACAATAATTTTTTTTTATGAAAATGAGGTACGTAAATGAGGTATGTTAGACACGCAATAACAACAAGTGGCAAGAGTTTCCAGTGGGAAAAAGGTCAGCAAATGGATTTCAAAGTGCTAAAGAATAAGATCACCCAAGCACCACTTTTGGCATTACCAAACTTGCAGTGACCCTTTGAAGTGGAGAAAAATGCAAGTGAATATGTTATGAGAGTTGTCTTGATGTAGGGAGGAAGGTTTGTATGCTATCATTGCAAATTATTTCATGGGGCAGTCCTTAACTACCCTACCTATGACAATGATATATATCCCATGGTGCAAGTTGTAAAGAAGTGTAAGCACTATCTGATGGGGAAGGAGATAGTAATCGACATAGATCACCAGTCGTTACAGTACTTGCAGGCCCAGAGTAAGCTAGAATAGACCATGCATTACAAGTGGATGGGGTTTTTACAACAATTTCAATTGGTGATCAAGTATAAGAAGAGAAGCACAAACAAGTTGGTCGATGTTCTTTCAAAATGTTAAAATTGAAAACTAGGTCCAAGCTCCATGTGGGTCATCTTATTTATGATAGCTGATATTTTTCTCGGATCCATCTCCTTGAGAAGTGTAGGATTGATCTAAAGATCATCTGACTTCTATAAGTATTCATGGAGTTATGAATTTATTTTTGTTATAATAAAATTCGTCAAAGCCTGCCAGCAACCAAATAAACCCCACATGTGCTCAATGTTTTAGTATAAAAGGAGATGACTTGAGAGTCATCTCTCACACACACTTCTATCTTGATTTCCCTCTCCACTTGTCTTGCATTTTAATGGAAGAGAAATATAGGAGTGGAAGCCCTAGATGATGGTGGAAAAAAGGTTGACCTAGATGCAGATGGAAGGCAGCCCTAGATGTAGACTAAAGGGTGCCCTAACGTAGACCTAAAGGCTTCCCTAAATGCTGGTCTAATCCAACCCTAAACACTTATCTAATTCAGCCCTAGCATAGTCAAGTTTATGGGCCGTAGTGAGGGTTTGTTGTAGGTGACAGCGTGGTAAGTAAGGGTTGTTGCAAGTGTGTAGTTTTGGGCAGATTAGGCTGAGGAACAGTTGTGTGGACAACGAAGTCATAACCGAAATATAAGGGGTCAAAGGAACAACATGGAGGCTGCCCTAGACAATGTAAAGGGGCCGAAGGGACAGCGTGACCTTAGCTGCAATATGAAGGAGCTGAAGCGACAGTGTGGCCTTAACCATAGTCAAACAAGGGGTAAAGAAATAGCATAGGTATGGAGGGTTATCCCCTTGAAGAACTGCAATATTTAGAAGGATGCCTTGCTGATTTGTATGGAAGATAAGGGCTATAGGGTGGTGCCCTATCCAGTGATATAGTATAGTAGTGCAGCAAAGTAAATATACAACTATGCTACATGGTGTTGGCAAGATGCACGGACAACAGGCTACATAGTGTTGCAAAGTCACATAGGACAACAGCAAGGTATAGCAACCATGTTGGGACAACAGTACTAATAGGACAACAAGGTGACATAGTGTTGCTAACATGTATGGGACAACAAGGACATAATTCTGCCAACATGCATGAGACAATAAGGTGACATAGTGTTGCCAACATGCATGGGACAATAAGGACATAGTGTTGCTAACATGCATGGGACAACAAGGTGACATAGTGTGCTAACATGCATGGGACAATAAGGACATAGTGCTGCTAACATGCATGGGACAAAAAGGTGACATAATGCTACAAACATGCATGGGACAGCAAGGTGACATAGTGCTGCTAAGACACATGGACATCAACCAGGTATGCTAAGACATATGCGACAACTGCAAGGTATGACAAGGCAAACTAGGACAATAGCTGTGACATGGCAGAAGGGACATGGTACAACAGCAAGCATGGACAACATGGCTATCATGGACAACATGGATAGCAGTGGTAAGCATGGTGCTGCAAGCACATGAGGTATGCAGTATGACAGCATGGTTCAACCATGGCACACGGGTCAACAGTGAAACATAAGGTGCAGAAATCATGAGGTCCAACATTATGATGGTGGGTGTAGCATGGTGCAGCACAGTGAGGTGCAACATGATGATGAGATGCAACACAATGAGAGTTGAAGGAGTCACCTTGGAGAATTAGTTGAAGCAACATGTCTTCAACTAATCTCATGTATCATCTTCCTAGGGATTCGTTATCACTCAGGTTGTCCCTTGGCTCCTTAAGGGATACGGCCAAGGTAACCACAAACCAATCTTTGGGCTGCAGGTCCTAGACTACCTGCAGTCAGAGAGGGCTCTCTCTTTAAAATTTAACTTTGTTTTGGGTTGATTTTAGGATAGTTATGGTGTACATGGGTTTTGTTTTGATTTTGGTGGGGAGGATGATGTTTTCAAGTAGATTTGGGATGCATTGTGTGAGAAGTTCAAACCATTGGGCATGGAATCATGTATTAGGGCTTGTTGTTGCATTTTCTTGGTCACAAGAGGAATACAGAGCAGGATAGCTACACATAGAACAATATCAGGCTGGAATAAAGATGGAATGAAGGTTAGAGATGAAAGGCAACTAAGAATCTTTCATTAGCTAACAGAGAGGGAAGGTGAATGATAGTTTCTCTAGGAGCAATCAAGAATTCCTAAATAACAGTAATATGTGAAAGAAACAAGGTAAACATGATCATTTAAGTATGCATATTCATAACCATTTCTGAAGAAAACATATAGAAATAACAAGAACTGAGCATAGGGTGCAGTCAGGCAAAACCTAAGTTATTCTTTTTTCTTGCTATTTAGATGGTAACACAATGGTGCATAACATATGTAAACTGTAAACAGAGGTAGGAAAACACTTATTGAGCCATGTAGTAGCACAGGAATTCCACAGTCACTCTTTGGCCATCAAATAACACAACAGTCAGTTCTTCATCCAAAGCACTCCAACAGTCTTTGATTATAGAGCTTTCAAAATATACAGTGCAAGTCTAGAATGAGGATTATCAACCAACCAACCCTTTAAACAATGAATTAGGGTGGTTTATATAGAGAAAATATCCAAAAATATCTATTACAGCAGATCTTAAACAGATCCGAGGGAAATGAGTTCTTTAACCTAATATTGTCCTGAAATCAATGAAAGAAGATATTTATTTGAGCTGCGCTGGAGGCAGCTACATGAAATGAGATAATATGGTGTCCTTGATGGCTCGGTGGAGGGTTTTTGCAATTACTGGGACTTTAATCTCTTAGGTGGTTCTGCTGCTTTTAGGTGGCTTTTATGTGCACTAACCCTGATCCGATGAGCTTTGAATGGCCTTTATTGCTTCTTTGACTTGGATGGAGGCCTTTAATGTTCACCTACTTTGGTATTGCCAATCTGATACTCTTTGCCGCTTCACTGATACTCTTCAATTTAATCTGGGCTTTATCTTTCCTCTGATACCTTTTTGCAGTTGAATCGGGCCACTTTCCCTCCCTTGATATGCTTGAGACTGTCAAATCTCCCCCTTTCTGCCCTTTCAAGGCAAAAATAGCTTGCTGCAAATGCTTTTCGTGGCCTCAAGAATGCTATCAGCGCTGGCCGATTGAATATGAACATATATGAAGAAATCCCGTTGCCTCTAGTGAATTTTTGGGTTTCCAGGTAGCTGAGCCATGAGAAGCCCTCCATTTTGTTCATTTTTTCTTAGCAATGCATGATTAGCGCTAAGCGCTAATCGCGCATCAAAAACTGCCTCAATTTCTCATTCCGGGAATCCTTTGCTACAATTTTCACCCTTCACGCATTTTTCGGTGATGACGTCAGCATGACGTCAGCGGTGGGTCCAGGTATGACAGGGTGACATGGCAGGGTGACGTGGCAGTACAGTAGGGTGACGTGGTAGTAGAGCAGGGTGACATGGCAGGTGACTAGTTTGACGACGTGGCACAGGACATGGTGGCGAGGTAGGGATGGAGGAAGATGCGGTGGCAGCGACATGTAGCAGTGGGGGGTTGACACAGAGGTGATGTGAGCAGCTGACTTGGCGCTGACGTCAGGGGCGGAGAGATAGAAAGCGGTTTGTGGTTTTATCGGACCATCGTCTGTACAAGGGCAGTATTTGCCAAAGGGGCTCCGATACAATTGCGTGGAGACACGTGTCTTTTGTACGGTGGGGAAACCGCTAGCCCACCGGAGGCTAACCGTCCAATGTTGGGGCGGCTCTGAAATCGCCGAGAGTCATCGGATCTGGGAGGGATGATCGGAGGGCTGACGGAGCGCGGAGCTGACGGCAGGTTTATGTGCGGGGGCCCGCCCGAATATTAAATTAATATTGCGCGACGGGGGCTTTCAAACTTTGGTTAACGCAGAATTGTGGGTTTTTGCGCGGACGTAGGAAAATAATTTAATGTCTATCAAAGCCTTTAGACACCATTTATATAAAACGAAAGGGGAGGAATAAAATGGGAAAAAGATAAGGGTGGAGGGGTAGGTAAAGGCTATTAACCTAACTAGAGGTCAGGTTAATTCCAGGGTTAGGATGTGGATAGGCTAATGCCAAGCCCCAAATGAACTTAGCATTTCCCCAAACTAATGTTATAGGGTTATAGTGCCAAGGGATGGGAATATGTACATAGGGGAGCTATTTAGTGCTTTTTAGTAAGGGGAAGGGGAAATAGATAGGGATTTACATAATAATGTTAGAAATTAATATGAAAATGACAAGAAAGTGTTAAGTTTAGAGATCTTAGGCCACTAAAAAGGGAAAAATGACTTATAGAGTGAAATAAGAGTACTCCTAAGCAAAGAAAACTTTTACTGAGGCCAATGATATGACAAATGATGAAACGTAAGAGATATCAAGCAGAACTTGACCTCTTTGGAGAGGTTAGTGAATGATTTGGGGAAATAAGAAGAAGGGGGAGTTAGACATGCCTCGCTTGAGCTCCTCCAAATGAAAATTGCCTTGTAATTGTGATCTGAATAGATATAACACTTGAAAACATGAAATGGATCACATAGCTTGATTCTGCAACCACAAAAACTACTTACCCAGCCTACTTACCTAGCATTTTTTCTTCTTTTTGCATGGGTGCACTTAGACTTGCAGACCCTGATTATCTTCTTTTCTTTTGACTGCCCTCCTATCTAAATGTACCCTTATTTCTTCCAAGGGCCCAGATTAAGCAGTTGGGCTCCTTCATTTCTCTACCTAGCTACTGATCTGCCAAGCTTAAGCTGTTTGGACAGATATTCATTCTCTATCTTCTAAAACAAGCAATTTAAACCTAGGGAAGCCAAGATTAAGCAGTTTGGCTTTCCCTTATCTGTAAAGCTCTTCAAAGATGGTATAATTCTTCAAAATAATATGGAACCTTGTAGCATGACAAGATGACATATTTGGCATGTAAAATAGTCAATCATGAAATATGAAACCTATTGTAATAGGAGGCTAACAGTGGCTCCACTTGGGGATGGTTATTCAAAATGAAAAGCCAAGAACAGCAGGTCAGAATGCCTTGATCTTCACTTGTTGCTGTAAACTAAAATTTTCCTTCTTCTCAATGCCTTTGACTGAATTCTTATAAGCTGATATGCAGTATCCTTTTGAGCTGAATTGCAGAAAAATTACAGCTCTACTTCTTGCCTTTTGGGTGCTTGTAAACATATTACAATCTACTTGAGCACTTCTTTGGAATTATTTCAAAAACAGAGGTGTGAAATAGAGCTTCCTTTGATCTTTCCTTCAAAATTTGCCGCTTTGTTCCCTCTTATTGGCCTGCTATAAGAAAAAGTGTTGAAAATACAAATATTAATGTAGAGATAGTATACAGAGCTGTGTTGCATTCAACAAAAGGGATCATGATAGTGCTTTAGCATTTGGCCATTGACAGGGCCTTCTTCAGCTGTGATGCCATCCAAACTCTTCAAAAAATATGTGTTGTTGCCTTGAACAACAGAAATAATAAAGGGGCCTTTCCACATGAAATCAAACTTGCCATGCTTTCCTTTGTCCTCTCTTCTTGAATCCCATCTTAAGACTTTGTTGCCTAAGTAGAAATATTTAGCCTTGGTTCTTTTGTCAAACATTTTCTTGAGCTTCTCTTGTAAAATCTGAGCTCTGTCATACACTTGCTCTCTTGTTTGCTGCAAATGGATGGTTTGGTTTATTCTTCTTTGGATATCATTTGGCTCTACCTGGATCTCTTACAGCAATTTGATAATAGGGATTCCCAAAGAAGAGGGGGACTTGGCCTCCATGCCATATACTAACTCATATGGGCTCATCCCAATGGATCTCTTGGTTGACAATTTGTCTGCCCATAGGGCATTTACAAGCTTTTTGTGCCAGTTCTTCTTGTTCTCCTCCAAGACTTTCTTAATGATGTTAATCAGACTCTTGTTTGATGATTCGACCAAGCCATTACCTTGAGGGTAATAGGCTGTGGAGTGACCTAAGGTAATGTGGAATTTATGGCAAAAACTGATCATTTTCTTGGATTTGAAGGAAGCAACGTTATCTATAATGATCTTCTCAGGACAGCCAAATCTGGACAAAATGTTGGTTTCAAGGAATTGGATAATGGTGGAGTCATTGGCTTGCCTACATGGGATGGCTTCAATCCACTTGGTAAAGTAATCTGTGGCTGTTAGAATCCACTTATGCTGGCCAGAAGAGGATGGATGGATTTCTCCAATGAAGTCAAGACCCCATTGTTGAAAAGGCTTCTCGGTTGAAATGGGCTTAAGGGGCAAGGGCAGAAGCTTTCTTTTGCCTTCAAAGATTTGGCATTTGTGGCATGAAACAACAAAATTTCTCACATCAGCAAACAAAGAGGGCCAATAGACACCAGCCCTTAGTATTTTATCAGCAGTGGACTTCTAATATAAGTGCCCTCCACAGTCCCCTGCATGGAATTCTTTCGTGACACTGTCAGTTTCATTCATAGTTAGACAATTCAGCAATATTCCTTCATGATTTTTCCAAAACAGGGCACTATCTAAGACACAAAACTTTGATGCTTTCATCTTTAAAAATCTCTTTTTGGTTCTGGACAACCCTGGAGGAGCACATAGGTTTAATAATATAAAACATATATCAGCATACCATGGGGATTGAAAAAAAGCTTGACTGATCTGTGGAGTCGCCAGCTCTTGTTCATTGTCCAGTTGATTAATGTTTAAGGCTTGGAAATTGGTTTCGGACATCAGTTTGGCTAAACCTTGTCCCTTTATCAGCTTGGTGGGTTTTATCTCAATGTCATACTCAAGGATATTGGCAATCCATTTGCCTCTTTTGCCTTCTATGCCCTCTTGAGTTAATATGTCTTTTACAACAGCATTTGGCACATAAGCAATCACATGTGAATATAAAATGTAAATTCTGAAATCTTTGATTGCTTTAATAAGGGCATATGCTTGCTTCTGCATGATTTGGTACTTCAAGGGTGCATCTCTAAGGGCTCAGCTGAAAAATGCAATTGGCTTTTCATTTCCCTGATCATCTTTCTGCAAAAGGACAACAGCAATGGTGTGTTTAGATGCAAATGAAAAAATGACGAAATCTTTATCAAATTGAGGACTTGTGAGGATTGGGGCTTGATTTAAGGCAGATTTGATGCCCTCAAAGGCTTGCTTGGCCTCTAAAGTCCATTTTACCTTGGAATCATTCTTTAACATGTTATTTAGCATTCTTATCAGCTCGGCCAAGTTTGGGATAAATCTCCTTAGGAAATTGATCTTTCCTAGGAATGCTTGCAACTCTTTGATGTTTCTCGGATAAGGGATTTGCAAAATGGCTTGGATTCTTTTTGGATCTATTCTAATTCCATCTTTTGAAATGATATGGCCTAGCAATTTGCCTTCTTCAAGGCCAAATAAAGACTTCTTGGGGTTCAAGGAAATGCCATATTTCCTACAGGTTAGGAACACTTGTCTCAAATGTTTTAGGTGCTCTTGATCAGATTTTGAGAAAGGAGTAAGGTCATCAAGCTAAACAACTAGGAAATCATGGATTTCTTTGGCAAATGCAATGTCCATGGCCCTTTGAAAGGTAGCACCTGCATTCTTTAGTCCGAAAGGCATCTTCACATACTTAAATGTTCCCCACAGTGTTGGAAAGGCTGTCTTCTCTTGGTCATTCGGGTGAACAAGTATTTGATTAAAACCTGAAAAGCCATCTAGCAAATAAATTCTTGAAGACCACACTACTCTTTGTAGAATGTGGTCCATTTTTGGTAGTGGGTAGTGATCTTTAAGGGGGACTTGGTTCAGATTTCTTGAGTCCACACATAGTCTATTCTCCCCTGTTTTCTTCCTTGTGGGAACAAGATTGGATACCGATTCTGAAAATCTAATGGGTGCTATGATACCAGCCTCAAACATTCTTTTCACTTCTTTCTCAATCAAAGGGAGAAGCACGGGATTTATTCTCCTTAGTTTCTGTTTGAAGGGCTTTTGATTTGGCTTTAAGGGCATGGTATGTTGAATAACGGAGGTGTCATAGGACTTAAGGTCCCCATAACTCCAGGAAAATACATCTTGAAACTCTTTAAATAAATCAACATATTTTGGTTTTTGATCGGAAGGCAAAGACTTGGACAGTTTAATCATTTTGGGCTTCTCTGCTGTCCCAATATTACAATCTTGCATAGCAGCGTTTAAGGGCTGCATCTTTGGCTTTTTTGGGACATCGTTTGAATCAAATATGTCTTCTAATGGAGTGAGGCCAGCAAGTAAAAAGTTGTCCTCTAAATCAATGACTTTAGCCTCTGCTTCAGCTATTTCATCTAAATGCATTTGCCTCAGCTCTTGCATGTTTTTCTCATAAAAAATGGTTGGGTGCAGCATTTGATTTGCTGCTTCAGCTATTATTGTTTGCTCATTTTGGCTCATTTGCTGTTGTGGGTCATTCATGGCATCTTCATCAATGTTTAAGCTTGAGAATTCTTGTTGTAACGTAAGAAAATTGTTGATTTGAGCATCATCCTCAAACACTTCCCAATCTTTGATATTGTTAGGGACAACAGGCCTGTGCTTTATCTCAGCAGTAAAGTGGTAATTGGGCTCAAAGGGCAGCTTGCAAGTGCTAGCAAAAGTAGCTAGACTATGAGCATGCATGTTATGGTTTCTAGAAATCTTAGCATGCTTGGATTTGGTGAAGGAATTGAGTATTTCTGTGGCAGCAGACCTATAAGCTCTTAGCCTATTGTCATTAGTAACAAAGTTACCTTTCATCTATTGAATGATCAAATCAGAGTCACCTAGAATGGACACTTTTGCAGCTCCTAGAGCTTTGAGCATTATAAGGCCTAAAAGGAGAGCCTCATATTCTACCATGTTGTTGGTGCATTTGAAGTTTAGTCTGTAAGCATGACCCTCCGCATGGCTGTTATGTGTATTGTGAATCCATATTCCTGCCCCTGATCCTAGCTTATTACCAGAACCATCAAACTCTAAATACCATGTGATTTCTTGCTTGTGGTTAGTATTAAGAGTTTCAGGCATTTTAGGATTGGGCGGACCTAGGTTTTGTGCTTCATGTGGTTCTTCTTGTATGTTGGTTGCACTAATTGTTTTAACAGTTTCACAGGTATGGGCAACCAACTCTTGATTGATGCATGTTTCTTGTTCTAAAGGCAAAGGCTTCTCATCAGTGGGAGGGCAACTATCATCATTGAATAATATAAAGGAGTCCATATCAGAATGTATTGAGTATACGGGAAAGTTTTGGGGTTTTTCCTCACTACTTACCACATACTTCATCAGTGTTTCTCTATACAGTCTCTTTGGTTGCCCAAAGACTGAAATAGTGGCATAGGAGAGGTCTAGCTAGAGAGATCCTTGGAGTTTTGCTCCCCGAGATCTTGATAAGAGCATGCCATACTTTGTTGGAATGTCAGCAACCACCACGTCCATTAGGATCATTTTGTTGGGAAATTGGACTAAAGACACACAAAGGTCTTTGATTAAGCCTAAACACTTGACCTGACTAGAATCAAATGAGAATAAGTCTTTGTAGGGTCTAGTGACATTAAGGTTTAGCTTCTCCATTACAGCTTTGGGCATTAGATTGTGTGAAGCACCTGAATCAAACATAGCATTGTGCAACACTTTATCATGAATGTGCAAACTGACATAAAAGGGTAGAACAGCTCCATGTCCTGATTTACCATTGACTTCAGGACCAAAAAGTAATTCAGGTTGATTATCTAAGACATTAACATCATCCCTGTTCTCTGGCATTTGCAGTGATCTTTTGATTTGCTATCTGTACACACCATGTTTGGCAAGCTCAGAGAGAGGAATAGATATCTTTAATTTACCAATTTTTGCTTCTAAATCAAATGGTTTTTCTGACTGTGTTTTAGTATTGTGACTGGCAAATTTTCCCTTTTCAATTGTATCTTCAGTGATCTTCTCTTGGTTATCAGTGATTTCTTGAGATTGTTCTGTTTTGGGAAGGCTTTGAGGAGTGCTATTTACATTGTCTTTTGAGGGAAAGGATACAAAAGGCTGGTTATTAGAGGGTTGCATGTCAGATACATCCTCTATGGTCACTTCCTTTAATTTTGGGTCTGTTTTATCAGCAGGTTCTGTGATAGCGGCCTTGTCTTTTACTTTCTTAGCTTGCTTGGCATCCTTTGGCTTGATGGGATCAGACACATCAATGGTTCTTGTTCTCAATTTGTATTGTTTATGGACTTTGTAGACAGCTGAATCACAGCTTTGTTTGAAGTCAAATCACTCTCCATACTTGGTCTGAAATTGATTTATATCATGGTCATCCTAGTCTTCTTGGGTTAGAAATACTTGTTCACTTTTCAAACCCATCAAGTTTATGTGAGTGTCCTCTATCTGCTTACTAGATGTGGATGCTTCAGCATAGTTTTCATGAAAAGGAGGTCTTATATCCTGGTCGGGACTTGCCCTTCCAACGTTTGGGTTCTGATATTTTCTAAAGTTTGGATTTCTGATAGGATTGTTTTGTTGTCCTTCCCATGAGGGTTTTCTTTCAATAGTTCCCATTCTATTTTCAAAGCTATCCATACCTTTGATGATTATGTCCAATTTTTTCTCAAAGGCTAAAGTTTCATCTTTGAAAGTGGTTCTTCTCTCAGCTCTTGCTCTATTTCGCTTGGCAATCAGATTTGCCTCCACACTAACAGCTACATTATGCATGTCTACTATGGTTTGAGGGGCTCTTTCCCTTAACTGATAAGCCATGTCTGAATCAAATCCATCAGGGAATTTGTATAAAGCAAGATCAGGTGGAGGTCTAAGGTTTTGTGGAATAGTGTTGTAAACATTGTTAAACCTGGCACAATAGTTTAAGACAGCTTCTTGAGGGCCTCTTTTGATAGTGTCATACTCAGATAATATGTGCAGAGGGTCCTTCTTCTTCTCCCATCTATTAAGAAATGTTTGGTAAAGGGCCTCTGGGTCAGCTATGGAATTTGCAGCAAGTGCTCTAAACCAGGGCCTTACATCTCCTATTAAACCCATCAAGTTTATGTGTGTGTCCTCTATCTTCTCACTGGATGTGGATGCTTCAGCATAGTTTTCATGAAAAGGAGGTCTTATATCCTGGTCAGGACTTGCCTTTCCAACGTTTGGGTTCTGATATTTTCTAAAGTTTGGATTTCTGATAGGATTGTTTTGCTGTCCTTCCCATGAGGCTTTTCTTTCAATAGTTCCCATTCTATTTTCAAATTTGTCCATACCTTTGAAGATTATGTCTAATTTTTGCTCAAAGGCTGAAGGTTCATCTTTGAAAGTGGTTCTTCTCTCAGCTCTTGCTCTATTTCGCTTGGTAATCAGATTTGCCTCCACACTAACAGCTACATTATGCATGTCTACTAAGGTTTGAGTGGCTCTTTCCCTTAACTGATAAGCCATGTCTGAATCAAATCCATCAGGGAATTTGTATAAAGCAAGATCAGGTGGAGGTCTAAGGTTTTGTGGAATAGTGATATAAACATTGTTAAACCTAGCACAATAGTCTAAGACAGCTTCTTGAGGGCCTCTTTTGATAGTGTCATACTCAGATAATATGTCCAGAGGGTCCTTCTTCTTCTCCCATCTGTTAAGAAATGTTTGGTAAAGGGCCTCTGGGTCAGCTATGGAATTTGCAGCAAGTGCTCTAAACCAGGGCCTTACATCTCCTGTTAAACCCATCAAGTTTATGTGAGTGTCCTCTATCTGCTCACTGGATGTGGATGCTTCAGCATAGTTTTCATGAAAAGGAGGTCTTATATCCTGGTCAGGACTTGCCCTTCCAACATTTGGGTTCTGATATTTTCTAAAGTTTGGATTTCTGATAGGATTGTTTTGCTGTCCTTCCCATGAGGCTTTTCTTTCAATAGTTCCCATTCTATTTTCAAAGTTGTCCATACCTTTGATGATTATGTCTAATTTTTGCTCAAAGGCTGAAGGTTCATCTATGAAAGTGGTTCTTCTCTCAACTCTTGCTCTATTTCGCTTGGCAATCAGATTTGCCTCCACACTAACAGCTACATTATGCATGTCTACTAAGGTTTGAGTGGCTCTTTCCCTTAACTGATAAGCCATGTTTGAATCAAATCCATCAGGGAATTTGTATAAAGCAAGATCAGGTGGAGGTCTAAGGTTTTGTGGAATAGTGTTGTAAACATTGTTAAACCTGGCACAATAGTCTAAGACAGCTTCTTGAGGGCCTCTTTTGATAGTGTCATACTCAGATAATATGTGCAAAGGGTCCTTCTTCTTCTCCCATCTGTTAAGAAATGTTTGGTAAAGGGCCTCTGGGTCAGCTATGGAATTTGCAGCAAGTGCTCTAAACCAGGGCCTTACATCTCCTGTTAAACTTTGGACAAAAATCTTCATTCTTACACTATCATCATCTATTTCATAACTCTCAAAATAGTCCTGCATTTTCTTGGTATGTTGCAGGGCTGTGCCAGAACCAGTACCTTCAAAATATGTGATTTTGGTTTGATAATCCTGAGGCATAGCCCCTGGATTTGCAGGTAACTGTAAAGGTGCATATTTGTTAGCCATATTTACAGGGATAAGTGGAACGACTGGAACAGCTGGAAGAGTTGTAATAACAGTGGTGGTAGTGGTAGTATGCGCAGTGAATGGAGGTGTGGAAAAGGTGCTTGGAGAGGTGGATGACGAACAAGGGGAAGTAGGGGTTGAACGAAACAAAACTTTAACAGGGGTTGGAAAACAGCTTGGCTGAACTGTTTCAGGACTAGAATCAACAAACTCTTCTTGTTTTTGTTTGCTAAGGTTTCTAGAGATTAAATTGGGATTTTCAAAAACAGCTGGTGGATTTGGGTCTCGATTTGACCTAGTATTATGTGTTTTCCTCTTGGGAGCCAGCTTCTAACTTGTTTTTTGGAATTTTCTCAAAAAGGCCCCCAGCGGAGTCGCCAATGATGTTATCACTCAGGTTGTGCCTTGGCTCCTTAAGGGATATGGCCGAGGTAACCACAAACCAATCTTTGGGCTGCAGGTCCTAGCCTACCTGCAGTCAGAGAGGGCTCTCTCTTTAAAATTTAACTTTGTTTTGGGTTGATTTTAGGCTAGTTATGGTGTACATGGGTTTTGTTTTGATTTTGGTGGGGAGGATGATGTTTTCAAGTAGAATTGGGATGCATAGTGTGAGAAGTTCAAACCATTAGGCATGGAGTCATGGATTAGGGCTTGCTGTTCCATTTTCTTGGTCACAAGAGGAATAAAGAGCAAGATAGCTACACATAGAACAATATCAGGCTGGAATAAAGATGGAATGAAGGTCAGAGATGAAAGGAAACTAAGAATCTTTCATTAGCTAACAGAGAGGGAAGGTGAATGATAGTTTCTATAGGAGCAATCAAGAATTCCTAAATAACAGTCATATGTGAAAGAAACAAGGTAAACATATCATTTAAGTATACATAGTCATAACCATTTCTAAAGAAAACATATAGAAATAACAAGAACTGAGCATAGGGTGCAGTCAGGCAAAACCTACGTTATTCTTTTTTCTTGTTATTTAGATGGTAACAAAATGGTTCATAAACATATGTAAACTGTAAACAGAGGTAGGAAAACACTTATTGAGCCATGTAGTAGCACAAGAATTCCACAGTCACTCTTTGGCCATCAAATAACACAACAGTCATTTCTTCATCCAAAGAATTCCAATAGTCTTTGATTACAGAGCTTTCAAAATATACAGTGCAAGTCTAGAATGAGGATTATCAACCAACCAACCCTTTAAACAATGAATTAGGGTGGTTTATATAGAGAAAATATCCAAAAATATCTATTACAGCAGATCTTAAACAGATCTGAGGGAAATGAGTTCTTTAACCTAATCTTGTCCTGAAATTAATGCAAGAAGATATTTATTTGAGTTGTGCTGTAGGCAGCTGCATGAAAATGAGTTAATATGGTGTCCTTGGTGGCTCGGTGCAGGGTTTCTGCAATAACTGGGACTTTAATCTCTTAGGCGGTTCTGCTGCTTTTAGGTGGCTTTTATGTGCACTAATCCCAATCCGATGAGCTTTGAATGGCCTTTATTGCTTCTTTGACTTGGATGGAGGCCTTTAATGTTCACCTGCTTTGGTATTGTCAATCTGATACTCTTTGCCGCTACACTGATACTCTTCAATTTAATCTGGGCTTCATCTTTCCTCTGATACTCTTTTGCAGTTGAATCGGTCCACTTTCTCTCCCTTGATATGCTTGAAACTGTCAAATCGCCCCCTTTCTGCCCTTTCAAGGCAAAAATAGCTTGCTGCAAATGCTTTTCGTGGCCTCTAGAATGCTATCGGCGCTGGCTGATTGAATATGAACATATATGAAGAAATCATGTTGCCTCCCGTGAATTTTTGGGTTTGTAGGTAGCTGAGCCATGAGAAGCCCTCCATTTTGATCAATTTTTCTTAGCGATGCGCGATTAGCACTAAGCGCGAATCGCCCATAAAAAACTGCCTCAGTTTCTCATTCCGGGCATCCTTTGCTGCGATTTTCGCCCTTCACGCCTTTTTCGGTGATGACGTCAGCTTGATGTTAGCAGTGGGTCCCGGTACGGCAGGGTGATGTGGCAATACGGTAGGGTAACGTGGCAGTACGGCAGGGTGACGTGGCAGGTGATTGGTTTGACGACGTGGCACGGGACACGATGGCAAGGTAGGTGCGGAGGCAGATGCAGTGGCAGCGACATGTAGCAGTGGGGGGCTGACGCAGAAGTGACGTGAGCGGCTGACTTGGCGCTGATGTCAGGGGCGGAGAGACAGAAGGCAGTTTGTGGTTTTATCGGACCGTCGTTTGTACGAGGGCAGTATTTGTCAGAGGGGCTCCGATACAATCGCATGGAGACATGCGTCTTTTGTACGGTGGGGAAACTGCTAGCCCATTGGAGGCTAACTGTCGAATATCGGGGGAGCTCCGAAATCGCCGAGAGCCGTCGGATCTGGGAGGGTGGATCGGAGGGCTGACGGAGCGCGGAGCTGACGACAGGTTTATGTGTGGGGGCCCGCCCGAATATTAAATTAATATTGCGTGACGGGGGCTTTCAAACTTTGGTTAACGCAGAATTGTGGGTTTCTGCGCAGACATAGGAAAATAATTTAATGTCTATCAAAGCCTTTAGACACCATTTATATAAAACGAAAGGGGAGGGATAAAATGGGAAAAATATAAGGGTGGAGGGGTAGGTAAAGGCTATTAACCTAACCAGAGGTCAGGTTAATTCCAGGGTTAGGATGCGGATAGGCTAATGCCAAGCCCCAAATGAACTTAGCATTTCCCCAAACTGATGTTATAGGGCTATAGTGCCAGGGGATGGGAATATGTACATAGGGGAGCTATTTAGTGCTTTTTAGTAAGGGGAAGGGGAAATAGATAGGGATTTACATAATAATGTTAGAAGTTAATATGAAAATGACAAGAAAGCTCTAAGTTTAGAGATCTTAGGCCACCAAAAAGGGAAAAATGACTTATAGAGTGAAATAAGAGTACTCCTAAGCAAAGCAAACCTTTACTTAGGCCAATAATATGACAAATGATGAAACTTAAGAGATATCAATCAGATCTTGACCTCTTTGGGGAGGTTAGTGAATAATTTGGGGAAATAAGAAGAAGGGGGAGTTAGACATGCCTCGCTTGAGATCCTACACATGAAAATTGCCTTGTAATTGTGATCTGAATAGATATAACCCTTGAAAACATAAAATGGATCACATAGCTTGATTCTGCAACCACAAAAGCTACTTACCCAACCTACTTACCTAGCACTTTTTCTTCTTTTTGCATGGGTGCACTTAGACTTGCAGACCCTGATTATCTTATTTTCTTTTGACTGCCCTCCTATCTAATTGTACCCTTATTTCTTCCAAGGGCCCAGATTAAGCAGTTGGGCTACTTCATTTCCCTACCTAGCTACTGATCTGCCAAGCTTAAGCTGTTTGGACAGATATTCATTCTCTGTCTTCTAAAACAAGCAATTTAAACCTAGGGAAGCCAAGATTAAGCAGTTTGGCTTTCCCTTATCTGTAAAGCTCTTCAAAGATGGTATAATTGTTCAAAATGGAACTTCTTGGAAATATGGAACCTTGCAGCATGACAAGATGACATATTTGGCATGTAAAATAGTCAATCATGAAATGTGAAACCTATTGCAATAGGAGGCTAACAGGATGATCTCTGCTCTTATCTATATAAGTCAAACTGTCGACTTCTATTATAAATGTACTATCTCTCTCTCTCTCTACTGAACTATTCAAGAACCAAAAAGAAGAATTCATCAAGGTTTTCCCCACATTGGGTTTTGTCCCTGGCTAGTGCCACATCTTGTGTCCTCTTGTCTTGTCTTGTCTTCTCCAATTTATGTTTATGTTCTATCTACAATTTACTTTAATGTATATGTGATTGCTAATCTAGAAAAGATTTTGAGCTAAGTGTGAAAATTGAAATAAATTTCTCTAAGCATAGAACATACCTGAAATTAACTCGGTATCAGAGCTAAGGTGAAGGTAAAGCCCAAGCAAGAGTGAAAGAGCAATCACCAAAGACAATTGGGAAAGGACAAAAGGATCAATGGATTCCTCATCCCTCTTCAAATTCACCAAGGGTGAAGCCGAAGCAGAGAATATTAACAAAATTTATTTGTCTTATAAGACAATTCATCAAGGCTGGCCAACAACCAAATAAACCCCACATGTGCTCAACGTTTTAGTATAAAAGGAGATGACTTGAGAGTCATCTCTCACACACACTTCTATCATGTTTTCTCTCTCCAATTGTCTTGGGTTTTAATGGAAGAGAAATCTAGGAGTGGAAGCCCTAGATGTTGGAGGAAATGAGGCTGCCCTAGACGTAGATGGAAGGTATCCCTAGATGTAGAGTAAAGGGTGCCCTAACATAGACCTAAAGTCTTCCCTAAACATTGGTCTAATCTAGCCCCAAACTTCTAATTCAGCCCTAATGTAATCAAGTTTATGGGCCAAAGTGAGGGTTTGTTGTAGGTGACAATGTAGTAAGTAAGGGTTGTTCCAAGTGCATAATGTTGGGCAGATTAGGCTATGGAAAAATTGTATGGACAATGGAGTCATAGCCAAAATATAAGTGGTCAAAGGAACAATGTGGAGGCTGCCCTTGATAATGTAAAGAGGTTGAAGGGACAACGTGACCTTAGCCCCAATATGAAGGAGCTGAAGGGATAGCATGACCTTAACTGCAGTAAAACAAGTCCTAAAGAAATATCATAGGTATGGAGGGTTATCCCCTTGGAGAACTGCAATCTTTAGAAGGATGCCTTGTTGATTTGTATGGAAGATAAGGGTTGTAGGGTGATGCCCTATCCAGTGATGCAGCGTAGTAGTGCAGCATGGTGAAACAACACATGGCAGCAAGGTTACATGGTGTTGCAAACTAGTGCAACAAACTAAATATAAAACTAAGCTACATGGTGTTGGCAAGATGCATGGGCAATAGGCTACATATTGCTGCAAAGTCACATAGGACAGTAGCAAGGTATAGCAACTATGTTGGGACAACAATGCTAATAGGACAACAAGGTGACATAGACTTGCTAACATGCATGGGACAACAAGGACATAGTGTTGCTAACATGTATGGGCCAACAAGGTGACATAGTGTTGCCAACATGCATGGGACAACAAGGACATAGTACTTCTAACATGCATGGGACAAAAAAGGTGACATGGTGCTGCTAACATGCATGGGACAACAAGGAGATAGTGCTGCTAACATGCATGGGACAACAAGGTGACATAGTAATACTAACATGCATGGGACAACAAGGTGACATGGTGTTGCTAAGACACATGGAAATCAACCAGGTATGCTAAGACATATGGGACAAATGTAAGGTATGGCAAGGCAAAGTGGGACAATAGTTGTGACATGGTAGAAGGCACATGGTACAACAGTAATCATGGTATAATAGCAAGCATGGACAACATGGCTATCATGGACAACATGCATAGTAGTGGAAACCATGGTGCTGCAAGCACATGAGACACGCAGTATGGCAACATGGTTAAACCATGGCACATGGGAAAACAATACAACATAAGGTGCAATAGTCATGAGGTCCAACATTAGGATGATGGGTGTAGCATGGTGCAGCACAGTGAGGTGCAGCATGATGACAAGATGCAACACAATAAGAGGTGAAGGAGTAACCTTGGAGAATTAGTTGAAGTAGCGTGTCTTCAACTGATCTCATGTATCATCTTCCTAGAGATGATTTCTACTCCTATCTAGATAAGTCAAAGTGTTGACATTTGTTATAAATGTACTATCTCTCTCTCTCTCTCTCTCTCTCTCTCTCTTCTGAGCTATTGAAGAACCAAAAAGAAGAATTGATTAAGGGTTTCCCCACAGTTGGTTTTTTCCCTGGCTAGCGCCACATCATGTGTCCTCTTGTCTTGTCTTGTCTTCTATGATTTATGTTTATGTTCTATCTGCAATTTAATTTAATGTTGATGTGATTGCTAATCTGGAAAAGATTTTGAGCTAACTGTGAAAATTGAAATAAATTCCTCTAAGCATAGAACATACCTAAAATTAACATGGTATCAGAGCTAAGGTGAAGGCAAAGCCCAAGCAAGAGTGAAAGAGAAATCACTGAAGACAGTTGGGAAAGGAGAAAAGGATCAATGGATTCCTCATCCCTCTTCAAGTTCACAAGGGTGAAGTCAAAGCAGATAATATTATCAAAATGGCATAGCGGAACCTTCCGATGGCTTACCTAAAGATCACCTCAATGGGAAGTCTGGATCTAAGGGTAGAAGGAAAGGCATATGCCTTGTTTGTAATAAGTTTGGCCATTATGCAAAGGATTTTCTGATTGGTAGGGACACATCACTTGATGATGATAACAATCATTCCAGCAACATCTTCAATGATCAGAGGAATGAAAGGTAATGCAGGTCATCAAGGAAATAGCCAACTCTTTAAGGAAATAAAGGAACCCTAGGTATGAAGAATCAAATGTTGTTTCTAATAAAATAAAGAAGCATTATCTTATATTGGCCCTCTCCTCTAGACTGTTTGGGAATCTAGCTTATTGTAGTGCTTCAAGGCACTTCATCAGATATAAGGGTGTACTCTCAAATTTGGTAGTGATGGAAACAATCATGGGATTATACTTGGAGTTAATGCCACCTATCCTAGAAAGGGTGTAGGGAATTTTACCCCTCAATTGAATAAGGGTAAATCGATTCATTTATAAGAATCTCTTTATGTACCTAATTGCAAGAACAACCTGATGTCCATTTCAGCAATTGAAGTCAAAGGTTACAGGGTGGCATTCATCAATGGAAAGGTACACACTTTCAAAGATGCTTTTACTCATGGGTTCAGGGTTGGAAATTTGTATCAAGTTGCAAGAAGTCCATTGGGGACCATGTTAATTAACATATCTCATCTATAGCACCAGAGGTCTACTTTATGGGGCCCTACCCGATGTGAGTCAGATGGTGACAGGGATGCTTGAATTCAAAAAGAGCATGAAGGTACATGTCTGAGATGTACCGAAGGAAAATATTGCAAGGGGACCATTCCCCTCACCTAGCAGGTCCACAGGTTTGTAACAACCTAAGGGGATTGAGATTCATGATTAGGAATCTCATGTATGGAGGTGGAAGAAAGCCCTCTATGGCTTGAAGAAAAACACATCAGGCATACTATGAGAGGATTGATAGTTGTTTGATGAAGTTGAGATTCACTAGGAGTGAAGCCGATTCAAACCATTTCTCGAAGGTTGTGGATGATAGACCTCTCATACCAGCACCTTCTGAGGATGACCTATTTCTGACAGGTGTAGACCATCTCATTTGCAGAAGTAAGAGAGTTGGATTTCAGATTTAGAATGATGAACTGTGAGCCTGTGACTACCTTGATGGAGCTTAATTTTCAGAAGTTATGTGGTAGTGATGCTGGACCAAATTTGGGAAATGCCTTTGAGTTCCATAAGCTATTTGCATTGATGTTCTTGTTGAACTTCTGTATGGATATATGTTTTGTAGATAGCATGATGAGCTCATATATGGTTGCGCCTCACTAGATTGGTGCCAAGAATCTTCCGAGATATCTTCAGGGCACAATCTCTAATGGATTGAGATACACTACCGAAAATGTGAAGCTACATGACTATTCGAATGTTGACTGGGCAAGCAGTGTGGAGGATCTCAAGAGAACTTCTGAGTGTCGATTCTCTTTGGGTTCTACTCGATATCCTGGATGAGGAGGAATAAGAAGATGATTTCCTTGAGAATCACTGAGACCGAATACATAGCTATGAGTATAACCTTGTGTGAAGTTGCCTAATTGTGGAAGCTCTTTAGTGAGTTGTTTTTACATGATGGATACCATCGTGATATTCTGCGTCAACCAGGAGGGGATTCAATTGTTAAGGAATCTCGTATTCTATGATTTCTCTAACATATAGACATCAGATACTACCTTATCTAGGATATGGTACATCGATGAGCAAGGAGGCTCCATCGCATTGAGACAGATGTATAGGTCACAGACATTCTGTCAAAGCCTCGGGAAAAAGTCAAATTTGTGACTTTCTCTTATGAGGGTCCTGCATGTTGCATGCATTGAGCTCTCGGAGCTCCAGGGGGCTTGGGGTAGTTACTGGAGCAACACATGACCATAGGGCAACTCAGCCTCCCCTAACGGTGCGTTGTGTACAGGGTGAATGGATCAACCTTCCCCTGTGATATCTCGAGGTGACTTAGGGACAAGATGAATGGTTCTCCTATCGAGGCATCCTACCCATGTAGTCTAAGACTCATGGGAAGCACCTATCATTTGGCCAATGAGTAGGGAAATTGGGTTAGGGACCATAGTAGTTCTATCGATGGACGCATCATTGTATCTACCGTACTAACTATGCTAGGATGACCTCCATTGATCTAGGATGAATGAAACTAATTTGAGATTAGCATGAGTGGTTTGAGACACTCTCTTGTGATATTGATTTGGGATCAATAAAATTAACTTTGGGTTAGTAAAGAATGGTATGAGACATTCTCGATCAATTCTTCTTCTTCATGGTTCAGCAGAGTAGGGCACTGATGGTAGATATAGTACAGTCAGATATATGGATCAGTGGATGGAGTTCTCCCTGGGTGGGAGAGAGTGTTAAAATTGGAAACTAGGGCCAAACTCCATGTGGGTCATCTTATTTATGGTAGCTGATATTTTTCTTGAATCCCTCTCACTGAGAAGTGTAGGATTGATCTAAAGATCATCTGATTTCGATAAGTATTCATGGAGCTATGAATTTATTTATGTTATAAGACAATTCGTGAAGGTCGACCAACAACCAAATAAACCTCACATGTGCTCAACGTTTTAGTATAAAAGGAGATGACTTGAGAGTCATTTCTCACACACACTTCTATCTTGATTTCTCTCTCCACTTGTTTTGGGTTTTAATGGAAGAGAAATCTAGAACTGGAAACCCTAGACGTTGGAGGAAAAGAGGCCACCCTAGACGCAGATGGAAGGCAACCCTAGATGCAAACTAAAGGGTGCCCTAATGCATACCTAAAGGCTGCCCTAAACGTTGGTCTAATCCAACCATAAATGTTGATCTAATTCAACCCTAATGTAGTCAAGTTTATGTGCCACAATGAGGATTTTTTGTAGGGGAAAATGTAGCAATTAAGGGTTGTTCCAAGTGCATAATGTTGGGCATATTAAGCCAAGGAACAACTGTGTGGATAACATAGTTATAGCCAAAATATAAGGGTTCAAAGGAACAATGCGGAGGTTTCCCTAGACAATGTAAAGGGGTTGAAAGGATAGCATGACCTTAGTTGCAATATGAAGGAGCTAAAGGGATAGCATGGCCTTAATCGTAGTCAAAAAAGGCCTAAAGAAATAGCGTAGGTATGGAAGGTTATCCACTTGGAGAACTGGAATCTTTAGAAGGTTGCCTTGCTAATTTGTATAGAAGATAAGGGTTGTAGGGTATGCCCTATCCTGTGATGCAGTGTAGTAGTGCAGCGTGGTGAAACAACACATGGCAACAAGGTTACATGGTGTTGCAAACTAGTGCAGCAAAGTAAGTATACAACTGAGCTACATGGTGTTGGCAAGATGCATGGGCAACAGGCTACATAGTGCTGCAAAGTCACATAGGAAAACAACAAGGTATAACAACTATGTTGGGACAACAGTACTAATAGGACAACAAGGTGACATAGTGTTCTTAACATGAATGGGACAACAAGGACATAATGCTGCTAACATGCATGGGAGAACAAGGTGACATAGTGTTGCCAACATACATGGGACAATAAGGACATAGTGCTTCTAACATGCATGGGACAACAAGGTAACATAGTGCTACTAACATGCATGGGACAATAAGGACATAGTGCTGCTAACATGCATGAGAAAACAAGGTGGCATGGTGCTGATAAGACACATGGACATCAGCTAAGTATGCTAAGAAATATGGAACAGCTGCAAGGTATGGCAAGGCAAAGTGGGACAGCAGCTATGACATGGCAAAAGGCACATGGTAGAGCTGCAAGAATGGTACAACAACAAGCATGGATAACATGGATAGCAGTTGCAAGCATGGTGTTGCAAGCACATGAGACACGCAGTATGACAACATGGTTCAACCATGGCACATGGGACATCAGTGTAGCATAATGTGCAAGAGTCATGAGGTCCAACATTGTAATGATGGGTGCAACATGGTGCAACACGGTGAGGCGCAACATAATAACAAGATGTAGCACAATGAGAGGTGAAGGAGTCACCTTGGAGAATTATTTAAAGGAGCATGTCTTCAAATGATCTCATGTATCATCTTCCTAGAGATTATCTTTGCTATTATCTAGATAAGTCAAAGTGTCGACTTCTATTATAAATGTATTATCTCTCTCTCTGTGCTACACTATGGAAGAGCCAAAAAGAAGAATTGATCAAGGGTTTCCCCACATTAGGGTTTGTCCCTAGCTAGCACCACATCTTGTGTACTCTTGTCTTGGCTTGTCTTCTATGATTTATGTTTATGTTCTATCTGCAATTTACATTAATGTTGATGTGATTGCTAATCTGGAAAAGATTTTGAGCTAACTGTGAAAATTGAAATAAATTTATCTAAGCATAGAAAATACCTAAAATTAACAAAAGGCCACCCACATCAAATATCACAACTTTGGAGACTCTTATGCACATGGAGCCACTCACCCATGATGCATAAAGAGAGGCATATTCAAAATATGAGGACTTCAAGGAGGTGTATTAGTAGTTGTAGAGTTAGAGTAATGTGCACGATGGTGATAACATGGTTGACTACCATCTCCATGATGGGTTATTCTACACGATGGATAATTTGTGTGTTCCTAAAGGTGAGCGATTGCACCTGATTAGAGGGGCTCACAACTTCAATTTTTTAGTGCACTTTGGTGTAGGGAAGACCGTGGATAACTTGCAGTGGTATGTGTATTAGGCCAAGATGCAAGAGCGGGTAGCTAGGTTCATAAGAGGATGCATTCTTTATTGTACTAGTAAACCTAGCAATAGGAAACAAGGTCTACATCATCCCTTGCATGTACATACTTGTTCTTGGAAAAGAATTTCCATGGATTTTGTGGGAGTTTTACCAACAATTAGGAAGGGACATTAGTACCTGTTTGTTGTATTTTATAGGTTCAGCAAGATGTGTATTCTGATTCCTTTAAAAATACAATCAGTGGGCAAGAAGCATCAAACTTGTTCTTTGGACAGGTTTGGATGCACTTTGGGACATCAAGGAGCATCAATTTACACATGGATACAAGATTTCTGAGTGCATTTTGCAATTCTTTGTGGGAGAATATGGACACAAAGTTAAAGAAATCTACAAAATTCCATCCACAGAAGGATGGATAGACAAAAGTAGTCAAGAGGACTTTGATGCACCTTCTGAGTGGATACAACTAGAAGCATCCAAAGACTTGGGATGAATATATGGTATATATACAACATTCTTACAATAAAGCAGTCCAAACGTCTACAGAAAAGTCCCCATTTGAGACTTGTTTTAGTTATTTTCCACCTTCACCTTTGGATATTACATATGGGTAATAAGGAGGAGCAGGGAAGATCTTACGAGAGATGCTTTGAGGGCTGAAAAAACTATAGAGAAGAGTAGGCAGACCCATCTATAGGTACAAGAAACATTGAAGAAGTCATAGGAGAAGTATAAGCCCAGGCATGATCAACACAAAACAAAGAAGTTATTCAAGGTGGGAGACATAGTATGGTTATAGTTGAACAAGGAGAGGTTGCAAGGACCTGGTAAGAAAAGAAAGCCTATGAGGTATGGTCCCTTTCGGATACTGGAAAAGGTGGGTGATAATGCCTATCGACCGATTTTACCACAATATATGTGCATTTACTCAATTGTGAATGTAGATAATTTGGAACTCTTTGAGCCTTCAATGCTAGATTAGGAAGACAAATAAGTCCTACCTTATGTAGAGGATTTGGGACCAAATGCTATGGAAGAGTTGGAAAAAGATACAATTTTGCATAATAGGTCCAAAGCTTCAAGACAAGGGCAACATGAAATTTGGAAGATTGGGTTAAAGGGACAACTTTCGGGAAAAGATAAATGGTACACCAACTAGAAGGTGGAGGAAAAATTTCCTCACCTCATTTAATAGAAGCTTCGACAGACAAAAATCCTCTGAAATGGGGAGGTTTGATTTAGATTGGATCATTATATTATTTTTCATCCAACTTGATGCAGTTAGAGTGGAAAAAGTGGAGGAATCCGCTCATGGGACCGTTTTTATGGCAGGACCCATTTTTCTAAAAAGTGGTTTGAAACCTTCTCAGAGTGCTTTGAGGCATCAAATGATGTTTTTTTGGGTTAAAACATTTCTTCTCTAACACGACACTCTTTCGTGATATTCTACACACAAATATATTTCCAATGGACTAAGAAGCACATCAATCATAGTTTGTATGCAAAATTTATGCTACTCAAAAGTTGACCTTCCTATTTTTCAAAATTATAGCTCTATAGGATGCCTCATCAGCCCCAATTATTTATGGAAAAGGAGCTAGCCATGTGATTATGATGTAAAATACTCTATGATATTTTATATTGTAACTGTAGTTAAGATTTTATGTAGTAAAAATTAACCACTAGTAGGCTATCGGGTTGTGTTATAACTAGGCCACTAGAGGAAGAGGCATTTTATTCTTTCAAGAGAATTGTATTCCATAGGTAAGGAAATATAGGTAGGAGAGATAGGAGGTAGAGAACATAGAGAGGTTCTGCGCACTGTAGAGGATTTGGAAGACGAACAAGTCCTACGTTCTGTAGAGGATTTGGGACCAAATGCTTTGGAAGAGTTGACAGAAGATACGTTTTGCATAATAGGTCCAAAACTTCAAGATAAGGGCAGCATGACTTTGGAAGATTGGGTCGAAGGGACAACTTCCAGGAAAAGCTAAATGCTACACGAGCTAGAAGGTGGAGGAAATATTTCCTCACCTCATTTAGTAGAAGCTTCTATGGACAAAATTCCTTCAAAAATGGGGAGGTGTGATTTATATTAGATCATTATATTATTTTTCATCCAACTTGATGCAATCAGAGTGGAAAAAGTGGAGGAATCTGCTCATGGGACCGTTTTTACGGGTGGGACTCATTTTTGTGAAAAGAGGTTTGAAACCTTTTGGGAGTGTTTTTAGGAATCAGATGATCTTTTTTGGGGGTAAATATTTTTTGCTATAACATGACACTCTATCGTGATATTCTACACAAAAATATATTTGCAATGGCATAAGAAGCGCATCATAGTTTGTATGCAAAAGTTATGCTACTCAAAAGTTGGCCTTCCTATTTTTCACACCTATAGCTCTAGAGGATGCCTCATCAACCCCAATTATTCATAGAAAATGGGCTAGCCATGTGATTATGATGTAAAAGACTCTATAATATTTTATATTGTAACTGTAGTTAAGATTTTATGTAGTAAAAATTAACCACTAGTAGGCTATCGGGTTATGTTATAACTAGCCCACTAGAGGAAGAGGCATTTTATTCTTTCGAGAGAATTGTATTCCACAAGTAAGGAAAGATAGGTAGGAGAAATAAGAGGTAGAGAAAATAGAGAATATCTGTGCGCTATAACAACCACATATATTACTTATTTATACCTGTAGCCATATTTCAACACAGAGAAAGAGAGTGAAGCGGCCTCACCTTCCAGCTTGGATTTCTACAGAAAGGGTTTCCCAAATAGAATATCCTGCATAATTTTCATTCACATGCATGCATTAATTACAGTTAAATCTTCATAACTTAAGTTTTAATAAAACTCTAATAGTGTAGAATTTTAGAATTTTAATATAATATTGTCATATCTATTGTGATGAACTATATAATGGAATATCCACGGAATTTTACAGATCACACAGTTATTATTAATTCTTCAACTCCCTTACTCCTGTATTGTCACTTTAAATATCAATTTTTAGTTATGATAACTATAGGACTATAATGGCATAGATTATGCATAACCACTACCAAATTTAAACAAGGTATATAATTTAGTCAAATAAGTCAATACTTATAATTATAATACACTGCCATATGTTTCCCTTTTAGGTAGGCTTACAAACATAAACATTCAATTATCTATATTGATAACATTCATTCATTCGATAATTAAGAATAACATGCATATTCCATGTTTTCTTACTAGAAGAAATATAGCTCCAACTCTTTATATATATACACACACACACACATATATATATATATATTTCGTAAAACTTGACTATAATCTAATCGATTATTAAATCAAGGAACAAATGCTACAGTAATATATTTTCTTTTCATTTGAATTCTATTCAACTAGAAATATGCAACATCTAAATCTTGATAACATTTTCTCTAAACTTCCATTGGTAACTAAAAGAGACAAGTTCTCTGATATATATCTTATGTATATATTAAATGATCATGCTTCCCATGTTTAATAAATTACATTAGAATATTTATCTTGTATGCATGCACATAGAAATTGTATACTAGATAACATTTTCATATAGGTGGACAGTAAACAGTGCATGAAAAATTGAATTATGTACAAGTGATTATACTTGTACATCATCTCTTATATTATATCAATACATATCATTAAACTATTCGAAATCAACTATAACGTATCGACAAAATTTAGTCAAACTGTAATCACTGCTTAGGGAATATCTAGGAACGGAGTATGTTCCACCAAACCATGAACTATTTCCAATGGTTCCCCCCAAGCTAAGATGTTCTTTCCTTCAAGAATCCACAACCTCTTTCATTCTCAAGGGGTTTATTTTATAGATTGTTGCTAGCAGGTTTTTAGTAGCATCCAACTTTAAGATTTGCTCACCTTTTGCCTAAGTCTTTTTTTCTTTTAGTTTTCAAAAAAGATTTTTTTATTTTTCTTTAAATAAATCCTTTATCTTTCACTGCGTTTTATTCCTCTTTTTCACGAGACTTAGATTTCTTCCCAAGCTAGGTGATTAACATAATCTTTCTCTCCCATTATGATAATATTTTTGATGATTTTCTCTGAGGGATTTGTAGGATACTTTTAGGGAAGGTCCAACATGCAGAGTTCAACCACTAAGAACTTTTCATAAATTGGAAAGAATTTTTTTAATACTCTAATGCTCTTTTGTGAATATTTCTAAATAATTTATTTATTAACTCAATAATAGAAAACTAATTACATCATCATATAGCTTTGACTCTTCTTCTATAGGCATTAAACCAATAATAGTTTAAATTTTTAAAAATAGTCAATGTGTGAAAAACCATAACATAAGAGTGTTACACTTGTGCAAATGAAAGCTACCATTTTCATGTAGGGGAATGTCAAGTTAGTTGTCACATTCAAGTTCATGGGGTGGGATAGCCACACTCTCATCTCCTCTTTAGTGCAAAGAGAAGCGAAAGGGTGGCAGTCTTACTCCTTCAACTACCCACCATCCGTTGGCTCTGTTTTCCACACTTGATTAAATAATTTTTTTATATTAATTTTATAATATAATAAATTACATGATTCATTTTATTCCATCTATCATATTAGTAAGCATTCTCATTCATGTTCCATTCAATATAAGAAAGATATGTAATTTGCATACTTAAATTGACTTTGAGAAGTGATATATATATAGATATATATTTTCTTAATTCTATCTTAACTCTAGATTTATTAAGTGTCAAGAGGGATCAAATATTTAAAAGTGTGAATGCTATTTAGAGAGAAAATTTTGAAGAAATGCTTATGCTTACAAGCATCTCATCCCTCTTCGACTATGATAAATATAGACTTAAACTGGATATTGGCTAAAATATTTGTACAGTGTTTATATGATTTGAAGACTTGTACCTTAAATATTTTCATCACTCTTGAGGCATGATATATCATCTCCCTCATACTTAATTGTAGAAAATGCCTTTTAATGTAATACACATTTTTTTCTCTAATCTCTTACCTTTATATTTAATAAAGAAGAAAGAAGAATAGATTATATATATCTATATATCTATATATCTATATATAATCTTCTAAAGTATATATGTATACACAAAAAAAAATTAAGATTAACATTCAAATATTTTATTTATGATTAATATTAAAATATTTTTCTTTATATTTTTGCTAAATTTCACTGGTGAAACTCTATGTATAAGGAAGAAAATAGAAAGAACTTCGTATTTTCCTCGTATTATAATTTAAAGAATGTCTTTGTATCAATCATAAATCCCTTTATTTTCTTTTATGATATTTTATATCTAAACTTCTAAAACTAATTTTAAAAAATATATTTATAAGTTTTTTTTAATTTTTTTATAATTCCTTTTCTTAATTATTTTATATATTTTGCTTAAAACACGTAAACATGTTTTCATTAATAATATGGTTTTAAATATCACATGCCAACATTATATTTAATAAGGAAAAAATAATATGCTCTATATACTCACTTCTTATATATATATGAATGATATTAAAATGTATATTCTGTTTATAATTAATAATAAAATAATTTTTTTTTATTTTCCTAAATGTTATATTTCCACTTAAAAATATATATTTTAATTTTATATTATAATTTAAAAAGTATTTTTATATCTAATATAATTTCTTTTATTTTCAATTATATTATTTTTATAAAATTAAGTATTAATATATATATATATATATATATATATATATATATATATATATAAAACTAACATTTCTCCAATAAATTTTCAAGAAAAATACATTAACAAAATTGATTGTCCAACATCTCTTAGCTACTGCCGTCTGCGATAGGGGCTGATGAATTGGGGTTGTTTCATAGGTTTGCGTATATTTTTCATGGTAGATCTCATGGTTTTTTTCCTTTTTGCTGTATTTTGAGGTACTTGGTTTTCATGATCATTGAACCAGAGTTGTTTTCATCTGACATTTTATATAAAAAGTAACTTGAATTTTTTATATTATTTATTAAGAGATTTATATTATTTATTAAGAGATTAGGTTAATAATGGTAAATAATTGAGATGGATTTTTTAAGGTATATTTTAAAGATTAGATAATTTTCTTAATTTTATATTATATATTATATAGGTGGATTAATTAAATGTTTATGAAATTTTATATATCTATATATAAGTGTGTTGAATTTAATAGGTGATGGTAATGGTAATGGTAATGGGGTGTATTGTTAACCCATTTTTTGATGTGAAAATTATTTGTTTTAAATTTTAGTTATAAAATTCTAATTATATTAAAAACTAGAATTAAACCAATAATTCTCTCTTAAAGACATAAAGAACTTAAACAAACCAAAAAAATATCTCATGATAAATTTAATTTTGATAAAGTTAGTTTAACCTTCCAAACTAGTTTGGAGGAACGACGCCATTACTCCATGCGCGGGGGCGGCCTTCGTTTCGCTTATTCCTGTATACCATGTGAGAATGCTCATAAAACAACAGTCCCTTCTCGAAAGGAAACGTCTCAAAGTTTACACATCCATTTTAATACTAAAATTACCACTAACACAAGTGACCTTTCCATGTCGAAAAGGTTGGAGATTAATCCATCGCCGCGTCGCAAAGTACGACCGTCTCTTGGAGCCCTGCAAACATAAGAAGGTGTAAAATAAGAAAACGTCACGCTAAGCAATAACGCAGGCTATCGGCTATCTCGCTTTCCATTGATTTGAAACTGCACTGTAGGCCCACGTTGTTGTGCAACGTCTAATTACTACCTTGCCCTTCTGTATTCCAAAACATTCCTGCTAGTTGTTTATGTGAATATGGTAGGCAAATTAAGATGGTGACTATCCTTAATGAGAAATAATGCAAATAATATTCTATTAGGTAGGACAACTCCATGAAACTGTTCCCTCCCTTAGTGAAGGCATAAAAATACTTTATGCCTTCACTGAAAAGATGTGGCAGAGAAACCTGCATGAATACACTTCAAAGCTTGGTGACATTATTTTATTTTACTTCCTTTTAGTTAATTTCTTATGGATAAAAACCATTAAGTTATATATAATTGAAAATTTTCAACAATAGGATAAGAAGAAAATCCAAACAAAATTTCGTATTAAAAACAATTATTATGATAATAACCCCTATAATAAGTAATATAAATTAATATATATTATTTTTTATACAAAATTGAAAGTTATGATATTAGTTAGTATTTCTCTCAACTATTTAAATTAAATACAATTGACTAATATATTCATTTATTATATTAAAAGCAATATATTTAATTAAATAAAAAAAGTATAGCATATAATTTTATATTTATTAAATAATAAAATAAAATTATATTTTCAATTTTTCATTTATTTACTTTGTTTAATAATTTTTTTAATAGTAAAATTAAATTTCCATTTTATCTTAGTTTAATTTTTTTTATATTTAAAATTTGGTATTTTATGTTTTTTAAATTAATTTAATTAAATATGAGTATAGATTCATTTTAATTATAGATCTAGCAAGAGTCAAGAGGTATTTTAATATGCTTAGGATGGCTAAAAAGGTTGGGAAATGTTGGAATTATGACTTTGTTAGATATATATATTGATTAAATAAGCGGACATAATCCCGATTTGTTGATACAAAGAATTAGTTGCGGTTTAGGAATTGTTTGAAACTACCTTATGATCCATTCCATGACAGAAATCTTGAGAGACTGGCATATAAGGAGGCGTTTCTTTTTCTATGGGATGATTAAAAAACGTTTGGGAAAAATGCGTGGAGAGTGACCAACAGAATTTCTGGATAGTGAATAATGCAATCTGAAATAGCGGTGCAAATAAAATCCAAGGGTCATGTATCTAATGAATTTTAGTGGTAGCAATTTGTGGATGGTGTTTGTAACGACACAAAAATTATTTAAGTTGTGTCATGATTGACTGTAGCCACCAAGAGAGGCATTATGTGTCTTCACCATGCAAAAGTGAGGGAAAACTACACTCGAGAGATACGTATCTACATCTTTTGGTTGAAAAGAATAGGTATTTATGATGGTTTTTTTTGAAAAAGAATGCATTATTTTGTTCTTAGTTATGGTCAAAATAAAATATATGTTGTTCTTGCATGCAAACATAGAAAAAGTTAAGGCGATTTTTCTCTTTAAAGAATATGTGTTTTTATGCACATAAATAGTAGTTATTGTGTTAGTTTTTCCTGAAAATGAATAGGAGTTTTTATGCACAAACATAATAGCTATCATGTTAGTTTCTCCAAAAAACGAATGTGTTTTTATGCATAGAAATAATAGCTATTGTGTTATGTTTCCTGAAAAAAAGAATATATGTTTTTATGCACAAAAATAATAGTTATTGTGTTAGTTTTCTTGAAAGTGAATATGTGTTTATATGCACAAAGAGAATAGTTTTTGGACTAGCTTCTTTTGGAAAAATAATATATGTTTACATGCACAAAGATAATAGCTATATGGCTAGTTTCATTTCGAAAAATAATACGTATTTGCATGCACAAAGATAATAGCTGTTGTACTAGTTTTCCTTTTAAAAAATTAATATGGGTAGTTGTAGTGATTTTCTTTTAGAAAGTGTTATGAAATCAACTCACAAAAAGATAGAAAAGATATATCAACACCATAGAATTTAGCCTCTTCGAGAGGGCAACCTCCTTTACACTACACAAATGAACATTTCTTGGATGATACAAATGAAAAAACCTCCTTTCTATATATAAGAGTCTAAGGGGTCACAATATAACCAAGCCGACCTAAAAATAATAATATAAAGGCACAAAAATAACAATAGTGGGATTCTATGGGGCACCATAATAACAATAAGGGATACAAGGACAATAGTAATGGGGGAATCACTAGTATTATAGGGACCTAACATGCCCCTCTCCTTCATAAAAGTGTTTTCCTCAACGCTTGAGTAGTTCTGGATGTTTCTATGTAAAATTCTCATCCTCCCATGTGGAATCTTCAATGGGTAAGTTCTTCCACTTGATGAGATACTCTGAAATTGATCGATTTCGTAGCCATCGAGTTCTTGTTTCTTTGACTGCTTTAGGTTCCAATACCATTTTTCCTTCCGCATCAAGTTCTGGAAATATTGTTTGAACTGGAATCTTGTCACCTATAAACTTCTTTAAGCATGAAACATGGAAAACTGGGTGCACTTGGGAAGTTGCAGGAAGCTCCAATTTGTATGCCATAGTACATATCTTTTGCAACACCTTGTATGGACCATGATACTTTGGGGATAATTTATTATCCTTCTTAGCTTTCTTGAGGGACATTTGTTTATATGGTTGTAGCCATAGGAATACCCAATCACCTACATAAAAATTTCGTTTGCTGCGATGTTGATGTGCCTGCTGTTTCATTCTATTCTGTGCTAAGGTGAGTTTATCCCTTAAGAGTTGGAGAACATGTTTCTGATGCTCGATGTGATCTTCCACTACTTGAGCCTTAGAATTTTCCCTTAAATATGATGTGATGGATGGTGGATGATATCCATAAAGTGCCATAAATGGGGTCATTTTTGTTGCAGTATGGAAGGAAGTGTTATACCACCATTCAGCCAGAGGCAACCATTTGACCCATTGTGTCTGTTTGTCAGATAAAAAGCAATGGAGATATCCTTCGAAACATTTGTTTACTATCTTAGTTTTCCCATCAGATTGAGGATGATAAGATGAGCTATGAGCTAACTGAGTACCAAGACAAGAAAATAATTCTATCCAAAAATTTCCAGTGAAAATGCGATCTCTGTCACTTACAATAATCCTTGGGTTTCCATGTAGCTTTTGAATTGTTTCCATAAATGAAGTAGAAACTATACTTGCTTTAAATGGATGAGATAATGCACAAAAGTGTGCATACTTGGTAATTCTGTCAATTACCACCATGATAACACTCTTTCCTCAGGACTTCGGTAAACCTGTGATAAAAGCCATTGAAACCTCCTCCCAACGTTGGCTTGGAATCGATAAAGGTTGTAATAGTCCTGGGGTATTAATTGTTTCAACTTTATTTTGTTGGAAAACCAAACATTCTGCCACAAAATTTTGAATATCCTATTTAAGGCCATCCCAAAAAAATCTTTCTTAACGCTATGGTAAGTTTTTATAAATCCTGAGTGCCCTCATATGGTAGAGGTGTGGAATTCCCTAAGAATATTCTATTTGAGTTGGAAATTCTTACATAGGTATAACCGATCCTTGTACCATAACAAACCATTTTTCCAGCTAAATGTATCAGATGTACTCAGATATTATTGTATCTTTTGAATGAGTGCCCACACTTCCTTGTCATTCTTCCATTCATCCCTTGCTTCGTTTATCCAATCTGGTTGGATAATAGAAATGGTGCAAAGAAATGCTTCCACATCCTCATCCTTTCTTGAGCATGCATCTGCCACAACATTTTGCTTCCCTTTTTTGTAGATGATTTCAAAGTCATAGCCCAACATCTTTGTGACCCATTTTTGCTACTCTTTTGAAGACAATCTTTGTTCTAAAAAGTATTTAAGGCTATCATGATCTGTTTTTACCTTGAAGTGTCTTCCCATTAGGTAGGGTCGCCATTTCTTAAGTGCATGTAGTATTGCCAACATTTCCTTCTCATAAATAGCTTTTTGTAAATACCTTCCTTTGATTGGATTACTTTCAAAAGCAATGAGTCTTTCTTCTTGCATTAAAACAACACTAATTCCATTTTCTGAGGCATCACATTCCACAATAAAGGTTTTTGTGAAGTCCAGTGTAGCTAAGATTGGTGTTTGGTACATTGCCTCTTTAATATGTTCAAAGGCCTTCGTTGCTTCTAGAGTCCATGAAAATGCATCTTTCTTCAATAATGTTGTTAGAGGTGCTGCTATTCTCCCATAATTCTTAACAAACTTGTGATAATACTATGTCAACCCAAGAAATGCTCATAGATTCTTTATGGATTTGGGGATTTTCCATTCCTTAATGGTTTTAATTTTTCTAGGGTCTACCTTAACACCTTCATGAGATAAAATATGCCCCAGATATTCCGCCTCTTGTATTCCAAAGAAAAATTCAGAGATTTTTGCATATAATTGTTTCTCCTCCAATAGTTTTAGCACCATGTCAACATGTTGGACATGATCCTTCCAAGACTTTAGGAAGATTAGTATATCATCAAAAAATACTAACACAAATTTTCTAAGGAAGGGTTTGAAAATGGAATTCATCAAACCTTGAAATGTAGAAGGTGCATTAGTAAGGCCAAAAGGCATGACCAAAAATTCATAATGACCCTCATGAGTTCTAAATGTTGTTTTTCGAATGTCTTCCATGTTCATTCTGATTTGATGATATCCTGAACGAAGATCCAACTTGGTGAAGTAAATTGATGCACGCAATTCATCCAATAATTCATCAATGACTGGAATGGGGAATTTATCTTTAATAGTGAGCTTGTTGAGCTCCCTATAATCTGGACACATGTGCCAGGATCCGTCCTTCTTGTGAACCAATACTACTGGAGCAGAGAAAGAACTTTGACTAGGTTGAATTATACCAGCCTCTAGCATTTCTACAACCATACATTCAATTTCACTCTTTTGGACATAGGGATATCTGTAAGGCATGATGTTTGGATGAACACTTCCTGGAATCAAATTGATAGCATGATCATGATCACAAATAGGTGGGAGGCCTTTGGGAGTCTCAAATACCTTCGAATGTTTGTCCAAGACTTTTTGGAGATCTGGAGAAATGGATGATTTTGATGTGGGAACCTCTACTGAACATAATTGTGCAATTATGCCTCATTGTTCTTTCTTTAGAAGCTTTGTCATTCTGTTAGAGAAGATTATCTTTCTCGGTTTCCCTGTGATACCCCTTAATTCAACTTCCTTTTCTTTTGCAAAGAATTTCATGAAAAGCTCTTGAAAATTAAAAGTTATTTTACCCAAGGATTGTAGCCATTGGACTCCTAGTACAACATCAGCACCACCCATTGGAATGGAAATAATTGGGCTATTCAATACATATTCTCCCATGGATACCTTGATATTATGGCACTTTCCTGAACAAATTTTGGTTCCTCCACTTGCAACCATCACTTGACACTCTAGTGCTGGATAGAGGAAGAAATTCAATTCCTTGGCTATCTTACAATGAATAAAATTATGGGTACTTCCTGAATCAATCAACACTATCACCTTTTTCTTATTGATATGCCCTTCTATCTTAATAGTTTGAGGAGTGGTAATTCCAACCAATGCATTACAAGATATGGTCAGATTCATTTCTTCTTTTTCTAGGGTTTTTTTCTTGTGTATATCCTCGTCTTTTGACGTTTCTTGTTCATTTTCTTCCTCCTCTTCACAATCTATGTCAAATAATTTCTTCTCAGCACACTTATGACCTTTAGTGTATTTGCTATCACAAATGTAACAAAGCGCTTTTGCTATTTTTTCTTCCAATTGTTGTGGTGTCAATCTTGTAATTTCTGGATGGCTAGGGGCAACAACACTTCCATCTTTATGATTTTAAGTGGTAGGCTTCCTTGTTGCCATAATTTTACTTTCCATTTTTCTTGCCAACCTGAATGCCTTCTCCAATGAATCTGGTTCCCAAAGGCAAACCTCAGGTTGGATGTTATATTTTAAAGTCACTATGAACACATCAATCCTATGCTCCTCTGGAGTATCTTTTACCCTTATATTCAATTTTCAGAAGTCCTCAATGTGCTCCATCATTGAACCCTTTTGTTTGAGATTTATCAATTGGCTAAAAAGGGTGTTGTTTTTTGTATCCTCATAATGTGTTATCATTTGATCCGTAAAAATATCCCAAGTGACAATTTGTTTACAAGAGGAAAGCCATTGATACCATACAAACTGATTTGGTTCCAAATATAAAGTTGCAATGCATACCTTTTGTGTGTTTTGTAGATTATGGAGATCAAAAAATTGCTCCATCTGTAGTATCCATGTTCTGAGATCCTTGCCATCAAACTTCCTAATATCGATCTTTGGAACATGTTGGTTCTTCAATCCAATGTTAAAGTCTATCAAAACATGATTAACATTTATTTTGTTCTCATCATGTTTCCTTTACTACCCTTTCACCATTAGTAAGAATTTCTTGTAGAAACTTTGTCAAATCTATCTTCAAATCTGTCTTTAAATCTATCTTCAAATCTTCCATGCCTGTTTTCAAATGTGTCTCCAAATCGTCCATCTTAGCTTCCACACTGTCCATCTTAGCTTCTACGCCTTTCTTTAAACCATCCATATTAGCTTCCACGCCTTTCTTCAAAGCTTCCATCTTATGTTATACGTCTTTCCTTAAACCATCCATCTTATTTTCTATTACTTCTTGTGCGAGTGAGATTTGTTGCACTTGGACTCGTAATTTGAATATATCATGTTGCATTTCTTCCTCTTCTTCATGAGTTATGCTAGAGCTTTCAGGTTTCTTACTAGGTGTTTGCATTTTCTTTCTTTGGGGCATCAATTACCGATAATAATGCTTCACTGTGCCCTTTGAATTACTTCAAACTAATTTTTCAAACCAAGCTTATGCAAAAATTTAAAAAAAACTACACACATTTTTTCACTTTGTAGGAACTTGATATTGAATCTAATGTATCTCTGTAATTTTGGATCTCCGAGGTCTGAAATTTATTCCTGCGGTAAACCTCTGAGGAAAATTTCTAACCCCACAAGTCTGATCATGATTGGATTCTCCAATCAAGAGTTATGCCAAATCTCCCACGATGGCCTCAGTATAGACTTGTTCAGTAGAGCGAACTTGTATGACGTTCTGCGGGCCACTGTTTCAACCTTGGGTTCTGAAAATGGTACCCAAAAAACTACAGTCTGACCTCTTTTTGTAACTTCTTACGAAAATTCAATCTAATGCTCAGAGAGAAAGTTATGACGATTTTCCCAAGGTGACCTGTTTGGAATGTAATTTAGGGGTCTGCAAAAACTCTAGGTTCCTCAGATTATATCTTCGAAAATATAGTGATGCAGGATCTGCAATTTGGAGTAGAGGTTCAGACCGATTTCTTCTCAAATTGTTTTTTTTTAGCTTCTGAAACTTCGTAGAGAAAGCGTTATAGCGAACATGCCACGATGACCTATTTTAAATGAAATTTTGGAACTTGCAAAAACCTTAACTTCCTCAGATCATATCTCTAAAAATATAGCGAGACAACATATGAAATTCAGACAAGAGGTTCAGCAAGATTTCGACTCAAATGGGGTTTTTTTTTTGCTTCTAAAAAGTTGCCCAAAAAACTTTATAGAGAAAAGTCCACGATGACTTGTTTGGAGCAGCAGAACCCTAGAATCTCAAGCTCTAATACCAAATGTTATGAAACCAGCTCACAAAAAGATAGGAAAGATAGATGAACGCCTTAGAATTCAGACTCTTCGAGGGGGAAACCTCCTTTACATTACAAAAATGAACAATTCTTGGATGATAGAAATGAAAAAACCTCCTTTCTATATATAGGAGTCTAAAGGATCACAATATAACCAAGTCGACCTAACAATAATAATATAAAGGAAAAATAATATCAATAGTGGGATTCTATGGGGCACAATAATAACAATAACCGATACAATGAAAATATTAATGGGGGAATCGTTAGTATTATAGGGGCCAAATAGAAAGATTCCCCTCCTCTCTTCGAAAGAGATAGTGATAATCATGGTGATTATTTTAAAATATTACCCTTCTCTTGTGGGTAGAGGTAAACTGTAACTATTTTCTTCCTTATGATGCATGTGAAGTATGGTTAGATGAGAATTACTTGGTGATATTTATGCATCTTACTTTAGGCATGTGATATTTATATGGTTAGACATGTTTCATAACGATATGAATGCATGAATAAATAGGAATCGTTGTAAAGTTATGTGATTTTAATTCATACATGTGTGATGCAAATAAAGAAGCTTGCCTTAATACTCTTTGTACATTTTATTTATGCATGTGTCAAAAATGTACACTTGATGATGTGTGTAAAAGAAAAAGATAAAAGACATATTTTAATGTTATTATACATGTGGAACATGAAAATATGTTTAAATCATAAGTAGTAATGATTTATTATTTGGATTTGATAAAAAATTTATATAATCATGATGTTAGAATTTCTAAGGATGGTAATTGCATGGAAGAAATGTGACTTATGCCACGGATTAATTAATAATGTCTAATCCATCCCTTATATAATAACCAAAAGAAGGATTATAGTTAACACTATGGAAGGAAATGAGGTGATTAAGCTCGACTATTGGTCAACGCGGTGTGAAGGATTGTCAAATGAAGGATAACAATTGTAGGAAACAACTATGCCACAAAGACACAATGTTCAAGGAATTGTAGGGTATTGTGTTTGAGAAACATGATAATATGATTAATGTAATGGCCTCTATTTAATTATGCTTGAATTAAAGATTATGTTCTTCTGTAAATTTTATTAA
Source organism: Pinus tabuliformis (assembly GCA_031772625.1). Taxonomy (NCBI): domain Eukaryota; kingdom Viridiplantae; phylum Streptophyta; class Pinopsida; order Pinales; family Pinaceae; genus Pinus; species Pinus tabuliformis. The sequence continues at coordinate 1,335,508,310 of CM062817.1, forward strand.
TGAATAAGGGATGGACTCCCTTTATGGAATTGAGTGAGAGGTGAACACCCTCATAAAATGTTTAATAAAATAAATGTGTGTTGGTGTTTCCCTTTGGGGATTCTAGGGTATATTGGTGTTCACTTATGTGTTTGCCTATTTGATGATCCTGATGATGTGGTATTTTTCATAACATTGGAAAATCGTATCAATCTTGTGTTTTTAATTATGTTTGATTAATTGATTAATGCAAGGAAAAAAAAAGTTAAAGGAGATAGTAGTATTTTAACAAATGGAAATTGCGACTGTTCCTTTACATAATCCACTATGACATTTTTATTTTTACTTCATGTTATTATGGTGATTTTATCTAATGATAAGTTAAGGAGTATGGAATAATTCATTGGGAATATTACGTGCTAGTAAATTTGGTAAAAAAATTATAATCCTATGTATTTTTGCACGAGGGCTACTGAGGCATGTTACAAGTGGTATCAGAGAAAATGTTGCAGCATTGACACCTCTTTGATTCTATAAGAATTAGGAGTAGAGGTATGATGTTATTGGATATAAGCTTGGTATGACACTAACTAAATTATATGGTAATGTATGCAAAATATTGCATTTAATATGAGATGCATGATGGAGTTAATGAATGCATTGAAGAATGATATTGTTAATGATTTCTTTGAAGGATAATTATGCTTGTGGCATTTGACACTTTATGTTGTTAAAAGATAACTTGAAATTCTATTGCATTTAATTATAATGAAATCTTGGACAATCTTGAGGACTCATTAGTGATAGTGTGGATTAACTACCAACCTTTGCATTCATAATTTTATAATAATGTTCAATGGTATATTAGAAGAAAAATGATTAGATTGCAATGCATTACTTATAAGAAAAAAAATGAATGTATGCATTACTTTAATAAAATAATGTAGAAAGGCAGGGATCATCTTTGAAGAGGACAATACAATGTTTAAAAAGGCATTAAAATAATTCCTTTGAATGTTGAGAATAAATAATGAGGCAAGTGGTAGGTCTTGACTGTAGTGGCTAGTGGTCAATTTTGTATTGTCATGGAATTATTTTGAATTGTGGTTGAGTTTATGATAATTGGTGGCATTGACTATTTATTATATTGCAATACCTTTCATGGATTAGTATTGCATGACATTGTTGTTGGTAATTGCAATACTAGTAAATTTCATGTGATCTTTTGATAAACTATTAAAATTATCTTTGAAGTTATATTGCAATATGCATAATTCGATTTATGATTGAATATTATTAAAAGTTCTAACCAATGTGATAGCGGTAGTTCTTTTTCATGTTATTGGTCTAAGGATGACAATATGTTGTTGGATTTGGGTCTGATTGAATTGTTACCAATATTGTTATCGATGTTTACTTACTAATGATAAATGAGTTTTTTTTGTATGATTAAATCTTTGGAAGAAACTATGATGATTATGGAAATGGATATTTGTTTAAAAAAGCACGACTGTAAGTTCTTGAATGTTAGAAAGAAATTACATCATGAAAGGAATAGTGTATTTAAAAGGGATTTATTTAATATAAATACATTTTTTGTCAATAATAAGAATTGAAAGGAAAAGTGTGTGCCCTTCCAAAGGAATATGAATAAATAGTAACTAGTGTGATAAGGGAAACAAAGATTATCTGATATTTTAATGCATGATCTACAAACTTAATGAGCTAATTGTAACCAAATGTCTTTAATTACATTGTTTGCTCAAACTCCGTGCATAACAATGTAATTCTACAAGTTAATGATTTAGTGATGGTGTTAGATGGTATGCATCATGCATCTAAAAAAATGTTAAATCTCATCCTTTAGAAATTCATCTAGTACATGTGAATATTGTGGTGACACTACATATTAAACATAATCAATTAAGTATCTTATGTTGTGGAAATGTGATGTCTTCATTGTCACCACTAAACAAAAAATTTGATGGCATTGTGAATCTATTTTCATTAGTAATTATTTTAACAAAGAAAATACTGTGTGATTGACTTCAATTTATTAAAGTTGCATAATGACTGTTGGGTAGACACATATGCGTAAAACAAAATGTCATTTTGCATGAATTAGAACTCTAGTGAATCTTAAGGATTAAGGTCCTATTCTCTTAACTTTTGTTTTGGAAAACATCTTCATGGAAACTTTGTTTTAAAGAGATATTCTAATATGCTATCATGCATGGAAAGATAAGTTAAATATCTATACGACTAGTACCAAACATTGATGCATGTGAAAATTCAAATTCATTTTGAGTATATTTAACAAGATGTTTTGTAAATAGCATGATTTTGTAACGAGTATGGTTTTTTTGAAGTACAACTGTGACTAATGTGACTATTATAGTTAAGCTAGTGTAGCCTAATGGAAGCATAGTGAAGTCACTAAGATTTCGGTAACATGGAATATAAGAACGAGTAAAAGGTAAAACATTGCAATGTGAACTGTAACTAAAAATGTGAAGGTATAATTTTTATTGTTATGAATATATATGTACAAAAATGATCTTTCTATTATAATATTATATATAAAAAAATCATATGGTTAACCATGTAAAATTACTGTAGCAACCCCTCATAGGTCTGCCCAAAGTAACCATGCCAATTGGGGTAAACATGAGAAGAGAGGTTACTATGATGGGATTCAACCTCCTATGTGGGCTTAAGGAAGTGGAATAGACGAAACATCACACACAGTAATTCAACACCATTAGCACACCCCTCAGGAGAAAAGTCAGCCACTCAAACAAGATGTCCCTAAGTTCCACTGTTGCTTGAGAAACTTAGGGTAGAGTAACAAACCCTAGCAATAGCCTAGGTGAGTTATAACGCTTCTGCGCCTTCATCCAATAACATTAGTCTTTAGGGTAACTCTTTGTGGGCCAGTAATCTCGAAATTGAGCCATTTTTCTAGCCCAGACTTCTCGACCTCTACCCAGAACTTGTTGGAACCTCAGGAATCATTAAAAACATGATAACAATGCCAATGAATCAAACTCAACCTTAGGATTAAGCTTGAGCATCCCCAACTGGGATTGACATTCTTTCAAACACTTATCATCAATACAACCTATAGGTCTAGGATACAAGACAGAGCATAAATGATTGAAATAACTTATGAAACATAGCTAGAAGGATAACCTCCTTCTCTAATGAACTATTATATCTTCAATGAGGTCTTGCATCCATTCATTTAACAGTTACAAGTAAATTAAATACATAAAATAACCATGACATGAACCAATCATTTAACCATGTTTACAAATAGCATAAAATCATATAAATATCATAGCTATGATAGTGATTAAATCAGTGTAAAATTAAGAGAAGATAGCTTTTAGTAATCATAGGTAAATTTGACTAGGTTCAGGACTTCCACATACCACCCAACCATAGACATGGTTGAACCAAATCTCGCTTTCAACCAGTCAACCCTGTGGCATATTCCAAGCATGAATGTGGGATCTCATAAGATAAACAATACAAGAACAACCAAGAGAATCTATAGGTTAAACCACCTCCATCCTTATCAAACCATGATCATACAAAAACCGGTGCTCCGATCAAAACCGAACCATTGCAATGCCATCCAAAATCCTTCATTATCCTTGACAAATATTTTGTCTCCTTTTCTCTCAGACTTTACAGAAATCCAAACTGAATCACTAGGCTCTAATCTGAGCCCGGATTCTCATTCTTTACTAAAATCGAAACTCAGATCACGAGGCCCTAAACTGAGACTTCTCCCTCAGGCTTTACCATGTATCCCCACAAAACGGGTCAACGGATTCCTAGGCCTTTGGGGGTGGAACTTGAGACCACCTCCACCCCAGATTCTAAAATCCATCGGGCAAACCAAAGCTCAAAACCCAAAATAAACATGCTAACACCATGGTATTCATAAAAAGGAAAGGCTAGGATGAAATCCACTATCATAACTCAACTAAATTATGCGAAGAGAACCATACACCAACATGCAAAGCCATGCATGTCCAAACGATGTAGGAAATCACACATGCAAAAGGTTACTTGCAAGTATTCGTGTTGAAGCTGCTTTATCCTACTTTCCTTCCTTTATCCTTTGATTTCCTTCCTTTCCCTTTGCTTGTTTTTCCTTTCCCTTGCTTGATTTAGATTCCTTGCTTCAAGCTAGAGTGCTCCAAGAAAAACTCTAAGGGATGAAGAGTGAGAGAGATAGAGCTCCAACAATCTAAATTTAAACAGCAACGCAAATAATTACAGATATAGCCATAAATACAAATTTGAAATAGAAATAACAATTCATTTCATTAATATCAAATACTAAAATATGCTTATAAACAAAATGGAAATACTACTAGCTCTAGGAATGGTAGCTTATCTCTAAGAAGACATGTGGTGGCTACATGCCTCTCAGTTGTGTTACAATGAGGCTCAGTGGCCTATTTATTATTGAAAAACGTGAGAAAACCCTAAACAACCAAAACCCTAACCCCAGGAGATGTAACACCAAGAGTTTGTGGGCCCCGTTGGTTGGACAACCAACTTCTCGAGGTCATAACTTGGTCATATTATCGTTGTTTGGCACGTACGATACCTTGTTGGAAAGCTCTCTCTGAGTACTATAGGCTTCGCTGCAAGCGCGTGCCTATGGATCTAGCTTGAAGTGGACCTAAAAAAATGTCATTTAGGGGATCAAATGGCTCTAAAATTTCAGGACCCGAAAAACTGCAAAAAATAGTAAATGATGAAATAAACAAATGAATCTTACTAGGGGTCTAGGTGGTATAGGTGGGTGGGCACCAATATCCAGCTAGATCATTTATCCTCCCTTAGGAAGCAATGGTCCCCATTGCGTGCAAAGCCTCCATGAGGTGAGGAAATTTCTATTGAATTTGGTCCCGGGTGAGCCACTTGCCTTGGTGCAGGAGTTGGACAACTTTGACAACCCGATATAGTTGGATATATTGTTGGTGAGTGTTGTTGACCTATGCATCCATAATCTAATCAGTTGTAGCATGTTTCATGTAGTTTCGGTTTAACTCCGTTGGTGTGAGATGTTCTGCAATATCTGATGTGTCCAACAATGGTGGGAAGTATGGTCGAAGGCAGTCCACATTGAGCACTAGATGTATGCCATGGAATGGGGGAATGTGGAGCTAAAATGAATTTTCTCCCATAGCCTTAGTAATGGTGTAAGGACCATATCAGAGTGGTTGGAGCTTCTTATGGGATCTAGTAAGGTGTTCCTTATGCAAGTGAAACCAGAATTTCTCACCCACCTGAAACTTGTGTGGAACCTAATGTTGATCATATCCTTGCGTGTACTTGGCATTTTACTTCTCCAGGATGTCATGAACCTATTGGAGGATGTGTTGGATGAATTCAATAAATCTGGTCGCTTTATCGGCCTCAGGAAATACATGTGTGAATTTTGTCTGTATAGTCACATGAGGCATGGCAACATCAATCAGACACAATGGTTGAAATCCTAGACCAAATTGAAAGGGACTGCACCCAGTTGAGTTACGGACAGGTCTAGTATAATTGTGTTGAACATATGGAAGACTCTCATCCTAGGATCGAGGACGCTTGGAGTTTTACATGCAAAGTATGTGCACTATAATCCTATTGACGACCTCCATCTGGCCATCAGTCTAGGGATGGAAGGCATTGGATTTTTTGTCCAATAGTGTCAAGAGACTTGACCAAAATGTGCTTAGGAACCTGCTTTCCTGATCTGATATAATGGCCTGCAGGATCCCAAAATGTACCCATACACATTCAAAGAATATTTTGGTAGTGTACTCTATTGTGATACTCTTCTTGCATGATGCCATCATAACAATCTTAGAAAATATGTCCACGAACATAGATACACAATCATTACCATGCTTGGTAGAAGGGAGGTGAAACATAGAGTCCAAGGAGATGGATTCCCACGGATGGCTGGGAGTAGGCAAAGGAGTGTACAAGCCTTGCTTCTTGATGGTTAGCTTGACGAAGGCACATGAAGTGTAGGATATGATATATTTCCCAACATCGAGTCAGAGTTTGGGTAGTAGTATAGCCACCTTTTTCTCCACACCAAAGTGTCCTCCAAATCGACTGTAGTGTGCCTTCCAAATCAACTTCTCACGCTTGCTTAAAGGAATAGAAAGGTGGTCCAACTAGCATAATAATACATCTTAGAGGTGGAAATCAGGAGCTTTCGCTAGCTACTACCATATGGTATGTCGAGGTGAACTCTGGATCATTTTTATATAGTTTTGGCCATTTAGAGGTATTGTGACCATAAGAGTTGAGAAAAGTAATCAGTGCTACAACTGGGGGCCAGCTGAGGTAGTCTGCAACATGATTGGTGCTTCCCTTCTTGTATTTAATGTTCAAGTGGAATTGTTGGAGATATGTAGACCACTTTTGATGGTGGTCATTCTACAATTTCCCCTATGTCTGTATAAACTAAAGAGGTCGGTGATCGACATGGATGACCATCTCCTTCCCCATACTATAGTACTTCCATTGCCGATAATCCTGCATTCTGGAATATATCTCTTTATCATAAGTGGGTACTTCTGAATTGTGTCATAAAGTGTCTCACTATGATAGGCCAATGGATACCCATCCTAGGTGAGGACTGCACCAATACCATAGTCTAAGGTGTTGGTCTCGATTTCAAATATTTGTTGTTAGTCTGGCAGTGTGAGTACCAATGTAGAGAAGAGGTGGTGCTTCAACCCAAAAAACTCCTTCTATTAGACTCGGACCAGGAAAAATTTATTTCGCCCCGCCCTTAGTGATCTGACTCAAAGGATAAAAGATATGGGAGAATCTCAAAATGAACCTCTGATAGAAATTTGCAAGGTCCAAAAACCTACGAAGCTCTATTAGAGTGGTCAGAGTTGTCCAATCCCAAATGAGTTGGTCCTTGGTTGGGTCCACATGCACGTCATGCTCATATAAGATGTAACCCAAATATTGGACCTGGCTCATTCCAAAGGTGAATTTCTCCAAGTTGGCACACAATTTATGCTGTCAAAGGGTTTGAAGGACATACCAAATGTGTTGTAAGTGTTCTTCTGAACTCTTGCTGAAGATGAGGATGTCGTCCACATAAACCACCACAAATGAGTTAGTGAAGGGCCTCAATATGTCATCCATTAGCCTCATAAAAGTAGCAGGGGCATTTTTGAACCTGAAGGGCATAACAAACCATTCAAAAAGGCCCTCCTTGGATTTAAAGATGGTCTTATGTACATTTGTGGACTCTATTGGAACTTGGTGATAACCAGACTTTAGATCAATCTTGCTAAAATACTTGACCCCATTGAGTTGGTCCATTAGGTCATCAATTTGTGGGATTGGATACCTATTCCTAATACTAATTTTGTTTAGTGCCCCATAATCAATCCAGAGTCTCCAAGTCCTATCCTTGTTCTATACAAGTTTAATTGGTCTCCCACAAGGCGAGGAACTTGGTCGGATGTACCCCTTTTGTAGCAAATCCTAGATTTTCCACTTGATCTTTTCATTTTCTAGAATGGAGCAGTGATACATTGGCTCGTTGGGTAGAGGTGCTCCAGGAGTCATATCGATGGAATGCTTGACTTGACAATCCAATGGTACTCCTGTAGGTGAGGAGAAGATGTCCCTATATTCTTCCACGACCATATACACCAGCTTCTGCTTCTTGGAGGAAACCTTCATGGGGGCCATGGATGTCGCTATGACCTTCCCCTTACTTTGAGAGGAAATAAAAAAGAAAATGAATTTCCCAATCTGGGAGATGACCTTACTGGATTTCTTAGCAGAGATCAAATATATGGCAGTAGGTGGGGCTACCTCTGGTATCCTATACAACTTACTACCCAAAGAAATAATAATAGAGCAAGGTCTAGACTCATATACCACATGTCACTTCCATAATTATAGTTTTCCTAATAATACATCACAAACTTCAAGAGGAGAAACATCATAGAGTAAATCATTCATGAAGGGCTTAATGATGTAGAGAAGGAGACACTACTGGCTAACGCGGAGGTCTCGTCCTTGGTGATGCCACATGACGGTGTATGGTTGCGGATGTGTTGTAGTTAGTAGGCCCAGCCACTTCATGAACTCTTCTAAAATGAGGTTCTTTTGGCTCCTATTGCTGATAATGAACTGCAGTGGAGAACCCTTCACCCACATCTGTGAGTGGAATAGCATCACCACCTCTTATTGATCTTTAGGGTCAATCTTATAGATCTTAGTCATAGCCATAGTGGCATCTGGCTCTGTGTCAGTAATATTATTCACTTTTTCATTCCCCTTGTTGGGCTCTGACTTATAGTTGGACCATGTGTTAGACTCAAAAGCCTTCAGCTCAGCCGCTAGTGACTACCTGGCCCGATAGTCACTTGTGTTGTGAGTGGAGCTCTTATGGATATCACACCACTTTCCCATGTCCTTCTTTGTCTTTGTGGATTTTTTCTTTGCTTGTAGCTTAGGCAGGTTATCTTGGATAGCCCAACCATGGCTTTGCCATTTTCTCTGTGCATTTGGGGTTCCTTTCCCTTGCTTTGGATTCGCAGATCCAAAGTATCACTTTTTTTGTTTAATTTTTTTCCCAATATTGACAGTGTATCGGTATTTTCTATCGATTGATGAGATGTCCAGGAACTCCATCTCATCCTAGATGTACCTTTGTAGGCAAACATGGTACTTGAGTACCAAATGTTTCTCATAATCCTTAATACCCAACATCATGTGAAAGTTATGGAAAATGTTGGTAAACTCGACCACGTCTTGGTCCCTTCCTTGTCGTAGTGTGGTCCACTTTATGTATTTATCCTCATAGCTCCCAAAAAGGTAGTACTACTCCTTAATGGTGTCCTCGAACAAATACCAAGTGGCTATAGCCAAAAATAGTAAGGGTGTGCTTTCATCCTTCTACTCACAGTAGGTTTCCCACCAGCCCTTGACATGGGGGGCGACTTTGAGAAGAGAAAGAGTAATCTCTTCCCAGATGGAAAAATCATGAATGGAAAAATACCCTTCTAGCATATTTAACCATTTATCTATGATGTCTCCATCTATCTGACCCTAAAATATTGGAATGTCAAAGTTAACTTGTACCTTAAGGGTGTGGTGCTTCTAGGGTTGCTGCTAGAAGTAGATATGTCACCCCTGGGTAGCCATGAAAGGATCTGGGTAAATTTGTTCATCATCACGTGCCTTTGTCACTTGAGGGCTTCTTCGAGAAAGATTTTTATAGGATCTCCTACCCCCTCGTCTCTCTTTTCTTTTGCCATGGGAGGTCATCAAGATTTGCGAGGCTGGTCTTGTAAAGGTTCAACCAGCTCAAGAACTAACTCCTTATATCTTGACCTCGTTGACGACATGCATATAAAAACAGAGAAAGTGCAGAATTCTCTAGTACCATTGATATGAATTTAAATAAGAATGCAAAAAATTATTGATATAACCATAAATACAATGATGCATAAGAAATAACACATCATTTCATTAATATCAAATACTGAAATACTCTTACAAACAGAATGGAAATAAGACTAGCTTGGGTGATGGTAGCTTATCTCTGAGAAGACATGTGGCAGCTACATGTCTTTGAACTATGTTACAATGAGGCTCAAGGGCTTATTTAGTAATGGAAAGCATGATAAAACCCTAAACAACCAAAACCCTAACCCCAGGAGATGTAACTCTAAGAGTTTGTGGGCCTTGTTGGGGTTAGTTGGGTATCTAATTTATTCGGGTCATAACTTGGTCATATTATCTATTTTTGGCACATACATTACCTTTTTGGAAATTTATTTTTGAGTAATATAGGTTTTTCCATCAACCTAGGGCCTATAGAAAACCTCAAAAAAACGTCATTTAGAGGTAAAAACTGCTCCAGAAGATCAGGACCCGAAAAAATGTTGAAATAAACAAAAGAAACTGATTGGAGGTCTAGGTGGGATAGGTGGGTGGCCACCAATATCCACCCGGATCATCCAAATATGAACTAACAAAAGTTAAACTAAGAAAGCTTGAGCCCAAGAGCTTGCCAACTGATCCTTAGAAGCTTTTTTAATAATGAGGCCTTTATTTTCTTCATTTTCCATTATTTTCCTTCAATTTCATCCTCACATGCAACCTGTGACCTTTCACCTTCCTTTTCTCCTAATTTCCTTTATTTTCATAAATAAATGTGCCAAAAATGCCTTTTAATTCCTTTGCCTTGTCCTTTGCCAATTTTCCTTAGACAGGAACACACATCTAGTGATGTCCACTAGGATATCTTTTCCCAACCTTCAGCTTGGAATAGGTGTCCCTTATCGGTTGTCTTAATTTTTATTTATTACTTTTATTACATGAACTTTTCACGAGGGTTGTTACAGAACCATACCCCTTGGGGAACACCGTCCTCGGTGCCAAACCACACCAAGACCTCAGTAAAAACCACTGAAAAGTAAACGTAGTGTCCATGGAGTTTTATTACTTAGCTTGTTGTAGTATTTACAATGAAATAACTACTCAAAGAAAAACATCATGAAAACATGACCATATAACAACCATACTGCATATTGCAGCTTTATAACACAACTCATTATAATATTTACAATAACCACATATACAAATGTACATATGCTAAACCAACAAATAAAAGGATACTATTCCATATCAATCAATAAGGGAATCCAAAGGCTCACACCTCCACCCTCAAAAGTAGTACCAGGATTCACCTCCTTCCCAGGAAGTCTATAATCCACTGCCACAGTCAAAGTTACATCCAATGTACAACACTATAACCTCGCACCACTTATCCTCTTAGTGAACAGTTACAAGCTCATTGTTCCATCGCACATTCCAAATGTGTCTTTGATTCCATCTTGTAATGCTAATGACCAAACCAAATATATCATCGACCTTCCCTTCTCTTCTATAAAGTACCTCAGGAAATCTGGTCACCCCCTTCAATGTAGTCAGCCACCTTCCAAATTCCCTGACATCCCCTATCTTGGGCAATCCATTCATTGGGAAGGCTTCATTACATCGAAAGATGAAACTACCAAGGCATATACCTACCGGAACATCATATCGGTCATAGCATGCTCATGGCAACCAATGGACACTATTGGGTACCAGTGTCCCACAATGGCCCCAATTTTGAAGTACTTTACCAGCATACTACTACATGTTCCAATTTATTTTGCTATTGCTGCTAGTTCTTGTAGTCAATTTTGGCCACTCAACTAGAATTTCTGTGCTTCATGTACCAAGCACATAACTTTCATTATATTAAAAAAAATTGAAATAACCTCAAATCATACCTCATTGATAGTTCGTCAATGACGTACACTTGCAATCTTGTTTTCTTCCTGTCACAACAAGTGAAACTAGCTGTTTGATAAAACATCACTTATAAACATATCACATCTAGTTAGCTCAAAACATAAGCATCAAAATAATAAATCACATGTAATTATCATAAAGCAAAATCATATATCACATGTAATCATCAAGACTAGAATCATAAATCACATGCATACTAAAATTGAAATAAAATACTAATACTTATCCTTTAATCAATTTTTAGCTTCCACCTTTGACCTTATTTTGTACACACATTGGATTGTTTGCCACAAGAGAAAAACACCCAATACCTTTTCCTGAACCATGTGTACATACACATGTCACGATACCACAACTACAAAATTCATATACATAGTACTACGTGCCTTCAACACACATACAACTACACACGTCATACAAAACCATCTCATACATGCATCTACACTAGTGCCATATGTTTGACATGTACAAAATACCACATGTACACTCCAACCACCTGCACAACTTGTGCACAACATCACATGTAAATGACACCACCTACACAACATGTACACAACACCACATGTACACTACACCACCTGTGCAATGTGTACACAATACCATATGTACATAGCATCACATACACGACATGTGCATGACACAACATGTACATAACATCACATGTATAACATGTACATAGCACCACATGCACACAACACCACATGTACAACATGTACATGACATTGCATGCTCACAACACCACTTTCACAATCATGCACACAACACCATATGTACATAGCACCATATGTGCATAGCACTGCATATCCAACATGTACATAGCATAATATGTATACAACACTACATATCGAACATGTGCACCACATGATATGCACACAACATCACATATCCATTATGTACATAACACCATCTATACCCAACACTACATGCACCCAACACTACATGCACATAATACTAGAACTATGTTGGGTGGTACTATTGTTCTGCTAGTTCTTTGCCATGCAATCCCTTGCATCGTACTGCCATAAAAACATAATTATCTGTGCACATATAACATAATACATTAGTTTCCTTATCTTATTATGCCAAGCACGTTTCTTGCAATTGAGCACACCGATGTCATCTCTCAAGGGACTCCAATACCCTTGACAGATCCACCTGTAACTAAAGACTAGATAGTACACCTTTCAGGTAATGTTCATGAATCTAACACATATCTACATAGTTTCAAACAAAACCAAGGTTAAGAAGACTTCCTATATGCAAAGCACTCATTCCTTTGGAATTAGGGTTTCCAAACATAGCCAAAGGAATTCTTGTCCAATTCCTTTCTTTTACCCTTTTAATCTTTTTGAAATTGAAGCTTACTATGTGTTGTCACGTCACCCAATTCTTAGTTTTTTAAAGACATCAACTATTACCTTGTCACGCTAATACCAAACATGTTTCCTGCAACTTCTCACACATGTCAATCGTATGTTCAAAATATCAAAGCAATCATATCTATCAGTTTGAAATAAACCTTTGCCAAGACTAATAATCATGTCATAATCCATAGTCAACTCATAATCATTAGACATAATGCTACAATTGTCACCTACTACACTCAAGTACATATAACCTGCCTCAACTCATATGTGTTATTACAATCATCTTACAACAAGATCATTGAAATGCATACTCATATTATGAAATTCATCAAACATTCAACCAACTTGCAAACATACCATGTTAAATAAATCAACTAGACACCAAACACTCAAACACCAAATAGATGTCATAATCAAACAGGCAAGCACAAGTTAGATGATATAGGAAAGTGCATACCTTAATTTATCACAGGGGAGGAAATCTTATCTGCACAATCAATCTAGTTAGAATGATATAAATTCACAAGATATTAACTCAAACATAAATAAAATCATGATATCCAAAATATTCACTAGCTAACATGTTTACACCATAACTCATACACAATTATCATTCACATATATGAAAAATAAATCTAGATTAGCACATCACCATATCAAAAATATGTCGGTTCATACCTGAATATCGTAACCACAACCACCTGCATAGGCAAATCCAACTTGATATGATACATATAATGTCAAGAACTTAAATGAAATAAACCTAATCATCAAGTTACTAGCACAAACAACAATAAGTTGTATATCATGCCCATCAACAACATATAACCTAATCAACAAGCTAACTATAATTTAACATACTCATCAACAATATATAACATAATTATCAAGTTATCTAACATAAACAACAAAAGCAATGCATACATCCACATGTTACTATCATTCATGACTATCTGACACATGTGCATATAACTACACCAATCAATTAGAATCTATCATGTATGCAACCATAACATCAAAATACATGTACATAAACCTAATGCGTATAACAATCATTAACTCACATACCTGCATGCCACGCATAAGATGAGGGAAAATTTTAAGAACCCTCCCTAAATTTACATGTATAATAAATGGGCGAATCTCCATGGTATATAGGAAAAATGGAAGGCGATTTTATCAATAATATGATATGTATATATAATTTTTTGGTGAATCTCTCACCAGGCATGGCGAATATTTTACTCAATTATAAAATCTTGTGTTTATTGAATACACAAATGAAATGATTGCATTTCTTTAAAATATCTTTTGAAATCAAAATTACCAAAATTACATATCGATAACCTAGTGGGTGTAGGATAAAATTCACTCGTGCCATTCACAGAAAGCATGAGAAAAAACCTAATACTATATATAAAACCAAGAAAAATTCAAATTCATCACTTCTAGGGACCTCGTAACCACCCTGCCCATACACAAGTATGTTCCTGTTTGCAATTAGGAAAATTACACAAATTACAATCTGTTTACTCCAGCATATGTTGGAAAGTTATAGAAGGATGACTAGCGCAATCAATCCATTCTTTTTAGCCCTGGATTTGTTTTAGTTTAAAACAGAAGTATACAAATATACTTGTCCAATGTCTATGCTTTAACCATTCACCTTAAGATGTTTTTACAATATAATTTCCTAAGTCTATTTAATATCTTCATTACCATAAAAACCAACCTATATCCATCTTAACTCCACATCTACCACTCTTAGCGGGATGAAATCTATTTATCCCTCTGAGCACTTGGTAGACCCAGAATTAATATGGATCTAAGATGATATAATTTCCCATTTAAATAGTCTATGCTCACATGAATACCATGGTATTTCCATGGGTTATCATAAACCTAGAGCTTAAAAATTACTATTAGTAATTTATAAAAATTAATAAAATTAATAGTTGATTTTTATTTTATTTTTTATTTTAACCAAGCTAAAATGTTTAACATACATTAAATTACAACATCCATTTTTACTCTTGATCGGATCTAATATTTTTTCACTCTATGCTAGTTTGCATATCCTGATATTTGATTCCTCTCGGGGGTTAGTAGATCCAGAGTAAAGATGGATCTATGCTGGTTTAATTCCCCAATTTAAATAGGCTACATTCCAGGTGAATACCATGGGTCAATACCATGTGCCATTTTAGTGAATACCATGGGTCAATACCATGTGCCATTTTTATTTTTATTAATACTAATATTAGGGTTAATAATGTTTTTTTTGCATGGTATTAATAACAATCTAGTCCATGGTATTTGTCCATAGTATTTTGCCCATAGGTTTCACCTAAATATAACGCATTTTTCAGTGTTCGTAAATATAAGGTGACTTATGCAGTAAATACAAAAAAATGTTTTATTTGTTTACCATACCTCTCGCTTATTTATATTTTTATTAATTTACCATAACTCTTTTACAAATATGGTATTTGGCCCATAGGATTCACTTAAATAAAATCTCTTTCTTGAGCCTTCATAAATAGAACGAGGGTTATGGACTAAATATAAAAAGAGGTTTTATTTATTTACCATGCATCTAGTTTATTTGTATTTTTATTTATTTACCATACTTCCACTTATATTTTTATTTGTTTACACCCTTGCATGTATATAATGTGACTTATGGAGTAAATATAAAAAATAATTTATTTATTTACCATACCTCTCTTTTATTTATATTTTTATTAATTTACCATACCTCTTTTATAAATATGGTATTTGGGCCTTTGGCCCATAGGATTCACTTAAATAAAACCTATTCTTGAAAATGGGCAAATGGAAGGTTGTAACTCCTAATTTCAAGGGCTAAATTTACCTTTTTTTCCCTCTCCCTTAAAATAAGGTGGACTATTTGAGGTGATTTGTAAAAATGTACTATGATAAAAAATATTCGCCCACTAAAAATTTAAAACCCCTTAATTTCGCCAAAGGGCGAACATTCGCCCCTAAAATTTTCTATGCATAAGATACATGTAAGATGATATGCTCTTACCCAAAGGTCTAATGTTGCAACCTCATTATGATGATCTACATCTCCTACTCTATGTCAACCAACACATTAGCATCATACAACCAATAACACCATGATAACCTAAATTTCATACCATGACTTCACAAGGCATGTTTGACTAGCTACTCATGCATAACTATAAACAAGACCATACATTCATAACAACTGCATATAGACATATATCACATGAGTACCAAACCGTATACACATCATTATACCTAGAGTCCAGTAATCAATCCATGACCATATCAACCACACAAACCATGACCTCATGCATGACAACAACCATTACTCCATTGTACACATTGCTGCATGCAACCATCGACACGCATAAGAAATTTTTAATCAACTACACATACAAATGAACGCTTGTAGTCGAGCATAACCGATCAATTCTTGTAACCAACCTACAAGGCTAATACATGTAATCAAACATACAAGAATGCTATCTAACATACAAGGATGTAATCAAGTTGCATATAATGATGTAACTAGTCCTATACTCCTGACTATCTATTCCATAAAATCAACATCAAGTTCCTCATGATAACCTTACTACCATCATGACCAATCATTATGTAATGGAACAAGCACATGGAATGCAAGTGTAATATACACACATGTAACTGGCATGCATGCATGATTAACACATTCACTCAAGGAGAGCACAACCATGCTTAAATACCAATATGTAACACCCAATCCAAGATCCACCCAATGTAACCATGCCAATTAGGGTAAACATGATATGAGAATTTATTATGACGGGATTCAATCCCCTATGTGGCCTTCAGGAAGTGGAATCGATTGCACATCACACACAGTCATTCAACACCATCAATAAACCCCATAGGAGATAAGTCAGCCACTCAAACAACCTATCCCTCAATTCCACTGTTGTTTGAGCAACTTACATAAGAATAATGCAACCTGCCAACAACCCAGGTGAGCTATAACGGTTCTTAGCTTTCAGCCAACAACACTAGTCTCTAGGGTGATGCTTTGTGAGCCAATAATCCTGGAAATTGAGCCATTTTTCTAGCCCGGACTTCCCAACCTCTGCCCAAGACTTGTTGGAATCTTTAGGAATCATTAAAAACATGACAACAATGCCAATGAATCAAACTCAACCTCAGGATTAGGCAAACACTTGGCATCAATACAACCTACAGGTCTAGGATACAAGACAAAGAATAAGTGACTAAAATAACTTATGAAACATAACGAGAAGGATAATATCCTTCTCCAATAGACTATTATATCATCAGTGAGGTCTTACATGCATTCGTTTAACAATTACAAGTAAATTGTAACACCCCACCCTTGTGTGTGAAACTATGGGAAACCTAAGCTGAGGAAAGCTAGATATAATGTGTAATATGAAAAGCTAATACATTAATAAATTAATTAATAAATTAATCACTTGGAAAAATGAGACACCAAGTGATGAGATTCTCGCCAAATCCCATTGGGGAATGGGATAGGATAAATATTTCATTATAAATCTTCTAGATGTGATTCTAGATAATATGGATGGATTGCAGATAAATATCCATTGACAAAAAGATAAAATATGTGCGGGAGATAAAGGCAAGCTTTTATGAGAAAAATCCTCATGGGAGAGGAAGGTGAGCTTTTCTGAGAAAGGCCTACGCAATTAGATGAACATCCACCTAAAAGCGGTATGCTGCTAATGGAAACTATATCAGGGAAGAGGGTATTAAATACCCATTGCATAGATCAACTCGAGGGAGTTGATCCATGGAAATAACCTCATCTCGAGGGGAATCATAGGTGATTCATGGTCAGGTGGTGCTGCTCCGTTTTCTAATTTTTGTTCCTTATTTCAACCTAGTCGAATTAATTTTTTGCGATGTTTTGTATGATGTTTTATCCCCTCTTTGTTTCAAATTTATTTAGCTTATGAAGGAATTTACATGAGTTTCCTCACTATGAGAATGATTGAAGGAATTGCATGTGATTGTTATGCATGAGTAGATTTACCTGTGTTCATGGAATTTATGGATTAATGTTATAGGGATGCATGTGACAATGGTGACACCTAAATATAATTCTATTTATGATAATAATATGTGGATCTTAGGTCGTATTGGTCCTAGCTTATCTTTTCCTAAGATAAAGAATAACCAAGATTGAGCTGCTAATTAAACTTGCTAGATGTGGTTAAGGCTCAATTGGATAACTTGGGGTGCAGATTATTTATGATATGCATCCAATGCTTCCCCTTTGACTAATTACGCATAATCTCTAATATACCCATGCTAACATTACCTACAACTGTGGCATGAGAGTTATTTATTGGGTATGATGAATCATCTTGGTTTGAAGTGCTAGAACTTGGGAGTTCAGGGTATTTGATCTTTGCATTCTGCACCCTTAGATGATTTGCTTCCATTAAGGCTCACTCAATTAATTTCTCATGTCAGTGTTAATTTTCACTGTGTCGATAGGATTTGGATAATGATAACTACAAGGTAATGACGTTAATGATTTAGTTAATCTTTTTAAGAAGTCACCGAAGTACTGGCATTTGGGATGCTGAACCGCATCATGCAAAGACCCATGACTTGTTTTTGTCTCCAAGTTGTAGTGTATATGCATGATAATGTGGAAAATTTATTCTTCCTGTAGTTTATGCCTAAGGGTATGAATAGGGGTCCTTACCTTTAATACTCATTGTGCATGTAGTAATGGAGTAATTTTGTTCAAGAAAACTGTGGAATTCCACTGCGACTTACCCAAAGTTAAGGAATGGATCCTTGTAGCGAATTCTCAAGGTAGGCTTAGAAGGTATGTTACAAATGGTGTCGATGCTTCAGGTTCAAACCTTTCGGCCTATGGGCTAATTTTTCATTGTAAGTCATAAAAAATTTGTAGGAATTAACACTCAAGTCTTACCCAAATTAAGGGGATGTTGAAACAATAACATATATATATTGCTATATATGTGAAATGCTAAAGGTTCATACTTTAGGGAAGAGTGAAAGCTTCAATATTGCTGGTCAAAGAATGTAACGAACAATATAAAGGGATAAATTAATAACTAAAGAAGTTCGCAATTTCTGGACCAAACCTTCATCCTATCTAATTTACACAATGGCAGGAGTCAAGTCATAAGTATGGGAAGGGTGAAGTTAAAAATGTGTCCATATGGACTACCTGTAATACATGTTCTCATGCTCATATAAAATTAATGCTAAAAGTTGTTTGAATTGTTCGCATGCGAAACTTATATAAATAATAGGTTATATAAAAATTATTATGGGCATATCCATTAGTTATTTATAATGGGTCAACACCTCAAGTGACATTTCATATTGGAACAATTGGCGCTAGTGCAAAAATGTGAAGCAGATGCAAACAAAAGTTCTGATTGTAATAGAATTAAAACACCAATAAATATCAAAGAATGTACACATCTATTGAATATAGTACTACATGTCAAACTCGAGTCTGTATAGTAAAAATGAGAAATCAATTAAAGGACATTGACTTAATTTTGACCTCGTCATAGTCAATCTAAGATTATACACCACAAACGCATACTAAGGCGAATATGCCTATGAGATTATCCACTCTATTAATTTATGCAAAGTTCAATAGTTGTCAGTGGTTATTACATTGCTTTGCATTGTGTCACTAGTAGGCAGGGCACAACCCAATGATCCCATAGAACAAATTCGGAAGACCACGTTTCTGCTGATAACCCGTTTGCAAAAGATTTTCACCAAGCGGTTAGACGTATCGCTACTGAACTTGAATATGGTAGGTCTGTGAATCCATGAGTTTGAATGTGGTAAGACCCTCACAGAGTTGTTGTGATAGGGTGAAGTGCACATACAGCCATTTAGGAGCTCATACACTTGTATGAGTTCAACCCAAGCCTTAACACAGAGGAATCAGATGTTCTTAAGGCCATTGTAATGGATATGATGCAAATACAACTGTATGTTTAGATGAGGATGAAATGGGCTTCATCAAGGCTTCATGGCTCAAGCTTCGAGCAATGGTCGTTATCTTAGCAAATGAGAGAAGGTTATGTGAGGGTTAAGAGTTAAAATAAGCAGAAAGACATGTGATTGTCAAGTTATTTCTCCTCCCTTATGTTTGGGTGCTTAATGTGATGGTCATTGTCCTTGGGTGAAATTGCTATTCCCCATTCAATGTTGAAGTACTATTCTTTTGTTCGAGTGTGACGGGACTTGGTTATGTTCAACCATAGTTATGGCATTAGATTCCAAAATAAAAAATCACCTTCCGAATGGAATCACTGAAAAGTCACCTCCCCATTTGTCATTGAAGGTTATCCTTATCACACACATCCAATTAGTTATCCACTAGCTCCATAAAGAGATGCCAGATAGGGTTCATACCATTACTCATATGGATTCGATATATATTCAACCTTATTTGCAGCTTTCGAAACCTACATGAGAGCTCAATGTCATCCAATGATCCGGAGAGGTACAAATTACTTCAATCCCAAAAGATCACTTTCTGCTTACGAATATAGACATGTTATCCACAAATATGCTAGTAAAAGTAGTCAGAAAAGAAACTAAACATATTATTTATCTGAAATGGTAAGAGGCTCCATATAATATTTATCTACAATAATTGTCTAACCGCCATTAGTGTATAAGCCATACTGATGAGGAGGTGGTAGCTTTTATTCTAAATTTTTTTTAGGAGAAAAGTATGGCCAAGCTGCAAGATTTTCTAGTCATGCTGAAAACTAAATTAAGGAAAGGTTGTGTTGAAATAAACATATTTATAGTAATAACTTTCTACTACTAGTTTCTTTAAAAGCATCACTGAACTGGAAAAGCACTAGATTACTGTTTCCATGACTATTTTCTTTCATTTCCCCAAACCGCTCCTGTTGAGAATTCACAAATCCTCCATCTCTGAAAATGAAATTTAGGGGGATAAGGTTTATCCTGACCTCCACATGACAATGAAATCCTTTCTATAACTTTCCTATAAATGGGAGGCTACACCGAGATTGGGATCGACAGATCCTGCTAAGCTCTTCCAAGAAGGGTGCAGAAGCACTCACGTTGTCTTGATGTTGAAATATCTTCATTTTGGTGGGTCTTTAATGGTTGGCAGGTTTTGTACATGATGGGGTTGGATGCGAATCATTATCTGCATGGACTATGTTATGATTATATTATCTTTGCATTAAATTTACACATATAGATATTAATTTCTATAAAGTTTGTTGGAGGGTTGCATGTAAAAATACCGTAGTATGGCACAACGAATCTTGTTGAATGGATTGAATCGAATATTGTATCAAAAACTTATTACAGATTAAAAATTATGCGCTGGCAAAATTACTCTAAGGAGAAAGAATTGGAACTTCTTTCTGTTTGGGAATAGAAGTCATCTCTATTTTGCATGGGAAATCACTCTTTGAACCCAATAGTGTGGTCAAAATATGAGTTCCGTAAGTTGAAGGTATTAAACATTATTTAATAACATCCATATTCAAAGGGCTTTGCATTGTGGAGTTTTTTCTTTTTGGTCTATCATTATGGGTAATACAATGGATCGACAAAGGAATTTGGTTAAAAGCATGAACGGGTCTGGGTAGTCACAAGGTTTGATCCATTGCTTAGTAATGATAGAAGTGTGGCCTCTATTGAAAAATGACAGCTTCCCGTAAAGGTATGATGCTTATCTAAATATTCACCACTGATTGAATGAACTCGTTGTTTCTCAAGTGAAATTTCCCATTACCCCTCTTATACAAATATTCTTCGTGAAAATCTCTTTGAAGCTAGATAAAGTAAAGATGGTCGAATGAATATGGGTTTTGTGTTTTCCCATAAAATTATTCTAATATAGTTTTCAATGTGTAATGTGATGAAATTTGAATGTTTCATTAAGTGAAATAATTTGGGTCAAATTTTCAGTATGCCAACAACTAGTTCCTTGAGGATGCAGAATTAAACGTCTGAATATCTATGATATTGTATTAGAAGAAAATTTTAAAAATAAAATTTCAAATAAATTTTTTGCGGAAAGATGATTTACATTATCATAAAAGGTGGAAAGCACTAGAGAAGATAGTTTTTAACCCACCAGTTACCACGTAGTTAGTAATTTTACGAAACATCAGTCTACTTGGTTAATGAGACTATTGAATAGAGACTACCCAAACTTGAGAACTATGTGAAATATTTATGAATAAAAAATGTTGATAAATACAAGAACTCGCTACTCTACAATTTTTCATATGCAGTTAATGCAATTATAGCTAATTGATTCGAGTTCGTGAGGTATACTGTGTATACCTCTTGTAATGGGTCAATTTCAATTACAAATAGACATCATAGTGTGATGGTTAGGATGAATAATTCTCTTACTATGATTGACCCTTCCTTGCATAAATTGATATGATTTGACTGAGACTTGTGTTCATGAGATTGGTGTTTACGAAGAACTAATATATAGATATAGAATTGTTGATGTGTTATGTTGCTAATCATGGTGTACTTCTATAAGTATTGAATGCTATTATTGGCCTTGATTCAAGAGTGATGTTGAATTGAGACATTGATGAGTCTCACATGTAATGATATGGTCATCATGTTATTTTAATGAAAACAAATTATGAATGGTACAGTTGCTATGAAAGGAAATGCCTAAATAAAATCCCACGTCATACCTGAAAGGATGATTGTATAAAAGAGGAAATGTTAAACTTTAGTAAGGTAACTCACAAATAGAAATAGGCAAAATATCAACTGGTTCATAAGTAAAAGTCTAAAGGGAAATTATATACCTCATCAGAGGTTGGGGGTTAAATAAGTGGGTTCAACCCTAGAATAAGTTCCAAGGTATTATGCAATGGTAAATGTTCCCATGAAATAGTGTTAAGATTGTAAAGGACATGTTATAGTATAAGACTATGTAATTGTACAAATTGTCTTTCAATTTAATCCTTTGATTAATGCATCTATACACAATGAATTTTCGAATTTGATTTGTTCTTCAGTTCGAGGAAAGTGTTATTAAGGGGAACCTAACTTTAACAGGTTATTATATACCGTGACATATGCATATTTCGTTGGATATGCATAGTTGGACCTATAAGTGTCCTTGAGTACAACAATATATAAACCATGGTAATTAATAAGAAGTACAAAATGTATGCTATGGACTGAACTAAGGCCAAAGTATGAAGAGCAGGCACACACGTATTAGAAACTATTGTAGCGGGAAGACTTCATACATGACAAATTGTATGACCTTCGATGGAATTAGGTATCTTGAAATTGTCTTTCAAGTTAATATTTTTATGCATATGCCATCAAGGATATAATTTATCATGGTCATGGTTTACCAAGGGATGAAGCATTTTCATAAGAAAATGTTCTAAGTATACATTGTTAAGGAAACAAAATCCTGTCAGGACATTATGCATAGTAAGAAAACTTGCATATGTTCGAACCGAGGGATTCCAATTGAGTAAAGTATACTTGCAAATTGGACATGATGGTGTCTGATGCATTAAAACAATGCAGAGTACCTTGATGAATAATAAAAATGGTACTCTAGATTCGGAACATGACATTCCAAATTAATAACCACAATCATGATAAACCTAGAAAGCTTTTTCGCATTAATACAACTTATGATGATCTAAGGATCATATGCTACATATGCATAAGCAACCAAACTATACAAAAATATAAATACTAGAGATGGTATAGACAATTTGGTTAAATGATATAAAAAATTCTATTCAATTAGATTGATATCATAACAATTGAAATGCATATTTCGTATCAAGAAATATTCGGAGGTACTCTTGACAAAGTGCATTCATAACGTGTCTAGTTTGAATAGGATGACATAAGAAATGTTGCATAAACCATGCAGGAATTCATGTTAATGAAATTGAGAAATGATTTCTTTATTTTAAGCATGATATAATGTTAAAAGGAGGTGTTAAAATGTAAATATGTTGAGATCGTAATCTCGTACACATAATACATACAAACTTAAAGGGTGTAGAGTTGAAAGCATTGAAACTTTCATTATAACTCATGAAATGGAAATGAGATTATACCTACACTAAATTATGCATGGCCAACAAGATATTGAGGTAAATCACATGACATAAATTGAATATTTGTTAAGAAATAACCAAATTTGTTCTTCGGTAAAGACAAGCTAAGATGGTAATTAGACTTCAAATATCTATGATAGACTAAGTATCATAGTTAATAGTCTTCTTTATGATTAAGCGGAAGGTATATTCCATTGTTGATTAAACCTTCTACATGTGACAAATTTAACCCCAAAACTAAAAGTTATGGGTATGATGAAGTTGTAGTATGCATAATTACTTTTATGATACTATTATGTTCATATTGTTGCAACAACATGATTCAGGAAAATGAATTGTGCTTAAATATTTTGACATAAAACTTTCATTGATTGTAGAAATGGAACAGGTCCATGAAATTCCTTATAAATGAGCACAACTTGTTCTACTTACTGAATGTAGATGAAGGAATTTTTGGCATAATACTAACATGGTTAGAAAACATGTGGATGAAGTATGTTTCATGCAAGTGATACTATGGACATTCATATGATGTACCAATGGTACAGACGCTACTATGTACAAGTGATACATATGGTACCAATATGAATGCATGTGTTGCATGATAGTATATGACATATGTAGTTGTGTATGGGTAATACACACTATGTGCAGGTATGCATGAAGACACTAGGTGGTTTTCTGGCATGGAAACCGACCGAGAGTGTGCACAGAAGGAGGAACCTAAGAAGTAGTTCAAGGATAAGTAACAACAGTTATTTTCAATTTGTACACATATTATTATGATTTTGATGAGAACATATGATTATGATGGTTGTGTGTGAGCTAACTTGTTATGATATTTGGTACATATTGATTTGGAAAGTGTACTAGTTGGCTTGTGTATGTAGAGGAGCTGCAGGAAGCAAGTGTTTGGCAAGAACACAAAGGCTTGGAAGAATACAAGGGAAGAGCATGCATTTCATCAATTAAGATAAGTGATGGGAAATAGAAGCTATAACTGTCTTAGTAGTATTGCGTATCAAATTATGATATTAATTTTGGTAAAGATTGTTGAATTTATACATCTAAAAATTCTCATCAAATTGATTGAAATCAATGATACAGGTAGCGAGTTAAGGAGATGTGCCCCTTGTAACACACACACACACACACATATATATATATCGTAATAGTTTCATGAAATGGAAGGGCCATGGATTCAGAAGACAAGTACCTGTGAATGAGGAAATGATATTGTAATATGCAGTAGTACACTGAGGACAATGTAAAATTTAAGGGGGGAAGTATGTAACACCCCTCCCTTGTGTGTCAAACTATGGGAAACCTAAGCTAAGGAAAGATAGGTATCATGTGTAATATGAAAATAAAATACATTATTAAATAAATTAATAAATTAATCAATTGGAAAAATGAGACACGAAGAGCTGAGATTCTTTCCAAATCCCATTAGGGAATGGGATAGGATAAATCTTTCATGATAAAGATTCTAGATGTGATTCTACATAAGCTGGATGGATTGGAGATAAATATCCATTGAGAAAAACATAAAAGTTGTTCGGGAGAGTAAGGAAATTTTTTATGAGGAAAAGTCTTTCGGGAGAGAAAGGCGAGCTTTTCCAAGAAAGGCCTAGCCAATTGGATGAACATCCACCTAAAAGTGGGACGCTACTAAAAGAAAATATATCATGAAAGAGGGTATTAAATACCCATTTAATAGATCAATTGGAGATAGTTGATCCATGTCAAGAACCTCGGCTTGGGGGGAATCAAAGGTGATTCATGGTTGGGTGATGGTGCTCTGTTTTCTAGGTGTTGTTCCTTATTTAAATCTAGTTAGATTCATTATGTGGGACATTCTGTATGATGTTTTCTTTCCTCTCTATTTCAAATTTATTTATCTTATGAAGGAGTTTACATGAGTTTCCTCGTTATGAGAATGATTCAAGGAATTGCATTTGACTGTTATACATGAGTAGATTTACCCGTGTTCATGGAATTTATGAGATAATGTTATATGGATGCATGTGACAATGATGGCACGTAAATATAACTCTATTTATGGTAATAATATGTGGATCTTACGTCATATTGGTGCTAGCTTGTCTTTTACTAGGATAATGAATAATCAGGCTTAAGTTGCTAAGTAAACTTGTTAGTTATGGTTAAGTCTCAATTGGATAAATGGGGATGCATATTATTTATGTTATGTATCCAATGCTTCTCCTTTGATTAATTATGCATAATCTCTAAGATACCCATGCTAACATTATTTGCAACTGTGGCATGAGATTTATTGACTATGTATGATGAATCATCTTGGTTTGAAGTGGTAGAACTTTGGGGTTTAGGGTATTT
Source organism: Pinus tabuliformis (assembly GCA_031772625.1). Lineage (NCBI taxonomy): Eukaryota > Viridiplantae > Streptophyta > Pinopsida > Pinales > Pinaceae > Pinus > Pinus tabuliformis. The sequence continues at coordinate 1,335,534,558 of CM062817.1, forward strand.
GATCTTTGCATTCTGCACCCTCAGATCATATGCTACCATTAAGCCTCATTTAGTTAATTTCTCATGTCAATGTTACTTTTAACTATGTATGTGCGATTTAGATAATGATAATTGTAGGGTAATTATGTTAATGATTTAGTTAATGTTTTTAAGAAGTCACCAAAGTACTGCCATTTGGGATGCTAAACCTCATCATGCAAAGACCCATGACTTGTTTCTGTCTCCAAGTTGTAGTGTATATGCATGATAATGTGGAAAATTTATTCTTGCTACAATTTATGCCTAAGGGTATGAATAGGGGTCCTTATTTTTAATACTCATGCTGCATGTGATGATGGAGTAATTATGTTTGATAAAATTGTTGAATTCAACTACAACTTAACCAAAGTTAAGCAATGGCACCTAGTAGCTAATTCTCAGGGTACGGTCAGGAGGTAGGTTACATAAATACATAAAATAACCATGACATGAACCTATCATTTAACCATTCTTATAACCAGCATAAAACTATATAAATATCAGAGATATAAAAAACATTGATTCAGTGCAAAACTAAGAGAACTTACCTTTTATTAATCATAGGTAAATTTGAATAGGTTCGGAACTTCCACGTAACACTCGACCATAGACATGGCTGAACCAAATATCTCTTCCAGCCATTCAGCCCATGCCATATTCAAAGCATGAATGTGGGATCTCATAGAACAACCAATACAAGAAAAAGCAAAGGAATTCATAGGTTAAACCATCTGCACCCTCATCAAACTGTGATCAAACCAAAATCGGTGCTCCGATCACAACGAAACCGAAGTTGGAATGCCATCCAAATCCATCACTATCCTTGAGGAATTTTCCATATCCTTGTCTCTCGGGATTTACCACAATCCAAATAGTATCAGTAGGCCCTAAACACAGACTAGTCTCTCAGGCTCTACCGCAATCTAGACCTGGATCACTATGCCCTAAAATGAGACTTCTCCCTCAAGCTTTACTATTTATCCCACCAAAACTGGTCAAGGGATTCCTAGGCCTTTGGGATTGGAACTTGAGACCACCTCTACCACATATTCCAAAATCCATCTAGCAAAATAAAGCTCAAAAGCTGAAATAAACATCCCAACACCATGGAATCCAGAAGAAGATAATGGTAGGCTAAAATCCACTATCATAACCTGACAAAATCATGCCAGTAACAATAAGAGAATCATACACCAACATGTAAATCCATGCATGTCCAAACTAGTTAGGAAATCACACATGTGAAATGTTACCTACAAGTATTCCTGCTAAATCTGCTTGATCCTACTTTCCTTCCTTTATCCTTTGTTTTCCTTCCTTTCCCTTTGCTTGCTTTTCCTTTCCCTTTCTTTTGGTTCCTTTCCTTGCTTCAAACTAGAGTGCTCCAAGAAAAACTCTAAGTGACCAAGAGTGGGAGAGAGAGAGAATAATGAGAGAGCTCCAAACATGAAGTAAAAAAAGTTACACTGGACAAGATTAAGCCCAAGAGCTTTCCAAATAATCCTCAGAAGCCTTTTTATCAATGAGGCTTCTATTTTCTTCATTTTCCATTATTTTCCTTCAATTTCCTCCTCACATGCAACCTGTGACCCTTCACCTTCCTTTTCTCCTAATTTACTTTATTTTCATAAATAAATGTCCCAGATATGCCTTTTTTTCCATTTAATTCCTTTGCCTTAGCCTTTCCCAATTTTACTTAGCCAAGAACACACATCTAGCGATGCCCACTAGGATATATTTGCCCAACATACAGCTTGGAATACGTGTCCCTTACCTGTGGTTTTATTTTTCCTTTATTACTTTTATTACATGAACTTTTCACCAGGGCTATTACAATTATGGTGGGAAAATGTACTAAAGATAAGTACACATCCCAAATAGTTCTTGGAAAATTAGGAAAGGCCAAAGAGGGGCTATGGGTAGATACAAATGCCTTCTCAAATTTCCTCTCCCTAGGGATAGATTATCTCAGTAAGGGAAAAAGGGATTTCTAAGAAGGCGATAGGGGAAATTATAAAGCAACCTTGTTTTTTTTGGATCCTGGATGGACGAGGCTCAAAAGATTTAGGTATTGATATTTAAGTTGATTAGAAAAATAGTTTTTTAGAGGAAGGCATGACACTTTCAAGAGGAATCCTCTGCTGGACCAAGTGTGGTCACTATCAGGAAATTGTCTTAGATGTGAAATAGGCTCGGGGGGAGATCAGGCTAGTGGAATCTAGTTCTAATTGGAGCATTCTTTTTCCCACTATTGTTTTTATGGAAAAAAAAGTTTGACTAACTAGAGTACTAACGTGTTAGAATTAGTTTGAGATGGTAGGAATAATATGTGATTATTGGAAAATGTTCCAACGAAATTATAAATGATAGTGGAAATCGAATTGTGACTTTGATTTTACCATTGAAATGTAGATTGAAAAATAATGTTAGGACATAGTGGTAAATTTGCTTTAAAATGACTTTTATGATTTTCTAAGATAACATGTAGCTGGAAGGCCAAAAGTACTGAAAAGTAATATTTCTTATGAGAAAGTAAATATACATTTTGTTGATAAATTAAAAGTGTTTTACTTTTCTATTTTTTTGGGAATATTAGAGGAGCCTAGCACTTGGGGAGGAATTTATGGAAGTATAGCTAGAGGGTGACCTCTATTATATGTCAGTCTTGTGGATGTATTTAGCAAGTGGCTAAGACAATATGCAGTTTATGCAGTTGTAACTACTTTATTTATGTGATTAGAGAATTGTATGCTCTATGAGTACTTAGAGAGGCACTAAGATAAATGATTAATAGTTAAAAATATTGTGAATATTATTTGATTGAAAATGTTGCGATTATGATTGAAGAGATAGTAACTGAATTGTTGTTCATGCACCCTGGGGTGCTTCTGAGGTTGGTTGATAAACCATAGAAGGTTCTTTTTTTTGGGATGCTAAAATAGTCATAGAGTGTTTTCCATAATTGATAAACCACCTATAACTAAAATATTGTGTGAAATGGCCATGGTTTCCAAGCATATTGGTAGGTAAGAACTTGTTGTCAGGAAGAAATTGTTTTTGTTTTTACAATAGTTGAAGAGTTGGAAGTAATAAATAGTTATGATTATTAATAAAACATTATTATCTTTACTTATTAGTATTTATTGAACATAAAATACTTTATTTTGAAGGAGAAGGACCCTCTTTTTGGTTGTTATGGTTAAAACATTACCATGACTAGAGATGTATGTGATGATTGAAAGATGATTTGAAAAATAGATTGTGAAGATAAAAGAAAATTGAATGAAAATATATTTCTAGTGGGAGATAAATATTGGACTAACAAGTAATGTCGATGAAAAGACGAAGGGATGAAAACTAAGGATGGTTTTATATTGAAGGGGGTAGAATGTAATATCCTTATATCACTAAAAGAGTCCATAAATGTTAGGATCATGACTTTGTTAAACTATATATATATATATATATATATATAGATATACTTGTACATGCTCCTGGTCTATTGATGTTAAGAATTATTAAGTGTTTAGGAACGATTTGAAACTGCCTTACATCCATTACATCGAAAAAATTCTTGAGGGAGGGGCATACAAAGAGGTTATTTTCTTCTATGAGATGATTAAAAAATGTTTGGGAAAAAATGCATGGAGAGTGACCAATGTGGTTTCTGGATAGTGATCAATGTGATTTGAAATGGCAGTACAAATAAAATCCAAGGATCATGCATGTAGTTAATTTTAATGGTAGTAATTTTTTGATGGTTTATGTAATGACAAAACATTTTTTTAATCTATCTCATGATTGAGTATAGCCACCAATAGAGGTGTCTTATACCCTTACCATGCAAAATTGAGGCCAAAATACCCCAAAGAGATAAGTAACTACATATTTTTAGTTAAAAATAATATGTATTTCGTGTTGCTTTCTTTGAAAAAGAACACGTTGTTTTGTGCTTATTTATGGTGAAAAGAAAACATATGTTATCTTTTCATGCAAACATGGAAAATTTTATGGTGGTTTTTCTTTAAAAATAATGTCATTTTATGCACAAATATAATAGATATTGTGTTAGTTTTTTCTTAAAAAATGTGTTTTTATGAATAGAAATAATCACTATTGCGTTAGTTTTTCCTCAAAAGAGAATATGTATTTTTATACACAGAGATAATAATTATTATTTTTGTTTTTCTTGAACAAGAATATGTGTTTCTATGAAAAAATAAATAAATAAATAAAAAAAACCTATTTTGTTAGTATTGTTGAAAGGAATATGTGTCTTTATGCATATAAATAATAGTTATTGTGTTAGTTTTCTTGAAAAACAATATGTGTTTATATCCACAAAGATAATAGTTATTGTATTTGTTCTCTTGAAAAATAATATGTGGTTTTATAAATAGAAATAATAGCTATCGTGATATCTTTTCTTAAAACAGAATATGCACTTTTATGCACAAAAATAAGAGTTATTATGTTAGTTTTCCTTAAAAAGAATATGTGTCTTTATACACATAAATAGTTATTGTGTTATTTTTCTTGAAAACAAATATGTATTTATATGCACAAAGATAATACATATTGTGCTAGTTTCTTTTGGAAAAATAATATATGTCTACATGCACAAACATAATAGTTGTTGAGATAGTTTCAATTGGAAAAAGAATATGTATTTGCATGCACAATGGTAATAACCCTTGTACTAGTTTTCTTTTTAAAATAATATGGGTAGTTGTTGTGGTTTTCTTTTGGAAAAGAAGGTAGTCTTGTGTGAAGAGATAGTAATAATCATGGTGATTCTTTTAAAATATTACCATTTTCTTGTGGGTAGAGGTAAAATTTAACTACTCCCTTTCTTATGATGCATTTGAAGTATGGGTATTTGAGCATGCCTTGGTAATATTTATTAATTTTACTTCAGGAAAGTGAGAATTGGATGGTTAGACATGTCTCATAAACATACACATGGAGGGGTAAATAGGTATGTTTGTGAAGTTATATGTTTTTAATTAATGTATGTGTGGTGTCAATAAAGATGCCTACCTCGATACTTTTTATAAATTTTATTTATGCATGTGTCAAAAAATAATTGTGAACTTGAGGATGCATGTAAAACAAAAAGATAAAAGACATTTTAATGTTATTACGCATGTGGGACACGAAAATATGTTTGAGGCATAACTAGTAAAGATTTATTATTTGGGTTTGATAAATGTTCTATATAATCATGATATTAGAATAGTTGGCAACATTAGTTGCAAAGAAGAAATTCAACTTATTCAAAAGATTAATTAACAGTGTCTAAGTCATACATTATACAACAACCGAAGGATGGATTATAATTGACAATATGGTAGATATTGAGGTCATTCTTCTTGACTATTGGTCCACGCAGAGTGAAGGATTGTTGAATGCAGGATAATTCACTACTAGAAACAACTAGGCCACAAAGACATAATGCTCAAAAAATTGTGGGGTAAAGTGTTTGTGAAACATTATATTATGATTAATGTAGTTTTCTCTAGTTAATTATGTTTGAATTAAACATTATGTTATTTTGTAAATGTTAACAATTGAAGACGGATGGAATCCCTTGTTTCCATTGAGTGAGGGGTGAACATCGTCACAAAATGATTAATAAAATAAATATTTGATGATTTTACCTTTCGAAGTTTCTAGGGTATGTTGGTGTTTTCTTATGTGCTTACCTATTTGAGGATATGGATGATGTGGTATTTTGCATAACGTTGGGAAATAATATGAATTTTTTTTTAGATAAGCTTAATTAATTGATTGAAGCAACGCAGACAAAGTTATGGAAGACAAAAATATGTTAAAAAATGGAAATAATTACTATTCCTTTACACAATACACTATGTCGTTTCTATGATTACTTCACATTATTATGGTGATTTTATCTAATGATCAATTAAGGAGTATGTAATAAGTTATTGGAAATATTACATGGTAGTAAATATGGTAAAAAAATTCTAATCCTGTGCATGCAATAGGTTTACTAAGAAATGTTTTAAGGATCAAATCTCTTGAGGGGAAACCCTTGCTATAGTACAAAACTTGAAAAAAATACACCTCCAAGGATTGCATCCCTCTAGCTACTTGATAGAAGATGTTTAACATGAATCTCTCTCTTCCTACACACACACACACACACATATATAATTTTCTAGTTTTTAAGTTGTAATTTTGAATGCATAAATGGATTCAACCACCTAAAAATATCTTGAATACATGCAATAAAATAGTTTAAACATACAATTCTAAAAAATATTTACTCCAATGAAAATTAACCCTTAATAAAATGGTAAAATGGTAAAATTAATGATAAGAATTAAAAAATTAAATTACTTTATATATCATAGAGGCATTTTATTATTACTATTAATATTATTATTTTTATAAACCATATATAATATGTGAATTGTTGAATAATTTAGTTAACATGAGAATTAAGATATCTTATTTATGATGCAGATTGAATTTTTTAATTAATATTAATATTTTTTCACTGTCACATATTAATTTTATATTAAGAATTGAATTAATTACACATCTCCCTCTTATTATTGTTATAAGGAAGGAATTGAATCTTTTTACTTTCAATTTGTTGTTCTCTTTTTACATTGAAATATTTTATTTTGATTCATATATATATCTATATATATATATATATATATATATATATATATATATATATATATATATATATATATAGATAGATAGATAGATAGATATAGATATATATATATATCTATATATATATATATATATATATATATATATGTTTATCTTCTTATTTTCCAAGTTTATATTAAAATATGTGAGCTAACATGGATATTAAAATGGTTTTTTTACGTATAAATATGAAAATATAAATAATAGCAACTTTATTTATTTTTTGTTTTAATTACTTTAAAAGAATTAAAAGTTGATATAAACTTATCTTATTTCATATGGGCATTTAAATATTTTATTTATAGTTGAGAGTAAGAGTGAAATATTTTTACCATTTCTCCTTCATATTGAGTTGCACTATCAACAACCGAAAGTAAGCATAGTTAGAGTGAGACTACATTTTGTAACTTTTTCTGCACGAGGCCACCATGGAGGAGTCGAGTCGAAGGGACACCGTCTTTCTTCTTCGACGGGAAAACTTTTTCTCCATTTCTGAGGACTCGCAGTTCTACCTTGAGTTCTACCGCAGTTCTCAGATCTCAGATCACTCGCAGATCTCAGATCACTCGCAGTGCCTTGAGTTCTACCGCAGATCTCAAATCACTCGCAGTTCTACCGCAGTTCTACCGCAGTTCCGCAGATCTCAAATCACTCGGTAGAAGTCCTCCGCAGATCTCAAATCACTTGAATCAAGCTCCAGGTAACACCGCTACACGCAAGGTTGGTTTGGTACATACGCTGACTGAAAATTCAGTGGCAGGATCTTCTCGAGGATGCTCCACGGCTCTTCATCCTAAGGCGTTTATCTCAGATCTAGTCTCGGTGGCTCAGATCTCAGAAGTCTTCCGCAGATCTCTTCCGCAAGCATTTAGCAGTCTCGGTGGCTCAGATCTAGTCTCGGTGGCTCAGAGCAAGCATTTAGCAGTCTCGGTGGCTCAGATCTAGTCTCAGTGGCTCAGATCTCAGAAGTCTTCCGCAGATCCCTTCCGCAAGCATTTAGCAGTCTCGGTGGCTAATATGGCTCCGAGCTTCGCAAAAATAACTGGTGGCTCATCCGCCTCTGAAGGGCAATCTCCTGCCCATATCGTGAGTGAAGCCCCAGCTCCCACTATCCAAGTGGTCCAGGACTCACTCGATGAAGCTTTGAAGTTCTCCGAAAGTGCCCTAATTTGCCGGTTCAATGGTTTTTGGCCGCGGCTGATAGCACTCCACAATTGGATCTCGGAGGTATGGAAGCCTATCATTTCTGATGAAATTAATATCTACCCCTGTGCTAGAGGTTTCTTTATAGTAGATTTTGAAAATCCTGAAAGCAGACAATGTATTCTAGATTCAGGCCCTTGGTTTTGGGAAAAATCAGGCCTATTCATGAAGCCATGGAACCCATCATTCGATCCCTCTACAGCAGTGATAACCTCAGCACCAGTTTGGGTGAGATTTCCAAGCCTACCTTTGCATCTCTGGAATCTCTCCTCGCTAAAAGCCATCGGAAATGCAATTGGGAAATTTTACTGCAGGTGCCCAGAAACAGAGGAATATGCCAGAACCACCTATGCACGCATCTATGTGGAAATGGATTTCAGCGTCGAATTCCCAGCTGAAATAAACCTAACAAGTAAAGACTATGTGTGGAACCAGAAGCTTGATTATGAAAGTGTCCTCTTCAGATGTCGATCGTGCTTTGAGACGGGGCATCTAGCCAAAAATTGCCCAAAAGCCTCTGAGAAAAATTTTGCTAGAAAAAACCACCACAGATCTACATGGTGGGAAGGAGCACAAAAAGAACACTACACTGTCATCAAAGAAGAAGAATATTCTAGAGAAAATGAGTCACAAGAAATCAAGGAAGAAGGAAACAACTCTCAAAACAAGCAAGGAGAAAGCCCGCCCCAACAAATCAACAGTTATGAGGATTGGAATAGGGCAGAAAATAAATCTTCATTTAACAGCAAAGCAGATCTCCTAAACCAAACTTCTTCACCGACTATTTTCAAAAGAACGAACACAATAGATCGCGAAGCTAAGACACCAATGTCCCAAGAACCAGAAGAGATGAAGGAGATGCAAGACAAAGGAAGTTGGAAGACCGTAGAGAAAAGAAAGAAAGCTACAACACCAATCTCGCCAAGAAAGACGAGGAGCCAGACAAGTAAAAATTAAGAAAATTGTAGGTCCGATAGACCAATTTGGTCTGAGTGGACGTTAACCATCATCATCATCATCATCATCAATAATTTTTAAGTAAAACCTTTTTTATTTTCACTATAGACCACTTTTTTAAAATATTTCTATTTTTAAAGGCCACGAGTCAACTCCAAGTTGAGAACTGATAAGTGTGGTTAATATATGTCGATAGTTGTATATAGATCACATTCACAACTATATCAATAAATTTGTTTGATATACGTCCATTGACATAAATGGTATGAATTTAATATTAATACGAATATTGATATTAATAAATATATTATTATTATTATTATTAATTATTTTTATTTTTATATTATAATTATGATAATAATTATAATAGTTAAAATAATAATTATTATATTATAATAATATAATAATATTATAAGCCCCAAGGGTTAGCTTAACTGGTCAAATCAGTGCCTTGCCATACAGGAGGTCACAGGGTCAATTACACCCGAAAGCCCTTGGGGTCAGGTCAGTACATACGTCAAGGGGATGTGATCCCCCTTCGTGGTCTATCTACCTAGAATTACTGTGGACATAGTGGCTACAAAATGACCAAGGGTACCTGTGAACCACCGGGAAAAAAAATATATAATAATATTATCATAAACACAAGGGATTATTGATATACAAACCCAAGGGATTAATAATATTATAAAACAAAGGGATTAATATTATAAACATGAGGGATCACTGATAATATGAACGCAAGGGATTATTGATATTATAAACCCAAGGAATTAATAAACTCAAGGGATTAATAATAAAATAATCCCAAGGGATCAATAAAACAAGGAATTATAAGCACTAGAATAAATGTTATGAACCCTAAGATTAATATATCAAATAGATGATTAATGTTATAAACCCTAATATGTTATTATACATATTAGGGATCAGTGTTATAAACCAAGGGATTAATAATATCAACACATTAATAATACAAATTCAAGGGGTTAACAAATCATAAGAATTATTGATATAATAAATCCAAGGGATTAATATTATAAACCATAGGATTAATACTATAAACCTTGTTATTATACACCTTGATATTAATATTATAAGCGATGGATTAATGAATTTAAAGGATTCTTAATATTATAAACCTAAGAGATTAATATTATAAATCCAAGGGATTATAAACATTGCGATAATAAGTATTATATTGATTAATATTATAAACCATAATATTAAACCCTAATATTATAAATTTTAAACCCAATATCAAACATTAATATTATAATCCCAAAATTAAAAATTATAATACTATAAACTTACTTTTAAACCCTAGTTTTCTAATGTAACAATGCGACATTAAACAAATTTATAAATCCAAGGAATTATAGACCCTAGGATTAATACCAATCTAGATCCATATTGAGTATGGATCTACCAAGCGTCGAGAGGGATCAAATCACTTTTCACTATAAAGGAGGCTTACATCTCAAAAGATTTGATCCCTCTCGGCACTTGGTAGATCCAAAATTAAGATGCATCTGGGCTGGTTTAATTTCCCCCTTTAAATAGATTATATTCCACATGAATACCATGGGTCAATACGATGAAGTTATTTTTATTTTAACATTATCTTTTTATTAATTTCATTTTATTTCGATCAAATAAAAATGTTTTCACGTAGAGTTTCTAGTTTATTTTATTTTCACAAAGTCACAAAATGAATAGATTTATTTAAAAAAAAGATATATTATACTAAAAGAATATTACGTTATTTTAAAAAATAAAAATATTACATTTTAAAATATTATATTCAAAATCTAGAGTCCAAAAACTGTCGAGGATAAATTGACTATTTTACTGTAATCTTATTTTAATTATTAATTTTATTTTAGTTTCTATTATTTCTATTTTTCCTTAATTAATTTTAGTGAGCAAAAATGTTAAATAAGACAAGATAGGACTCGACAATACCTTTCAGCATCACTATTATATTGGGTTGGAATTTGCCTATGACTGCAATTACAAACCCAAGGGATTGTAACACTTAGGACTAATATTCTAAACCTTAAGATTATAAACCCTAATATTAATATTATATTGTTTAGAAAATCTTCGGCAAAATCACATAACCAATCTTGTGTCGACGCGTTTCGAACCAACCAGTGTGGTTCATCGTCAGGACAAGTTGAAGAACCAATCTGGCTTAGCTCGATGAACCACACTGGTTGGTTCGAAACGCGTCGACACAAGATTGGTTATGTGATTTTGCCGAAGATTTTCTAAACAATGTTATGGATCACAGAAGTCTAAATTCCTTATTAATATTATAATCGAAGGTATTAATATGAAACCCTAGGAATATAAACCTTAATATCAATATTATAAACCTTAATATTATAAATTATAAACCTAATATTAAAAAACCAGAATTTTATAAACCTAACATTAAACTCTAACTTTGCAATGTAACATTGTGAAATTTAAATGTAATGTAACATTGCGATAATTATTGTTAAATTGATTGTCATATTGAGACAATGCTTGTCACAATGTGACATTTGATAGATTTTTGCATTATTCCAATGTCAAACTATTAAACCCTAATACAAAAAATAACACTGTAAAACCCAATATAATAAAACCTAAGATTAATATTATAGGCACAAGGGTTTAGTAGAACAAAAGGATTAATATTATAAACTCAACAAATTAATATAAAAATATTATATATTAATATTATAAACCCAAGGAATTAATAAACCCAAGGGATTAATAAACCCGTGCAATTATTTATATTATAAACTTGAGGGATTATTAATATTATAAACCCATGGGATTGACATTATAAATGATCATGATTAATAAACCAAAGGAATCATTATTATAAAATGAAGGGTTTAATATTATAAATGTAAGGATCCCCGATCGGGGTGCATATGATATCCTCCACTCAATCAATGTGTTTAATGGGAGGTGCCTCGAAAGACCGACTCACCACCCTCCACATGTGGGGCATGGCTAGGAGGGTCGCTTTGGGCATGTGGGGCATCGCTAGCAAGAGACGAAATCAATCTTGGTGTGAGGCATTGGGAGAGTGCATGAAGAGGTCGAAAACTTTGATTTTGAAAGGAGATTATAGCTATGGAGAAAGGAAGGACCACGTGAGAGCTCAACGAGGCATAGAATTGGTGAATTGGTATGTTGTTTACTCCCTTTCCCTTTTTTCCATGCTAAAAGTCTACTTGAATTATGATTTGTGTTGGCCAGGCGTAACTCTTTGGAGTTTTGAGAGTCCAAGTCTCGTAATGTTTGTGCATGCGTCAAGTTGGGGGCACTATATTTCAAATCGGCATGGAGGTGTCACTATTTCAATGCAGCTCGTCATATGGATAATCAGTCGAGGGATTTTCTTAGCATGGTATAAGAAAGGAAAAGGGTTGCAAGAAGAGGGCATGGTGGGTTTGTAGGGTTGGCCAATGGAATGCATGCAACCCACTAGGCATTTTTCCAAATGGCCTTGCGAAACTACTCATGCTAATGGCTATGGGTGAATTCCTCAGAACATAAACCTTGTCCTACTTGCGAAAATTGTAGCCATGGCTACACATCCGAGTGGGGATAACCTGACAAGGAACTGGAAAAATGTACCAAAGCCTCTGAATGATTGGTGCTAGAAGCCTAAGTGGAATTGGGATGAGGGGGAGCAGGGTAACTAGGTGCATGGGGATTTTGTTGTGGTTGTAACTTCCTTCCACCCTAGGGAGGGCAATCCTTTGAGTCACACACAGGAGAGGCGGACTATATGGAGCTAGGTTTCTAGAAATCCTAATTTTGATTATGAGTTGGAACCCCTTTTTGCTTATGGAAAACATGTTAAACTCTATTTTGAACCTCAGAAGGTTGGAAATAATTGTTTTCTACTTTTACGGGTGCAAGTTGGTTTTTGTATAGGTCAGCAAGTTGGCAATAGTTCTAGTTACTTGGAAGGTTGGGGGCTCATGTCACCCACATTTCGAAGGAAGTTGAAAAAAATGATGCATCCAGTTGGCCAAACTCACAGCCCAACCCCACATGGCAATGACTGAAAAAATTAAGGGCTGACAAGAGAAAGGGCAATCTAGAAACCTAGGGGCAAGCCGAGAGGCTATAAGTCGTATTTGAGCATCATCAATGAAGGAGCAGATGCCTATCATGAGGGCATCGATGAAGAAATTCAAAAGTTTGATAGAGGAGTGGGAGGAAAATCTAAACTGTCAGGTAGGATCCATGGATATTGAAGTGAACAACTGGAGGGTCTTAGTGCCTTACCCAAGCCATACTTGAGCCTAAGTGACCCAATTCAAACACACGTTGTTCCTCTACTAGTAAATGAAAGAAATTTTCGGCAAGGCCCTGGACCAAATTTCTTCGAATATGGTTGCCACAATGCAGACATTCTCGTATTACAAAAAGGATTTCTAGAAGCTACTGTTTCAAATGCAGAAGCACAATGGTCACCTCCAGCGCATTGAAAAACATTTTCCTTGCATTCTAGCATCAACAATACTCTCAAGGTCTACTTCAAATGAACTGAATCTAGTTGAATCTACCTCAACTGAGGAATCAGAACAGTGAAGTTGATGTCTCTCTTTTTTGTAGATTTTGATGCGAATAACTTTTACTTTTAGTTGTAATTATAATTATGCTAGTAGGAAAGTAGAAGTAGGATATACATGAACATATAATGATATATGGCTTGGGTAGAAAGACTCAAAATATATCGTTTCTGGATGGCATACCATGTCTTTAGGTGGCCAACACACTTGGTTCCCACCGGGAAAGTTGAGGCCACCTAACAAATTTCAGAACCGGTGGTAACTTGCTCATAAAATCAATAGAAAAATGAGGTACTACCAAGCTTTACAAAAAAAAATATATTATAAATGTAGTGGATTAATAAATCCAAGAGATTAATATTATAAACCCAAGGGATTAATATTAAACCTTATGAATCTAAACCCTAAGATTAACATTAGAATCCCAAGGTAATATAAAGTTAAGAATTAATATTATAATCCCAAGGGATTATAAAAGTTAGGATTAATATTAAATCCTAAGATTAATATTATAAATCTAAATATTAATAGATCAAACCTAAAATTAATATTATAAATAATAATACTATAAACCTTAATATATTATTCTACATATTAGGGATTAATATGATAAACCCTATGATTATAAACCTTAATATCTTAAACCCTAATATTAATATTATAAACCCACCAAATTAATATTATGAACCCAAGGGATTAATATTAAACCCTAGGATCAATACTATAAAATGTAAAATTAATATTAAACCCTAAGGTTAATATTATAAACTGAGGGGATTATAAACATTGCAACAATGGTTATCACATTGATGAATATTATAAACACTATGATTAATACTATAAAGCTTGAGATTAATAGTATTAACTCTAATATTAAACCATAATATTATAAATTATAAGTCCAATATTAAACTGTAATATTAAAAATCCAATATTAAAAATCCCTAATTCTATAATTGTAATACTAAACCCTAGTTTTGTAATGTAACAACGCAACATTGAATAAATTGCAATGTAATGTAGCATTGCCACAACAATTGTGAGATTGGTTTTTGTATTGAGACAATGTTAGTCACAATGCGACATTTGATAAAATTTTGTACCATTGGAATGTCAAAGTATTAAACCCTAATATAAAACCCTAACGTTATAAAACCCAATATAATAAACCTTAAGATTAATGTTATATACCATTATATTAATCCTAACTATTATAAATTATAATCCCAATATTAATCCCTAATATTATAAACTCAATATAAAAACTTGAATATTATAAACCCTAATATTAAACCCCAATTTTGGAATGTCATAATGCAACTTTGAAAAAATTGCAATATAATGGAACACTGAGACAATGTGTGTCGTAAAGAAACATTGAATATATTTTTGTACCATTTGAATGTCATAATAATAAATGCTAATATAATACCCTAACATTATAAACACACTATAATAAACCATAAGATTATAAATCTTAAGTTTAATATATTAAACCCTAATATTATTAGTATAATCCGAAGGGATTATAAACCATAGGATTAACATTAAACCCTGAGATTACTATTATAAACCCTAATTAAAAATATAAAACATGTGATTAATATTATAAATCCTAATATGTTATTATACATATTAGGGATTAATATAAATCCAAGGGATTAATAAACACAAGGATTAATAGTAATATAAACTCAAGGGGTTTCTTTTTGTAAGCTTGGTAGGACTCTCCAATTTTTGATGTTACATGCCCATTATTCACCCCACTACAGGGGAGGGTAGCACAAGATTCGAACCCAAGATCTCCAGTTCGGTGAGACTTCATTCCACGGCCATCGCCACTTGAGCTACCCCAGACGGACATAAACTCAAGGGATTATTGATATTATACACTCAAGTGATTAATATTACAAACCATATTATTATAATCCTTAATACTATAAACCCTAATATTAATATTATAAATCCAAGTGATGATAAACATTGCAACAATGATTGTAGTAATGATTAATAGTATAAACCCTAATATTGTAAACTATAATATTATAAATCATAAACCAAATATGAAACCTAAATATTATAAAGCCCATATTAAAAATCCCTAATACTATAAACCTAACATTAAACCCCAATTTTGTAATGTAACAATGTGACGTTGAATAAATTGCAATGTAATGTAACATTATGACAATGATTGCGAGATTTATTGTTGTATTGATACAATGTTTTCCACAATGTAACGTTGGATAGATTTTTGTACCATTCTAACATAACAATATGAAACCCTAATATAAAACTATAACATTATAAAACCCAACATAATCAACCGTAATAATAATATTATTAACCATAATATTAACCCTCACTATTATAAATTATTAAGTCAATATTAAACCCAATATTAAAAACCCTTATATTATAAACTATAATACTAAACCTCAATTCCATAATATCACAATACGACGTTGAATAAATTGCAATGTAATGTAACATTGCGACAATGATTGTCAGATTGGTTGTCGCATTGAGAAAATGTTTGTCGCAATGCAACGTCAGATAGATTTGTGTGCCATTCCAATGTCACAATATTGAACCTTAATACAAAACCCTAACATTATAAAACCTAGTATAATAAACCCTAATATTATTATTATAAAATCTAATAAGAATTTGTCTGACTATGTTCACTAATGTTGCTGACTATATTTGACTATTATTTTTAATCAATAATAATGGTAGGATATTATGTTTGATCAAAGATGAGTAGTGTTGACAGTCAAGCATAGTCAACCATAAGGTTTACCAAGTTTGATCATGATAAACTATTTAAACAATGATTATTAAAGTTCACTTTGTTTGGCTAGGTTATCTAATTTGGTTGACTATGCTTGAGTATCCATATTACTCAATAATAAAGATAGACACCTCTGTTTGGTCAAAGTTAAGTGTTGACTAATTTTTTTACCATGGTTGACTATGGTTTTCCATGTTCACCCTTTTTAAACATCACTCACTATGTTTTAACTATGAATGACTATGCTTAATAATTATTTGACTATGGTTTACCATGATTGTCTATACTTTTCCATGCACAACATGTTTAAACATCACGAACTATGTTTTGTCTATGTTTAATAGTTGTATGACTATAGTTGGCCATGATTTGAGTATGGTTGACCATGATTGACTATGGTTTGAATATGATTGACCATAATTTGACTATGTTTTCTAATGCTCAACCATAGTTTAATATGACTGACTACAGTTGACCAAGATTTTAATATGGTTACGCTATCATTATCCATATTTTGACTATGGTTTTTCTATATTTGAGCATTATTTGACTTATATTTCTCCTTTATTTGACCATGATTACCATTGCAATGGTGGTTGTTGATGGTTAACCATGTTTTGGCTATGGCTAACGTTGACTATGCAATATAAGCCTCCATTTTCAACCATGACCATCCACTATGGTTCAATATAGTTAACTATCATTCCTTATAGGTTACGTGTAGATAGACTATGATCGAGGTGGTAAGTATGATTGACCATGGTAGTCATCTTGACTATTGTTGACTATCATGCCCATGTTGACTGCATCTAACCATGTCAACAATAGCGAGTCATATTTCACATATATTAATATAGATTAATTATAATATATAGATTAGTTTATAATTCACACATTAAAAATGTCTAAAATAATATTATTAATGTGTCATTAATTTTATATTAAGCACTTATTAATATTCTCTAAATATTATCATAATGTTATTAATCCTATGTTAATGTTAAGATATATATATATATGGGGGATTTAATACAATATTGATGTTATGATTAAATATTAATAATATACTAAATATTAAATATTAAATATGTAACAATATTAAACATTTTATATTAAAAACCTATATTATAATCATAATATTATAAATCCCAATATTAAAAGCTCAATATAACTTATTATTATAAACATAATATTAAAAACCTAATATTTTAAACTCAATAATGAAGATCTTAATAAATATAACCTCTTTTATTTATATTATTTCCTTTCTTAATTTCTCTTAAAAACTAAAACATATCAAACACAAAAACAAATTATCACAAGTAATTCTTTCACTTAACCGCTATTATATATTATATATAGTTATGGTGTATTTTATTTAATTTTGAAGCTAACAAATACTAATTTCTTCAATTAACCCTTCTCTATATAATATGCAGTTATGGTGTAGTTTATTTAATTTTGAAGTTATGAGATACTAATTTTTATCGACGGTGTAGTTATTTTTAATCTTTAATTTTTATTTTTTTCTAATTTATATGGTTATCTTGATTTCTTTATTAATTTAAGAAGTTTTTTTAATTTTTAATTTATTTTAAATAATATAATTTAAGTATTTATTTTATTTATTTTTAATTAATTTACATCGTTATTAATTGTAGGTACATATTTTATTTAGATTTTCATTTTAAAATTCTGCTTAATTTTTGTGTAGTTGTTGCATGCCCATATATTCTTTAGATTTATAGAAACTTTTGACATTATTCTTCTCATTCCGGTGACATCTAAGTACACCCTGACTTCCTTGACACTTCCAAAACGAATAAAACAAACCGTTTTCTTTACAGCATTAAAATATAAATAAATTCCTGTACTATTTATGCAAACCAAAGTCTTAGGAATTTCAACAGTACCTAACATCACAATTTTATGGTATGACAAGTCTCGGAATTAAGAACGACTCCTATGTTTGCATTTTATGATATCATCATATATTAGGAAGGTATGAATTAATTTTCATGGTAATCTTGTCACTTAGAATAAGTTCACAAATATAAGAATAGTTTTCATCCTATTCGTGTGAGCTCATTAGTGTTAAATCCAAATGGTCAAATTGTCCTATGTAGAACTAAAAAGGTAAATTTATTATTTTAAGTAAATTCGAAAATCTAAAATAATTATATACTATTAAAACTGTAAAATAATTATTTTAATATAAAAATAATAATTTAATTTTTCATAGAACTTTATCCAAACAGAGCAAAGCAGAACCAAACAAAATGGAAGAAGAGAATGTTGTTTACCAAATGAGAACCCAAAAAACTATTAAAAGACAATGCTGCTTACTATGCGAGAATTCTATAATCTAATTTCATTTCTAAGAATGTCTCCCACAGTGAATGTAAAATTCTGTAACCCAAAAGTAAAACCATAATTTATTGAGAATGTTCACCCGACACGACGTTTAAATAGTAGAGAAGTATGTACAGTAAATCTCGAAGCAATTAGTAGAGAATGTTCACCCTACACGACGTTTAAATAGTAGAGAAGTATGTACAGTAAAACTTGAAGCAATTAGTAGAGAAATTTGTAGAGTAATCTTGAAGCAATTAGCTGGTCCATATGGTGTAAAGTCATATGGTGTAAAGTCTTAGCAGCGTAGGCGAGTTCTCCGCGCAGAGTGAGATGACATATAACAAGCTAATTATTGTTCGTCAAAGAAATGAATTAAAGACCATATCTAAGTTTAATGAATAATTTTATGAATGGATGGACGAAATAAAATAAAATAATATATTTTTATATAAAAATTTATTATTTAATCAATTATTATTAATTATTATTATTCAATTTTAAATTTATAGGGAAGTTAGATACTAAATTGGTTATATGAGATTTTTTTTTTTATGGGACAAACGACCTATCTCTACCTAATAATTTTGACTAGTACCTTCTGATTTTTAACCATAGGAAACGCATACTCTTAACCTTGAAGCCCACTAAACTTATGAAAATGTGAAATAGATAAAAATAAAATATGTAAACTCGTCATTAATGTAATTTCACTTACTAAACTGTGAAAATGTGAAATAAATAAGAGAAAAAGTTTCTCTATAATCAAGGTGTTGAAACACGAGGCTCACCTAGTTGAATTAAAAAAACATGGTAATGCAAAACCTTGTACCTTCTTGCAGCCTGGAACAAGGTCCTGGAAAATTTTCACGCGCCTACTACATCACTCTTAAACTAAATAGTTAACAAGGGAAGCTGCGAGGCAGCAAGTCCGTGCATCAAGTTGAGCCTGAGAATTGGGAAAAAACTAGTTACTTGTGCGTAAAGGGGTCTAGTCTCCTGTGTGTAAAGGAAACTAAGTTGTGCGTAAAGGAGACTAAGTTGAGCCAACTTGTGGAGATTTTTTGTCTTATAGTAGCTACAGGCATCAATAAGCGAAAGCATCTAAGCTTTAATACAATCATAGGAAACTTCAGTAGCACAGCAGAGAATTTGTTGAAAACAAGTGTCTAGGATAAGATCTTGAATTTCTCTAAAGGAATGGTCTTCCTGAAAGTATGAAGACCTGTAGCTATCAAGGATAGAACCCTGTGCAATGAATATTCTTGGTTATATGTGGCATGAGTTCTA
The DNA here is from genome assembly GCA_031772625.1 of Pinus tabuliformis. Taxonomy (NCBI): domain Eukaryota; kingdom Viridiplantae; phylum Streptophyta; class Pinopsida; order Pinales; family Pinaceae; genus Pinus; species Pinus tabuliformis. Next base: position 1,335,554,451 of record CM062817.1, read on the forward strand.
CTATTTGTGGCACTGCCCTAGGTATAACATCTCAGCATATGCAGCTCAGCATCATTTATGTTGTCTCTTCACTCCAGCATCATGTATGATATTGTAATCCTTGGATAGCCTATCTTTTGAAAGATCGTCTACTATGAAGAAGCTAGAGGGATCTGACAGTATAAGAATTTGCAACACCCTTGACTTTGATAAGGGGTGCAGGACACTTGAAGCTTTCAGATGAGCTACAAGAATAAATGCATGGCACTTTAGAACAGTTATTTGTATCGATCCCTATCAGCATGAAAGCAAAGAGGAATTTTGGAATCTTGGATGCATTAAGTCAGCTCCTATAGGTATGGATGCCAGAAAGACCCTTCCTCATCATCGATTGGCTAGATTGATACGTTAGTAGCTGTCATCTATTTGTGTTGAAATAATCTCATGGGAGGACTTTTTTAAGGACCATAATCCACTGGCTATAACTGATATGATTGGCAATGAAAGGGGTCTAGTCTCCTATGCGTAAAGCTAGTTATGTTGAAATAATCTCATGGGAGTACTTTTTAAAGGACCATAATCCACTGGTTATAACTGATATGATTAACAATGAAACGGGTCTAGTGTCCTCTGCGTAAAGGAGACTAAGTTGAGCCAACTTGTGGAGATTTTCTATCTTATAGTAGCTATAGGCATCAATAAGAGAAAGCATCTGACTCTAGTAACAGAATGAATCATCCTTCTGTTTTGAGAAGAAAATTTATAAGCTTTAATACAGTCATAGGAAACTTCAGTAGCAGAGCAGAGAATCTGTTGAAAACAAGTGTCTAGGATAAGATCTTGAATTTCTCTAAAGGAATGGTCTTCCTAAAAGTATGAAGACCTGTAGCTATCAAGGATAGAACCATGTGCAGTGAATATTCTTGGTTTTATGCGGCATCGGTTCTACTATTTATGGCACTGCCCTAGGTATAACATCTCAGCATATGCAGCTCAGCATCATTTATGTTGTCTCTTCACTCCAGCATCATGTATGATATTGAAATCCTTGGATAGCCTATCTTTTGAAAGATCGTCTACTATGAAGAACTGGCTGGTGTTCCTAGAGATAATGAGGGATTGATCTCCATAGATTAGAAGGCATTTCTGGGTTGATAGAACAGAAGAACATAAATATGAACAGAAACAGAGCAGCATGAATAGAAACAGAGCAGGTGGCAACGCAGCTTTATGCTTTATCAGTAGCTGCTTGGGATGGGAGGCACTGTATTCCTATGACTCTGAACAAAATAAATGGGAGAATCAACTGCCTTGAAATTCATTTAAAATAGCAGCAAGTTAGTGGATATACTGAGATGCAAGTTTCAAGCTTGAAAATCCAATGCTCAAATTAATGAAACACATTAGTGAACTAAAAGAAGAGTTTACATGGCCATATTCAGAGAATAAATGATCAATAGCTTATACACATAAATATATTTGACCATCCGTTTTGAAATATCGACGCTGAGAAGGCTAACTTGACACCCGCTAAATATTTCTTCCAACTCTGCTAGCATATAAGTCAAAGAATCTTATCGTTATATAACCTCTCAGGTTAGACACAAACATAAAATAGACCCGATACAAAATAAATGCTAACAATTAAGACATTAGACCTATCAAGCAGACTGATACTCTTTTCAGAAAGTTTTCATATATATAGAAAATTGTCTCAAACAATTGATAACTGCAATTGTTGCCAAACAAAACTGGAAACTTGCATATGGTACTTTCCCTGAAAGGAATACTGGCATCAATGATACATTTATCAGTCCTGAGTTTAGGTTCAACGATCTTAAAATCATCTTTAACTCTGTCATCCTATGTGACATTTTCACTCTCAAGCTTTGGCTTCGTTCGAACACCGACTGCCATTGGAGCGTTGTTATTTCGAATCAGGGAAGTCTGCAATGGCTCTCCTTTGTTAGCTTGATATTCTAGTTTTGTAATCATTGAAATCTCAGCAGAGATGATAGAAGCATAAAAAATGAGAGTTTCACCACCATGGCAGATCCAAATCCATATTTGAAGCATCCGTCGTGGACTCGGTTGTCTCACCACCATAAGCTTGATCCGGACGCCGTTCCAGGTCCAATTGATCAGGAACCACTTATTTTGCAATGTAAGTGATCTTTACCCCTTACCTTACCTCTAGCACTCACACTCATATACAAAGAAGCAACACTTCGCCTAGTGATCTATGGAGTTATGGCGTATTTGGATTGAAACCAGGGTGGTTTCTTTGGAGAAGAATATAGGACATGACTTTGTGTTCCACCTCACCGGGAAAATTTGCATTAGGGTAGACACTCAAGAAAACCTCCTTTCTGGGTGATTGCAAATTTGTGTATAGACCTGTAACAGAGAAGGAAGACGGGAATTAAGACAACGCGTAAAATAATGCAAAAATAGGCCTAAGATTCAGAATTTTGACAATCTCTCCACAAAAATGTGAGCTGTAACTCAAATATACTCCATAATCATTGTGCAAAACCATACGCAGAAGAAGGAAAAGAATTGCTGCCACCCAAAAGCCAATTATTTCTATTCCCTGGCAAGGATGATGTAGAGGCAAAAGCAGTAGATGGATAGTCTAATATCCAAGTACTTGTTGTAGATTCATATGTTCCTCGTTCGAGATGTTATTGTTTTCTTGGTTTCTTTTTTCTTTGTGCTTCTACTTTTACGATGTCCATAATCAGAAGAGTCATGAGAACAAGCGCTAAGAGAAACAATGTTGCCAATTGAGTAAGTTGGCTTATGCTAATGGATTCCATGTTATGTGAAGCAGAGAGATGTATGTCAATATGTAGGTGTAGAAGGTGGTTTTGTTTTGTAGGCAAGAAATTAGGAATTGCTTTTGCCAATCTATAAAAGAGTTCAACGTGTTTGCAAGCTGGTTTTAAGTGTGAATGGAACTGAGTTTTTGAGAATATTTTACTATACAACCAAATAAGGAAAGTCATGCAAGATCGCAAGAGTTGAATGCGGGATAAATTTATGACACGTGAAGAAGTAAGTACATATACAAATTGATTTGAAATGGAGCTGAAATACTTCAAGATCATATTAGAGGGGATATAATCCAATATGAGGAGCATTTATTGGAGCAAACCGGTATTTAATGATCACCATAAAACAAAAAACTTACCATTTCAATGTTGCAAGATGGAAGGTGCGGAATTTGATATGCAATCGGTGCAGTTAAGTGAGCAATCGGTGCAATTAAGTGATCAATCGGTGCAATTAAGTGATCTATCTGACATCGGAGGCAGATGGCATATGAAATGATGTATGTGAGGACAAAAGTAAATGGGAAATTAGGTGATGTATCTGACATCAGGGGAAAATCTCAAATGAAATCTTGGTGTTAGATTGCAAGTGAGGTTTTGGCAGTTGAGTGTGACAGGCTCGGAGTTGTGGTTATATGTGTTTATTTTATAGTGTTTCCACATATCTTTGTGAGCTCTCTAGGCAATTCCCAAGCTTACCTAAACATATACTAGATAACCAAGTATGGTATAGACCCTGTGTTTGGAAACTCTGCAGGCCTAGGAGCATGAACCTAATCAAAACGATGTCGCATTTTACAAAACGGTTGTGGGCAATAGATTATATTACACTCACTTTCTGGCGGGTCCAAGCCATTCTAATAAACAATTGGCTAGACAGGACAAGTAATAAGTGTATGAAAGACATGTTCAGACAATAGGTCATCATGCCTTATGGGGAAATTTACAGCGTTTGTTCATTTCATTCCTCTCAATATTGATTTAGATAGAACATAGGAATAATTGGGGGAAGCATATAATAAATTACAATAATGCACAGCCCAATTGGAAAAAACACAAGCACAGACCATGGTAGAGCAAAAGCATAAGAAACTACCTCAATGTTTCAAAATGACCCAATTTAAAAGACACCATGCCTCCTTATATCCCACAATGTAAGGATGTTTAATGCATGAAATGAAAGCCATCTCTGAGTCTATAATGGTGTATTTAAAGCCCTTTCTTATAAACCACACTACGTAATACTAGCTATATTCTATTTTATTGTGCCTCATGTATAAGACTCTAATTATGCCCTTAGTACCATAATAGTCCAAGCTAAGCTGGTGAAATAAGCTTACAACACGTGATGACATACAGGCTAATGCATTAATTGGTTCAAGGAGTAATATGGTAACAATGATTGGGTCATTTGCTTGGATAGGAAAACCGAGTAAGAAATACCAAACTAGTGTTAGGGGATCAGATTGCTCGATGCGAGTTACCCTATTTAGAGGCCACGGATGATTGTTTACTCCTAGATTTGAAGCAAAGCAACTAATGAGCCAACTGGTGCTGCAAAGAGAATGGAACTTAGACCTACCCCGTAGATTCGGATGATTAGGCATGATACCACTGAAAGTCTCTTTAAAGTGAGACTAACTGAGTGTTTCCTTGTTAATAAAGTTGCTTCTTGATCAGCTTTTGTACAAACCACAGAGGAAAAGTGGCAACATAAAGCTCTTCTAAATATTAGCTTACAAAGAAGTAGCCAAAGGGCCACCAAAAGAACAATACTTGATATCCTGAAAATACAAGCAACAGTCGCTTACAAAACTTATTATACACACCATATAATACTACAAAAACAAGTTCCAGTAGTTGACCTCTCTATCATGCAACATGCCTAAGAAAATTCAGAAACATAAGCCTAAACGAAATGTCGGGTCATGATTTTCTTGTTTAATTGCTGACACGAAGCGGAAACGTTAGAAAAGACACAAAATATAATTAATAACAAGCCTTGGCAAACTTCAATTTTCACACCAAAATACAAGTTCTAATTAAAATTGGGTCACTTTCAATGAGATGGAAGTTTAATAGTACCAGGTTAAATTTTACATGGGTTAAACTTTATAGGAATGACAGACTTTCTTCTTTTTCCAAAAAGCTATAATACTCACAGCAATGGTTGGACCCGAACCCTACAAAAGGCAGTGACTTGGTAATTGATGGAAATTAAAGTGCATGACAGGGACACAAGTAGCATTCTAAGGCACTATTTATGACTTGCACATTGGTTGAGTTGAAGGAAATCATGTCCACCCATTAAGTACTATGATGAAAAAAGAGAAGTATTCAAGCCTAATTACATATATTGCTCAGATCTTAGCTATAGAGAATTCCATAATATGTACAGGTATGAGCACGTGGCCATAAACAAGTGTAAATGACTAAACACACTTACTGTAATAGGTATAGATATAAAGTACATAAGCTTAGCTCATTACATAGGTTAAGATTCGTTAGCTTCATTACCTTGGATTCATAGAACGAGGCTACCAGTAACACGGACAAGATATAAGTGTTATTCAGATATAAGAGAGCTTTGATCCACAATAAACTACCTCAATGTTTCAAAATGACCCAATTTAAAAGACACCAAAGAAAAATCCATACCTTTTCCACCCATGCATCTGTATATCCTACAATATAAGGATGTTTAATGCGTGAAATGAAAGCCATCTGCAACCAACAAGAAGAGACATGACCTTCAGAATTGAAGTCACTTTAAAGTGAGATTAATTGAGTGTTTCCTTGTTAATAAAGTTGCTTCTTGATCAGCTTTTGTACAAACCACAGAGGAAAAAGTGGCAACATAAAGCTCTTCTAAATATTAGCTTACAAAGAGGTAGCCAAAGGGCCACCAAAAGAACAATACTTGATATCCTGAAAATACAAGCGACAGTCGCTTAAAGAACTTATTATACACACCATATAATAATGAAAAAACAAGTTCCAGCAGTTGACCTCTCTATCATGCAACATGCCTAAGAAAATTCATAAACATAAGCCTAAACGCAATGTCGGGTCATGATTTTCTTGTTTAATTGCTGACACAAAGTGGAAAGGTTAGAAAAGACACAAAATATAATTTATAATAAGCCTTGGAAAATTTCAATTTTCACACCAAAAAGCAACTAAAACCAATATTTCAAACTTAGCAGGAGTAAAAACATAAAGGAAAGAAGGTTGAACAAAATTATTACTGTCTAGAATACAAGTTCTAATTAAAATTGGATCACTTTCAGTGAGATGGGAGTTTAATAGTACTAGGTTAAATTTTACAAGGGTTAAACTTTATAGGAATGACAGACTTTCTTCTTTTTCCAAAAAGCTATAATACTCACAGCAATGGTTGGACCCGAACCCTACAGAAGGCAGTGAGTTGGTAATTGATGGAAAGTAAAGTGCATGACAGGCACACAAGTAGCATTCAAAGGCACTCTTTATGACTTGCACATTGGTTGAGTTGAAGGAAATCATGTCCACCCATTAAGTACTATGATGAATAAAGAGTAGTATTCAAGCCTAATTACTTATATTGCTCAGATCTTAGCTATAGAGAATTCCATAATATGTACAAGTATAAACACGTGGCCATAAAAATGTGTAAATGACTAAACACACTTACTATAATAGGTATAGATATAAAGTATATAAGCTTAGCTCATTACATAGGTTAAGCTTAGTTAGCTTCATTACCTTGGATTCATAGAACCAGGCTACCAGTAACAAGGACAAGATGTAAGTTTTTTCAGATATAAGAGAGCTTTGATGTTGCATTAAAACACTTTCGAAAAGGTAATGTGGCTATCTAAGCTATGAAAAGGGCCACTGGTTCATATACTCTTGCTTCTCCTGCTTTTTTGTCGAATCAATTAATTAACTACTAAGTCATTCAAGCAAATGGTGACTATATGCCTTTGATTTCTTGTTTACCAATCCCTTACGGTTTTAGCTACAGGAATCAAAACGAAAACATGCAACTGTAAAAAGAGAATTTTACCATGACCCTCACAGCATGATATCTCAACAATGCAACAATCAATTCATTGCTACCATTCACCTCGTTTGTCTTTTGATAGTGCAAACAAAGTTGCTGCCAGTAAAACATCTTTACAAGAGAGCCTAATTATTACAAGAACAAGAACATTAGTTGTAACCCTTAAATGTGCATCTGAAAGTGACTATAGTGACTATATACATCAACTGTGTTTATGAAGCCATCTAGGAGATGAGGCACTCCTAGAGTGTGCTTCAGATTAGAGAGAAATACACCATGAAAACTGAAAAAGTCAAATCCTACAGAGGGTAAAATATGTCAATCTGTACAGACAATGACATCCGAACTATCCAACAAAAAGCTACTGTGTACGTGGAAATCTCGTAAATTGTATGTAACATCAACAATGTCTTCTAGATATTTTTCATATGTCAGACCTGCTAAAGATGGACAAAGTTCTAGCGGCAAACTGTCTTTTAGAATGCACTTGTACTAAACATTTGCATCTATTTGGATAATGCAATGCAATTGTAAACTGCGTCGATATGTGGTTAACTTTCTGCATGTGGAACAATTAAGTTGATCCATGAAAACTGTTCCAAATGTATCCGCGGGCAGAGAGCAATTGTTGCAGATTGTAACAAAGGGTTCTGCATGTATGTTTGCTATCGTCAACATTCCTTTAACCTGGTCCATGTTTCAGTACAGTTTTAGCATTAGATATTGTAATAAAAAATGCTAGGAGGACGTTAAATGAACGAGCATAATTTAGGAGAACAACAAATAAATAATTATAATTTATATTTTGTGCACTATGAAAGAACCTTTGTTGTTGACATTGTTAGTTTACTCAGGTCTGCAAGTACTCTGTTCGAAGTGACGGCTGTAATGAAGATGGATCTGTGAGTGCGGAGTGATCCATGTTCTTTTCCTCTTACAAGATTTCGAAACAGCACCATTGGTCCTTCTTGTTTCGAAATTTGTTGTTGTATGGATTTGAAAATTGATTGAAATGTACTGAAAAGATAAACCTGAGTTGCAAAATGTACTAGTGTTAAATGTAATTGCTTTTAAGTAAAGGTTAAAAAGTATAAATGATTGAATTTGTATATACCGTAGCTTTGTCTTTTTGAGATGGGCCATCCTTGATATTTAGCACATATTGACCGCCTATTTCTTTTGCATCTGTTACAAGACCAGCTATTGTGCCGATTGCAAATGTAGTTCTTGTGCTTGTGAGTTGGCTAATAGTGGTTGTCGGTACAAATGTGTATTGGGTACAGATGGCTGGAATTGTTTCTACGATGCTTTTCTCATGTAGAACAAGTATGCACGTATAGTCTTCATGGTCATAAACTGTTTTGGGAGAGATCTTGAAATCTTTGATACAAATTCCCTGGTCGGCTACAAGTTTTGCTTCAATAGTAGCAATGATGTTATGTAGCACATTTAGTGTAATTGCCATATTCCCTTTGCTATCCACTAGGTCAGCACATAACAATTGAATTTTGTGTACTTGATCGACCATTGTTTTGTACATTACAAGAATCTGACCGTGAAAGATTGCTCCCAATTTCAAGCCTTTCAACTCTTGTATTGTGATCGATGTGCATAGTTGATGCTTAGCTCTTATTTTAGATTTATTTTCCTGTTTCTGCCTGTAGAACAATATTAAAAGAATCTGAATTAACATTATGTTTGTACTACAAAACTTGTAAGAATAGATTTAAAGGTTATTTAGTTACTTTTTATCAGTTTCTGAGACGTTGCAAGTCTTTGAGAGAGAGAAAGCCTCTGGAGCAGTTACTTCTTTGTGTTGTCTTTTCATATTAGTTATCTGTAGAACACGAGTACAAGCTATTAGGTTTACAGGCAAAATGTGTTCTATGTAATAATAAATCTATGCATAATGTTATTCTATGTGTCGTTACATACCTAGATTAATTTGCGCAGAGTGTTGCAAGGAAGCTACAAGAAATAGACTTTTAGTATGGCCATTGGAGATTGATGTTGCTCGCATAACACAGAATTTGTTCGAATATGAAGTTTAGCATATTGTAGAGAAACTTGTATATCAATGCTACATTTATTTTGCTACAGGCTAAAATTGGTTTGTACTAAGGGTCGTTAGAGCTGTAGTAGCACATAGAATATGTTGTGATCATACCAATATGCCCATGTTACATTTATTTCACACTGTTTTATAGGCAAAGTTGTCCAGATATGGTCTATTATTGTTTTTCGGTGCGAAGATAGTTTGCTTGTTATTTCATGTAAGTTTTCCATTTCCATAAATTGTACAAAGAGTTTGCTACGAGCTGTTTCTTGTTGTATGTCAATGTTGAAATCACCAATAACTAAAAAAACACAATTAGTATATGTAGTTTGCAATTTTTCTTCCTTAATTATTTGCATTATCGTGGATACTTGTTCAAATGGTGCTGCATAAATGTTCATTAAACAAATTAGCCATTGAAAGTACATGTCAATTAGGGTAAGCTCTGTTTTGTTTTTGCAAAATTTCTTTCTTTCTTTAATAGATATTTTTTTGTTTATGCAAGTAAGAATTCCATGTGTAGAATGTGCAATGACAAAACGGAATGATAAGAATTCTTTGTCTATTGGTGGAGTTTACAAATGAGTTTCTTGAAAACAGAGAACCATATTGTCCATTAAGTCATTGTGATGAATCACGTCACTAAGATGTGCACGTAGACTACGTGTGTTTAGGCTTGCAATTGATAAAACATCCTTGTTAACAAATTTCTTCTTTGCGAATTCTAGTTTCCATGCACCAATTGTTTCTAGCCGTGCCATCTCATTGATTATTTTGTTTTTGACATGGAAGTGTTGTTGTGTCAATTTGTTAATCAAGTATAGTGAGTCAATAGTTCTAACACGTGATAATGCAGTGTAGACTAGACCATGTTTTGTGACACCAGTTGGGTCAAATGCAAGTTGATCTAATGTCAACCCTTGTGTTCGGTGTATTGTTTGTGCACAGGCTAATTGGATTGGAAATTGTTTTCGAATTGCAATTTTTTATTTCTTACGAGACATTGCTAGCGATTTTTCAATTCAAAAGATTGGTGTCCAATTTGGCAATATATTTATGTCATATAGTTGTTTGAATTTGCTTCTTTGTTGTTTCCCAATTTCTAGGTCTGAAAATTCTATCCAGACAATGTCAGGCCTGTTGTTATTAGATGAATAGGATTTGAAAATCCCTTCAGCACCATTAACCAATCCATCATTTGTATTGTAATTTCTTGCATATAGTTCAACTTACATGTTCTATTTAACTGTAATTGTTAATGGCAATGAGATTTCTTTATTAAAAGCAAAATAACTCGGCCTAGGAATCTCATAGTTGTCAATTGCAACGAGCATTATTTGTTCCCCCTTTGTTAGTGAAAGCATTTTTGCATTGTGAATATGGACACCTTTGTTTCAATAGAAAATGTATGGGAAAACTGGGCTTGAAGGTGGGATCCTATAGCAGTAATTGTTTACATAAGCAATATCTTGATCTGTTTGCATGTTTAATCTCATCCTATTTAGTACATCAATGAACAATGGGTCTTTTTGGCGCATCGTTGTGTGCAATTGATAACATTTTATTTTCTCTGGCCAGAAGTAGTATGGAATTGTTTTCTTGTTGATTTTTGGGTTTTCAAAGATCAGAGAGTCTCTGACTGGATTTTCCTGGTAAAGATCACCAGAGAATATCATGTCAACATTACCAAAGTATGAAGTTGGTGTGTGTAAGATTTGTCGCATTCGCTTATCAATTTGATATAGTGTTGTTGCACCAACAAGCGATGCCTCATTTATGAGGAGTACACACAATTGTTGGAAATGGTTTGATAACGTGTCCAATTTTTCATTGTTTAGTGAGGGGAAATCTGCTTTGTTAAAGGGAAAATAGAATGCATAATGCAATGTCACACCACGAGCATTAAAGGCAGCTTTGCCCGTGTATGCAGTGATTATTCCTATTAGTTATGACGGGTTATAAGGAAATGCCACATTGTGTATGCGTACTAAGGATTGGAAGATTGCCTTGGTTGTGTGTGTCTTTCCTGTTCCTGCACCTCTTGTTAATAACAAATAGATCAGCTCATCTGGTCTGTACAATTTTATTGACATCAGTAACTATGCTTGCTTGTTCTGTGTTTAATTGTCGCATTAATTCATAGTACTCTACGTCTTCAAGTATATGTGGTTGTTTGACGATTTAATATGGCCTTGTAGATCGTAGAGAAAACTTCTTCGTATCTTGCAAATGTTCCAAGTAATTTTGGAAGTCATAGTTTTCATATTTGTCATCTATCGATTTGTTAAATGTTATAGTTTCTATTCCATTTGATTTCAAACTAACTATGTCAAATATTTGTTCAGTTTATGTTTCTACTGTGTGCATTGCGTCATCTATGTCACCCCATGTAGTTGTTGTAGCAAATTTGAAGTTTTGTTCATTTTGCTTGACTATTTCTTCGAATGCAAGATATGCAGATTGCCAACTTGTGTGATGTTGCTTAATTGCAGTTTCACTTCCTCGATAGGGATAGTATAACATTAATTTCTCTCTACAGTGATTTTCAATTTCCTTGTATTTGTTATATCTAACAGATTGAATGACATATGGTCTACTTGATTTTATGTGTTCTTGTCCTTTCTTTGTATAACTAGATGAAAATTCTGCTAAGCATAAATGTTCAATAGCGATAGGTCGTAGAACATAGTAGTCAAAAATTGATGGGCACATTATGTCTTCTGAGTCATCTGCTTCCTTTTGCAGGTCTTTTTTTTCTTTTAAGAACAAATGCATGATCATCGATAGGAGGTGGGTTAATAAATACACGCTTTCGTGAACTACAGTTTAGTGGGAGTGATAACACAATATGCACTGCTTGTTGTGCAGACATTTTTTGCAAGTTGACCAAAGCTTTCCCTAAAGAACTAATGGTATTTAGCATATCAGATTTTGTTTTCACATGATTGTCGTGTATGTTTTTAAATATTCTTGTGAGTGTTTTATCTTCTTTTGTCATATAGGAACTGCAATACACTGCAGCTGCATATGAGTCAAGTACAAATTGGGAATTAGTGTTTGCAATCCAAATTCCTGGAATATGTTTTGCGAAGTTATTTTTCCAGGTGTCAACTGGTTTTCTTTGCAATAAGAGCATTGCTCGATTTAGTGTACATTGGATAGCATGTATGTATTCATTGTGTACTAGTCCAAGGTTGGCCAAAAAGCTATCAAATGTATCATTTTCACTGTATCTTGTGATGTTTATTGTTTCGAAGATTAGCTTTGCATGTGCTTTTGTTTTATCACTATCGAATTCAAGAGGCTCAAGTATTTTTGTTACTTTCATCAGTGGTATTGGGAGATTAAATCTGCAATTAGAATTTGCACGCTTCCTAAAACTTTTTGTGTGACAATGGTGTTGTAGAACTCTAAGTTGACTTGCAAGTAAGAGTGAATTAGTTGACAAGTAATTGTCAACGAATTGTTCGACTTCAATATTTGTATTTTGACCGTAGATTTGTGCAGATTTTATCCAAAGTAAACCATGTTCATGTTCACTACCCCGGTTTTGGAATTCAGTTACATAGAAGTGGTCAGTGAGCTCTCCATAATACTTGTGATCATGAGATATCAATTGATGTAGTGCATCCCTCCTAGATCTATAGTAACATACACAAGTAACAGGGTCGTTTCTTATTAATGAGCTAGGTTCATTTTCATCATGTTCATTTGTATTTGGTCTTCTAGTGTTTTGTTTTATGTCTCTCAATGCATGCATTAAAGGATCCTAAAGATGCTCTACACTGCTAAAGGAGACAAAGAAAGTGGGCGGCCCTAGTTGTTGTATCATTACATAGAGTTTGTTCCGCATTCGCTGGTGGTAGTCAGGTGAGGTAAGAATTGTTTTTAGGTCCATGTAGCCAATGTGAGAATTTAAAAAAAGATCTAGGTTTGGCTTTGACTTAACGTCTTTTGCAACTAGTTTTCTACGTTTCAACTACCCTTTTCTAATTCTAATCCACATTGTATTCAAGACCTGATTTATGATAATGCGAATTGCTTTATAGAACAGGTTTGTAGTATGCTAAGAAAAATCGTGGTTTTTATGCAGCACTTCCCAGTGACAATTCTTTTGATATGTAAAGTTTTTGTAGATGTCAGCTGGGCATTTGTTGCCATAGAAAAGTGATGGGAAACTCATTTCTTCTGAGTACTTATCTTTGAAGATTCCTAATGGCATGTATCTGGTAGTAGGTGCAATGTTAATTTGTTTATTTACAAGGTCATGGACAGTGTGTGCATCAATGAATCCATGGACCAATGTTTTTGTCATTGGTTCATCATTGTCTTGGTTATTGTGTTCGCTATCTTCAGCTTCACTTGAAATTTGATATGCCTCTTGGTTTTGTAGGAATGCCTCTTTCCAATTGTCATTTATGGTAGCGTTCTCGAGCTTGTAAAGCATCCTTTTGCATAATTGTTTTAATGCTTTCATCACTTTGTGAACTCGAACTCGACCAAATGAATAAGCACTTTTGAATCTTAAACTCCTTTTGAGAACAATGACAACCGTGTCAGTGTCCTTTATAGTTCGAGGCAATGCAGATTGAATTCTGGAAATGTTAGTGGGGACATTGATGACTCCTCCAATTAAGCCTAGTTGCGACTTCTTATGTCGATGGCCCATTTCTTTTATTTGCAAGAAGGGCAATCTTAATGCAACTAGTCTTTCTTCTAGTTCAGTGAGTTCTGTGAGTGTTCTAGTGCCATTTTTTCTTCTTACCTGTTCAGGAACTGCATATTTAGCAATTATTTCATGTTTAATTGCTCTTTTGCAGTGTTTACAAATGTAGCAATTTTCAACATGAGATTTAACATTCTCGAAACTAGTTGATAGTTTCCTAATCTTATTTTGTTTTGCTTGACTTTCTTGTTTCACAAAGCAGATTTCTCTTTTGAAAAACATTGTTTCACATGATGAGCAATTGAAAATAGGTGTGTCAGCTACTTGTCTTTGATATATTTTATCAAACTTTGATAATTCTGTTAATTTGTTCATTGATCTTGATTGAATCGATAGGCCTGATTTTCCTGATTTCTTTGATTGTGCTGAAAGATCCTTTGATCTTGTTTAAAATGGATTGTAGTCCATGTTTTCTATGACTATTTCTTGTTTCATTGTTGTTGTGTTGAATGCAAGTCTTATTTTCTGCGTTTTCGATTTTTTCCGGATAATGCCTTTAAGCAAACGCAAAGATAAACTTTTTGTCTCTTTGCCTAATGGACAAGGAATTACAATTTCTGTTTGTGCGTTGTTTCTAATATGTTTTTTCAAGTTTCTAAGTGATTGAAATCTCAGTGTCTCATATTTTCCTGATTTCTTTGATTGTGCTGAAAGATCCTTTGATCTTGTTGCAAATGGATTGTAGTCCACGTTTTCTATGACTATTTCTTGTTTCATTGTTGTTGTGTTGAATGCAAGTCTTATTTTCTGTGTTTTCAATTTTTTCCGAATAATGCCTTTAAGCAAATGCAAAGATAGACTTTTTCACTGTTTGTCTAATGGACAAGAAGTTACAATTTCTGTTTGTGCATTGATTCTAATATGTTTTTTCAAGTTTCTAACTGATCGAAATCTTGGTGTGTCACTAACATCTTCTATGTGCGATGTGTCACAAACATCTTCTGTGTTTTCTAGAACTACTTGTTGTTCCATTGTACTTTTGTTGTATTGAATGCCTATCTTTTTCCTTTTCAAATTTTTCTGAGCAATGTCCTTAAGCACATGCAAAGATAAACTTCTCTTGTGCTTGTTTAAATGACAGTCACTAACATCTTCTATGTTTTCTAGAACGACTTGTTGTTTCATTATAATTTTGTTATACTCAATGCCTATTTTTTGTCTTTTCAGATTGTTCGGAGCAATGTCCTTAAGCACATGCAAAGATACACTTCTCTTGTGCTTGTTTAAGTGACAAGATGGTTTTAATTTAGCTTCAATAGATTGACATTTTGTCTCAGATTGTGGTTCAATATTGTTCTTTGAGCTATCGGTTTTTTGTTGGAAGGTACAACCACTTTTAGGCTGCCTACGAACCAAAGGCTCGAAGTGCCCATTCAGAGGATCCTTGTCATGGAATAACATGTCACGAGTATTTGTTGTAACACTTGAATTGAAGTGCAAATACACTCTCATCTTTGTTTTGGACCAAACCCTAATTGGAATTTTCAGCCAGTTTTAGAGCCAATGGATGCAGAAAATATCTCCCCATGGACCTCTAGATGCTAGGGGTATATTGTTTGAGGCAAATCTAGCCATTTTGTCTAAATAGATTTCACGGTTGCTAATGTTATGCATTTCTTTAAGTGAGGCTTCGTGCAGTTCATGTTCATAAGACAAAATTGCCTCACTATCTTGTTTTTCGAGACAGTCTCTAAAATATTCTGTTGTTCCTTTCTATAGCTCTACTGATGTGTATCGAAAATCTAGCAAAAGTTCTAAACTATCGAATAAACAGTCTCCAATTAGATATGAGAAACTGTCCACACGAAATAAGTGATGCTTTTGCAATACTAATTGCAACTTGTGTTTCTCAGACATAGGAGACATGATGATGACTAAGTGTTCGATGCAATATTATGTTTAGTGATGCAATGCAATTACAAGTCACAGAATCATAATAGCAAGTTGAAAAATGAAAATGAATATAGAACAGGTAGTGATTGTGTGTACCTTTTGGACTGCAAACGTCTACTGAGCTGCTCATACTGCTTATGTCAGTTAGCATCCAATGCACAATTTTGATACCAAAGTTCAAAATATGACAGCCAAGATAAAAAATAACCTACTGTAAGTTAGGATCAGTCATTGTAAATGTATTGATCAATGCATATCAATCCAATGACCAGTCAAATACAGCTTCAAATTAATAAGTGGAATCAAGAAATTAGATACTTGCTAGGTTCTGCAATCCAAATGCCCATTTTCGCATAATCAAACTAATGAAAGGAATGCACCAAACCTTAGGAAAAATTAAAAAGTACCCCTGTCAAGAAAATTATAACCTGGGGTGGAAGAGATCTGTCACGTGTGTCACACGTGGACAGCTAAATAAACTAAAATGAAAAGGAAACAAAGTTCTGATCTCATGTCAAAAAAGTAGAAGAAAACGGGCCAACAGAAATGCAAAGGCGAAGAGCTGGTGGCGAATAAACAGAGTACGGTATTTCCTATGACTGTATTTAAGCTTATAATTTTTCTTTCATTCTATTACTAGAGTCAGATTCTTTCACTTATTGATGATTGTAGAACGTATTGATAAATGTATATCAATCCAATGACCAATCAAATTCAGCTTAAAATTAATAAGTGAAATCAAGAAATTAGATACTTGCTAGGTTCTGCAATCCAAATGCCCAATACTGCATAATCAGACTAATTAAAGGAATGCACCAGACCTTAGGAAAAATTAAAAAATACCCCTGTCAAGAAAAGTATAACCTGGGGTGGAAGAGATCTGTCACGTGTGTCACATGTGGACTACTAAATAAACTAAAATGAAAAGGAAACAGAGTTCTGATCTCATGTCAAAAAAGTAGAAGAAAACGGGCCAACAGAAATGTAAAGGCGGAGAGCTGGTGGCGAATAAACGGAGTACGGGAATTTTGAAAAGGAGCTGGAAGTTCAACAGAGAGATAAATGTCCAAGGCCATGACTTGATCCCAACTTTGATCAGAATTTCCATATGACTTGCCAAAATACCATAACGACTTATGGACTACAAGGATACCACATACCAATACTTTTCCTATTGCCGACTGTATGCATGACTATATATATGTTGATGCCAATATAGGTCTGACTTGCAAATATGATGCCATCTCAATAGTACCTACCTCATGCAAAAATCATACCTCATGTAACTAGTCTTACATAGCGATCATTGCCAATCATATCAGTTATAGCCATGATTCATTCTGTTACTAGAGTCAGATGCTTTCGCTTATTGATGCCTGTAGAATTTATTGATCAACGTATATCAATCCAATGACTAGTCAAAGACAACAAACTAATGAAAGGAATGCACCAGACCTTAGGAAAAATTAAAAAATACCCCTGTCAAGACAATTATAACCTGGGGTGGAAGAGACCTGTCACGTGTGTCACATGTGGACTGCTAAATAAACTAAAATGAAAAGGAAACAAAGTTTTGATCTCATGTCAAAAAAGTAGAAGAAAACGGGCAAATCTCCACAAGTTAGCCCAATATATTGACATCATTTATCTCAGTGGAATGTACAAATGCATTAATGCTTTTGCACTACATTCCAACTGAAGAACAAGGTGATGAGATTTTACTAATAATCCATTGTCCTAGGTCTCCTTTACGCACAGGAGACTAGACCCCTTTTTCTTTATGAATACAATTTGGCTAGGAACAATAGGAGAACTATGCCTCTTCCTTTATTTGTATGATGAGAATTTTGAAAAGGAGCTGTAAGTTCAAAAGAGAGATAAATGTCCAAGACCATGACTTGATCCCAACTTTATACTTTTTCTATTGTTGATTGCATGCATGAATATATATATGTTGATGCCAATATAGGGCTCACTTGCAAATATGATGTCATCTCAATAGTACCTACCTCATGCAAAAATCATACCTCATGTAACTAGTAGCATTGCCAAATGCTTTCGCTTATTGATGCTTGTAGAATGTATTGATCAATGTATATCAATCCAATGACCAGTCAAAGACAGCTTAAAATTAATAAGTGAAATCAAGAAATTAGATACTTGCTAGGTTTTGCAATCCAAATGCCCAATACTGCATAATCGAACTAATGAAAGGAATGCACCAGACCTTAGGAAAAATTAAAAAATACCACTGTCAAGAAAATTATAACATGGGGTGGAAGAGATCTGTCACGTGTGTCACATGTGGACTGCTAAATAAACTAAAATGAAAAGGAAACAGAGTTCTGATCTCATGTCAAAAAAGTAGAAGAAAATGGGCCATCAGAAATGTAAAGGCGGAGAGCTGGTGGTGAATAAATGGAGTACGGGATTTCCTATGACTGTATTAAAGCTTATAATTTTTCTTCTCAAAATAGAAGGATGATTCATTCTGTTACTAGAGACAGATGCTTTCGCTCACTGATGCATGTAGCTACTATAAGACAGAAAATCTCCACAAGTTAGCTCAATATATTGACATCATTTATCTCAGTGGAATGTACAAATGCATTAATGCTTTTGCGCTATTGTCCAATACTGAAGAACAAGGTGATGAGCTTTTACTAATAATCCATTGTCCTAGGTCTCCTTTACGCACAGGAGACTAGACCCCTTTTTCTTTATGAATGCAATTTGGCTAGGAAAAATAGGAGAACTATGCCTCTTCCTTTATTTGTATGGTGATAATTTTGAAAAGGATCTAGAAGTTCAACAGAGAGATAAATGTCCAAGGCCATGACTTGATCCAGGTTCTGCAATCCAAATGCCCAATATTGCATAATCAAACTAATGAAAGGAATGCACCAGACCTTAGGAAAAATTAAAAAATACCCTTGTCAAGAAATTTATAACCTGGGTTGGAAGAGATCTGTCACGTGTGTCACATGTGGACTACTAAATAAACTAAAATGAAAAGGAAACAGAGTTCTGATATCATGTCAAAAAGTAGATGAAAACAAGCCAAAAGAAATGTAAAGGTGGAGAGCTGGTGGCGAATAAACAGAGTACGGGATTTCCTATGACTGTAATACTGAAGAACAAGGTGATGAGCTTTTACTAATAATCCATTGTCCTAGGTCTCCTTTACGCACAGGAGACTAGACCCCTTTTTCTTTATGAATGCAATTTGGCTAGGAACAATAGGAGAACTATGCCTCTCCCTTTATTTGTATGATGAGAATTTTGAAAAGGAGACGAAAGTTCAACAGAGAGATAAATGTCCAAGGCCATGACTTGATCCCAACTTTGATCAGAATTTCTCTATGATCGATTACTTATGTTTGCTAATTAGCTATCACCTCATTTTCCTTTTTCCCTTTAGATTCTAAAAAGATAAATGTTTTTGATGGTTTCATTCTCCTCATCATTCTCAAGTGCGTACCAAATTCAGCCTTTTCATGCCAATTTATCACTATTTTTATGGAAAAGTCGACGAATACTTTCTATGAGGCTACAAGTGAAGGTAAATGTCTCTATGACACTGTGTCAACTGAAAAACTGAAAAACAAGGGTTGAATGACTAGTCACACAACTTAAATTGTCAAAAGAAAACTCGAATTCCTATTTTATAGCAATTAATGACCAAATGATTTAATCTTTTATAGCAATTAATAACCAAATGATTTAATTGAAACAGGGTGCTAGGAGCGAGTTGATTTCTTATACTTGACGCATTTAAAAAACCATTGCTTCTGAGACACCAAAAACTTCTGAGGTACCAACCGTAACAAAACGACAGGATTGTACAAGCAGAATATGCAGGAGTCTTGATGCACCTAATTTAGTTACATAAATTCAAACAGACTTATAGATATAATGCGATTTGACCAATATTCAGATGTCAAATGCAGCGATTGTTTAAGTAATCATAATTATTTAACAATAGCAAACGAGATTGTTTCAGTAATCATGATTTTTTAACAATAGCAACTGAGGTTTAAAATTTTGAAGGGTGCAACTGAAGACCTAATTCCTGCGAATAACCACAGAGTGCTAGTACTAATTGCAATTATATTCGGTTAGAGTCCTGGTATTAATTTTCATTATAACCTCCATGCAAGACATGTATCATGACCTGATTATGAAACCATTCTCTTCATCATTCTCAAGTGCGTACCAAATTAAGCCTTTTCATGCCAATTTATGACTATTTTTATGGAAAAGTCGACAAATACTTTCTATAAGGCTACAAGTGAAGGTAAATGTCTCTATCACACTGTGTGAAATAAAAAAAAAAAAAAAAAAAACATTGCCAAGATGAAAACTGAAATCATACACAGCCTAGGTAGAAAAACTCAAATCCTACAGACACTAAAATATATCAAAAACTAAATCGTACACACCTTATGTAAAAAACTGAAACCCTGCAGAGGCTAAAATATATCAAAACAATGTAATAACATAAACAGTACCTAAAATAGACCAATGTAGGGGATCCCAAGAAAAAATAGAAGTGGAAGCGAGGTAACCACGAAATCATTTCTAACTTTATTATATAACAACAAAAGTAACTTACACGTAGCGGACGTTGCATGCATAATGTGAAATGGAATGAAATGTGTACACAATGAATAATTAACAGGTAACCCTTACAAATGGCCTGAATTACCTTAACCCTCATCAAATCAGCGTCGGAGTAGCTTCCCAAACAGATGGCAGTAGCATTGCTCATCTTGCTACCTTAGGTGATGGCCCAACAAATGTTGGGGATAAATTTAGTACATATAGGAGGGGTTCGCACACGTAAATCTAGAGGGACTGAATGGAGGGTCTCCCAGATACAGATCAGCTAAAGATCCCAGTTGCTTACCTGAGCATATTAAACTATATCTACGATTTCTTTATGTATGTTATAACGCTTTAGCATTAATATAAAGATTAGAATTACTAAGCTTGCTAATTTATAAGGTGAGGGGAGGCTTCATTAACTTACTGCCTTCGCTTTAATGAATTTTCCCTCCTTGCTAAGCCATATAACCTACTGAACTTAGGATCTTACCAAGCATTCCGCCATTGCTATTTTTTCTATTCCCTTCATAGCAATCAAATTTGGTTTTCTCCTCAAGGCGCTTTCCTGTAATCGGCCAGCTTATAAAAACCTATTTCCGCGGCATCGTGAGCTGGGCATCTATCTCTAGCTGCTAGCTAGCTACGGCTGCTCAGGAACCTTAGCGTACATAACAAGTTTCCTCCAAATCCTCCACTCTGGAAGAGACTACTGCAGAACCTACTAATCTCGCTGCACCACAACACTGTCATCACTGTTGCACCTTCGCCAATGTCAGTTTGAGTGATATTTCAGCATCAAGAACAGCAGGTACGCACCTGGATGATATGCGATGAATGAATTTGAACAAGCATTTGCCTCTGGTGAGGGGGTTCCTATTGGTGGTTTTGGGTCATCAAAGTAAATTGAATTGACTGGGGTAGGAAGGGGTGTTGAATCTGCATCCAAGAGGCGCGGTAGCAAAACCTATTGAACTTAGTATCTTACCAGCCATTCCGCCATTGCCATTTTTTCTATTCCCTTCATGGCAATCAAATTTGGTTTTCTCCTCAAGGCGCTTTCCTGTAATCGGCCAGCATCTAAAAACCTATTGTCGTGGCATCGTGAGCTGGGCATCTGTCTCTAGCTGCTGGCTGGCTACGGATGCTCAGTAACCTTAGCGTACGACCTCGACTGTTTCCCTAGAACATGTTTCCTCCAAATCCTCCACTCTAGAAGAGACTACTGCAGAACCTGCTAATCACGCTGCACCACAACACACCACAACACTGTCATCATTGTTGCAGCTTCGCCAATGTCAGTTTGAGTTCTCTTTCAGCATCAAGAACAACAGGTACGCACCTGGATGATATGCGATGAATGGATTTGGACAAGCATCTGCCTCTGGTGAGGGGGTTCCTGTTGGTGGTTCTGGGTCATCAAGGTAAATTGAATTGACTGGGGTAGGAAGGGGTGTTGAATCTACATCCATGAAGCGCGGTAGCAAAACCTACTGAACTTAGTATCTTACCAGCCATTCTTCCATTGCCACTTTTGCTATTCCCTTCATGGCAATCAAATTTGGTTTTCTCCTCAGGGCGCTTTCGTATAATCGGCCAGCTTCTAAAAACCTATTGCCGTGGCATCATGAGCTGGGCATCTGTCTCAAGCTGCTGGCTAGCTACAGCTGCTCAGGAACCTTAGCATACAACCTCGGCTGTTTCCCTAGAACAAGTTTCCTCCAAATCCTCCACTCTAGAAGAGACCGTTGCAGAACCTGCTAATCACGCTGCACCACAACACTGTCATCTCTATTGCACCTTCGCCAATGTCAGTTTGAGTTTTCTTTCAGCATCAAGAACAACCAGTAGACACTTGGATGATAAGGTACCGAGATCTCTAGTCGCTTTTGCTCTGGCTTTCTAACTGCCCTTGCCTGCTTCACTCAACCCGCCTATTTTCCTCCTTCGATTGCCCTACCAGTAGGCCCTTCTGATTCAAAGAGATTCGAGTGCAGCTGGTTCTGGTTCAACTTCGTGGATGCAGATTTAGTTCCATTTATTAGGGATCCAGCGCCAGTGGAAGCAGCACCCCTTCCTACCCCAGTTAATTCAATTTACCTTGATGACCCAGAACCACCAACAGGAACCCCCTCACCAGAGGCAAATGCTTGTGCAAATCCGTTCATCGCATATCATCCAGGTGCGTACCTGCTATTCTTGATGCTGAAAGAGCACTCAAACCGACATTGGCAAAGGTGCAACAATGATGACAGTGTTGTGGTGCGGTGTGATTAGCAAGTTCTGCAGCGGAATCTTCCAGAGTGGAGGATTTGGAGGAAACTCGTTCCGTACCCTAAGGTTCCTGAGCAGTCATAGCCAGGTAGCAGCTAGAGACAGATGCCCAACTCACGATGTCACGACAATAGGTTTTTAGAAGCTGGTCGATTACAGGGAAGCGCCCTGAGGAAAAAACCAAATTTGATTGCCATGAAGGGAATAACAAAATAGCAATGGCGGAATGGCTGGTAAGATCCTAAGTTCAGTAGGTTATATGGCTTAGAAAGCAGGGAAATTTCGTTAAAGCGAAGGCAGTAAGTTTATGAAGCCTCCCCTCAGCTTATAAATTAGCAAGCTTAGTAATTCTAATCTTTATATTAATGCTAAAGCGTTATAAAATACATAAAGAAATCGTAGATATAGTCTAATATGCTCAGGTAAGCAACTGGGATCTCTAGTTGATCTATACCTGGGAGACCCTCCATTCAGTCCCTCTAGATTTATGTGCTCGAACCCCTCCTATATGTACTAAATTTATCCCCAACATCTGTTGGGCCATCAGCTAAGGTAGCAAGAAGAGAAATGCTGCTACCATCTGTTTGGAAGCTATTGCGACGCTGATTTGATGGGGGTTAAGGTAATTCAGGCCATTTGTACGTGTTACCTACTAATTATTCATTGTGTACACATTTCATTCCATTTCACATTATATATGCAGCGTCCGCTACGTGTAAGTTACTTTTGTTGTTATATAATAAAGTTAGAAATGATTTTGTGGTTACCTCGCTTCCACTTCTATTTTTGCTTGGGCTCCACTACATTGGTCTATTTCAGGTACTGTTTATGTTATTACATTGTTTTGATATATTTTAGCCTCTGCAGGGTTTTAGTTTTTTACGTAAGGTGTGTACGATTTAGTTTTTGATATATTTCAGTCTCTGTAGGATTTGAGTTTTTTTACCTAGGCTGTGTACGATTTCAGTTTTCATCTTGGCAATGGTTTTTTTTTCACCCTGGCAAGTTACGGTTAGCATTTGCTCTCCCGGCATCTTGAATTAACGGGCATTTAGGAGCCTGAAGGAGAATATGTATTTCTATTCCCATTTCTATTGAAATATTCAAACAGGGAATCTTGAATATGAAGATGACAGACTTCTAAACTCTCCTCCAGCTCATAATCAGGTCATGATACATGTCTTGCCTGGAGGTTACAATGAAAATTAATACCAGGACTCTAACCAAATATAATTGCAATTAGTACTAGCACTCTGTGGTTATTCGCAAGAATTAGGTCTTCAGTTGCACCCTTCAAAATTATAAACCTAAGTTGCTATTGTTAAAAAACTCATGATTACTGAAACAATCTCATTTGCTATTATTAAATAACTATGATTACTTAAACAATCACTGCATTTGACATCTGAATATTGGTCAAATCGCATTATATCTATAAGTCTGTCTGAATTTATGTAACTAAATTAGGCCTAGGTGATGGCCCAACAGATGTTGGCGATAAATTTAGTACATATAGGAGGGGTTCGGACAGGTAAATCTAGAGGGATTGAATGGAGGGTCTCCCAGGTACAGATCAGCTAGAGATCCCAGTTGCTTACCTGAGCATATTAGACTATATCTACGATTTCTTTATGTATGTTATAACGCTTTAGCATTAATATAAAGATTAGAATTACTAAGCTTGCTAATTTATAAGGTGAGGGGAGGCTTCATTAACTTAATGCCTTCGCTTTAATGAATTTTCCCTGCTTGCTAAGCCATATAACTTACTGAACTTAGGATCTTACCAGCATAGAAAATTTTAGGGGCGAATGTTCGCCCTTTGGCGAAATTAAGGGGTTTTAAATTTTTAGTGGGCGAATATTTTGTATCATAGTACATTTTTACAAATCACCTAAAATAGCCCACCTTATTTTAAGGGAGAGGGTAAAAAAGGTAAATTTAGCCCTTGAAATTAGGAGCTACAACCTTCCATTCGCCCATTTTCAAGAATAGGTTTTATTTAAGTGAATCCATTCGCCCATTTTCAAGAATAGGTTTTATTTAAGTGAATTCTATGGGCCAATGTCCCAAATACCATATTTATAAAAGAGGTATGGTAAATTAATAAAAATATAAATAAATGAGAGGTATGGTAAATAAATAAAACAATTTTTATATTTACTCCATAAGTCACCTTATCCACATGCAAGGGTGTAAACAAATAAAAATATAAGTAAAGTGGAGGTATGGTAAATAAATAAAATTATAAATAAACTAAATGCATGGTAAATAAATAAAACCTCTTTTTATATTTACTCCATAACCCTCGTTCTATTTATGAAGGCTCAAGAAAGAGGTTTTATTTAAGTGAATCCTATGGGCCAAATACCATATTTGTAAAAGAGGTATGGTAAATTAATAAAAATATAAATAAATGAGAGGGATGGTAAACAAATAAAACATTTTTTATATTTACTCCATAAGTCACCTTAGATTTACGAACACTTAAAAAACGCGTTATATTTAGCTGAAACCTATCGGAAAAATACTATGGGACAAATACCATGGACTAGATTGTTATTAATACCATGCGAAAAAACATTATTAACCCTAATATTAGTATTAATAAAAATAAAAATGGCACATGGTATTGACCCATGGTATTCACCAAAATGGCACATGATATTGACCCATGGTATTCACCTGGAATGTAGCCTATTTAAATGGGGGAATTAAACCAGCATAGATCCATCTTTACTCTGGATCTACTAACCCCCTAGAGTATCAAATATCTTGATATGCAAACTAGCATAGAGTGAAAAAATATTTGATCTAATCAAGAGTAAAAATGGATGTTGTAATTTAATGTATGATAAATAATTTAGCTTGGTTAAAATAAAAAATAAAATAAAAATCAACTATTAATTTTATAAATTTTTATAAATTACTAATAGTAATTTTTAAGCGGACAGGCTTATGATAATCCATGGTATTGACCCATGGTAATACCATGGTATTCATGTGAGCATAGACTATTTAAAGGGGAAATTCTATCATCTTAGATCCATCTTAATTCTGGGTCTACCAAGTGCTCAGAGGGATAAATAGATTTCATCCCCCTAAGAGTAATAGATGTGGAGTTAAGATGGATATAGGTTGGTTTTTATGATAATGAAGATATTAAATAGACTTAGGAAATTATATAGTAGAAACATCTTAAGGTGAATGGTTAAAGCATAGACATTGGACAAGTATATTTGTATACTTCTGTTTTAAACTGAAACAAATCCAGGGCTAAAAGGAATGGATTGATTGCGCTAGTGATCCTTCTATAACTTTCCAACATATACTGGAGTAAACAAATTGTAATTTGGGTATTTTTCTAATTGCAAACAGAAACATACTTGTGTATTGGCAGGGTGAAACAAATCCAGGGCTAAAAGAAATGGATTGATTGCACTAGTCATCCTTCTATAACTTTCCAACATATGCTGGAGTAAACAAATTGTAATTTGGGTAATTTTTCTAATTGCAAACAGAAACATACTTGTGTATTGGCAGGGTGGTTGCGAGGTCCATAGAAGTGATGAATTTGAATTTTTCTTGGTTTTATATATAGTATTAGGTTTTTTCTCATGCTTTCTGTGAATGGCACGAGTGAATATTATCCTACACCCACTAGGTTATCGATATGTAATTTCGATAATTTTGATTTCAAAAGATATTTTAAAGAAATGCAATGATTTCATTTGTGTATTCAATAAACACAATATTTTATAATTGAGTAAAATATTCGCCATGCCTGGTGAGAGATTTTCCAAAAAATTATATATACATATCATATTATTGATAAAATCGCCTTCGATTTTTCCTATATACCATGGATATTCGCCCATTCATTATACATGTAAAGTTAGGGGGGGTTCTTAAAATTTTCCCTGCTTACCAACCATTCTGCCATTGCTATTTTTGTTATACCCTTCATGGCAATCAAATTTGGTTTTCTCCTCAGGGTGCTTTCCTGTAATCGGCCAGCTTCTAAAAACCTATTGTCGCGGCATCATGAGCCGGGCATCTGTCTCTAGCTACTGGCTGGCTACGACTGCTCAAGAACCTTAGCGTACAGAACAAGTTCCCTCCAAATCCTCCAATCTGGAAGAGACTGCTACAGAACCTGCTAATCACGCTCCACCACAACACTACCATCACTGTTGCACCTTCACCAATGTCAGTTTGAGTGCTCTTTCAGCATCAAGAACAGTAGGTACGCACCTGGATGATATGCGATGAACGGATTTGGACAAGCATATGCCTCTGGTGAGGGGGTTCCTGTTGGTGGTTCTGGGTCATCAAGGTAAATTGAATTGACTGGGGTAGGAAGGGGTGTTGAATCTGCATCCACGAGGTGTGGTAGCAAAACCTATTGAACTTAGTATCTTACCAGCCATTCCGCCATTGCAATTTTTGCTATTCCCTTCATGGCAATCGAATTTGGTTTTTTCCTCAAGGCGCTTTCCTGTAATCGGCTAGCTTCTAAAAACTATTGCCGCGGCATCGTGAGCTAGGCATCTGTCTCTAGCTGCTAGCTGGCTACGGCTACTCAGGAACCTTAGCGTACGACCTCGGTTGTTTCCCTAGAACAAGTTTCCTCCAAATCCTCCACTCTGGAAGAGACCGCTGCAGAACATGCTAATCATGCTACACCACAACATACCACAACACTGTCATCACTATTGCACCTTTGCCAATGTCAGTTTGAGTGCTCTTTCAGCATCAAGAACAGCAGGTATGCACCTGGATGATATGCGATGAACGGATTTGGACAAGCATCTACCTCTGGTGAGGGGGTTCCTGTTGGTGGTTCTGGGTCATCAAGGTAAATTGAATTGACTGGGGTAGGAAGGGGTGTTGAATCTGCATCCACGAGGCGCGGTAGCAAAACCTACTGAACTTAGTATCTTACCAACCATTCTGCTATTGCCATTTTTGTTATTCCCTTCATGGCAATCAAATTTAGTTTTCTCCTTAGGGCGCTTTCCTGTAATCGGTCAGCTTCTATAAACCTATTGCTGCAGCATCGTGAGCTGGGCATCTATCTCTAGCTGCTAGCTAGCTACGACTGCTTAGGAACCTTAGCGTACGACCTTGGTTGTTTCCCTAGAACAAGTTTCCTCCAAATCCTCCACTTTGGAAGAGACCACTGCAGAACCTGCTAATCACGCTGCACCACAACACTGTCATCACTGTTTCACCTTCGCCAATGTCAGTTTGAGTGCTCTTTCAGCATCAAGAACAACAGGTATGCACCTGGATGATATGCGATGAACGGATTTGGACAAGCATCTACCTCTGGTGAGGGGGTTCATGTTGGTGGTTCTGGGTCATCAAGGTAAATTGAATTGACTGCGGTAGGAAGGAGTGCTGAATCTGCATCCATGAGGCGCGGTAGCACGAGCGTTTCTTGGTCGAGTGGATCCAGTTGAACTAGAACCAGCTGCACTCGAATCTCTTTGAATCAGAAAGGCCTGCTGGTAGGCCAATCGAAGGAGGAAAATAGGCGGGTTGAGTGAAGAAGGTAGGGACAGTTAGAAAGCAAGAGCGAAAGCGGGTACCTAGTCCAGATTAAGCAATTGATCCCGGCGTCCTTTCAGGTTGATGGCTTAAAATCCGGTCTTAGTTAATTCGGCTCCGCCATGCATGGACAGCTGCAGCACCTGCATGCAGAACACCTGCCTGCCAATACGCCCAAACTAAAACTACAAATAATTCAAACTGCAAATAATCCAAACTAATGTTAAGTAATGCTAACATTAATATACGAAATCGTCTGACGGTCAGCAATAATAAACACGGCTAAGGAAAATAGCCTAAGCTCCGGCCTCTCCCGCCTCGGGAAGAGGCCAAATAAGATGGCAAACTAGAAGACTTTGCTCATCCTGGCACGAAGCATTTTGAAACTTTGCTCTAACTACCACATTCTCCGAAATAGCACTTCAAATTAATGTTAAATCAACCCATTCGAATTACTATAGTCCCTGGCCATTGCGAGATGGCAAGGACTAATAAGATTACCATGTCACCACATGACATATATATGTATTGACATTATTATGGTATTCCTTTTTATTCATTATGTGTTAACCATATTTTAACGAGACCTGGCTTGAGTATACAATATGGATGCAATATATGTATCACCATATTTTAATGAGACTCGACTTGAGTATACAATATGGATGCAATATATGTATTTTCTTTTGCACTTCCATCTGTGATGGCGGCCGATATGTGTGTTTTTTATTAAATGGATTAGGGTCCACACTGTCCGCATTTACCGTAGCCAACCAGTTGTTTCGACGGTGTAAATCAATCAGGTTATGGTTAGGCTAACCACCCTACCCCATTTTGTCGTTGTTGTTCATTTTGCAATTTTGCCAATTGCAAAACAAAGCTATGCAATTTTTCAAACCCTAATGTATCTAAAACACATTTTTAAAGAGACTCTTTCCAAACTCCAGTTGATTTTACTTAGTTAACGTCTTAGGCTTCACTGTGCCAACCCGCAAGTTCGCGGTGTGGCTCCAATTTGCTCACCTGGTAATTTCTTCAAAAAGGTCTTCGTTTCTCTTTCGATTTCTATTTGGGTTTTCCATGTATCTAGTCGTTGTATTCAGAACACAGTTTCACCTTTTCCAATTGTTTTTTTAGGCATTGCAACTCTGAAATAAGGGTTTCCCTTATCCACCGCATTAATTGTTCATGGGACTTTAACTTAACTCCGGCTGCTCCAAGAGGATTGCTATCGCAGATTTTGTCAAGGTAACTTTCGAGAAACCCTAACTCTAACATTGCCATTTCTCAAGGATTTTCACTCAGTTCCTCATATGGATTATGACAAGGATTAATTTGCTTTGTTCGATACACAATGCATCTACTAGGTTTTCACAGGTATAATTTGAACCCTAGGCAAACTGAAAATATTTCTCTTTGATAGACTTTCTGAAGAATTAAAATAATTATTAACTTTTCTATATTTTCTCGTAGGTATACCTTGCAAGTGATGCTTTCCTTTACAAGCTTACCAGAAGAGTTTTCAGAGGGTTCGATCTTTCCTTTTCCTTCTCTACCATGGTTACAGGTTCTCATTTACCTTTGAATTCTTTGTGAGGGTTTGGGTGTTGCGATATTTTCAACTTACAATTGGTGTGTGGTAAAATATATCTAGATATATATTGGGGTTTTGAATTTGTAGATAGGCCTTGCTCTATCCATAGGCTATTTTTCTCTTAACGGAAGTTTGTAAAAGAAAATATTAAGGGCATAACACCTCTTTTAATAAAACCTTTAGCAGACTTCGTTGATTTCTACATAAGGGTTTTCCTTTCAAACAGAGACTGTTATTTTTGTACTATAATTCATTCTTCGATGTGCAAGGGGAACCTAAAAACTAACGTTTCCATATATTTCTTTTCATGAATATTATCCAAGTATGTTTATTAGGGAAAATTGGTTATTCTGTTTTAAGACTTAAGTCTCAAACTTAAGACTCATCCAGAATTATTTACCTAGAAAAATATTTTCACATTTATAGTTATAGTATCATATATATTCTTACATCGCTTAACTATCTCTCTAGCCCTTTCCCAGGAGATCTTAGTTTCTTATATTAAGATCTCTAGCTTATCCTTCATCAAATTATCTTTCAAATATCATTATTTTCCCCAATTGTTGAGGCCCATTATGTTCCATGTTACAATCTTCAATCCTTCATTAATGGTACTACCTGTCGTGTATTCATTGAATGTTCTTTGATTATATGGATTTACTCTTGCATAGGTTTTTGCCCATGCTTTCAACTGGACTTTTGTTTTGGTCCTTTTTATGGTTTGGCCTAAGGTGGAAGACTTGCATTCATTGTTGATTCTGCCTCTTCTATTCCTCCAATTTTTCCTCCAGATTTTAGTGATGTAAAGATTTATTGATATTAGTTCTTTTGAGTTTTTAGGATGAATATGGACTTTTGTGTTGGTCCTTTCTCTGGGTTGGCATAAGATGGAAAACTTGCATCCATTGTTGATTCCACCTATTCTATTCCTCCAATATTCTATTCCTCCAATTTGTCCTTGAGATTTTAGTGATGTAAAAATTTCTTGATATTAGTTCTTTTGAGTTTTTAGGATGAATGCAGAATTTAGATAACACC
Source organism: Pinus tabuliformis (assembly GCA_031772625.1). Taxonomy (NCBI): domain Eukaryota; kingdom Viridiplantae; phylum Streptophyta; class Pinopsida; order Pinales; family Pinaceae; genus Pinus; species Pinus tabuliformis. The sequence goes on from CM062817.1 coordinate 1,335,585,048, forward strand.
ATTTCTTTGGGTTTTTTTCTTCATTGCTAAGTTCCTCTAATGGTTTTGTCATCTCTATCTTGACATGAATTCCCTATGGCGATTGCTCAATTATTTCTTGGCAATCATCCTAGGCCTTGCATTTTGGTTTGGACTGTGATTTCAACGAGAAACTCTTTGGATCACGCTATGTTAGGGTTTCTTGAATGTGTTGTGACTTCTCCTTTGTGTATTGTGTCACAAATATATTACCCACTGATTGGGCTTTTCCTCTAGGTTGACTTGTTTTCTTTTTTTGGGGTTTTCATTTCCTTGTCACCTTCTAAAATTCCTCATCGTCTTCATTGACTAGTGCCTCCTTTTGAACTGTTTCTTTCATCTCAACTTTTGTCAAGGGAAAATCCCTAAAAAGGTAGCCACATTCATAGCATCTTTTACACCTAATGATATTCCAGTTCCATAGAGTCTTGCAATCGTTGAGTGATATTCATATATATACATATTCATGCATATGAAGTATAGACACCCCTTTTTGTGGCGTCTCCAATTTTCACAAAAAGTTGATTGAGTTACTATTACCTCTAATATTTCATGATCCCAAAAATCAGTGTGTAGATAAAATAATTGAACCCAAATTCATGGAGCCATAAAATTTTCGAGATCCATTTTGTAACTTTCCTCCCATAAATGCATCTAACATCCATTAAAAATTTGATTGAGTTACTAGCACCCTCTAATATTTTAGGATCCCAAAAATCAGTGGGTAGATAAAATAATTGAACCCAAATCAATGGAGCCATAAAAGTTTCCAGATCAAGCTTGTAACGTTCCTCCCATAAATGCATGTAACACCCTGCATCCTTAAAAAAATAAGGACAATCCTCAAACATTTTAGTGTAGTCCTCTAGATTGGTCAAAATTACCATAAATAAATCTCAAGCACCAAGTTTCAAATAAATGTGTCCCTTTAAATGCCATTTTCTAGATCCATCTAACCAGATCCCTCTCTGATGACCATATTCCTATGAACTTGCATATCAAAGCATGATTGTTCAAATATTCTCTGTATTTTTCAACCTTATTCGTGTATATCACAAATTTGGGATTTGCTTCAGTTCTTGGGAGGCATTTCCCTTTTAACTTCATAATCCAATGGGCCCAACACTAGATTTTTAGGTCCTACTACTTTTCCTTTACTTTCCCAAGAACGTTGGGCTTCCTTTGGTCGTCTCTCATTACTCATAAATACTCCTACTTTATGGGAGAGGATCTCTCTCCCCAACTATGTCCAATCATATATAGAACCAATGTTATATGATTCAAAATATTTCCATAGATAATATTCTAAATGGATATTGTACTCAACCATGGTAGTTGAAACCCAATCTATAAAGTTCTTCCTATTCTACAAATTATTTAAAAAAAAATTTAATAAATTTTTAAAAATATTTAATAAATTGAAAAATTTATATAGTTAACCTTATATTTTTTAAAAGATATATAAATTAAAATGAATTTACTTTTAATTTTAGTATTTTTTATTTAAATAAAATTAATCTCATATATATATTTGAAATTAAAATGCATTCTAACTATTAATAAATTAAAAATTAAAGTAGGTTTGCCTTCATGAAATGTGAAAGTAAATATTAATTTTTAAATGTTTAATAAAGTTAAAGTTGATTAGGTGATATGAATTTTGAAATGACTAGACTTTATATCCAAGAACATTTAATCCATCTCCCAGTGAATTTACTAAATTCGAAAGTAAAATACATTCCAATATTAATAAATTAAAAGCCAAAAAAAAGTTCACACTGATTAAATACGAAACCTAATTCAACTTAATTATGCGCTGTAGTCCTAGGTAAATATATTTTTAAAAATGTTTAACAAATTCACACAGAAAATACATTCCAAATAATATAAATAAATTAAAAGTTAAAAGTTAAAAGGGAAGTTTGCTCTTTTTACGTCATTTCCAATACTTTGTGGTAAAATTGAGGCTGAAATACAGACGCCATTCCTCCGTGCGCAACCAAACATTTTGCTGGATGCGGAATACTGCTGAAATTACGTCAGAAGCCACATCCAGAGAATTCAAAGGCGCGAAAACATGAGCCAATTCATCTCTCTCCAATGGCGATTCCCCGTCAATGACAATGCCAAGTTCACGATCCAAAGTCTGCAAATCCATTTCAAGGCTAAAACAAAGTAAAGTGACTTCTCTTGATGCGGAAAAGGCTGAGATTAATGTGCTGTTGCATCGAGGCGACACCCGACTCATGGAGCCCGTGGGAAAGGTAAAATCGAAAAGCATCCCGCCGGCCTCGATTAGTCATAGTTTCATGAAAGGCATCACAGAATTAGTTTCACTTTCGTTGAGAAAGTGAATCGTATAGTTTCATGAAAGTCATCACAAAATTAGTTTCACTTTCGTTGACAACAGTTTTGTTATCGGTAAGTTTTGTTATTTGGATGGTAGATTTTATTGGGATGGTAGATTTTAAGAATATCCTGTATTGAGGATGAATTATACAAAATTAGTTTCAGTTTGGGTGAGAACCTTAGAGTTTCTTAGAGTTTTTTTTATGGGTAAGGTTTGTTATTTGGATGGTGGATTTTAAGATTATTTTGTTTTGAGGATGAATTATATTGATTGGTTTTAAATATCTTTATCAAATATTCCTAGTATGATTTACATTAAAAATATTCAATATTTTAAAATAATATGTATCAACTGTTGTAATGACCCCAGTAGATGTAAATGTGAATTTTACTATGGTGAAAGACAATATAGTAGTTGTTGTTTATGTTTAAAAGAAACAAAACTGTGATAAACTACATTATTGAATAATTTAAATATTTTCTTGAAATGCTGGCAGCCTCTGGGAGGTGGATTTCAAAGAAAGAGATCAGTTGTAATAACTGATTGGAAACTGCCCTCCCAAACAGGAAAAGTCCTGGTTGTAGGGAGGAAGTTCTGTGCTGTTGGGACAGACAGAAGAAATCTTTTCTAAAGGAAAAGGAAAAAGACAACAAAAAAGAGAAACGCGTTAAGTCTGGTAAGGACCAGATAACCAGGCACAAAGTGCACTTATCTTGTTGAGGGCTAGAGGCTTGCAAGATGGCTCGGGGGGAGAACTCCGTCTGATGGATGGGTCTCATGGCTGGGTGGAGAGCAGAACTAGCATGCAGGTGAATTTACAGAAGAACTCATTTGCATTCCTGGTGAACCAGGTACGATTTTATACTGCTGAAAAAGACTGAGCGTATAAGAATGAAAAATACACAGAGGATTTATAGTAGTCTGTATGTGGTTGTGTGGTTTATTCTTTTAAACTCTACTGAAGAACAACTAAAGGCATAACGAATGTTGCATGTTCATAGAACTCGTTTCTTTAACTATTATCATAATGAATAATTTAGGTTGAACAGTGGTAGTTAACTTAAATATCAGATTATCTTTATGATAACATAAAAGAACCGATGGCAGTCAACCTTAGAAATACAGACCATTAACCTCATACATAGTAAAAGAACAGAAGTATAGAGGTAATTCTTTGTAAGTAAAACGCATGCAATAAAGTAATTTGAAAGATGCTATGGAACTGAAACAGTTAAGTAAATAGCGAAAATATAATTGGAAAATTTGTCGAGCCATGTAAGAGCACAACCGACCACAACCTTCTCTTTTAAGCTTGACAGACAGAAGTCGAATCCACAATAGGATACAAATGATTGATATATAATAGAGATTATCATGTTCTTAGGAAACAGAGGGCAGACCCTGTGGTCGCAGGAAATACTGAAACCCTACAGTAGCTAGTGCCATTTAAATAGTGTTCAATACATACAACCCGCAGAGTAACTTTAAATACACAAGTTACGGAATATAATCTACACTGTATTAGGGAAGTATGATAGTCCAGAGTATGCATGGCCACAGCCGTGAGCCGGCGACGTGAAATCATTCCCTATAAAACCATATCAACAGAAACCTGTATATGCTACCATGTAACTTAGATGAAATACAATCTATTTTGTAGGAAAAGAAAGTATTTAAAACGCTGTCGCGTAACCCGAACCAGCAAAATATTATCTAAATCATTCAACGACACAGATTACTCAGAGGGTAAGAATACTTTCCTTGTTATCAGTTGTTAAGAAACGATATAAAAACGGAGAACACTGTTGTCCGGGTACAGATAGACATACGGGTTACAGCCAGAGACAATAATCATTATCAACAATGTTAACGGCAAATTACAGTAGATAGTATTTAAACATAAATATTCCGTGAGAGATTTCAACAGCAGGCAAATCTCAAATACCAGATAGGAATTATACCGACATTATAAGCCCGGAAAGTAACATTCGTATATACATAACTGAGTAAGAAAATGTATAATATAGTTCCGGTAACCCGAGAGCTGGGTATACAGTCAGTTCATTACATTGCCATGATAATCAAAAACAGAGGCATCAGCGCCAAAACCCCTCAATGGGCAGCAAATGTTTAACAAACCACTGTAAGTGATTTTGGTCAAGAATTCCGGTGGACCTTAACCCCGTGGCCAGACATGGCTTACACAAAACAGACAACCTTCATAAGCTGTGAGGTTTTTTTTCCTCAGGGAGTACCTTTTCAATACGAGAGCAAAGAGAATCGACCACATAAAGACCAGACTGCAATAGACAAGACGGGTATGCATTAGGGTCAAGGGAGCTTCAAGCTCTCGCACCTAGGAGTAAACATACATGAAATGTAACCAACCTGGGAAATCGCAGAACAAGCCGAGGCGTTGGGGTTATGCTGCCAAATGAAGCTTGGATGGAGCCACCTGCACGCCATATCAACAAGGAAAACATTCAGTGTAAATCTCTGAGGAATACATATGCGATTTAGCCTGAACGAGAAATCAAAAAGGAAAAGAGAATATTTGCAAGTGAATGTGCAGAAGGGGTATCGTGTTACCTGGGTAGTGTGATGGACAAGTCTCAGCTGGAAGGCTAACAGCACCTGAGCCGAAGACTGAAACCCGATGACATCGCAACGATGTGTAACAAATGAACTCGATATGCAGCGAGAGGGTTTATGTATTAACCGTAAACCCTTAGGCTCACTCCAGCCCTCCGATCTGGAGCTTAGATCCTGACCGTCAACACTGCGCGGGAATCTGGAGCGGGAAGAGCGAGGTGTGGAGGCCCGAGGTGTCACATGGCCCTGCAGACAACCCATGCCACCCGTCAACGTGTGAGCTCAAGCCTTACAGGCGGATGATGACTTGGCGCCGGCTGAGACAGCGGCCGAACCACCAAACGCTGCGCCGATTCAATGAATACCAAGTACTAAGGTGGGGGTAGGTTAGTGTTAAACAAAACCCATTCCACCGAAATCGATCACCATGCAGCATAATAATATTATGCAGTAAAACCTAAGGTTAACATGAAGATTAAATTGACATAAAGTAATGCGGGGAAAACCAACAGTTAAACGTGAAACCTTTGAAACACATGGGTTTGTTTTAATATCATTTCTTGCATTGTAAATTTTTTTTTATGTATAAGTTATGAGGGTGTGACAAATTGGTATCAGAGCCCAGTTACAACACTGTGGCCTCAAGCATGACATGTTTCACTGTGCAGAAGCATACACTATGCATACATATGAAAAACTGATAATTTACTTAACTGTTGTTCTGTCTATTTAGGGGTGAGACACAGAATTATAACAGCTAACAGTTAAGCCAAAAAAGGTAACGAAATGCAAGGAGATGGCAGTAACCCTCGGGAAAACCCGGAGCTGTGGGTACAGTTGGGTGAGGAAACACGAAGTACCAATCTTGCAATACTGGAAACTGTTCAGGAGTTGAAAAATGAGATGGCACGATTGCGAGAGGACAATGCACGTTTGACGGTGGAGCAGGAGAGAATCCTGAAGAGTTTGTCGGACAGGCAGAACCCACCTTTATCTAACCCCAGCGCAGAACAGCAGAGGATGACAGAAGAACAAAACTATCAGATTGAACCTGAAAATTCAGACGGCAAAGAGGATCATTCTGATAATGTACCAGAACAGCAAACCTCAAAACGTCAGAGAATGGAGCTGCAGGGAGAATTTCGGAAAATTAAACCCCCACATTTCGATGGAGAACAGGAAGAAGCAGCTGAAGCATGGTTAATAAATATGAACAAATATTTTCAGTTATATGAGTACGATCATAACTTGAAGGCGAGATTGGCTATTTTCCAGCTACAAGGTAAGGCAACCTTGTGGTGGGAGGAAATCAAGATTGTCAAGGGGGTAAGTGAACGGACCATTACATGGGAGAAATTTCAGAAATACTTCAAAGAAAGGTACCTGACCGAGCGCTTCTACGATGAAAAGGCGAGAGAATTCCATGATTTAAGACTGGGGCAGCAGACTATGGATGAGTTCATTAACCGTTTTACCTCTCTGCTACGTTATGTACCTTATATCAAAGAGGAGAAAGCCAAAGTCCAAAGGTTTGTGACCAGCTTACCTTCATATATAAGAGAGAGGATTGAATTTGACAATCCTAGAACCATGGATGAGGCTATTCGTAAAGCAAGGATCTGCTACTAGCATAATAAATAGAAGGGGGATCCTTCAAATAAAAGATGGAATGAAAAGAAGAGTAGTCGGATGGTTGGAAGCAGCAAGGGAGGTCGCAGCAATGGGAGTAAGGGAGCTGGTAAAGGATTAAACAATAGATCTGTAGCAAGGAGTGCACCCCAAGCTAGGCCAATAAGTGAATCCAGAGTAAGTGAGCAGCCTGTTAGGCCAGAAGGTGAAGGGATGACTAGACCTCCAGTTCAATGCTAGGGCTGTGGAGGACCTCACTATGTTAAAAACTGCCCACAGCGAAAGGGGACGGACCAGATATCCCAAATTCATGAAGCATCGACTGTTGGGGACGTGGCACGTAGTGTACCAAGAATTAATGCAGCCTTGGAGGACCGCCAAGCGGAATACCAGCCGTCTATGGTTGAATTTGAAGGTAAAATTTCAAACCTTTCTATAGTTGTTCTTATTGATCCAGGAGCTACTTTAAGTTATGTTAGCCCAAAGATAGTAGAACAGTGTAAGTTACAATCTGAAAAATTCAGAAATCCGTGGCTGGTCCAATTAGCTACAGGAGCCAAGAGACGGGTCTTGGCCAAAATAAATAATTGCTCTTTAACCATAGCAGGGCAGCCAATAGTGGCAGACTTAAACATACTACCCTTGGGTTCCTATGACATCCTGATTGGGATGGATTGGCTGGAGAAACACTGGTCCTTAGTGAATTGCAAGACAAAGACCATTTACTATAAGGATGACAGTGGAGAGCAACAGGAATTACAAGGAATCAAGCATCCCGTGCAAATTCGACCCATTACAGCATCTCAGTTAGCTAAATGTATCAAGAAGAAATGTCAAATTTACGCTATTCAGGTGGGATACGCAAATCAAAAGGATAAAACTGCTATGCTGGGTAACATTCCGGTGGTACAACAATTTGCAGATGTTTTTCCCGAGGAAGTACTGGGATTACCACCTAAAAGAGATGTGGACTTCACCATTGAATTGATTCCGGGAGCAACACCCGTGTCGCGGGCACCATACCGAATGAGTGTACCAGAACTAACAGAACTAAAAATGCAACTACAGGAGTTGTTAAACAAAAATTACATCCGTCCCAGCGTATCACCCTGGGGAGCCCCAGTGTTATTTGTCAAAAAGAAGGATGGAACTTTTCGGATGTGTATTGATTATCGTCAGCTGAATAAGCTCACGATCAAAAATAAATATCCTTTGCCCCGAATTGACGAACTTTTTGATCAGGTGAAGGGGGTAACGGTGTTCTCTAAGATCGATCTGCGATCTGGTTATCATCAGATCAGAATTAAAGAGGAGGATATCGCTAAGACATCTTTCAGAACGCGTTATGGGCATTACGAGTTCGTAGTGCTACCTTTTGGTCTGACCAATGCACCTGCTACATTCATGTGTTTGATGAACAGTGTGTTTCATAAGTTTTTAGATAAATTTGTGTTGATATTCATAGACGATATTCTGATTTACTCCCGATCAATGAAGGAGCATGAGGAACACCTTAGAGTGGTGTTGCAAACTTTGTGAGAACATCAATTATATGCAAAGTTTAGCAAGTGTGATTTCTTTAAGGAGGAGATACAGTACTTAGGCCATGTAGTCACAAAGGAAGGGATTCCAGTAGATCCTGAAAAAATCAGAACTATTATGGAGTGGCCCGTGCCAAAGGACGTGGCAGACATTAGGTCCTTTATGGGACTAGCTGGTTATTATAGAAGATTTGTGGAAGGCTTTTCAAGGGTAGCATACCCTATCACCTCCTTACAAAAGAAGGGGAAGGTATTTAAGTGGACCTCAAAATGTTAGCGGAGCTTTGAGCAGCTCAAGCACTTACTCACCACCGCGCCTATCTTGAGTATAGCTGATCCTAATAAGGATTACGTGGTCTGTACTGACGCAAGTAAAGAAGGTGTGGGAGGAGTGCTGATGCAAGAAGGAAGAGTAATTGCATACGAATCAAGAAAACTAAAGGAACATGAGCAGAAATACTCTGCCTATGACTTGGAATTAGCAGCTGTTATTCATGCACTAAAGATGTGGCGACATTACCTCTTGGGAAGGAAATTTCTGCTATTGACCGACCATCATAGTATAACAAATTATTTCAGTCAACCCACCTTAAATACGAGACAAGCTCGTTGGGAAGATTTCTTAAGCGGGTTTGACTTTGAGATTAAGCACTTGAAGGGAAATGAGAACCGGGTAGCTGACGCATTGAGTCGAAAAGTGCAATGTGTGTACAGAATTTCGATCAGTAAATGGCAAAGTACCTTACTTGAAAAGATAAGATTAGCGGCTGATCAAGATGCTGTTTATCAGCAAATTAAACAGCAGGTACAGAAACTTTCTGATAAGGAAATACAACAGGGATACGAGCTAGACGATGCCGGAATGCTGTATTTCCATAAAAGGATGCATGTGCCCAATGAGGATAGTCTTAGAAAACTGATTCTAGACGAATTTCATGTCAGCCATTACACCGGGCATCCAGGATACCAGAAAATGGTCACCGCACTTCGGAAGGAATATTATTGGCCAAAAATGAAGAAGGAGGTAGTTGAATATCTAGTGCGATGTCTAGAATGTCAAAAGACTAAGGCGGAGCATTTGCATCCAGCAGGGTTGCTAAACCCTTACCCATTCCGGAATGGAAATGGGAAACTATTTCCATGGAATTTATAACCGGGTTGCCTCGAACCAAGAAAAATAATGATTCCATTATGGTGGTAGTGGATAAGTTGAGTAAGGCAGCACACTTCATACTGGTACAATCCACGTATAAAACTGTGCAAATAGCTCATATTTTCATGCAAAATGTGTTCAAGTTGCATGGACTTCCGAAGGTAATAATCTCGGATCGTGATGTTAAGTTCACATCGACTTTTTGGAGGACATTGTTTGCTGAACTGGGAACACAACTGAACTTTAGCACAGCCTATCATCCTCAGACCGATGGTCAAACGGAGCGGGTGAACCAGATAGTGGAGGACATGCTGAGAGCATGTGTTATGATGAAACCAACCCAATAGGAGGAATACCTCCACCTGGTTGAATTCGCTTATAATAACGGGTATCATACGTCAACACAGCTGAGTCCCTTTGAGGTTCTGTATGGGCGAAAATGCCGCACACCCTCAAGTTGGGGCGGACCAGAGGATAGGTTAAGGTTTGGTCCGGATATGCTCAACGAAATGGAAGACATGGTGAAAAAGGTGCGTAACAACTTAAAGGCTGCTCAAGACAGACAAAAGAGTTTTGCAGACCGAAAGAGAAGGTTCAAGGAATTCCAGGTCGGAGACCATGTTTTTGTAAGGATCCAAACCAGAAGGAGTACCTTGCAGTGGAGTGGGTGTGCCAAGCTCGCACCTCGCTATTTTGGACCTTTTCAAATCCTGGCAAGAGTGGGGCCAGTAGCTTATCAACTCGCTCTACCAAGCCATATTAAGATCCACAATGTTTTTCACGTTTCCGTATTAAAACAATACGTCTACGATCCTAAACATGTGATTCAATGGCAGAATGTTCGGGTAAGAATTAAATCTGGTCATTCTAAATAAGCTTTATTCTTAAACAAGGAGATAACTAAATCTGTTGCTATTGCAGGTCGAGCCGGAAGGCGAGGTTCTGGTCGAACCACTGACCATTCTCGACCGGAGAGAAGGGCGGTTGCGGAAACGGGTTATTTTCCAAGCTAAGGTGCAGTGGCAGCATTATGGGCCTGAAGAGACCACTTGGGAGGATGAGGAACTCCTTAAAGAAGCTTACCCGAATTTGTTTAAGGAAAACAGACATCGGGACGATGTCCAATCACAGGAGGGGGAGATGTAATGACCCCAGTAGATGTAAATGTGAATTTTACTATGGTAAAAGACAATATAGTAGTTGTTGTTTATGTTTAAAAGAAACAAAACTGTGATAAACTACATTATTGAATAATTTAAATATTTTCTTGAAATGCTGGCAGCCTCTGGGAGGTGGATTTCAAAGAAAGAGATCAGTTGTAATAACTGATTGGAAACTGCCCTCCCAAACAGGAAAAGTCCTGGTTGTAGGGAGGAAGTTTTGTGCTGTTGGGACAGACAGAAGAAATTTTTACTAAAGGAAAAGGAAAAAGACAACAAAAAAGAGAAACAGGTTAAGTCTGGTAAGGACCAGATAACCAGGCACAAAGTGCACTTATCTTGTTGAGGGCTAGAGGCCTGCAAGATGGCTCGGGGGGAGAACTCCGTCTGATGGATGGGTCTCATGGCTGGGTGGAGAGCAGAACTAGCATGCAGGTGAATTTACTGAAGAACTCATTTGCATTCCTCGTGAACCAGGTACGATTTTATACTGCTGAAAAAGACTGAGCGTATAAGAATGAAAAATACACAGAGGATTTATAGTAGTCTGTATGTGGCTGTGTGGTTTATTCTTTTAAACTCTACTGAAGAACAACTAAAGGCATAATGAATGTTGCATGTTCAGAGAACTCATTTCTTTAACTATTATCATAATGAATAATTTAGGTTGAACAGTGGTAGTTAACTTAAATATCAGATTAACTTTATGATAACATAAAAGAATCGATGGCAGTCAACCTTAGAAATACAGACCATTAACCTCATACATAATAAAAGAACAGAAGTATAGAGGTAATTCTCTGTAAGTAAAACGCATGCAATAAAGTAATTTGAAAGATGCTATGGAACTGAAACAGTTAAGAAAATAGCGAAAATATAATTGGAAAATTTGTCGAGCCATGTAAGAGTACAACCAGCCACAACCTTCTCTTTTAAGCTTGACAGACAGAAGTCGAATCCACAATAGGATACAAATGATTGATATATAATAGAGATTATCATGTTCTTAGGAAACAAAGGGCAGACCCTGCGGTCGTAGGAAATACTGAAACCCTACAGTATCTAGTGCCATTTAAACAGTGTTCAATACATACAACCCGCAGAGTAACTTTAAATACACAAGTTACGGAATATAATCTACACTGTATTAGGGAAGTATGACAGTCCAGAGTATGCATGGCCACAGCCGTGAGCTGGTGGCGTGAAATCATTCCCTATAAAACCATATCAACAAAAACCTGTATATGCTACCATGTAACTTAGATGAAATACAATCTATTCTGCAGGAAAAGAAAGTATTTAAAACGCTGTCGCGTAACCCAAACCATCAAAATATTATCTAAATCATTCAACGACACAGATTACTCAGAGGGTAAGAATACTTTCCTTGTTATCAGTTGTTAAGAAACGATATAAAAACGGAGAACACTGTTGTCCGGGTACAGATAGACATACGGGTTACAGCCAAAGACAATAATCATTATCAACAATGTTAATGGCAAATTATAGTAGATAGTATTTAAACATAAATATTCCGTGAGAGATTTCAACAGCAGGCAAATCTCAAATACCAGATAGGAATTATACCGATATTATAAGCCTAGAAAGTAACATTCATATATACATAACTGAGTAAGAAAATGTATAATATAGTTCCGGTAACCCGAGAGCTGGGTATACAGTCAGTTCATTACATTGCCATGATAATCAAAAACAGAGGCATCAGCGCCAAAACCCCTCAATGGGCAGCAAATGTTTAACAAGCCACTGTAAGTGATTTCGGTCAAGAATTCCGGTGGACCTTAACCCCGTGGTCAGACATGGCTTACACAAAACAGACAACCTTCATAAGCCGTGAGGTTTTTTCCTCAGGGAGTACCTTTTCAATACGAGAGCAAAGAGAATCGACCACATAAAGACCAGACTGCAATAGACAAGACGGGTATGCATTAGGGTTAAGGGAACTTCAAGCTCTCGCGCCCAGGAGTAAACATACATGAAATGTAACCAACCTGGGAAATCGCAGAACAAGCCGAGGCGTTGGGGTTATGCTGCCAAATGAAGCTTGGATGGAGCCACCTGCACGCAATATCAACAAGGAAAACATTCAGTGTAAATCTCTGAGGAATACATATGCGATTTAGCCTGAACGAGAAATCAAAAAGGAAAAGAGAATAGTTGCAAGTGAATGTGCAGAAGGGGTATCGTGTTACCTGGGTAGTGCGATGGACAAGTCTCAGCTGGAAGGCTAACAGCACCTGAGCCGAAGACTGAAACCCGATGACATCGCAACGTTGTGTAACAAATGAACTCGGTATGCAGCGAGAGGGTTTATGTATTAACCCTAAACCCTTAGGCTCACTCCAGCCCTCCGATCTGGAGCTTAGATCCTGACCGTCAACACTGCGCGGGAAGCTGGAGCGGGAAGAGCGAGGTGTGGAGGCCCGAGGTGTCACATGGCCCCGCAGACAACCCATGCCACCCGTCAACGTGTGAGCTCAAGCCTTACAGGCGGATGATGACTTGGCGCCGGCTGAGACAGCGGCCGGACCACCAAACACTGCGCCTATTCAATGAATACCAAGTACTAAGGTGGGGGTAGGTTAGTGTTAAACAAAACCCATTCCACCGAAATCGATCACCGTGCAGCATAAGAATATTATGCAGTAAAACCTAAGGTTAACATGAAGATTAAATTGACATAAAGTAATGCGGGGAAAACCAACAGTTAAACGTGAAACCTTTGAAACACATGGGTTTGTTTTAATATCATTTCTTGCATTGTAAATATTTTTTTATGTATAAGTTATGAGGGTGTGACAACTATATAGAAGGATAAAATTAGGTTAAACAATTATCTTAGCTTAAAAATATAAAAATCAAGTTTTTTCATAAAATCTGCAATTGAATTGAAATAAATTCAACAAAATTGATGCAAATCGCGAGGTTTTGATAATATTGTTTCTCGGATTTGAATGCCATAGTTATTTTGAGTATGGCAAGACATTATAAATATCTCACTGTCAAATAAGAATACTAAATACTGACCATACTCGTAATTTCTTGTATCATTAATATTCAATAATTTATATTAATAATTATAAATATCATAAAGTAAATTTATTTTAATAATTATAAATATGATAAAGTAAATTGAAAATAGAGTTATTTTTATTAAAATATTTTATAGTTTTCTCCTTTTAAGTTAAGATTAATTACTTTTCAAAATCAAATTTTCCAACACATAGTTTATCTATGTAGATGGTTTCTTCCAAAATCAAAGTTGTCATAATTTATGTATGCAGATGGTTTCTTCCAAATTCAAAGTTTTCAGTACATAGTTTATCCATGTAGATGTTTTCCGAAATAAAATATTTTTGACATGAAATAATTAGTCAAAAGCTGCAAAAAAATGTAACATTGCAACATAGCTAGAGTGTGTACCGCAAAAGATTATTAGTAATGATTCAATAGCTAGGATTTACAAGTGAGGGTGCTAGATCTCTTGCACTAGAACCTAAGGGAGCAAATGTTGTGTAAACGCATGGAATATGGTGCTCATTTTTAGCGAGGCAAGTGTCCATATTTTACACATAAAACTGTAGATTATGTTGTTCTCTTTTCACATAAATAGACTAGCGAAAACATTATATCTATCGACCTAATTTTCCATAACAATCCTTCCTATAAGGTTTTTCTTTTCTCTAGTAAAGAAGTAATTCTTGAATTTACTATTTTTTTTTACCCTTGTTGTGGCTAGGGTCCAAAATCCACTACCCAAATTCTCCTAGTACCTTCAAATCCGAAAAGGCATGCCTGTCATTTCCTTCCACGGCCTCAAGGTGTTGAATATCACTTCAAATATTAAGGGGAACAGTGAAGTGGAATGACTCGGTAGCCTCCCAAGCTTACAGTTGGCTTGAATTATGGCATTGCGGCCACAAACTCCACACCTCCTATTCTTCTCCTCAAGCACTAACACTACGTGGGAGGTTGATGATAGTGCTAACGAAGGTCAACACAAGTTTGGCTAAGATACAAGACATGAAAAGAGAAGCATAGGTGTTTAAGCATCGACAACACGAAGAGGAAAAGACTCCATAGAAAGTCCACACAACTCGTACTAGGAATAAACCAATAGTCCATGGTAGGTAAACAATAATTTAGTCAGGATGAAACCAAAGTAGCCAATATACAACCCTCAAACAAGTATCTAATCCCAGTATAACTACTATCATCACAGATAAATATCTTCGACTAAGAAAAAAGCCAACTCACAGTGCACAGTCAGGGGTTACTATGAAACCAACTTATCTAAAGCCAAAACATAATTCAACAACATAACTAAGATAACCGAAGCACTTTAGAATTACTAGGTGTGAGCCAAGAACCAAGTGTTTCATGCAGGAAAGTAACATCATGTTTGGAAGACTAGAAATGCCCATGGAAACTTCACCTCCAAACTCAACGATAAGTTCCCAATATGAACTCCCAACCTCCTCCTTGGTCACAAATCCTTTCGTCTCCACAACATAAATTATTGTGTCATCGCTTGTAAGGAGTTTCCATATCAAATTATGGTTTGCCAAGCTCTTGCTTAGGTTTGGAAAGCAACCAAAATTTCTAAATCAATTGAAGCCTGCACGTTGTTCCATCCTGACATTCTCCCAAAAAACTAGTCGGAACCTTCTAGCAATGGAAACATACAAATTCTTGACTGAGCACCGACATAGCTCGTACATCCGCTCCCTTCTCTAGTTACAAATGACATACATTTGGATGATGAGGGTATAATAACACCACATGTGACCACATGCATAGAGGTATACATGCCACCTCCAATCTTTAATGCCTTTCATACTTCAAGGTGGTGGGATCAACTACACATACTACCATTTTTGTCAGACCACACCCCATAAGGGATATTGAAATATTTTATAGCTATAAATAATAATTAATATTTTTTTATCACTTAAATATTATAAAATAAATTAAGTATAAATTTATTTTTATTGATATATTTTGTAAGTTATAAAGTTTTCATTTTTCATTTTCACTACATTATAAATCCATAATAAATAAAATTTTCATCATTTAAAATAATATAGGAAAAAAGTTTTAAATAACATGAACAAAATATATATATATATATATATATATATATATATATATATATATATATATATATATATATATATATATATATATATATATGATTAGTTTTACAATAAATAGGAAAAAGAATTTTATATATATATATATATATATATATAGATAGATAGATATAGATATATATATATGAGATTAGTTTTACAATAAATAGGAAAAAGAATTATATATATATATATATATAGGCCCGGTAAGTAACGTGAATAAGTTAATCATGAAAAAACAATTCAAACTATTCTACACTCATCTAACTAAGTATTCATAAGGATTAAATCTCTTAATATGGAAATCTTTTTATGTAGAGATTTGATTCTTTTGGGCTATAGGTAAATTATAGGTAAATCTAGAGTTAAGATAAATTTATGTTCATTCCTAATACTATTATTTATATTTATATAAATTTCACATTTTATATATAGAAATATTCACACTTCTAATTTTATCAAAATTTAGATTAACATATTTATCTATAAAAATGTCCTTATTTTTAATGTTATTAAATTTTCTTATCAATTTTAGTAACCCATTTAATTGCATACATATATGGCAATTTTTTTTTTACACATTTTATAATTTTATAGTTTATTTTCTTAAAATATTTAGTGTGTATAGATGTACGTTATTTTTAATATTGAACTATACTTATTAATTAAATTTAAACATTAAATTCTAAAATATAATGGTCATCAATATAAATAATTATTTATTTTAATTTTAATGTATAAGATCAAATAAATCTTAATTTATAGTAGTATTTATATAAATATATATTTCACATTTTAATATATATTAATCTTGATAAGAATTGTCCCTATATACCTTAGACTATGATATTCATAGTCTAAGAAATGAAGGTAATATATTCTTTGAGGAGACTCCAACCTCATCAAATTATTTATAATATCCCACTATTTTCTATGTTAACAATTTAATGTTTATAGCTTTTGAGTGTATGGCTAGGGAGGCCATATCAATTGAATCCCTAGCCATATCACTTGAATAATGTAAGCGATAAAACACTTTGTCATGTAAATTAATAAACTATTAGTAATAAATAAAATGTTGGAAATTACTAGGGAAAGCTATACTAGAGTTAGAAGATTCTAGCAAAGTTGGAAATAGTTATTGATGGTTAAAGGCAATATAAAGATTCTATTAACTGTATCCTAAAACTCCCTAAGAGGAAATAGACATGATTTAATATGATGGGAGAGAAGGATTTATTAAACCACTTAGTTGGAAAAGACTAAGTTCGGGTGAAACAACGCAAGAAATAGACATGATTTAATATAATGAGAGAGAAGAATCTATTAAATCGCTTAGTTGGAGAAGGACTAATTTTAGGTGAAATAAAGCATTGTGCAAGAAAAATGTAATTTTTAAAGAAAAAAAAAGCCAGGGAAAAAGGCTCACAGACTAAAAAGCTATCGGTTGGGAAAAAAACTTATAAAAAAAACCAACAAAAAAAATTAACAAAATTGTTAATTCCAATAGAAAACCTATCTTAACTGAGAGAGGAATTGGTAGATTCAATTAAAAGGCATAATGTAATATACCTATTGTGATTAACCCCACGTAAGGTAATTTTAAATTACCAATCAGTTAATCAAACCTGCGTAAAAGTAATTTTAAATTACATATCAGTTACAACTAATTCTTGGCATGGGTTAAATGGATCAGCGAGCACCCTAACAGGGAGGAGAAGGGGATGGAGAATGGTGTGCTATGTGGACAGGGAGAGGAGGAAAAACCTTTTTGGAAGCAAAAAGGAAAAGAAACAAGAAAGGAAAAGAACTGGTTAAGTCTGGTTAGGACCAGATAACCAAGCACTGAGAGTGCAAGAGTCTTGCTGAGGGCTTGAGGTCTGCAAGATGGCTCGGGGGGAGACTTCCATTTGTGGAATGGGTCTCATGGCTGGGTGGACGAGCAGTATTATGTTCAGGTGACTTGCTTTGTTTGAGAACCATTCCTAGCTCTGGCGAACCAGGTACGTTTCAAACTGTGAAGTCTCTGACTAGAAATAAATGCACAGATGATTACAGTAATTTAAACAGGAAAACATGTTTAGCATTTTCCTAGATACTGTAGCAGTGTTAATATCAATGCACAAATGTAGACCAGGAGTTAGGGGACAGATTGTCCATAGCAGACCGGGGTCTGAGATAACGCTACTGTAAAACAAAGCTACATCTAGCTATTCGGCCAAGACAGAATACCGGTACCGGGAAGGGTAAAAGAAATCTGGTTCTGTAATATCAGATGGATATACCTTCACTAGCAAGGTTAGAAAGTTATTCAACAGTCGTATTAGTAATATCGAAAACAAAAACGATACTGAGTTTTAAAAGAACATTTTTAATACTGCAATGTGTCCATGAAAATGAGGGTTAGGACCCTGGATGAGAATAGAGGAGCACTGACCGAAGTCGGGTGCGACTATTTACCAACGTTATCTAAGTAAATAAATGAGAGCAGAAACAGAATAGACGAATATTCTCAATAAACAGAGTCACTGTCTAGTTATGTGACAGAGAGCGACCATTATGGTAGCAAAACCCAGTTCTTAGAACGATAACCAGGAAATAATGTTCCTTACATTTGATCAAGATCTGCGCATGTAGTCTCAAATGAGACTTACAACTAAAATGCAAAGTTCTATACCTGTAAAAGCAAATACGGGTTATTCATCTAAACTCAAACTGAAGCTTGGAATATTGAACAAAGGTTACATTTACATATATGTACTTCTGTTTACAAATGAGAGCGAGACCTGTATCTTTTTAAACATCGAAATGCTGAGACTATATCTGTAAGACAATTACATCTATGCGGCATTCCCGTAACAAAGGGAGATTATAACACAGGTCACAATCATTTGCAAGCATGCCGAACCAGTAAACAAAACGGTAAACTCATAGTGGAAATAGAGTTCAAGATTTGAGTCAATATCATAACCTAGATTGAACATTCGGATGCAAACATATTTATAAGCAAAACAGAATGCTGAATAAACCCCATATTTCGCATTGGTACTAAAGTACATGTGAAAACAAACTTATATTGAAACAACCATAAATCACCAGAGGCTTACACAGTCTCACAGTATCATGAATAAGTGCGAGCGCTGAAGGCTTAACCAGTCTACGATGCCATGAACTTAAAATTACAGTATTGTGCGGTAAAACCCTGAAAGTAAGACCAAATGTACACATGGGTTGAGGATTAACCTCATGCGGTTTGTTACCGGTTAGGGCATGGAAGCCAGACTCGTAACCCCTTAACACAAACAGAGATAACCCTTTCACTCGGCATGCCGGTGTGGCAGCTATAGTGAAGACAACAGAAAAGAACCAGCTATAAATCTGAATAGAACTCGGAATATAAACAAAGACTCTCTGCTAAAACCCGACAGCAACAGAGATGTAACTGCAAAGACCCTCTACGCGAAATACCTCAGAAGTTGGAAGGAGGAAACCCGCAGTAGAATGGCGGTCTGCAACCATATGAAATCATGTCATAGCTTAAAAACCGAGCTTTGAATCTCTGTTGCGAAAGAGTAATAGAATAGACATAACTCACCTGTGCATGAGGAGGTGGAACTGTAGGAAGAAGCCACTCAAGTTCCATCCGAAGAGTTGCAGGCCACGGCTGCAACCACAGGAACCGAGAAATCAATTCAGAGCGAAATTGTTGTAATCAGAAAACCAAACGACTAAGCAATAATATAAGTGTCAAACCCGAAGCATTACCTGTGGCGATTTGAGAACAGGAAGAGTCTTAGCCTCGGATGCTTCTGCCAGATGAAGAAAAATTGCAGGTGACATTAACTCTGAGGAGAAACGATGGACCAGAGCCGAGAGGTTTAACGCACAAATGAACCCCGAATCTGTAGGCGGGTGATTATAAACCCTCTCAAACCCTTGCAAACATAATAACCCTCCGATCTCTGGATGAGATCTCAGCCGTCGAAGTAAGGCGGGAACCCAATGCACCGGAACCGAGATTCCCGTCTCCGAAGTGTCACATGGCCATAAGAGCCAGATCATGCCACATACCCCCGCAAGGACGAGTGTCTTAAAGATCAGGGTGAGCTGGCATCTGTGTAATCTGCGGCAGGACCATGAAAGGCCGCGCCAAGTTAATACACGTTGTGGTTTAGACTTATAGCCAGGTCGGTGAAACATAGGTGTAGGATGTACACACAACTCCGGTCGGAACCCATAACGTATTGTATAGTTCATATACCTTCAATGAATTTGATTAACAAACAAGTGATGTGATATTTTAATGTTGAACGAAAGTATAAGTTTGTGATAGAGTATAAGTTTGTGATTGCTCCTTAATAGCACGGCATATATACATATAACCTCATGGAAATCAAATGTACCTGCGGGTTTATATGTTAGGTATATATATATATTAAAAAAAAATTTAGTAGAGGTGTGACAAATTGGTATCAGAGCTAAAGGTTGCAATACTGGCGCCTTTGGGAAAGGATAGTGAAGTACGCCATCAGTAGGCATTAACTCAGGTATGAGTTTAATCATTCGCATATTCATTTATGTCGTACACTACTTTTGGCATGACAGGTGTGATTCATGTTTATAACTTCTTTGAGAAGTAGGTGATAAGTTGTTGCATAACTACGTTCATAACGTTGGATTCCTGATGAGGATAAAAGACAATGAAACTTTTGTCGCACTTAAGAACAATATTGAACACTCATTGAGGAAGTGACGATCAACTACCAACTTTGATTTGCACATATGGCAATAACATCAATGCATATATTGAACTAGATTGGAATTACAATGAACGAACTTAATAGGCCAATGCATGAATATAAATCAGGGGGAACATCCTTGAATAGGATGAAAAAATTGTTTTACCAAAAAAAAGACATTAGAAGAACCCCTTTAGATATTGGAAAAAAAAAAAAAAACATGCAATGGGTCAAGCAGCGAGACTTGAGTGTCATAACTAACTTTTGATTTAGCCTTGTCATGGATACATGAAGATGATTGGTAGTTGAGATTGGTTAGTGTTGTATGACTAACCCATAGAACTTATATGCATTAATTGAATTGGACTAAGATTGCTACAATTTGTAAACAAGTAAAGTTGATTGATGTCACATGCATGGAATGTGTGTGAAGAATCTTACTCTCTCTGCGCTATAGTTCTAGTTGTTTATGAGAAGAGTCTTAATTTTATTCACCATGAGAATGCATGATGAATAGTATATGCTTATGTCCTAATAGTTTTAATGATGATTACCTTCTAATTAACTGAAAGCCATTAGCATGGTATGTGTTGATGTTAATCATTACTTGTTGGGAGACAAAAACCATTGGAGCCTCGATTAAATGATGGTTGAATTTATCTCTACTATGGGAATGATGGATTTCTTACGCATGTTGCATTCCAGTGTGAAGTTAAGGGTAGAGGCATGTTCAGTAGGTAACATTTCTAGGACCCATTCATGGTATAATTACATGTGATAATTATTCATAAATAGACTACCTGTGTTAATACGGTTGTCAGTAAACTCTAATTACCTTCCCCAACCATAGATGCTTCCAAAGGAAAAGGAAGCAAGGAGAAGGAAGAAGACCGTGCTGTAGGGACAGACGGAGATGGGAAAAAGAAATCGCTAAGTCTGGTGATGACCAGATAAAGCAAGCTTTGAGTGTTAGAATCTTGTGGAAGACTCTAAGTCTTGGGATGACTAGATAAGCGCTCGATGTGGATGTGAGTATTCCTTTGACCATGCTTAAGGAGTTGGAAAATGATAACTATAGAGTTTTGATGTTAATGATTTTCATAATGTCTCCTTGAACTCATTATTCTGAAATGGTCACATAGTAGTGTTATGATAGTTGTTGCATATAGCACCAAATGGTAGCTCTAGTGCATGTGTGACACTTAGGAGATTATGCTTCTAATTGCATAAGTAGAGCAATTGCTTCCGGTAGGGGTGGTTTAACTTGTTAGTTATGCATGTTGATCCAAGGATAAGATAAGTGTCTTGTTCACTTACTTGAAGAACACGTATGAATGTTTTATATGATTTCTTAGTAGAGAAAGTATTTGAATGCATGCAATAAAAGAATGGTTCTTTTATAGATTTTCTTGGTAAAGAAAATGTGTCAAGGCATGCAGCTAAAGATTGATTATCTTGTATGTTTTCTTGGTAAAGAAAATAGGTAGTTCCTATTAGAAAGACTCCACGTGAGTCTTGTGTGTGTGAAATGCTTGTCTCTGGTCTATAAAATCCTTGTTAAATATAGCCAAGTATCTTCTTGAGAAAGAGGATGAGGTATATAAATGTCCTGAGAACATAGCATGGAAGGTGGCCAAGTTTGCTTGAATTAAAATATGTATCTTTATTTGATAAAAGCTTCTTGAAATATATATATATATATATATATATATATATATATATATATATATATATATATATATATATATATATATATATATATATATGCTAATTGCATTATGATTCTAGTTAGTCTCTAAGTTCTAGTGAAATGATTATGCATTACATGCATGATAAAAGATAACTAAGGATGTGCTTCTAGGCACATAGATATTTATCCCTAATTTCTTGAGGAAAGAGTATATTACATATATACATAAATATAGTCTCATCCTAAGAGTATGCATACTTCATGTATGAAGATAAAGGATTTTATGAGAGTTCTTGAAAATGGAAATAGAGGTTCTTTCCTTTAAAGACACATTAGAATAGTGTTCATACAAGAACCAAAATCCTTACTTGTTTCATGAAAAGAACTATGTGCATTAAAGTAAAGTAATTGTGTTAGGAGAACACATGTTGCATATTGGTAGCTATTTTGACTTTGGAATTATGAGACTGTGCGTACTTAGAGGAAGTGGTCATGATAGCTTCCTTGAAAATAATAATCTCCTGGAGAGATTGTCTTGTTGGAAGAGCTGTGTTGATTGCTTGATTTGATGCATAAAGGATAAGTAAACCTTGTTTTTGTATCTTGGTTTTTATGCCGAAAGATAGACATCTTTAATAATTTCTTGAAAGGGAATCTTGAGAAATCCTCACATCGGAAGATAGAGAAATGAGGATTAAAATGACTTCCTTAAGAAAGAGGTATGTGGTTTGTCGTATGAAATGATGGTGGTCTTCTAGTGAAGGGAATAAGTGTTGCATACATTAAAGAAGGGCTTATATGATAAGCAATAGTATGCACAAAGATTAGTCATTGTGACATAAGAGTTATGTTCTTGTATGTTAGAGAAATTATTTTTAATTACACTAACGATGCATGACTAAAGCTAGCCATAGTAAACGTAAGATAATACTCCGTTAATGATGATTTGAATTAGAACAACAGACTATGGCAAAATTGGGAATGTTGAGGGTATTAACTCAATTCTTGTTGACATTTATACATTAATGAGTATTTTCATATGTTTTTATACATGACAATATTGTATGCATGAACATTCTGGGAAATGGAATACGTGTTAACTGATGCATATTTATAACCAACGTTGCTGATGGGATTAAGTAGTGGTAGCTTAATGGCCACAAGAAAACTCATCACATAAATTGTTGCAATGTGAAATGCAATTATAAATAAGAAAGAATGATGTTATATGATATGCATGAATTATGTTATTTGGAAAATTTGCATGCATACAACGTGGATGATGGATATGTTTCCCATCAAACTTGATGTTGTGGACCCATGTCGGGGGTTAAGTGTAAATGCGTGGTATACATGCATGTTTGTTATGCTAATGATAATGTTCATATGGTTCATTGTGTAAATTACTATGAGAAAGAGTTATAAAAGAAAAATTTAACATGACAGACAGTTGTGGATACTTGGGTTGATGACAGTTACCTACCTGGAGGGGTTGATGGTACTTGTCTGCCCGGATTGTGAAAGGCTGGAATGCCTTGGGTTGATGACAGTTACCTGCCCAGAGGGGTTGATGGTACTTGTCTGCCCAGAGTTGGGTTGATGGCAGCTACCTGCCCGGAGGGGTTGATGGTACTTGTCTGCCCAGATTTCCTCCCTGGAATTCTTGAGCTGGTTGGCCAGTGGAATTCCATGTTAGACCTGGTAAGGTCTCTATCAAAGGAACTGTCTGGATGTGAAAAGAACTCGATTTGGTTGTGAGAACCAATTTCCATGGGTTGGGAATTCTTTAGTCCATTGTGGACTCATGGCTAAAGGAATTAACTAATCAGCTATAGGTTATGTTAAAAATGAATTTTACATATAGTTGTGTAAAATATGTTAAGCACATTTAATAAGAAATGAGCTTAGTGCTCAATAAAGAATAAATGGAAATGTTAATTCCTTTATTGTGTTATTAATGTTGTGAACATCTTAGTGGGAGCTAAGACAATTCTTGCTTGATGCAGTGATTGACTGTTTTGATGATTAGAGAGCTAGGTGCTCTTTTGGTACTTCTTGAAG
The DNA here is from genome assembly GCA_031772625.1 of Pinus tabuliformis. Lineage (NCBI taxonomy): Eukaryota > Viridiplantae > Streptophyta > Pinopsida > Pinales > Pinaceae > Pinus > Pinus tabuliformis. The sequence goes on from CM062817.1 coordinate 1,335,609,134, forward strand.
TACTTTACGGATGTCTTTAGTGAGAATTCATTCAGTGTGCACGTGAGCAATGATTTATCATTTGATGATTAGTGTTAGTGCTCTTTAAGTACTTGTAAAAGTATTGTGATTTAGAAAGCATCTAACATTGCACAATTGATTGCTAGTCAAAAGTGTCTCATTTGACTCAAAATATAGTGACTAATGTGGTTGAATTTGTTGGTCATATATTGCAGGAACTACTTACCATGGAAGGTTGAAGAATTGTCCAACCTCTATTAAAAGGCTTACATGAAAGTATTCATGATTTTCAAGCATAAGATGGTAAGTTATGGTAAGTTGACACAGAAAATTGTTTATTATGAATGAATAAGGGCCAGGTGGTGGCGATTAGAAGTTGCATATTTTTGCAATTACGAATGATTATGACTATTGATGCTTATAACTAATGATATTTCTTAAGACTATATCATTACTATTTTGTTTGTCGTCTTTTCTTGGAATGAAATCGTTGATTTCAAAGAGAAAGGATCACATTTTGTTTGGATTAGATGGTAATACCACGAGTAAAATATCAAGTTCCGACGAAAGATGAACACCGAGGACGGTGTTCCTGTTAAGGGGGGAAGTATGTAATATACCTATTGTGATTAACCCCACGTAAGGTAATTTTAAATTACCAATCAGTTAATCAAACCTGCGTAAAAGTAATTTTAAATTACATATCAGTTACAACTAATTCTTGGCATTGGTTAAATGGATCAGCGAGCACCCTAACAGGGAGGAGAAGGGGATGGAGAATGGTGTGCTGTGTGGACAGGCAGAGGAGGAAAAACCTTTTTGGAAGCAAAAAGGAAAAGAAACAAGAAAGGAAAAGAACTGGTTAAGTCTGGTTAGGACCAGATAACCAAGCACTGAGAGTGCAAGAGTCTTGCTGAGGGCTTGAGGTCTGCAAGATGGCTCGGGGGGAGACTTCCATTTGTGGAATGGGTCTCATGGCTGGGTGGACGAGCAGTATTATGTTCAGGTGACTTGCTTTGTTTGAGAACCATTCCTAGCTCTGGCGAACCAGGTACGTTTCAAACTGTGAAGTCTCTGACTAGAAATAAATGCACAGATGATTACAGTAATTTAAAACAAGAAAACATGTTTAGCATTTTCCTAGATACTGTAGCAGTGTTAATATCAACGCACAAATGTAGACCAGGAGTTAGGGGACAGATTGTCCATAGCAGACCGGGGTCTGAGATAACGCTACTGTAAAACAGAGCTACATCTAGCTATTCGGCCAAGACCGAATACCGGTACCGGGAAGGGTAAAAGAAATCTGGTTCTGTAATATCAGATGGATATACCTTCACTAGCAAGGTTAGAAAGTTATTCAACAGTCGTATTGGTAATATCGAAAACAAAAACGATACTGAGTTTTAAAAGAACATTTTTAATACTGCAATGTGTCCATGAAAATGAGGGTTAGGACCCTGGATGAGAATAGAGGAGCACTGACCGAAGTCGGGTGCGACTATTTACCAACGTTATCTGAGTAAATAAATGAGGACAGAAACAGAATAGACGAAGATTCTCAATAAACAGAGTCACTGTCTAGATATGTGACAGAGAGCGACCATTATGGTAGCAAAACCCAGTTCTTAGAACGATAACCAGGAAATAATGTTCCTTACATTTAATCAAGATCTGCGCATGTAGTCTCAAATGAGACTTACAGCTAAAATGCAAAGTTCTATACCTGTAAAAGCAAATACGGGTTATTCATCTAAACTCAAACTGAAGCTTGTAATATTGAACAAAGGTTACATTTACATATATGTACTTCTGTATACAAATGAGAGCGAGACCTGTATCTTTTTAAACATCGAAATGCTGAGACTATATCTGTAAGACAATTACATCTATGCGGCATTCCCGTAACAAAGGGAGATATAACACAGGTCACAATCTTTCACAAGCATGCCGAACCAGTAAACAAAACGGTAAACTCATAGTGGAAATAGAGTTCAAGATCTGAGTCAATATCATAACCTAGATTGACCATTCGGATGCAAATATATTTATAAGCAAAATAGAATGCTGAATAAACCCCATAATTCGCATTGGTACTAAAATACATGTGAAAACAAACTTATATGAAACAACCATAAATCACCAGAGGCTTACACAGTCTCACAGTACCAGGAATAAGTGCGAACGCTGAAGGCGTAACCAGTCTACGACGCCATGAACTTAAAATTACAGTATTGTGCGGTAAAACCCTGAAAGTAAGACCAAATGTACACATGGGTTGAGGATTAACCTCGTGGGGTTTGTTACCGGTCCGGGCATGGAAGCCAGACTCGTAACCCCTTAACACAAACAGAGATAACCCTTTCACTCGGCATGCCGGTGTGGCAGCTATAGTGAAGACAACAGAAAAGAACCAGCTATAAATCTGAATAGAACTCGGAATATAAACAAAGACTCTCTGCTAAAACCCGACAGCAACAGAGATGTAACCGCAAAGACCCTCTACGGGAAATACCTCAGAAGTTGGAAGGAGGAAACCCGCAGTAGAATGGCGGTCTGCAACCATATGAAATCATGCCATAGCTTAAAAGCCGAGCTTTGAATCTCTGTTACGAAAGAGTAATAGAATAGACATAACTCACCTGTGAATGAGGAGGTGGAACCGTAGGAAGAAGCCACTCCAGTTCCATCCGAAGAGTTGCAGGCCACGGCTGCAACCAAAGGAACAGAGAAATCAATTCAGAGCGAAATTGTTGTAATCAGAAAACCAAACGACTAAGCAATAATATAAGTGTCAAACCCGAAGCATTACCTGTGGCGATTTGAGAACAGGAAGAGTCTTAGCCTCGGATGCTTCTGCCAGATGAAGAAAAATTGCAGGTGACATTAACTCTGAGGAGAAACGATGGACCAGAGCCGAGAGGTTTAACGCGCAAATGAACCCCGAATCTGTAGGCGGGTGATTATAAACCCTCTCAAACCCTTGCAAACATAATAACCCTCCGATCTCTGGATGAGATCTCAGCCGTCGAAGTAAGGCGGGAACCCAATGCACCGGAACCGAGATTCCCGTCTCCGAAGTGTCACATGGCCATAAGAGCCAGATCATGCCACATACCCCCGCAAGGACGAGTGTCTTAAAGATCAGGGTGAGCTGGCATCTGTGTAATCTGCGGCAGGACCATGAAAGGCCGCGCCAAGTTAATACACGCTGTGGGTTAGACTTATAGCCAGGTCGGTGAAACATAGGTGTAGGATGTACACACAACTCCGGTCGGAACCCATAACGTATTGTATAGTTCATATACCTTCAATGAATTCGATTAACAAACAAATGATGTGATATTTTAATGTTGAACGAAAGTATAAGTTTGTGATAGAGTATAAGTTTGTGATTGCTCCTTAATAGCACGGCATATATACATATAACCTCATGGAAATCAAATGTACCTGCGGGTTTATATGTTAGGTATATATATATTAAAAAAAAAATTAGTAGAGGTGTGACACAGAAGGAACTTACTCAGTTGTCGAGTAATTTTTCCAACCAGAAATTCTAGTTAGGATTATAGTACTTTTTCATTGAGTTAAATTGCATTTTCTGTTTAAATTTTTGGGGTACGATAAATAAATGGTACACTTCTTTGTATGTGGATGAAATCGTTATAAAAGGGGCTGAATAATCTATCATGGAGAAATTATTTAATTCTGCATGAGTCATATTTTACTATAATGACTCACGTCTCGGCTGTGTATGTATACAGTGAGGAATTTTTGGAGTATTACTATGATTCGTGAGAAAAAATCTTTAATTTAAAGAATATACATGATAAAAGATCCGACCTAGATGCAACTACTAGTACGCAGAAAGAAAATAATTGGAGTGTTTAGGTTATTTTCTATTTTACTCATGTTTATAGTACAATCTATCTTTACTCGTAAAAAAAAAAAGAAGAAGTACAGTATTGAATACGAAGAAGAGAAGTACTGAATACTTCTCTATCTTCCACGAGGAAGAGAAGTATTGAATACGAAGACCAGGGAATATAGAAGGTACAGAAGTACTTTAAGAATAAGTAGTTAGGAGAACGGATTAACAGATGCGACATTTTAATCCTATTTTAACAACCTTTTCTCATATATTATTATTCTTAAATTATATATATATATATATATTAAATAAAAAGTTGTTGTTTAATATATTTGAAATTAAAATGTATTTTAAATATTAATAAATTAAGAAGACCAGGAAATATGGAAGGTACAGAAGTACTTTTGAGTAGCTAGGAAAACAGATTACCAGATGCAAGATTTTAATCCTACTTTAACTTTTTCTGATATATTATTATTTTTAAATTATTTTTTAAAAATAAAATATGTTTAATATATTTGAAATTAAAATATATTTTCAATATTAATAAATTAATAAATTAAAACAGGTTCACCATGATGGAATAGGAAAGTAACTATATTTTTTAAAAATGTTTAATGGAATTAAAGTGCTTTTGGTTAAGTTTTGTGAATTTCAACACATGATTTTATGGGATATCCCAATTTAAAGATATTTAAGCTACCTAAACCATCACGGATTGAGCTTTAATCACAGAAACTCTCAACATGGTTATAATTTTTACCACAAAATTCCCAACCAATCATCTTTACCACACAATGTTCCTTAACAAAGCAATATCGCTATCCTCTCGACTTACTAAATTCGAAGGTAAAATACATTCGAAATATTAATAAATTAAAAGTTAAAAATTTTTGTCAGTAATGAAATACGAAACATAGTTCAACTTAATTATGTTGCTGTAGTCCTATGCTAGGTAAATATATTTTAATAAATGTTTAAGAATTTCACAGAGAAAATACATTCCAAATAATATTAATAAATTAAAAGTTGAAAGGGAGGCTGGTTCTGTTTACGTCATTTTTATTAATTGTAATGAGATTGAGGCTGAAACGCCTACGCCATTCCTCCATGCGCAACCCAACATTTTGCTGGATGCGGAATACTGTTGAAACATTGTCGGCAGCCACATTCACAGAATTAAACGTCGCGAAAACACGAGCCAATTCATCTCTATTTCCAGTGACGATTCCCCATCAATGACAATCCCAACTTCACGATCCAAAGTCCCTTCTCTTTTAAAAAAACGAAACACACCTTTGCCGAGTAAGGAAATTGTAACATTTCTTAGTCTGAAAACCCATTTTAAGGCTAAAACAAAGTAATGTGACTTCTCTTGAAGTGGAAAAGGCTGAGATTAATGTGTTGTCCCTTCCACGCGACGCCTGACTCTTGCATCCCTGCCGGCCTCGATTACTCATAGCTTCATGAAAGGCATCACAAAATTGGTTTCACATTCGTTGAGAACTGTAGAGTAGGTTTTGTTATCTGGATTGTACTGTATAGTAGGTTTTGTTCTTTCTGGATTTCAATAATAATTTTAAATTTGATGGACAGTAATTGACTTTATTTAAAATAATAATTTCAAATTTGATGGATAGTAATTGATTTTATTTAGAAGATAGAAATTAGCTCAAATAATTGACTTCCCTCTTCGTAAAATATCCAATTGAATTGGAATAAATTCAACAATATTCATGCAAGTCACGAGGTTTTGATAATATTGTTTCTCATATTCGGATGTCTGGCGTTGCAAATAAACAACTCACTGTCCACGATAACTGTAATTTCATGTATAGTTAACATTCAATAATTTATATAACAATGCTCATGCAAGGCACGAGGTTTTGATAATATTGTTTCTCATATTCGGATGTCTGGCCTTCCAAATAAACAACTCACTGTCCACGATAAATGTAATTTCATGTATAGTTAACATTCAATCATTTATATTCAAAATATTATAAAATAAATTGAAAATAAATTTATTTTTATGAAATTTTTATAATTAATTTTCCTTTCACAAAATTAAAGTTTTCCATACATAGTTTATTTAGCCTAGCAGCTTTCTTACCAGATACGGTTTTCTAGCAGCTTTCTTACCAGATACGGTTTTGGAAATTAAATCAGATACATAGTTTATTTAGCCTAGCAGCTTTCTTACCAGATACGGTTTTGGAAATTAAATCAGATATTTTTGACCATCTCCCATGGAGTATTTAGTCTAAAATTACAAAATTTGTAACATTGAAACATAACTAGAGCATTTACTGCAAAAGACTATCAACAATAATTCAATAACTATGATTTAGAGCATTTACTGCAAAAGACTATCAACAATAATTCAATAACTATGATTTAGAAAAAGTGATGGGTGCCACATCTCTTGCACTAGAACCAAAGGGAGCCATTGTTGTGGCAATGCAAGAACCATGCTCAATTTGAGCTAGGAAAGTGTCCATCTTCTCCACATAAAACTACAAATTCCATTGTTCTCTTTTCACATCCTTAAGGTGCCACATCTCTTGCACTAGAACCAGAGGGAGCAGATGTTGTGGCAATGCATGAATAGTGTTCAATTTGAGCTAGGAAAGTGTCCATCTTCTCCACATAAAACTACAAATTCCATTGTTTTCTTTTCAAATCCTCAAGACTAGCAAAAAAATTTTATCTATCAACCTACTTTTCCATAAGAATTCTGCCTATCAAGTCATTGTTGTGTTTTGTCTTTCCAGTAAAGAAATAATTCTTGAAGATAGTACTTTTTTGATCTCATGTGTTGCTAGGCTCCAAACTCTGTTGCCCAAATTCCCCTAGTAACTTTGAATCAGAAAATTCATGCCAATCTCTCGCTGCCACGGCCTCAAGGTGTTGAATTTCACTTCAAATATTAGGGGGAAGAGCCATGTGGGATGACTCAGTGTCCTCTTCGGCTTACTGATGGGCTCAATTATGACTTTGGGTCCTTAAACTCCACACCTCCTATTCTACTCCCATGTGCTGACATTGAAAAGGAGTTGGTTGATAGTGCTAGGATAAAGAACATGACAAGAGATACAAAGGTGTTCAAGTAATAGCCAAACAAAAAAGTCAAGGTTCCAAACAATTCATTCAGGAGCAGACCACAACCACCAAGATACATCCCTATCAAAAGTATCTAACTCTAGCATAGCCACTATCAACCCAGATAAATATCTTCGAGCAAGTAACAAGCCAACTCACAATATCACAAGCACTATCAAACTAACTTACCAATTACCTGAAGCTAAAAGATAATGCAACAACAAAATTAAGATAAGCGAAGGACTTTAGAATTGTACCAAGAGTGAGCTAAGCTCCAAGCCCTCTACACAGGAAAGTAACACAGTGTTTTGAGTACCAAAAAGGCTCATGGAAAATTGGCCTCCAAACTCAGCAATAAGTTCCCAATCACAAAATCCCAACCCGATCCTTCATCAAAAAGCCTCTGGTCTCTAGAGCATAAATCACTGTATCGCTGCTTGCAGGGGTTTGGTCTCGTGGTCAGCGAACGGTCTACTAAGTCGTTCGTCCCGCTGTGCATGTCACAGGTTCAAGTCTTGTCTTATCCTAAGGGATCGTTCCTTGTGGGCTGGGCTGTTCCTCCTAGCTGTTATAGTGGCAACCAGTGGGATTCAACCCTGTGTAACGTAGTACGATACCATTGTCGTTGCCGATTCAGCTAGATATCAAAAAAGAAAAAATTATCGTATCACCATTTGTAAGGAGTTTCCCTATGAAATTTTGGTTCACCAAGCTCATTATTATGCTCGGAAAGTTGTCAAAATTTCTAAACCAATTAAGCCAAAACCTTCTAACACTAGTATCATACCAATTCTTGACTAGACACTGATATAGGTGGTACCTACACTTCCTTGTCTCGTTACGAATGACATACATCTGAATGAGCAGGGGATAATAACACCAAATGTGACCTGCATACACAAAGATAGCCATCCCACCTCTAACCTTTAATGATCTTCATACTTCAAAATAGTGAGATCAACTACATTTTGCCATTTTCCTCAGACCACACCAAATATTGAAATATTTTATAGGCATAAATAATAATATTTTTTTTAATAATTAAATATTATAAAATAAATTAAGTATAAATTTATTTTTATTGACAATATTTCGTAAATTATACCGTCTTAATTTTTTATTTTCGTTATATTTTAAGTCAATAATAAATTAAGTTTAATTTTTTATTTTCGTTATATTTTAAGTCAATAATAAATTAAGTTTTCCTCATTTAGAGTAATATAAGAAAAACGTTTTAAATAACATGAATATTTTTTTATATATAAATAAAAGAGATTGCTTTTACAATAAATAGACCTCGTAAGTAATATGAATAAGTTAATTATGAATAAACAATTTCTCTCTATAGGTAAAACCTTTCATCTATTGGCCATATGAAAATCTATTGAGATATAATTTATTTTAATTTTATCAAACTTTTGATTAACATCTTTATCGATAAAAAAAAATATATCTTTACTTTTAATATTATTAAAATTTTCTTAACGCATATAGTTGCATATTATATATATGATATTTTTCTTCACATATATTATAATTTTATAATTTATTTTGTTAAAATATGTAATGTGTGTACAGACATTTTATAATTTATTTTGTTAAAATGTGTAATGTGTGTACAGACATGTGTGAAAAAGTTTATTTTAAAATTGAATTATATTTATTAATTATATTTGAATTATACAATTTGAGTGGGATTAAAAGTTAAGAGCATGTGTTTTCTCTTAAAAGGTTATAGGTTCAAACCCAGAGGGGTAGAGTATGTATGCCTTCAGGAGGTGGATTCCTTGTCCCATAAAGAAGGGGACCTCATACATCAATTTGGTGTCTGGTCTGGCTTGACCAGACCTTAAAACTGTATAATAATAATGATAATTAAATTTAAATATAAAATTCTAAAATATAATGACCATAAATATAAATCATTATTTTAATTTTAATGCATATGATCAAATGAATCTTGGTTATAATTACGATTTATATAAATATACATTTCACATTTTTATATTAAAAAATATTTTATTTTTAGTTACACTTTTATTAATTAAATTTATTAGATTTCTATATGTTTATTGAATTTAGGTTTTTGTGATCCATATCAAATTTATTGAGAAGAAAATTGTATAACAATAATAATAATTAAATCAAAATATAAAATTCTAAAATATAATGGCCATAAATATAAATCATTATTTTAATTTTAATGCATATGATAAAATGAATCTTAATTTATAATTACTATTTATATAAGTATATATTTCACATTTTTATATTAAAAAATATTTTATTTTTAATTATATTTTTATTAATTAAATTTATTAAAATTCTATATGTTTATTGAATTTAGGCTTTTGTGATCCATATAGCGATCCTCACATCAAATTTTATATGTTTGTTAATTACATTTTTTGAACTATCATAGTTAGTAAATCTATTTTAATCTGATTGATATATTATACTTAAAAATAAAATAATTATAGTTTTAATAGTAAAAATAAATTTATAATATAATAAATTAAATTGAATTCATTTATTATTTTTATTGGTTATATATATATATATATATATATATAGCCTGAAAATCATGGTAGGTCTACTTAAAGGGATTACGTTTCACAACCCCAACATAACAGCCTAACTCTGAAGGCATCAGGGATAATTTAACCCATAACCTCATGGCAAGGTGCTTTATCAAGGGGACCTCAACAACTTGAGCTAACTATTATTAATATTATTTTTTGACTTAATGTTTAATTTTATACAAAAATATATCTCCATTATATTAAGTTGATATTTAAATGTTTTTACTCATTTAAAGATACTATAGCAATTGTCATATTAAACTCATATTTAAATGTTTACACTAAATTATGGACACCAAAACATTTTCTCCATATTGAATTGTAGAACACTTTTAATAAAAATAAAATCAACATCTCCTCATATTTAATTGTAAAACACTTCTAGAGAAATAGATATAAACAAGTCAATTTTCTTCCAACATAGTTTAAAAAAAAAAATTACATAAAAGTAGATGTTTTACATCTACATTTTATCATATGTCGTTACAAAGTTATTTTTTAATAAATATGATATACAATAGTTTATCCCATTTTTTTAAATAGGGAAATTATTTTTTTAAAGAAATAAATTTATAATTACATGGAGAATCTATTTTATTAGTAAGGAGATTTCTTTGAAAAATTTATAAAATAATATTCGGGGAAAAAGGATATAAATTTATAATTACTAAATAAGAATTTTAAAAGACATATATTAAAATTTTTTAAAATATTACTTATTTTAAAAGACATATATTAAAAATTTTAAAAATATTAATTGAGTTTATACTGGAGCAGGCAGTAACAGAGTGTTTTATTAAGATATTTGGCGCTGGAAAAGTCGGTTGATTGGGCATAATGAAAATCTATAATAGTAACCTCAGTAATTGAATTACAATGGGTTTGGCTCGAAAATAGACTGCTAGAAAGTAACTGGAGAAGGAGCGATGTCTATGGTTCGAGATAGCAGGGACGTCATCATTCCTCAGTACATTGTCGTCACCCAAGGTGATCCTTTCTGCAGCTATCCGACACTAAATAGATCGGATCAGGATGAACTATTAGAGCCCCTGAAGAACCCCCGCATGATCTTCTGTGGAGGTGTAAATGAGTCTCATGGCGGACGTGGTATCAGTCAATCGCAAGGATCAAAGTGCGCGGAGGAAATTAAGTGTTCGGCAGGCCCTCGGATGATGATCTGCCCGCCAGAAATCCGCGAAGGAAACCACCATGTAGATACGAACAGTGAAGCTGAGTCTACCACAGATCTATGGAATCGCTCCCTTCACGATATAGATCTGGATGCCAAAAAGGCAAAAGGGTCGGATGATAGGTGGAGGGACATGGATGCGGGGACGGAAATAGATTATATAGCAGATCTAGTCAGCATTACTATGGATCTGGTGGGTGTAAGACCAGCCTCCCTAAATCAGCTTTTGGTAGAGTAGGGAAGTGTTTTCCAGTGGAGAGCATCCATCAGCGAGGCGCGAGAAAACACTTGTTTCGTGCTAAGATGCAGTCTTCCAATTTTTTTCAAAAACCCCAACCGTAAAATCAATCATCCTGGGGATTTGAAAGGACTTTCTGTGTGACATTTGAAGAGATCCATAACAGATCGGTATTATAATGTAATTGCAAAGTCTGATCTATGCGGGTAGATCTATGTAGGACCAAATGCGGTTACAGGATAATGGCGTAGAACAAAACTCCTTAATCATCATCAACATGAGGTCATCAACATGAGGTTGCGGGGTTCAGCAGGATATAATATCCTCAAGAGACCAAGTTTTATCAATGGACAATCTCTCAAAGGAATGTTTGTTTCTTCATGCAAACCTCAAGAAACTCTCAATATTCCTTGGTCCTATCTTGCAGAGCAGATGAATCAAATATCGTTAATTACAGTAGATTTAGAAGAGATAAATAACATCCATACAACCTATCAATCCCAGGAAATCATTTGCAGGTTCAATGGTTCCTAGTTTGGGATTGAAATCATTTGCAGGTTCAATGGTTCCTAGTCAAAACCTTTGGATCTCTTTCAGTGGATCATTATGACTTGGACAGTGACCTATGAAATTCACTTATGTTGCAAGGGATTTTTGCAATTTTATTTCAATCATCAAAGATCAAATATTACGTTTTATAAGAGGTTCCATAGTTCTGGGACGGGAATTTAATGTCTGTCTAAAATATACCAATATGGGTAAGATTGCATAAGGTACCTTTTCATTTTTGGCATACAAAAGTACTATAAGGAATTGGTAATATGTTGGGGATATATCAAAATGGATACAAAAAGAATTGAAGAATAAATTTATACTTTTGCGACCTTAGCAAAGGACTACCTAACCATATCCTTCTGACACACAACAACCAGCATTAAACACAGATATTAGATCATGAGAAAAAATAAACCAACTGTCATCTCTGTCTTCAAACTGGACATTTACAAACCACATATCCTTTGGCAAAGAAAGATCGAAGGAAGAGAACTTGGGCACCCCCATAAATGAGGAAAACCCAAACCCACAAATAACTTCAGTAAATGAAGAAATCAACCAAGAAGGAATAGTGATATCAAGTTTGCCAAAACCAAGAGTCAAAGGACAGTGAGGCCAAGAAATGTAGAAGGAGAAGGAGATAAGAGGATTCAAATGTCCTTATACCACTGAGAGCTCAGACTCATATAAGGAACAAGCAAGGAAGATAGAAGAGATCCAACTAATTATTGTGACAGTGAATCCTTATCAAGGAGGATGGTGAAAAGTAGAAAAAAAGAAAGGTAGAAAAATCTGACTAAGCTTTCTTGCTTACTCGCAATTTTTTTTTTTGGTTTTGATTTTATGGGCATGAACACTTCATTGGTTCTTACATTTGGGACAGCAAAAGAATGCACATAGTTTCTATTTTTCATTGGTTCTTACATGTGGGACAGTAAAAGAATGCACATTATGCATGTACGTATGTACCTTTTTAATATTAATAGAAAGTTTCTATTTTTCATTGGTTCTTACATTTGGGACAGTAAAAGAATGCACATTATGCGTTCTTACATTTGGGACAGTAAAAAGAATGCACATTATGCATGTACGTATGTACCTTTTTAATATTAATAGAAAGTTTCTATTTTTCATTGGTTCTTACATGTGGGACAGTAAAAGAATGCACATTATGCATGTACGTATGTACGTTTTTAATATTAATAGAAAGTTTCTATTTTTCATTGGTTCTTACATTTGGGACAGTAAAAGAATGCACATTATGCGTTCTTACATTTGGGACAGTAAAAAGAATGCACATTATGCATGTACTTATGTACCTTTTTAATATTAATAGAAAGTTTCTATTTTTCTAGGGAAAAAAAAAACAATTGATTTCGTCTTTTTTTTAATGAATGCTTGGAAGAATTTAATTTGACTTTGTATTTATGCCTTAAGACACTTAAAGAACTCCACAACACTTCCAGCCATGTTGACCGCTTGTGTGGTAGAGGCCAAGTGCCTTTCCCAGATGATTTTGATGAGTTAGATATCCTTGAGTTATTGTCACATAACCTAACAAACAAAAATAATTCTAAATATGCTAAAATAATTCTAAATATGCTATTTATTAATATGAATGATGATGGTATATTTTTAAATTAAAATTTCTATAAATTTTAAAAAAATGATGATGAAATTAAAATGATACTCTAAAATATTGTATCATATTTTTATGGATACATATATATTTTCAGATAGAAATTATTATATCAAATGTTTATTTAATTATAGAAAGTGTTGTAGTGCAATTGGTTACCGCGTATGTCCCATTGTTTATCTTTGAAATCTTTAAAAAAATATTTTAATAAATTTAAATAAAAAAATTAATTAAATATTTTTGTTCATCACAATTATTTAATTAAATATTTTTTCCATCTCAATTATTTTAATTATTTAAATATATAATTAAAAAAGTAGGATTATAATTTAATTAACGATCACCTTGATAATGATAATGTATTGAGATTCCATGAACTTAGAAAAGTTAATTATATAATTATTTTTATAAATTTAAATAAAAAAATTATAATTATAATGAACTGAGATTCCATGAACTTAGAAAAGTTAATTATATATTTATTTTTATAAATTTAAATAAAAAAATTAATTAAATATTTTTGTTCACCGCAATTATTTTAATTCTTTAAATATATAATTAAAATTAAGATTATAGGTATAATCTAGTGTAAAAGGGTAATTTGGTTTGTTTTTTTTTTCATTTTTTATATTTAAATGTTCACTTTAATGTTTCTCTAATTTATATATTTCTAATTTATATATTTTTAAATAGATATAATTATTTATAGGCATTCAAAAAAAATAGTTTATATTTTAATAGGTAATTTTTAAAATATTATTTCCTTACATACAAAATTTATATATTTATTTAAAAAAAAAAAAATGAAAATATAATATTAAAAAAAAGATATATACTGTTAAATTAAATATTCAACTATTAATTTATTTTAGATGAAAGAGGTTCAAAAAGTAAAGGAAGCATGTAGAAATAAGAAAGTTATTATTAGAGATAGAGAACAAAATAAGAGTGATAAATAGGAATTTGGAACATTTCGGATCATCTTCTTGAACTGTCATGCCTTTCAATGGTGTAAATAGAATATGCTAAATTGGATCTGAAGTGAATTGATATTATTTTCATAATTGAAGCTTCGAGATGTGATGAGTCTAAGGTCTCCGACATACATGGGTTCCTTTTTATTCATAAAAAATATTATTTATCCTCACACTTCTTCATAACAACCCCCCCGAGCCCCCCTCCCCCAATTGGTACATTCTTATTGAAAGAAATCCTCTCAGAGAGAAATTGGTGGAATAACATGTTATGTAAAAAATGTTATTTATCCTCACACTTCTTCATAACAAAAAGTCTCCCAATTGGTACATTCTAATTGAAATACATAGGGTTAATGCCAATATGATTTATTTCACAATTTTATTTTATTTTATTTTGAACCTATCAACTCTACCTTCCATAAGAAAAACAATCTTGATAAGAATTTTCCCTATATACTTTAGAACGTGATATTGATAGTCTAAGAAATGAAGGTAATATCCTCTAGTTAGAAAACTTCAATGATAGAATCTTACTTTAACCAAATTATTTGTAATACCCCTCTTTATTCTATGTTAATAATTTATTATTTTGAACATGGACTATATTTTTTTACTGTGTAGGTAAGCCATATCATACTTGTGAGTGATGTAAATATATAGATTATTATTAATAAATAAAATGATGGGGATTACTCGAGAAAGAGGTATTAGAGTTTAAAGATTCTTGCTAAGTTGGAAAGAGTTATTAGTGGTTAAAGTCAACATAAAGCTTTTGTCAAATGTCTCCTAAAAATCCCTAGGAGGAAATACACATGATTTAATATGATTGGAGAGAAGGATCTATTAAATCACTTACTTGGATAAATATACTAAGTTCAAGTGAAATAAAGAAATGTGGGAGAGAAAGGAAAGACTTAAAGAAAAAAACAAAAAGAAAAAAAACAAAAAGGCCTAGGTAAAAGGGTTGGCAGACTCAAAAGTGAGACATTGCTAAAATCTGTTGAGAAGGAAACTTATAAAGGAAAGCCGCTAAAGAATCAATGAGATTGTAAATTCTAGTGGCAAACATATCTTAGGTTGGAGAGAAACTGGTGATTCAGTTCGCGTTTGGGAGGAACGTACTCACATCTCGAGTAATTTTTCCAACCAACCGTTATGGTTAGGATTATGGTATTTTTCATTGAGTTAAATTGCATTTTATGTTTAAAATTTTGGTACTTTAAAGAAATGTTACACTTCTTTTTATGTGGATGCAATAGCGATAAGACATGCTAAATGAGATGCTAAATAATATCTCATGGAGAAATTAGTTAATTTTTCATGTGTCATATTTTTCCATAATGAGGTATGGTTTATGTATGTATATAATTAAGGATTTTTCAAGTATTACTATGATTCGTGAGAAAAAAATATTTAATTAAAGAATATACCTGATAAAATATGCAACCTAGATGTAGCTACTAGTATGCCCAAAAAAAAAAAATTGGAGGAGTGTTTGGGTTATTTTCTATCTTAATCATGTTTATATTGCGGTCTCTCTTTCCTTAGATTATACTTATAACAATTGCATTCAAAATCATTTTCCTTTAAAAAGAATAAATAAAAAACTAGTCTTATACTTCCATGAGGAAGATAAGTATTAAATACGAAGACGAGGAAATATGGAAGGTACAAAAGTATTTTAAGAATAAGTAGCTAGGAAAACATGTGCTACATGAGAAAATGCGAGAATTTAATCCTACTTTCACATCTTTTTCTTAGATATTATTAGTCTTAAAAAAAGGGACAAGAAAATATTGAATTCTACAATAATATGTATTCATCGCAAGAAAGTATTTATTGAAAGAAATCGTTCAGTGTTGGCAATGATACTATTTCCAAATTAGTAATTATGTAGTTATTATTTTGCATGCAAAGGATTGTGACCGAGTGACCAACATTAGTATTGTTGTCTTATAAGTGAAGTTAGGGAATCATTCCGAAGCAAACTACCTAATTAAATGTGTTTTATATCCATAAAAAACCAAGAACTCCTAACCATATACAATTAAAATAAGTAGATGATATGCATTCCATGCCATTGACAAATTTTAAGTGACTTTACATGTTGGTGAATAGAATTCAGGCTCGAGAGTGTATTTTTGCTGGCAAGTCATTGCTAGTTTTAGGTATCTACCAATGCGAAGCTCCCCTAAGTGGTATCAAGGTGACAGAGTGGAATTAAATCATGTTGTAGTGAAGGAAATTAATTTAAAACAAGGTTGACTGTTGGACATCTAATCCTTTATGGGTTGGTGTAGAATGTGAACAACCATGAGAGTCCAAGAGACCTTGGGATATGGAACCCAACGGTTACACGAAAGTACTATAAATGTATATCATTATCAAATAATAGATGTACTCTCCTGCTTATCTTTAATACTCTGTTGCTGCCATGTGTGTGTTTAACATGGTATCAGATCGGGCCACTAGTTTTGTGGCATCCACCTAGATATGCGCATTCTAAATTTTAGTCTTGCAATTCTAATCATATCCTAATTCTTTGCCATATTCTCTGCACATTTAATGCCCTCTGCTATTTTTCCAAGAATCTACTACAATAACGCTCCCTCATGAAATACGTTGGTCTTAATTTAAACAACGTTGTGTATTCGGACCTCTCTCTGAGATCTCAGCTTGAATCTTGCCGAGTTATTTTACACACTTGTCAAACCTGCCTCTAAATTGGTCAAATAAGCCACTCTGAGGAGTCGATTCTCTACTTCATCTGTCAAAAACATTTCATATTCTCTCCTCTTGCTGTAGTGGAATCGAAATGACAAGAGCAAGGATGGAATGGAAACTTCCATTGGACTATCACAGACACTTCTCTTTCACCTTATCAGTGTTACCTTGTGTATGCTACTATCACTCCTATTGTCCACATTGTGAATGTTGGAAGCAGTGTCAGAGAATCCTTAGCAAACGTCACAAAAATTCATGAGGCGCTAGATTTATCTATGTGTTCTTTAAAGATACCAGCTCATAAGGATGATACCGTTGGGTCGAGCCAGAGATTGAATAGTCCAAGAAAGAAGCTCCAGGCCGCCTAGTTGAGGAAATAACCCCACTACGATAGTATCTGGGGGTGCACCGCCTTGTTCATGATGAACCAAAAAATAATTATTAATCACCGAGCAACCTGCTAATGCGAACTCCAAAACCCTTCAATTGCATTTTCCTCTTCTCACTGGCAATATTTCTCTGCACCTAACAAAACTGTTCGGGTTAGTTCTTGTGCACACTTCTCTTTCTGGCGCTGATGCTTCCTTTCATTCTTATGACAAATTTTCTCACGTCTATCATTTCCACCTATCAATCCTGGTGGATTCTCTTATTTGCCTATTCCATTTTTGTACATTTGTTCTTCTGATTCACTAGAACAGCTACCATTATTGGAAAGTGAATCACAATTTGCGTTAGTTGCAAAATAACTAGAATTATCATCAATGTCAAACCGCACATTATTCAATGAGGCCCCTGAATAGACAGTTACTAAGTCAAGCATATGAAATGTGCCTTGGATTGTATGCACTGGCAGAAGTGCCACCATTTGTTAATACATGCTTAGATGGGACCTTCTGATCTTTCACCAAGGACTTCTCCTTGGAATTTGATTTGACTACTGGGGACATTACTGCAATACACTGTTACAAACCAGTTGCCACTATCCACCAAAACCTTTTTGAGGAATTCACAGCCATCCGAACACTGCGAGTTAAGTCATCAATGCGGTAAAATCTAGATTTTGATGAGGACGGTGATGATATTCAATCTAGAACACAAATGCATACTTGAAATTTCTTAGCTTAGAGCGGGGATCAACATGGTGATAATGCCGGAATGAGCTTTATCACCTCATCTCTCATCCTTTTCACCTGTTCGGAATGGATATGAAGAAGTATCTTCTCTATGTGAATATTTCTCTTCAGGATGTCGTCGTCTTCAGAAGATGCCAGATATATGCAGAACTAGGATGGAAAAAGACCGAAATACAACCATCCAACATGGAGTCAAAAAAGGATCTGCGTGTATGGGAATCATCCTGGGATATAAGCAGAACATCAAGTTGATTTATTTCACCTATAGCAACTTTTTTTTGAGAGAAAGACGAGCTGTCCTCATCTCTATAGCAGGCTAGCAGCCTATCACTACAAATCTGCATTTCCTATTCCTGTAGCAACTTGTTTGGAGTGTCAAGTTGGGTTCAAACAGTCCCAGATCATCCGATTCAATCTTTGTCCATTGGGATAAATTACCAAGTGTATTCTATGCATTAGTATTGTAAAATTTTGGCGTTTCTCTCTGTGCTGGTTTGAAACATTGAAGGTTGTGAACTGAGTTTTATTTATTTTAGATTATTGTTGATGAATTGAGCTGACCTATTAAAGCTTAAAAATGGCTCAAATTGGAAATTTATTAGAGTTATTAAGAACTCTAATTATGTAAACTACTGAAACCAAAATCAACATTAGCAAGGAAAGTCTTTTTGACATTCAAACTTGCTTGCAATATACACAAGACAAGATTATTTTTTTGCAGCTCAAATCTCAATTCTAGCAAGAAGAGCTACATCAAATTAGACATCATTCTGAACGTGTTTTTGTTCAGAACATTAAGACAACCACCCATCAACAACAAGTCAATATTTTTGAAATTCATTCAGATTTAGTACCCAATGAAGCAACAATTATACATGCATATGTAAAAGTTCAGTTTGCACTTGCCAAGCCCATCATCAGACCTTAGGAGGAGCTTCTCCACAAAAAGCACAGAACTTGTCTTGGATATGACAAGGACGTGTCCTTTCATATTCCAGATTACTCAAAGCCCATATAGTTTCAAAGTGATGGATTTCTTCATGACAGTTCACATTCAACTGTTCCAGATTTTGCCCTTCCTCCACAACAACAGCAATAGCAACAGATTGTGAAATGCCAACACTGTGATTAAGCATTCCAGAATTGCTGGTAATCCTTAAACCATCACAGGTTGAGATCTCCCTTTTCAGGTTGAGGTTCTCCTTTTATGCGGGGTGAGACCTCCCTTTCATGGTTGAAGGTTTCCCTCTTCAAAACATCAGGATCACTTCCTCTAGTAGAAGACTTGAGCTTCATGCCAGACTTGGAAGAGTTCTGGGAACTGCACTAAGCATTCCAGTGTTGGTGGTCATCCTTAAACCACCTCCCTTTATACCAACATTTCAGAGAGCACATTTAGCCTAGTGTTGCCATGCATTTTTGCACATTTTGTATTACAGCTCTCTTCTTGGACTCATACATAACCATTAGGATTAAGGGGGGGTATGTTGGACACCTAATCCTCTATGGGTTGGTGTAGAATGTGAACAACCATGAGAGTCCAAGAGACCTTGGGATGTGGAACCGAACGGTCACACGAATGTACTATAATTGTATATCATTATCAAATAATAGATGTACTATCCTGCTTATCTTTAATATTTTGTTACTGCCATGTGTGTGTTTAACATTGACCAAAAAAAAGTTCCACAACCACTGCCTTCTACGAACACTGGAACAACTTGTATTCCCTACCAAAACCTTTAGAAAATGGGAATGTTACCTATAACATGTGGTAAATGACACATACTAGAGATGAAACTAAATGGATGCCAATTCAGGGAGTGATTGTCAAATTAAGAAGTGTACCCAAAAAAGATTACAGATAAGTACATGCGCATTGATATAAAGTTAATTAAGAATGCATTTCCGTTAGAAGATCAAAGTGTTAATCTCTGGCCAAACCCTTAGTTATTATACATAATATCACATGGAAGTATGCGTAAAAACATATAAACATGGCATATTCAATAACTAAAGAGACCATCAAATTTAATAGCAAAGACATAAAAACAAGAAATATATATTATGAAATTAAACCCTTGAAATACAATGATCTACTTCTGAAAAGTATCAAAATTTGAGACTGGAAACCTTGGGAGGCTTTGAGCTTCATTTACAATAAAGTTACACATCATAACATAACAATTTATAGTACTATAGCACCAAAAATAAAATATCATAACAAATATCTCTAAAAATTCATAGAGTATAGGCCAGAGGCCCTTATTAAGGTGCATGCCAACTATAGACAAGTTTTCCCCCTTAAATAAATTTCCTTAAGGAAAAATTAGTAGTACTATCCCATAAAAATAACGAGAAGAAAAACCATAACCAAACATACCATTCCACCAATCTGATTAGTGGGAGGTCCACGAGAGACATGATGAGAAATTACATGTAACATAGTGGATAGAATTTAGAGGAGAATGGATGCCCTCAGTCCTATGAAGCAAATCTGGTCACAACATAAGCCTCCCTGCAACCATTGGTTCAAAGACAGTAGTGAGTGAAAATAAATTTTTGGGTAGAACTACAAAACATATATTAAATACATAAATCATCACAAAATAACGATATTATACCTGTAGCCATGAGGAACATGAGTTCTCCCTTACTGTATATTATCAAAGGACCCCATTAGTGCCACGTGAGGGGACTCAGAAACATAGTACCAAAAAAAAAAAATTGAACAATGGAAACTATTCTAATCTCAAAGAATTGTACTCCGCAATGGTTTGAAACCACCTTCTAAGACTAATTCAGAAGGTGGCATGAAAATTTATGGACGTTCGTATCTATTTAGGAAAATAATGAGACCCAGAAGGGCAATTAACTAAGCCTATAAAAAATTCTTGTGTCAAAACCTTCCTGACCCTACAAAAAAAATGTTTACACCATAAGTTAACAGAACATACCAAGAAAGAGCTATTGAACACCCAAAAAACAAATTACAAGTAGAAAATGAAATTTCTAGAAAGGAAACTCATGATCAGTGTGGAAATGAACTTAACCATAAAAAATTCCATCATATTGTCTGCAGACTTCCATGATGAGTTCAATTTGGTGATAAATGTGTATTGACACCAAGAACCTATGAATACCTTAAAAATAATTAAGAAGAGAATTAGATCCATAAACGTAATACAGGGAATTGAACTACTATTCGAGGAATAAAAAAAATGTAATGAATAAATTAAACCTTTACCCTTTATTCTATCAAGGAGAAGAACCAACTCAAAGCTAGAAGATGACTCAACCACAAAACCTTGGTAGTAAACCACAAATGTCAGTATGCAAAGGTCATTAATGGTGGTGCTCTGCAGGGACAACAACACCCCAACGCAGGGGAGGAATACCAAATCAGGGGGATAGAGGCTCAATGCATAGGGTTAGTGTTGATGGAATGAACCTCCACCCTCATATCGATAAAACACATCCCCATGACACCTTTTCTCAAGTATTGGAGACCACATGGAGTTCACATGAACCATGTAGTTGTGGCCACCATTAGTTCGATGCCCAAATCTCAAGGAGCACTTAGTAGGCACGCCATCAAGTCCCATATGTAGACTATGACTAGAAGAGTGAAACAATAATAAATTTAAAGAAATACACTTCTTTATCATGTGACCAATAACTAGCACCGCTAGAATAATCATCTCTTGTATACTAATATATAGATTTTCCAAAACATATATATATATATATATATATATATATTAAACTATATCTCTTTTGTTAGGTGCTTTAGAAGGGAGAAAAATCATTATGTTTGAGTGGTACCCCTTATTATAAAGAAGCTTTAGTAAGTTTCGAGGCAAGGGATTTTATATTTTAATTAATGTGGTTTAAATGAACCAAGTATGACAAATTATATCAAGCTTTATGAGTATGCGAGTAATTTTAAGGCCATATTAGTAATTTATGAGTTACAAGGGAAGGTTTTTCTCTAGTGGGAGGGGGTAAAAATTGTGCATTTATTGGAGGAAAAGACATTTTCCTAAGAGGAGTTATGGAAACAATTCAAATCAAAATATTTGAATGAACGATATTATGATGATCGAGCAAAGGAGTTCCATGAGTTAAGACTAGTACAATTAACTATGGATGTGTTTGTGCTAAATTAAAAAAAAATTGTGATACCTCTCTTACATTAGGGAAGAAAAAGCCAAGGAGTATAGATTTTTAAAATGCTTACGAGTTCCCTATAAAGAAGGGATTCAGTTTGACAATCAAAAAACAATGTTCGAAGTAGTAAGGAAGGCAATATTATGTTATCAACAATTGAAAAATACGAGAGAAGGTTCAAAACATGGCAAGATAACGACAAAAACAAAATTTCAATGGGGACAAAAATACAAAAAGATACATATCTTAAAATTTTTGGAAAAGATCACCACTGGACGAAATTCAATAAAGGGAATTCAACACAGCCAACATGATCTCAAACTTGGTCCAAACCAATGGACTTGAGAACTAAAAGGATAGGTGGGGTACAAGAGAGAGAACCTTTAAAGTATTAGGGTTGTGGAGAACCTCACTTGTTGAGGGACTTCCCATAGAACCCTAGATCTACTCAGAATATACAAGAAATACATGAGGCTACATAAGTAAATGATATTGCAAGGAATATCACAAAGTTAAGTGCAGCACTTGAGGATAGATAGGACGAGAATCAATCTACTATGGTCGAGATTGAAGGTACTATTTTGAACTATTTTATCTTTGTATTAATTGACCTAGGGGATAGTCTTAGTTACATTAGACCTCAAATTTTAGAAAATGTAAATTAAAAATTGAAAATAGAAACTATCACAAAGGGTAAGGTAACTAGCCAAGTAAAACAATGTTTCATAGAATTAAATGGTTTTCTCACTAGAGTAAACTTAAATATATTTCTTGTAGGGTCCTATGATGTGTTAATAGGAATGGATTGGTTGGAAAAACATGGAGCTCTCATAAGTTGTTTAGAGAAAACATTGAGTTGTTTAAATCAAGAAGGAGAATCAAAGTCAATAAAAGGCATCCCAATACCAATTTTTGCAAGATAAATTTCAGCGTTATAATTGAAAACAGGTGCTAGGAAAGGTTTTCAACTATTCGTTATCCGGAAAGAGGAAAAGACACAAAAAATAGAAAATAAAAAACTAGAAGAGTTATTGATTATTAGAGAAATTAAGAATGTATTTACAGAGGAGATCTCAGGTTTATGTTGGGAAACATACTGGAAGGGTGGGTGGGGGTGAATTGGTATTTTAACTTTCACAATAATAGTTTTCTTTTTCAAACTGTATACGTGATTTTACATAAACCAAACGGCATATGTCTAATCAATGAAACCAACGTATAGATAATAAACTTGTAAAACAACTAATTCATTGATTGTTGAACTTAAATCAGAGTGTGATGCCTTTACTAAGCAATAAACAAATGTAGTAAGAACAAAATAAATCAACACACATAATTAGCACACATGAACACCATGATTTTTCAAGTGGAAACCAAATGTGGGAAAAAAGCACCATTTTTGTCATCTCAGTCTTCAATCTTGTTATTAAAAAGTATTTACAAGTTTCGTACTAGTGCCCTATTTCTAGTACGCAGGCATCTACCTACTGAAGGCTACAAACTTCACTCATTTTTTAGCTTCTACTAGAAGGGAGCTCCAACCCCCTAGATCTTGTGCTGGTTGATATGATTACCAATACATAGACACTAGCCTATAGAAGGCTACCACCTTCACTCTTTCTCCGGGGACGACGTTTCATAAATTTTCAAACTCGATACTCCTGCTACACATTAACACAATATGTAGGCCATGTTTCATCAAATTTTCAGATTGGACCCATCAGTCACATTGAAGCTCAAAATCAATCACCACTATAATACAACCATAAAACACAACTGCATCAACCATTTATTGAAACCCATCAATTCCAAAGAAAAACACAATCAATCAATCTGAACAGTCAAATCGTTGTCACTAGAACATAGAGCTAAAAGCGGAACACTGCATCAATAACCAGAACCAACTCTAACCTAAAAAATCATATGTCAGAATGTATACGCTACCTCAATGAGGATAACCTACGTGTATATGCTACTTTCTATAACCCAACTTGTGTATACCTCTAAAGATACTGAATCATAAAAATTTTGAACCAAAAACTCGGCTAACCAAAGACATTTTGAAGATCTAATGTAGTATTACAAAGCTCTAAATAGATAGCAGCAAACATCACCCTTCTTACTTAATCAATCAGTCAGCCAGACTCAATCCTCTTATACAATTAGTTTAACTTCAGATCTAATGAAGACATCATTGACAAGCAGTATAAAACAGCAGCACTGATCAGATAGATCAGTCATTGTTGAACAACAATCTCTTCTTCTACATACGCTACTTGGAAGTGTCAAATACAAATGTATACACATCCTTACCGAGGCGAACCTATGTATAGATCTGCAAATAATGACTTATAACTTCACAACTTTTCAAGACTTCAGAAATACCTAGATCATAGCATTTTAGGGATAAAACATGCATTAGCACTTAGATCTAGCCTATCCATTATCAGATCATATAATAATAATTCATTTCAAGTCTTATGATCCCGATCCAGCATTCTATCGAAGGGTGTACAAGATGTTTCAAATATATATCATAACCATAGCCCTTACAACACAAAATATACTTCAGATAGAAGTATTCATGAAAAACCATTTTACTTGCACATCTAGCCCTTTGATTTTCTCCTCCTTATATACTTAGAGCCTTTGTCAATACCATGCACCAAAACAACACTTAGAACCTATGTTATTCTTAGACGAGATCAAGTAACTATTATTTCACTCAATATTGTGGGCTAATACTATGGTATGGACCCTTGGTATTCTTTAACCTTAATTTTCCATCCCATACATGATTTTCCTTCTGTGAAATTACGTGCACGTATATGTGCCTTTATTCCATTTACCTGTGGGCATACATGACTTGGCCTAGATTAAACAACGTATACAACTTAAAACATGCTCTTTCCTCAATTTCTTGATTCTGATCTACAATCCTTTGTACCATCATCTTGTTCTTTTGTGCCATTACTTAGTTACCTCTGAATTGACCTGCTATAATGTGAGTTTCCATCATGCATCACTTTATCATTTATGAACTGACCTATGGATATATCATCTAGTTATCATATATGTGAGTTTCCATCAAGGACAACACTTGTTCCATAATGCCAACAATCCCCCCCCCCTTTGGACTTGATGGCAACCATATTGGTGTTTATCACTTCAAGCTGTAGAACTTATTACGTATAACAAACAACACCAAGATACTCTCCCCCTTTGACATCAAGGGGATAGGGAGGACAAATATATTCTCCCCCTTAGGAAATGTTGAGAGGCACTATATTGTCCATGCTCCCCCTGAGCACATGCAGAATCTGCATAAATATTTTTCAAAAGAATAAAATGACTCTATAACTCAACTATGTGAGTATGACCTTCCTATCACCAATGACTCATACATAGATCAATTACCCAACCAAGTGGGGATACATCAAATTTTCATACATGACTGAAAATTACAATTAATATATCATCCTTCCCATACATAGAGGGGGTACAAATTACATCATGTGTCCAAAAGTACTCATCCATAATAGACTACGATAGAAGAGACATATTATTACACCATAGATATTTACATGGTGTTTTCATCAAATGAAATTAATAACTGAGACCATAGATGAATTCAACAACCATGATGCCAACCTCTGATATCAATGCATAATATTTTGAAGGCTAATGCTTCACCTGAACCTGTGCTACCTGTGCATTGTCAATAGTTCATTCATCAAGGCATCTTCGTCAATCAAATAAACATCAATAAGAAAAGAATATCAACAAACTGTATCCATCAACATCACACTGAACAGGCATGTCAGAAACTGATTTTGAGTCTGAACTGCTATTTTTCTATCAAAAAACACATAGACTATTGCCGGTAAAGAAGCTAGTGTATATACGTGACTCTGCTTCATGAAATTTTCATATAGGAAAGAATCTTTTGAATCTAAACAAACGGGTTTTAACAACAAGATGAGGTAGAAACAACTTCTAGGTTTTTCTTGAGATATACAAATGCTTCTCTCGGAAGAGGTTTGGTAAATATATCAGCAACCTGATCTTTGGAGAGAACATACTCTAATTTAACCTTTTTTTCAAGAACTTGTTCTTGTAGAAAGTGGTACCTAATGGGTATGTGCTTGGTCTTGGAGTGCAAGACATGATTTTTCGAAATACTAATCGCACTTGTGTTCTCAGCTGAGATGGAGATGGGTGGAGAAAGTTCAATTTGAATATAATGTAATGTTTGCATCATCCAGAGAATTTTTGTGTAGTAAGATGCAAGAAGCACACATTATTCTTCCACTGTAGATAAGGCAATCTAACTTTGCTTCTTATTGACCCAAGATACTAATCATGATCCCATATAAAATGCACCTCCACTAGTGCTTTTTTAGTCATCAACATTTCCAGCCCAATCCGCATATGTATATGCATGAAGGGTGAGATCTGTATCTTTAGGATACCATAGACCAAAGTCTTGAGTTCCTTGGAGATATTTGAATATTCTCTTTACTACCAAAAGATGTGATTCCTTCAAATTTTCTTGGAATCTTCCAACAATTCCTATCGCATGCATGATATCTGGTATGGTACCTATTAGATAAAGTAGACTTCCAATCATAAATATGTACTCTAGCTGATTCACGGTAGGAGAACCATCATTAGAAATGAGACTACATCTTGTTACCATTGGTGTACATACTGGTTTGGAATCTTTCATACCGTACTTGTTCAAAATCTGCTTGAGATATTTAGTTTGTGAGAGAAAGATTCTGTCTTTTGTTTGTTGCACTTGTAGGCCAAGAAAATAGGTTAGCTCTAAAAGTAAACACATTTCAAATTCTTGCTTCATAACAAAAAGAAAGTTTTGACTCATATATTCTTCATTACTACCAAAGATGATATCATCAACATAAAAAACAATAATTAGCTGTTTATCATTCTCAATTTTTGTATATAAGTTGATGTTTTTGGATCCTTTTGTGAAGCCTTGTTGTTGAAGATATTTTTCAAGATGATAATACCATGCTCTCGAAGGTTGTTTCAATCCATATAAATCCATTTTGAGTTTTCATACAAGTTTTGCATCATTTTCCAGAATGAATCCTTAAAGTTGCTCAACGTATACTTCTTTTAGATCTCCATTAAGAAATGCATATTTTACATCCATTTGATAAACTTTGAATTTTAAAAAACTTGAAAGAGAAAGAAAAATTCAAACTGTATACGTGATTTTACATAAACCAAACAGTGTATATCTAATGAATGAAACCAGAGTATAGATAATAAAATTGTAAAACAACTAATTCATTGATTGTTGAACTTAAATCAGAGTGTGATTCCTTTACTGAGTAGTAAACAGCTGCAACAAGAATATAATAAATCAACACCAATAAGTAGCACACATGAACATTTGGATTTTTCAAGTGGAAACCAAATGTGGGAAAAAGCCACCATTGTTTTCGTCTTAGTCTTCAATCTTGTTATTAAAAAGTGTTTACAAGTTTTGTACTAGTGTACTCTTTCTAGTACGCAGGCATCTACCTGCTGAAGGCTACAAATTTCACTCATTTTCCAACTTCTACTGGAAGGGAGCTCCAAACCCCTAGCTCTTGTACTGGCTGATATGATTACCAATACATAGACACCAGCCTACAGAAGGCTACCACCTTCACTCTTTCTCTAGGGACCACGTTACAAAAAATTTTAGACTCGATGCTCCTGGTACACATCAACACAATATGTAGGCCATGTTTCATCAAATTTTTAGATTGGACCCATCAGTAACATTGAAGCTCAAAATCAATCACCACTGCAATACAACCATAAAACACAACTGCATCAACCTTTTATTGAAACCCATCAATTCCGAAGCAAAACACAATCAATCAATATTAACAGTCATATCATTGCCACCAGAACATAGAGCTGAAATCAGAACACTGCATCAACAACTGGAACCAACTCTAACCTCAAAAAATCATATGTCAGAATGTATACGCTACGTCAATGAGGACAACCTGCTTGTATATGCTACTTTCTGTAACCCAACTTGTGTATACCTCTAAAGATACTGAATCATAAAATTTTGAACCAAAAACTATACTAACCAAAGACATTTTGAAGATCTAATGTTATATTACAAATTTATAAATAGATAGCAGCAAACATCACCCTTCTTGCTCAAGCAATCAGTCAGCCAGACTCAATCCTCTTATACAATTAGTTTAACTTCAGATCTAATGAAGACATCATTGACAAATAACAGTAAAGTAGCAGCACTGATAAGATAGATTAGTCATTACTGGACAACAATCTCTTCTTCTGCATACACTACTTGGAAGTGTCGAATCTACGTGTATATGCATCTTTACCAAGGGGAACCTGCATATAGATCTGAAATAATGACTTATAATTTTGCAACTTTTCAAGACTTCAGATATACCTAGATCATAAAATTTTAGGGATAAAACATGCATTATCACTTAGATCTAGCCTATCCATTATCATATCATACAATGATAATAATTTCAAGTATTATGATCTTGATCCAACATTGTATCGAAGGGTGTACAAGATGTTTCAAATATATATCATAACCATAGCCCTTACAACACAAAATATACTTCAGATAGAAGTATTCATGAAAAACCATTTTACTTGCACATCTGGCGCTTTCATTTTCTCCTCCATATAACTTAGAGCCTTTGTCAATACCATGCACCAAAAAAACACTTAGAACCTATGGTATTCTTAGACGGGATCAAGTAACCATTATTTCGCTCAATATTGTGTGCTAATACTATGGTATGGGCCCTTGGTATTCTTTAACCTTAATTTTCCATGCGATAAGTGCTTTTCCATTTGTGAAATTGCGTGCATGTATATGCACCTTTTATTTCATTTACCCGCGTGTATACATGACTTGGACTATATTAAACAACGTATACAACTTAAAACATTCTCTTTCCTCAATTTCTTGATTCTGATCTGCAATACTTTGTACCATCATGTTGTTCTTCTGTGCCATTACTCGGTTACCTCTGAATTGACCTGCTACAATGTGATTTTCCATCATGCATCACTTTATCATTTATGAACTAACCTATGGATACATCATCTAGTTATCACATATGTGAGTTTCCATCAAGGACAACACCTGTACCATAATGCCAACAATCCCCCCTTTGGACTTGATAGCAACCATATTGGTGTTTATCACTTCAAGTTGTAGAACTTATTAGATATATCAAACAAAACCAAGATACTCTCCCCCTTTAACATCAAGGGCGGAGGGAGGACCAATATATTCTCCCCGTTAGGACATGCTAAGAGGCACTATATTCTCCATGCTCCCCCTCAGCACATGTAGAGTTTGGAGAAATATTTTTGAAGGGAATAAAATGTCTCTATAGCTCAACTGTGTGAGTATGACCTTCCAATCACCAATGAATCATACATAAATCAATCACCCAACCAAATGGGGATACATCGAATTTTCATACATGACTAAGAGTTGCAATTATTACATCATCCTTCCCATGCATAGTGGGGGTACAAATTACATCATGTGTCCAAAAGTACTCATCCATAATAGACTACGATAGAAGAGACATATTATTACACCATAGGTCTTTACATGGTATTTTCATCAAATGACACTAATAACTGAGACCATAGATGAATTCAACGACCATGATGGCAACCTCTAATATCAATGCATAATATTTTGAAGGCTAATGCTTCCCCTGAACCTGTGCTACCTGTGCATCATCAACAATTCATTCATTAAGGCATCTTCATCAATCAAATAAACATCAATGAGAAAAGAATATCAATAGACTATATCCATCAACATCACAATGAACAGGCATGTCAAAAACTGATTTTGATTCTGACCCACTATTTTTCTATCAAAAAAGCACATACACTATTGTCGGCACAGAAGCTCAGGTATATACACGACTCTGCTTCATGAAATTCGCGTATAGGAAAGAATCTTTTCAATCTGAACAAACAGGTTTTGGTAACAAGATGAGGTAGAAGCAACTCCCAGGTTTTGTCTGAGATATTCAAATTCTTCTCTGGGAAGAGGTTTGGTAAATATATCAGCAGCTTGATTTTTAGAGGGAACATACTCTAATTTAACCTTTTGTTCATGCACTTGTTCTCGTAGAAAGTGGTACTTAATGGGTATGTGCTTGGTCTTGGAGTGTGTTGTGCTCTACAACAACCCCCGATTTCATATCATTATTTATTTAGCAAAACTGTCATATGAAATGAGTCCCTTTTAGTTTTTTATTGGTATCAATATTGTATTGTTCAAAAAGGTTCGAAAACAAAATGAAAAACATTATGAAAACCTTTTTGATAAACCCATTTTGATCATAATAATACAAATAATCAATCTTTTATCATTGCGATAAAGCGATCGCAAGATCGCATATCGCAATGACATAGGGAGCATAAGTTAATGGCCCATTGGTTTTCGCCGATGCGATATCGCTATCGGCTATCGGCAATGTTCTATGCATGTTCTTAAAGCACCCCAGGCCATTCACCCCGATGCAATGTGATTTCGCTATCGGCAATCGGCGGTATGCTATCCATATGTTCATAGAGCACCCATATTCCCTATGCGATGCGGTATCGGTATCGGTGATCGGGGATTTCAAAAAGTGTCAACATAAGGAGTTAAGTTTTCCCCGATGCCCGATTGCGATAAAGCCAAAAGCATAGATTTCAAAAAAGCCGTTAAGACAGAGGGATATTACGATCAATTCATATTAAAATCTCAATCTATCGAACAACGATTTACCTGCGCTTAACCGCCAAAACATCCAAGGCACGCTTAAACGAATCATTCGGCCGATTAATGATATGATGGGCATTTAAAGGATTGGCAGGTTTAAACGGCCATTTAATGTAATAATAAGTCCTGAAATCTTCCCATAGATTGTATTCGCGGCCATTTTAAAAACTAATTCCTCATCACGCATTGATCAATTTATCTTTCTCATATTGGGTTTTCATTGCCAATTCTCTGCGTTACGTTCATTTTCACTTCTGTGTAGAATTCATACAAAGAATAAAACTCAAGCAGAATGGGGAAGAAATCTAAGAAAACCACAGTCGCTTCCATTGCACTAGCCACAGGACAAGCTGTCGCTGATCTAACAAACAAAAAGAAAGGATTGATATCTGATGCTACATGTTCTGGTCTCGGCAGAACTACTTGGCAAAGTACCTACAATCTGATTGAAGTCGAAGAACCTAAAGTGACAACAGTACAAGCTTCTGCAGATTCAACTCGGAAATCTGATGGTACTTTAAAAGACTTGGCTGACTCCTTCCTTCATCGGATAGCAGCTCGGGAGAAAATTCTCCCATATATAGATGTAGTGCAATGGGCAATTGAGGAAATCGCGATCATGGACAGAACCTTCTGCACCAGAGACGGGAGAATTTTCGGGTCATTCAAGGCTGATGATTTAAGGCAAATGTATCATTTGCCTGAGCCAAAGAAGAAGTATAAAAAGGCATTTTTGGATAAATTCCAAAAAGAGAATGAAGTGGAATCCGAACCCATCCGAGATTGGAGACAAAATCCAGCAAAACACAAACATGAATCTTCCGGTAAGTACTCGGTTGATTCCCTATGTTCTCCTTATTGTTATGCTGGAATAATGATGTGTAGATTGTGGGGGTTGCATGACTCTTCTAATTTCACTATAGAAATGGTTCCCTTGATGGAAGCAGTGTGTAACAGTGAAATAATGGATTGGGCCACTATTCTCTTAGATAAAATAGCTACAGCTGTTCTTGAGTTTAGGAATAAGACCCGCGTTACTGAAAGGCTAATTCGCCCATTCTATTACAGTGCCTATATTTTAGATACCTTGTGTTTTAATTCTGAATTTCCTGTGCTCGGCTGGAGGTGGACGCCACAAGACCCCATGCCTATTCACATATACCATCAGAAATTATGGAAATCCTCTTATAAGCACCATTTATACCAAGTCTGCAATGGCTTTATGTTACCTATTCATTATTCTATTTTTGATAAACCTGCTCCCAAGATTTCCTACCAAGCTGGGATTGATTTAACATCAGTAGGAAGATGGTTCGGGGAGGAAAAGTTCACTTATATAAGAGTTTTCGGTAGCCAAGCCGAACCTCACGTCCTTCCTTTGTACATACCTGATAAACTGCTGGCGAGGGAAATAGCTTACCAGATCATTGCTGAGAGTGTTACACAGACTCTCAAGAAAAATAAGAAGCAGGGCTGGCCCTCTTTTCCTTTGAGATGCGGTGTCTATACCTTGCATGATCTCAAACATGCAGAGAAAGAAGCTACAAAGGTGAAATCATTAACGCTAGCAACTCTCCCTAATAGGCAATTTGATCCCAACAAAGTCACCTATACTACACTCGAACAGGCCAAATTGTCAAAATTTGATCATAAAGAAGATATGTTTGATGACCTGTTCTCCTCAGCTGAGTCAATAATGCAGGTTAAGGCATTTGCGAAGATGAAATATCAAGATGAAGGGTTGGTTGAATTTAACAGACTTAGAGAACAGAGGTTGCAAACTCTGCCTCTAGATATATTAGAAACAACCCCAACAACATCGTCAAGCGAGCCTGAACGGCAACAGTCAAAGGAACCTCTGGTTACAACAATAGAACCAGAAAAGCCACAGGAGGAAACTCAGACTACAGAGCAGGAGAAAGTGCGGGAGGAGACCCAGACTAAAGAGCAGCAACAGACCAACATTGAAGTAAATGTAAATACTCATATTGACCCAAAATTGCTCCAGGAATGGCAGCAATTTGATTATATTATTAGTGGTCTGGAATGTTCAAAGGACACCGAAACTTTGAAGGCAGCAGACACACAGGAAACCACTTCACAACAGGTTCTAAGTGGAACCAGCGGCCCACCCATTTCAAAAGAAGTAGAGATAATACCAAAGGACCCCTCCAATCAAATCATTTTGCAGGTAGAAGAGATTCCTCCCTTGGATATCTTCTACAGCCCAAGGCATAAAGCTGTAGTAAAATGACAGAGGAAAAGAAGAAGGACTTATCAACCTCCCCTTTTCCCAGAACAGACGGTCACGGGCAATGTGGTTTGGAAGGAGGAATTTGACCCCTCTGATGACCTGACAAAACTGTCACAATATGCTGGAGCCTATTCCGCAGCAACAATAGATAAGGCATCGGAGGTGAGTCTTTTACTGAAAACAAAAGACCAGGAAATCTTCTTATTACAGGCACAATTAACTGAAGCAAAGCAGAAAGCAGAGCAAGCAGAACAACAATTGTTGACACAACAGCAATTAAACAATCAACTAACTCAACAATTGCAGGCAGAAAAACAAAGGATTGACCATAGTGCAATCCAAAAGCAGAAAGAATTGTCATAGGCCTTGGCGCAATTGAAGGTAGCAAATGAGAAAATGCTGAAATCAAAAGATGCACAAATTGCTCAACTATCAGCACAGCTTGAGAAGACAAAGGGCGTTCCACAAGTAGCTGAATTCAGAGTAGAAGCACTACAGATAAATACTGCATTGATAGCCCAAATTAAGCTTCTTTGTCAACAAATCGCCCAGGCATAGCCACTATGTGAATTAACGGCATCCATAAGTAATAAAGTAGATAAGGCTAGGACGGAATTGGATCAAGCTGAAGAAACAATAGCTGCATTTCTTGACTGGCAAGATACTGATCAAGGACAAGCGGCGAATTTACCAAGAATTTTAGAGTCACATAAAGATATACTCTTTACAGAATGGCAGTCCCAGTTAATGAAAGCAGAGAGAGCAGTTTCAAGATGCAAATCAACTTCAAGCAATTTGGTTGAATTAGTCAATAACACTCTCTACTTATCAAACATGATTTCCCAATGCACACTAGGAAAATTGACAGCGATGAAAACATTGGAGCAATCATGTTATCCAGATCTAGAGGAAAAGGGGAGATTAATTGTTGGAATTAACAGTTTAACGTGGGACACCTATTGGTTCTTCTTGGTAAAACCACACACTCAGAGAGCCGCCCTCAAGTGCCTTACGGATGCAATCGGGTATATTATCCCCGATATTCAGGATGCCACCTATGCCGCCCAGCTCAGCTCTCGCCTCAACAGACCACCCGAAGTGGAGCCGATGCTTGCGATAAGTCAGCTCAGATTTAAAGGCAAACATCCTACTTGATGATTCATGCCGCCGACTGCCAGATTGCTGAGAAAAATATGATCAAAATCAATTGATACCAATTAAGTAGGATTTTAGTTTCGTAGATAGTTAGATTAATTAAGTATTTATAGACCCTTTCATTGTTTTGGAAAGGGTCGTAAAGTTTTGTACTTGACTTAAAGACTGAAGTTGCACTATTGTGCTTCAGCCATATTCTTTTATGAAACTGGACCAGTTATTCTAATTTTGACAAGGAAGCTTTTATGAAAATGTGCACTACTGTCTTTGTTTGAAAGTATTTCTGCGTTGAAGGAAGAATCTCAGATAGCGATTGATATTGGGAGTGTCTAGCAGCTCATATGGTACTATTATCTATGTCTGAATTCATTCTTTTCATATGAATTGTTATTTGATTACCTTTGCTATTATCGCATATATGTATGTGTTTTAACAACATTTCCTTATTCTTTCCACTATTGGATGTTTATGGGATGCCTTTTCTTTGATCATATATGTATCAATAATATATAAAGTGTAGCAATATTGCGCTGATCCCTTTGTTTAACTATTTAAGCAAAGTAATTCTTGAATGAATAAAAGTCCATATTTATTGAATAGAGTCATCTACATGCATGTTTATAAATATAGATCATCAAGCGCTACACTTTAAAAGTAAAATAGTTCCCGGGATTAGTAGTAGTTCTTTTATTTTGCCAATAGATCAAGTTATTCACCTATCATTAGATTAATCAACCAATCATTCATTCCGTTTATCCATTTCTGGGAAACTGGTCCCATTATCCCCAGTCGGAGCCACCATTCCAAATGGAAAAGGAGCTGTACTAAGGTCCGGATCGGGTGGTTATCCCCCAATGTTGATACAACGATTTTCAGGGCATCAACAGAGTGAAAAACATGATTTTTTGAAATGCTAATCGCACTTGTGTTGTTAGATTGGATGGAGATGGGTGTAGGAAATTAAATTTGAACATATTGTAACGTTTGCATCATCTAGAGAAGTTGTGTGCAATAAGATGTAGCAACCACGTATTCTTCTTCTACTGTAGATAAGACAATTGAACTTTGTTTCTTACTGACCCAAGATACTAATTGTGACCCCATATAAAATGCACCTCCACTAGTGCTTTCTCAGTCATCAACATTTCCAGCCCAATCCACATCTGTATATGCCTGAAGGGTGAGATCTGTGTCTTTAGTGATCCGAAGTTGATCGAAGACAAACAATAAGGTATTACAGACTTGTGTGCATGGATGTGCCTATGTTATTTTATGCAATAGATTAATAAGATTGCGAAATACACAAACACTGAAGCAGTTTGAGAAAACACAACAGGAAAAACATATAAACACAACAAGTTTAATAAGGAGCTCACCCAATACTCCTAGGCTACGTCTCTCAGTCCAGCCTTCAATGGTGGCCTCTTTATTATGCTTTCAAAGCAGAGTTTTTACAACAGTGAGCTCAATTTGAGTCTCACTCAATAGATAGATATCAGCAAGACTGTACTTGGATTCCCCAAGTCTCTGTAGTACAAAGACTCTCTTTACTAATTCTCGACCTCCTATGGGTGACAATGGTATGAGTCCAATCTGAGACTCAATACATGATTGGGATTTACAAAGGAGTTCACTTGAACCTCTCAAGCCTTTTCTGGAGTACACAAACTCTCTGCTCTCTCTGTCTTCGTCTTGATGTTGCCTTTTGCTTGTGTAGGTCAGCTCGATTTCTTCTCTTTGTTCTCTACTCTCAGCTTTCTGCTTCTAACTTACTTGCTAACTGCTTCCTTCTTTCTTTTTCATCTCGTGCCTTTAAAGCCAATCTACTTTTTGACTGTTCTTTTCCACTTCCCGGCTTTCTCGTTCCCCTACCTCTGTCCTTTTGAATTCATCTATTCTGCGTCATCACTGTATAATGCCTCACAGGGAGGTGGCCACCTATTTCATAACGAACTGAGTGTCAGTTCTCTTGGATGTTTTTGAGCGACTGTTTTTACCGTTAACTCCAAGAATGCCCATGAACACGATCTTCTGCCAATGCATTGTCCACATCGAACTTAACATCTTATACAACTCTGCCTATTTAACCCGTCGAATCTGATCATCCATCGGATTGCATCTCCACCGTCGATCTAGACCCTCCAAATCCTACGGTTATCATCTATATCGGGTAGATAAGTAGCATGACGTTTACCCGTCTGATATGAGCGGTTTTCTCTCTCTTCTGCTGGAAGCGTGGCACCCATTGTGTGGCATCCGGTAGGACTCGGTTGAAACCGCTTATCGCTCGAAGTCCTTCCGATATTCTGCCGGTTTATGTGGGACCCCGCCTCTGATGAAATCGGTGCGATATCCATTACATTTTATAACTTTTTGGGTCCGGTTGCTTTAGGCTTTTCCTTCTTTGAGGGGTTTTCCCGGCAATATGCGATAAGCGACTTGTCACTAATCGCATATCAGAAATCACCCCCGTTTCTCGAAAAGGCCTCCCATTTTGCTAATTTGCAATAGTGTGCATTACAATGGGCTGATGGTCTACGTGCTTGACCGAGGGTCCTCATTGCTCCGCATTGATCGCAAATTGCAACTGTTTCGAGGATATTTCTGATAAGCTCATTCTTCATCAGACTTTGAAAATTTGGAATGAATTTACGGAGTTCATAAAAACTTAGAGAGTGTTTTAGGATCCAGTTTGGATCATGGCCTTCCCACTGAAAAATCTTTTGGACCACCAAAAGTTGGTTTTTAAGCATCAATCAAGTGAGGGTACAGTTTCCTCGCTTGTCCAATTTCTATCCATTTCGCACTGCTTGGTTTTGAACCTTTGAGTCCAATCCTGAGGTACTCAACATCCCCTCTGCATGTAGTTTTCACCTTCTTGTCCTGAACTGTATCTTCCTGCAATTCATTAAGATATTCAAGCAACAGATCATCAATAGAAGGCAATTGACTCTGCTCTTCGGGATCTTCACTCAATGAATGTTCAAATAGTCTCAAGTTGTCTACATTAACAACTAAGTAGATGTGCATGTAAGCTAGCAAATCAAGGTGAAAATCATTCTCACCAATTTTCTCAAGTATCTTGAAAGGTCTGTACCTTATTGGCTTCAACTTCTTACCTTCACCTTGCATTTTGTCTTTGCTTATATACAGTCAGACTTGGTCACCAACTTGGAAACTATGTTCAATCTGATGCTTATCATGCCTCACCTTGTTCTTGGCTTGTCTCTTTTCTAGTTGTTCTTGTACTTCCTGGTGAATCTCTTGGATTTATTCAATGAACTTGGTTGCCTTATCCACATCACTGTGTCCATCAACCACTATGTCTTTACCAAAGACAAAATCCAAGAGAGACCTAGGTGTGAAACCAAAATAGGTCTCGAAAGGAGATCTTTGTGTAGAAGAATGTTTAACACGGTTGTAAGCATGCCGCAATAACATAAATGTTCATCCCAAAGCTTGGGATGCTTGCTGCAACAGCCTAGATTTTAGTCTCTTTTCTTCCACGGGAAGTGCTGCAATTGTCTCATGCAATTTTTGTTAAGTCATTTGACTCAAAGTGAAGACACCATTACTATAACTTGAAGGAAGACTATTTAATAATATTGCTTTAACATCTTCATCCTCCACCTTGGCACCTGCTTCAGCTAATTGTCTTCTAAGAGACATTAAATTGTTTACATGAGTGTACATAGATGTCTCTTCATTCATTTTCAGTCTAAACAATTGCAATTGTATGGAAAACTTTGCATTGGTAGCTTTTACACCAAATAGCTAAGTCAAATGTTCCCATATTTTGTTAGATGGTTTACTGAGATCTACAAGATGTAATGGTGAATCTGAAGGAGCAAGTCCAATAATGGACTTAGCTTTGTCATCTCTATTTTTCCATTCAATTAACTGTTTAGCATTTGTGAGTGCAACTTTTCAACCATTCACTATACCCAACAAAATTTTCTTCATTAATTGCATTTGAATTTTTACTTTCCATGAAGGGAAATTTGCGCCGCTAAATTTTTCTGAAACATTAAACTCCATGATGAAAGAAGAGAATGAAATACCTTTTAAACTTGAGCACCAATATACACTTATGAAATTAAAGAAAGCTTCGGTTTCTTTGTGAAGG
Source organism: Pinus tabuliformis (assembly GCA_031772625.1). Taxonomy (NCBI): domain Eukaryota; kingdom Viridiplantae; phylum Streptophyta; class Pinopsida; order Pinales; family Pinaceae; genus Pinus; species Pinus tabuliformis. The sequence continues at coordinate 1,335,647,673 of CM062817.1, forward strand.
TGGCATGCCTTAGATGAAGTTCAAACAAGTCAAAACAAAAACAACATTATACAGTGAACTCACAAAAAGAAAACAGTCAATGCTCCACTACTTATTCTAACAACGAACCTCCATCACACCAATCTCCAACACAACCTCCAATCTACACCTCCAACACTTGAAAACCTTTAACATTATCCACCACACACTCAGAAATGAGAGAATCTATCTTCTTATACCCTACGAATGAGTTCCACTGAAAAACTCATCTATGCTTCACGGCTTACATAATATCAGGTAAGTTTGCTTCAAATTTTATACGATAAGAAGATGCATTCTTGACTGGAGCACTATTGTCATGAAGAATGCCAGAAACTCAAATGCACAATGATGGTTCATGTCGCATTCTCTATGGTAGCCTCCACACCATTTGAAATCCTCTCCAAAAAAGGTTTGCCCACACTCCCAAAACGAGCCTAGTGCTCCAATACCATAATAAAGATGGTTGAAAGCACATATATATTTCACACAAAGATTTATGCACTCAACAAACACACATTACATTTAGAAAATACTCTAATACATAGAGTTTCTTAGATGTAACTTATTCCTAACTTAGAAAGAGAGATTGAGAGAATTTCTCAACCATCTCAAACTAACATCTTAAATATAAAATGTAAACATTAACTCCAACATATTTTAACTAGCATAACCATCAAAATTTCTAAAACTTTATCAACAGTAATAAAAAATCATTTTCACAAATTAATGAATGTTCATATAATAAACGAAGAAATATCAAAAAATTCTACAAGTGTCTTTTATTTCTACAAATTCGTTGTATTTTTTTAAGTTGCCTAAAATATCTAAACAATTTTAATTTTAATATATTTTGTACATTTCGTCGTCTTCTTAATCCATCCTAGGGGCTTTAGTTTGAATAGTGTCTGAATTAAAATAGGGAAAGTATTTATTTCCTTGGGTTTACTTTGCTAAAATATTATTTAAATATTTATTATAATTCTATGTTTTATATTTTTAAAAGTATGATAGATGTTGTAATTTAATCTTAACCTCTTAATTACTAATTATAAATAAATAAATGAAGAGTAAATTGAATAAAATCGTAAATGTAATGTAATCTTAATCTTTTAAATCAAGAAAAATAAAATAATATAATAAATAAAAGTATAAATAACAAAATAAAAATAATTCTATAAAAATAAAACTCAAGGTATTGAGAATTCATAGTATTGAATCGTGGTATTCATATGAAATATAGTCTATTTAAAGGGGTAGTTAAATCAATTTAGATCTATCTCTTGAGATGCAAATTTCTTTTAGAGTGAAAAAATATTTGATCCCTCTGACACTTAGTAGATCCTAAATTAAGATAAATATAAATTGGTTATATTAAACAAGTATATCTATATATATATATATATATATATATATATATATATATTCTTATAAAATTATCCAACGCTTAAGAACTTGAGGGTAAGGAATTATTTTTAAAATGGTCATTTGAAATTAGGAACATTAAAAATATATTTAGTTTGTTATAAATTAATTTTAGAAAATCTCAAATAAATGGATAAATTAGTAATTTTATTGTATCATTACCTTTTGTAAAAGTAGTTGTTTCTTTCTAGTTGTTTGAATGACCGGTCTCTCTATTTAGCTTGTTTCCATTATTTGATTCTTCGTCTTGTCCTAATGATGAACCACACACGCTGGTTCAACGCATACCTTTTGTAAAATGTAGTTGTTTCTTTCTAGTTGTTTGAATGACCAGTCTCTTTATTTAACTTGTTTCCATGATTTGATTCTTCATCTTGTCCTAATGATGAACCACACATGCTGGTTCGAAATGCGTCGACAAATGAACTTCTATGTGATTATCTCTGAAAACATGTCTCAAAAAGTTTATTATTATAGATAATAAATTAAACCATATCTTCATCGATGAGGTTTTCTTTATTATAGGAAAAACATTAGCCTAGGTTAAGATATTATGAGAATTGTGGTGAACAAAATTATTTTCAAATATTTTCAATTAAATATTTTTAAATGGTAATCTATATATTTTGATTTGTAATTTCTAAAAGTGAATTTATCTATTTATTATTTTTATGGTTATATCTTCTTTTGCCTCATTTATCACTAGATGCATTTGTTGCCTAGGACAACATCCATTTTCCCTATGCCGGAAAAATATTTTTCAAATTCAATACCCGAACTTGTGTCATGAAAATCACGTATAGATGCAGTGACTCCCAAAAGAACTGATGTATGGATTAAGTTATATTTTTTTTTGTCGATCAAAAATCTTCTCTTAATTCATCTAGAGATTACAACATGGTTGTCAAGATTTCACTATTCATCCAACCTCACTCCAACTAGATTTGTTGGCTATAAAAATGCAGAAGAACTAATTACAAAGTGTCAAAATCTACCGAGGACTCAAAATACCCCTAAGATGAAGACACAAACAACATACACTAATAAGTGGGAGGATTTACCAGTGCTCAAGTATTTGATTCATTACCTAGATAATCTAGAGTCTAAGCTTGTCATGGATGTGAAATTCTATGTGACTTCGTCTCCCTTCCCGATGCTCCATTCACTCAACATTCTCCTCTAACGAAACCAAATGATCAGGGATTCTCCTCTAATGAAACCAAATGATCAAGCCTATTCCACTCATTTTGTTGCATATCATTCATGGATTCTATGACCTAATTAGAGTGATCAAGGAGAACTTTGCCCAATTATTCCAAGAGATTAGTGATGATTAAATTATATTGGAAAATTGATATTTTTCAAACCCACCTGCAAAAACTTGTGCCCTAATGACTCTAATGACTCGAAACATAATGACTCTAATGACTCGAAAAATATTATAGTGATATAAATATACACCTTGCATAACCCACATACCACATACGTGTCATTAACATTCATATTGTTCTTTTCCAAAATTCTACCAAATTAAATATGTTATTCTCATGCTTTTAATCACTCCCACATATTTAGGAAACCATCTTTTCCATGTTCAGCTCCACTTATCTCGTATTCCTATAGCTACTATTAGAGGAGTCGTCTTTTAGTTTCGTAAGAAGGAATGATTAGAAGGAAGGATTTAAAAGAACATTTCCTTTAATGTTGGAAGCCAAGATCAGGTGATCGTGTAATTAGTTTTGCATCTTTATTATCAATAAAGAAATTTATGTTTCGTCCTAATTCTCTTTTCATGATTTATGTTTCGTCCTAATTCTCTTTTGATATTTCATGATTATAATATTTGATTGAATTTCTTATGGACTATATATATTATACGTCATGACTTCACTTTTCTACTTTCTAGTTCCTTATTTGTGTTACAGATTCAAATTTTATTAATTTTTTTATTGGTGTCACATAATTAAATTTAAAAATTTAATGTGTGAATGCCCACTAATTTTTTTTAAGAATTTTTAAAATATATTTAATTTTAGAAAAACTAATTATATCAACTATTATAAACTTTTTAATATTTATGATTTTTATCGAAATTTGAGCTTCTTAAGAGTTAAGTAAAATCAAAGTTGGTAAATAATATGTTTTTTATAGTTAATAATAATATTTTTGTTACAATAGTTAACAACAATATTTTTGTTATATATTTATTAATGATAGATATAAATGAAGTCTTCACTATATTAACTACATTAATATTTTTAATATAATTGTACTAATATAATAATATTAAATATATAACACTAATTTAATGAATCCAATTTTTTTTCATTCAAAATCAAATTATATAATTTTTCATCGAAAATTTTATCATTTAAATCATATTTATAACTATAAAAGAAATTCATCTCTCTGGCGCAAATTTAAGAGGTTACAATTATAATTTATGACTTAAAAAAAATCAACTATCCGAAAGAGAAAAAATCAACACCTTAAAATATCCTCTACAGATTTTCCAAAATACATAAAGTAGGTTAAAATGTAAAATGTATTTTACAGAAGTAAGGATCACGCCATCACGCGAGTCGCTTTTGTTACCTTAAAAGTGCATGGATTAGGCACTCGAACAATGCGCGCCTTGTAATCGCTTGCAACATTTTCATCCTCTTCCTCTATTAAAAGGGTGATACGTTAACACAACTAGTACGATAAAAATTGTTTATCCTAATTGAGGTGTTCTCGTCTGCTTTTTTTTTATTATTATTAAGTGAGTGGCATGATTTTTTTTGGGTGACATCTTCTATTTTATTTTATTAATTGTATTGTTATAAAAAATAAATATGGTATTTGTTTTTTTAATTCTTTAAATCCTGTAAAATTATAATTTTCTTATTTTTAATTAAATTTAAAATAAATTAATTTTTTTTAAAATATAATTAAACAAATTATACTATTATAATAAAATAGTATTTACTCTTCACTTTTTGTTTTTTAAAAACAAATCACACATAACTAAATTTCATTTGATATCATTAAATACACAAAAATTTATTTGGCATCTTCTTCCTCGCTCAAAAGTTTGGGGTTCTCAACACCCTTGCTACTCGTGCCTTAAGGATCTCTGATGATAAGAGCTTCGAGGAGGAGAAATCCCATCTCCTTAATGTCTTTGTTGAGAATGGTTATAGTAGGCACTTGGGTCAGAGGGCTTTCCTCAAAGCAGCTAAGAATTCGGTGGCTAAAAGAGATAAGAAGGAGAGGATTCCTGGTGTCCATCTTCCGTTTGTTCAGGGGACTACGGATAGAATTGTGAGGATTCTTAAGAAGCATAATGTCCCCTCGACCTTTAGACCTTTCAACACCATTTGCAAGTCCCTCAGATCTGTGAAGGATCCTATCAACCCCAAGGACATGAAAGGGGTTTATATTATTCCTTGTTCATGTGGGACTCCCTATATTGGTGAGACTGGTCGTTCCATTAATCAAAGGATTAGTGAGCATGCAGCTGACCTCAAGCATAGAAGAGCCAAGTCTTCTGCTTTAGCAGAGCATGTGGAGAAAACCAATCATCATGTCTGCATAGAGGAGGCTAGTGTGATTGCTAGAATGTCCCATTTCCATCACCAGAAATTTAGGGAAGCGCTTAAGATCGAAAAAAGGCCAAACAATCTCAATAGAGAGGATGGCTGGGAGATCAATAGTTGCTAGACTCCAACCCTCTCCTCCTAGTCGTGGTCTTCCTGCCTTCTCTTCCCATTGGTTTTTTTTGTCTTTTTTCTTTTTTTTTTCCTATGGTCTTCTAAGATTGATTTTTTTTTTTTTTGTGGCCTTTGTTCCTTGAGGTTCATATAGTCTGAGGTATTGTGGTAGCCCTTTTTTATACTTATAACATAAAGATTTTAAGCTTGAAATTATTCCTTGATTATTTTAACCTTTTATTTTGAATATTAAATTTTATTTTATTTATTTATTTATTCATTTTTTTTCATAAAGATTTTAAGCTTGAAATTATTCCTTGATTATTTTAACCTTTTATTTTGAATATTAATTTTATTGTATTTTTTAACTCTTAAATTACTCTAATTTTTATATTTAACTAACTTTTATATATAACCATTGAATTAATATTAATTTGTTTTTAATATTATAACTTACTATTTATATATTACCCTAATATTTATATCTTTTATAATTAACTACTCTAAATATGTAGATTTAATAACTTGAATAGCATACTATTTATTTAAATTAATTAAGTTTATATTTTATTTATATTTTATATTTATAATATCATAATTACTCTATTACTCTATCATTTATATATTGGTTTAACTTCTATATTTAACTATTATTTAAAATTGATTTAGTTTATAATTATTTTAATATTTATTATTAGATGGAATAGTCCCTTTGACTTATATATCTAGATATTTATGTGTTTTTATATATTTAATAATTTTTATATTTAACTATTAATTACTCTAATATTTTAGATATATCAACTTTGATAACTAACTATTTATGTAAATTAATTTAGGTTATAATTTATTTTTGAGATATATTTATAAGTGTTTTAAAAAGGGTCCATTTACTTTTAAAAGAATTTAACTACCCAAGTTAATTTTTATTTAAATAATGGTTATTCCCCTAATCCTATCAAATCTAGTCATTGTCAATATAGCCGTTACTTGGTCTTAGCCGTTGGGGTTTCTGCTCTATCTATTTAACATGCAAAGCCTGATCTGATCATTCAACTTGTCCTGACGATGAACCACACTTGTTGGTTCAAAACCTGTTGACAAATGAAATATCTTGTGATTTATGCCGAAATATCCCTCTTAAACCTAATATGGATCACAGAAGCCTCAATTCAACAACTTTTATCTTCTTATCCAATATAAATTAATTATCATAAATCATGGCATATCAATTAATTATCACAAATTATGATATAAAATTTTATCTCATTATAATAAAAAATCATTTTTCAGAAATTATTGAATGTTGATATAGTAAACGCAAAAACACTCTATCAATACACACATTCTTCGCATCGAAAAACCATCTTTTATTTTTACAAATTCGTTGTCATTATTTTTACTTGCCTAAAATATCTTAAGAATTTTAATATCTTTTGTAGATGTCATTGTCTTCTTAATCCATTTCTTTAGCTTGATTTGTGTCTGAATTAAAATAGGGAAAGTATTTATTTCTTTGTAGATTTGGCTGGGGTTTACTTTGTTAAAATATTATTTAAATAAGTGTTTTAAAAATTTTATTATAATTTTACGTTTAATATTTTTAATTTTATCCAGCGACATTTTCAAGTCCAATATGCTAGATGTTGTACCTTAATGTTTATAAATAATAAATTATATTAAATGATTAATGTAATTAAATTTTTTTTAATTAGGTAAAATAAAATCATAAAAATAAAAACAAAAATAAAATTAATTTTATAAAATAGAAATATTTATGGTATGATTTGTGATATTTATGTGGAATATAGTCTATTTAAAACAGAAAATTAAACTAACCTAGATCCATCTTAACTCAAGAAGTTCCAAAAGAGATCAAATCTCGAGATACAAACCTTTTTTAGAGTGAAAATAGATTTGGTTTTTCTTGATGCTCAATTGATTCAAAATATTATAAATTATATATAAAATTATAAAACATTTAAAAACATGAGAATAAGAAATTATATTTAAGGTGATCATTTAAAAACTTGAGGGTAAGAAATTATATTTAAGGTGATCATTTGAAATTAAAAAAATTAAAAATTATTTTTAAAATGCCAAATAAGGTAGTAATTTTATTACTATATATAGAGGAAATAGATTAACCTGAGTGAAGATATTGCGAGAATGGTGGAGGAGAAAATTACTTTTAAATATTTTTAGCTAGATAATTTCTAAATTGTTATATATATATATATATATATATATATATGAATTCATTTATTTTTTTATTTTATGATTATATTTTCTTACCTTATTTATCAATAGATTTATTTGTTGGTTAGGGCAGCATCCCTTTTCCCTATGTAAAAAAATAAATCAAATTTAATAAAAGAGTTTACCACATGGTTGTCTAGATTTCACAATTCATCCGACCTCACTCCTACTAGATTTGTTGGCCAAAAAGAAAGCACAAAAACTAGTTACGAAGTGACAAAATCAACTTAAGACATAGAAACTAAAATACCAAAACGTCCAAAATACCACTAAGATGAACATATAAGCAACAAACATTAAGACATAGGAGGATTTGGCAGTGCTAGAGTATTTTATTCATTAACTAGATAATCTAGAGCCTTAATTTCGCCATGGACGTGAAATTCTACATGAGTTAGTCTTCGTTCCAAGTGCTCCATTCATCCAGACATTCTCCTTTGGCCCTGTTGAAGTCAAAACCCAATGATCTTGCATACTCCATTGATTTTGTTGCAAATCATTCATGAAGTATACAACCTGATTATGGTCATCATGGAAATTCTATCCCAATTGTTCTAAGAGATGGGTGAAAATTAAATTATATTGAAAACATATAAAAATTAATGTTTTCCATGCAAGGTTTACTGGCTACACCGGAAACCCACCTACAAGAGCCTATGCCATAATAACTCAAAAAACATTATGGTGATATAAATATACACCTTGAATGGCCCTCATAGGTGTCATTAGTATTCACATATGTACTTTTTCAAAATTATACCAAATTATGTATGTTATTCTTGTTCTTTTAAGTACTCTTGTATCTTTAGGAAACCCTTGTTTCCATGTTGTGATGTCAAGCTCCACTTATCTCACATCCATATAGCTACTATTAGAGGAGGGTACCTTTAGTTTCCCAAGAAGAAATCATAAGAAGGAAGGATCTAAAGGAAAATTTCATTTAGTGTTTGAAGCCAAGATCAAGTGATCGTGTAACTACCTCTGTGACGTTGTTATCAATAAAGAAGCTCATGTTTCATCTTATTGTCTTTATTTAATTATTATAATATTTCGGTGAATTTATTTTGGACTAAATTGTGATATATATAGATGTACACCATGAGTTCACCATTCTAATTTTTGGCTTATTGCTTGTGTTATAGGTTCACATCTCTTGTGCAAGAATGAGCATTTGGACCTTGACAATTGACATCATACATAGGACTCACATATAGTTTCTCATCCCCTTCTTTTTGAATTTATTGCAAGTAGTATGATTTTTTAATTTTCCTTTGTTGATTATTTAATTCTTATATGTTAGGTCTACCAAACCCTAGCCTCATGAATTTCATCCCACAACATAACTGATGAGTCCCCTAGGTAAGTTACTATTTAAGTATATTTCCTAAGTGCTATATCCTTGACATGGGTGATCAATGAGTTTATTGTTTTGTTTTTGAGTCTCTTGATATGTTCTTGTATCTGTCCTTCTTGCTCAATCTTTTGGATCAAAGATTTTATTCTATTTTTTCTATTTTTGCATAGATATGTATTAGAGGAAATTCCAACTTGAAAATGGTGTGGTAATGAAAAATAATAAAATAGTAGTAAAAAAATAAAATAAAAGTTATGAATTTTGGAGGGGAAAAGAAGAAAACTATTTTTTTAATTGTATTTTTGGCTTATCTTCTTAGGTTTACTCAAATTTTAAGTGTAGATGCTTGTTGGATGAAAAATTAAATTCCACATCCAACAGTACGCATTGTACATACTTTTGAGAAGACCCACAATGATAAAAATTGAAGATACGTTAAAAGAAAAAAAAATTGAACATATTTTTTTAATACATTTTTAATTTTTATCAATTTGACTCTTCTCATAAGTATGCATGGTGGGTATTTTTTGATGTGGAATTTAATTCCACTTTCAATTAGTGTCTACACTTTAAAGTTGAACAAACCTATAGGGAGATAAGCCAAAAATACAGTTAAAAAAATATAGTTATCCTTATTTTCCCTCCAAAATATTTACATGTGCCTCTTTTTAAATTTAAGGGATTTTGATTGGTTTATATATGACATGGAAATTACATGAAAATTTCATGGACATTTTTAGGTTCAAATTTCCACTAATGTAGGTTTCTTTCGTAGCAGTCATATATATAGGCTAGTTGTTAGTGCAAAAGTTGCATATATGTGGGTTTCTTTGGCAACATTTGTGCATGCATTAATTTTGTTCGAAAAATATATCATGTATCCTTTTGATATTGGTCAATTTTCCACTCTTGTTTCTACTTATGTGGCTTGAAATGGTCTATTTATGGACCATATTGTTGGTCTAATTTTGAGATTTCTAGAATTGACAAGGATAGGTAGTTTCTTATAACTTTATATGTTCTTGAGGGTAGTTTGTGATTACCTTTTACTAATTGTGGCTTCTGACTTTTCTAGTTTCTTCAATGTTTATAAGTGCATTTTCACACTTGTAGTTTTTGCATCTTGCTGCCTCTTTGAAATCTTGTTCTCACTTCTATTCCATACAAGTTCATAAGCGCATTTTGGCAACTTATATCATATCTATTACAATATAATAGCTTGAATGTTTCATGGTGTGACTCATTTTGTTCCTTTGTTGACTTTGATCTATATTAACAAAGTTACCAACTTAACAAGAACTATATTGAATTCTTAGTTTTTTCTAGGTCGCATGAAATCATGATGATGTTTGGAAAGTGTTGATGCAACATCAACTTTTTTATTTGGAGAATCATATTTTTGACACTTTAAATTTTCTTATGTATTAAGTATGAAAATATTTGCTTTTTAAATGTTGGTGATTTTGATGACGATTTTGAAAAGTGTCAATGCAACATCAACCCTTTTTTTTGGGGGGGGGGTGTATTTTTGACAGTTTAATTTTTCTTATGTAGTAAGAATGAACATATTTTTTAAAATGTTTTTGACTTTTAAAAGCATTGACGTAACGTCAAACTTTTCCTTTGAGTACATATTTTTGACACTTTAAATTTCTCATGTCTTAAATATGTGCATTTTTTTTAAATGTTCATTATTTAACCATTTTTCAAGTTGTCTTCTTCTTCTTTTTGCTCTTTTTCTTCTTGAGGTGTTTGCTTTTTTTTTCTTTGCAATGTTTTTGTGTAATGAAATTTTCAATTTTTTTATAAAACTATTAAAAAAAGAGGTAAAAATAAGAAGCTTATATTTTGGAGCTATGATTTTTTATATATTTATGTATCATTTATTAATATTTCAATACACATAAAATAATTCTTACTAAAAATACAACAATTTTAAACACTTGACAAAAAAATGCACATTTTGCATATAGATATAATTAAAAAATTACAATTCTTGATGGGGTTGAGTATCTGTAACACATCAGGGATGAAAGGGGCCTCGTAATCCTCCTCAACTTGGAATAATGTTTAATGAGGTATGTCGAACGCACATTCTATGGAAATCGTACAAAAATTATTCTAGAGAATAGGGGGATTATATGGTTATGCATGGCCTATGGGATGACTTTATCAAGCTTGAGTATGTGAGTTAAGGTGCTGGGTGTTGTTTAAAGTTTGGTAGTGCAGGGTGGCATTCGAGTCTATGCCAACACTGACTCCTTAAGTTGTGATTTGGGGAAAAATTCATGCCAGCGCCTGGAACGATGGAAACTTCATCTCTTTGGTTCACTTTTAAGTGCATTTGGGATCTAGGCAATTGGTGCTTCCCCTAGTTCGTCTTCTGCATCTTCATTGTTTTTTTGAGGTGGTAGAGGTAGGGCTTTGGAGAAGGGGAATAATATTTGGGAAGCATGTTTGTCCTCAGCCCTCCTATAAATTTATTGGGCCTTGTTCCTTAGCTAGTTTATGTTTTCCTTCACTATTGGTTCACTTTCATTGTTGCTAATATTGTAGGTCTATTATTGGGAATTATAAGTGTTTTTCATTATAAACTATGGAGGGATAGGGGGAGGAATACACATGGTTTACTGGTGATCTAGGCACTAGAGGAGGGGACTCGGCTTGCTGGTGGGCCTCCTGAACTCATTCTTGACTTTTCATATTACTTCTTTCTTACTGGAAGAACATGTGCATTGTGTTTTTAGTACTCTCTTGTCTCCAAGCACCAATCTAGACAATCCAGCTCCAGTTATATCTTCAAACCAAGGATGATTGTTAGTTACATACAGATCCAAGGGGTTTTTTAGTCTCATTGGGCTATCTCTATGTGGTTTTCTAGTTTGCCTTGTCTTTTGATAATGTGGTTCGGCTACTATCTCCTAGCCAACAAATCTATTACGAATGAGGCTAAAAGACTTTATCAATCAAATAATCACTATGTATATATGATTTGAATTAATAGAAATTTTTTATTCACAGAAGAAAAAAAAAAGTAATTAAAATTTTATACATCTGTGGACCCTTTTCACTAAATATGACATGTAAAATAAACAATTTTTATGAAAAAAATTAACAAGAAAAAGCTAAATAATAGAAATTTTTATGAATTCTGTGTCCAAGGATAATAATAATCTTTGAAATTTTCTCAATAATTATGATTCACATAAATTTTAAGTAAAACCCATGAAATAAATAAAGAAAATATTGAATTAAAAATTATAAACAATTTTAATAAAAAAAATTAATAATAATAATAATAATAATAATAATAATAATAATAAATGTTTAAAATAAAAATTTATAAATAAAAAACAAAAAAAAGAAAACAAAACCAAAATGTTGCAAGCAAGGTGGCTAGAGTAGGCTACTGCTCTAGGTGTTGTGTCAGTGACCCTTTTGCACGAGCTGAGCATTTCTATACTATATTTTAAAAATATTTATTTTTTTTAAATAATTTTTTTAATTCCTTTTATTTTTTAAGATATATTGGTTTAATCTTATTTAATACTTGTAAAATTGATTTTACAAATTTTCTATTCACTTTATATATATCGATATGAATTTTTTTTTAGTTAGTTTTTTTTATTTTTTAATCTTTTTTTTTCTACGTAAAGGCTAAATCTATTAAAAAGAGAAAAATATTTACAGAGAGGTTAAGACATCAGAGGAGGCTGAAGCCATCCAACAACTAGATACCTTGATAGACATATACCCCTGTGACAACAATCCCGGGATTGAGAAAACTTAAAACATGTTTTCCAGAGCCCTTACAGAAAAAAGTGCGAACCAAAGTGGTGAACATCACTACATAACAGTGAAGGACTATGGCTTTACTGATAACCGTTCTGCCCTGATAGCCATATACAAAATTTAGCAAAAAAAATGGCTTTCTGAGCCATGACCTGATACAAAGCATTAGACTATAATGGTTGATAGCGATACTCAGCCAGGACCTAATACAGAACAGAATTGACATAATCCAGAGAAGCATAGCAAAATGATATAAAGACCAAAAGGGAAACTGCCATCAGTAGGTGCGGTACCGTAAAAATCAAGCATGTTTCAGAGATTTCGGAGCATCCTTTTCCACTCGGCAAGGAGAGCCCATCCACATGTCAACGACATTTTCCCCATCTCCCATGTCGTCGCCACCTAGAGGACCTACCAAATTCAGATTGCCGTCAGAAGGGTGCGCCGAATCAACCGCAGGCAAATTGCGCTGAGCAGAATCAACTAGAGGCTGAGGTACCTCAGGCACATTCCCCGCTTCCTGCAAATCATCACAATTAAACACAGTTCCTACCACATCTCCCTGAAGCACACTGTCGTCCTGAGACTGCGACGGTGAGGTATGAACAGAGCTGCTGGGCTTATCTTCTTCCTCAGCCAAAATAACCGTAATGCTGGCTGAGAGAATTGGTTTATTGAGCCGACTGTGAAATTTGAAACGGGTGGTTTGAAAAGAGTTGTGCGGGAAGGGCTTGCCATGATCAGAGGATGGGGAAGCCGAAGCCAGTAGAATGATATTCTGGGGAGCAGGCTAAGAGTGACCACGATTACCACTATTGCCTCCACGGCGAGAAACACCACGGCATCGCACCATCTTCAGAAAGACAGAGAGACCTGAGAAGGGGACTAAACAAGACCAGACAGAATACGGCCAAGAGTGGGCGAACTAGGTAAAGAACAGAGTCCGGATAAGCCCCCAAGCTGCCAGAGCAAAATAGGGATGCGGGAAAAATGGCAGACGGATATGGAAGGACCCGATGAGAGCGATAGCCAGAACCAGAAACCGAGCCACGAATAAAACAGCCTATGCCAGATCTCGAACAGGGCACGCATTCATCATCGAATGCTTAACGATCAGCCTGTACCTCAACACATTCATAACAATCGCGGGGAGGTTGTGGGGGCCGTGCCATATCGGCAGGTGCGAAGCCAGCTGCCGGCGGAGAGTTAACCCGCCTTAAATGCACCTCGGGAGCACCCGCATCTGGGTTTTTATTTTTTAACTTTTATTTGTTAAGCAATTTTTTTTTAATTAATTATTTCTCTTATCATTTTCTAATAAAATATGTTTATTTATTTATTTTTATTTCGTTTCCTATTTTAGTTTTTGGTGAGATAATGTTTTCTTTTTACCTTTTTGTTTTTAAATTTTTTTGGTTTGTAAATTTTTGACAACCGGCTAGCTCATCCTGCTACAGAGGCGTGGAAGTATTTTAAAGAAATCACCGAAGATAAAATCATCGCATAATTGACCTGAGACACTGAAAAGCAGGTTGACAGAAAAGTGGTGGACCTCATAATTGGTAATGTCTACCATTTTTTAAAATATTTTTGTAGGGTTTCATTAAATTCTACAACAAATTGAAATAATTTTTTGGATGTGAGGTTGGTGGCAATCTTCCCTTGTCTGGATTCAGAGTAGGATCGTCGAACACACAATTTATCTGTAAAGATATATGGATTTTCTAAAATCCATTAGGTAGGTAGGTTGAAATATATTTTTATAGACGTAAGGATAACGCCATCACGGGACTCGCTTTTGTTATTCGACACTCGAACGTCTCATCCTTTGCCTTTATTAAAGGCTGATACGTTAACGTAATAGTACGATAAAAATTGCTTGTCTTGCTTGTCCTAATTGACGTGTTCTCGTCTGCTTTCTTAGTTTTAAGTCAGTGACATGATTTTGCTGTTTTTACTACTATTTTATTATTTTAATTTTATTGTTATAAAAAATAAATATAATGTTTTTTTTTTAAATCATATAAAGTTCACACATGTAAAAAATAAAATTTTTCGAATTTCTAATTAAATTTCTAATTAAATTTGGAATGAAATTACATTTGTTAAATATAATTAAACAAATTACACTATTATAATAAAAATAGGTTACTTCTCATATTTTGTTTATTAAAAATAAATCACATATAATTGAACATTTCGTATCATAAAATACACAAAATTGTATTTAGCATCAATTTCGCCATCTTAATTTTTTTTATCTAATCATCCAATATAAATTAACTATCACAAATTATGATATAAAATTTTATCTAATTATAATAAAAAAAATCATTTTCATAAATTATTGAATGTTGATATAATAAACACAAAAACACTACATTAATACACACATTCTATCCCTACCTCAATCCTTGGCATCGAAAAACTATCCTTTACTTTTAGTTTGATTAGTGTCTGAATTAAAATAGAGAAAGTATTTATTTCTTTATAGATTTGGATGATGGTGCATGTGTCCGAATTATAGGGAGCTCAACAAGCTCACTATTAAAGATAAATTTCC
Organism: Pinus tabuliformis; assembly: GCA_031772625.1. Classification (NCBI taxonomy): domain Eukaryota; kingdom Viridiplantae; phylum Streptophyta; class Pinopsida; order Pinales; family Pinaceae; genus Pinus; species Pinus tabuliformis. The sequence continues at coordinate 1,335,662,779 of CM062817.1, forward strand.
CATTTCTGTCATTGATGAATTATTGGATGAATTACATAGAGAAATTTACTTCACCAAGTTGGATATTCGTTCAAGATATCATCAAATCAGAATGAAAATTGGCGACATTATGAAAACATCATTTAGAACTCATGAGGGTCATTATGAATTTTTTTTATGCCTTTGGGCCTTACCAATGCACCTTTTACATTTCAAGATTTGATGAATTCCATTTTCAAACCCTTCCTTAGAAAATTCTTGTTAGCATTTTTTGATGATATACTGATCTACAACAAGTCTTGAAAGGATCATGTTCAACATGTTGACAGGGTGCTCAAACTATTGGAGGAAAAATAATTATATGCAAAAACCTCCAAATGTTTCTTTGGCATACAGGAGGTGGAATATCTGAGTCATATTGTATCTCATGAAGGTGTGAAAGTAGACCCTAGAAAAATTAAAACCATTAAGGAATGGAAAATCCCCACATCCATAAAGCATCTGCAAGGATTTCTTGGGTTGGTAGGGTATTATCGCAACTTTGTTAAGAAATATGGGAAAATAACAACACATCTAACAACATTACTAAAGAAAGATGCATTTTCTTGGACTCTAGAAGCAATGAAGGCTTTTGAATATCTTAAAGAGGCAATGTGCTAAGAAATGGTCTTAGCTATGCCAGACTTCACAAAAACATTTATTGTGGAATGTGATGCCTCAAAAAATGGAATTGGCATTGTTTTAATGCAAGAAGGAAGAACCATTTCTTTTGAAATTCATCCAATCAAAGGAAAGTATTTACACAAAGCTATTTATGAGAAGGAAATTCTGGAAATACTACATGCACTTAAGAAATGGCAACCTTACCTAATGGGAAGACACTTCAAGGTAAAAACAGATCATGATAGTCCTAAATACTTTCTAGAACAAAGATTATCTTCAAAAGAGAAACAAAAATGGGTCACAAAGATGTTGGGTTATGACTTTGAAATCATCTAAAAAAAAGGGAAGCAAAAGTTTATTGCAAATGCACTCTCAAGAAAGGATGAGGATGTGAAAGCATTGCTTTGTGCCATCTTTATCATCCAACTAGATTGGATAAATGAAGCAAGGGATGAATGGAAGAATGATGAAGAAGTGTGGGCACTGATTCAAAAGTTGTAGCAAGATCCCAGTACATCTAATACATGTAGCTGGAAATATGATTCGTTGTGGTACAAAGATCGCTTATACCTTTGTAAGAATTCCCAACTCAAACAAATGATTCTTATAGAATCACACACCTCTCCATTAGGAGCGCACTCAAGATTTTTAAAAACTTGTCATAGGGTCAAGAACGTTTTTTTTGGGATGGCCTTAAATTAGATATTCAAAGGTTTGTGGTAGAATGTTTGGTTTTCCAACAAAATAAAGTTGATACATTAAGACCCTGGGTCTGTTACAACCTTTATCCATTCCCAGTCAATGTTGGGATGAGATTTCAATGGATTTTATCATAGGTTTACCCAAGTCTGAAGGAATGAGTGCCATCATGGTGGTAGTTGATAGAATTACTGAGTATGCACACTCATGTGCATTATCTCATCTATTTAAAGTGAGTATAGTTTCTACTGCATTTATGGAAAAAACTCAAAAGCTACATGGAAACTCAAAGATTATTGTAAGTGAGAGAGATCCCATTTTCACTGGAAATTTTTGGACTGAATTATTTTCTTGTCTCGGTACTCAATTATCTCATAGTTCATCTTATCATCCTCATTCTGATGGGCAATTTCAGATAGTGAAAAAATGTTTCGAAGGATATCTTCGTTTCTTTGTGTCTGATAAACAAACATAATGGGTCAAGTGGTTGCCTCTGGCTAAATGGTGGTATAATACTTCCTTCCATATTGCAGAAAAAATAACCCCATTTATGATATCATCCATCGTCCATCACAACATATTTAAGAGAAAATTCCAAGGTTCAAGCAGTGGAAGATCACATCGAGCATCAACAACAGGTTCTCCAACTCTTAAAGGATAGCCTCACATTGGCACAGAATAGAATGAAACAACAGGAAGATCAATATCACAGCGAAAGAAATTTTGATATAGATTACCAAGTATTTCTACGACTACAACCATACAAACAAATGAACCTCAAGCAATATACGAAGGATAATAAATTATCACAAAAGTATTATGGTTTGTACAATGTGTTGCAAAACATTGGTACTATGGAATACAAATTGGAGCTTCTTGAATCTTCCTAAGTTCACCCAGTTTTCCATGATTCGTGATTAAAGAAGGTTATAGGTGACAAGCTCCTAGTTCAAACAATATTTCCAGAACTTGTCGATGAAGGAAAAATAATATTAGAACCTGAAGTAGACACAGAAACAAGAACTCGACAGCTATGAGATCGATCAATTTTAGAGTATCTCATCAAGTGGAAGAACTTACCCGCTAAATATTCCACATGGGAGGATGAGAGTTTTATACAAAAGCATCGATCACTATTCAAGCCTTGAGGACAACACTTTTTTGAAGGAGAGGGGAATGTTTGGTCCCTATAATACTAGTGATTCCCCCATTATTATTGTCATTGTAGCCCCTTATTTTTATTGTTATGCCCAAGTTGTCCCCACATTGTTATTATTATGCCCCATAGAAGCCCACTATTGTTATTGTTGTGCCCTTATATTATTATTGTTATGTCATCTTTGATTATGTTGTGACCCCTTAGACTCCTATATATAGAAAAGAGGTTTCTTCATTTGAATCATCCAAGAATTGTTCATTTGTGTAATATAAAGGAGGTTGTCCCTTTCAAGAGGCTGATTTTGAAGTCATTTACCTATCTTTTTTTCTATTTTGTCAGTTGGCTACATAACAAGGGGACTGACCCAAAAGTAACTCTAGTGTAAATACATATTAGGAAGTAGAAAGAGAACAAGACATAAAAAAACCAAATGAATAAAAAAAGGGTGCACATGGTGTTTAAAAATTTAAAGGGTATGAAGTTGCGAATATTGTAAATTTCATTTATAACTCATATATGGGAAATGTATGCATGTGCATATTGTTTATTCAATGGGGTTTAGAAATACACTGAATTCACCATGGCCAACAAGGTGTTGGAAGAAGTGAAAAAAGAGCAATAGTAAATCATATGACATGATTTGTTTAAGTGTGGAGTATTTGTTGAGTACCAAACAATTTTGTCCTTGGTTAAAGACAATATAAGATGGTTATTAGACTTCAATGCTATATGATAGACTAAGTATCATAGTCAATATCTTGCTTTATGATTAAGCAGAAGTCATATTCCATTGTTGTCAAAACCTTGTCGAAGTGACAAATTTCATACCAATACTCGAAGTTATGGGTATGATAAAGTTGTAGTATGCATGATTAATTTTATGATAATATTTTGTTGACATTATACTGAAACCACATGACACAAGAACATGATTTTCTAAATAAAAACACTCAAATAATTTACATAAAAAGTTTTTCTGGTTGGAGAAGTTGAACAGGTCCATGAAATTCCTTATTCTACCATTGATAAACTGAGCACGGTCTGATCAACTTACCTAAAGGTAATATAAAAAAGTTAAGGAAAATTTGGCATAATAATAACATGGCTGAAAACATGTGGATGAACTATAGGTCATGCAGGTGATGTTATGGACATCGGTATGGTGTACGAGTTGTACAGATGCTACTATGTACAAACAGTACATATGGTACCAATATGGATACATGTATTGCATGATAATATATGACATGTATAATTTTGTGTGTAATACACACTATGTGTAGGTACACATGAAGACATTGGGTGATTGCCTGATAAGGAAACCAATTCAGAGTGCATACAAAGATAGGACAAAGATGGAAACTAAGGATAAGTATAAGTTGTTTGTGTCAGTGTTGTATGCAAGTGATTATGATTTTGATGTATGAGGATTACAAGTAATCTATAATTGGGGGGTACATATGATTATGATGGTTATGTGTGAACTAACCTGATATGATATTTTATACATATTGATTTGGCAAATGTGCTAGTTGAATTGTTGTATGCAAGGAAACTACAGGAAACAAGTGTTCGACAAGAACATAAAGGCTTGGAAGAATGTAGGGGAAGAACATGCATTCTTCAAATGAGGAATCATATTTATAAAATAGGCAACATAGCCCGTAGTTACTCAAATAGTAGTATTGTATATCAAGTTATGTTATTAACTATGGCAAACAAAGTTGAGTTTTTGCATTTAAAATCTCTCACAAAATTGGTTGAAACCTACGTTACAGGTAACGATGGAAGGAGATGTGCTAGGAGAACTCCTTTATAACCGATATATTTTTATCAGAAGATCTACATCAGATGAAAACACCATGGAGTCTGTAAATTCATAAACAAGTACTTGTGAACGAGGAAATACTGTGGTAAGATGTAGTAATAAATTTAAGCGGGGGAGTATGTAACACCCCTCCATTGTAATATGTAACAATACACCGAGGATGGTGTAAATTTAAGGGGGGGAATGTAACACGCCTCCATTATATGTAAAACTTTGCTAACCTAAGCTAGGAAAATCTTGGTCTGATGTGTAACACGAAAAGTAAATACTTTATTATTAAATAAATAAAATAAATTAATCATTTGGAAAAGCGAGACACTAAGAGATGAGATTATTGCCAAAAATTAGAGCTGATTAAATTTCTCGGTTTCCCGATGATACTCCTTAATTCAACTTCCTTTCCTTCCCAACAAAATTTCATGAAAATTTCTTGAAAATTAAAAGATATCGTACCCAAAGATTGTATCCATTGGACTCCTAGCACAACATCAGCACCACCCATTGGAATAGAAAGCATAGGACTATTCAACACATATTATCCCATGGAAAGCTTGATACTATGGCACTTTCCAGAGAAATTTACAGTTCCTCCATTTACAACCATCACTTGACACTCTGTTGCTGGATATAGGAAGCAACTCAATTCCTTGGATATCTTACAATGAATAAAATTATGGGTACTACCCAAATCAATCAACACTTTTACCTTTTTCTTCTTGATATGCCCTTCTATATTGAGAGTTTGAGGAGTAGTAACTCCTGCCAATGCATTACAAGATATGGTTGGATTCATTTCTTCTTTCTGTAGTGTTGATTCCTAATGTATATCCTCTTCTTTTGAAATTTCTTGTTCCTTTTCTTCATCCTCTTCAAAATCTATGTAAAATAATTTCTTCTCAACACACTTATGAACTTAGCATATTTTCTATCACAACTATAAAAAATCCCCTTTGCTCTTTTTTCTTCCAATTTTTGTGGTGCCAACCTTGTAGGTTATGGAAGGCTAGGGGTAGCAACGCTTCCATCTTTATAGTTGTGAATGGTAGGCTTGTTGCCATAATTTTTCTTTCAATTTTTCTTGCCAACCTGAATGCCTTCTCCAATGAATCAGGTTCCCAAAGGCAAACCTCATGTTGGATATTATCCTTTAAAGTCTATATGAACACATCAATCCTATGCTCCTCTGAAATATTGTTTACCCTTATATTCAATTTTTGGAAGTCCTCAATGTGCTTTACCATTGAACCCTTTTGTTTGAGATTTATCAATTGGCTAAAGAAGGTGTTTCTCTTTGTATCCTCATAATGTGTTATCATTTTTTTTCTAGAATCTTGATATTGAATAGGATGTATCTCTAAAATTTCAGAAATCCAAGGTCTGAAATTACGAATGTGGTAGCCCTATGTGTCCTCTTTCCAACGCCACTAATCTGATCGAAATTGGATTCTCCAAGAACACGTTATGCCAAATCTTCGAAGATGACCTGAATATACACTTTTTCAGTAGAGATAACTTGTACGAAGTGCCATGTGTTACTCTTTCAACCTTCAGACCTGATAACAATGCATAAAAAACTACATACTATCCTTTGTTTGTAACTTCTTAGGAAATTTCAATCGGATACTCAGAGAGAAAGTAATGACGATTTTCCCAAGAACACCTGTTTGCGATGTAATTCGGAATCCCCCAAACCCATAACTTCCTTGGATCTATCTCTTAAACTATAGCAAGACATCCTCTAAAATTTTGGGTCGAGGGTCATCAATATTTCGTTTCAAATGGGTCTTTTTTATAGATTTTGAAACATTATCTAAGAAAAGGTATAGAGAAAATTCCACGATGACCTGTTTCGAGCAACGAAACCCTAGAATCCAAAGCTCTGATACCAAATGTTATGCAACCAACTCACACAATAGAAGAAAAGTTATGTAAACAACTTCAAAATTAGCATCTTTGAGGGGGAAACCTCATTTACATTACACAAATGAACAATTGTTGGATGATTCAAATGAAAAAACCTCCTTTCTATATATAGGAGTCTAAGGGGTCACAATATAATCAATGCTGAAATCACAATAATAATATGATGTCAACAGGATGCCAACATGGTGTTTGATCCTTCCTAATCAACAATATATCATGTTTATCCTATTGTCATCATATCCTGTTGTCATCATATTTCAAGTGCGTGTGCAACATGTCCATTCTAGATTCTTGGTGATATAATAAAATGCACCCTAACATAAAATTCATCTTCCAATAAAAATTAATGGTCTACATATATTGATTGACTCTTCTTCATGTATGCCCCGTATCGGGGATCCAACCTATCCAATCTACCATCACTTCCAAATTAGATAAGGAAGTTGTATGGGAAAATGTGTCCCCTTAACTTTGGGTCAACTCCTCTTGTACAGGAATCACGATCTGCTCCCAATATTTTGTTTAAAAACCTTCTATATGGTGATGCAGGTAAGTATTCCCCCTATGGGCTATGTCCTAGTAGTATGTTGCCCCTCTCCTCAAGTTACCTATTTTTCTCATTGTGTCATGGACAAACACGCATGACTAAGATTGATCCAGATCTTGGGGGGAGGCCCCCAAGATCTAAAAAATTGAAATGGATATTGGGGCGAGGCCCCCAAGATATAAAAAATTGTAATTCAGAAAAGAAAATGAGAGAGCACACAGTAAATAAAACCACAAAGAAACTTTTTATTAAAACAGAGAATAACTGTAAAAGCTACAGTGTAGCGGACAAACTATCCTTTTACAAAATGTTACTTGTTACTTATAGTATTTTTCAGTTACAATACCACGGGTCAATTCCATGGGTGAATTAATACCATGGGTGGATGCCACAATACCATGGGAAAATACCATGGGTGAATGAATACCATGGATGGATGTCACTTACAATGCCATGGGTGGATAAATACCATGGGTGGATTCCCCTTACAATACCATGGGTAAATTCCATATGTAGATGAATAACATGGGTGGATGAATACCATGGGTTGATGCCATTTTCCATTCGGATCATTCCTCCCTCCTTAAGAAGCAATGGTCCCCATTGTGTGAAGTTTCATCCTGTGAAGCCTTCGTTTGTCATGGTTTTGGGTCATCCATAAACCCACACTTCATCGAATTCCATTTGCTAGGCCTCCAAGATCTAAAAAATTGAAATGGAACTTTGGGGTAGGCCCCCAAGATCTGAAAAATTGTAATGATAGAAAGAAAATGAGAGAACACACAGTAAATAAAACCACAAAGAAACTTTTTATTAAAATGAAGAATAAATGTTAAGGCTACATTGTGGTAGACAAATTGTCCTTTTTCAAAACGTGACTTATTACTTATAGTATTTTTCAGTTACAATACCATGGGTCAATTCCATGGGTGGATGAATAACATGGGTGTATGAATAGCCCCAAGAGTTAGCTCAATCGGTCAAATCAAGTGCCTTGCCAATGGGAGGTCACAGGGTCGAATCCTGAAAGCTCTTGGGGTTAGGTCAGTAAATAGGCCAAGGGGTGTTGATGCCCTTCGGGTGGCGTCCACTCAGTGTTTAAAACCTTGAATGTAGTGGCTACCCACTGACCTGGATATCCGTGAACCAGTAAGTCAAAAAAAAAACATGGGTGTATGAATACCATGGGTTGATGTCATTTTCCATTTCGATCATGGATATGGTAAGTAGGTTGAATAGGTTACACAGTGGTTGACATAGTCCACACCATTTCAATATGGTTTGGTCATTGGCCTTTTGAAAATATCCGTAAGAGGTAATCATCCAAATGGCCTGATCTTGGTGACTAAACCGCAACCAAAGTGCTATAGTACTTCACCAACTACCTACACCCATTCTACTATCAATGTACCCACCTACTTTAGAATAACTGAATGTGGTGTGTCCCAAGGGTTTTATTCCAACAAGACACCCTCCTATTCCACCACACTAATAAACAGAACTCAAACAATTATCATGTGCTCAGATAGTCCTGCAACCTCTGATGCTCCCTCCAATCCATCCATCTAGTCCAAACCAACAACTCAGATGCTCAAAGTAATTGAAGCTTTCAACATCACAAACCCTGCATTCAAAATCAAAGGATCCCCATGCATTTCAAAAAAAAAAAGCACTGGAACCTTCCCACATCAGAAATTCCATTTCATTCTATCCCAATTCCAAATTTCTCCCAGGCTACCCTAACCTCTTCATTCCCACACTAACAAATAGAGAACATGAATTTGCAATTACACCATCGAATTCTTGGCAATAAAGCTCGAGAATCCAAACGATACTACTAGAACATGCAACCAATAAAAAGAACCATAAAAAGAAACCCAAAAAAAGGACAACGATTCCCAAGTGAAAGAGTAGAAAATTGCTACCACTGAAGCCTAACACCAATGGTGAAAAGTAGCAAATTCCTCAATCAAAAGTTGTGGGCTTAACATTTTGCTTCTCTAGCCTATGGAGTGTCAGATGCCACCCTCCAGTTGCCTACTAATGTCAAGACATACCACAATTTCAAATCGTTGGCATGGATAACCACAATTCCTCCAAAAATTAGTAGCCCATTGAAAATGGAAGCCCTTCCTTATGTATTTCCATGCTTTCTTACTTATCTCCTTGTTATTTAGAATCTCATGCTTTGCATTCCTTAGTCGATCTTAGATTATCAACCTAGTTACCTATCTAATGCTCTCATGTGATAAGCCTTGCTGGGAAATAAAATCCACCATGCATTTCATTAGGGTCACCTTCTCATTCACTCACATTAATGTGCCCCTTTTCTATCCTTATTGCCCATGCATAACATCTGACACAAAGGTTATAGTTACTTTATTTGAATGAATTACACTTACTAAGGGGATGGTGCCACATCCCTTAGCCTATTTATCTAATGGGGTGGTGGCGATCAACTACCTCCAAACCCTCTCCTCTACTTCCATGTTTGTCACCCCCATCCACCTATATAATTTATTTGATAAATTAAAATTAAAATATTTATTTATATCATAGTAAATTAAATTTATATTTATTTTTTACTTAACTTTTCCCATATTTAAAATTTGATATTTTATGTGTTTTTTTAATTAGTTTAAATAAATATTATAGAGTATATAAATATAATTTAACATATATTACTTATTTTCAAATTTATATTTTAAAATCAAATATTTTTCTAAATTATTTTCTTATTTTCTTAAAGATTATTAAATAAAGATGGTTATCACGAACTCGATTATAGATTTAAAAACAAATATAATTAAAATATAATATAATATTACACAGAAAGTATATGACACTAGTTTAATAAACCCAATTTTATCTCATTGCTATATATTTTTTGGTCAGAAGTTTTATCCTTTAAATCATAATTTTGAGTATAAAAAAGTTCGAACTCTCTGAAAAACTCTGGCCAGGTTAAAATTATAATTTATCGGTTAAAACAAAATCAACTATCAGAAAGAAAAAAATATCAAGACCTTAACCTCCAGGGTCCAACGAATTTAAAAATTCAAGCAGGTAGAAATGCTGCTATAAATCAAAACATTTATTTCACATGAACGGGTCTACCGAAATTCATCCTTCTGTGGTGCAGTCACAGAAAATTCCAAAAAAGGGAAAAGGTTCACAACTTTAATACCATCTATTGGAATCCATTAGATAGAGGAAAAGTTGTACCACTCCTAGAACATTCATTAAGAGTTAGATCGAGAATAAGCTCGATCGAAGATTTGTTGGATTAATATTAAAGCAACCAGTTTATTAATATTTTCATTACTGCACTACTTGGGTAATGTGTAACACCGAGAGGAAAAGTGACATGTTTAATGCCATACGCAAAGTCACCTTTGAACGATGAAAGCACACCTAAACAATGTTGGGGGCAGTTAGCACTGCCCCGGCCCCCGAAGAGTAGATATTGTAATTTAATATTTAACATTTTGAGTAAACCAATTATATTGTAATTTAATATTTAATATTTTGATTAAATTAATTATATATAAATAAATAATAAATAAAATAAAATCATTAATGTAGTGTAAATTGTAAATTTTTTAAACGGGACAAAATAAAAATAATTTTATAAAAAAATAATAATAAAGATAAAAAATTATGATATTCATTTTTAATATTTATGTGGAATATAATATATTTAAAGGGGTGATTAAACTGACCTATATCCATTTTAACCCTAGATGAAGTGCTTAAAGGGATCAAATCTCTTGTGATGCAAATTTCTTTTAGAATGAAATAGACTTTATGTCTCAACACTCACTAAATTGAAAATATAAAAAGTTATATATATATATATATAATTTAAGAATAAGAAATTATATTTAATATGCTCATTTGAAATTAAAAATATTAAAAATAAATTAATTTCTTATAAATTAGTATTAACAAATCAAATAAATGGACATAATAGTAATTTATTATTATAAATAATAAGTTAAACAATAATTTCCTAGACGGGTTTTCCTTTATTATAGGAAAAACATTAACCTCGGTTAAGATATTGTGAGAATAAATTTCCTAGATGAGGTTTTCTTTATTATAGGAAAAACATTAACATAGGTTAAGATATTGTGAGGATTGTGATGGAGAAAATTATTCTTAAATATTCTAAATTATACAATTTTTAAATTGTAATCAACCAAGGAATATATAGGAATATATATAGTTAGTTTGTTTTGTAGTTTCTGAAAGTAAATTTATTTATTTATTCATTTTACGGTTATACATTTTTTTGCCATATTTATCATTAGATGAATTTGTTTGCGCGGGCAACATCCTTTTTCCCTATGCAAAGAAATATTTTTCAAATTCAATACCTGAGTTTGCAACATGGTTGTCTAGATTTCACAGTTCATCCAGCCTCACTCCGAATGGATTTCTTGGCCAAAAAAAAATCACAAAAGCTAGTTACAAAGTGTGAAAGTCTACTAAGGAGTAGAAATTGAAAGTCTAAAATGCCCAAAATACCACTAAGATAAAGATACAAGAAAAAAAATTAAGACATAGGAAGATTTGGTAGTGCTAGAGTATTTGATCCATTACCTAGATAATCTAGAGCCCTAAGTTTTCTATGGATGTGAAATTCTACGTGAGTTAGTCTCCATTCCAAGTGCTCCATTTGCCCAAATGTTATACTCGGGCCCTGCTGAAGTGAAACCAAATGATCTTGCATATTCCATTGACTTTGTTGCAAATCATTCAAAAGTATATGACCTAATTATGTTCATCATGGAGATTTTTTCCTAATTGTTCTAGGAGATGGGTGATGATTAAATTATATTGAGAACATATAAAAATTGATATTTTTCATGCAGCGTTTGTTGAGTACACCAGAAACCCACCTACAAGGGCTTGTGCTATAATAACTCAAAAAAAATTATGGTGATATAAATTTACACCTTGGATGGCCCTCATAGGTGTCATTAATATTCATGTATATACTTTTCCAAAATTCTACTAAGTTATGTATGTTATTCTTGTGCTTTTAAGCACACCCGTATCTCTAAGAAACCCTTGTTTCGATGTTGTGATGTTGAGATCCACTTATCTCACATTTATATAGCTATAATTAGAGGAGGAGACCTTTAGATTCCTAAGATGGAATCATCAGAAGGAAGATTCTATAGGAACATTTCATTTAATGTTGGAATCCAAGATCAGGTGATTATGTAACTACCTTTGTGGCGCTATTATCAATAAAGAAGCTCAAGTTTCATCCTAATTCTCTTGTATATATTTAATTCTTATAATATTTGATTTAATTTCTTTTGGACTAAATCGTCATATATATACTTGTACGCATTGAGTTCACATTTCTACTTTCTGGTTTCTTGCTTGTGTTATAGGTTCACAACTCTTGTGCAAGAATGAGTGTTTGGACCTTGGAAATTGACATCATACGTAGGATTCACCTATAGTTTCTCATCCCTTTCTTTGTGAATTTAATGTAAGTTGTATGATTTTTTAATTTTCCCCTAGCCTCAACCTTTAGTCTCATGGATTTCATCCCACAACATAATTCGTGGCTCCACTATGGAAGTTACTATTTAAGTATATTTCCTAAGGGTTCTATCCTTGATGTGGGTGATCAATGAGTTTAATACATTGTTTTTGAGTCTCTTGATATGTTCTTGGATCTATCCTTCTTGCCTAATATTTTAGATCTAAGATTTTATTTTATTTTTGTGGTTTTACAAAGATATCCATTAGAGGAAATTCCAACCTAAAAGTGGTCTGCTAAGAAAAAATAATAAAATAGTAGTAAAAAATATAAAATAAGAGTTATGAATTTTGTAAGGAAAAGAAGAAAATTGTTTTTTTTTAATTGTATTTTTTGCTTATATCCTTATAGGTTTACTCAAATTTCAAGGGTAGACACTCATTGGATACAAAATTAAATCCCACATCCAACAAGTACATATTGTGCATGTACTTTTGAGAATATCGACATTGATAAAAATTGAAGATATGTTAAAAAAACATGTTGAACACACTTTTTTTAATGTATCTTATATTTTTATCAACTTGTGTCTTTTCATAAGTATGCATGATGGGTATCTGTTGGATGAAAAATTTAATTCCACATCCAATGATTTTCTACACTTGAAATTTGAGTAAACCTATAAGGAGATAAGCCAAAAGTATAATTAAAAGGAAACAATTATCCCTCTTTTCTCTCCAAAAATATTTACATGTACCTCGTTTTATATTTAATGGATTTTGATTGGTTTACATATTATGACATGGAAATTTCATGGACATTTTTAGGTTCAAATTTCCTCTAATGTAGGTTTCTTTCATAGCAGTCACATGTATAGGCTATTTGTTAATGTGAAAGTTACATATATGTGGGTTTCTTTGGCAATGTTTGTGCATGCATGCATTTTATTCAAAAAAAAAAATCACGTATCCTTTGATAGTGGAAAATTTTTGCCTCTTATTTCTACTTGTGTGGATTGGAAAGGTCTATTTATGGTACATATTGTTGGTCTAATTTTGAGATTTCTAGAATTGAAAGTAATTTGTACGTATTTTGTTGGTTTATGTGAAGGGTTTCTTGTACCATCCTACGATTTCTAATTGTGCAAGTGTTCTAGCTTCTAGGTTGGATCTTTGGACTCTAGTTCTTAGGTTTGTATTGTTTTAGGCCAACATGGCAAACTTTTCTTATTGTTTGCGTGGAAGTCTTCAATTTTGATTCATTGTACTCTCACTTATTTTTTACTCAAGTGAAACCTTTTCATATTGCATTGATTTTGATTTGATTGAAATGTAGTCTTCACTTTTTTTTAAATGTTGGTGATTTGCACGACAATTTTAAAAAGTGTCAATGCAACAACTACTTTTTTTTTTTTTGGGGGGGGGGGGGAGCATATTTTTGACAATTTAATTTTTCTTATGTATTAAGAATGAAAATATTGTTTATTTTCATGTTGATTTTGAAAAGCATTGATGCAATATCAAACTTTTCCTTTAGGGGCATATTTTTGACACTTTAAATTTCTCATGTCTTAAGTATGTGCATTATTTTTTAAATATTCATTATTTATCCATTTCTCACGTTTTCTTATTTTTTCTCTTGCTCATTTTCTTCTTGAGGTTTTTGTTTTTGGTTTTACTTTGCAATGTTTCTTTGTAAGGAAATTTTCAATCTTTTTACCTAAAAAAAAAAAAACTAATATTTTGAAGCTATGATATTTTATATATTTATGTATGATTTATTAATATTTCAATACATATAAAATATTTCTAACTAAAAATATAATAATTTTAAACACTTATAAAAAAATGCACATTTTTCATGTAGATACAATTAATAAATTACAGTTCTTGATGGGAGTGAATATCAACAACACATAAGGGACGAAAGGAGCCCCGTAATCCTCCTCCACTTGGAATAATGTTTAATGAGGAATGTTGAACACACATTCAATGGAAAGTGCACAATGATTCTTCTAGAGCATGGGGGGGAATATATGGTTATGCATGGCCTATAGGACGACATTGTCGAGCTTGAGTATGTGAGTTAAGGTGGTGGGAGTTGTTCAAAGATTCATAGTGCAGGGTGGCATTCGGTCTATGTCAACACCTACTCCTCAAGTTGTTGTGTTTTGGGACGAAATTCATTCCAACACCTCGAATGATGGTAACTTCATCTCTCTGGTTCATTTTAAGTGCATTTTAGTCCTAGGCAAGTGGTTCTTCCCCCATTTCATCTTCTTTGTCTTCATTATCTTGCTAGGGTGGTAGAGGCAACACTTTGGAGAAGGGAAAGAATATTTGGGAAGCATGTTTATCCTCAACCCTCTGGTAAAGTTACTAGGCCTTGTTCCTTAGTTAGTTTATGTTTTCCTTCACTATTGGTTCACTTTCATTATTGTTGATATTATAGGTGTCTTATTGGGAATTATAATCATTTTTTGGTTATAAACTATGGAGGGGTAGGGGGAGGAATACACAGTTTTACTGGTGTTCTAGGCACTCGAGGAGGGGTTGGGCTTGTTGGTGGGCCTCCTGATCTCATTCCTGACTTCACAAATTCTTACTTCTTTCTTTCAAATGGTAAATTTAGGAAGCCTAAGGCCTCGAGAAATTTCGTACTTATCTTCCAATTTTCTAGAAAATTGGCACATTTACTTGAGGATTTATATTTTCTCTCACTAATACTAGAGTCCTAGAATGCTCTAGAGTAGAGGGGTTTAGTCCCGAGGCATCATTTCTAGAATGAGTCGCTTTAATTAATTGACACTAAACTTTGGTGCAAACAATTCTTACTGTGGTGGGAAGTCAAAAGGGTGGAAAACACTGGAGGTGGTGTGCAAGGAAGTAAAATTGGGACAATATAGAGGACATGGGATGTTGAATGACATGTAATGGGTATTAGTTGGGGTCAATTCTTACAGTTCTTAGGTTGCATTTGGTTTACGACAACCACAACAACTAGGAGGCTTTGGAGGGGTTAGAGTTTACAATGGAGGGCCTCAGATATTTGGATGAAGTTCGTTAACAATGTTTCCATGCAACATCAGCGCGGTAAGGCTCATCAAGGCATAGGGCCATGTCGCATATGGAAGAAAACTACATGGAATATCGTGATTTGGTGAAAGTGTTGGACCCAAATCCAGCACAATTCCCTAGTAAAATTGAATTAACACCTCCTTTTAATTCATTGGAAACCCATATTCAGCACATCACCCTACTTATGGATCATCTTAGATGTGTTTGATCTCATGATATGAACACATTCATTAGTTTCATGAAAAACATACAACAAAACCAATGACATTTGCACAATAGGATAGCCACTATTCAACATAGACAAAGGCGGATCTCTAAAAAGTTGGAGTGCTTGGAAGGATGATTAGAACATATGTAAGAACATGTGAATTGTGTTTTTAGTACTGCCCCATCTCCAGGCACTGATCTGGACAACCCAGCTCTAGATAGTTCTTTGAAGTAGGGATGATTGTTAGTTACATACAGATCCAATGGGATTTTTAGTCACACTGGGCTATCTTTATGTGGTTTTCTAGTTTGTCTTGTCTTTTGATAATGTGGTTCTACTACTATATTCTAAACAACAAATATTGTAGAAGTGAGGCTGAAAGGCTTTTTTAAATGAAATAATCATGATGTATATAAGATTTGAATTGATAGAAAATTTTGATTTACCAAAAAAAAAGGTTATACATTTTTGAACCTTTTTCACTAAAAATGACTATCACAGAGCCTTTGGCATTAGACGCATATTTTTGTACCTTTTTCATTAATGTCTACTGAGGTGGTGGCAATCAACTGCATCAAAACCCCTCCTCCACTCCCAGATTTGTCACCCCATTCACGTATTTATTTTATTTGCTAAATTTTTTTTGCTCAAGTAAGATTAGGTCCTTCTATTCAACTATATGAAAAAAGTTACATAATATGCATATAAAGGAGCTATCGCCCACATGAAAGTCGAGCCCCACAAAGCCTTTTTTCCCGGGCCGTGGACCCACAAACTGAGTCGAGGGCCCACAAAACATTTCAACGGTACCTCCGTGGAACCAGAACTTCCCATGACCATTCGATCATTCTACAAAGATCTAACAGTCAGGAGGCTATATCGGGTGTCCTTCATGCTCACCCTTTAACCATAAACATGGAACCAAAAAAAGAATGTACCAATTCTAGTAACCATTTTGGGTCCGAATTGGGAGATAACCTTTGGGCTATTTATCCACCCGAAATCCACTGGATCCACGCGACCTTGAAAGGACTGATCAACTTGCATGGAACTTAACAGCACCTTTGGACCCAAAACAACACCACCTAATTGCATTCTGGGTCCGATTGGAATGTTAACAATCTTTCTATTTGTCACACGCAAATCATTGGATTACCATGATTTCATCGACCCGACCACTCTTTAAATAAGCACTCGTCACAAAACATTGGAGGGACATATTTAATGTATAACTGATACATTCGAAGATTAGTCCTCTAAGTATTTTCCCACTCGGAAACCATAGGATTTTACTGTTTTGGGTGCATTTTCCCGCCCGAAGACCAGAGTAAAACTTCATCCTACTCATACTTCTTCCCCGTGTAGACCAAAACTCCTATGTTTTCATCAAGCTTCACCCTGCTTATTTCCCCTGATCTGATAGTATTTCTTGTCTAAGGTCGCATGTCTATGACACTCTTCCTGCAGTCATCCTTGGGGAGTCCCTATCCAGTCATATCTTTTATTTCTTTTGGAACAGTGTACGCCTTCATTTTCCAAAATATCTGCTAATTTTCTGGTTGTTCGTCGCACATGAATGAAGCTAAGGGTTCTCATTGTGCATAGGTGGGATTGAATAAGTTGATAGACTTGTAGTAACCTCCAATGTTTTGACACCTTATCTAGTGCTGAGCCATTGAAAATTTTCTTTAACAAATTGATTATTAGTTTAGAATCAGCTTCAATTATGGTGTTATGTAAGTTGGAGTCTCTTAAGATTTCTAGGCATTGCTCAAGGGCCATGAGATCTACCATATTATTCATGGCCTTCCTCAAATGAATGTGAAAGATGGCTTTTATGAAACCATGTTCATCTCTTATTACTCCTCCATAACCTGCCATGCCAGGGTTTCCTTTTGAGGCTCCATCTATATTTCATTTCCTAAAACCATGAGGGGGAATTTGCCAGAAGTCCTTATCTGCTGTTATATGCCTTACAATCTTGCTTATGCCCTCGGGGAAGAGCCCCTGTAGTCCCAAATGCAGAAGTATCTCCACATCCTAATCTTGAGGTTGGTTCTCAGGGGGGTTTTTTATAAGGGTTCCTACAGTCTGTTTGATCTGTCTTATAATCTGAGCCATGATGCTCTGGGATGAACCAATCTTGTTCTTGAAGATTCTGTTGTTGCGTTCTTTCCAGACATCCCAGATTAGAAATTTGGGAACCAAAGCCCAAGCTTTGTTGATTATTTCATTTTCAAAGAAATGTTTCCTCCAATTCCTCAAAGTACCGATGATGCTGCCAATGTCCCTGTCTGTTTGTCTGAAGATTGATGCCACCCAATTCCACAAGGTGGAGGTGAATGGGCAGAGGTTGAGAAGGTGTTCCATAGTTTCTTCTTATGATTCACATAGCTGGGATCTAGATGGACCAATTACACCTCTCTTCTGAAGGTTTTCCCAAGTTAGAATTTTTTGTGTTGCACCAACCACATGAACAGTTTGATTTTCATCCAGTTCTGGTTCTACCATAGGTCCTTCCATACCATATCAGGGTTTGGAAAGTCAAGCCTAAGGGCTACTCACTTGGCCTCTTTGAGGTTAAAGTTTCCTTCATTGTTCTTACCCCATCTCAGTTGGTTTGAAGATTTTGATGTCATAATTTTTCTATGTTCCAAGATATATGTAAGAGCTTCTACCTAGGCCTTCAACGGAGAGTCATCACTGTAAAGCAGGTCCTTCCATATTATCCATTTTCCATCACTTCTATTCTGATCCCAGAAGTCATTTACCCTGAGTAACCCTTTGTTGTCAGTATCCTTCTTAAGATTGTCAAATTATTCTCTTAACAATTTAGGTTCCTGTTTTCAATTATCTTCCCAAAACCAAGCAAGGTTTCCATCTCTTATTTCCTACAAACTATGTTTTTGAACAATGGCTCTATTCTCCCAAGCTTTTTTCCAAATGTGGGAGCCTTTAATGAGCCCAGACATTCTAATGTGCTCCCTTTCTTGCAAATTGTTTGCATATTCCTATTTCCATACTTTGGCCCAGGGGGAAACTGATTCGTTTAGCCATCTCCACCATAGTTTTTCCCCCATAACTTTGTTGAGGGTTTTAGGGTCATCAAGTCCCAAACCTCCATGTGTCTTAGGTTTACAAATCTTTTCCCAGGCTACCAAATCCCATTTCTTGTTTTCTTCCCCTTTGCCCCAAAGAAAATCTCTTTGGATATTCTTGATGTGTTGCACGACTCCTTTAGGAGCTAGAGGAGCTGAAAACATGAAGATGGGGACAATTTGTAGGATGGCTTTTGTAAGCATTAGCCTTCCTGCTAAATTCAAGGACCTGTTTGTCCATTTCCGGATTTTGTCCTGGAGTTTATTAGTAACAAGCTCCCAAATTGTCTTGCTCAGAGGTTCGTTTGTTAGAGGAACTCCCAAATATTTGGAGGGTAGTAGTTCTCTTTGAAAACCTAGAATTCTGGTGAGATTTTTCTGAATAGCAATATTAGTATTGACAAAGAAAATCTTTGATTTGGTAAGGCTTACGTCAGTACCCACAGCCATAGCAACGTTGTTCAGGATTTGTTTGAAGGCATGAGCATCCTTGACCATAGGTGTACCCTACAGTATGGTGTCATCAACAAATTGTTGATGAGTCAAAGCATCCCCATTGAGGGTGAGTTTTAGACCCTGAATTTTGCCTTCTGCTTTGGCAAATTTGATCGCATTTCCTAGCCCTTCGATCATGAGAATAAAGAGGAAGGGTGAGAGCAGATTGCCTTGTCTAATTCCTCTTGAAGGCTTAAATGGTTTGGATGCTGAGCTTTAGCAGTATTGAAAAAATTGAGGTGGTAACAAGGGCCATTACCCATCTTATCTAGTTATGTTCAAAGCCATATACTATTAGTACTTCCCTGATGTATGCCTAGGTTAGCTTATCATATGCCTTCTATAGGTCAAGTTGTATAATCATACCTACCTACTTATTTCTCTTAAGTGAGTGGACCACCTCGTGAGCTTGAATGATGTTATTTAGAATTTGCCTACCTTCCACATATCTTGTTTTCTCCTCAGACACTAGAGTTGGAAGAAGGGGCATGAGCCTGTTTGCAATTATTTTGGAAATATTTTTGTTTGCCACATTACATAATACTATGGATCTAAATCTATCTAGTTTCATAGCATTTTCCTGCTTAGGAATCAAGGCTGTGAAAGAGGTGTTGAGTGCCTTTAGAACAATTTTGTTTTTCCTTGAGTCCTCCACAACATCAAGGATATCTTGCTTGACTATTTTCCAACATGCTTTGAAGAAGTCAACATTGAAACCATTCGGACCCATTTTGCATCTCTTTGATGACTTCGTTGACCTCCTCTTCATTCACTGGCCTGTTAAGATTATAATTGTCTTCTCTTGTCACAAGCTTAGGAATGTGCTTAGTGAAGTCATTGATGAATTGTGTTCTGTCTATGAGAGGCTCCTCTGCTATGCCTTCGAAATGTTGAACCAGGGCAGCTTCTATTTCTTTATAGGTACTGATCTCCTTTCCTTGAGTATCTTTCAGTTTTAAAATCCTGTTATGAGACCTATGATCCATGGTAGACTTGTGAAAAAACCTTGTATTCCTTTCTCCTTCATTTAACCATTATATCCTCGATTTTTGTTTCTAGAAGATTTCCTCTTACTTTCACAAGTCTTCCCAATCTTGTTGTAGTGAGTCAACTTGTTTCATACCTTCATTAGGTGAAGTCATATGTGATGAGGACCTAGTTAATTTCTTGTAGCTTCCATTCAACTACTATTTTTACTTTGAAGATATTGCCAAACTCATTCTTATTCCAATATTTAAGCTTGAGTTTGATATGTTTCAATCTCTGATACAAAAGGAACATTTTAGTACCCTGAACATGAAAATATTTTGTCCACAATTTTTCAATATTGCTGATGAAGTCAGGATGGGTAAGCCAAATGTTTTCAAACCTGAAAAGTCTGTTCCTCGGAGTTCCTATAAAGGGCGCTTCTAGTTGAATAGGCCAGTGATCCAAGCCTCCAAAAGGTAGGATCGTAGCTGACAAGTAAATGCCTTTGAGCATGAGGTCCTCAGAGATAATGAAACTATATAGTTTAGAGGCCACTTGAGAAGCCCCTCTGCTTCTATTATTCCAGCTAAAGATACCATTATTGGTTTCTGTATCTACTAGCCTCATGTTGTTTATGAAGTTCTGAAATGCTATGGAATCTCTGCCTAGTGATCTGGTCCCACCATTTTTCTCTGAGAGAGACCTGATCATATTAAAGTCCCCTCCCATAATCTAGGGGATACCCGAATGTCTTTCTCTTAATTCCTCCAGTGAGGTTAGAAGCCTGAATTTGTCTTCAAGCTTTTGTGGACCATAGACATTTTTGATCAAATAAACTTCCTTGTCCCCCAAAGGTTGGATGACCATTGATAGGTAGTTCCTGGATGCTTCAGCATCTAGGATTCCAAGTTTCCGAGGGTTCCAAAGAGTGAGAATTCCTCTTGTTGTGTTGTCTGCTTTAACTTCTAGATATTCATACTTAATAAGCCACTTGCTATGTATCTGTCTTATTTTGTCTATAGAACATTTTGTTTCCTGGATGAATACCATATCTGGTTTTTCTTCTTTCATTCTATTGCTGAGATTTCTTTGTTTCCTTTTACTTCCTAGACCCCTAGTATTCCATGTTGTGAGCTTCATCAAGAAAGATTTGTAAATGAGTAACTAGTTAGGTCTTTCATCTTACCTGAGTTGATCATGAGTTTTCCACATTCTATCATCAGCTCATTCTATTTTTTCCTTCCTCTTTTCCTTCCTAGGTTCTTGGGAGCTTGTCCCACTATTGCCTCCATCATTTTAACCCCTCTGTTGTCCTGACTCTCATGGATTCTTTTGACCCCAGAACCCTTTGCCCGAGTTCTCCAAAGGAAGAGTTGTTGTACTCTGTTAAACTCCTATTGAGGTAGCGAATCCACCACTTTGGTAGTTCCCTCCTCCAGGAACTTTTCTAGATCAAGTTGCTCCCTTTCCAGAATTTCCTGCAATTCATGATCCTCGATTCCCACTTTGCTTGGGGTCATCTCTTGGTCCCTGTCTAGTTCCATAGTACTTGGTTGATCCTCCTTTTTTTGGCTTTTTTCAAGTCTATCCTCCATGCTTTCATCCTTTTCCTTCTCTACAGGATTGTCCTCTAGTACTTGGTTCACTCTTTCATGCCCCGCTTCTTCTTCTAATATCTTGAACCTATTATGACTAGGGTACTTTTCCTTGTAGATTTTTTTCTGGTTCTTTCTCCCTCCTTTTCCTCTGCCTCCCACTTTGGTAAAGATTTCAGTCTCTTTCCCTAAGGTTGCTTTGATACTGCTCTCCATTTTATTTATAGGGAAGTCTCTGAAGAGATGCCCATGTTCATGGCATTTATGACATCGAAAAGGGACATGCTCGTAGTCCACCGGCTACAGACATTATTCATCGTATACTTCTAGAATTATTTCATCTAGCAAAGCCCCAGAAAGGTCCATTTCTACGCATATTCGGGCAAAGGAGGTATATTTTTTGCGTAGTGTGGCCTCTGATATTTTTTAAAAATTCCCTAGTTTATTTCCTATGGCTTCTAACGATTTTGGCATCCAATAATCTAGAGGTATGGAATAGAGTCTTGTCCACACTGGCACCAATGTAAATGTTTCTCGTTCCGAGACAAAATTCAGCACCCATGGCCACATATAAAGGCCTACAACAGCATAGAAGTATGGTCCTCCTTCAAACACCCTGTATTTATCCTCTAGATTTGTGAACACAACTGTGAAGAAACCCTTGGATCCAAGGTGTAGATCTATTTCTCCCTTAGGTTTCCAATGGGTCTTATCCATGCGTATAAAGCTTCCTCCGTTGGCCATAGCCCTATGAATTTGAATATCACTGCATAAGCCACCATGTGCTCCCTATCCACTTGTAGCGCTGGATCACTTAATACCGCTCAATGTGTGATGGTTGTCTTATGATTACATGGTCTTAACCGACTTCTGGGGTCAACTTTCTGACTGTCTCCTTCTATTCGCTTTTCTCTTCTGATTTCCTCCTGTGTTTCTGTCTGCCCCTATGATCTGTTGTTTTCCGGTTTTCCTCTATCTAGATACCCGATTTCCGCTTCCATTGGCTTCTTGAAACGATTTGAGACTACATGACTGTAAGAGGGAGTGGAACTCCCCCCTTCACGCCGCTCCATGGTGCCCAACTCTGAAAACTTGCTACAAACCCTAGTTCTGTGTGTTTATTCGGATCTTATTTGCTAAATTAAAATTAAAATATTTACTTATTTTATAGTAAAATTAAATTTGTATTTTTTTTTACTTCATTTTTTCCATATTTTAGATTTTATATATATTTTTTATTATTTTAAATAATATTTTATATTTTATATATATTTTTAATTAGTTTAAATAATATTTTATATTTTACATTTTTAAAATTAATTTAAATAAATATTATATAGCATATAAATATAATTTAACATATATTACATAATTTCAATTTTTATAATTTAAAAATATTTTGATTTTTTCTAAATTATTTTCCTAAAAGTTATTAAATAAAAATATTTACTACAAACTTGATTATAAATTTTAAAAAAATATATAATTAAATTATAATATAATATTACATATAAAATATATGGCACTAGTTTAATAAACCCAACTTCTGTTAAAAAAAAAAAACTCTAGCGCAAATTTAATAGGTTAAAATTATAATTTATCAGTGAAAACAAAATCAACTATCAGAAAGAAAAAAAACAACAGCTTAACCTCGAGGTTCTAACGAATTTAAAAATTCAAACAGGTTAAAATGCTACTATAAATCATAATCTCTATTTCACATAAAAGGGTCCACCGAAATTCATCCTTCTAAGGTGCAGTCATAGAAAATTCCAAAAGAGGGTAAAGCCTCATTACTTTAATATCATCTATTGGAATCCCATAAATAGAGGAAAAGTTTTATGACTTCTAGAACTTTCATTAAAATGGAGGGAAAGTTTTATGACTTCTGGAACTTTCATTAAAAGTAAGATCGATTGTAAGCTCAATCGAGGATTGGTTGGATTAATATTAATGCGACCAATTTACTCATTTTTTCATTATTACATTAGTGGGGAAAAGTATTCAATTTGCAAATTTGAAGGTCTACTCTTAATTTCATTTGGAAGGGCATGTATTCATTTAATCCTTCAAGGATGAAAGGTCATAAAAAAAATTCACTTCTGCCGAAAAGCATATATTAAATAAACCCCTAAAAAAATTCCATAATGAAATAGTGCTATTCTAAATCTTTAAAATCTTTAAAATTTAAAGAGTAGCTTCAATAAATCACTATAAAATCTCAATATAACTAGTAAATAAAGAAAACAAATATCAAATTCCATTAAAAAAAGGTAAACATGTCTTTCTTCTATTCATTATAAAACACTATAAAATTTCAATATAGCTAGTAAATAAACAAAAAAAATCTCAAGTTCCATTAAAAAAAACATAAACATATATTTCTTCTATTCATTCGATGATATTTAAAAGTATTTGGACTTACATAATTGAAAATATAAATATATTTTCCCAATGGAAATGGATTTCTAATTTTCATTTATTTCCATACATCATAAGCAACATTCCAATGTACCTCATTTAGATCATGATGTGCACTTAGAGATAGAAGCATTAACATATCTAGCGTCTCCAATGAAATTCTTTATCTATCATCATTTTTTATCATGTTAAATTTTCAGAAGCCTCTTTCACACACTGATGTGGCTGTTGGGATAATAAGAATAGCTTTCCATAATTGCATCAAATATAGAAAGTATTCAAACCATTCATGTTCATCTCCACATAGGTCTCATGCCATACATATGCTTTTTAGGGCATGATTTACAAATAGCACAAATAAATTCATTCATTTCACCCAAACATCTAGCAGTATCCACAATATATGATTCCCCAATGCTAATTTTTTTCACATAAACATTTGAACTATCTTTTTGTTGCATAGCCTATATCATTCACTTCTTCATAATAATGTTGAGAAGTGAAAAACTTAGCCACATTAAATACATGTAAATCTATGAATCTCCTATCTAAATATTTAATCACCGTTACAATAAAACATTTTCCCAAAAGAATACAATCATATAGTAGGCCTGAATATTTTCATCTTTGGAAAACTTTTGAACCTCAATGGATGTAAGTGAACCAACCTGTGCTATCTACAAATTCAAGGGTTCCCCTTTATGCTTTAACTAAAAAAGAAGACATATGCATTGCATCTACACCAAAAATGCTTTTTAAAATCGTTTACGAAGCATGCTAATAGAGACATCTAAAGCAGTGTCAATATATGTAATATCAACATGATACTCTTCGAAATTTTGATTCAACTTGTTTACTTCAATGACCATGTCTGCAAGTATATGGATGCAAATTTGCATTTGAAATATTGTTGCCAACTCATACATTTTTTTCTCCCCTGACTCCCAATCCTAAAAAATAATGCATGAGTTTCATAAGTCTTTCCATGACATTTCCTCTTGAGAGGCACCTAATTTGATGAGTTTGTAAGACCACTAACTTAGAGATTTGAAATGTATACATTATCTCTCTCAATTTTTCATGTCCTTTCATTGATTTTCAAAGCCATGAATAAACTTTGTTTCAAATTTGTTAATATATTGCAACTCTGGAAAATGAGATGAAGCCTAATTGATTGTTAATGCTTCCATGGGAGTTATGCAATGGATAACTAATAAATCAGGAGCATACGAAGTTTAGGAGATAAACCTTCATGAATACCCCTCATGGAAGATGCACCATCTTTACCAAAACCAGCAAACTTCATCAAATATAAATCCATTTATGCTGAACGAGTTCTCACTAGATCATACATACATTGAGCCATTCCATCCTTTATTTGAAGTAAACATATAAACAAATTTAAACATTGACCTCTTCCTCCATTCGTCAAATATGTAATATAAACAATCAATTGGTGTTCCATAATTTTATCAGTGCTTTCATCAACTGAAATTGAGTAAAAGGACCTATGTAAAATATTCTCTTTTGGATTGTTCCAATGCACCTCTTTACCAACTTGAAGAAAATATTTTCTTTCTATGCTATTTGTGTATGCAAAAAATCCATCTATTACAAGCACGCGTGGAGTGCATTTATACCAATTCAAGTCACATAATGACTTATACATTTCTAAAGATAAAGCATGTATAGCAACAAAATACATGTTTTCAATCATTGATATAATTTTCTCCTTCCCATCATTTGCCATTAATTCTACATGTTTAGTGATTGGAATATCGCTTCAATCTCTTTTTCTCTCCAAAAGTTGCAAAACAAAAATTGAGCTTTTGATTTTGCATGGCCACTTATACAACTAACTTGAAGAGTGGTAGTTCCCTCTTTTGAAAATGGAGTCTCACTTTTAAATTTAACACATCAAGAACATTTTATCCTTTCATTACCATTAAATGTTTTAAAACATAAGCCCATGGAAACCTTGTATCCCATTTAGATTTGAATATTATTTTGTATTTCTTTGATGGGTTTTATATTTCAACAAGCTCTACACTATTTTATTCATCATATTCATGTAGATGAGCATCAACTTCATTTTGAACATTACACGGTTGATTAGAATGTTGTGTAAGACCAAATGATTCAACAATTGATTGTTGCATTTTATCCTTCTTAGGATGACCAATAGGAGACATTTTTCAATATTTACACTATTAAATAAATAAATAAATAAAGAATAAGTAAATACATAAATTAAAAATCCCTTAGCAAGATTGAGATAGAAAAAATTCAACCTTTGCAAGATTCCCTAGGATTTGACTATAGATTTCTTGATAGATTATTCATTGATTTGTTGAACTATGTTTTGTAACATTCAAGGAAACTTGTAGCTTTATGATAGAGAACAAACACTTCATGAAAAATGGTACTTGGATAAGAAATCTGTATGGATTTAAGAAACGAAGAAAAATAAGAAAGAGTTTGAATGAGAGTGCTATAGTTGTGGAATTCAATACCCTCGTGATAAGATAGAAATTATTTTCATAGTTGGTAGATTCATATAATTATGACAACAAAAATTTGCACCATTATGCACCATTATCAATGTAGAAAAAAAATCGACCACCCATGCCTGGAATGGAAGGATGGCACACGGTTGCATTCAGGGTATCTAGCCACAATGTTGATTTCCTGGGTTGTGGATTCTATGGTGCCCAGGATACATTGTGTGACCACGTTACTTCACGGAGTGTTGCATTAAAGAATCCATAGAATGCAAAACCAAATCTTAATGAAGATATGAGGAGGATAATGAAAAATACCTTATAGTCTAGATTCGAACGATAACTTTCCTTCTCTGGATGATGGGTTGCAATTCAAATGAAAATGGAAAAAATAGATGCAGGGAAAGAGCACTCAAGGATAATAATGGAGGAGGGAGGGCTCTGCCGTCCTGTGCTAGGTGTAATATTACCATGACTATTGCATGTCTGATTATTGCAAGTTGCATCATGTTGGCATAAGTTGGGGGCCTCAGGAAATGTCCCCAAATCGTGACATAACAATTAGATTCTATGAGGTCATTTGGACTTTCACTGGTCTCTTCTACGAAACTATCACTAGTCAGAGTGATTTCTACACTAATATAGACTCAAAATTATCATAAACTTAAAAAAGTACTGAAAAGTTATTAAAAATATTTCCCTTCATTTGAAATATAACAATTTAATCTAATATTTGTAATTGATTAGTGATTTTGATATTTTAATTTTTTTCGAAGTGTATTTTTTTTTAGCCCTTCTAAGAAGGCCCAAGAGCCTAAAGAAGGGCTAGGAAGGATTCCATTTTGAACGTTGTGTGTGACACCGAGAGGAAAAGTGACCTGTTTAATCAAATCCGCGGAGTCACCTTTCAACCTTGAAAGCACACCTAAACAAGGTTGGGACGAGTTAGTATCACCCTCTTAAGAGTACAAGTTGAATAAAAAGTACAACATGCCAGCTCATCTCCGATGGCAGAGACAATGCTGGAGAGGCTATGTCAAAGGTGTGGAAGTATTTTAATGAAATCTCAAAATATAGAATCACCACATCTAAGTCATCATTGACAGTAATGTTGATCGAAACCATTGGCGCGGTCACGCCAAAATGGCTAGAATTTTGTGAAAGAAATTTCAAGAAAATTTTTACCTAAGATTATTTGAATCATATTTTTGATGATGAAAATAGATTCAGTACCATAAAAAACGCTTAAAATACTTAAAATCTTGAAATTTGACAACTATAATTTAAATTTACAATACTTTCATGTCAATTTTTAACAAAATCTCGCAGAATTTTTTTATAGTTTTCTAAACCATATAAAAACCGATTAAACTATGACCAAACCCACAACCCAGACATACCAAACCTAATATCAGAGCCGTGGGGGTAATGGTCATTAGTTTAATTCATCACAAAAGGTCCACATCGTTCATTCCCAGCATAGCAAACCAACTAGCATAGAAAATGAAACGATTGTCTATTATCACAAAAGGTCCATATCGTTCAGCCCCAACATAGCAAACCAACTAGCATAGAAAATGGACTAATAATCTATTATTATAAAAGGTCTATATCGTTCATCCCCCAAGCATAGGAAAACAACTAGCATAGAAAATGGACCGATCATCTATCATTACTAAAGGTCCATATTGTTCATCCCCCCAGCATAGCAAACGAAACCTATTATAGAAAATGACAGATTATCTATGATTTCATGGCTTTTTATAATTCATCGTCTACTACTCGATTTCTAAAATCTATTTTGAAAGGACTTGAGACACTGAAAAGCAGTGTGACAGAAACACTCGTTGGCCTCATAATTTGTAATGTCGTACTCTTTTTTAATGAGACAAGTGCAATGTCGACATTTTAAAATATTCTGGTAGGGCTTCATTAAATTCTACAACAAATTGAAATAAAATTTTGGAGGTCAAATTTGGATGTCAGGCTGGCAGCAAGCTTCCCTTGTCTGGATTCAGAGTAGGATTGTAGAAAACATAATTTTGAAGACGTCGCAATTAGGATTTATGGATTAGTCGGAGTTAGTATCACCCGCCGAAGATACCGATGGAATAGAAATACAACAGGCTAGGTCATCCTTCCCGGGCGGAGACAATGCTGGAGAGGCTATGTTAGAGCTGTGGAAGTATTTTAAGTACCATCAAAAAATTTCAAGGCACTTAAAAATTTTAGGTTTTAAAATTATAATTTACATTTACGAATTAAAATTTAAATTGGAGAGGTTATATTAGACGAGTGGAAGTCTTTTAAGTACCATCAAAAATTTCAAAAACCCAAGGCACTTAAAAATTTTAGGTTTTAAAATTATAATTTACATTTACGAATTAAAATTTAAATTGGAGAGGTTATATTAGACGAGTGGAAGTCTTTTAAGTACCATCAAAAATTTCAAAAACCCTTAAAAACTTGAAATTTTTGAAGTTTGAAAATTATAACTTAGATTTACAAATTATAATTTAAATTTGCAATAGGTTTACAAATTATAAAAATTTACAATAAATTCCTTTTAAACTTTAACAAAATCTTAAAAGTGGTTAGACTACTGCCGAAACCACAATCAAGACGTACCAAGCCTAATATCAGAGCCTTTGGGATAATGGCCATTAGTTTAATGCATCACAAAACGTCCACATCGTTCAGCGCCCCAGCATAGCAAACGAACCGATCGTCTATTATTACAAATGGTCCATATCTTTCAACTCCCAGCATAGAAAACGGACTGCTCATCTATTATTATAAAAGGTCCACATCGTTCATCCCCCAAGCATAAGAAATCAAGTAGCATAGAAAATGGACCGATCATCTATTCTTACAAATGGTCCGTATTGTTCATCCCCCCAGCATAGCAAACCAAGTACCATAGAAAATGGACAAATCATCTATTATTTCATGGCTTTTTATAATTCATCGCCTACCACTCGATCTCTAAAATCTATTTCGAAAGGACTTGAGACACTGAAAGTAGTGTGACAGAAACGCAGGTTGGCCTCATAATTGGTAATGCCAACTCTTTTTTAATGAGACAAGTGCAATGTTGACGTTTTAAAATATTTGGTTTGTTTGCAAGCTTCCCTTGAAATAATCATTAAATTCTACAACAGATTGAAATAAAATTTTGGAGGTCAGGGTTGTTGGCAAGCTTCCCTTGTCTGGATTCAGAGAAGGATTAAGGAACACATGACTTTGAGGACATCGCAAATATCTTCAAACATCCTCTATAGATTTTCTAAAATCCATTAGGTAGGTAGGTTATAAAATGCAATCTAAAATCCATTAGGTAGGTAGGTTAAAATGCATTTTATAGACGTAAGGATCACGCCATCACGCGACTCGCTCTGGTTACCTTAAAAGTGCATGGATTCCTCACTCCAACAATGCGCGCCGCCTAACATTTAGCTTGCAACATTTTCATCCTCTTCCTTTATTAAAAGGGTGATACGTTAACGTAACTATTAGGATAAAAATTGTTTATCCTAATTGAGGTGTTGTCGTCTCTTTTCTTTTTTTATTAAGTCAGTCGCGTGATTTTGCTTTTTTCGTGACATCTTCTATTTTAAATCTTAACGCAGTTGAATCCCAAAAATGATATCTAATATAATGCACTGCGAAAATCCCCCATACTTAAAATCTTCTATTTTATTATTTTAATTTTATTGTTGCAAAAAATATATAATTGTGTTGTTATAAAAAATAAATATGGTATTTGTTTTTTAATTCTTTAAATCATATAAAATTATAATTTTTCAATTTCTAATTAAATTTGGAATGAAAATAAATCTATTAAATATAATTAAACAAATTATATTATTATAATAAAATAATATTTGCTCTTCATTTTTTTTTATTAAAAACAAATCAACCCTAACTGAATTTCATTTGATATAAAAATTAAAAAAAAAAAACTTAAAAAACTCACATCAATTTCCCATCTTCAAAATTTTCATCTTGTTATCCAATATAAATTGATTATCATAAATCATCCCATATAAATTAATTATCACAAATTATGATATAAAATTTTATCTCATTATAATAAAAAATAATTTTTCAGAAACTATTGAATGTTGATATAATAAACGCAGAAACACTACATCAATACACACATTCGAACCTGCCTCAACCCTTGGCATCAAAAAACTATCTTTTATTTTTAAGAATTCGTTGTCATTATTTTTACTTCCCTAAAATATCTTAAGAATTTTAATATCTTTCTTAGATGTCATTGTCTTCTTAATCCATTTCCTTACTTTGATTTGTGTTTGAATTAAAATAGGGAAAGTATTTATTTCTTTGTAGATTTTACTGGGGTTGACTTTGTTAAAATATTTTTTTTGGTCAAATAAGAGTGGAGCCTTCTATTAACCGCAAGAAAGATTATATAAGTTATATGGATTTACAATGTAAAGACCAACTAGGGTTAACCCTATGAAGGATAACCAACTACATAACCCGAAATAAACCCGAAACCCTCAACCTGAGGCTTACAAAATAAGTCACCATCTAAGATCTCATGAGATCCAACGATCACGAACACTAATGTCTCCGCAACATGTTCCCCTTTTACCCGGTACATGGACCCGATAATGATTGTGAGCCATTGGTTTATAAATATTCGGGTCCGTTGTGAAACTTAAGCTCTGATTACTTTTAGAACTCGACGGTTGATCTGACGGTCCTACGAGATATTGGAACAAAAACCTACATGGTCTTTAATTCCCTTTTCGGACCCAATGAGGATTATAAACTGGTAAACTAAAGAACATCAGGTCTCCTTTGGTGGTTAACGCTCGATTTCTTTTCCACCCGATGGCCATTCAATCACAAAGGCTATCAAGATCTGTGGCCGACGACCTACTAAGAGACCAGTTGTCTACCAAATGTCTCTTTCTTGTGGAAAGCTATGTTTTAAGCATTTATCTTCTCCCCTTTTTCCTTTTCTTCTTCTTCCTTTTCTTTTTTTTGGAAATCAACGATTAAAAATGACTTAGATTTCTGCTTTCTCCTACTTCCACTAGTCTTCTTTCTTGTTCAGTCCTAATAGTTTGGAAGTTTTCCATATCTTTGTCCACCTGTCTTTGACAATCCTCACGCAATTTCCCCGAGGGTGCTGAGTCCCATGCATACCTGTTATAACTTTCTTTGCAAAACACTCCTTCATTCGCGAGACGATCAGCTAGCATGTTGGCTTTTCTTCGCACATGAACAAATCTGGTTTTTCTTAGGGTTTGTGGATGGGAATGAATGTGTTGAAAGACCTACAAAAGTCATGAATGTTTTGATACTTTTCCAGGTGCTTTTCCATTACAGATCTTCTTGGCCACATTAATAACCAATTCTTAGTGTGCTTAAATGATGACATTATGAGAATTTGACTCAATTAGTATTTCCAGGCATTGCTCTAAGGCGATGAGCTCTGCCATGTTATTTGTGGCAGTTCCTAGATGACTATGAAAGATGTGCTTTATGCACCCCTGCTCATCTCTGATGATCTCGCCAAAACTAGTCATTCCTGGGTTACCTTTCGAGGCTCCATCAGTGTTAATTTTCAAAAAACCATGAGGAGGAGGTTGCCAAAAGTCTTTACTAACATTTATCCAGCTCACATCCTTGTGTATGCTCTGTGGAGCTAGCGAATGAAGACCCAACTGCAGTAGTATACGAGTGTCCTAGGGCAATGTTGGGTTCTTAAAAAGTCTCCCTAACATGGCACCAACAATATCTTTGAGCTGTCTTAATATATGTGCAATAGTGTTCTGGGTTGAGCCAATTTTTCTCTTGAAAATCTTGTCATTGTGTTCTTTCCAGACGTCCCAGATTAAGAAGCCTGGAACTAGAGTCCAAGCGTTGTCGATGATCTCATTGCCTGAGAATTTCCTTCTCCAATTCCTCAATTTGTTGGTAATACTAAGGCCATCCCTGTCAGTTTTCCTGAAGACTGAGACCACCCAATCCCACAAGGTTGAGGTGAAGGGGCAAAGGTTGAGTAAGTGTTCCATCGTCTCCTCTTGTGTACCACACAGATAGCATTTGGATGGGCCAGCAAAACCTTTCTTCAGAACATTTTCCCAAGTTAGAATTTTCTTTTATTGAACTAACCACATGAACAACTTTATTCTCATCCAATGCGGGTGTTGCGAAAGGTTCTTCCATGGCTTATTAGCGTTTTGATAATCAAACCCTAAGGCTATTTGTTTGTCTTCTTTGACCTTAAAGTTAACTTTTATGTTTCTTCCCCATATTAGTTGGTCAGGCGAGGATGAAACCAAAATCTTCCTTTGTTCCAATTCCATAGCAAGAGAGTTTGTGTGAGCTTTGAAAGGGCTCTCTTCCTTGTAGCCTAGATCCTTCCATATTCTCCATTTGCTATTGTTCCTTACATGATCCCAAAATTCACTTACCATGCATAAACCTTTGTTGTCAGTGTCAATCTTGAGATCGGTTAGTTCTTCCCTAAACAGGTTTGGTTCTTGCTGCCATTTTTCCTCCCATAATCTTGCCAGTTTCCCATCTTGGATCTTCTAGAAGCTGTGCTACTGGACAATGCATCTATTTTCCCAAGCAAGATTCGAAATGTGGGAGCCCTTGATAAGCCCAAACATTCGAATGTAATCCCGTTCCTGCCAATTTTTTTCATATTTTTGTTTCCAAACCTTGGCCCATGGGGTTGCTAATTCCTTAAGCCGCCTCCACCAAAGCTTTGCACCGAAACTCTGCTGAGGGTTTCAGGGTCATGAAGCCCCAAACCTCCATGAGCCTTAGGTTTGCAGAGCTTATCCCAAGCTACCAAAGCCCATTTCTTTTTCTCTTCCCCTTTTCCCCAAAGAAAATCTCTTTGGATGTTCCTGATCTATTGTAAAACTCCTTTAGGAACAGGAAGAGCTAACATCGTGAAGCTGGGTATGGCCTGTAGGATTTCTTTTGTGAGCATAAGGCGCCCTGCTAAATTTAAAGATATGCATGTCCATTTCCTGAACTTATCCTGAAGTTTGGTAATGACCGGCTCCTACACTCCCCTACTTAGAGGTTTGTCTGTAAGGGGCATTCTAAGGTACTTAGAGGGTAACT
Source organism: Pinus tabuliformis (assembly GCA_031772625.1). Taxonomy (NCBI): domain Eukaryota; kingdom Viridiplantae; phylum Streptophyta; class Pinopsida; order Pinales; family Pinaceae; genus Pinus; species Pinus tabuliformis. The sequence goes on from CM062817.1 coordinate 1,335,696,569, forward strand.
GATCCCTTTGGAACCTAAGAATTCTAGTAAGGTTTCACTGAATAGCAATGTCAGTGTTAAAAAAGAAAACTTTTGATTTGTCAAGGCTTACCTCTATACCAGTGGCTGTAGCAATGTCATTCAAGATTTGTTTAAAATCTTTGGCTTCCTTGACTGTGGGAATACCCTACAGCATAGTGTCATCCACAAATTGATGGTGAGTTGAGGCTGCTCCATCTGTGGTACCTTGGATTCTTCCTTCAGCACTTGCCATTTTTATTGCTCTGCCTAGCCCTTCCATCATGAGCACAAAGAGTAAGGCGGAGAGCAGGTCTCCTTGTTTTTGCCCCCTAGACGGCATGAAAGTTCTTAAGGGCAAGCCATTAAGCAGGATTGAAAAACTCGTTGTGGATGCAAGGGCCATGACCCATCTGATCCAATTGTGGTCAAAACCATAAGCTTTCAACATTGCCCTGATGTAAGACCGTCTTAGCTTGTCATAAGCTTTCGCTAAGTCAAGCTATATGATCATACCAGCTTTCTTGTTGCTCTTCAAAGAGTGTACCATCCAATGAGCTTGTATGATATTATTGAGAATCTATCTTCCTTCCACATAACTAGTTTTCTCCTCTGAGATAAGAGCTGGAAGAAGGGGCTTGATTCTGTTAGTGATCACTTTGGAAATAATTTTGTACACCACATCACATAAAGCTTTGGGTCTGAATCTTTCCAGTGTGATGGCTTTTTCCTGCTTTGGAATCATTGCTATGAAAGAGGCATTAAGAGCTTTCAAGACTGATCTAGATCTTCTTGAGTCTTCCACCACCTCAAGGATGTCTTGTTTGACTATTTTCCAGCATGCTTTGAAAAAATACACATTAAAACCATTCGGGCCAAGATATTTCCCATTTTTCATCTCGTTCATAACTTCACTGGTCTCATCTTTAGATACTGGCCTATTGAGATTATGGTTGCCTTCCCTTGTTACAAACTACGGAATGTACCTTGTGAATTTGTTAATGAACTATGACTCGTCTAAGAGAGGCTCCTTTGCAATGCTAAGGAAGTGTTGTACTAGGATAGATTCCATTTCTTTGTGGGTGACGAGCTCTTTCCCTTGAGAATCTTTGAGTTTTAAATTTTTTTTATGTGACCTGTGACTCAAAGTTGACATATGAAAAAAAAATTTGTTTCTTTCCCCTTCTCTAATCCACTGTACTCTCGATTTCTGTCTCCAGAAAATCTCCTCTTTCCTGCACCTGTCATCCCATTCTTTCTGAAGAGCAACAGCTTGAGTTTTCCTTTCCTCGTTAAAGCCATCTGTGATCATGAGCTAATTAATCCCCTGAAGTTTCTATTCAACTTATTTTTTGTCATTGAAAATGTTACCAAACAATTTTTTGTTCCAATCTTTGAGTCTGACTTTGATGTGTTTAAGTCTTTATTGTAGCATGTACATTTTAGTGCCTTGAAAGGGAAACTCTTCCATCCACCATTTATCAATATTGCTGGTGAAGTGAAGGTGAGAGAGCCAGACATTTTCAAACCTGAAAGGTCGGTTCCTTGGTGTACCCATAAAAGTGCCTTCAAGCTGGACAAGTCAGTGGTCTGAGCCTCCAAAAGGAAGGATTAAAGCTAACATGTTAGGGCCTGTGAGAAATAGATCCTTTGAGATCATGAATCTGTCTAGTTTAGAGGCAACTTGAGAAGCCCCTCCTCTCTTGTTGTTCCAGGTGAAAGTGTCATTTATTGTTTCAACATCCACTAATCTCGTGTTATTTATGAAGTTCTGGAAGGCAATGGAGTCTCTGCCTAGTGTTCTGATGCCACCCTTTTTCTCTGTAAGAGATTTGATGATAGTGAAATCCCCTGCCATAATCCATTTGTAATCATGTAAATCTCCTTATCACCCACAGGTTGTATTACCAGTGAAAGATAGTTCCTGGACGCTTCCGCGTCTAGGATTCCAAGTTTTTGGGGATCCCAGAGTGTCAGAATCCCTCCTGCCGAGTTGTCTACCTTAACATCTACATACTCATACCTTCTTAACCATTTGTTGCATATTTCTCTAATTTTATCCATCGAGCACTTTGTTTCTTGAATGAAAACCATGTCTAGTTTTTCTTCTTTTATTCTACTGCTGAGATTTCTTTGTTTCATTTTACTTCCTAGGCCCCTAATATTCTACGTTGTAAACTTTATTAAGAAAGGTTTGTAAAAGAGTAACTGGTGAGATCTTTCATCTTACTTGAGTTGATCATGAGTTTTCCACATTCTGTCAGCAACTCATTCTGTCTTTTCCTTCCTCTTTTCCTACTCAGGTTCTTCGAAGAGTGCCCCGGTGTTTCCTCCATTATCTTCATCCCTCTATTTTCCTAGCTGTCATTGTTTCTTTTGACTCCAGAAATATTCGATTGGGATCTCCACAAGAAGATTTGTTGAACCCTATCAAACTCCTCTTTCAGGAGGGAATCAACTCCTTTGGTAATACCCTGCTTTAGAAACTTTTCTAGGTCTAAGTTTTCCTTCTCAAGAATCTCCTGTAGTTCATGAACCTTTGTTCCTGCCTCACTTGGGGTCATCTCAAGGTCCCTGCTGAGCTCCACAATGCTCAGTAGATCATCCTGTTACTGGTTGTTCTCTGGTGTGTCCTCCATGCTAGTATGCTTATCCTTTTCATTGGTTTTAGTCTCCAATTTCTAGTTTTCCCTATTGTTTCCATTTTCTTCTTCTAAGATTCTAAAACTATTATGGCTCAGTTGACCATCCTCATTGATTTCCTTTTGGTGCTGCTTTCCTCCTTTCCCCTTACCCCCCGCCTTCGTGAAACCCTCAAGATCTTTGCATGTGGTGGTTTTTTTGTTGCTTTCTAGTTTGTTTAATGGGAAATCTTTGTATAGGTGCCCATGTTCATGGCACTTACGACACCTAAATGGGACATTCTCATAGTCCACCGCCTACACCCATTCTTCATCATAAAATTATAAAATGATCTCATCTGGGAGTGCCCTACATAGGTCCATTTCCACATAGATCTGGGTGAAGGAAGTGTATTTGCCTCTTAATGTCGCATCTGATGTCTTTATAAAATTCCCTAGTTTATTTCCAATAGCCTTTAGAGACTCAGGCAACCAATAATCTAAAGGAATGGAGTATAGTCTTATCCATACCGGTACTAACTGAACGTTTCTCATTTTGGGACAAAGTTCATCATCCATGGTCACATGTATAGGCTTGCAGCAGAATAAAAATAGGGTCCTCCCTCGAACACTCCATCTTTATCTTCTAAGCTTGTGAACACCACCATAAAGAAACCCTTGGATCCAAGGTGAAGGTTTATTTCCCCTTTCAGTTTCCAGTGGTTCCTTATCCATGCATGTAAGGCCTTCTTCGTCGGCCAAGTCCCCATAAATTTTCATATGATTGTGTGTTTCGCCATGCGATCTCTATGCACCTGTAGTGCTGGGTCACTTAAGACGACCTGAGGAGTGATGGTCGACTTGGTTTGCAGCACCCTGTCACCCTCAAAGGTGCAACTTTCTGACTACTACCCTCTTTCCTCTTCTCCATGCTTTCTTCCTCACGATTTTCTCTTTGGTTGTGAGGTTTGATATTTCTTATGTTAATGTCCTCAGTTGTCCCCTCTGTTGGTTTCTTGAAGCGATGCAGATCAGTTTCTGTGTTTCTGTTCACAACTATTTGATTGTAGGAGGGAGCAGAACTCCCTCCTCCACGATTCACCATGGTCACTAGTGCCAAGACCTGATTCAAACCCTAGATCAGAATGCAGCGCGCCTCCAAGATAATGTCCTCAAAATGTTTGTGATTTTAATTTTCTACTTTGTTAAAATATTATTTAAATAAGTGTTTTAAATATTTTATTCCAATTTTATGTTTAATATTTTTAATTTTATGTAGAGACATTTTCAAGTCCAATATGCTAAAGGTTGTATTTTAATGTTTATAAATAATAAATTAAATTAAATGATTAATGCAATGCAAATTTTTTAAATTAGGTAAAATAAAATAATAAAAATAAAAATAACTCTATAAAATAAAAATATCTATGGTATTGAGAATTTATGGTATTGACTCATGATATTTATGTGGAATATAGTTTATTTAATGTAGAAAATTAAACTAACTTAGATCCATCTTAACTCCAGATGAAGTGCCAAAAGAGATCAAATCTCTTGAGATGTAAACCTCCTTTAGAGTGAAAATAGATTTGGTCCTTCTTGACGTTCAATTGATTCAGAATATTAAAAATTATATATAAAAGTATCAAACATAATAGATTTGGTCCTCCAGATGAAGTTCCAAAAGAGATCAAATCTCTTGACATGCAAACCTCTTTTAGAGAGAAAATAGATTTTGTCCTTCTTGATGTTCAATTGATTCAGAATATTAAAAATTATATATAAAATTATCAAACATAATAGATTTCGTCCTCTAGATGAAGTGCCAAAAGAGATTAAATCTCTTGAGTTGCAAACCTCTTTTAGGGTGAAAATAGATTTGGTCTTTTCTGACGCTCAATTGATTCAGAATATTAAAAATTATATATAAAATTATCAAACATAATGGATTTCGTCCTTCTCGATGCTCAATTGATTCACAATATTAAAAAATATATACAAAATTATCAAGCATTTAAAAAATTAAAGGTATAAATTATATTTAAAGTGATCATTTAAAAACTCAGGTAAGAAATTATATTTGAGGTGATCATTTAAAATTTAAAAATTAAAAATTAATTTAATTTATTAAAATTAATATTAAAAATGTCAAATAAAGTAGTAATTTTTTATTGTTATAGATAATACCTTAAACCATAATTTCCTAGATGGTGTTTTCTTTATTAGAGGAAAAAGATTAACCTTGGTTAAGATATTGTGAGAATGGTGGAGACGAAAATTATTTTTAATTAAATAATTTTTAAATAGTTATATATATATATATGTGTGTGTGTGTGTGTGTGTGTGTGTGTGTGTGAATTTATTTATTTATTTATTTTATGGTTATATTTTTTTTTGCTTTATTTATCAATAGATTTATTTATTGATCAGGGCAACATTTTTTTTTCTTATGTAAAAAAAATCAAATTCAATACACAAGCTTGCCACATGGTTGTCTAAATTTCACAATTCATCCCTTCTCACTCTTACTAGATTTGGTTGCCAAAGAAGAAGCAGAAAATCCAATTACAGAGTGACCTAATAAACTCATGACGTAGCTACTGAAAGACCAAAATGTCCAAAATACCACTAAGATGAAGATACAAGTAACAAACATTAAGACGTAGGAGGATTTGGTAGTACTAGAGTATTTTTTTCATTACGTAGATAATCTGGAGCCCTAATTTTGCCATGGACGTGAAATTCTATGTGAGCTAGACTTCGTTCCAAGTGCTCCTTTCATCCAGAAATTCTCCTTTGGCACTGTCGAAGTGAAACCCAACGATCATGCATATTCCATTGATTTTGTTGCAAATCATTCATGAAGTGTACGACCTGATTATGGTCATCATGGAAATTTTTCCCCAATTGTTCTTAGAGATGGGTGACGATTAAATTATATTGAAAACATATAAAAATTTAGATTTTTCATGCAACATTTACTGGCTACACCAAAAACCCACGTACAAGATCCTATGCCATAATAACTCAAAAAACATTATGGTGATATAAATATACACCTTGGATGACCCTCATAGGTGTCATTAGCATTCACATATATACCTTTCCAAAATTATACCAAATTATGTATGTTATTCTTCTTCTTTTAAGCACTCTTGTATCTTTAGGAAACCCTCGTTTCCATGATGTGATGTCGAGCTCCACTTATCTCACATCCATATAACTACTATTAGAGGAGGATACCTTTAGTTTCCTAAGAAGGAATCATCAGAAGGAAGGATCTAAAGGAACATTTCATTTAGCGTTTGAAGCCAAGATCAGGTGATCATGTAACTACCTCTGTGCCACTATTATGAATAAATAAGCTCATGTTCATCCTAATTCTCTTGTCTATATTTAATTATTATAATATTTGGATGAATTTCGTTTGGACTAAATTGTCATATATATAATTGTACACCATGAGTTCACCATTCTACCTTTTGGCTTATTGCTTGTGTTATAGTTGACATCTCTTGTACAAGAATGAGCATTTGGACCTTGACAATTAACACCATACATAGGACTCACATGTAGTTTCTCATCCCTTTCTTTGTGAATTTAATGAAGTTGTATGATTTTTTAATTTTCCTTTGTTGATTATTTAATTCTTCTATGTTAGGTCTATCAAACCCTACCCTCATGAATTTCAACCCACAACATAATTGATGAGCCCAGAGGGAAGTTACTATTTAAGTATCTTTCCTAAGTGTTATATCTTTGATATGGGTTATCAATGAGTTTATTGTTTTGTTTTTGAGTCTCTTGATATGTTCTTGTGTCTTTCCTTCTTACCCAACCTTTTGGATCTAAGATTTTATTCTATTTTTCCTAGTTTTGCATAAATATGTATTAGAGGAAATTCCAACCTAAAAGTGATCCCCTAAGGAAAAATAATAAAATAGTAGTAAAAAAATAACATAAAAGTTATGAGTTTTGGAGGGAAAAGAAGAAAGCTATCTTTTTAATTGTATTTTTGGCTTATCTTCTTATAGGTTTAGTCAAATTTCAAGTGTATATGCTCGTTGGATGAAAAATTAAATTCCACATCCAACAAGTACCCATTGTACATACTTTTGAGAAGACCCACATTTATAAAACTTGAAGATACGTTAAAAAAAAAACATGTTGAACACATTTTTTAATATATTTTTAAGTTTTATCAATTTGACTCTTCTCATAAGTATGCATGATGGGTATTTTTTGGATGTGGAATTTAATTCCACATCCAATGACTGTCTACACTTTAAAGTTGAGTAAACCTAAAGGAAATAAGCCAAAAATACAATTAAAAAAAATAGTTATCCTTATTTTCCCTCCAAAATATTTACATGTACCTCTTTTTAAATTTAATGGATTTTGATTGGTTTACATATGACATGGAAATTACCTGAAAAATTCCTGGACATTTTTAAGTTCTTATTTCCACTAATGTAGGCTTCTTTTGTATCAGTCACATATATAAGTTAGTTGTTAGTGTGAAAGTTGCATATATGTGGATTTCTTTGGCAACATTTTTGCATGCATTCATTTTGTTCGAAAAAAATATCATGTATCCTTTCGATATTGGAAAATTTTCCACTCTTGTTTCTACTTATGTGGCTTGGAATGGTTTATTTATGGTCCATGTTATTGGTCTAATTTTGAGATTTCTAAAATTGACACGGATAGGTAGTTTCTTCTACCTTTATATGTTGTTGAGGGTAGTTTGTGATTACTTTTTAGTACTTGTGGCTTCTGACTTTGCTAGTTGCCTCAATGTTTATAAGTGATTTTTCACATTTGTATTTTTTGCATCTTGCTGGCTCTTTGAAATCTTATTCTCATTTATATTCCATAAAAGTTCATAAGAAAATTTTGGTAACTTGTAAAAAGGGGAAAGAGGGACATAAATGTAAGGATAAATATTAAGCCTAAAATAGTTAAACCTAATTGAGAGAAGAGGATGGTGAATTAAAATAAGATTAATAAATTATGTCACATCTATTACATTATAATAAATTGAATTTTTCATGGTGTGACTCATTTTGTTCATTTGTTGACTTTGATCTATATTAACAAAGTTACCAACTTAACAAGAACTATATTGATTTCTTAGTTTTTTCGAGGTCACATGAAATCATGATGATGTTTGGAAAGCGTTGATGCAACATCAACTTTTTAATTTGGAGAATCATATTTTTGACACTTTAAATGTTCTTATGTATTAAGTATGAAAATATTTGTTTTTCAAATGTTGGTGATTTTGACAACAATTTTGAAAAGTGTCAATGCAACATCAACCTTTTTTTTTGGGGCAGGACGAGTAGCATATTTTTGATAGTTTAATTTTTGTTACGTAGTAAGAATGAACATATTTTTAAAAATGTTGTTGATTTTGAAAATGTGCTTTTTTTTTTAAAATGTTCATTATTTAACCATTTTTCAAGTTGTCTTCTTCTTATTCTTGCTCCTTTTCTTCTTGAGGTGTTTTTTTTCTTTGCAATGTTTTTGTGTAATGAAATTTTCAAATTTTTTATAAAATTATAAAAAAAGTAAAAATAAAAAAGTAATATTTTGAAGCTATGATTTTTTTATATATTTATGTATTATTTATTAATATTTCAATACGCATAAAAAATTATAACTAAAAATACAATAATTTTAAACACTTGAAAAAAATGCACATTTTTCATATAGATATAATTAAAAAAATAAAATTCTTGGTGGGGTTCAATATCCTTAACACATAAGGGATGGAAGGCGCTCCACAATCCTCCTCCACTTGGAATAATGTTTAATGAGGTGTGTCAAACACACATTCTATGGAAAGTGCACGAAAATTCTTATAGATAATAGGGGGGATTATATGGTTATGCATGGCCTATGGGACGACTTTGTCAAGCTTGAGTATGTGAGTTAAGGTGGTGGGTGTGTTTAAATTTTGGTAGTGCATGGTGGCATTCGGTCTATGCGAACACCGACTCCTTTAGTTGTTGTGGTCTGGGGCAATATTCATGCCATCACCTGAAACGATGGAATCTTCATCTATTTGGTTCAATTTTAAGTGCATTTGGGACCCAGGCAAGTAGTGCTTCCCCTGGTTCATCTTCTGCATCTTCATTATTTTTTTGGGGTGGTAGGAGTTAGAGTTTATAAGGGTGGGCCTTCGATATTTAGAGGAAGTTCATTAACAATGCTTCCATGCAATGTTAGTGTGGCAAGGTTCATCAAGGGATAGGGCCATGTGGAAAGAGGGAAGAAAACCACTTGGAAAATTGTGATTTGGGGGAAGAGTTGGACCCAAATCCAGCATAGTCCCCTAGAAGAATTGAATTACCACCTCCCTTTGATTCATTAGAAAACCATATTCAACACATCACCCTACTTATGGATCATCTTGGATGTGTTTGGTGTGATGATATAAACAAATTCATTGGCTTCATGAAAAACATACAATAAAACCATTGACATGTGTAGTATAGGTTAGAGGAGGATTTATAAAAAGTTCAAGTGCTTGGAAGGATGATTAGGACATATGGAAGAACATGTGCATTGTGTTTTTAGTATTCCGTTGTCTCCAAGCACTGGTCTAGACAATTTAGCTCCAGTTAGTTCTTCGAAACAAGGATGATTGTTAGTTACAAACATATCTAAGGGGTTTTTTAGTCTCATTGGGCTATCTCTATGTGGTTTTCTAGTTTGCCTTGTCTTTTGATAATGTGGTTTTGCTATTATCTTCTGGCCAACAAATCTGTTAGGAATGAGGCTAAAAGACTTTGTCAATCAAATAATCACTATGTATATATGATTTGAATTAATAGAAAACTTTTATTTACAAAAAAAAGTAACTAAAAAATTATACATCTTTGGACCTTTTTTCACTAAAAATGACATGTACAATAAAATATTTTTATGAAAAAAATTAACGAGAAAAAGCAAAATAATAGAAAATTTTATGAATTTTATGTCAAGGATAATAATATTTTAAGTTTCTCAAAAATAATGATTCACATATTTTTATTTTTTTTAAGATGAGGTAGTGCCTTTCTTTTTCTATTCACATAAAACCAGGTTAAGCCATGTACATCATTTTGGTGGTCTCAACCTGCCCAAATGGTAAATCAAGTCTATTGGCCACCTCAAATTAATATAAGCCATCTAGTAGCAAAAATGAGTAAGTCTATCAATCCAGGCTAAATAAACTTCGCAACAAAAAATACTAAGCATATGTCTAATAGTCATGAAAACAAACAAGAAAATGGAATACTATCTTCAGAAAACCAACATAGTAAACAACTACAAGAACTAAAATGTCATTCTTCCGCAAGCTCGGGTGGTGCTACCACTACTTTTTGCAGGAATAAGCTGCTTCAACTGTTGCTGGATTTCATCCAGCTTACTATCCTGCATGATCATTGTGATTTGAAGGTTCTTCATTTCCTTCTTCATATTAGGCATGCCCTGGGCCAATTCCGCCATTTCTCCTGCAACTTGCTCCAACACCTTGGCAAGTAAGCATTTCAACACCCAATAAACATGCAAGGCCTGTTTATATAACGTCATTCGTCCCCTGGTGTTACCCGGGTCCGGAATGAGGTTTCCCCATTCTTCCATTTCTGGCTCTAAATCTTCTTCCATTACATTTTCTTCTAGTTCCTTGATGAGCCTGTGTATCTCCTCATGAATGCCTTCTTTATACGCCTTTTTAGCCTCTTGAATAGTTGTTCTCATAGTTTTCCGACTGCTTCTTTGAGGAGTAGGCATTGAGGTTGCATGATTCACAGAAAATTTTAAGTAAAACTTATGAAATAAATAAATAAATGTTGAATTAAAAATTAGAAACAACTCTAATAAAAAGGAAATTAATAATAATAATAAATGTTTAAAATAAAATTTTATAAATAAAAAACATAAAACAAAAAAATGAAAACAAAACCAAAACGTTGCCAGCAAGGTGGCTAGAGTAGGTTATTGCTCTAGGTGTTGTGTGAGTGACCCTTTTGCACCAGCTAAGATTTTTTATACTATATTTTTAAAATTTTCCTTTTTTAATTTTATTTAATACTTTAAAAATTGATTTTACTAATTTTCTATTCACTTTATATATATCTATATGAATTTGTTTTTATTAGTTATCTAATTTATTATTATTTTTATTTTTATTTTAAAAATATTTATTTTTTTAATCTTATTTAATACTTTTAAAATAGGTTTTACTAATTTTCTATTCACTTTTGTGTATACCTATATGAATTTGTTTTTATTAATTATCTAATTTATTATTTATTTTTATTTTTATTTTTTAACTTTTATTTGTTAAACCATTTTTATTTTTTTAATTAATTATTTCTCTTATCTTTTTGTAATAAAATATGTTTATTTATTTATTTTTATTTCGTTTCATATTTTAGTTTTTGGCGAGATAATTTTTCCTTTTACATTTTTTCTAAATTTTTTAGTTTGTATTTTTTTTAATATGTTTTTTTATTTTTCTGTTGTATGTCTTTTACTGTTATTTTTTTAATGCTTGAATTTTTTAGGTTTTTTTTATCCTTATTATTTTTTTTAACTTTTTTTTAATGTTTTAATCTAATTTAATTTAATTTCTATTTTTATTATTCTTTAGTCATTTTCTTCTTTTTTGGATTTAATTTATTTATTTATTTTTATCTATTTATCTTTTAGTTATTTCATTTTCTTTTGGTATAATAGATGTTTCAATGCTTGGTTAGCAATCTAACTTCACTATGTGTCAATTTGATAGTTGTTTTTTAAACTTTTGTTACAATGGATAAAGTCTGCCACCACTATTTGTCAATTTTATCGTTAGTTTTCATTGCAATGCATCAATTTCACTCTCACGGTCTGTCAATTTGGGGGTTGAATTTTAAGTTTTCATTGCAATGTGTAAAGTTTTCCTACACTAGGATTTTAAAAGAGCTATAGTTTTAACAATTAAAAAAAAGTTGTTCTTGGCATAACGACTGTTTGATTTAGGTATTCATTTTTAATGTTTTTTTTTTGTGTTATGGTATTTGGTATATAATGTTATGATTGAAATATGTTGAAAATTTAAATTTTTTTACACTCATGATACTTTGTTTTACTTTCGTTGCTAAAAAATATTAAAATTTTAACCTTTTTTAAAGTCATGATATTTTATCTATAATTCCATCATTAATGTCAAAATTTGAAGGTTTTTTAGTCATGATATGTACATTTAATACCATGGTTGAAAATTGTTGGAACTTTTAGGTTTCTTAGAGTTGTAATATTTATCTTTAACACTATCATCAAGAACTATGGGAATTTTAAGGTTTTTGAGAGTCATGATATTTTATTTTTGATGTCATTGCTAAAAAATGTTGGAGTTTTAATAGGATAAAAAAAGAGATGATGCAACATTAAAACTTTTCAATTTTGGTGTGTGTTTTCATGTTTATTGCACAAGAATTTAGTTTTTAATGTCATTGTTGAAAAAAAGGAATTTTAACCCGAAAAAAATTATTGATTCAACATCAACACTTTTATTTTTTGGGATGTTTTTCATATTTGTTGCAAAAAAAAATGTTTTTTAATGTTGCTATTACAAAAGGCTTTGAATATTATCTTAGGAAAAAGAAAAGAAAATCTATGCAATATCAACAATTCTCAGTTTTTGAGTGTTTTTAATGTTTTCTGTGCAAAAGAAGGGTTTCTTGGGCTAGAGTTCTCATTTCTAGATTACATTTCTCGTTAAGTTGGTAACTTTGTTTACTATGAAATGTTTACCTTCTAGATTTTAGAGGAAAGGAAAAATATTTAATAGTGTTTTGTAGAGCCCAAACTCAAACCCTCTTTTCATCAAAAAGGGAGAGCTACATTACATGTGGTTAGGTGTTCTTATTTGATTTCCTTTGTATTAGAACATCACTAGTTACACTCTTGTAACCCCCAATTCAAATAACAAATGAGTAAAATAAATGTGTAATAAAATTAGGTAGACATTTGTTTTATCATAGAAACATAATAGTATATGTGATTTAAGGCTTTGGAATATGTGTGTGGAGGATAAATTCTATAAGGTTACTCAAACAAAAACATAGAAGTTGATTAAAAAGTGTAATATCTTGTCTTTTATAGTTCATTGGTGAAGCTCCTCTAACATAGAAGTTAAGCACTAGGCCATGCAAGGATAAGGAAAGAGAGATACCCCCTCTCTTTTCCAAATACATGTCCACAAATGTATCCAACAATTTCTAGTTATTAACTGGTAGCTTAGTTTTCGTTCCTGGGGACTATTTAGGTGACTGCAAAGGGAAATACGTGAATTTCCTAATATAGACATTGTATCACTTTTATAATGCTTGTTGAGGGCGCCTTGCAATTTGAAGGTAGTTGCAACAGCCAAGGCTACTTTTAGGAGGTCAAAATATCTCTTTCTATTACCTTTGCTGGTAGGACATTAATATAAAAAAAATGGAAATTGGTGATAGTTGAAAATTGTCACTATAAGCTCATTAGTGATGGTCAAAAGAGCCTTTGTCACCAAAAATTGAATGTAACCCAAGGTAGCGTCACTAAAAGTATAGGTGTTGTGGTGACATTCAAGGATCGTCACCAATAATGATTTATAATGATGGATAGTGACTGTCACCATTCCATATAAGCAATGGTGATAGACCTTAGCCTCTGTCACAAAAAAAATGAACAACACCAAAGGTCACTTCACCAAAAATATAGGTGTTGTGGTCACATTCAAGGTCCGTCACGAATAATGATTATAATAAAAGATAGTGACCGTCACCATTTCATATGAACAAGAACGATTTATTGTGATAGACCTTTCATGACCATCAGTATTGATGCAAATATATGATGGTGTTTGTTAACCATCACCATTTCATATTTTCGTGTGGTTCAAAAAATGTCGCCATAAGCTCAATGACGATGCCAAAAGAGTGTCTGTCACCATAGACTAAACGTAACCAAAGGCATGGCTACATTCATAGTGTGTCATGAATAATGATTATAATGACAGATAATGACCGTCACCATTTCATATAAATAACAATGATTTATGGTGATGGACCTTTCATGGCCATCACTATTGATGCTTAACATTTTTCTTCTCTAGCCTATGGAGTGTTAGCTACCACCCTCAAGCTCCTTGCTAATGTGAAGGCACACCAAAATTTCAAATCCTTAGCACAATAACCACAATTCCTCCAAATATTAGTAGACCATTGAAAATGGGGGGCCTTCTTTATGTATTTCCGTGCTTTCTTAATCTCATGCTTTGCATTCCTTAATCGATCTTAGATAATCAACCTTGTTGTTGGCATTATAAGACTAGTGTTGTCCTTGATGGCAAATCACACTGATGACAGATCATAGTGCAACAGGGAAGTAGCAAGGATTTGATGATCAGACTATAGGTATGAAGAGAAAATATATATACGCAGGTTCATCGTGACCAAGCCGCGTATACACGTGGGTTAGACGTTACAAAGGCGCGTATGCGTATACATGCACTTTCATGCAAAGAAAAGCGCGCATATGTTGGAGAACTTACTTTTGGTCCGTGGTAGTTAGTCCTCGGTATTTGAACCTATGGTTTTGGACCATGGTATCTCGACAAGTGTGTTGATCCCAAGTATTGGGTCCATGGTATTGGTTTGTTATGGTTTTGTACCATGGTGTTGAGCAAGGCCTAAGACTATAAAAGGAGAAGAAGATCATTAGGCAAGGACATCTGAAAGGTCTTGAATATCTGAGGAAGTATGAGATCCAGTATGCAGGTTATGGGTTGATGATGCATTGCTTGATCTGAGCTAAGGAGGGATCTCACCGGTGGATGGAGAACAAGATCTAAGGATAGATTGGGATCAAATGGTTTGAAATGAACTATCTCTATATGATTGACTATGTTTATTCTAGATCTGTATACTGACACATGTAATGATCTAAACGGGGTATAACTTAAGTTTGAAATTGCTGCAAGTCATGATTGAATATTTATAGATCTGTTCGCGGGTTGGCTTTGGTGTAAGCGCGTATGTATGCAGGCTGAGTTCATTGTAGTAGCGTATACCTTTTGAGCTATGATATTTGAAGTTACAGGTGGTTCTGGTTGTTGAAGGGTTCTGATGACAAGTTAAAGGTGTCAGTATTCTGCATATCTTGTATGGCTGGTTGTGTTTAGCTTCAGTATTGATGGATGAGAACTAATATTGGATCAGGATCATAATGACTCATATTTATGAGATCTGATGGTCTAGATCTGGGTGCTAACACATATATTATCCTTGTATATGTAATGATCTGGTTATGTCTAAACTCAGGAAGTGCAGCGAAGTTATGAAGAAGTAATTAATGACATATACGCTGGTTCACCTTGATGAAGTTGTGTATACACGCAGGTTCGGCACTTCCAAGTAGCGTATGCACTCTGATGCATAATTTTGATAGTACAGTTGGTTATGATTGTTGTTGCAGAGTCCTTTTGTCTGCTCTGTGTTGTTGACAGGGTTTCAGTGTTTCAAAGATTCAGAGATTGATCATGCTAGTATTGATTGTTTTGAGCTTCAATGATAGTTATGGGTCCAGTATGAATATTTGATGAAATGTGGCCTTTAGATTATAGTTTTGTGCTTCAAGAGTATCCAGTCTGAAAATGTATGAAACGTGGTACCCGGAAGAGAGAAGAGTGTAGGCAGGCGCCTACGTACTAGTATCTTAGCTAGTACAAGAGCAAAGGGGGTTGGAGCTCCCTTCTAGGAGAATCTGGATAACGAGAGAAGGTTGTAGCCTTCTGCAGGTTGTAGCCTGCGTTCTGGTAAAGGACTGCACTAGTACATTGTAAAAGAAGTTTCTTAATAAAGGAAGATAGAAACGAATTGCAGCAGGTGGTTTTCACCCACATTGGGTTTCCACCTTATATCATGGTGTTCATGTGTGTTGCTTATGTGCGTTGATCTATCTGTTTTACTACTACTGTTGACTGTTAATATGGCTAATAGTGTTTTGATGCATCCATTGAAGATCACATAACTGAATCATGAGTTTAATGGTTATACGCTAGTTTCAATAGACACAGTCGCGTATATACGCGGTTATACTTAACTGAAGTAGCGTATATGAATCTAAGTATGAAAATAAAAAAGTTTTATTGATTGGATAATACTGATTCACCCCCCCCCCCCCTCTCAGCATTATTTCTAACAATTGGAATCAGAGTAGGTCCTTTGGTAGAATCTTGATCGCTTGAAGGAGATCCGTGGAACAATGGGAAAGAAGCTTAAGAAGAAAGCACCTAAGAAGAAGAAGACATCTCAGAAGAACTATGATAGTGGGAGAATCGATTGGGGATTAGGTGTAAGAAGCTCTTCAGATTCAGAATCAGATTCAGAATCATTTCAGAAAGAAGATGAACCATCAGGTATGAATTTTCTATCCTCTGATGTTCCAGCTATCTATCCATTTGGAAAAGATGAAAGTGATAGTGAAACAACTGAATTTGCTCTTATAGGTGAACAAGAAAGATATCAAATAGAGGCGGAATTTAAAAGGCTTTCAGATAAAATCAGGGATCAACAAGATCTATTGAACAAAAGGGAATGTGACTTCAAAGAAGAAGCTACCAAACTAAAGGCCCAACTAGAGGAAGGAAACAAGGTAAGGAAGTTATTCAAGGACAAATATCAAAAGTTGCAGGATGAAGTAACATCACTAAGAGATGAAGTCAATGAAAGAAGCACAACCATTAAGAAACTCATAGATAGATCCAGTTACTATGAAAGTCTTGAAGCCACGATCGACTCGCTAAAGGAAGATCTTGAAGAATCAAAGAAGCAAAATAAAGATCTACTCCAAGCTATTGAAAAATAGGTAAACGAAGTTATCAGCTTAAAATCTCATATGGAATGTGCCTTCAGAATTCATCAAATGCAACAGGATCTTAATGAAGAACAAGAAAATGGGATTCTCAAACTAAGGCATCAGTTGGAAGAAGGAAGGAAAGCTGAAGAAGACATGAAGAAGCAATGTCTAGAAAAGGAAGAACAACTTCAAGTTGAGGTAAATATCTTGAAAGGTAAATTAGAAGAAAAGGATAAACTGTTATGATTTCAAGATAGTACTAAAGCCTTGGATGATATTCTTAGTAGTCAAAGGTCTCCTGCTATCAAGACTGGTCTTGGTTTTTATGAATCTGTTGAAGGTGAATCTAGTTCACAAGGTGAGGCAAGGTACTCTAAAGAGAAATCTAAAATGGTCAACAAGGAGATAAGAGAGATGAGAGGTCAACCCCATCAACAATCAAGGAAAGATATTCTTCAAAGAAAATCTTTTACTCCTAACTATGGAAGTAATAGTCGGCCATTTACTCAGATGAATAATATTGAATGTTATGAATGTCATAATCTTGGACATGTTGCAGCTAGATGTAGAAGAAGAATGGTTCAAGATCATCAAACAGAAAGATCATCACATTCCATATACTTTAATGGATATTGTTTTTCTTGCAATATGTTTGGTCACAAAGCTGCTGATTGCTACAGGAGGAATATGAAACATGTAAGATGTTATGCATGTAACAAGCTTGGACATATAGCAAAGGAATGCAGGAACAAAGGACGGAAATCACACCAAAAGGAGAAAACATCATCACACTTGAAGATATGGAAGAAGAAGGAAGTACAGTCAGAAAGATGTGGTACAGCACAATGTACTGAGACATAGCACAACACAGACATAACAGACTCAGGGGGAGCTGAAAGTGTAAAACTTCAGTGTCCTGAGTCTCATACGCAAGTTTCTTAAAGGGAAGTCCCACACATACGTGAGTTAGACATTGCAAAGTCGCGTATATGTTAGTTTGAGGAAAAGCAGTGGGGACAGGCTCAGAAAAAGGATTTGATATGATTCAGTCCATTATTTTCTCTATTGGTTAATAGTTACAGTCTACTGAGGATGTGTGGAAATGACTTGATTCTTGTAAGATGTTTAGAAGTATTTTAATCCTAACTTGATGATGATGATGTCTTGATGCTTATTGCTGATTTATGCATGATCAGATCTAACAGTAAACAGATGGCACAGGTTGAGGGGGAACATATGCCTTTAATAATGCATTGTTGGCATTATGGTTAATAGTCCTTGGTGATGATGCTTATATGGCTAAATGATATATCTTGTTATGATGTGGTTATGAGTTGTCCGTGATAAAATCTCATATGATTCTTGGGTTTACATAGTTGATGTTCAGATCATATTTGTGGATTGATTCTTAGATGGTGCATAGATGATGCTTACATGGTGATCTTCATAAGGATAAGGAGAAGTAAAAAGCTTGAATACACATCTTCATTACTTGATGAGTCACTCATATGCAGCTATTGTCATATGCTACAGATATGATGTAGGGTTACTATAGTTCTTGGTGCTCATGTGAATGAGGAGTGTTGATGATATAAAGAATCCTTGACAAATGAGTTTGAGCTCAAGATACATAGTTCTGGATATGTGCAAAGTTGCATTGTTGGAGACATGAAGATGATAAGTTCTACCTATATGATGATAGACATTTACAGGTTGCTGATCTGGAATTGGTTGTACGTGAGTTTCATAAGGAGTATCCGCGTATATACGCACATTTCTGTGGATACGGTCGCGTATATGTTGATTTGAAGGAAATCAGTAGGGCCAAGCTTTGGTTGAAGAAAGTCTGATATGGGTCTATCAGAGACCATCTGGTACAAATGGAACAGCTACAGAGGGAGAACATGATTGCTGGTCTAGATGTTGTTGACAGATGCTTATGGAGCAGATCATACATTGTGTATGATAGTTGCTAATGACTATCATGGTTTTATTTAGATGGTTGGTCTCATGAAAAGGTCATATCAAGACTCATGATGTAATAGTGTGTCTCTATCTATTGTAGTCATTTGATGAAATCTCTTCGAGTCACATAATGTAATTTGTAAACCCTCTTTGCATAAGAAGGATGATGAAATATTTCAGTCATGTATTTTATGGTGTCAAGGTCATGTAACGGCCTATTTTGGTTTCCCCACTATGCCTGGGATGAAGATGTAATGTTCTTGTTTTATCATGTGTAAACTTTTGATGTATCCCCACTTGGTTGGGTGATGGATGTATGTATTGAGTCTTTAGGTGATAGGAAGGTCTTTTATGATGTATAAGTCTTGGTTCTTCTTGTAGAACATCCTTTTGCAGATATTGCCTACAGTCAAGGGGAACATGAATAGCACACTTCAGCAGTGCAGAGACTCAGCATGTACTCAGGCGGACCATGGACAGATTGGTACACCTTGGCATGTACAAAGGGGGGCTCATTCAGAAATTTCAGCAAGCACTCAGGGGAGTATGGAAACAAAATGTTTATCAAGGAAAGAGAATATCTTGGTCCGCCCTTTGCCCTTGATGTCAAAGGGGGAGAGTGATTTGGTGTTGTTACCATCAAGTCCAAAGGGGGTGATTGTTGGCATTATGATGCATGAGTTGTACTTGATGGCAACCAACTCATAGAAGAACATCTCACTTAGTTATAACTAGATGAATCTTTAGAAGAGATATCAGATGTGATTGAATGCATGAGATGTAGGACAAGCTCAAAGGAATCAGATGATAGTTCTAAGTGTGACAAGTTAGCTTTGCCATAAAGTCCAAAGGGGGATATTGTTGGCATTATGAGACTAGTGTTGTCCTTGATGGCAAATCACACTGATGACAGATCATAGTGCAGCAGGGCAGCAGCAAGGATTTGATGATCAGACTACAAGTATGAAGAGAAAATATATATACGCTGGTTCATCGTGACCAAGCCGCATATACACGCGAGTCAGACGTTACAAAGGCGCGTATGCATATACACGCACTTTCATGCAAAGAAAAACGCGTATATGTTGGAGAACTTACTTTTGGTCCGTGGTAGTTAGTCCTCGGTATTTGAACCTATGGTTTTAGACCATGGTATCTCGACAAGTGTGTTGATCCCAAGTATTGGGTCCATGGTATTGGTTTGTTATGGTTTTGGACCATGGTATTGAGTAAGGCCTAAGACTATAAAAGGAGAAGAAGATCATTAGGCAAGGACATCCAAAAAGTCTTGAATATCTGAGGAAGTATGAGATCCAGTATGCAGGTTATGGGTTGATGATGCATTGCTTGATCTGAGCTAAGGAGGGATCTCACCGGTGGATGGAGAACAAGATCTAAGGATAGATCAGGATCAAATGGTTTAAAATGAACTATCTCTATATGATTGACTATGTTTATTCTAGATCTGTATACTGACACATGTAATGATCTGAACGGGGTATAACTTAAGTTTGAAATCTCTGCAAGTCATGATTGAATATTTATAGATCTGTACGTGGGTTGGCTTTGGTGTAAGCGCGTATGTACGCAGATTGAGTTCATTGTAGTAGCGTATACCTTTTGAGCTATGATATTTGAAGTTACAGGTGGTTCTGGTTGTTGAAAGGTTCTGATGACAGGTTAAAGGTGTCAGTATTCTGCATATCTTGTATGGTTGATTGTGTTTAGCTTCAGTATTGATGGATGAGAACTAATATTGGATCAGGATCATAATGACTCATATTTATGAGATCTGATGGACTAGATCTGGGTGCTAACACATATATTATCCTTGTATATGTAATGATCTGGTTATGTCTGAAGTCAGGAAGTGCAGCAAAGTTATGAAGAAGTAATTAATGACATATACATTGGTTCACCTTGATGAAGTTGTGTATACACGTAGGTTCGGCACTTCCAAGTAGCGTATGCACTCTAATGCATAATTTTGATGGTACAGTTAGTTTTGATTGTTGTTGCAGAGTTCTGTTGTCTGCTCTGTGTTGTTGACAGGGTTCAGTGTTTCAGAGATTCAGAGATTGATGATGCTAGTATTGATTGCTTAGAGCTTCAATGATAGTTATGGGTCCAATATGAAAATTTGATGAAACATGGCCTTCAGATTATAGTGTTGTGCTTTAGGAGTATCCAGTCTGAAAATGTATGAAACGTGGTACCCAGAGGAGAGAAGAGTGTAGGCAGGCGCCTACGTACTAGTATCTTAGCTAGTACAAGAGCAAAGGGGGTTGGAGCTCCCTTCCAGGAGAATCTGGAGAACGAGAGAAGGTTGTAGCTTGCGTGCTGGTAAAGGACTGCACTAGTACATAGTAAAAGAAGTTTCTTGATAAAGGAAGATAGAAACGAATTGCAGCAGGTGGTTTTCACCCACATTGGGTTTCCACCTGATATCATGGTGTTCATGTGTGTTGCTTATGTGTGTTGATCTATCTGTTTTACTGCTACTGTTGACTATTAATATGGCTAATAATGTTCTGATGCATCCATTGAAGATCACATAACTAAATCATGAGTTTAATGGTTATACGCTAGTTTCAATAGACACAGTCGCGTATATACGCGGGTATACTTAACTGAAGTAGCATATATGAATCTGAGTATGAAAATAAAATTTTTTATTGATTAGATAATACTGATTCACCCCCCCTCCCTCCCCCTCTCAGTATTATTTCCAACACTTGTTACCTGTCGAATGATCTCAAGTGCTAAGCTTTGCTGGGACATGAAATCCACCATGCACTTCATTAGAGTCACCTTCTCATTAACTCACGTTAATTTACCCCTTTTCCATTCTGGTTGCCCATGCATAATGTCTAAAACAAGGGTTATAGTTGCTTTATTTCCATGAATTTCACCTACTAAGGAGATGGTGCCACAGCCCTTGGTCTATTGTTCTAGAGGGGTTGGCCTCCAAACCCCTTCCTCTACTCCCATGTTTATCACCCCATCCACTTATTCATTTTATTTGATAAATTAAAATTAAAATATTTATTTATTTTATAGTAAAATTAAATTTATATTTATTTTTGTCTTAATTTTTCCCATATTTAAAATTTGATATTTTATGTTTTTCTTTTAATTTGTTAAAATAAATATTATATAATATATAAATATAATTTAACATATATTACATATTTTCCGTTTTTATATTTTAAAGTTAAAAGATTTTTTCTAAATTATTTTCTTATTTTTCTTAAAAATTATAAAATAAAATCTTTATCACGAACTTGATTATATATTTAAAAACAAAATATAATTAAAATATAATATAATATAAGATTACAGAGACTAGTTTAACAAACCCAATTTTGTTTCATATATTTTTTGGTAAGAAGTTTTATCCTTTAAATCATATTTTTGAGTATAAAAAAAGTTCAACTCTGTGAAAAACTCAGGCGCAAATTTAAGAGGTTAAAGTTATAATTTATCGATTGAAACAAACTCAACTATGAGAAAGAAAAAAAACCAAGAACTTAACCTCAAGGGTCTAACGAATCTGGAAACTCAAGCAGTTAGAAAACCTTTATTTCACATGAAAGGGTCTATCGAAATTCATTCCTCTGAAGTGCAGTCATAGAAAATTCCACCTTTATTTCACATGAAAGGGTCTATCGAAATTCATTCCTCTGAAGTGCAGTCATAGAAAATTCCAAAAGAGGGAAAAGATTCATTACATTAATACCATCTATTGGAATCCCTTAGACAGCGGAAAAGTTGTATCACTCCTCGAAGATTCATTAAGAGTTAGATCGAGAGTAAGTTCGATCGAATGTTTGTTGGATTAATATTAAAGCCACCAATTTATTAATATTTTCATTACTGCAGTACTTGGAGAGAGTATTCAATATGTGACACTGAGAGGAAAAATGACATGTTTAATCCATAGTTACCAAGTTCGGCCATACCGGCAAAAAAAGAAATCGGAAATTCGCTGATCCTATTCGGTACAACGAATAATTCATCAGTTTCCAATTTGGTACGGTCACCGTGCATGATTTTGGTCAAAGATTTCTATCGGCTTATGTCCAACTTCCACTGTGCTGCTCCTGCTGAGTTCGCGAACAGTGTCACTGTGTGGAACTATAAAATTGAACCTCGGCATCGTGTCCAGCACAACTCCACCACCAAATTTTCCCTTCGTTGATTTATCTTGGTTGTGCTTGCCTTTCATTAGTTCCGATTGGCTGTGGTTTCCTTCTTTTTGAACGCCTTTTAAATTTAATGGCCGATCAAAGAAATGATTACGTGGCCTTAACTGATCATGCCTCTTGACACGTGTACGATAAATGTGGTTGATGGGTGGGAAGATCCGGCTGTGTGTAACCATGGATAGGAATGCCGACAAATCACCGAGGGATAAAATCGTAGAGGAAATAAATATGATTTATTCAATTACATTTTATAAAAATAACGCAGCTCTGAAAATTGAAATAATGCTCGGATCCTTTAGCTTTAATGCTAGGATTGTTTAGTTTTTATAATATTTTTATATGGGTAATTTTTTTTAGCTTTTATAATTTTTTTTTGATGCGGGTACTTTTTTATATGAGTATTAATTAGAAAAGCAATAAATAATAAATAATATTTTTTATAAAAAATAAAATAAAAAACAATAATTCTTATATTATATAAATTTTTTTTTTTAATCAAATTTGGCTATAAAATGGCAAATATGGTTAGAAATTTGGTTAGAAAATTGATTATTTCAATCTTAGTTTGATTTTGTTATTTCATTATATGTCATTTACAAATTGTTCTAGGACACAATATGGTATAGTCGAAAACTAATTGCTAATACTAAAATGTAAAATTTTTATTAAATAATTAATTTAATTAAAAATTAATCAAATGTAAAAATTATTTGTATTGACATTAAATAATATAAATAGCTCTGATACATATTCAAGAGGCATCATGTGACTCAAATTTGAATTTTAAGTATACTCTTTGAAACAATCAATCAATCAAAATGCTTTAATGAGAGGTGAGTTCTTAATTTCTATATAATTGCAACTAAAAAATATAACTTCAATCTTAACAAAAATTATAAAATAATGAATTGGTTGCAAACTGGTACCTCTTTTATAAAAGAACAAAAAACCTAATTTCTATGTTTGAAAAAATTATAAATTGAGAAATTTCAGTGTTAACTGGATAACTAGTTAGTATTTTCTATATAATGTTCAATTGCAAAAAAAAAAAAAGGGATAACTTCTATCTTAAAAATAATTTAAAATAGTAAATTCTTTGCAAATTGGCAATTCTTATAAAAAAAAAAAAACCAAAAACCATAACTTCTATATTGGGAAAATTTATAAACTCGCAAATTTAAGTGTTAAATGGAAAACTCCTATAAAAAAAATAGAAAAAAAGATAAATCCAATATTAGGAAAAAATATAAAAATGGTAAACTTGCAATTCCACAACTTTTAAAAAAAAAAAAAAAAAAAAAAAAAAAAAAAAAAAAAAAAAAAAAAAAAAAAAAAAAAACATTAACTTCTTTATTACAAAAAATTATAAAATGGCAAAATTATGTTTAAAATGGATAAGTTATATGAAAAAATAGAAAAAAAAGGATAATTCCAATATTAAAAAAAAATAGAAAATGGAAACTTTAGTTGCACTTTCAAATCCATAACTCATATATCAAAACATAGAAAAACGACAACCTCTATATTACAAAAAATTATAAAATGAGAATACCTAAAGATAAGTTTGCACTTGTGAATAAAAGAAATAGAAAGCTTCTATATTACAAAAAAAATTATAAAATGAAAAATTTCAGTTTAAAATGGATAACTCTTATGAAAAAATAGGAAAAGTATAAATCCAATATTATATATATATATATATATATATATATAGATATATATGAAAAAACTTAGTTTCAAATCCATAACTCCTATGAAAAGTATAGAAAAATGGCAACTTCTATATTACAAAAAAATATAAAATAAGTGCTCACTCTGAATAAAATAATAAGTAAATTTATTATTTTATTTTTATGTTGAAGTACAATTGAAAATAGTAAAGCTAAGATTTGCTTAGAATAATAATTAAATTTACATGAATAAGCTATAAAATAGTAATAAAGGTAAGTTTACACTTTTGAATAGAAAGGAAAGTAAATTTACCTTTTAAATTATAAGTATAAAATAATAAATCACATGTAAAAAATTATGTAGTTAAAAATGGTATAGTAAGATTGGTATGCTTTGTAAATTTGCATGTTATACATTTTATATAAAAAACAATAAACTAAATTTACATGTGCAATTTTATATTAAAGCACGGTAGAAAATTATAAGTTATCACTGGTGATTTTTTTTCCATATTAAATTTAAATTATGATAGAGAAGGTAAGTTCTATTTTTAAAAATTGCAATAAAACTAGTTTACCAACTAATCGTTTTTTGGGAAACCTTCTTCAAGTAATGAGAATTAAGATGGAATTATGTCTTAATGTAGTAGCAAACTATAGTTGGAAATTAGAATTAAAAACTTATTCCTTTCAATAAAGAATTCTTGGTCAAAATAGTAGCAAAACAGAGTTAGAATTAAGAATTTGTTCTCTTCAACAAAGAATTTTGGAACAATGCATCAACTAAGCACTTTTGGAATTAAAAAAATATAGGGAATTGTAAGTTCTATATTAAAAAAATTGCAAATATCTTTAAATCAACTTTTTTTTTTTTATTCTCATGATTTTTCTTATGATATCCATTACCAGGTTGGAGTATAGTGATTACCTGGATTGCATTCCATTGCAAAACAAGGATCACTAGTGTGGAATTCAAATAGAGGGGCTCATTTTCTGTAGTCAATCAGAAAGGTTGGGCATTACCACATATTGTCTAACAAATTTGGATAAGATAGGACACATAACAAATTGAAATTAATGAAAATTGTTATTGGCTATTTGTGATCAAATATTTTTTCTTAGTTGTTAATAGACATGTAAATACTAATTTCCTTGTATCTATCCAATTATCACTCTAGTTTTGAAATTGTATATCGTGGCCATATTTGCAATTTTAGACTAGATTCCTAGGAATTAATGTGTTTTAGTTTCACATAGAATGCCATGTTTTTAATTCAGTTATAAGTAATATCATAAGTAGGCTTATATGCATTGTCTCTTTTGTATTTTCTATAATTTGATTTCTTTTTTTTCAAAATATGTACAAATATAGTTCATTGAATTTGATTTTTTTTTTTCTTGCGAACATGATACTTGGAGACCCTCTAATGAACATTGATGGCACCTAGATCAAAATTTCCTGAATGCAAATATCTTGAAAGAAAAAATGATGGAAAAATTTAGTGCAAGTTATGCAATAATACTTGTGGGACATCAGTGACTCGAGCAAGAGATCAATTTCTTGGCATTGTGGGTGGAACTGGTGGACAAGTGGTAGCATGTACTAAAATTGTGCAAGATGTGAAGAAAGGTTTAAGTGAAGAATTAAATGCTCATAAGCAAGGAAAGGTAGTCCAAGAAGGAAGAAAAAAAGAACACAAGATACACATATGGGAAGAGAAAATGTTATTAATTCAACTCCAAGCTCTTTCTCATCATTTGTGGCATTTACAACATCTTCTATGCCATATGGATCACAAAGAGAGCCTACTTTACCAGACGATCCAACACAACAAACATTGGAGAAAGCTTGGAAGCCATTGGAGCGAAATGAGGTAGATGATGCAGTTTATGATTTTTTCATTGGTTGTAATATCTCTTTCAACACTATCAAAAGCCCATTATTTCATGATATGTTAAAACAGATAGGCCATTTTGGTCCCTCATATGTTCTTCCAAGCTATGAAAGCCTTAGGACCAAACAAATTGATATGAGCAGATAAAGAATAGAGGAAAGAGTTAAACCAATAAGGGATTCATGGGCTATTTCTGGATGTATTTTAGTTAGTGATGGTTGGATTGATCACTATTCTAGACCTCTTGTGCACACACTTGGTTGTTGTCCTCAAGGAGTGATCCATTTGTCTATTATTTATTATATGGACAAAACAAAGACTATTTAATCTTTATTTCAGATACTAAAGGATACCATATTATCTATAGGAGAGGTCAACGTAGTCCAAGTTGTCATTAATAATGCATCCAATTGTGTTCGTGCTGTTGAGCTATTGATGGAGCATTTCCCTAAGTTGTTTTGGACACCTTGTGCAGCACATTGTATTGATCTAGCCCTTCATGACATTGGTAAAATAGGTTGGGTGCAAGTAAATATATCTCAAGCAAGGCAACTGGTCAAATTCATTCTTAACCACGGATTAAGTTTGAGTATATTTAGAAAATAAAAAACCAGGAATCTACTTAGACCAAGTGAAACTAAGTTTTCCACCCATTTTATTGCACTACAAAGGGTCATAGAGCAAAAAACTGCATTAAGATCATTTATATGTAATGAAGTGTTACGAAACTAGTTCACAAAAGATAGAAAAGATAGATCACCACCTTAGAAATAAGCCTCTTTGAGGGGGAAACCTCCTTTACATTACATAAATGAACAATTCTTGGATCATTGACAAAACCTTCTTTCTATATATAGGAGTCTAAGGGGTCACAATATAACCAAGCCGACCTAACAATAACAATATAATGGCACAAAAATAACAATAGATGGATTCTATGGGGCACAATAATAACAATATGGGGATAATAGGGGCACAACAATAACAATAAGGGATACAACAACAATAGTAATGGGGGAATCACTAGTATTATAGGGACCTCATAGGCCCCTCTTCTTCAAAAAACTGTTTTCCTCAAGGCTTGAGTAGTTTTAGATGCTTCTCTGTAAAATTCTCATCCTCCCATGTGGAATCTTCAACAGGTAAGTTCTTTCGCTTGATGAGATATTCTGAAATTAATCGATTTTGCAGCTGTCGAGTTCTTGTTTCTTTGACTTCTTCAGGTTCCAATATGATCTTTCCTTCCTCATCAAGTTCTGGCAATATTGTTTGAACTAGAAGCATATAACCTATAACCTTCTTTAAGCATGAAACATGGAAAACTAGGTGCACTTGGGAAGATGCAGGAAGCTCCAATTTGTACAGCATAGTACCTAGCTTTTCCAACACCTTGTATGAACCACAATGCTTTGGTGATAATTTATTATCCTTCTTAGCTTTCTTGAAGGAAATTTATTTATATGGTTGTAGTTGTAGGAATACCCAATCACCAACATCAAAACTTCTTTCGCTGCGATGTTGATTTGCCTGCTGTTTCATTCTATTTTGCGCTAAGGCGAGGTTATCCTTTAAGATTTGGAGAACTTGTCGTTGATGCTCGATGTGATCTTCCACTGCTTGAACCTCAGAATTTTCTCTTAAATATGATGTGATGGATGGTGGATGATATCCATAAAGTGCCATAAATGGGGTCATTTTTATTGCAGTATGGAAGGAAGTGTTATACCACCATTCAGCCAGAGGCAACCATTTGACCCATTGTGTCTATTTATCAGATACAAAGCAACGAAGATATCCTTCCAAACATTTGTTTACTATCTCAGTTTTCCCATCAAATTGAGGATGATAAGATGATCTATGAGCTAATTGAATACCAAGACAAGAAAATAATTCTGTCCAAAAATTTCTAGTGAAAATGGGATCTCTATCACTTACAATAATCTTTGGGTTTCCATGTAGCTTTTGAATTGTTTCCATAAATGCAGTAGAAACTATACTCGATTGAAATGGATGAGATAATGCACAAAAGTGTGCATACTTGCTAAGTCTCTCAACTACCACCATGATGACACTCTTTCCTTCGAACTTGGGTAAACCTGTGATAAAATCCATTGAAACCTCCTCCCAACATTGACTTGGAATGGATAAAGGTTGTAATAGTCTTGGGGTCTTAATTGTTTCAACTTTATTTTGTTGGAAAACCAAACATTCTGCCACAAACTTTTGAATATTCGATTTAAGGCCATCCCAGAAAAAATCCTTCTTAACCATGTGGTAGGTTTTTAGAAGTCTCGAGTGCCCTCCTAAGGGAGAGGTGTGCAATTCCCTAAGAATCTTTTGTTTGAGTTTGGAATTCTTACATAGGTATAACCGATCCTTGTACCATAACGAATCATTTTTCCAGCTAAATGTATCAGATGTACTGGGATCATGCTGTATCTTTTGAATGAGTTCCCACACTTCCTCGTCATTCTTCCATTCATCCATTGCTTCATTTATCCAATCTAGTTGGATAATAGAAATGGCGCAAAGAAATGCTTCCACATCCTCATCCTTTCTTGACAGTGCATCTGCCACAACATTTTTCTTCCCTTTTTTGTAGATGATTTCAAAGTCGTAACCCAACATCTTTGTGACCCATTTTTGTTGCTCTTCTGAAGATAAGCTTTGTTCTAAAAACTATTTAAGACTATCATGATCTATTTTTGCCTTGAATTATCTTCCCATTAGGTAGGGTCGCCATTTCGTAAGTGCATGTAGTATTACCAACATTTCCTTCTCATAAATAGCTTTATCTAAATACTTTCCTTTGATTGGATGACTTTTGAAAGCAATGGGTCTTTCTTCTTGCATTATAACAGCACCAATTCCATTTCTTGAGGCATCACATTCCATAATAAAGGTTTTTGTGAAGTCCGGTGTAGCTAAGACTAGTGCTTTGCACATTTCCTCTGTAAGATGTTCAAAGGCCTTCATTACTTCTGGAGTCCATGAAAATGAATCTTTCTTCAATAATGTTGTTAGAGGTGCTTCTATTCTTCCATAATTGTTAACAAAGTTGTGATAATACCCTGTCAACCCTAGAAATCCTCGTAGATGTTTTATGGAGGTAGGGATTTTCCATTGCCTAATTGTTTTAATTTTGGTAGGGTCTACCTTAACACCTTCATGAGATACAATATGACCCAGATGTCCCACCTCTTGTACTCCAAAGAAACATTTGGAGATTTTTGCATATAATTGTTTCTCCTCCAATAGTTTGAGCACCATGTCAACATGTTGGACATGATCCTTCCAAGACTTGATGTAGATTAGTATATCATCAAAAAATACTAACACAAATTTTCTAAGGAAGGATTTGAAATGAATTCATGAAACCTTGAAATGTAGAAGGTGCATTAGTAAGGCCAAAAGGCATGACCAAAACTTCATAATGACCCTCATGAGTTCTAAATGTTGTTTTTGGAATGTCTTCAATCCTCATTCTGATTTGATGATATCTTCAATGAAGATCCAACTTGGCGAAGTAATGCAATTCATCCAATAATTCATCAATGACAGGAATGGGAAATTTATCTTTAATAGTGAGCTTCTTGAGCTCCCTATAATCTGGACACATCCACCATGATCCATCCTTCTTGTGAGACAATACTACTGGAGCAGAGAAAGTTAGTTGACTAGGTTGAATTATACCAACCTCTAGCATTTCTGCAATCATACGTTCAATTTCACTCTTTTGGACATAGGGATATTTGTAAAGCCTGATGTTTGGAGGAACACTTCATGGAATCAAATTAATAGCATGATCATGATCACGAATAGGTGGAAGGCCTTCGGGAATCTCAAATACCTTGGAATGATTGTCCAAGACTTTTTGGAGATCTGGAGAAATGGATGATTTCGACATGGGAACCTCTAGCGAACATAATTGTGCAATTATGCCTTGTTGTTCTTTCATTAGAAGCTTTGTCATTCCATTAGAGCTGATTATCTTTCCCAGTTTCTCTACGATACCCCTTAATTCAACTTCATTTCCTTTTGAAGAGATTTTCATGAAAATTGCTTGAAAATAAAAAACTATTGTACCCAAGGATTGTAGCCATTGGACTCCTAGTACAACATCAGCACCACCCATTAGAATGGAAAGAATTGGGCTATTCAATACATATTATCCCATGGATAGCTTTATATTATGGCACTTTCCTGAGCAATTTATGGTTCCTCCACTTGCAACCATCACTTGACACTGTGATCTTAGATGTAGGAAGCATTTCAATTCCTTGGCTATCTTACAATGAATAAAATTATGGGTACTTCCCAAATCAATAAACACTATTACCTTTTTCTTCTTGATATTCCCTTCTATCTTGATAGTTTGAGGAGTGGTAATTCCAGCCAATGCATTACAAGATATGGTCGGATTCATTTCTTCTTTTGACGTTTGTTGTTCCTTTTCTTCCCCCTCTTCACAATCCATGTAAAATAATTTCTTCTCGGCACACATATTACCTTTAGAATATTTGCTATCACAACTGTAGAAAAGCCATTTTTCTCTTTTTCCTTCCAATTATTGTGGTGTCAACCTTGTAGGTTGTGGATGGCTAGGGGCAGTAACACTTCCATCTTTATGATTGCGAGTGGTAGGCTTCCTTGTTTCCATAATTTTTCTTTCCATTTTTCTTGCCAACCTGAATGCCTTCTCCAATGAATCTGGTTTCAAAAGGCGAGCCTCATCGCGGATGTTATCTTTTAAAGTCCCTATGAACACATCAATCCTATGCTCTTCTGGAATATCTTTTACCCTTATATTCAATTTTTGGAAGTCCTCAATGTGCTCCATCATTGAACCCTTTTGTTTGAGATTTATCAATTGGCTAAAAAAAGTGTTGCTTTTTGTATCCTCATAATGTGCTATCATTTCAACTATAAAAATATCCCAAGTGACAATTTGTTTACGAGAGCAAAGCCATAGATACCATACAAACTGATTTGGTTCCAAATATAAAGTTACAATGCATACCTTTTGTGTGTTTTTCACATTATGGAGATCGAAAAATTGCTCCATCTGTAGTATCCATGTTCCGGGATCCTTGCCATCAAATTTCCTCATATCGATCTTTGGAACATGGTGGTTCTTCAATCCAGCATTAGAGTCTATGAAACAATGATTAAGATTTATTTTTTTCTCATCATGAATTTCCTTTACTACCCTTTCACCATTAGTAAGCATTTCTTATAGAAACTTTGTCAAATCTGTCTTCAAATCTATCTTCAAATGTTCCATGCTTGTCTTCAAATCTGTCTTCAAATTGTCCATCTTAGCTTCCATGCCTTCCATCTTAGCTTCCACACCATTCATGTTAGCTTCTACATATTTCTTTAAACCATCCATATTAGCATCTATGTCTTTCTTTAAACCATCCATCTTAGATTCTGTTACTTTTTGTGTGAGTGGCATTTGTTGCACTTGGTCTTGTAATTTTGATATATCATGTTGCATTTCTTCCTCGTATTCATGAGTAATGCTAGAGCTTTCAGGTTGCTTACTAGGTGTTTCCATTTTCCTTCTTCGAGGCATCAATTACCAATAATAATTCTTCACTATGCCCTTTGAATTCCTTCAAACTAATTTTTCAAACCAAGCTTATGCAAAAAAATTTAAAAATAAAAACCACACACGTTTTTTTTCACTTTATAGGAGCTTGATATTGAATCTGATGTATTTCTGTAATTTAGATCTCCAAGGTTTGAAATTTCTTCCTGCAGTAACCCTATGAGTAATATTTCTAACTCCGCAAGTCTGACCAAGATTGGATTCTCTAATGACGAGTTATGCTAAATCTTCCACGATGACCTGAGTATAGACTTGCTCAGTAGAGAGAACTTGTACGATGTGTTGTGAGTCACTGTTTCAACCTTAGGATTTGAAAATGGTACCCAAAAGACTAGAGACTGTTCTCTTTCTGTAACTTCATACTAAAATTCAATCTGATGCTCAAAGGGAAAGTTTTGATGATTTTCCCAAGGTGACTTGTTTGAAATGTAATTTGATGTTCTTCAAAAACCCTAAATTCTTAGATTATATCTCCGAAAATATAATGAGGCAAGATCTGAAATTCAGAGCTGTAGTTCAGACAGATTTCTTCTCAAATGGGTTTTTCTTTAGCTTCTAAAATTTTGTACCAAAAGATTTATAGCGCAAATTCTACGATGACATTTTTTAGATGAAATTCTGGACCTTGCAAAAGCCCAAAATTCCTCAGATCATATCTCCGAAAATATAGAGAGACAAGATATGAAATTTAGACCCGAGGTTCAGTGAAATTTCTTCTCAAATGGTTTTTTTTTAGCTCCTGAAACATCACAGAAAAAAGTTATAGTGAAAATGCCACGATGGCCTGTTTGGAGCAGCAAAACCCTAGAATCCAAAGCTCTGATACCAAATGTTATGAAACCAGCTCACAAAAAGATAGAAAGGATAGATCAATGCCTTATAAATAAGCCTCTTTGAGGGGGAAACCTCCTTTACATTACACAAATGAAAAATTCTTGGATCATTCAAATGAAAAAACCTCCTTTCTATATATAGGAGTCTAAAGGGTCACAATATAACCAAGCTGACCTAACAATAATAATATAAAGGCACAAAAATAACAATAGAGAGATTCTATGGGGCACAATAATAACAATATGGGGACAATAGGGGCACAACAATAACAATAAGGGATACAACAACAATAGTAATGGGGAAATCACTAGTATTATAGGGACCTAACATGAAGAGTGGGTGAACTCTCCTTTGTCAAGGTCGGGAGGTCGTAAACTAGTAGATAAAACAATCTTCAATGAAATGTTTTGGTCATGTGTGGAAAAAATCATCTCTATTTGTGAGCCTATTGTACAAATATTGAGGATGGTGGATTCTAATGTTGCATGTATATCATGGAGGGTTTTTATAATTTCATGGAGAGGATGTATCATGATCCTGAGACACAATATCAAATACAAATACAATCAATATCATATAGGCAAGGGACTGGTCATGCTTTCACTACATCTAGGGCACTACGAGATATGCACCATCCAGAGGTCACCACTACTCAATGGTGGTTTCTCCATGGATATGAGACATCTCAACTACAAACATTTGCATTCAGGGTGTCGAGTCAGGTATGTAGGCATCATAATTATTTATACTTTGTATGTATATTTGGAAATTATTCCATGAAAATTATTATACTAATATAATATTATTTTCATGTGAAAAAATAGGTCACTAGTGCATCAACATGTGAAAGGAGTTGGAGCACTCATGAGTTCATCCATAGTAAGAAAATAAACCACTTAAGAGCTAGCAAATTTACAGATTTGGCTAGCATTCATTGCAATTTACACTGATGGCTTAAATCTTTGGAGGGGAAGAAAACAACTTCAAATATAGTACAAGAAGTTCCCCCTATTTTTAATGCATCTAGTGCAACCTCAAAAGCACCAATTGTGGGATAGTCTTCTACATCCACACATCACATCCATGAGAATGATGCCTTGCTCAGAGATATTCTAGATGAGAATGATAGTAGTGATAATGCCTCTCTGATGAGTGAATACACTGATGTGGATGAGGACAATGGAAACGAGATGACCTACACACCTTAAGATAATTTTGAACCTTCATTTATGGTAATTGACATGTTCTCGTCTGTTTTTTATTTTTAAGTAAGCCAGTGACATGATTTTGCTGTGTTTACTACTATTTTATTATTTTAATTGTATTGTTATAAAAAAGTAAATATAATAATTTTTTTTTAATCATATAAAGTTCACAAGTGTAAAAATTATAATTTTTCTAATTTGTAATTGAATTTAGAATGAAATTAATTTTCTTAAATATAATTAAACAAATTATACTATTATAATAAAAATATATTACGTTTCATTTTTTGTTTATTAAAAACAAATCACATATAACTAAATTTCATTTGATATCATAAAAGTGTATTTAACATAATTTCACCATCTTGAAATTTTTTATCTAATCATCCAAAATAAATTAATTATCACAAATTATGATATAAAATTTTATCATTATAATAAAAGAAAAAATCATTTTCAGAAATTATTGAATGTTGATATAATAAAGGCAGAAACGCTACATCAATACACACATTCTATCCCTACCTCAATCCTTGGCTTCGAAAAACTATCTTTTACTTTTAGTTTGATTAGTGTCTGAATTAAAATAGGGAAAGTATTTATTTCTTTGTAGATTTGGCTAGGGTTTATTTCGTTAAAATATTATTTAAATAATTATTTTAAATATTTTATTATAATTTTATGTTTAATTTTTTAATTTGATTTAAAGATATTTTCAAGGTAGATATTGTAATTTAATATTTAACATTTTGCTTAAACAAATTACATATAAATAAATAATAAATTAAATAAAGTGATTAATTTAAATGGAACAAAATATAATAATAAATAACAAAATAAAAATAACTTTATAAAAATAATAAAAATAAAAATAAAAAATCATGATATTCACTTTTAATAATTATGTGGAATATAGTATATTTAAGGGGTATTTAAACCAATCTATATCTATCTTAACTCTAGATGAAGGGCTTAAAGGGATCAAATCTCTTATAATGCAAACCTCATTTAGAATGAAAACAAATTTGATCTCTCAACACTCAATAAATCCAAAATATAGAAAGTTATATATATATGAAATTATATTTAATGTCTCCATTTGAAATTAGAAACATTAAAAATAAATTTAATTTCTTATAAATTAATATTAGTAAATCTCAAATAAATGGATAGAATAGTAATTTTATTATTATAGATAATAACTTTAATAATAATTTCCTAGATGGGTTTTCCTTTATTATAGGAAAAACATTAACCTCGGTTAAGATATTGTGAGAATAAATTTCGTAGATGAGGTTTTCTTCATTATAGGAAAAACATTAACCTAGTTTAAGATATTGTGAGAATTGTGGTGGAGAAAATTATTTTTAAATATTCTCAATTAAACAATTTTTAAATTGTAATCAACCAAAAAATTTATATAGTTAGTTTGATTTGTAGTTTTTGAAAGTAAACTTATTTATTTATTCATTTTATGGTTATACCTTTTTTTGCTTTATTTATCATGAGACGAATTTGTTCGCTAGGGAAACATCCCTTTTCCCTATGCAGAAAAATACTTTTTAAATTCAATACCTGAGTTTGCCACATGGTTGTCCAGATTTCACAATTCATCCATCCTCACTTCGAATGTATTTATTGGCGAGAAAAAAATCACGAAAACTAGTTACAAAGTGTGAAAATCTACTAAGGACGTAGAAATTGAAATTCTAAAATGGGCAAAATACCACTAAGATAAAGATACAAGAAAAAAATGTTAAGGTGTAGGATGATTTGGTAGTGCTAAAGTATTTGATCCATTACCTAGATAATCTAGAGCCCTATGTTTTCCATGGATGTGAAATTCTACGTGAGCTAGTCTCCATTCTAGGTGCTCCATTTGCCCAAACATTATCCTCGGGCCCTACCAAAGTGAAACCAAATGATCTTTCATATTCCATTGATTTTGTTGCAAATCATTCAAGAAGTATATGACCTGATTACATTCATCATGGATATTTTGTCCTAGTCGTTCCAGGAGATGGGTGATGATATTGCTATCGGCGATCGCAAGTCGCACAAGGTCATATCCGATGCGTTAATTGCTATCAACGATCGCAAGTTGAATAGGGTCGCTTACATTGTATTATCTCCGCTCTAAATTCCTGATGCGATAATCACTATCGGCGATCACAAAGGGGCCACTTAACATTGTATGACTTCCCTCCCGAAGTCTCGATGCGATATTGTGTGTCGGACCCGATACAACTCAACACTCCCATGTATATGGTTTCAAGTCCGCTTTCCACCTCCGATTGTGTAAAGGCATGTATACGTGAGTTTTGGCCTCCGATAGTGTATTGGCCGCTCTCGATAGTGTTTAAATGCATGCATATATATGGGTTTTCTCCTTTGATGGTCCCCGATAACTCTATGTGCTCCTCTTCTTTGGCTCTGTCTGCTCCTCTCGTCTCCATCTGCTCCTCTTGTGGCTCTGTCTACTCCTCTTGAATATTGCCATATTGACATCAATGACAATTTGTGTCCAACAATCTCCCCCTTTGTTATTGATGGCAATATTCTTCCGCTCTCTCTCCCCCTTTGACATCAATGGCAAAGGAATGAATATGGACTCCCCCTGTCAAATGGCTCCCCCTGTCCTGCTACATCTTTATGAATGAACTTGAGTGATGATAAAGAAATAACCCCCATCTTTTGACGCAGATGTTGGAATGCTTCTCGAGGAAGAGGTTCCATGAAAATATTAGCTATCTACTCCTTAGTACTGATATATTTTAGAACGATGTTTTGTTCAGCTACTTGCTCACGGAGGAAATGATACTTGATTGGTATGTGTTTGGTTCTTGAGTGCATCACAGGATTTTTGCTGAGATTGATGGCAATTGTGTTGTGACAATAGACGGTAATCTGTTGATTTGTACATATGTCGACATCTTTTAGAGCTTCCTTCATCCATAGTATCTGAGTACAACAGTCTATTGCAGCAATATACTCGGCTTCGGCTATGGATAATGATATGGATGACTGTTTTTTGCTGAGCCTAGATACCAAATAATCTCCTAGGAAGAATGCATTTCCACTCGTACTTTTCCGATCATCTATACTTCCAGCCCAATCAGCATCAACATATGCAATTATAGTCAATGTTGAGTTCTTTGGGTACTAAAGACTGAAATCAGAAGTTCCCTTCAGATATCTAAGAATTCTTTTTATAGCTAATAAATGGGATTGTTTGGGAGCAGATTGAAATCTTCCCACCATTCCTACTGCTTGCATTATGTCTGGTCATGTAACTGTTAAGTATAGAAGGGCTCCAATCATTTACCTGTAATGAGTTACATCTACTAGAGGGCAGTCATCATCTTTGCTCAGTTTGCAGCTTGTGGTCATAGGTGTACTCATGGGTGCACAATCCTCCATTCCATATTTTTTGAGCATGTGTTTTAGATTTGGTTTGAGATATACACAATCCTACTCTGGTTGGAGATATTTGAAGTCCAAGGAAGTGGGACAGCTCTCCTATCATTGATATCTCAAACTCTTTTGACATGTTTTGAGAAAATTCATGGCTCATTTCATCATTATTACTAGCAAAAAATAGATCATCGACATAAACAAGAGCAGCTAGTAACTTACCTTGATCTGTCTTTATGTATAGATTACTTCCAGCCACTCCCTTTTTGAAGCCTTGTTGTTGTATATAGTGATCCAGTCTTGCATACGAAGCTCTAGGAGCTTGTTTCAACCCATATAAAGCCTTTTTCAACTTAAAAACTAATTCCTTTCCTGTTATTAGATTAAAACCTTTTGGCTGCTCCATGTAGACTTGCTCCTTGAGTTCCCCATTTAGAAATGTTGATTTCACATCCATTTGATAGATTTTGAATCCTTTTGAGCAAGCAAATGCCAAGAACATCCTGATAGCTTCCATATGGGCCACTAGTGCAAACATCTCTTCAAAGTCAATTCCTTCAATTTGTGAATAGCCTTTGCAGACAAGTCTTGCCTTGTTTCTGATAACCTGTCCTTCCTCATTCATTGTATTTTTGAACACCCATTTGGTTCCTATTATGTTTTTGTCCTTTGGACGAGTACCAGCTCCCATGTCTTGTTCTTCTCAATTTGGGTCATTTCTTCTTCCATGGCTTTTACCTAATGAGGATCCTTACTTTCTTCTACAAATGTTTCTAGTTCTATCATAGATAGGAGGGCAATGACTTTTCTCTTGGGTGTAATTGTTATCCTTCTTCGGGTCTGCACACATTCATCTTTATCGCCAATGATCTGCTCTTCTGGATGATGTCTTTGGACATACTTCATCTTTGAAGGGGTATTATGTGGTTCTCTCTTCTCTTCTTCTTGTTCTTCTTCCTCATCTATTTCTTCTTCTTTAGGTTCTTCTTCTTCAATGAGAGAGTCATCTTCATGTTCTTCAATTTCCTTTTCTGGAAGATCTTCATCAACCTTTACATCAATGCTTTCCACTATTTTCTTCAGTCAATAATTGTAGCACTTGTAAGCCTTGCTCCATGTAGAGTATCCAAGAAATATCCCTTCATCAACCCGAGAATCAAACTTTCCGGGTGAG
This sequence comes from Pinus tabuliformis, assembly GCA_031772625.1. Taxonomy (NCBI): domain Eukaryota; kingdom Viridiplantae; phylum Streptophyta; class Pinopsida; order Pinales; family Pinaceae; genus Pinus; species Pinus tabuliformis. Next base: position 1,335,735,047 of record CM062817.1, read on the forward strand.
CCATCATTTATTTTTATGAAGTACTTGCTTTCAAATATCTTGAAGCACTTCACCGAAGAAGGTCTTCCTTTCCATAGCTCATAAGGATTTTTTTCACAATTTGGTCTTAATTCAGCTTGATTCAGTGTATAGATAGTTATTCCTACTGCTTCTCTCTAGAATTTAGGTTGTAAGTCTGCTGCTAATAGCATAGTTCTTTCCATTTCTTGGACTGTTCAGTTTCTTCTTTCAACTACCCCATTTTGCTGAGGTGTTATAGTAGCTGAGAATTCCCTTTTAATTCCATGAATATTACAGAACTCACTAAACTCGTTTGATGTGAATTCTCCTCCTCTATCTGTTCTAAGGCACTTAATTTTTGAATCTTTTTCATTTTCTACAAGGGCTTTTAGATTCTTAAAAAACCCAAAAGTTTTAGATTTATACTTTATGAAATATATCCACATCATTCTAGTATAATCATCAACAAATAACACAAAGTACCTTTCTCCTTGGAGTGCTTGATTTCTAGTTGGCCCACACACATCAACATGGATGATCTCCAAGGGCTTCGATGTATAGAGCTCCTTTGTCTTGTGGCTAGTTCTAGTCTGCTTTCCATGTTGACATGGACCACACACTGCTTGATTTGGTTTGGACAGCCTTGGGATGTCTCGTACAGCTTTGATCTTGCTGATATTGATCAGATTTTCGAAGCTTGTATGTCAAAGTCGCTTGTGCCATAGCCAACTCTCATCTGTCTGACTTAAGTAGCATTTATTTTCTTGAATCTTATTCAGAATGTAAATGTTGTCTATTGTTCTCACCCCTTTTTCCACAAGTTTCCCTGAGGCAGAGTTCCTTATTTCACATTCTTTGGTGCTGAAAATGACCTTATGTCCTTGATCACAGATTTGGCTGACACTTAGGAGGTTGTTTTTGAGCTCGTCAACTAGCATAGCATCTTGAGCTTTTCCTTTTCCATTGATTAGAGTAACTATTCCTTTTGCTGCAATTCTACCTGATCCGCTTCCAAAGGACACATTCCCTTCCTTTTTACTCGGTGAGACAAACATCCTTCTGTCTCTTGTCATGTGTCTAGAGCACCCACTATCTACAAACCATTGGTTTTCATTATTTTGAGCATATAGATCTAGGCCGCATTTGTCCATGCTGGAGTTCTTGCTACTTGTCTTTCTTCCTTTGAGCGGGCAGTCTTGTTCATAGTGTCCATTATTGTAGCAAAAAGAGAAAATCAGATCAAATTTGGTCAAGGGATCAAATGAATTGAACATTTTGATTTGTCCCTACCTTTTGGGGGCATATGAGTTGATTATTCGGTCCTTTAGCTTTGTCTTTTCACTTCTGTAATCCATACAATGTCTGGCTTGATGACCGAAGTTTTTACAGTGAAATCAGTGTCCAAGAAAGATGGTTTTGTACTTGTTGAAGCAACCACAATTTGAGTCAATTTCCTTCCTCGGAATTACTCCTCCCTCGTTCTTTGGATTTGCGATGTGCCCTTGGTGGAGTACAAGTTTGTATTTGATATAGTGTCCATGATTCGTCTCCACATTCTTCTTTGGAGTAATTCTCTCTTCATTCTTGGGATCTAGGATGAACTTTTGATAACATACTTTTTCATATTTTGGATTACAGGAAAGTGCATCAGCATAGCTTTTCGCATTATTCTTAGTGCTTGAGGATTCTCCTTTGATACCTATTCTAGACTTGTCATGTTGAGGTTTTTTATTTTTCAGAATAGTCTCAAGTATTTGAGAGCTTTTACAGCCCTTTTTAATTTGCTCCAACTCCTTTCTCAGAGACACTATTTTGGTCTCGCATTCTTCACAAGTCTCTTCCTTTTCTTTAATCTTTTCTTCCAAGAGATCTTCTCTCCTTCTTATTTCCTCGTTTTCCACTTTGAGAGAAATGATTTTGTTCCGTAGTTTCTCATTTTCTTCAGTGACACTTATTAATATTTCATCTACATTTCCTTCCAGCCCTGAGTCATCATCATCTGCGAGTGCCATGAATAATGTTTCTTGGCTTTCATCGTGATCACTTTCCGCATTTGATTTCTTTTTAATGACGATAAACTCATCCTCATCAGACTCATCTTGCTTGGAGAAGAATTTTTTCTTGTTGAACCCTTTCTCTTTATGTGCCATTCTTTTAGAATTTCCTTCATCATCACTGTCATGTTTATTAGGGAATTTTGCTGCATAATGACCTATTTTACCACATTTAAAACAGATAAGAGGATACTTGCCTTTAAGCTTAGATCCTCTCTTCAGCTTTCGTACAAATTGAGCCAATTCGGATTCCACATTTGACTCATCACTACATTCATTCCCCTCTTAGCCCTTCTTTGACTTTGAGGCCTTGAATGCTGCATCTTTGGAGCTTGGGCCACCTTTCCCCATTTCATAGGCAGTGAGAATTCCATGGAGTTCATCCATTTTGAGGGTATCTAGATCCTTTGCTTCTTCTATAGCGCTTATTTTGGAGTCAAATCTGTCTGGAAGAGACCTTAATACCTTTTGAACAATGGTACTTTCTTCCACTTTTTCATCCAATCCTTTCAGGGAATTTACCACTTCAGTTACTCGGAGGAGGTATGCTATGATATCTTCTTCATCTTCCATCCTCAAACTTTCAAATTGTCTTCTGTGAGTTTGAAGCTTTTCCTTTTTGACTTTTGAGTCTCCATCGTACAAGCCAACTAGCTTCTCCCACATTTCTTTGGCAGAGGTACAGTGCATGATTTTTGTAAACTCAGAATTAGTGATTCCTCTAGTGATGGAGTTCATGGCCTTTGCATTTGCGATGTAGGCTTTCCTCTCATCTTGGTCTATTGGAAGAGTGGAAGTAGTTTTGTATTCATTTTGAAAAAAATGCCAAACTTCAGGTCCAAGGGACATTAAGTAGTAGGTCATTCTTTTCTTCCAGAAACCAAAGTTAGTGCCATCGAACAAAGGAGGTCTTCCTGATGCTTCGTGATTTCTGATCATGGCTGTGGATCCTTCTTCAGGCTGTTAGGCTAGTATGAAGAAGCCTGCTCTAATACCAATTGTTGGAAATACTGAGGGGGGGGTGAATCAGTATTTCTTACTTTTTTATTCTAGTGATTGCCAAAAGCATATATAGATATGTATATGTATACACATAACACAGAGACCAGCATCTAGAATAAATTCTTTTATTAAAACTCAAGACAGTACAATGAAATAAATATAATATAAGTATATATCTGATTGTGAATAGTTGCCAAGATCCAACTTGGACTTCAGTGAGGCTCCAACCTCCAGAGCACCAACTCTGTTTAGCAGTGGTTCTGCACTTAGGAGCACCTACCCCTAATGACTTTAGTCCTGTTCAGTTCTTAGGCTCCAGCCTCTTGGGCTCCAACCCAAACATAATATAAACTATTTTACTGCTATTCTCTACTCACAAGCCTATTGAGCTTTTTCTCTTCTCCTGTTCTCTTGCTTCTCTGGCCTCTCCTTCCTCTTGCTGGTTCTTCAGCTTCCTCTCTCACTAATTATACATCCATCAATCACCATCTCACCTTGTTTTTATGTTTTTATGTATTTCAGATGCCTCTGACTCTTCGTTTTTGCTTTCCACCGCCTCTTTGGCTTCCTCCTCAGTCGCTGTCATTTCCTCTGACTCGCTTGATCTTTCAGCTTCCCTCATTGGTTGACGTGGCTTCCTCTATGCTGGCTTTTCATTCAACTTCTTGGCTTTACAGTCACTGTGTGTTAAAATTGTAACACAGACCTATTTTTTCAATGATAACAAGCATCCACCTAGACTGTTTCATTTAATGGACATGCCACGTCCTATCGCAATTGCAATCAGCTTGATTCTAGCCTTCTGAGCTATCGTTCAGGCTTCTTGAACCATCCTAAGCATCCCTTAGTGTATTTTTGCCTCCAAACACTGTGCAAGACAAATATTCAATTACACAGGAAATATGAGCAAAAAACAGGTGAACGTGCTAAAGGGCGGACTTCAAGGATCATTGCACCCATAATTGTACCTATGTCAGGTCCACAATGAAATCGCAATCGGTAGTCGCAAGGCTTCCAGGGGTCCTTTATACATCAACCCCATGATATCGCCGATGGCCGATGGGCCGATACTCCACTGCTCCGATGAACCAGATGCGATATGGTATTAACCATGGTTTATATGCCTGTCGGGTCCGCAATCTTATCGTAATCAGGGGTTGCCCTTGGAGGAGGTCTGATGCGATATTGCTATCAGCGATCGCAAGTCACACAGGGTTAGGTCTGATGCGATAATCGCTATCGGCAATCACAAGTCGCATAAGGTTGCTTACATTGTATTACCTCCGCTCCAAATTCCCGATGTGATAATCACTATCAGTGATCGCAAAGAGGCCGCTTACCACTGTATGACTTCCGTCCCGAAGTCCCGATGTGATATTATGTGCCGAACCTGATAAAACTCAACACTCTTGTGTATACGGTTTTAAGTCCGCTTTCCACCTCCGATTGTGTAAAGGCATGTATACGTGAGTTTTGGCCTCCGTTAGTGTATTGGCTGCTCCCAGTAGTGTTTAAATGCATGTATATATATATATGGGTTTTCTCCTCTGATGGCTCCTGATAACTCTGTGTGCTCCTCTTCTTTGGCTCTATCTGCTCCTCTTGTCTCGATCTTCTCCTCTGGTGGCTCTGTCTACTCCTCTGGTGGCTTTGTCTACTCCTCTTGAATATTGCCATATTGACATCAATGAAAATCTGTGTCCAACAGATTTTTCATGCATGATTTACTGACCACACCAGAAACCCATCTATAAGGGCTTGTGCTATAATGACTCAAAAAAACTTATGGTGATATAAATGTACACCTTGGATGGCACTCATAGGTGTCATTAATATTCACATATATACTTTTCCAAAATTCTACTAAATTATGTATGTTATTCATGTGCTTTTAAGCACACCCGTATCTTTAAGAAATCCCTGTTTCAATGTTGTGATGTTGAGATCCACTTATCTCACATCCATATAGCTACAATTAGAAGAGGAGACCTTTAGATTCCCGAGATGGAATCATCAGAAGGAAGAATCTATAGGAACATTTCATTTGTTGGAAGCCCAGATCAAATGATTATGTAACTACCTCTGTGGCACTATTATCAATAAAGAAGCTCAATTTTCATCCTAATTCTCCCCTTGTATATATTTAATTATTATAATATTTTATTGAATTTATTTTAGAATAAATTGTCATATATATACTTGTACACAATGAGTTAACCATTCTACTTTCCGGTTTCTTACTTGTGTTATAGGTTCACATCTCTTGTTCAAGAATGAGCATTTGGACCTTGGAAATTGACATCATACATAGGATTCACCTATAGTTTCTCAACCCTTTCTTTGTTAATTTAATGTAAGTTTTATGTTTTTCTAATTTTCCCCTAGCCTCAACCTTTAGTCTCATGGATTTCATCCCACAAAAAAATTGGTGACTCCACTGTGGAAGTTACTATTTAAGTATATTTCCTAAGGGTTCTATCCTTGATATGGGTGATCAATGAGTTTAATGCATTTTAATGCATTGTTTCTGAGTCTCTTGATATGTTCTTGGATATGTCCTTATTGCCTAATATTTTGGATCTAAGATTTTATCTTCCTTTTTTTTGTAGTTTTGCAAAGATATGCAGTAGAGTAATTTCCAACCTAAAAGTGGCCTGCTCAAAAAAATAATAAAATAGTAGTAAAAAATATAAAATAAGAGTTATGAACTTTGTAAGGAAAATAAGAAAATTAATTTTTTTAATTGTATTTTTTGCTTATATCTTTATAGGTTTACTCAAATTCCAAGGGTAGACACTTGTTGGATACAAAATTAAATCCCACGTCCAACAAGTACCTATTTTGCATACTTTTGAGAATATCTACATTGATAAAAATTGAAGATACGTTAAGAAAACCATGTTGAACACACTTTTTTTAATGTATCTTATATTTTTATCGATTTTTTTCTTTTCATAAGTATGCATGATGGGTATTTATTGAATGAACAATTTAATTCCACATCCAATCACTGTCGACACTTGAATTTGAGTAAACCTATAAGGATAAGCCAAAAATACAATTAAAAAGAAACAATTATACCTATTTTCTCTTCAAAATATTTAAATGTACCTCGTTTTAAATTTAACAGATTTTGATTGGTTTACATATTATGATATGGAAATTTAATGCACATTTTTAGGTTCAAATTTCCTCTAATGTAGGTTTCTTTCATAATAGTCACATATATAAGCTCATTGTTAATGTGAAAGTTGCATATATGTGGGTTTCTTTGGCAACATTTGTGCATGCATGCATTTTATTAAAAAATAATCATGTATCCTTTTGATAGTGGGATATTTTCCACTCTTATTTCTACTTATGTGGCTTGGAAAGGTCTATTTATGGTACATATTGTTGGTCTAATTTTGAGATTTCTAGAGTTGAAAGTAATTTGTACTTACCTTGTTGGTTTATGTGAAGGGTTTCTTGTACCATCCTAGGATTTCTAATTGTGCAAGTGTTCTAGCTTCTAGGTTGGATCTTTGGACTCTAGTTCTTAGGCTTTTATTGTTTCAGGCCAACATGTCAATCTTTTGTTGTTGTTTGCGTGGAAGTCTTCAATTCCTCTTCATTGCATTCTCACTTACTTTTTACTCAACTACAACCTTTTCATATTGCATTGATTTTGATTTGATTGAAATGTGATCTTCACTTTTTTTTAAATGTTGGCGATTTGCACAAAAAATTTGAAAAGTGTTGATGTAACATCAACTTTTTTTTTTGGAGTGGGGGGCTTGGGGGTATTTTTGACAATTTAACTTTTCTTATGTATTAAGAATGAACATATTTTTTAAAATTTTGTTGTTTTTCATGCGGATTTTCAAAAGCATTGACGCAATATCAAACTTTTCCTTTGGCGGAATATTTTTGACACTTTAAATTTCCCATGTCTTAAGTATGTGCATTATTTTTTAAATATTCATTATTTAACCATTTTTCAAGTTTTCTTATTTTTTCTCTTGCTCTTTTTCTTCCTAAGGTTTTTGTTTTTTGTTTTTCTTTGCAATGTTTCTTTGTAAGGATATTTTCAATTTTTTAACAAAAAAAAAGAAGAAAAAAACTAATATTTTGAAGCTATGATATTTTGTATATTTATGTATCATTTATTAATATTTCAATACATATAAAATAATTCTAACTAAAAATATAATAATTTTAAACACTTATAAAAAAAATGCACATTTTGCGTGTAGATACAATTAATAAATTACACTTCTTGATGGGAGTGAATATCAACAACATATAAGGGACAAAAGGAGCCCCATAATCCTCCTCCACTTGGAATAATGTTTAATGAGGTGTGTCAAACACACATTCTATGGAAAGCACACAACGATTCTTCTAGAGAATAGAGGGAGAATATATGGTTATGCACGGCCTACAGGACGACGTTGTCAAGCTTTAGTATGTGAGTTAAGGTGGTGGGCTTTGTTCAAAGATTCATAGTGCAGGGTGGCATTCGGTCTATGCCAAGACCTACTCCTCAAGTTGTTGTGGTTTGGGATGAAATTCATTCCAACGCCTACAACGATGGTCACTTCATCTCTCTGGTTCATTTTATGTGCATTTGGGTCCTAGCAAGTGGTTCTTCCCCCATCTCATCTTCTTTTTCTTCATTATCTTGCTAGGGTGGCAGAGGCAGCGCTTTGGAGAAGGGAAAGAATATTTGTGAAGCATGTTTATCCTCAGTCGTCCGGTAAAGTTACTAGGCCTTATTCCTTAGCTAGTTTATGTTTTCCTTCACTATTGGTTCACTTTCATTACTGCTGATATTATAGGTCTCTCATTGGGAATTATAATCGTTTTTTGGTTATAAACTATGGAGGGCTAGTGGGAGGAATACACATGTTTATTGGTGTTCTAGGCACTCAAGAAGGGGTTGGCCTTGTTGGTGGGCCTCCTGTGCTCATTCCTGACTTCACATCTAACATAGTTATTGATCAAACGGGAACTATTACCTCAAAATGGGTACTTGAGCCAAAAAATCCAAAAAAAAACATGAAAAAGCACCTTCAAATCAAAAAGTGTTGATGTCGGACTAACTTCTTTTTTTCAGAGTAAATTTTCAATATTTTTTAAAAATAACAATAAAAACCATTTTATTTGGTGCAAAATACACCTTGAAATAGAAAAGTGTTGATGCTGGAATAATGTTTTCTTTTTTCAAGGTATATTTTCAACATTTTTTACTAATGATGTTAAAAACAAAATATTGTGACTCTGAAAAACTTTAAATTTCCAATTATTTTCAAGCATGACATTAACGATAAAATTTCACGTATTTGAAAACCCTTAAAATTCCAACGATTTTTTTAAGGATGACATTAAATTTAAAATATCACTTTTTTGAAAAACCTTAAAATTTCAACCATTTTCAAGTATGGTGCTAAGAAAAAATATTTATAATTGTTTTCAGCCATAACATTAAAGATAAATATCACGTCTTAGAAAAAAATTAAAAATCTCAACAATTTTTCAACCATGGAATTAAAACCAAAGATTATGACTACAAAACAATCTTAAATTTTCAAAATATTTTAAGCATGACATTATGGAAAAATTTTATGACTAAAAAAACATTAAAAATGAACACCTGAATGAAAGAGTTATTATACTGAGAGTAATTTTTAAAAAATGCTAAATGTGTAGTGATTTTGAAATCTTAGTCTAAGACAACTTGATACATTGTGAAAAAATTTAAAAATATACTATCAAATTGACACACAGTTTAGGTGGGCTCCAGCCATTGTAATGAAAACTTAAAGACCAACTATGAAATTAACACATTGCAGGACAGACTCGATTCATTATAACGAAAAATTTAAAATCAATTAAGAAATTGCACATAATGGGAACGGTTGCTAGACAAGCATCGACACATACCCAACAATATATATATATATATATATATATATATATATATATATATATATATATTCCTCGAGCTTTTTCTCTGCCCGATATTCTCCTCAAATGTCAGATTCAGCGGATGAAGATCTACGGCCAAAGTTCATCGAGCTTGTTGGTTGCGTTATCCTTCGAGCTTATCATTATCATCGGGGTGCTCTTGGGTTTCAGATGTCAAAGTAGCTAGGTATTTATCTCCCTAGATGGACCCGATTGAACCCTTGAATTGGGTTTAATTTCCCCTCAGGTCCGTGGTTTTGTCATTTTGTAGGCATACTGAGTTGTCGTTTTCACCCCCCAACCGTGTGCTCTTTAGATTCAGATCCTATGGCCGCTGGTGTTCACAGAGTTTTTTGGGACCATGGCCCAATTTTTGAGGCTTGGCAGTCACTGGCTTCTCCCGTTGACTTTTGGGTCGAGACTTGTAACATAGTTTTGTAACTTTTTTGTCATTGAATGAGAAGAAAACACTCTTGCTTTAAAAAAGGAAAAAATAAAAATAAACATTATTTAAAAAAAATGTTAAATAATTATCAAAAAAAAAAATTAAATTAAAAATTAAAAATAAAAATAAACATAAAAACAAAACAATTAAAACAATGAATTAAAAAAAAATATATATATATATATATATAAAATAAGAAATATTTAAATTAAAAAATTAAAATAAAAAACATTTAAATTTTAAAATTTTAATATATATATATATATAACAAAAAATTAAAAGAAATTAAATAAAAATAAAAAATAAAAATAAATAAAAAATAAACAATTAGAATAGAAAAAAAATAGAAAACAAATTAAATAAAAAGACAATTAAAAAATGCCACAACCCTCGTCCTCTCCCTCCCCTCTCCTCTCCTCTCCCCTCCCCTCCGCACCCTCGGCCTTCTCCTCCCTACCCGACCCAACCCCTACCTGACCTAGCCCCTGCCCAACACCCGTCCACTCCCCACCCTCGTGCGTCCTCCTGCCCCCATCACCCCTTCTCCTACCCACCTGAGCATCGAGCCAATGGCTAAGAGGTCGTAGGCCGATTCGCCAGCAGCCCTCCCTTGCTTGCTCGAGCCCCTAGCCAGCGACAAAGAGGCCATAGGCCGATTCCCTGAAGCGACCCACAGCCTCTTGGCCACTGGCTGGGGGCCCAGGTGGGGAGGCAAGGGGGATAAGGGGACGAGAGGGAAGGCCAAGGGTGGGGAGGGGAGAAGCGTGAGGGAGGGCGGTGGAGTGTGGGTCCGGTAGGGGAGGGGAGAGAGAGGAGAAGGGCCGAGGAGGGGCAGGTGAAGGAGGGACGAGGGGAGGACGAGGGATGATTTTTTTTTAATTGTGTTTTTTTAATATTTTTTTAATATTGGTTTTTTTTTCTAATCTAATTGTCTTTTTTCACTTTTTCTAATGGTTTATTTTTAATTGTTTATTTTTATTTATTTTTTAATTGTTTTTTTTATATTGTTTTTCTAAATTGTTTATTTTACATTTTTTTTAATTGTTTATTTTAATTGTGTTTTTTTTAAATTGTTTTTATTTTTTTATTATTTTTTAATTGTTCTAAATTTATTTTTTTATCTTTTCTTTTTAAATTTTTATAATTTAATTTTTAAATTTTTAGAATTTTTTTGTTATTTCTTTATTTTTATAATTTTAATTTTTAAAATAATTCTAAAATTTTTATTTTATTTTATTTTATTTTTCATTTTTAGCTTTTTTATTTAAATTATTTTATTTAAATATTTTTTTATTTTTTTTTTCAATTATTTCTTTTGTAATTAACTTTTTTCTTAATTTTTTTATTTTTATTTTTTTCCGGTAATTATTTTTATTTTTATTTTCGTAACGAATTTTTTTATTATTATTACTTTTTTTTAATTTCAAAAAAGTGTTTATAGATTTCTTTTTGTGGATCAATTTGTTTTTCTCTAATTTATTTTTTTTTAATCAGTTATTTATTTATTTTTTTGATTTTTTGTTTTTTTTTCATTAATTTTTTATTCAATTTTTTTATTTTTACAAGTTAATTTCGGTTTTTTTTTACATTTTTATAGGTTTTTCATTATTTATATATATATTTTTTTTATTTGATTTTTTTTGACATTATTTATTTATTTATTTATTTTTTATTGCTAACATGTTTTATGTTTATGTTTTTTTTTTGTCATGTTTTTTTTTATTTTAATTTTAATTTTTGTTAGGTTTATTTTTTTATATATATTTTTATGTTTTATTACTAACATGTTTTTATTATTTTTATTTCTTTTATGCTTTATGTTTTACTTTTATGTTTTATGTTTTTGTTTAATATTTTTTATACATTTTTTTTTTTTTTTTTAATATATATTTTTTGTATTTGATTTTTTTTTTGTCATGTTTTTATTAATTTTTTTTATGTTTTATTACTAAGATGAAAATCACCAACATTTACAAAAAAATTATCCACACTTAATTCATTAAAAAATTTAAAGTGTAAAAACTAGCCCCTCTAAACAAAAAGAATTGATGCTTATCAGCGCTTTTCAAATTCAAGATGAAAATAACTAACAAAAAAAATGTGTTGATGCTGCATCAACACTTTTCAAAATCAAAATGAAAATCACTAACATCGAAGAAAAAAATATTCATACTTGATACATAAGAAAATTTAAAGTACCAAAATTATTTAAAAAAAAAATGTATTCTGGCATCACTACTTTTCAAAATCTGGTGATTTTTTGCTACCTCAAAAAAACGGGTACGAGTTGACTTTCTCGTTTGATCGGTAACTATGTTATCTTACTTCTTTCTTTCAAATGGTAAATTTAGGAAGTCTAAGGCCTTGAGAAATTTCGGACTTATCTTCCAATTTTCTAGAAAAATGGCACATTTGCTTTAGGATTTATATCTTCTCTCACTAATACTAAAGTCCTGTAAGGCTTTGGAGGAGAGGGGTTTACTCCCGAGGTATCATTTCTAGAATGAGTCACTTTAGTTAATTGACCCTAAGCTTTGGTGCAAACAATTCTTGTTGTGGTGGGAAGTCGAAGGGGTGGAAAACACTGGAGGTGGTGTGCAAGGAGGTAACATTGGGATAAAATAGAGGACATGGGTTTTTGAATGACATGTAATGAGTATTAGTTGGGGTCGTTTCTTGCAGTGCTTAGGTTGCATTTGGTTTATGGTGACGATTACAGCCAGGAGGCTTTGGAGGGGTTAGAGTTAACAATGGAGGGCCTCAGATATTTGGATGAAGCTCGTTAACAATGTTTCCATGCAACATGAATGCGGTAAGGTTCATCAAGGCATAGGGCCACGTCGCTTATGGAAGAAAACCACTTGGAAAATCATGATTTGGCGATAGTGTTGGACCCAAATCTATCACAGTCCCCTAGAAAAATTGAATTAACACCTCCCTTTGATTCATTGGAAAACCATGTTCAACACATCACCCTACTTATGGATCATCCTAGATGTATTTGACCTCATGATATAAAAACATTCATTGGTTTCATGAAAAACATACAACAAAACCAATGACATTTGCAGGATAGGTCAGCCACTATTCAACACAGACAAAGGAGTATCTCTAAAAAGTTGGAGTGCTTGGAAGGATGATTAGAACATATGTGAGAACATGTGCATTGTGCTTTTAGTATTGCCCCATATCCAAGCACCGGTCTGGACAACCCAGCTCTAGTTAGTTCTTTCAACGAGGGATGATTGTTAGTTACATACAGATCTAAGCAGATTTTTAGTCACATTGGGCTATCTGTATGTGGTTTTCTAGTTTGCCTCATCTTTTGATAATGTGGTCCTTCTACTATATTCTAGACAACAAATATTGTAAGAGTGAGATTGAAAGACTTCTTTCAATGAAATAATCATGATGTATATATGATTTGAACACATAGAAAAATTTGATTTACCAAAAAAAAGTTATACATTTTTTAACCTTTTTCACTAAAAATGACTATCATAGAGCCTTTGGCATCAGACACATATTTTTGGACCATTTTCATTAATGTCTAATGAGGTGGTGGCAATCAACTAAGTCCAAACCCCTCCTCCACTCCCATATTTGTCACCAAATTCAAGTATTTATTTTATTTGATAAATTAAAATTAAAATATTTACATATTTTACAGTGAAATTAAATTTATATTTATTTTTTACTTAATTTCTCCCATATTTTATATTTAATCAATTTAAATAAATATTATATAATATATAAATATAATTTAACATATATTACATAATTCCAATTTTTATAATTAAAATTTTTTTTTTCTAAATTATTTTCTTAAAAGTTAATAAATAAAAATATTTACTACAGACTTGACTATAAATTTAAAAACATATATAATTAAAATATAATATAATATTACACATAAAGTATATGGCACTAGTTTAACAAACCCAACTTCTCTGAAAAACTAAGGCGCAAATTTAATAGGTTAAAATTATAATTTATGAGTTAAAACAAAATCAAGAATCAGAAAGAAAGAAAAAAACAACAGCTTAACCTCGAGGGTCTAACGAATTCAAAAATTCAAACAGGTTAAAATGCCACTAAAATCAAAATCTCTATTTCACATAAAAGGGTCGACAGAAATTCATCCTTCTAAGGTGCACTCGGAGAAAATTCCAAAAGAGGGTAAAGCCTCATTACTTTAATACCATCTATTGGAATCCCATAAATAGAGGAAAAGTTTTATCAATCTTCGAACTTTGATTAAAAGTTACATAGATTGTAAGCTCAATCGAAGATTCGTTGGATTAATATTAAAGCGACCAATTTATTCATTTTTTCATTACTACATTAGTTGGGGAGAGTATTCAATGTATGACACCGAGAGGAAAAGTGACCTGTTTCATCCGTCCGCGGAGTCACCTTTCAACCATGAAAGCACACCTAAACAAAGGCTTTTCACCTAAACAAAGGCTGGGACGAGTTAGTACCACCCGCCTAAGAGTACGAGTTGAATAAAAAATGCAACATGCTAGCTCATCCTGCCGTGGAGGAGAGAATGCTGGAAGTATTTTAATGAAATCTTAAAAATAGAATCACCGCGTCTGAGTCATTATTGACAGTAATGTTGATAAACGCCAAAATCGTTGGAATTTGGGGATGGAAATTTTGAGTATTTGAATCGTATTTTTTATGATGAAAATAGATTCAGCACTAGAAAATTTAAGATCTTTAAAATTTTGAAATTTAACAACTATAATATAAATTTATAATAAATTTGTGTCAAATTTTAACAAAATTTAACCGAAATTTTTATAATTTTCTAAAAAATATATAAAAAACGATTAGAGTATGACCGAAACAACAACCCAGACGTACCATTCCTAATATCAGAGCCGTGGGGGTAGTGGTCATTAGTTTAATGCATCACAAAAAGTCCCCAGCGTAGCAAACCAACTACAATAAATTCGTGTCAAATTTTAACAAAATCTAACAGAATTTTTTATAATTTTCTTAAAAAAATATAAAATGACGTAAACCACAACCCAGACGTACCAAACCTAATATCAGAGCCGTGCGGGTAATGGTCTATTACCACAAAAGGTCCATATCGTTCAGCCCCAACATAGCAAAACCAACTGGCATAGAAAATGGACTGATAATCTATTATTATAAAAGGTCCATATCGTTCATCCCCCAAGCATAGGAAAACAACTAGCATAGAAAATGGACCGATCATCTAATATTACAAAAGGTACATATTGTTCATCCCCCAGCATAGCAAACCAAGAAGCATAGAAAATGGACCGATCATCTATTATTAGAAGAGGTCCATATTGTTCATCCCCCCAGCATAGAAAACCAAACCTAGCATAAAAAATGGACAGGTCATCTATTATTTCATTGCTTTTTATAATTCATCGTCTACCACTCGATTTCTAAAATCTTTTTTGAAACACTGAAAAGCAGTGTGACAGAAACGCTCCTTGGCCACATAATTCGTAATGTCGTACTATTTTTTAATGAGACAAGTGCAATGTTGACGTTTTAAAATATTTTGGTAGGGCTTCATTAAATTCTACAACAAATTGATATAAAATTTTGGATGTCAGGGTGGCGGAAAGCTTCCCTTGTCTGGATTCAGAGTAGGATTGTGGAACACATAATTTTGAAGGCATAGCAATTACGATTTATGAATTTTCTATGATCCATTAAGTAGGTTAAAATGTATTTTATAGACGTAAGAATCACGCCATCACGCCACTCGCTTTTGTTACCTTAAAACTGCATGGATTCTACAATTGAACAATGGGCGTCTTTTAATGGCCTAACATTTAGCATGCAACATTTTCATCCTCTTCCTTTATTAAAAGGGTGATTTGTTAACGTAACTAGTACGATCAAAATTGCTTATCCTAATTTACCCGTTCTGTCTGTTTTTTTTAAAAGTCAGTAACATGA
Organism: Pinus tabuliformis; assembly: GCA_031772625.1. Classification (NCBI taxonomy): domain Eukaryota; kingdom Viridiplantae; phylum Streptophyta; class Pinopsida; order Pinales; family Pinaceae; genus Pinus; species Pinus tabuliformis. The sequence continues at coordinate 1,335,750,452 of CM062817.1, forward strand.
TTTTGCTTTTTTAGTGGCATCTTATATTTTATTTTTTTAATTGTATTGTTATAAAAATTATTTTATAATATTTTGTTTTATAACTTAATTCTTTAAATCTAGCAAAATTCCAAGATGTAAAAATTATAATTTTTTAAATTTCTAATTAAGTTTTGAATAAAATTAAATCTAATTAAACAAATGACATTATTATAACAATAAAATATTTACTTTTACTTTTTGTTTATTAAAAACAAATAACACAACTGAATTTCATTTGATATCATAAATTACACACTAGTTTAACTAGCATCAATTTGATCCTGTAAATTTTCACAAATTAATAAACGAAGAAATACTACATCAATAAACACATTCTATCCCTGCCGAGGGTGAAAGTATCTTTCATTTTTACAAATTCGTTCTCATTATTTTAACTTGCCTAAAATATCTAAACAATTTTAGTATATTTTGTACATTTCATCGTCTTCTTAATTCATCATCCTAGGGGCTTTAGTTTGAATAGTGTCTGAATTAAAATACGGAAATTCGTTCTCATTATTTTAACTTGCCTAAAATATGCAGGCAAATTTAATATACTCTGTACATTTCATCGTCTTCTTAATCCATCATCCTCGGGGCTTTAGCTTGAATAGTGTCTGAATTAAAATACGGAAAGTATAAGTATTTATTTCTGTGTAGATTCGGATTAGTTTTACTTTGCTAAAATATTATTTAAACATTTTATTATAATTTTATGTTTTATTTTTTTTAATTGCACCAAGATATTTTCTATTTCAATAAGATAGATGTTATAATTTAATGTTTAACTTTTTAACTAAATTAATTATATATAAATAAATAAATTATAAATTTAATGTAATCTTAATCTTTTAAATCAAGAAAAATAAAACAATACAATAAATAAGAATAAAAATAATAAAATAATGATAAAAATAAAATGGCTCATGGCATTGAACCTGGGTATTCATGTGAAATATAGTCTATTTAAAGGGGTAGTTAAACTAACTTAGATCTATCTTAATTCCAATCAAGTGCCAAGGGGATCAAATTTCTTGAGATGCAAACTTTTTTTAGAGTGAAAAAAAAAATCCCTCTTGACCTTATAAAGTAATTATATATATATATATATATATATATATATATATATATATATATATATATATATAACATTTTTCTATGAAAATATCAAATACTTAACCATTTAAGAGTAAGAAATTATTTTTAAAATAGTCATTTGAAATTAGAAATAGTAAAATATATATTTAGTTTGCTATAAATTAATTTTAGAAAAATCTCAAAATAAATGGATAAATTAGTAAGTTTATTATTATAGATAATAAACTAAACCATAACTTCTTCAATGAGGCTTTCTTTATTATAAGAAAAGCATTAACCTAGTTAAGATATTGTAAGAATTGTTGTGAAAAAAAATATTTTTAAATAATTTTAGCTAAATAATTTTTATATTGTAATATGTATATATATCTATATATATATTTGTAATCTCTAAAAGTGAATTTATTTACTTATTATTTTTATGGTTATAGCTTTTTTTGCTTCATTTATCACTAGATAGTTAGGATAACATATCTTTTCTCTATGTAGAACAAATATTTTTCAAATTCAATACTGGAATTTGTCATGAAAATCATGTATAGATGTAGTTACTCCAAAAAAAAACTGATGCATTGATTAAATTATATTTTTTTGTCGATTAAAAAGTTTTTGTTAATTCATCCCAAGATTTCAACATGGTTGATTTCATTATTTATCTGGCCTCACTCTTATTAGATTTGTTGACTGGAAAAAAAGCAAAAGAAATTGATGGCAAAGTGCCAAAATCTATTGAGGACTCAAAATAACCCTAAGCTAGGGAGGATTGCCAATGCTAGAGTATTTGATTTATTACCTAAATATAAAATTATGGAGGTGAGGGTTGGTGGCAAGCTTCCCTTGTCTGGATTACGGGACACATGATTTTGAGGACATCGCAAATATCTTCATATATCTTTTATGGATTAAAAAAAATGATGTATTTATTAAATTATATTTTTTTGTCGATTAAAAAGCTTCTGTTAATTAATCTAAAGATTTCAACATGGTTGATTTTATTATTTATCTGGCCTCACTCTTATTAGATTTGTTGGCGGGAAAAGAAGAAAAAAAAATTAATGACAAAGTGCCGAAATCTATTGAGGACTCAAAATAACCCTAAGCTGGGGAGGATTGCCAGTCCTGGAGTATTTGATTCATTACCTAGATATAAAATTATGGAGGTGAGGGTTGGTGGCAAGCTTCCCTTATCTGGATTATGGGACACATGATTTTGAGACATCGCAAATATCTTCAAATATCGTCTACGGATTTTCTAAAATCCATTAGGTAGGTAGGTTAAAATCTATTTTATAGACGTAAGGATCCCCCTCACTCCACTCGCTTTTGTTACCTTAAGAGTGCATGGATTCGACACTCGAACAATGCGCGCCCTGTAATCCCCCAACATTTAGCTTGCAACATTTTCATCCTCTTCCTTTAGTAAAAGGATGATACGTTAACATAACTATTACGATAAAAATTGATTATCCTAATTGAAGTGTTCCAGTATGTTTTTTTTATTAATATTAAGTCAGTGGCGTGATTTTTCTTTTTTTTTGTGACATCTTCTAATTTATTATTTTAATTGTATGGTTATAAAAAATATATATGGTATTTGTTTTTTTAATTCTTTAAATCATGTATTTTTATATTTTTTCTAATTTTTAATTTGAAAATTAAATTTGAAATGAAATTAAATTTATTAAATATAATTAAAAAATTTACACTATTATAATAATATAATATTTACTCTTCATTTTTGTTTATTAAAAACAAATCAACCATAACTAAATTTCATTTGATATCATAAAATGCACAAAAGATTCTCTGTCATCAATGTAATATACCTATTGTGATTAATCCCACGTAAAGTAATTTTAAATTACCAATCAGTTAATCAAACCTGCGTAAAAGTAATTTTAAATTACATATCAGTTACAACTGATTCTTGGCATTGGTTAAAATGGATCAGCAAGCACCTTAACAGGGGGGTGAGGATCAAATGGCAGAGAAAAAGAAAGGAAAGAAAAAGAAATGCTATGTCTGGTTAGGATCAGATAGCATAAGGGGAAAAGGAATTTTTCCTGTGCACACTATGTCTGGTTAGGATCAGATAGCGTTGACTGGCGAGACCAGTGTTATTGCGGTCGAGTAGGACCTGCAAGTGCTTGGGGGTAGAAGCTCAGCGAAGAACTTCCTACGGACGGGTGGATTGACAAGCACTCAAGTAGGTTTGCAGAATAGCAGGTATGGCCTACTGTGAGACTATTTATTTACTGAAGTTATTTCTTATATTGTACTGTGCTAAACTATTACACTGTTCTGTGAGAAGAAATGGAGAACAGTAGGGGTTAGTTGACTGTTAACCTTATCTGAATATAAAAAGAGATTCAAACAGTATTTGTATAAACAGAGACCGAAACGCATTTGTATTGAAAGAAGAAACAGACATCAAACCCTTGCATCTTAATTAGAAATGACCATACGACATAAATCTGAGTAGACGAGTCTTTATAATCAGAATGATATTTAGAAATATGTAAAGGGTATACCGTAGACCCTCTGTTTAATTTACAGGACAAGCAAGCGAAATATACATTCGACACAGCAAGATTCGAGAAAAGTAGGATATGTATTCCTGATAGAAAACCCTTAATATGCATTCACAGCATGACATTGAATCATAAGGCGGACTGGTAAAGTGCCGCAATAATAACGAGTGCACATATATATTACAATGTTGTCAACATAAAATAAAGAAAACATATGTGCAGATTAAACCCTGGACTCGGATAGCCGGAGCCGGAGAACGACAAGAACCTTATACATTATGAAATCAAACTCTGCAATTTTGCATGCACAGAATACATATCCAGAGCAAACGTATTGACCGTCCAACAAATAAATAATATATATGACCAGAATAGTATGTTAACTGTGGTGTATGCATTCTTCAGACCGACTTACAAATAAACCCCTAGCTATACAGTTGAACGGAAAGGAAAACGAGCTGCAGGGTATCAAAAACAAACCAAAATGTATCATAATGAAAATGTATAGCTGTATATTAAACATTCTGTGTGGAAAGCTCAGAATATAAATCTAGGTAACAGAGGATAAAACCCGTCCGAGAGGACTGTAAACAAGAGAATGGGAACAAACCAAACTTAAAGGGTTAACCTCATTATACAAGAAACTAATAGAGCAATCTATGTCAGAGTCAAACATTAAGTTCGTTCATAAATATTTGTCTGTAGACATAATGAGCCGGATGGCTTAAAGCTTAAAATAAACATGCTAAAATAATTCCTGAACTAATCCATTGAAGCTCAGAGTGTTGTGCTTCTCGACGATGGAGTCCCGCTTGAGCAAGGTTAGAAGTCGTTTCATTGCCAGAGAACCCTGGTATATGCTGAATCTGAATCGAAACAGTCAAAGTCTGACAACCCTGATCAAGGGAAGCCAGATTCAGACTTCGGTTCGATTGTTGAGAATGGAAAATAACCTACAGTAATGGGCATACCTGGTTAAGGGCGGCCGACAACATGTTGGAGGTTACCCTTGCCCTCGATGTGCGATGGCATCCTCTTACCTGAACCAGGAAACCATTAGTTAAGAAAACCTGAGAACAAAATGCAGTATGGAACAATAGCATTATAAAAACCAAAACCGATAAGTAATAGCTGGAAATCGTGACAGACAAAGGGACTGTAATAATTAGAGATATGAGGAGAAATGGCGTATTACCGCTAGTAAACATTGAAGCATTGCAAACTCTAATGGAACGCATACCTGAACCGTTTCATAACCCTGACAGCAGCTGTAAATTGCATAAGAACTATTCAGGAACTCAGAGCTACAGCACACTCATCGCAGGACCAAATGAACAATAGAACCCGAAAGAAAGGGGATAGGATTATAAACCTTCCATACCAATGATCGATTCGTGGCATGAATTCCTCCGTCGATCTGCCATATGCATTGTTCACCGTTCGATAGTCGGTGGAGATGGGCGCGAAACCAAACATCACCGAGAAGCCAGACTGTATCACCTCGAGCTCCGGGAGCACATGGCCAAGTGCCATCACAGCCGTCCACCTTGCCAAATGGACGACGCAGGTTTGAACAGTTGGTACCAAATGCAGAGGCCGGACGAATGTATTGAATGCAGGTAAGTTCGGGATATGGAAAAATCCGAATGGTAGCTGTTGCCATTTAATGATAATTGAATTCTGTGCATTGCATGTAAGCCGAAGGCTTCGTAGTGGCGGAAATTGCTAAGGGGTTATGTAATTAACGCTATGCACATATGTATAATCATATAACTTCGTCAATCAACCATGGTTAATAGTGATGCGTGCAACTATATACTTGCCACATATGCATGATATCATCTTTAATTTATGCCGCCACCTTTTTATATATAGATATTGGAAGTCCGCTGTTTGTGTAATAAGTTTATAGTTTAAAATCAGGTAATGTAATTTACATGTTTTATATGAACCCATGTATTTACCATATCTTAGTGTTAAGATAAAAGATTGCCATGTAATATTAAAAAAAAAATTTACTTAGTATATGGGAGTGCGTGACAAATTGGTATCAGAGCCAAAGGTTGCAATACTGGCGCCTTTGGGAATTGGTAAGCGGAAAGGATATTGAAGTACACCATTAGTAGGCATTAACTCAGGTATGAGTTTAATCATTTGCATATTCATTTGTGTCGTACACTACTTTTGGTATGACAGGTGTGATTCATGTTTATAACTTCTTTGAGAAGTAGGTAATAAGTTGTTGCATAACTACATTCATAACATTGGATTCCTGATGAGGAAAAAGACAATGAAACTTTTGTCGCACTTAAGAACAATATTGAACACTCATTGAGGAAGTGACAATCAACTACCAAGTTTTAATTTGCAAATATGGCAATAACAATGATGCATAAATTGAACTAGATTGAAATTACAATGAACGAAACTTAATAGGCTAATGCATGAATATAAATCAGGGGAAACATCCTTGAATAGGATGAAAAATTGTTTTAAAAAAAAAAAAACATGCAATGAGTCAAGCAGCAAGACTTGATTGTCATAACTAACTTTGATTCAGTCTTATCATGGATGCATGAAGATGATTGGTAGTTGAGATTGGTTAGTGTTGTATGACTAACCCATGGAACTTATATGCATTAATTGAATTGGACTAAGATTGCTACAATCCGTAAACAAGTGAAGTTGATTGATGTCGCATGCATGGAATGTGTGTGTGAAGATTCTTACTCTCTCTGTGCTATAGTTCTAGTTGTTTATGAGAAGAGTTCTTAATTTTATTCACCATGGGAATGCATGATGAATAGTATATGCTTATGTCCTAATAGATTTAAAGATGATTGCCCTCTAATTAATTGAAATCCATTAGCATGGTATCTGTTTATGTTAATCATTACTTGTTGGGAGATAAAAACCATTGGAGCCTCGATTTAACGATGGTTGAATTTATCTCTACTATGGGAATGATGGATTTCTTATGCATGTTGCATTCCAGGGTAAAGTTAATTGTAGAGGCATGTTCAGTGGGTAACATTTCTAGGACCCATTCATGGTATAACTACATGTGATAATTATTCATTAATAGACTACCTGTGTTAATACAGTTGTCAGTGAACTCTAACTACCTTCCCCAACTATAGATGCTTCCAAAGGAAAAGGAAGCAAGGAGAAGGAAGAAGACCGTGCTGTAGGGACAGACGGAGATGGGAAAAAGAGTCTGGGAATGACTAGATAGCGCTTGATGTGCATGTGAGTATTCCCTTGACCATGCTTAAGGAGTTGGAAAATGATAACTATACTGTGTTGCTGTTAATGATTTTCGTAATGTCTCCTTGAAGTCATTATTCTGAAATGGATACATAGTACTGTTATGATAGTTGTTGCATCTAGCATCAAGTGGTAACTCTGGTGCGTGTGTGACACTTAGGAGATTATGCTTCTAATTGCATAAGTAGAGCAATTGTTTCCGGTAAGGGTAGTTTAACTTGTTAAGTTATGCATGTTGACCCAAGGATAAGATAAGTGTCTTGTTCACTTACTTGAAGAACACGTATGAATGTTTTATATGATTTCTTAGTAGAGGAAGTATTTGAATGCATGCAATAAAAGAATGGTTCTTTTATAGATTTTCTTGGTAAAGAAAATGTGTTAAGGCATGCAGTTAAAGATTGATTATCTTGTATGTTTTCTTGGTAAAGAAAATAGGTAGTTCCTATTAGAAAGACTCCACGTGAGTCTTGTGTGTGAAATGCTTGTCTCTGGTCTATAAAATCCTTGTTAAATATAGCCAAGTATCTTCTTGAGAAAGAGGATGAGGTATATAAATGTCCTGAGAACATAGCATGGAAGGTGGCCAAGTTTGCTTGAATTAAAATATGTATCTTTATTTGATAAAAGCTTCTTGGAAAATATATATATATATATATATATATATATATATATATATATATATATATATATATATATATATGCTAATTGCATTATGATTCTAGTTAGTCTCTAAGTTCTAGTGAAATGATTATGCATTACATGCATGATAAAAGATAACTAAGGATGTGCTTCTAGGCACATAGATATTTATCCCTAATTTCTTGAGGAAAGAGTATATTACATATATGCATAAATATAGTCTCATCCTAAGAGTATGCATATTTCATGTATGAAGATGCAGGATTTTATGAGAGTTCTTGAAAATGGAATATAGAGGTTCTTTTCTTTAAAGACACATTAGAATAGTGTTCATACAAGAACCAAAATCCTTACTTGTTTCATGAAAAGAACTATGTGCATTAAAGTGAAGTAATTGTGTTAGGAGAACACATGTTGCATATTGGTAGCTATTTTGACTTTGGAATTATGAGACTGTGCGTACTTAGAGAAAGTGGTCATGATAGCTTCCTTGAAAATAATAATCTCTTGGAGAGATTGTCTTGTTGGAAGAGCTGTGTTGATTGCTTGATTTAATGCATAAAGGATAAGTAAACCTTGTTTTTGTATCTTGGTTTTCATGCCGAAAGATAGACATCTTTAATAATTTCTTGGAAGGGAATCTTGAGAAATCCTCACATCAGAAGATAGAGAAATGAGGATTAAAATGACTTCCTTAAGAAAGAGGTATGTGGTTTGTCGTATGAAATGATGGTGGTCTTCTAGTGAAGGGAATAAGTGTTGCATACATTAAAGAAGGGCTTATATGATAAGCAATAGTATGCACAAAGATTAGTCATTGTGACATAAGAGTTATGTTCTTGTATGTTAGAGAAATTATGTTTAATTACACTAACGATGCATGACTAAAGCTAGCCATAGTAAACGTAAGATAATACTCCGTTAATGATGATTTGAATTGGAACAACAGACTATGGCAAAATTGGGAATATTGACAGTATTAACTCAACTGTTTTTGACATTTATACATTAATGAGTATTTGCATATGTTTTTATACATGACAATATTGTATGCATGAACATTCTGGGAAATGGAATACGTGTTAACTGATGCATATTTATAACTAACTTTGCTGATGGGATTAAGTAGTGGTAGCTTAATGGCAACAAGAAAACTCATCACATAAATTGCTGCAATGTGAAATACAATTATAAATGAGAAAGAATGATGTTATATGATATGCATGAATTATGTTATTTGGAAAATTTGCATGCATACAACGTGTATGATGGATATGTTTCCCATCAATCTTGATGTTGTGGACCCATGTTGGGGTTAAGTGTAAATGCATGGTATACATGCATGTTTGTTGTGCTAATGATAATGTTCATATGGTTCATTGTGTAAATTACTTTGAGAAAGAGTATTAAAAGAGAAAATATTCATGCTATGTCTGGTTAGGATCAGATGGCATAAGAGGAAAAGAATTTTCCTGTGTACGCTATGTCTGGTTAGGATCAGATAGCGTTTACTGGCGAGACCAGTGTAATTGCGGTCGAGTAGGACCTGCAAGTGCTTGGGTTGATGGCAGTACCTGCCCGGAGGGGTTGATGGTACTTGTCTGCCCGGAGTTGGGTTGATGGCAATTACCTGCCCAGAGGGGTTGATGGTACTTGTCTGCCCGGAGTTGGGTTGATGGCAGTACCTGCCCGGAGGGGTTGATGGTACTTGTCTGCCCGGAGTTGGGTTGATGGCAGCTACCTGCCCGGAAGGGTTGATGGTACTTGTCTGCCCAGATCTCCTCTCCCTAGAATTCTTGAGCTGGTTGGCCAGTGGAATTTTATGTTAGACTTGGTAAGGTCTCTATCGAAGAAACTGTCTGGATGTGAAAATGACTCGGTTTGGTTATGGAAACCAGTTCCCATGGGTTGGGAATTCTTTAGCCTTTATGGTACTCATAGTTAAAGAAATTAACGAATCAACTATATGATATGTTAAAGATGAATTTTATATATGGTTGTGTAAAATATGTTATGCACGTTTAACAGGAAATGAATTTAGTACTCAATAAGGAATTATTGGAAATTTTAATTCCTTTATCATATTATTAATCTTGTGAAAGTCTTAGTAGGGACTAAGACCATTTTCAAATGATGCAGTGATTGATTGTTTTGATGATTAGAGAGCTAGGTGCTCTTTTGATACATCTAGAAGCACTTTGCGGATGTCTTTAGTGAGAATTTGTTCAGTGTGCACGTGAGCAATGATTTATCATTTGATGATTAGTGTTAGTGCTCTTTAAGTACATGTAAAAGTACTGTGATTTAGAAATCATCTAGCATTGCACAGTTGAATTGATACTCAAAAATATTTCATTTGACTCAAAATATAGTGACTAATGCAATTGAATTTGTTAGTCATATATTACAGGAATTACTTACCGTGGAGGAATGAAGAGATTTCCAACTACTATTAAAATGCTTACATAAAAGTATTCATGATTTTCAAGCATAAGATGGTAAGTTGACACACAAAATTGTTTATTATGAATGAATAAGGGTCAGGTGGTGGCGATTAGAAGTTGCATATTTTTGCAATTATGAATGATTATGACTATTGATGCTTATAACTAATGATATTTCTTATGACTATATCATTACTATTTTGTTTGTTGTCTTTTCTTGGAATGAAATCGTTGATTTCAAAGAGAAAGGATCACATTTTGTGTGGATTAGATGGTAATACCACAAGTAAAATATCAAGTTCCGACGAAAAATGAACACCGAGGATAGTGTTCCTCTTAAGGGGGGGAGTATGTAATATACCTATTGTGATTAACCCCACGTAAAGTAATTTTAAATTACCAATCAGTTAATCAAACCTGCGTAAAAGTAATTTTAAATTACATATCAGTTACAACTGATTCTTGGCATTGGTTAAAATGGATCAGCAAGCACCTTAACAGGGGGGTGAGGATCAGATGGCAGAGAAAAAGAAAGGAAAGAAAAAGAAATGCTATGTCTGGTTAGGATCAGATAGCATAAGGGGAAAAGGAATTTTTCCTGTGCGTGCTATGTCTGGTTAGGATCAGATAGCGTTGACTGGCGAGACCAGTGTTATTGCGGTCGAGTAGGACCTGCAAGTGCTTGGGGGTGGAAGCTCAGCGAAGAACTTCCTACGGACGGGTGGATTGACAAGCACTCAAGTAGGTTTGCAGAATAGCAGGTATGGCCTACTGTGAGACTATTTATTTACTTAAGTTATTTCTTATACTGTACTGTGCTAAACTATTACACTGTTCTGTGAGAAGAAATGGAGAACAGTAGGGGTTAGTTGACTGTTAACCTTATCTGAATATAAAAAGAGATTCAAACAATATTTGTATAAACAGAGACCGAAACGCATTTGTATTGAAAGAAGAAACAGACATCAAACCCTTGCATCTTAATTAGAAATGACCATACGACATAAATCTGAGTAGACGAGTCTTTATAATCAGAATGATATTTAGAAATATGTAAAGGGTATACCGTAGACCCTCTGTTTAATTTACAGGACAAGAAAGCGAAATATACATTCGACACAGCAAGATTCGAGAAAAGTAGGATATGTATTCCTAATAGAAAACCCTTAATATGCATTCACAGCATGACATTGAATCATAAGGCAGACTGGTAAAGTGCCGCAATAATAACGAGTGCACATATATATTACAATGTTGTCAACATAAAATAAAGAAAACATATGTGCAGATTAAACCCTAGACTCGGATAGCCGGAGCCGGAGAACGACAAGAACCTTATACATTATGAAATCAAACTCTGCAATTTTGCATGCACAGAATACATATCCAGAGCAAACGTATCGACCGTCCAAAAAATAAATAATATATATGACCAGAATAGTATGTTAACTGTGGTGTATGCATTCTTCAGACCGACTTACAAATAAACCCCTAGCTATACAGTTGAACGGAAAGGAAAACGAGCCGCAGGGTATCAAAAACAAACCAAAATGTATCATAATGAAAATGTATAGCTGTATATTAAACATTCTGTGTGGAAAGCTCAGAATATAAATCTAGGTAACAGAGGATAAAACCCATCCGAGAGGACTGTAAACAAGAGAATGGGAACAAACCAAACTTAAAGGGTTAACCTCATTATACAAGAAACTAATAGAGCAATCTATGTCAGAGTCAAACATTAAGTTCGTTCATAAATATTTGTCTGTAGACATAATGAGCCGGATGGCTTAAAGCTTAAAATAAACATGCTAAAATAGTTCCTGAACTAATCCATAGAAGCTCAGAGTGCTGTGCTTCTCGACGATGGAGTCCCGCTTGAGCAAGGATAGAAGTCGTTTCATTGCCAGAGAACCCTGGTATATGCGGAATCTGAATCGAAACAGTCAAAGTCTGACAACCCTGATCAAGGGAAGCCTGATTCAGACTTCGGTTCGATTGTTGAGAATGGAAAATAACCTACAGTAATGGGCATACCTGGTTAAGGGCGGCTGACAACATGTTGGAGGTTACCCTTGCCCTCAATGTGCGATGGCAGCCTCTTACCTGAACCAGGAAACCATTAGTTAAGAAAACCTGAGAACGAAATGCAGTATGGAACAATAGCATTATAAAAACCAAAACCGATAAGTAATAGCTGGAAATCGTGATAGACAAAGGGACTGTAATAATTAGAGATATGAGGAGAAATGGTGTATTACTGCTAGTAAACATTGAATCATTGCAAACTCTAATGGAACACATACCTGAACCGTTTCATAACCCTGACAGCAGCTGTAAATTGCATAAGAACTATTCAGGAACTCAGAGCTACAGCACACTCATCGCAGGACCAAATGAACAATAGAACCCGAAAGAAAGGGGATAGGATTATAAACCTTCCATACCAATGATCGATTCGTGGCATGAATTCCTTCGTCGATCTGCCATATGCATTGTTCACAGTTCGATAGTCGATGGAGATGGGCGCGAAACCAAACATCACCGAGAAGCCAGACTGTATCACCTCGAGCTCCGGGAGCACATGGCCAAGTGCCATCACAGCCGTCCACCTTGCCAAATGGACGACGCAGGTTTGAACAGTTGGTACCCAAATGCAGAGGCCGGACGAATGTATTGAATGCAGGTAAGTTCGGGATATGGAAAAATCCGAATGGTAGCTGTTGCCATTTAATGATAATTGAATTCTGTGCATTGTATGTAAGCCGAAGGCTTCGTAGTGGCGGAAATTGCTAAGGGGTTATGTAATTAACGCTATGCACATATGTATAATCATATAACTTCACCAATCAACCATGGTTAATAGTGATGCGTGCAACTATATACTTGCCACATATGCATGATATCATCTTTAATTTATGCCGCCACCTTTTTATATATAGATATTGGAAGTCCGTTGTTTGTGTAATAAGTTTATAGTTTAAAATCAGGTAATGTAATTTACATGTTTTATATGAACCCATGTATTTACCATATCTTAGTGTTAAGATAAAAGATTGCCATGTAATATTAAAAAAAAAATTTACTTAGTATATGGGAGTGCGTGACAATCAATTTCTCCATCTTCAAAATTTTAATCTTGTTATCCCATATAAATTAATTATCATAAATCATCCCATATAAATTAATTAGTGAATCATCCAATATAAATTAATTATCACAAATTATAATATAAAATTTTATCTTATTATAATAAAAATTCATTTTTGAGAAATTATTGAATTTTGATATAATAAACGCAGAAACACTTCATCAATACACACATTCTATCCCTGCGTCAACCCTTGGCATCGAAAAACTCTCTTTTATTTTTACAAATTCGTTGTCATTATTTTTACTTGCCTAAAATATCTTAAGAATTTTGATATCTTTCGTACATGTCATTGTCTTCTTAATCCATTTCTTCAATTTGATTTGTGTCTTAATTAAAATTGGAAATGTATTTATTTCTTTGTAGATTTTGCTGGGTTTACTTTGTTAAAATATTATTTAAACAAGTGTTTTCAATATTTTATTATAATTTTATGTTTAATATTTTTAATTTTATATAGAGATAGTTTTAAGTTCAATATGTTAGATGTTGTACTTTCATGTTTATAAATAATAAATTAAATTAAATGATTAATATAGTGTAAATTTTTAAATTGGGTAAAATAAAATAATAAAAATATAAATATTTATGGTATTAAGAATTTCTGGTATTGATTCGTGATATTTATGTGGAATATAGTTTATTTATGGTAAGAAATTAAACTAATCTAGATTAATCATAACTCTAGATGAAATGTCAAAAGAGATCAAATTTCTTGAAATGCAAATTTCTCTTAGAGTGAAAATAGATTTGGTCTTTCTCAACAGTCAATTGATTCAGAATATTAAAAATTATATATAAAATTATTAAACATAATAGATGGATTTGATCCATGTCCATGTTCAATTGATTTAGAATATTAAAAATGGAGTTGTCTATAATGCGACTTTTTGAGATTCCGGTGACGGAATTCGGCGGAAGAAATTGAGATGAAATCATGATTTGTTGCAGTTAAAATGGTTTTTTAACTGCATATTCGGATTCAGCACCCTGAAAAACCCCTGGGACGCTTTCATTGTGCAGAAAATAGTTATCAAACTTGGATTTCAATAAATTACTGCCGGATTTTCACCGGAAAAAATTGCCGGAAAGGCTTTCAAAAAGTCGCGTTAAAGACTACGGCATTAAAAATTATATATAAAATCATCAAACATTTAAAAACTTGAAAGTAAGAAATTATATTTAAGGTGATCATTTAAAAACTTGAGAGTAAGGAATTATATTTATGGTGATCATTTGAAATTAAAAAGAACCAAAAAATTAATTTAATTCGTTAAAATTAATTTTAAAAATGTCAAATAAAGTAGTAATTTTATTATTATAGGTAATACGTTAAACCATAATTTCCTAGACGGTGTTTTCTTCATTAGAGGAAAAAGATTAACCTAGGTTAAGATATTGTGAGAATGGTGTAGAAGAAAATTATTTTTAGATATTTTTTACCAAATAATTTTTAGATTGTTATATATATATTTTAAAAGTGAATTCAGTTATTTATTTTATGGTTATATTTTGTTTTTTTGCTTTATTTATTAGTAGATTTATTTGTTGGTTATGGCCATATTTTTTTTTCTATGTAAAAAAAATAATAATTTAAATTTAATATACGAGTTTGTCACATGATTGTTTAGATTTTACAATTCATTTGACCTCATTCTTACTAAATTTGTTGGCCAAAAAAGAAGCACAAAAAATAGTTACAAAGTGACAAAATCAACTGTGGACATAGAAACTAAAAGACCAAAATGTCCAAAATACCACTAAGATGAAGATACAAGCAACAAAAATTAAGACGTAGGAGTATTTGGTAGTGCTAGAGTATTTTATTCATTACCTAGATAATATAGAGCCCTAATTTCACCATATACATGAAATTCTATGTTAGCTAGTCTTCGTTCCAAGTGCTCCATTCATCTAGACATTCTCCTTTGGCCCTGCTAAAGCGAAACCCAATGATCTTCCATATTCCATTAATTTTGTTGCAAATCATTCATGAAGTTTATGACCTGATTATGGTCATCATGGAAATTTTGTCCCAGTTGTTCTAAGAGATGGCTAACGATTAAATTATATTGAAAACATATAAAAATTAAGATTTTCCATGCAAGGTTTATTGGCTACAACGGAAACCCACCTACAAGAGCCTATGCCATAATAACTCAAAAAACATTATGGTGATATAAATATGCACCTTGGATGGCCCTCATAGGTGTCAATAGCATTCACATATATACCTTTCCAAAAAAATACCAAATTATGTATGTTGTTCTTGTTCTTTTAAGCACTCTTGTATCTTTAGGAAACCCTTGTTTCCATGTTGGGATGTCGAACTCCACTTATCTCACATCCATATGGCTATTATTAAAGGAGGAGACCTTTAGTTTCCCAAGAAGGAATCATCAAAAGGATGGATCCAAAGGAATATTTCATTTAGTGTTTGAAGCCAAGACCAGGTGATCATGTAACTGCCTCTGTGGCACTATTATCAATAAAGAAGCTCATGTTTCATCCTAATTCTCTTGTCTATATTTAATTATTATAATATTTATGATGCAACGATATGGCTACCATACCCTAAACACCTTATCAGGACTCATTCACCCTTATAAGTCTTTATTAAACTTTATGCCGCACATATATCGGAAGCGTTACATTATGCCTTTGCTTTAAAAAAAAAACCTGGTTTATAAAACTATAGAAATACATTGAAACAACGGGAAACCCCACAGCCGAACACATAAGCCGGATTTCAAAACCCAATTCACCCACATCTATAAATCCCTCAAGTTCTATCATCGCTCCTTCCTATGGATCTATTACAATATCACTATAGTGAATATCGCAAACACATAATATCATAATACACCGTAATACATAGAAACCTGACCATAAATGCTTAGGCCGGATCTCAAAAATTATAAAATCGCATTCAGAATGATCGTCGGGTCCGCTCCTTGCTAAACTTTCCGCCGTTCTTCCCAATCTCCAATCGGCCTATCAGCGATATCGCTTATCGGCCATTAGCACATTCATCAACCACCAGCCTTAATTCCTTTGATTTGCGATTGACAATTAAATTGCAATTGTTGGTCTAGTTCCGATCCAACAGTTGACGCTAAATCGCGTGATCACTATCACTATGTCTCCTCGGTCGGTTCTGATAACACAACTCTCCTCCGATGCGATATCTCTTGGTCTATTTTTAGTGATTTGAATATGGTCCGTTGATCATCCAAATCCAATGGCTCTTACTCCTTTCACCTACACCACAGATCGCCAATGCTAACCGTCGATCTATGAGATCTTAAGGCTCCTGTGCATAGTCTGATCAATTCCTATGCCAATGCCTTCTCCATTGATCCCTTGCAATAATTCCAGTTCCTTCTTCTGGTTTCTCATTCATGGCTTCACCACTCCCTACTCCAATTTCTAGTATACCTGCAATTCCACAAATTTCCTGAAAACTAAGAATTCTTCCTCCTTGCTTAGGTACTTGGAATAAATCTTCTTCCACTAACTTAATTTATGCACCCTTAAGGATCATGGCATAATATTTTTTTCTTCTGAAATGTCATTTTCAGCCTCTTCTTCATCAATAACTCCCTGTAGTACAATAGTAATCCTGTTACTATTATCTCTTAAAGTCATCTCTATTTCAACAATTCCATACTGTAAATTCAACATCATTCCATCTTTCTGAGACATTCTGATCTCATCCTTCCTTACTTCGATATGATCTTCAGAAACAACTCCTTGTTTCAAATTGACTTCACATTTCCTTGTTTCTACATATAAATCTTCACCAGAATCAATCAATTCATTAAACACAAATGCTTTACCTTGTTTCCTCATTATGCCAACATTTCTGACAACTTCTTTTCCATATTTTCCATCCATGAAAACTTCATTCTCATTCAGTTCTAGTTGTATAGTCTGACCACTTATTCTTTGGTTTTCTTGCCTCTTCTCCAAAATACTAGACTCATGCCACAAATCTGTCATCTCATTTGGAATTTCTCCCAAGAGCTCTGCACAATCTTTACTAACTTCATTGTCTGCAACATCTGTCTTTAGTCCTTCTCTACTCTGGCTTTCTTCAAGGTCAATAATCTTCAATAATTGTTTAATATCTACAAAGTCTTCTGTATCAACCTTCAATAGCTGCTTTCCTTTGGCTTCAGTCCTCAATAGTTGTCCAATATCTTCATAATTCACTACAGCCATGTTTAACAACAACTCTTTCCCCCGCATCACAAGATTATGTGAATTTCCTTCCTCTAACTTCTGAAAATTCACATCTTTCCTTTTCCTTTCCCTTATGACAACATTAAACAGTTGCCTTACTTTAGTGTATCCTGCATTTACACACAAAATATTAGTTTCAAAACTATGAGACACCAAGGTCTCCTTAAATAATTTCATCACCAATTCTTCCGGTTAAATCCCACTTCCTGAATACACCATAAGATTCTCCACTTGGTTTATATTAGCTTCATCAGTTTTCCTGAGAAAACACTTTGTTCCATATTCGTATGAATGGATCTCTTCCTTTCCAAACACTTCTTTGATCTCAATAATTGCTTTGCCATCCTCCTTTTGACTTATCTTTTGGATGTCATCTGACTGGAAATCTTCCTTCACTTAACTGTAACTTTTCTCTTTATTCTTCATATGACTGTGGGTATTCATCTTTCCACCTGTTGGTTTGACAGTTTCCAATAACTGCCTATTTTTTCCCAAGTTTACATGACCTACAAACATACAAAAATTATCAGTTTTAAAAATGAAATACCTTTCGTCCTCTTTTGATGCTTCAAGCACCAATATTCCATTATAGATCTTCTGGATTTTAGCAAATCCTTCGTGTTGTGACTCCATTCCTTTTAGTCTCTTCTTTTCTAACAAATCAATATGAATTTGTTCAAGTTCCTTGAACTCGTTCATCAGCTTGTCATTCCACCTTTGTTGCAATAACTTCCACTTGACCCGTTTCTTCATTCTCCATCTGTATCTTTAGTCTTCATTTGTCCTTCTTTGTATTGCCAGACTAATCTCTTATTCTTCATTCTGTTGCCAGGTTCTATACTTCTGCAATCTAATGCCTTCCTCAAATTCATTCTCATGTTGTTGATCATCTCTTTTAAATTGCTAGTTCCTTCCATCTTTATCCTACTGGATTAATACTTATGTCTCCTTCATGTCTCTAAGGACATAACTTCCTTGTTGTTCCTGATCTTTCATCTCACCTTAAAATAATCACTACTCAATTTCTGTAATTTCAGCATCATATTTATTAATGTTGTCTTCTGTACCTACAATCACATCATTAACTGAAGAGTCTAAACATTTACTTAACTCTATAAATGTTTGAGATATTTCATCCTTATCATGCATGGTAACCGCAATCTCTTCTTTATCAGGTTCTGAAAGCTTCGTTTCTCCTTCAGGTTCCTTGAGAAATCTTTCCAAGAACTCTATTTCCATGTGAAATCTTTCCAACAATTCATCACAACTTTCATTCTCAGCTTCATTCCTTTCCTCGCAATCCTCATGAGTTATCCTGTTTTCTGCGCTATCATATTGCAAAGTTCTTTCATAAATTTCATCAAACAAATTCATCTACTTACCCTCTTACAATACCACTATGGAAATTTCATTAGAATTGTAGTCCATATCAACTTCATCTGACGGTCTTACTCTAAACAGAATTTCATCTATGAACTCTTTCTGTTGCAATAAATCAGCACCCTCCTCCTCTAAAAGGAATTCTCCATCATACTTCACCTCAAGAGCTTCATTCTTGTTTGTGACAGTTTCACCAGATTGTCCATCATCCTCTGCATATCCTGCAAACATACACAAACTATGAGAATTAAAATCACAAGGCTTCATTGCCTCATCTACTTACCTTGTCAAATTATCTTCTAATTGTTCTGAAATATGCGAATAGTCCATGAGATCTTCAGCTCATCTACCATTATCCTCTTCACCCAATATTTCACCCTGTTCTGGTCTACAAATGGAAACTTCCATTTCTATCTTTGCTTTTCTAAGGTTTTCCATCAACCACTTTACCTGTTCTTGTTGTAGCATTCTCTGCAACTTAGGCCACTTCACTGGCTTCTTCTTCAAGACCCGGCCATGTCTTTGGTTCTCCTCTAGCAGCATTACTAACGCATCGAGTTCTTTCCTTATCTCAGCTATTTCCTTGTCAATATCTTCTTAGCTCATCCATTTCCTACGGATTGTTTGAGCACCCTTCTCCTTCATCTTGTAGCCTTCCTCTGAATCTTCCATATGAATTTCCATAGCCATCTTCTCTTCTATGTGAGCTCCTACACCTGCAACCAATCAACTTCCTTCTAAGTTGATTTTCTCACCAAGCTTCTCCTCTGCCTTGTATCCATGTCCTATTTCTTTAGAGCTTGCATTAAGCAATCTTGTTGTCTCTCTGGTTGCTCCACTCACTTCTCTTAATGACTCCTTTGTCCCTATCTATTCCAAGCCTCAGCTGGAATGAGGTTCTTCTACAATCTCTAAGAACTTCCAAAAGTTCTTCCTATAGTCTTACTGCTATAATCTAGTGCCAAAATTTGTCATTCATTCAACCACTACAACTTTTTTACCTTTGTAATCATAATCTTCATAAGAAGAGCATCCTTTCTTTGATACCAAATGATGCAACCATATTGCTGCCACACCCTAAACACCTTATCGAGACTCATTCACCCATATAAGCCTTTATTAAACTTTATGCCTCACATATATCAGAAGCGTTACATTATGCCTTTGCTTTAAAAAAAAAACCCTAGTTCATCAAACTATAGAAATACATTGAAACAACGGGAAACCCCGCAACCGAACACATAAGCCGGATTTCAAAACCCAATTCACCCGCATCTATAAATCCCTCAGGTCCACTCATCGCCCCTTCCTACGAATCTATCGCAATATTGCTATCGCGACTATCGTAGACACATAATATCAGAATACCCCGCAATACATAGAAACCCGACCATAACGCTTAGGCCAGATCTCAAAAATTCTAAAATCGCATTAAGAATGATCGTAGGGTTTGCTCCTTGCTAAACTTTCTGCCGCGCTTCCAAATTTTCGATCAGCCTATCAGTGATATCGTTTATTGTCCATCGGCACATTCATCAACCACCAGTGTTAATTCCTCCGATTTGCAATTGACGATTAAATCACAACTATTAATCTGCTTCTGATCCAATAGTTGACGCTAAATTGCGTGATTGATATTGCTATGTCACCTTGGCCGGTTTCGATAGCACTTCTCTCCTCTGATGCTATATCACTTGGTCTATTTTCCGCGATTTGAATCTAGTCCGTTGATCGTTCAGATCCAACGGCTCTTACTCCTTGCACCTACACCACAGATCGCCAATGCTAACTGTCAATCTATGATATCTGATGGCTCCTGTGCATACTCCGATCAATTCATCATTAACTTAGTTTCATTCGCATTTGATGGATTCTGTGTTAAACTGCCTTCCTCTACCATACTCTATTATGACATCCATATAACAATTATTCATTTAGTCAATGGATCGCCATCGATTCTTACAATAATCGATGGTCAATAAACATGCCTACAAATTGGATTTTAAATGAATAACGCATATATATAATCGCACAACTTGGAAACATAAGACCTAGTTCCTTTGCCTGCACACCATTGTTTCTATTATTAAAAGAATATCAACATGAACAGAGTTATGCTTCGGCCATTGATGGCCTAATTTACATTCATTTCTCCTCTCTTGCTCTCTGCTAACTCACTTCCTCTTCTGAATCCTTCCTCTCTGGCCTGGTTCTTCAAATTAGTGGCCTCTGTTCCTAATCTACCTGTAGGCTGACAATTCCATCGTGAATCCTCTCTCTCTCTCTCTCTGTCCCTCTCTTTCAGAAAAGAAGTAAAATACATATATGTTCTATCTAACCATCTCCTTCCATAAATGAAGGAATTCACTATATTTTTAGAAATCAAATCCTACCCTAACTAATTATTCTAACTACATGGTCTGATCTCCATGCGGGGAGGATCACTTGCCACTTATTCCCAATTCTGCTAAGAATTAGGAAACAATTAACTACTTACATACTTTACAATTAATAAAATTAAACAACCAATTCTTCCTCCAAACTTTCATTAGGCACAACATGTGACCACACCATGACATTGCTGGCTAGCTCTAGATGCTCCTGCATCAATTTAGATGAATTTCTTTTCGACTAAATTGTCATATATATACCACCATGAGTTTACAATTCTACTTTTTGGCTTATTGCTTGTGTTATAGGTTCACATCTCTTGTGCAAGGATGATCATTTGGACCTTGACAATTGACATCATATATAGGACTCATGTCTAGCTTCTCATCCCTTTCTTTGTGAATTTAATGCCAATTGTATGATTTTCTAATTTTCCTTTGTTGATTATTTAATTGTTCTATCTTAGGTCTATCAAACCCTAGCCTCATGAATTTCATCCCACAACGTAATTGATGAGTCCACTAGGGAAGATACTATTTAAGTATCCTTCCTATGTTTTATATCATTGATATGGGTGATCAATGAGTTTGTTGTTTTGTTTTTTAGTCTCTTGATATGTTCTTATGTTTGTCCTTCTTGCCAAATCTTTTGGATCTAAGATTTTATTCTATTTTTCCTAGTTTTGCATAGATATGTATTAGAGAAAATTCCAACCTAAAAGTGGTTTCCTAAGGAAAAATAATAAAATAGTAGTAAAAAAATAAAATAAAAGCTACGAATTTTGGAGGGAAAAGAAGGAAGCTATTTTTTTAATTGTATTTTTGGCTTATCTTCTTATAGATTTACTCAAATTTCAAGTGTAGATGCTCGTTTGATGCAAAATTAAATTCCACATCGAACAAGTACCCATTTTACATACTTTTGAGAAGACTCACATTGATCAAAATTGAAGATACGTTAAAAAAAAAAAAAACATGTTGAACACACTTTTTTAATATATTTTTAATTTTTATCAACTTCTCTCTTCTCATAAGTATGCATGATGGGTATTTGTTGGGTGTACAATTCAATTCCACATCCAATGAGTGTCTACACTTCAAAGTTGAGTAAACCTATAAGGAGATAAGCCAAAAATACAATTAAAAAAAATAGTTATCCTTATTTTCCCTGCAAAATATTTACATGTACCTCTTTTGAAATTTAATGGATTTTGATTGGTTTACATATGACTTGGAAACTACATGAAAATTTCATGGACATTTTTAGGTTCAAATTTCCACTAATGTAGGTTTCTTTCGTAGCAGTCACATATATAAGCTAGTTGTTAGTGTGAAAGTTGCATATATGTGGGTTTCTTTGGCAACATTCGTGGATGCATTGATTTTTTTTCGAAAAAAATCATGTATCCTTCCGATATTGGAAAATTTTCCATTCTTTTTTCTACTTATGTGGCTTGGAATGGTCTATTTATGGTCAATATTGTTGGTCTAATTTTGATATTTCTAGAATTGGTAGGGACAAGTAGTTGCTTCTACCTTTATATGTTCTTGAGGGTAGTTTGTGATTACTTTTTTGTACCTTTGGCTTCTGACTTTGCTATTTGCTTCAATGTTTATAAGTGCATTTTCACACTTTTAGTTTTCGCATCTTGGTGGCTCTTTGAAATCTTATTCTCACTTCTATTCCATAGAAGTTCATAAGCACATTTTGGCAACTTATATCATATCTATTACATTATAATAGCTTGAATTTTTCATGGTATGACTCATTTTGTTCCTTTGTTGACTTTGATCTATATTAACAAGGTTACCAACTTAACAAGAACTATATTGAGTTCTTAGTTTTTTTGAGGTTGCATGAAATCATGGTGATGTTTGGAAATTGTTGATGCAACATCAACTTTTTTATTTGGAGAATCGTATTTTTGACACCTTAAATGTTCTTATGTATTAAGTATGAAAAACTTCACTTTTTAAATGTTGGTGATTTTGATGGGAATTTTGAAAAGTTTCAATGCAACATCAACCTTTTATTCTTTTTTTGTTGGGGGGGGGGTGTGTGGGGGGCACATATTTTTGACAGTTTAATTTTTATTATGTAGTAAGAATGAACATATTTTTTAAAATGCTGTTGATTTTGAAAAGCATTGACATAACATAAAACTTTTCCTTTGAGGACATGTTTTTGACAATTTAAATTTCTCATGTATTAAGTATGTGCATTTTTTTTAAATTTTCATTATTTCACCATTTTTCAAGTTCTCGTCTTCTTCTTATTGCTCTTTTTCTTCTTGAGGTGCTTGTTTTCTTTTTCTTTGCAATGATTTTGTGTAATGAAATTTTTTATTTTTTTATAAAATTATAAAAAAGTAAATAAAAAAAAACCAATAATTTGAAGCTATTAATATTTCAATACACATAAAATTTTTCTAACTAAAAATACAATAATTTTAAACACTTGACAAAAAAATGCACATTTTGCATATAGATATAATTAAAAAAATACAAATTCTTGATGGAGTTGAATATTCGTAACACATAAGGGATGGAAGGCACCCTGTAATCCTCCTCCACTTGGAATAATGTTTAATGAGGTGTGTTGAACACACATTCTATGGAAAGTGCACAAAAATTATTCTATAGAATAGGGGGGATTATATGGTTATGCATGGCCTATGGGACGACTTTGTCAATCTTGAGTATGTGAGTTAAGGTGATGGCTGTTGTTTAAGTTTGGTAGTGCAAGGTGGCATTAGGTCTATGCCAACATCGACTCCTTCAGTTGTTGTGGTTTGGGGCAAAATTCATGCTAGCATTTGGAACAATGGGAACTTCATCTCTTTGGTTCATTTTAAGTGTATTTGGGACTGAGGCATGTGGTGCTTCCCCTAGTTCATCATCCACATATTCATTGTTTTATTGGGGTGGTAGATGCTCGGATTTGGAGAAGGGGAGTAATATTTGGGAAGCATGTTTGTCCTTGGCCCTCTTGTAAATTTACTAGGCCTTGTTCCTTAGCTAGTTTATGTTTTCCTTCACTATTGCTTCACTTTCAATTGTTGCTAATATTGTAGGTCTATTATTGGGAATTATAATCATTTTTCGTTATGAACTATGAAGGGCTAGGGGAAGGAATACACATGGTTTACTGGTGATCTAGGCACTGGAGGAGGGGACTCGGCTTGTTGGTGGGCCTCCTAAGCTCATTCTTGACTTCTCATATTACTTCTTTCTTTCACAGGGTAAATTTAGGAAGTCAAAAGCCTCAAAGATTTCAGAATTATCTTCCTATTTTCTAGAAATATGACACATTTACTTGAGGGTTTATATATTCTCTCACTAATAATAGAGTCCTGGAAGGCTCTAGGGAAGAGGGGTTTAGTCCTGAGGTATCATTTCTATAATGATTCACTTCAATTAATTGACCCTAACCTTTGGTGCAAACAATTCTGGATATGGTGGGCAATTGAAGTGGTCGAAAACATTGGAGGTGGTGTGAAAGGAGGTAACATTGGGAAAAAATAGAATAGACAAGATGATGAATGAAATTTAATGGGTATCATGTGGGGTCATTTCTTGCAGTTCTTAGGTTGCATGGGGTTTACGAAGGCTGCTACAACTAGAGGGCTTTGAAGGAGTTAGAGTTTAGACAGATGGGCCTTCAATATTTAGAGGAAGTTCATTAACAATGTTTCCATGCAACGTTAGTGTGTCAAGGTTCATCAAAGGATAGGGCCATGTGGCAAAAGGGAAAAAAACCACTTGGAAAATCGTGATTTGGGGGAAGTGTTGGACCCAAATCCAGCACAATCCCCTAGAAGAATTGAATTACCACATCCCTTTGATTCATTGGAAACCAATATTCATCACATCACTCTACTTATGGATCATCTTGGACGTGTTTGGCATGATGATATAAACACATTCATTGGCTTCATGAAAAACATACAACAAACCCAATGAGATATGCAGTATAGGTTAACCACTATTCAACACATACAAAGGAGGATCTCTAAAAATTTGGAGTGCTTGGAAGGATGATTAGGACATATGGAAGAACATGTGCATTGTGTTTTTAGTACTCCCCCATCTCCAAGCACCGGTCTATACAATCTAGCTCCAATTAGTTCTTCGAACCAAGGATGATTGTTTGTTAGATACAAATCCAGCGGTTTTTTAGTCTCATTGGGCTATCTCTAAGTGGTTTTCTAGTTTGCCTTGTATTTTGATAATGTGGTTTTGCTACTATCTTCTAGCCAACAAATCTGTTAGGAATGAGGCTGAAAGACTTTGTCAATAAAATAATCACTATGTATATATGATTTGAATTAAAAGAAAATTTCTATTTACAAAAAAAAGTAATTAAAAATTTATACATCTTTGGACCTTTTTCACTGAAAATGACATGTCAAATAAAAGATTTTATGAAAAAAATTAACGAGAAAAAGCTAAATAATAGAAAATTTTATGAATTCTATGTCCACGGATAACAATATTTGAATTTTTCTAAAAGTTAATGATTCACATAAAATTTTAAGTAAAACCAATGAAACAAATAAAAAAAAACATTGAATTAAAAATTATAAACAACTTTAATAAAAAAAAATATATAGTAATAATAATAATCAATGTTTAAAATAATTTTTTATAAATAAAAAACATCAAAAAAAAACCAAAACAAAACCAAAATGTTATGAGTAAGGTGGCTAGACTAGGCTACCGCTCTAGATGTTGTGTCAGTGACCCTTTTGCACCAGCGAAGCATTTTTATACCATATTTTAAAAATATTTATTTCTTTTAAATCTTTTTTCTTTTGGTCTTTTAATATATATTGGTTTAATTTTATTTAATACTTTTAAAGTTGATTTTATTAATTTTCTATTCACTTTATATATATTTATATGATTTTTTTTAATTATCTAATTTATTATTTATTATTAATTATTATTTTTTAACTTTTATTTGTTAACCATTTTTTTTAATTAATTATTTTTCTTATATTTTTTTAATAAAATAGGTTTATTTATTTATTTTCAATTCGTTTCGTATTTTAGTTTTTGGCCAGATAATTTTTTCCTTTTACATTTTTTTATTTTTTATTTTTGGTTTGTAATTTTTTTTCTTTTCTGTTTTTTCTTGTTATTTTTTTTTAATGCTTCATTTTTTTGGTTCTTTTTTTATCCTTTTAATTTTTTTAAACTTGTTTTTTAATGTTTTAATTTATTTTAATTTAATTTCTATTTTTATTATTTTTTAGTCTTTTTTGTTTTGTTTTGGGTTTAATGTTTTTTTATATATATATATTTATCTTTTAGTTAATTTATTTTCTTTTGGTATAATAGATGTTTGAATTCTTAGTTAGCAATCTGACTTCACTATGTGTCAA
The DNA here is from genome assembly GCA_031772625.1 of Pinus tabuliformis. NCBI lineage: Eukaryota > Viridiplantae > Streptophyta > Pinopsida > Pinales > Pinaceae > Pinus > Pinus tabuliformis. Next base: position 1,335,777,008 of record CM062817.1, read on the forward strand.
TTTGATAGTTGTTTTTTAAACTTTTGTTACAATGGATAAAGTCTGCCAGCACTATTTGTCAATTTGATGGTTAGTTTTCATTGCAATGGGTCAATTCCAATCTCACCATATGTCAATTTCGGGGTTGAATTTTAAGTTTTGATTGCAATATGTAAAGTTATCGTACACTAGGATTTTAAAAGAGCTATAGTTTTAACAATTTAAAATTTTTTTCTCTTGGCATAATGATTGTCTGATTTAGGTATTCATTCTTAATGTTTCTTTTTTTTTTTGTCCTAGTATTTGGTATATAATGTTATGTTTGAAATATGTTGAAAATTTAAAGTTTTTTACACTCATAATAATTTGTTTTATTTTCGTCACTAAAAAATATTGAAATTTTAACATTTTTTGAAATCGTGATATTTTATCTTTAATTCCATCATTAATGTAAAAATTTTAAGGTTTTTCACAGTCATGATATGTATATTTAACACCATGTTTGAAAATTGTTGGAACTTTTAGGTTTCTTAGAGTCGTAATATTTTATTTTTAATGTTATCTTCAAGAACTATTGGAATTTAAAGGTTTTTGAGAGTCATGATATTTTATTTTTGATGTCATTGCTAAAAAATGTTGAAGTTTTAATGGGATAAAAAAGGATATGATGCAACATTAACACTTCTCTTTTTTGGGGCGTATTTTCATGTTTGTTACAGAAAAAAATCATTTTTAATGTTACTGCTAGAAAAGGATTTGAATATTATCCTTAGAAAAAAAGAAAAGAAAATCTATGCGATATTAGGACTTTTTAGTTTTTGAGTGTTTTTAATGTTTTTTTGTGAAAAATAATGGTTTCTTGGGCTGGAGTTCTCACTTCTAGATTACTTTTCTCGTTAAGTTGGTAACTTTGTTTACTATGAAATGTTTACCTTCTATATTTTAGAGGAAAGGAAAAATATTTTAGTTTTTGAGTATTCTTAATGTTTTTTTGTGAAAAATAATGGTTTCTTGGGCTGGAGTTCTCACTTCTAGATTACTTTTCTCGTTAAGTTGGTAACTTTGTTTACTATAAAATGTTTACCTTCTATATTTTAGAGGAAAGTAAAAATATTGAATAGTGTTTTGTAGAGCCCAAACTAAAACCCTCTTTTCATCAAAGAAGGAGAGTCACATTACATGTGGTTAAGTGTTCTTATTTAATTTCGTTTGTATTAGAGCATCACTAGTTGCACTCTTGTAACCCTCGACTGAAATAATAGATAAGTAAAATAAATGTGTAATAAAATTAGGTAGACATCTATTTTATCATAGAAACATACTAATACATGTGATTTAAGATTTTGGAATATGTGTGTGGAGGATAAATTCTATAAGGTTATTCAAGCAAAAACATAGAAGTTGATTAAAAAGTGTAATGTCTAGCCTTGTATACTTCATTGGTGAAACTCCTCTAACATAGGAACTAATCACTACGCCATGCAAGCATAAGGAAAGAGAGATACCCCCTCTCTTGTCCAAATACATGTCCACAAAAGTATCCCTCAATTTCTAATTATGAACAAGTAGCTTAGTTTTCCTTCCTCGGGAATATTTAGGTGACTGCAAAGGGAAATACATGCATTTCCTAAGATAGACATTGTATCACTTTAATAATGCTCGTTGAGGGTGCCTTGCAATGTAAAGGTAGTTGCATCAGTCAAGGCTACTTATAGGAGGTCAACATATCTCTTTCTATTATCTTTGTTGGTAGGACATTACTACAAGAAAAATAGACATTGGTGAGGGTTGAAAATTTTCACCATAAGCTCATTGGTGATGGCCAAAAGAGCCTTCGTCACAAAAACTGAATGTCACCGAAAGTATAGGTGTTATGGTGGCATTCAAGGTTTGTCACCAATAATGACTTATAATGACGAATAGTGACCATCACCATTTCATATAAGCAATGGTGATAGACCTTAGCCTCCATCACAAAAAAATTGAACGTCACCAAAGGTGGTTTCACCAAAAGTATAAGTGTTGTGGTGACATTCAAGGTCCATCACGAATAATGATTATAATAACAGATAGTAACTATCACCATTTCATATGAACAAGAACAATTTATTGTGATGGACCTTTCATGACCATCACTATTGATGCATATATATGGTGAAGTTCGTTGAACATCACCATTTCATATTTTGGTGAGATTCGAAAAATATCATCATAAGCTCATTGGCGATAGTCAGAAGAGCCTCTGTCACAACATAATGAACGTAATCAAAGGCGTGGTTGCATTCACTATGCATCACGAATAATGATTATAATGACAGATAGTGACAGTCACCATTTCATATGAACAATAATGATTTATGGTGATGGACCTTTCATGGCCATCACTATTTATGTTTAACATTTTGCTTCTCTAGCATGTGGAGTGTCAACTACCACCCTCAATCTCCCTGCTAATGTGAAGACACCAAAATTTCAACTCATTGGCATGGATAACCACAATTCCTACAAAGATTAGTACACCATTGAAAATGGGGGCCCTTATTTACGTATTTCCATGCTTTCTTACTTATCTCCTTGTTATTTAGAATCTCATGCTTTGCATTCCTTAATCGATCCTAGATGATTGACCTTGTTATTTGTCGAATGATCTCAAGTGCTAAGCCTCGTCAGGAAATAAAATCCACCATGCAGTTCATTAGAGTCACCTTCTCATTCACTCGCATTAATTTGCCACTTTTCCATCCTGGTTGCTCATGCATAACGTCTAAAACAAGTGTTATAGTTTCTTTATTTCCATTAATTACACCTACTAAGGGATGGTGCCACATCCCTTGGCCTATTGGTCTAATGGAGTGGTGGCGATTAGTTGCTTTATTTCCATGAATTACACCTACTAAGGGGATGGTGCCACATCCCTTGGCCTATTGGTCTAGTGGGGTGGTGGCGATCAATTGCCTCCAAACCCCTTTCTCTACTCCCATGTTTGTCACCCCATCCACTTATTTATTTTATTTGATAAATTAAAATTAAAATTAAACTATTTATTTATTTTATAATAAAATTAAATTTTTCCCATCTTTAAAATTTGATATTTTATGTTTTATTTTATATGGTTTAAATAAATATTATATAATATATAAATATAATTTAACATATATTAAATATTTTTAGTTTTTATATTTTAAAATTAATTTTTTTTTTCTAAATCATATTTTTGAGTATAAATATATTTCAACTGTGTGAAAAACTCAGGCTCAAATTTAAGAGGTTAAAATTATAATTTATCCGCTAAAACAAAATCAACTATCAGAAAGAAAAAAAAACCAAGAGCTTAACCTCGAGGGTCTAACGAATTTAAAAACTCACGCCCGTAGAAATGCTACTACAAATCAAAACCTTTATTTCACGTGAAAGGGTCTACCGAATTTCATCCTTCTGAGGTGCAGTCATAGAAAATTCCAAAAGAGGTAAAATATTCATTACATTAATACCATCTATTGGAATCCAAGACAGAGAAAAAGTTGTATCACTCCTAGAACATTTATTAAGAGTTAGATCGAGAGTAAGCTCGATCGAAGGTTTGTTGGACTAATATTAAAGCGGCCAATTTATTATTTTTTTTCATTACTGCACTAGTTGGGGAGAGTATTCAATGTGTGACACCGAGAGGGAGAGGAAAAGTGACATGTTTAATCACATCTGCATAGTCACCTTTCAACAATGAAACCACACCAAACAATGTTGGGTGGAGTTAGTACCGCCCCCCGAAGAGTACCAGTGGAATAAAAAGTACAACCGGCTAGGTCATCCTGCCATGGCGGAGACAATGCTGGAGAGGCTATGTCAGAGGCGTGGAAGTATTTTAAAGAAAATTCAGAAGATAAAATCACCGCATCTGAGTCATCATTGACAGAAATTTTGAACGAAATCATGGGCATCCTCTATGGGAACGAGGAAAAAAGGTTGGAATTTCGTGAAAAAAAATAAGAAATATTTTGATGGAGAAGGATTCAACGTCATCAAAAATTTATACAGTAATTAAAATTTTGAAAAATATTTAAAATATATATTTAACAAGTATAATTTAGATTTACAATAAATTCTTACGAGATTTTAACAAAATCTTATAAAAATTTCCATAATTTTCTAAAAAAACTAATTAAACTAGAGCAGAAACCACAACCACATATCAAAAACTAATATCAGAGCCATGGGGTAATGGGGTAATGGCCATTAATTTAATACATCGCAAAAAAATCCACATCGTTCATCTCCAAGCATAGCAAACCAATGAACCTATCGTCTATTGTTACAAAAGGTCCATATCGTTCACCCCAGCATAGCAAACTAGCATAGAAAATGAACTGATCATCTATTATTATAAAAAGGTCCACATTTTTCATCCCCCAAGCATAGGAAAACAACTAGAATAGAAAATGGACCCACCATCTATTATTACAAAAGGTCCAAATCGTTCATCTGCTAAAAGCAAAGCAGCTAGCAAAGAAAATGGACCTGGTCATTTATTATTACAAAAGAAAATGGACAGATCATCTATGATTTCATGGCTTTTTATAATTCATCGTCTACCACTCGATTTCTAAAATCTTTTTTGAAACGACTTGAGACACTGAAAAGCAGTGCGACAGAAACGCTCCTTGGCCTCATAATTCGTGTCGTACTATTTTTTAAGGAGACAAGTGCAATGTTGATGTTTTAAAATATTTTGGTAGGGTTTCACTAAATTCTACTGAAATAAAATTTTGGATGTCAGGGTGGCGGCAAGCTTCCCTTGTCTGGATTCAGAGTAGGATTGTAGAACAAATAATTTTGAAGACATCGCAATTCCGATTTATGGATTTTCTAAAATCCATTAGGTAAGTTAAAATCTATTTTATAGACGTAAGGATCAGGCCATCACGCCACTCGGTTTTGTTACCTTAAAAGTGCATGGATTCTACACTTGAACAATAAGCGCCTTTTAATCGTCTAACATTTAGCTTGCAACATTTTCATCCTCTTCCTTTACCTTTATTAAAAGGGTGATACGTTAACGTAACTAGTACGATCAAAATTTCTTATCCTAATTTACCTGTTCTGTCTGCTTTTTTCTTTTAAGTCAGTAACATGATTTGGCTATTTTGGTGGCATCTTACATTTTATTTTTTTAATTGTATTGTTATAAAAAATAATTTATAGAATTTTGTTTTTTATTTTAATTTTTTAAATCAAGCAAAATCCCCGTATGTAGAAACTATAAATTTTTAAATTTCTAATTAAATTTTAAATAAATTACATTATTATAATAATAAAATATTTACTTCTATTTTATATTTATTGAAAACAAATCACACAACTGAATTTCATTTGATATCGTGAAATACCCAATAGTTTAACTAGCATCCATTTGACCATCCTCTAAATTTTCACAACTTAATGAAGGTTCATATAATAAACGAAGAAATACTACATCAATAAACACATTCTATCCCTGCAGAGGGTAAAATTATCTTTTATTTTTACAAATTCGTTGTCATTATTTTAACTTGCCTGAAATATCTAAACAATTTTAATATATTCTTTACATTTCATCGTCTTCTTAATCCATCATCCTAGGGCTTTAGTTTGAATAGTGTCTGAATTAAAATACGGAATGTATTTATTTCTTTGTAGATTCGGAGAAGGTTTAGTTTGCTAAAATATTAAATAAATATTTTATTATATTTTTATGTTTTATATTTTTAATTGCATCAACATATTTTCTATTTCAATAAGATAGATGTTATAATTTAATGTTTAATATTTTAACTAAACTAAATATAAATAAATAAATAAATAATAAATTTAATAAAATTATAAATTTAATGTACTAATGAGGTTTACTTTGCTAAAATATTATTTAAATATTTTATTATAATTTTATGTTTTATATTTTTAATTGCATTAAGATATTTTCTATTTCAATAAGATTGATGTTATAATTTAATGTTTAACATTTTAACTAAACTAATTATATATAAATAAATAAACAAATAATAAATTTCATAAAATTATAAATTTAATGTAATCTTAATCTTTTAAATCAAGAAAAATAAAATAATACAATAAATAAAAGTAAAAATAACAAAATAAAAATAAAATGACTCATGGCATTGAACTATGGTATTCAGGTGAAATATAATCTATTTAAAGGGGTAGTTAAACTAACTTAGATCAATCTTAATTTCAATCAAGAGGGATCAAATTTCTTGAGATGCAAATTTTTTTTTAGAGCCAAAATAAGATATATATATATATATATATATATATATATATATGAAATTATCAACAACCTAGTTTTATATATATGAAGGTAAGATTTTTTTTTTTTAAATACTCTTTCGAAATTAGAAACATTAAAAATATATTTAGTTGGCTATAAATTAATTTTAGAAAAATCTCAAATAAATGGATAAATTAGTAAGTTTATTATTATAGATAATAAATTAAACTATAACTTTTTGGATGAGGTTTTCTTTATTATAGGATAAGCATTAACCTAGTTAAGATATTGTGAGAATTGTTATGGAAAAAAATATTTTTAAATATTTTTAAATAAATAATTTTTAAATTGTAATATGTATATATATCTATATATATTTGCAATTTCTAAAAGTGAATTTATTTATTTATTACTTTTATGGTTATAGCTTTTTTTGCTTCATTTATCAATAGATAGCTAGGATAACATCTAGTTCCTTTATGCAAAACAAATTTTTTTCAAATTCAATACTCAAATTTGTCATGAAAATCACGTATAGATGTGGTTACTCCAAAAAAAAACTGATGTATGGGTTAAATTATATTTTTTTGTCAATTAAAAAGCTTCTTTTAATTCATCCAAAGATTACAACATGGTTGATTTCACTATTCATTCGACCTCACTCCTACTAGATTTATTGGTTGGCAAAGAAGCAAAATAAACTAATTACAAAGTGCCAAAATATATTGAGCACTCAAAATACCCCTAAGATGAAAATACAACCAACAGACACTAAGAAGTAGGAGGATTACCAGTGTTGGAGTATTTGATTCATTACCTAGATGATCTAGAGGCCTAGGTTTATCATGGATGTGAAATTCTATGTGAGTTAGTCTCCCTTCCATGTGCTTCATTCGTTCAGGCATTCTCCTATGGCCATGCAAAAGTGAAACCAAACAATCCTGCATATTTTATTGATTTGGTTGCAAATCATTCATGAAGTCTATCGCCTAATTACGACCTAATTACAATCATCAAGCGGATTTTCTCCTATTTGTTCGAGAATATGGGTGATGATTAAATTATATTAAAAACATACTAAAAATGATATTTTTTAGACGACGTTTACTAACGACACCAGAAACCCACTTACAAGAACTTGTGCCCTAATAACTCAAAAAATATTATGGTGATTAAAAAATATTATGATAATATAAATATACACCTTGATGACCCTCATAGAGATCATTAACATTCATATATATCATTTTCCAAAATTCTACCAAATTAAGCATATTATTCTCATATGTTTAATCATTCCCACATCTTTAGGAAACCCTTGTTTCCATGATGTGAAGTTGAGCCCTTGTTTCCATGTTGTGAAGTTAACCTCCACTTATCTCATATTCATATAGCTACTATCAGAGGAGGATTCCATTAGTTTCCAAAGAAGGAATGATTATCAGAGGAGGATTCCATTAGTTTCCAAAGAAGGAATGATTAGAAGAAAGGATCTAAAGGAACATTTCCGGATTCCATTAGTTTCCAAAGAAGGAATGATTAGAAGAAAGGATCTAAAGGAACATTTCCTTTAATGTTGGAAGCCAAGATCAGGTTATCGTGTAGCTACCTTTGCGTCTTTATTTTCAATAAAGAAACTCATATTTCATCCTAATTCTCTTTTCTATATTTCATGATTATAATATTTGATTGAATTATATATATATATATATATATATATTTCACAATTTACATATTCAAATTAAAAAAAAAAATAAAGTCTAAAGACCTACCAATTTTTTAGGATTTTCTAATTGTAGAAAAATTGTGTATATATTGGCTATAAAAGATAGAAATTCTTCAAATAATCTTGATTTTACAAATGAAACTTTCAATATATCAACTACATTAATATTTTTAATATAATTACACTAATATAATAATACTTTCTATATAACACTAATTTAATAAATCCGGAATTCTTTTTCATCCTGAATCAATCATTTTTGCCAGAAAATTTATCAATTAAATCATATTTTGCATTATAAAAAAGTTTTCTCTACGAAAACCCTGGCTCAAATTTAGGAGGTTAAAATTATAATTCATCGGTTAAAACAAATGAACTATCCGAAAGAAAAAAAACCAACAGCTTAACCTCGAAGGCCTAACGAATTTAAAAATTCAAACAAGTTAAAATGCTACTATAAATCAAAACCTCTATTTCGCATAAAAGGGTCTACCGAAATTCATCCTTCTAAGGTGCACTCATAGAAAAATATAATTACACTAATATAATAATACTTTCTATATAACACTAATTTAATAAATCCGAATTCTTTTTCATCCTGAATCAATCATTTTTGCCAGAAAATTTATCAATTAAATCATATTTTGCATTATAAAAAAATTTTCTCTACGAAAACCCTGGCTCAAATTTAGGAGGTTAAAATTTTAATTCATCGGTTAAAACAAATGAACTATCCGAAAGAAAAAAAACCAACAGCTTAACCTCGAAGGCCTAACGAATTTAAAAATTCAAACAAGTTAAAATGCTACTATAAATCAAAACCTCTATTTCGCATAAAAGGGTCTACCGAAATTCATCCTTCTAAGGTGCACTCATAGAAAATAGGGTCTACCGAAATTCATCCTTCTATAAATCAAAAGCTTCATTACCTTAATACCAATTATTGGTATCCTGTAGATAGAGGAAAAGTTTTATCACTCCCGGAACTTTGATTAAAAGTTACTTAGATTGTAAGCTCAATCGAAGATTCGTTGTCTTAAATATTAAAGCGACCAATTTATTCATATTTTCATTACCCCACTAGTTGGGGAGAGTATTCAATGTATCACACCAAGCGGAAATTCGTTGGATCAAATATTGAAGCCACCAATTTATTCATATTTTCATTACCCCACTAGTTGGGGAGAGTATACAATGTATCACACCAAGGAAATTCGTTGGATTAAAGATTATTCATATTTTCACTACCCCACTAGTTGGGGAGAGTATTCAATGTATCACACAAAGCGGAAATTCGTTGGATTAAATATTAAAGCCACCAATTTATTCATATTTTCATTACCTCACTAGTTGGGGAGAGTATTCAGTGTATCACACTGAGTGTGATGACTCCGGAAAAATGTAAATGTTGGAATTTTACTGTAGTAAGAGATAGAGTTGAAAGATTGTTGTTCTTTTATTTTATATAAAAAAAAACTCTAATCACATTATTTTATTTGTGAATTAAAATATATTGGAAAATATATTCTTCTTGAAATGCTGGCAACCTCTGAAAGGAGGATTTGAAGAAGAAAATCAGTTATGAAAACTGACTGAAACTACCCTCCCTAATGGGGAAAAGTCTTGGGTAGAGAAAAGAGGAATTCTGTGTTGTAGGGACAGACAGAAGGATTTCAAAGGAACAAACAATAAAATAAGCTGGTTAAGTCTGGTAAGGACCAGATAACCAGGCACAAGTTGCATGTATCTTGTTGAGGGCTGTAGGCCTGCAAGATAGCTCGGGGGGCGATTCCAGTCTTAGCGATGGATCTCAAGGTTGGGTGGACAAGAGCAAATATGGATTGCAGGTGAATTTCTGAAGCGTATATACACAACACTGGTGAACCAGGTACGCGTTAGCATTGAAGGAAAATTATTTTAGCAATAGCTGTTGACCACACTGCAACTAAATTTACAGTAGTTGACAGTACAGACCCTTACATCATAAATTTTCCTTGATATCATGTTGCTTTAGTATATTTGATTCAGGCAAATATTACTATTTAAATGTCAGATTATTTAAATGCCAGATAATCATAAAAGAGAAAACCTAACACGCTGATGGTAATAAAAGAAAACATATAAAACAATAAGTCGGACCAGAAGTACTGTGGTGGGTATCCGAGCAGATAGGTACATTAAAGGAACGACTAGACTATCCACAGTTATGAGAAGGAAAGTAAAAGACCATAAACTACTTTTCCTTTAGAGATCAGCCAGAGTTATGCTAACCAAACATTGTTAGACAAATCATGTAATTACACATTGTGAACAAAGTTCATAGTTTAGAGTCTTAACGAGACTGTGATCACAAGAGAAATCGTATAACCAGAGAATTAGTCAACTAAAACCAAAAGCTATCGAAAGAGTAAATATTACGAAATTGGTTGCATAACAGTGAAATCATTTGCAGATATCTGAACGGTACTGAGCAGTAAATATTTCGAAAGCCAAGTCTAATTTCCCTAGTATCCATTCAAAAGACAATGAATGCAACCACCGAAAGTGCTTAACCGTGGCTATGAACACGGCAACGTAAATAACCACATGTATATACACACATTCAACAGGTATTACACATATGTATGCGCTGTAACAATTCAACAATCTTATTATAACTTAAACTCAGCAACGGAAGGAACCATATGCTGGTAATGCAGCATTCCATAACTGCGTGAGGAGGACATAAACAAAAAGGAATAGTAAAGAAAAAACCAACTAACATTCCTGAGATGATAACATTATGCGATAATGGTAGAACCGGAATTCATACTGCTCACAGAAATAGACATAACAACTAACTGATTCCAGAATGACAAACCGACAATATCAGATTGAGCATACTGCAAGTATGAGCGGCATGCAATTTAACCGTCCAAGAAAAGACCAGAAGCGAACCAACAATTACAGAACAAATGGTAATTAAGAGCGAAGAACTGAAAGGGTAAAATTGAAATACATATATTTAAAATCGAAATATATATACATTATGTCCAAATAAAAACATCCTTGACCAGAGAGGTCCAAACACAGCGGCCAGTTCAACAACTGCCTTAACATCTACATACAACAGTGGCATGTGAATGTCTAAAACACAGGAAGGCAAAGATTGCCATCGAATCATTCAACCGCTGCACGGGGTTAAGGCGCAAGGGAAACTGCCTGTTTCTCATAGCTCAACAGGGTAGGTCGAAACGTAAAGACCTGAGAATGGAAAAACACATGCGAATCATGAGGATCTCCTCTGGAATTCCTCGTCTGGAATCTAACAGCCGAAAACCAGTACATATAAGAAAAACACGCGGGTATTATTCACAGCCGTTTCGGCACATCAAGGAAAGAGAAACCCTTAGACTTCACACCAGGTTTTAGAGTCATTTGCTTACCTGGTATGAGACGGAGGAGGCCGAGGCATTGGGGCTCCGTCATTCCACAAGCGGGGAGGGGGCTTGCAACAAACCTTACCTGCACACAACCATATCAAGATTATCAGTCAGTGGGAGTTACAAACAGTAGCAAACCTCATTTTTTAACGCATGCAAAGCCTGTGCCGAACTTGTGGAAAAAAAAAAAGATAATCTGTAGCGAAATATTGTGACTAAATTAAAAGTAAACAAAGGGTATTACCTGCACAGTGTCCCTGAAGAGTAAGCATAAGACCTCGGAGCTGTAGATGAAGCTCAGGGAAGGCGTTAAATGAAAAACGAACCAGACGATTGACTGACCAGAGAAATGCCGAGAGTCCTTCCCGTTCCAAATAAGCCACGAGCAAAGCTCTAAGGGGTTTATGAAAGGCCTCAAACCCTTAGGCGTTTCCCTGCCCTCCGATCTGGGCATTAGATCTCCACCGTAGGAATAGGGCGGGAATCCAAGGCGTGAAGGCCAAGGGTGCGAGAACCAACGAGTCACATGGCCAAGCAGGTGAGCCAGGCCACCTATTGAATCACTGACAAGAAACTTAAATGCCGCCAACAACTCAACGCCGGAAAGGCTACGGATCAAACGAGGCATGTAATTCCGATTGCCGTTCATTACACATGTCACCCATGCAGTCAAGCCAAACCTTAAGTCAATAAATCGTATAGTTGTCAAACAAATATTGTAGGTCCAAGATATATTACCTCCATTCAGCTAATGTAAATGTTTAACTGTGCAACAATGGTTACGGTAGGAGTTACGTAATTGTAATAAAGTTTTACCATTTAAAAAAAAAAAAAAAATATGTATTATACAGGGATGTGACACCGAGAGGAAATTCGTTGGATTAAATATTAAAGCCACCAATTTATTCATATTTTCATTACCCCACTAGTCAGGGAGAGCATTCAATGTATCACACCAAGAGGAAAGGTGACATGGAGTATTCAATGTATCGCATCAGCGGGGTCACATTTCAATAGTGAAAGCACACCCGAACAAGGGAGAGCATTCAATGTATCACACCAAGAGGAAAGGTGACATGGAGTATTCAATGTATCGCATCAGCGGGGTCACATTTCAATAGTGAAAGCACACCCGAACAAGGTTGGCCGGAGTTACATTTACAATATAATTATCAGATTTTAACAAAATCTTGCGAAAATTATAGAAATTTTCTTAAAAAAATATAATAGCTAATTAGGCTACTGCCGAGACCGTCAACTCAAGAACCCAGACGTACCAAACCTAATTTCAGAGCCGTGTGGTAATGGCCATTAGTTTAATGCATCACAAAAGGTCCACATCGTTCACCCCAAGCATAGCAAACCAACTAGCACAGAAAATGGACCGGTAGTCTATTATTATGAAAGGTCCACATCGTTCATCCCCCAAGCATAGCAAACCAACCAGCATAGAAAATGGACCGATCATCTATTATTACAAATGGTCCATATTGTTCATCCCCCGGCATAGCAAACCAAGTAGCATAGAAAATGGACCAATCATCTATTATTTCATGGCTTTTTATAATTCATTGGTCCATATTGTTCATCCCCGAGCATAGCAAACCAAGTAGGATAGAAAATGGAAAATTCATCTATTATTCCACGGCTTTCCATGGCTTTTTATCATTCATCGCCCACCATTCGATTTCTAAAAGCAGTGCGACAGAAACGCACGTCTACTCTTTTTTAATGAGACAAGTGCACTGTTAACGTTTTAAATTCGACAACAAATTGAAATAAAATTTTGGAGGTCAGGGTTGGTGGCATGCTTCCTTGTCTGGATTCAGAGTAGGATCATGGAATACATGATTTTGACGAAATCGCAAATATCTTCAAATATCCATTAGGTAGGTAGTTTGAAACGTATTTTATAGACGGAAGGGTCACGCCACTCGCTTTTGTTACCTTAAAAGTGAACATGGATTAGACTGTAATCGCCTAACATTTAGCTGGCAACATTTTCATCATCTTCCTTTATTAAAAAAGGGTGATACGTTAACTTAACTAGTACGATACAAATTGTTTATCCTAATTGAGGTGTTCTCGTCTGCTTTTTTTTTTTTTTTTATTAAATCAGTGGCATGATTTTTCTTTTTTGGTGACATCTTCTATTTTATTATTCTAATTGTATTGTTATAAAAAATAAATATGGTATTTGTTTTTTTTAATTCTTTAAAACATGTAAAATTATAATTTTCTTGAATTCTAAGTAAATTTGAAATCAAAATAATTTTTGAAGTATAATTAAATAAATTACACTATTATAATAAAATAATATTTCCTCTTATTTTTTGTTTATTAAAAACAAATCACACCATTGATAATAAACAAATCACATAATTGAATTTCATTTGATATCATAAAATACACAAAATTTTATCTAGCATCTTTTCCATCTTCAAAATTTTTATTTTGTTATTAATATAAATTAATAATCATAAATCATCCCATATTAATTAATTATCACAAATTAGATATAAAATTTTATCTCACTATAATAAAAAAACATCTTCTCTATCTTCAAAATTTTTATCTTGTTATTCGATATAATTTAATTATCATAAATCATCCCATATAAATTAATTATCACAAATTATGATATAAAATTTTATCTCATTATAATAAAAAAATTATTTTTCAAAAATTATTGAATCTTCATATATTAAATGCAGAACACTCTATCAATACAAACATTCCATCCCTGCTCATTTGAGAAATTATTGAATCTTCATATATTAAACGCAGAGACACTCCATCCATACAAACATTCTATCCCTGCCTCAACCCTTCGCATCGAAAAACTATATTTTATTTTTACAAATTTGCTGTCATTATTTTTAATTGCCTAAAATATCTTAAGAATTTTAATATCTTTCATAGATGTCATTGTCTTCTTAATCCATTTGTTTAGTTTGATTTGTGTTTGAATTAAAATAGGGAAAATATTTATTTCTTTGTATATTTGTCAGGGGTTTACTTTGTTAAAATATTATTTAAATAAGTGTTTTAAATATTTTATTATAATTCTATGTTTAATATTTTTAATTTTATCCAGAGACATTTTCAAGTCTAATAGGCTAGATGTTGTACATTAATGTTTATAAATAATAAATTATATTTTTTTGTTAAGTAAGGTTAATCTATTAAGAGGAAAAAAGATATTTACAGAGAGGAACTGGCTGTAAATGAAAACAGCCTATCTCAGCTTGCCGAAGAGCTAGTTTTAAAACTGCCCCAACAGAGGGGAATCTAGTCTGATAGTGCAGGAACTACAAAAAGAAGAAGGACATCATTGAACATTTTCCTCAGTTTTCTGAAGAGAGCTAAGAAAACAACATAAAACCAGCAATTCATTCTCCTGGATGTATCTACGTGGACAAAAAAGAGGTGGAACCAAATGTTAGATGAAGTGCCACTTGGCGTTGGTATTTTGGTTGATGAACTCCTCCGTGGCAGGCTCTTCCACCACCGGGCAGCTCCAATCTTCGTGGTTATCTGGCTGAGATTGCTCGCCTTCGCCTCTTCCTTCAGCCTGCTGCGTGTTCTCCTCGTTCATCTTGCCCGCTTCCATGGCTGGCTTGGCACGCTGAGGCTCTCAATCCTCCTGCCTTTCCCTCATAGCCTCCTTCCCTTTCTACTTGGGTTGTCCACCATGTGCAATTGACTTGTCTCTTCTTTCGTTTTTCTGGTCTCTGCGGTGACTGGGCTCCAGTTTAGGCATATCGCCTCCAGGGCAGGGCATCTGGGCACTCTGAATTGCTTCCTCGGAGAAGGAGATGGAGATGGTGGCAGTGATAACTGGCTGGTTGAGAGTGCTGCGGAAGTGGAAGAGCGTGGTATGGGGAGAGGGGTGCTGGGGCAGAGGAAATGGAGCTGAGTGAAGGCCTTCTCTACCTCATCCGCTTCTAGTGTTTGGATAGCGAGGATTTTCCGCAGAGGAAGGGGGAGAGCCTGAGGTGCTACGCCTTCGGACTTGCTGTCGAGAGTTGCCACCTCTTGAACCACCCCTTCTGCTAATTAACCGCTGTCTCACCATGATGGGAAATGGAGCAGAGAGAGCCCACAGGTACTCTGAGAGAGGAGAAAAGAGCCAATTTGGAGCTAGCAGAGGGTGTGACTCAGAAGCCGAGCGTGACCCAACAGCGTCCCAGAACCCACCTTCGCCCGACCAACGATGCATATGAAACTTCCAACCGAGACCATGGCTATACATGAGACTGATTACCGCCAGCTCTCCTCGACTATCCCCCGCCATAACTTCTGTAATAAATGGAGCCGAAGCCCAGCTATACCTGAAGCATGTGGAGGTGATGGTCCGGTCCAGGTTCCGGCTGTGCATGCTGCCTTCCCAATGCTTGAGGCCATGTGAACTCACCCTCCTATGTATGAGGCTCATCCCATCCTTATCCAGGTGGTGCTGGGCTGGCAGGTGTCGTCGTGCTTTGCCGCACCTCTGTCCCATCTCCTTAAATACAAACTGAAGCACCCGCATCCGGGAAATAATAAATTATATTAAATGATTAATGTAATTTAAATTTTTAAAATTAGGTAAAATAAAGTAATAAAATAATAAAAATAAAAATAATTTTATAATATAGAAATATTTATGGTATTGACTTGTGATATTCATGTGGAATATAGTCTATTTAAAGCATAAAATTAAACTAACCTAGATCCATCTTAACTCCAGATGAACTGCCAAAAGAGATCAAATCTTTTGAGATGCAACCGTCTTTTAGAGTGAAATTAGATTTGGTCCTTCTGGACACTCAATCGATTCAGAATATATATATATATATATATATATATATATATATATATATATATATAATTATCAAACATAATAGATTTGGTCCTTCTCGATGCTCAATTGATTCAAAATATTATAATTTTATATATATATATATATATATATATATATATATATATATATATATATATATATATAAACTTGAGAATAAGAAATTATATTTAAGGTGATCATTTAAAAATGTGAGGGTGAGTAATTATATTTAAGGTGATCATTTGAAATTAAAAAAATTAAAAATAAATTTAATTTCTTAAAATTCATTTTTAAAATGTCAAATAAGCTAGCAATTTTATTATTATAGATAGAGGAAAAAGATTAACGTAGATTAAGATACTGTGAGAATGGTGAAGGAGAAAATTATTTTTAAATATATTTTGTTAAATAAATTTTAAATTTTTATATATGTGTGTGTATGTGTGTGTGTGTGAATTCATTCATTTATTTATTTTATGGTTATATTTTTTTTGCCTTATTTATCAGTAGATTTATTTGTTGGTCACGGCAACATCCCTTTTCCCTTATGTTAAAAAATAAATCAAATTAATACATGAGTTTGCCACATGGTTTTCCAGATCTCACAATTCATCCAACCTCACTCCTACTAGATTTGTTGGCCAAAAAAGAAGCACAAAAACTAGTTACAAAGTGACAAAATCAACTCAGGACATAGAAACTAAAATACCAAAACATCCAAAATACCACTAAGATGAAAATACAAGCAACGAACATTAAGACATAGGAGGATTTGGCAGTGCTAGAGTATTTTATTCATTACCTAGATAATCTAGAGCCCTAATTTCGCCATGGACGTGAAATTCTACATGAGCTAGTATTCGATCCAAGTGATCAATTCATCCAGACATTCTCCTTTCGATCTATCGATGTGAAACCCAATGATCTTGCATATTCCATTGATTTTGTTGCAAATCATTCATGAAGTGTACGACTTGATTATGGTCATCATGGAAATTCTATCCAAATTGTTCTAAGAGATGGGTGATGATTAAATTATATTGAAAAGATATAAAAATTAAGATTTTCCATGCAAGGTTTACTAGCTACACCATAAACCAACCTACAAGAGCCTATGCAATAATAACTCAAAAAACATTATGGTGATATAAATATACACCTTGAATGGCCCTCATAAGTGTCATTAATATTCACATATGTACTTTTCCAAAATTATACCAAATTATGTATGTTATTCTTGTTCCTTTAAGCACTCTTGTTTCTTTAGGAAACCCTTGTTTCCATGTTGTGATGTCGAGCTCCACTTATCTCACATCCATATAGCTTCTATTAGAGGAGGATACCTTTAGTTTCCCAAGAAGGAATCATCAGAAGGAAGGATCTAAAAGAATATTTCATTTAGTGTTTGAAGCCAAGATCAGGTGATCGTGTAACTACCTCTGTGACACTATTATCAATAAATAAGCTCATGTTTCATCCTTTTGTCTATACTTACTTATTATAATATTTCGACGAATTTCTTTTGGACTAAATTGTCACATATATACATGTACACCATGAGTTCACCATTCTACTTTTTGGCTTATTGCTTGTGTTATAGTTTCACATCTCTTGTGCAAGAATGAGCATTTGGACCTTGACAATTGACACCATACATAGGACTCGAATGTAGTTTCTCATCCCTTTCTTTTTGAATTTAATGCAAGTAGTATGATTTTCTAATTTTCCTTGGTTGATTATTTAATTCTTCTATATTAGGTCTATTAAACCCTAGCCTCATGAATTTCATCCCACAACATAATTGATGAGTCCACTAGGGAAGTTACTATTTAAGTATCTTTCCTAAGTGGTATATCCTTGATATGGGTGATCAATGATTTTATTGTTTTATTTTTGAGTCTCTTGATATGTTCTTGTATCTGTCCTTCTTGCCCAATCTTTTGGATCTAAGATTTTATTCTATTTTTCCTATTTTTGCATAGATATGTATTAGAGGAAATTCCAACCTAAAAGTGGTCTCCTAATGAAAAATAATAAAATAGTAGTAAAAAATAAAATAGAAGTTATGAATCTTGGAAGGGAAAAGTAGAAAGCTATTTTTTTAATTGTATTTTTGGCTTATCTTCTTATAGGTTTACTTAAATTTCAAGTGTAGATGCTTGTTGGATGAAAAATTAAATTCCACATCCAGCAAGTACCCATTGTACATACTTTTGAGAAGACCCACATTGATAAAAATTGAAGATACGTTAAAAAAAAAACATGTTGAACACACTTTTTTAATACATTTTTAATTTTTGTCAAATTTGACTCTTTTCATAAGTATGCATGATGGGTATTTTTGGATGTGGAATTTAATTCCACTTCCAATGAGTGTCTACCCTTTAAAGTTGAACAAACCTATAAGGAGATAAGCCAAAAATATAGTTATCCTTATTTTCCCTCCAAAACATTTACATGTACCTCTTTTTAAATTTAATGGATTTTGATTGGTTTACATATGACATGAAAATTTCATGGACTTTTTTAGGTTCAAATTTCCACTAATGTAGCTTTCTTTCATAGCAGTCACATATATAGGTTAGTTGTTAGTGCAGAAGTTGCATATATGTGGGTTTCTTTGGCAACATTTGTGCATGCATTCATTTTGTTCGAAAAATATATCATGTATCCTTTCGATATTGGACAATTTTCCACTCTTGTTTCTACTTATGTGGCTTGGAATGGTCTATTTATGGACCATATTGATGGGCTAATTTTGAGATTTCTAGAACTGACAGGGATAGGTAGTTTCTTCTACCTTTATATATTCTTGAGGGTAGTTTGTGATTACCTTTTTGTACTTCTGGCTTCTGAATTTGCTAGTTGCTTCAATGTTTGTAAGTGCTTTTTCACACTTGTACTTTTTGCATCTTGCTGGCTCTTTGAAATCTTGTTCTCACTTTTATTCCATAGAAGTTCATAAGGACAATTTGGCAACTTATTTCATATCTATTACATTATAATAGCTTGAATGTTTCATGGTGTGACTCATTTTGTTCCTTTGTTGACTTTGATCTACATTAACAATGTTACCAGATTAACAAGAACTATATTGAGTTCTTAGTTTTTTCGAGGTCACATGAATCATGATGATTTTTGGAAAGTGTTGATGCAACATCAACTATTCTATTTAGGGAATCATATCTTTTGACACTTTAAATTTTCTTATTTATTAAATATGAAAATATTTGTTTTTTAAATGTTGATGATTTTGACGATGATTTTGAGAAGTGTCAATGCAATATCAACCTTTTTTTGTGTGTGGGAGGAGTCGGGGGGTGTGGGGGATATTTTGACAGTTTAATTTTTCTTATGTAGTAAAAATGAACATATTTTTTAAAATATTGTTGATTTTGAAAAGCATTGACGTAACATCAAACCTTTTCTTTGAGAACATATTTTTGACACTTTAAATTTCTCATGTCTTAAATATGTGCAATTTTCTTAAATGTTCATTACTTAACCATTTTTCAAGTTGTCTTCTTCTTCTTCTTGCTCTTTTTCTTCTTGAGGTGTTTTTTTTTTTCTTTGCAATGTTTTTGTGTAATGAAATTTTCAATTTTTTTATAAAATTATAAAAAAAGTATAAATAAAAAACTAATCTTTTGAAGCTATGGTATTTTATATATTTATGTATCATTTATTAATATTTCAATACACATAAAATAATTCTAACTAAAAATACAATAATATTAAACACTCGACAAAAAAATGCACATTTTGCATATAGATATATTAAAAAAATACAATTCTTGATGACGCTGAGTATCCATAACACATAAGGGATGGAAGGGGCCCCATAATCCTCCTCCACTTGGAATAATGTTTAAAGAGGTATGTTGAACACACATTCTATTGAAAGTGCACAAAAAATCTTCTAGAGAATAGGGGGGATTACATGGTTATGCATGGCCTATGGGACGACTTTGTGAAGCTTTAGTATGTGAGATAAGGTGGTCGGTGTTGTTTAAAGTTTGGTAGTGCAGGGTGGCATTCGGTTTATGCCAACACCAACTCCTTAAGCTGTTGTGGTTTGGGGCAAAATTCATGCCAGCACCTGGAACGGTGGAAACTTCATCTCTTTGGTTCACTTTTAAGTGCATTTGGGATCCAGGCAAGTGGTGCTTCCCCTAGTTCATCTTCTGCATCTTCACTATTTTTTTGAGGTGGTAGAAGTAGGGCTTTGGAGAAGGGGAATAATATTTGGGAAGCATGTTTTTCCCCAGCCCTCCTGTAAATTTACTAGGCCTTGTTCCTTAGCTAGTTTATGTTTTCCTTCACTATTTGTTCACTTTCATTGTTGCTAATATTGTAGGTCTATTATTGGGAATTATAATCGTTTTTCGTTATAAACTATGGAGGGCTAGGGGGAGGAATACACGTGGTTTATTGGTGATCTAGGCACTGGAGGAGGGGACTTGGCTTGATGGTGGGCCTCCTGAGCTCATTCTTGACTTTTCATATTACTTCTTCCTTGCTGGAAGAACATGTGCATTGTGTTTTTAGTACTCTCCCATCTCCATGCATCGTTCTAGACAATCCAACTCTAGTTAGTTCTTCAAACCAAGGACGATTGTGAGTTACATATAGATCCAAGGGGTTTTTTAGTGTCATTGGGCTATATCTATGTGGTTTTCTAGTTTGCCTTGTCTTTCGATAATGTGGTTCGGCTACTATCTTCTGGCCAACAAATCTATTAGGAATGAGGCTGAAAGATTTTGTCAATCAAATAATCACTGTGTATATATGATTTCAATTAATAGAAACTTTTTATTTACATGACAAAAAGTAATTAAAAATTTATACATCTTTGGACCCTTTTCACTAAAAATGACATGTAAAATAAAAGATTTTTATGAAAAAAATTAACAAGAAAAAGCTAAATAATAGAATTTT
Source organism: Pinus tabuliformis (assembly GCA_031772625.1). Lineage (NCBI taxonomy): Eukaryota > Viridiplantae > Streptophyta > Pinopsida > Pinales > Pinaceae > Pinus > Pinus tabuliformis. The sequence continues at coordinate 1,335,798,160 of CM062817.1, forward strand.
TTATGTATTCTATGTCCAAGGATAATAATATTTGAAGTTTTCTCAATAGTTATGATTCACATAAAATGTTAAATAAAACTCATGAAATAAATAAAGAAAATGTTGAATTAAGAATTATAAACAACTTTAATAAAAAAATAAAATAATAATAATAATAATAAATGTTTAAAATAGAATTTTATAAATAAAAAATATAAAGAAAAAACGAAACCAAAACCAAAACATTTCAACCAAGGTGGCTAAAGAAGGCTACTGCTGTAGGTGTTGTGTTAGTGACCCTTTTGCCCCAGTTGAGCATTTTTATACCATATTTTAAAAATATTTATTTTTCTAATATTTTTTTAATCCCTTTTATTTTCTTAAGATATATGGTTTTAATCTTATTTAATACTTTTAAAATTGATTTTACTAATTTTCTATTCACTTTATATATATTTATGTGAATTTGTTTTTTTTAATTGTCTAATTTATTATTTATTATTTATTTTTATTTTTTAACTTTTATTTGTTAAACCATTTTTTTAATTAATTATTTCTCTTATATTTTTTTAATAAAATATTTTTATTTATTTATTTTTATTTCGTTTTATATTTTAGTTTTTGGTGAGATAATGTTTTCCTTCTACATTTTTGTTTTAAAATTTCTGGTTTGTAAATTTATTTTTTTTATAATGTGCGTTTTGTTGTTATGTTTTTTAATCCTCGATTTTTTTGGTTTTTTTATCTTTTTTATTTTTTTTAAAACTTGATTTTTAATATTTTAATTTAATTTCTATTTTTATTAATTTTTACCTTTTTTTTATTTTTTTTAGTATGTTTATTTTTTAGTTATTTTATTTTCTTTTGGTATAATAGATGTTTCAATGCTCGTTTAGCAATCGGACTTGACTATGTGTCAATTTGATAGTTGTTTTTTAAACTTTTGTTACAATGGATAAAGTTTGCCACCACAATTTGTCAATTTGATGGTTAGTTTTCATTGCAATGGGTCAATTCCACTCTCACCATGCATCAATGTGGGGTTTTAATTTTAATTTTTCATTGCAATATGTAAAGTTGTCTTACACTAGGATTTTAAAAGAGCTATAGTTTTAACAATTAAAAAAAGTTGTTCTTGGCATAATGAATTTTTGATTTAGGTATTCATTTTTAATGTTTCTTTTGTGTCATGGTATTTAGTATATAATGTTATGATTGAAATATGTTGAAAATTTAAATTTTTTTACACTCATGATACTTTGTTTTACTTTCATCGCTAAAAAATATGAAAATTTTAATATTTTTTGAAGTCATGATAGTTTATCTTTAATTCCATCATTAATGTCAAAATTTTAAGGCTTTTCAAAGTCATGATATGTATATTTAACACTATGGTTAAAAATTGTTGGAATTTTTAGGTTTCTTAGAGTCGCAATATTTTATCTTTAACACTATCGTCAAGAACTATTGGAATTTTAAGTTTTTTGAGAGTCACGATATTTTATTTTTGATGTCATTGCTAAAAAATGTTGGAGATTAAATAAGATAAAAAAGATATGATGCAACATTAATACTTTTCAATTTTGGCATGTGTTTTCATGTTTATTGCCCAAAAATTTAGTTTTTAATGTTTAAAAAAATGGAATTTTAACCTGAAAATAATATTGATTCAACATTAACACTTTTCTTTTTCGATGTGTTTTTTCATGTTTGTTGCAAAAATAACTTGGTTTTTAATGCTACTGCTAAAAAAGGCTTTGGAGATTATCTTAGGAAAAATAAAATAAAATAAAAGAAAATCTATGCAATATCAACACTTTCAGTTTTTGAGTATTTTTAATGCTTTTTTGTGCAAAATAAGGGTTTCTTGGACTAGAGTTCTCATTTCTAGATTACAGTTCTTGTTAAAATTGGCAACTTTGTTTACTATGAAATGTTTACCTTCTAGGTTTTAGAGGAAAGGAAAAATATTGAATATTGTTTTGTGGAGCCCAAACTGAAACCCTCTTTTCATAAAAGAAGGAGAGCCACATTGCATGTTGTTAAGTGTTTTTATGTGATTTCCTTTGTATTAGAACATCACTAGTTGAACTATTGTAACCCTTGGCTCAAATAACAGATAAGTAAAATAAATGTGTAATAAAATTAGGTAAACATTTATTACAAAAGAGGGAAAAGATTCATTACATTAATTCCAAAAGAGGGAAAAGATTCATTACATTAAGACCATCTATTGGAATCCCTTAGACAGGAAAAGTTGAACATTCATTAAGAGTTAGATTGAGAGTAAGCTCGATCGAAGTTTTGTTGTATTAATATTAAAGCCACCAATTTATTAATATTTTCATTAGTGCACTACTTTGGGAGAGTATTCAATGTGTGACACCGAGAGGAAAAGTGACATGTTTATCTGTGGAGTCACCTTTCAACCATGAAAGCACACCTAAACAACCCAGCGGAATAAAAAGTACAACCGGCTAGCTCATCCTGCCATGGAGGAGAACACTACGCTGGATAGCCTATATCAGAGGCGTGGAAGTATTTTAAAGAAATCTCTGAAGATAAAATCATCGCATAATTGACTTGAGACACTGCAAAGCAGGTTGACAGAAAAGTGGTGGACCTCATAATTGGTAATGTCTACTCTCTTTTAATGAGACAGGTGCAATGTTGACGTTTTAAAATATTTGGATAGGGCTTCACTAAATTCTACAACAAATTGAAATAAAATTTTAGAGGTCAGGATTGTAGAACACATAATTTTGAAGATATCACAATGATCCTTTAAGGATCTATGGATTTTGTAAAATCCATTAGGTAGGTTAAAATGATTTTTATAGACGTAACGATCACGCGACTCGCTTTTGTTACCTCAAAAGTGCATGGGTTCGACATTCGAACGATGAGCGCCCTGTAATAGCTTGCAACATTTTCATCCTCTTCCTTTATTAAAAAGGGTGATTTGTTAACGTAACTGGTACGATCAAAATTGCTTATCCTAATTTACGTGTTCTGTCTGCTTTTTACACATGTTTTTGCTGTTTTTACTACTATTTTATTATTTTAATTGTATTGTTATAAAAAATAAATATAATATATTTTTTTTTTAAATCATATAAAGTTCACAAAGGTAAAAATTATAATTTTTCTAATTTCTAATTAAATTTGGAATGAAATTAAATTTATTAATTGTAATTAAACAAATCACACTATTATAATAATAAAAAAATTACTTCTCATTTTTCTTTATTAAAAATAAATAACACATAAGTGAATTTCATTTGGTATCACAAAATATACAAACTTATATTTAGCATCAATTTCACCACCTTAATTTTTTTTATCTAATCATCCAATATAAATTAACTATCACAAATTATAATATAAAATTTTATTTAATTATAATAAAAAAATCATTTTCATAAATTATTGATGATGATGACGTCCACTGAGACCAAACTTTGGTCTATTGGACCTAAAGAAACGAATTATTTAGTTTGATTTAATATTTTATTCTTATGCTCAAAAAGCTTGGAGAGAAGCCTCCTGAGCTCACTGTAATTTTGACAACGTAAAAGGCTAGGAAGGTCAATATTGCAACAAAGATTTTGAAACTGGGATCTAATGTGGTTGTATGCGGGGCACTCTAACAGGAAGTGATTTTCATCCTCGAGTTCGTATTCTCAAAGAGATGGCAGAACCTTTCCATCGATGGTGTTTTAGGAACTGCCCAACGACTTGTTTCACTATGGAGCTCATGAGAGTTCATTCTAATCTTGGCTATATTAATTTTCTTCTTTGAGTTAGTTAAAACAAAGATACTTTTGATCTTCTAGGGTGGGGTTGATGACCTCCTTATAATATTTTAATTTACTTTTAGCTGCTAAATCTTTCTCACACCACATTTTTTCTTTAAACTTAGAAGTAACAATACTTTTAATTTTATTCATGTTTTGCAATGCAACATCCTCGTCAATCTCCCAATGGTTTAACCAGGCCTTGGCGTCTTTATACCAACCTCATTTGAGCCTTCGGTGGTTTTGGCTGGAATTTAAAGCTACCTTAGGAAGTCTATAGTCTCCTATGTTATTTAGTTTGTGCTTGTACAACAGAAGCCTAGTCATAGCTAGGCTCTCGATAGGGGAAAGACCCAGTTATATAAGGACAATAGGATAGGGTGTGTTTCTTTTAATTTTGAGGTTATACGTTATAAAACGCTTCTCGATTTTCTCATCTTTCTCTAGGATTCTCTATAGATGCTACAACCCCAAACTTCACATCCATATAAGATAACCGAAGTGACTAAAATTTCAAAGAGGAACTTCTTTCTTCCCACATTACGAGGTTTGCCATTTTACAATTATTTTCAAGACCAAAATAAGCTTTCCATCCCCCATTAATCCTTTTCTCAGTGCTATAGTTCCAATTCAGCTTGTGATGAATATCAATTCCTAGGTACTTGTAGGAAGACACTTCCTCCAAGTTACTATTGTTATACATAAAATTAGCGTAAGTGTCCTTCTTGGATTTGATAATCATAACTTTTGTTTTGTTAGTGTTAACAATCATACCCATGGTAGAGCAGAAATCCTTAAGAAGTATAAGTTGCTTATCAAGATCAGATGGGAACCTTGCGAGAAGAACAATATCTTCAGCGTAGAAAAGAAGGATGATGACTATCCCAGCTAAGATCATGCCAACACATCCTGCTTCCTCTAAACAACCTTCTAGCTTGTCGATGTAAATGCCAAATAAGGTAGGGGAGAGGGGGAAACCATGTTTAACTCTGATATTACACTTAATATCATTCAACCACCCCTCATTGCTCTTTAACTTGGCAATTACATTCTCGTATAACCTTATAGCAGCAGCCCTCAACTCAAAGGGAACCTTTAGCTCTTCTAATCCGTTCCAAAGGTTGTTTCTAGGAACCATATCGAAAGCCTTTATAAAGTCCACAAAGCAACAAAAGAGATTGGATTTATCATTGCGACATTCCTCCACAATGATCCTAAGCGTAACGAGCTGTTCTGTTGTTGAGCGCTGCTTTCTAAAACCCGCTTGGCCTTTACACCACTTACCTTCACTTTCAAGCCATATGCTCAACTTCCTTTCCAAAATAATACCATATAACTTGGTTAGGAGAAGGTTGATCATAGCTGTCCAATAATTAGAGGGGTTATTTGTATCCCCACTTTTAAAAATAGGGATAATGAGGCTTTGAGTCCATGGTTTAGAGAACCCTTGCTTGACCACTTGATTGAGAAGCTTGTGAATGGGGGGGATGAGCACAGGACCTCTAGTTTTTATGATTTTCCCTTGGTACCCTTCAATGTCTTTAGTTTTCCCATTAGCCAAGCAATTAGCCCCAAAATCAATGTCTTCTAATGAGAAAACTTATTTCGTTGTGAGCAGGGTTTCAAAGTTATCCATGACATTTAGAGATTCATAAAGCTTTTTAAGATAGGAATTCCAGTTGTGTAACGCAATTTTATTATTATCTTTAGTTTTCTTAGTTAGAATCTGCCTCCAGAATTTCATAGGAGCTACCTTAGAGAGGTGTAAGAGATTCTCTTGTCTTTTACGAATATACTACCTTTTCTTCCTTTTAGTTAGGGATTTGTATATTTTTATCTTGCCAATTTTAAGAGATTCATCAACAACTTCCTTAATTGCTCCCCTCCCACTTTTGCAATCTTTGTCATACCATGGGTTGGTTTTGCTATTTCTTTTATTACTTGAAACTTCAATTGAGAACTCGTTAACAGAATATGAGAGGGTTGTAGTAAAATTATGATAGAGATCTTCTATGTTGTCTATCCTAGATAAAGGAAGCAAATTAGTTTTTAATTCATTTAGAAAGAGATTTTTTTATTTCTATCAAAGATTAACTTCTTTTGGCTATAAGGATTATCTTCTATGGGATCACTAGCATGACAAAATTGAGAGTTATAAGTAAAGGCCTATGATTAGAGTTAGGCTCATGGTTGTGTAAGATGTCAAAATTTTTTATTTCATTGTATAGAGGGAGATTGGAGCTAACATAGTCTACCATGCTGCTACCAAGCCCATGGATGCAGGTCATCTGGATAGAATTGGGCCACTTCTTTAGACTGTTGCAAATTATGAGATCTTGAGCACTACAAAGCTTGACTAGCTTCGACCCAAACAAATTCTCCACGAGGTCTTAAAAGCTCCTTTTTTACCAGCTAGCGAGAGGAAGGTCTTCGTCTAACCAAAGAGGATTAGGGTTGGAATGATTGCTTAGAAGAATAGCTTGGTTTCTTGAAGTTCGAGCATTAAAGTCACCCTTTAAAAGGATATTGCCTTCATTCCTTAGGCTAGAAATATCATTCTCTAAACCATTGTAAGGACTATTTTTATCTAGATTCGTTTTCTTATAAAAGTAAGAATTGGTGGGGGGGGGAATAACAGATTTCTATGTAGGTCTTTTTATCATAGATGTCACTAATTTCTATCCAACTATATTGGTTGTAAGGGTTGGTTTTATAAATCCTAGCATGGGGAGAGATGTTCTTCTTAATGTAACAAGCTATACCCCCAATGCCTCTACAGGAGGATCGCTTATTCCAGGTAGACCATAATGTAAATCCATCTATGAATGTTGATATAATAAACGCATAAACATTACATCAATACACACATTCTATCCCTACCTCAATCCTTGGCATCGAAAAACTATCCTTTACTTTTAGTTTGATTAGTGTCCCAATTAAAATAGTGAAAATATTTATTTCTTTATAGATTTGGCCAGGGTTTATTTTGTTAAATATTATTTAAATAAGCGTTTTATTATAATTTAATGTTTAATTTTTTAATTTCATTTAAATATATTTTCAATGTAGATATTGTAATTTAATATTTAACATTTTGACTAAACCAATTACATATAAATAAATAATAAAATAAGTAAAATGATTAATGTAATGTAAATTTTTTAAATAAATAATAAAATAAATAAAATGATTAATGTAATGTAAACTTTTTAAATGAGAAAAAATAAAATAATAGACAACAAAATAAAAATAATATTATAAACAATTAATAATAAAAATAAAAAACAATAATATTCACCTTTAATATTTATGTGGAATATAGTATATTTAAAGGGAGTAATTAAACTAACCTATATTAATCTTAACTCTAAATGAAGTGCTTAAAGGGATCAAATTTATTGTGATGCAAACCTATTTTAGAATGAAAGCAGATTTGATCTCTCAATGCTCACTAAATCCACAATATAAAAAGTTTTGTATATATATATATATATATATATATAGATATAGATATAGATATAGATATAGATATAGATATAGATATAGATATAGATATAGATATAGATATAGATATAGATATATATATATATATATATATATATATATATATATATATGAATAAGAAATTATATTTAATGTGTCCATTTGAAATTAGAAATATTAAGAATAAATTTAATTTCTTGTAAACTAATATTAACAAATCTCAAATAAATGGATAGAATAGTAATTTTATTATTATAGATAATAAGTTAAATAATAATTTCCTTGATGGGTTTTCCTTTATTATAGGAAAAACAATAACCTCGGTTAAGATATTGTGAGAATAAATTTCTTAAATGAGGTTTTCTTTAAATGGATAGAATAGTAATTTTATTATTATAGATAATAAGTTAAATAATAATTTCCTTGATGGGTTTTCCTTTATTATAGGAAAAACAATAACCTTGGTTAAGATATTGTGAGAATAAATTTCTTAAATGAGGTTTTCTTTATCACAGGAAAAATATTAACCTAGTTTAAGATATCGTGAGAATTGTGGTGGAGAAAATTATTTTTAAATATTCTCAACTAAACAATTTTTAAATTGTAATCAACCAAGGAATATATAAGAATATATATAGTTAGTTTGATTTGTAGTTTTTGAAAGTAAATTTATTTATTTATTTATTTTATGGTTATACATATTTTTGCCTTATTTATCATTAGATGAATTTGTTCGCCAGGGCAACATCCCTTTTGCCTATGCAAAAAATATTTTTCAAATTCAATACCTGAGTTTGCCACATGGTTGTCCAGATTTCACAATTCATCCAGCCTCACTCCAAATGGATTTATTGGCCAAAAAAAATCACAAAAACTAGTTACAAAGTGTAAAAATATACTAAGGACATAGAAATTGAAAGTCTAAAATGCCCAAAATACCACTAAGCTAAAGATACAAGAAAAAAATGTTAAGACGTAAGAGTATTTGGTAGTGCTAGAGTATTTGATCCATTACCTAGATAATCTAGAGCCCTAAGTTTTCCATGGATGTGAAATTCTACGTGACCTAGTCTCCGTTCCAAATGCTCCATTTGCCCAAACGTTATCCTCGGGCCCTGCCGAAGCGAAACCAAATGATCTTGCATATTCCATTGATTTTGTTGCAAACCATTCAAGAAGTATATGACCTGATTATGTTCATCATGGATATTTTGTCCTAATTGTTCCAGAAGATGGGTGATGATTAAATTATATTGAGAACATACAAAAATTGATATTTTTAATGCAAGGTTTACTGACTACACCAAAAACCCACCTACAAGGGCTTGTGCTATAATGACTCAAAAAAAATTATGGTGATATAAATGTACACCTTGGATGGCCCTCATAGGTGTCATTAATATTCATGTATATACTTTTCCAAAGTTTTACTAAATTATGTATGTTATTCTTCTATTTTTAAGCACACCCGTATCTTTAAGAAACCCTTGTTTCGATGTTGTGATGTTGAGATCCACTTCTTTTGCATCCATATAGCTACAATTAGATGAGGAGACATTTATATTCCTAAGATGGAATCATCATAAGGAAGAATCTATAGGAACATTTCATTTAATTTTGGAAGCCAAGATCAGGTGATTATGTAACTACCTCTGTGGCACTATTATCAATAAAGAAGCTCAAGTTTCGTCGTAATTCTTTTGTATATATGTAATTATTATAATATTTGATTGAATTTCTTTTGGACTAAATTGAAATATATATACTTGTACACATTGAATCCAACATTCTACTTTCTGGTTTCTTGCTTGTGTTATAGGTTCACATCTCTTGTGCAATAATGAGTGTTTGGACCTTGGAAATTGACATCATACATAGGATTCACATGTAGTTTCTTGTCCCTTTCTTTGTGAATTTAATGTAAGTTGTATGATTTTTTAATTTTCCCCTAACCTGAACCTTTAGTCTCATGGATTTCATCCCACAACATAATTGGTGACTGCACTATGGAAGTTACTATTTAAATATATTTCCTGAGGGTTCTATCCTTGATATGGGTGATCAATGAGTTTAATGCATTTTAATGCATTGTTTCTGAGTCTCTTGATATGTTCTTGGGTTTGTCCTTCTTGCCTAATATTTTGGATCTAAGACGTTATTTTATTTTTGGTACTTTTGCAAAGATATGCATTATAGGAAATTTCAACCTAAAAGTGGCCTGCTAAGAAAAAATAATAAACTAGTAGTAAAAAATAATGCATGCGTGAATGGAAATGGTCATGTGTGAATGACTTACTTAACGCAGTTGAATCCCAAAATGATATCTAATATAATGCACTGCAAACCCTCATACTATAAAATTAGAGTTATGAATTTTGTAAGGAAAAGAAGAAAATTGTTTTCTTTAATTGTATTTTTTGCTTATATCCTTATAGGTTTACTCAAATTTCAAGGGTATACACTTGTTGGATACAAAATTAAATACCACATCCAAAAAGTACTTGTTGTGCATACTTCTGAGAATATCTACATTGATAAAAATTGAAGATATGTTAAAAGAAACATGTTGAACACACTTTTTAATGTATCTTATATTTTCTAATACTTTAGTGAGAGGAAGATTTGTAGGCACCAGCAATTGGGGAACCGACTAGAGAATCAGTGGAGTTGAAGAGATTAGCCAGGGTTTCAGAAAGGTGCAGAAGATCATTTCTAATGGAGGGCATAATAGGAGGGAGCTCGACTCCCTCCTACAAAGACGTGGCAACTAGCAGAGGAAAGAGACTGATCATGAGCAACAAAGGTTTTGCAGAAGGTAGGAACAGGGATAATGAAAAGGAGACTGATGGGAACAAGACCAAGGAAAACAGTAGCACAAAGGACAAGGAGGAAGAAGACAAAAGTCAGGGTGCAAGAGACAAAAAACAAAAGGGACCCTGCAAACCAAAAGCAGAAATCACTCCTAGGATAATATTAAATGATCCTGCTCTACAGGCACACAGGGAACACATGGGGACCTACGCCATTATCTGTAAATTCATGGGACTCTGGCCCACTGAAAAAGCTTTACAGATGTGGACAAAATATCACTGGTTCAAAGGAAGCATTGACCTACATCTTAGGTCAAAGGGATTCTTCACAGTGGTGTTCTCAAACATCGAAGATAAAGACAGAATATTCGAAAGAGGACCCTACTTTTATGTAGCAGACGGTCTCTATATGAGGCCTTGGAAGACGAACTTTGTCCCATAGCAGGAAACCTTTTCTTCGGTTCCTGTTTGGGTAAGGCTCTATTCTCTACCTCTGGATTATTGACAAACAGAATCAGTAGCTGCCATTGGCAATAAACTAGGATGTTTTGTCAAAGATTTTGAAGCCACAAGAAGAGGAAAATATACCTCCTTTGCAAGGATATGTGTGGAAATGGATCTATTAGGAGCTCTTCTGGATGAAGTTATCTTGGAAGGTTTTGATGAAGAGTGGGTGCAGACTATGGACTATGAGAATATCCCATTCAGATGTCGTAGATGCCATGAGCATGGACATTTGTTCAGAGACTACCCTCTTGGTAAAGCAGATAACAAAGGGAAACCTAATACAATGAAGGAGATTGAAAGCTTTTAGAAAGTGGCAAGTAAAGGAAAAGGGGGAAAAGGGGCCAAAGCAACAACACAACGAGGTGCAGAAGGTCAGTCAGAACAAGTTTCAAGTGCTGGAAGAGAATGAAGAAATCACGAGAGAAAACCAATCTCAGGAGGAAGGTCCTAATGAAAAAGAGAAGGAAGAAGACAACAAACATTCTCAAGATACGGGTTATCAAAAAGAGACGATGATGAGTGAAACAAAACTAGAAATGGACCAAGAAATGACCCAAAGTGAAATAGATCTAGAAGATCAAGAACTACTGGAAATTCTTGATAAGGAAAACCTAGATCTAGAAGGATTCTTGATGCAGGGAACCAAGGGAGGAATAGACTCGCTGCCCCAATAAGAATGAAACAAAATACAAAAGTTGTTTTTATGGAAAGATTAGGAAAGAGGGTTGGATAAAGGTAGAAACATTCACAAGCAAGAGCACAGATGTGTGAAAACTATGAAATAAACTCCAGGATTAGTGACTAGAAATCCGGGAAAGAAGAGGGGCAGGAAAAAGCAAAATGAGCTCTTGATGGAGTGTGGAAAGCTAATGATAGATTTGGGTAAGATGAAAGACCTAACTAGTTACTCCTTTACAAATCTTTAATTATGAAGTTCATATCTTGGAACATCAGAGGTATAGGTAATAAAAGAAAACAAAGAATGCTAAGTAATAGAATGAAACCAGCAATGTTGGACATAATCTTCATTCAGGAAACAAAATGCTCTATTCAGAAATTAAAACAAATTCATAGTAAATGGCTTAATGGATTTGAGATTCTAGAAGTTAAAGCAGAGAACACAACGGGGGGCATCCTAACTCTATGGGACCCACAAAATGTTAGCATAACAAATGCGGAGGCATCAAGAAATTACTTATCAGTAATTTTTCAACCAATAGGGGTTTTGGACACCTTCCTAGTCACAAACGTTTATGGGCCTCAAAGAATAGATGAGAAACTCAGGTTTCTGGAATCCCTGGTTGATCTTAGAAGTAGGCATGGAGAAATTCCTTGGGTCATGGGAGGAGATTTTAACATGATTAAATCACTTTCAGAAAAAAAAAGGAAGTACTAGACTGCTAAGTAAAGATTCCATAGCATTCCAAACCTTCACAGATGATATGAAACTAGTGGACTCTGAAACACAAAATGGTCATTTCACATGGAACAATAAAAGAGGAGGGGAGACACAGGTCGCCTCCAAGTTAGACAGATTTATGATATCAGAGGAGCTTATGCTCACAAATAGAGAAATGACAGCTTGTGTTCTCCCCTTTGGAGGCTATGGTCACTAGCCAATTCAATTAGAAATCAAGGGGATCGATTCTCCCAGGAATAGATCCTTTAGATTTGAGAATATCTGGCTCACCCACCCAAATTTCATCAGCAATATTAAAAAATGGTGGCCCAAATATTTGTAGATCCAGGGCACTAAAATGTTTCTCCTTCATAAAAGACTCAAGCAGATTAAACTAAGGCTCAAAGAATGGAACAAGAAGAAGTTTGGTAACATTTTTGCGGATAAAAAATCAGTGGAAATCAAACTTTAGGAAATCAATCAAGCATTGATTACTGATGGTTTTGATAAAGTTAAAAGTGAGCAAGCTGATAAACACCATCAAGAATGGGAGAAATTATGCAAACAAGAGGAAATCTTTTGGAGACAAAAGTATCGAGTTTAATGGCTCAAAGAAGGTGGACGTAATACCAGATTTTTCCATAGATCCACCATGGCCAATAGAGCTCACAATAGAATCTCTTCGATACTCAATGAAAATGGGGAACTTCAGACCTCGCATAAGGATATCGAAATAGTGTTGGTACAACATTTCAGAGGCATCACTGAGGAAAACAATCTAAACAGAGAGCAATGCATCAAGGAAATTACAAAAAATATCCCTAAGTTGGTGTCTAGAGAGGACAATTTTAACCTAAACAAACCAGTAACTGAAGAAGAAGTCAGTGAAGTTATTAAAGACATGCAGAATAGAAAAGCTCCAGGACCAGATGGTTTCAATGTAGACTTTTTTAAGGCCTAGTGGAACATTGTCAAACATGATATTCTGAATGTGGTGGAGGACTCCAAAAGAAGCAGGACTATTCTGAAAGCCCTCAACACCTCCTTCATCTCCCTGATCCCCAAATAGGATTCAGCCCTGACTGCTGATAAGTACAGACCCATTTCTTTATGCAATGTGGTTTACAAAATTATATCCAAGGTTTTGGCTAGTAGACTCAAACCTCTACTTCCTTCTTTAATTTCAGGGGAACAATCTAGTTATGTGGAAGGTAGACAAATCCTTAATAACATTATTCAAGCCCATGAAGTGGTTCACCCACTAACCATTAAGAGGCAGGTTGGTATGATCATGCAATTAGATATAGCCAAATCATATGACAAGGTGAACTGGATCTATGTCAAGAAGGTCCTTACTGCTTTCGAGTTTGATCACAACTGGGTCAGATGGGTTATGGCTCTCGTTACTTCTTCCAACTTTTCGATTTTGGTGAATGTTCGCCCTCATAGATCTTCACTCCTTCTAGAGGACTAAGGCAGGGAGACCCTCTCTCTCCCTTTCTCTTTATCATCATGATGGAAGGACTGGGTAGGTCCATTAAACAGGCCAAAGTTATGGGTAAGATTAAGGGCCTTCAATTAATGGAGAATGGTCACGCAATGACTCACCAAAAATTTTTGGATGACACCATGCTGCAAGGAATTCCTACAACCAAAGAATCCTTGGCTTACAAACAAATCCTAATTGATTTTGCCTTGGCTACAGGTATGGAAGTTAATCTCTCCAAATCTAAAATATTTTTCTTTAATACTAACATTGCAATTCAGAGAAATCTCTCCAAAATTCTGGACTTTCAAAGGGATTCCCTCCCTTCAAAGTATTTGGGAATTCCCCTCATAGCCAAACCATTGCACAAAAGTATTTGGGAACCGGTGCTCAACAAGATGCAAGACAAAGTCAAAACATGGACTATCAAATCGTTGAACCTAGCTGGTAGGTTGACTCTGATCAAGGCCATTCTGCAATCAATCCCTCTGTTCCTTTTATCAGCCCTCCCAGCCCCCAAAGGTATGTTACAGCAATTCAGGAATATCCAGAGAGATTTTCTTTGGGGAAAGGAGGAAACAAGGAAGAACTCGACTCTCGTTTCTTGGGAAAAAATCTACAAACCGAAGAGTCATGGAGGCATAGGCTTAGATGATCAGGAGATTCCGAGTAAAGTTTTTGGAGCCAAGCTCTGGTGGAGATGGGTTAAGGAACCAGAAGCTCAATGGGCTAAGATCTGGAAAGAAAAATATGCAAGCTCCTCAAAAACAAGAGATCTTATAAGATTGTCGGGAAACATAAGAGGCTCTTACATTTGGAATAAAGCCTGGGAAAACAGAATCCTAGTACAAAACTACAGTTTCTAGGAAATTAGAGGAGGAGATCTAGCTCTCTTCTAGGAAGATAAATGGCAACAAGAACCAATGCTGTCAAGAGAGGACTTTATAAGCCTTAATAAAGAAATAGATTTCCAAGGATTAATCTAAGTTAAATATTTCTGGAATCTTCCTCACAACTCTGGAATGTGGAAAAATTGGAGAAGCATAGACTACAAAGATGACAATCCCATAAAAATAGAGACAGAGGCACTCATGAGTATACTAAAACAAAGTAAAACCTTGGTAATAGAGGGATAGGATCAGTTAAGATGGGACCTCAATAAAGAAGGTACCTTTAATCTTAGGGAAGCAAAAAGAATCATCCTAAACCTTGATTCCTGTGTTCCGGCAAAATCCTGGCAACAACTTTAGAGCCATCAAGGGTGGATGAAGATCAAGCTATTCATGTGGTTAGTTCATCACAAGAAAGTCTTAACTTGGGACAATATTCGAAAAAGGGGTGTTATTGGGACTTCTAGATGTCAGCTATGTGAAGCCCAAGAGGAAACAATGGAGCACATTCTCAACAGCTACACATTCACCACCTGGTTGTGGGATTCTTTTGCCACCATTTTTCAACAGACAGACAGAGATAAAGAAAGTATAATTAACACCCTAAACAAGTGGAGAAGAAACTTTTCAGAGAATGAGCTCATTAATTTAGCCTAGGCCTTTATGCGAAGCTTCATTATCTGGAATGTTTGGAAAGAAAAGAATAAAAGAATTTTCAAGGAGGAAAAAACTATTCCTCTTCGCCTATTGGATCTGATCTTGAAACAAATTAAGGAGACAGTTAGCACCACTATCCACAATCATCCCAAGAATCCTCTCACTGAGTATGAGTTGAGAACTCTCATGCAACTGGGTATGCATGAGATAATTCCCCGCGGTCAATGCAAAAAGGAAAAATATTTAGAAACGGATAAGGATTTATGGCATCCTCCACCGAAAGGTTATCTGAAATGCAATATTGATGGCGCCTCAAAAGGCAACCCTAGAACAGCTGGTTATGGAGGAGTGGTAAGAGACGAAGAAGGAAACATCATCTCTATTTTCCACTACCATTTAGGGAAAGCCACCAACAATATGGCTGAATTAATGGCTTTGGAACACTGTTTAGAGCTCCTGAAACTGAATCATAGCTTACATGTCATAGTTGAAGCAGATTCAGAAATATCCATTAACGCGGTCAAGAGAATCAGTTGTAGAACAGCGCCAGAGAAGGTCTCAAATCACTGGAGGCTAATTCAAGTGTATTAGAGAATTCAAAATCATATCCTGAGTTTTGGAATTGTTAGTTTCAGCCATGTTCAAAGAAAAGCCAATAAACTAGCGGATACACTGGCTAATCAAGGAGTGATTAATTCAGAATGTAGAATTGAGCTAAAGTGGCAGGAGACACCTCAAAGCAGATTAAAAGCTCTCTGCCATGAACAAGCGGTAGAGGACAAAGATATTTTTAGATATTGGGCCAGAGTAAAAGATATGAATGAAGGTTTCTAAGTACGTTCAATCATTGTACTTCAGTTGGTTCCTTGAAGAAGGGCAAGCTCAGACTGGTTACTTTATACCTGGGTGTGAGTTGTCATATCTCCTCCTTCCTTCGGATCGCAACACTGGGGCCTATTTACAGTCAGAGGCAGTCTCAGAGACTAGTTCTGAAGCGAGCTCACACGGGCAGGGTGGTTGGCTCTTTCCGGCAGCAGCTATTTACCTGCATTCCTCATATGAAGCGGAAAACCAGGCACAATGTTGTTTCAGGGTGATTGCTTGGCTTTGGTGTGGTAAGTGGTATTGGGATTTGGGAAGCGATTCCACTGGGCTTCCGACACGTGGCAAGGGGTGGTCAGGAATACCACCTTCCATTGCGCATTATTAATCAATCAGCTTAGCGATGCGATATTTTTCCGAGTCGTCCAATTTCGCATAATGAATCGACGGTCAGGTTTAGGTGTGCAGTTTTGTGGGGCCACTAGTAATATCAAGCCTTTTGAGATATTGTAGTAAGGGGTTATCGGAGTTTTAAATTAGTCAAAGATCATTATGTCTAACCTAAGGATTTATTTGATAGGTTAGCTTTGTTTTTTGCTAAGGGGAAGGGCATTTATAGGTCAAAATGACTGGATTTTTCCTGAGTCCTTGAAGTGTAAATGCTTTTTGTAAATGTTGTAACTTTACTTTTCGGATAATGAAATGGAAGGATAGTCTCTTTCTTTAGCAAAAAAATGTATCTTATATTTTTATCAATTTGTGTCTTCTCATAAGTATGCATGATGGGTATTTGTTGGATGAACAATTTAATTGCACATCCAATGACTATCTGCACTTGAAATTTAACTAAACCTATAAGGAGATAAGCCAAAAATACAATTAAAAAAAACAATTATACCTATATTCTCTCCAAAATATTTACGTGTACCTCATTTTAAATTTAACAAATTTTGATTAGTTTACATATTATGACATGGAAATTTCATGGACAATTTTAGGTTCAAATTTCCTCTATTGTCGGTTTCTTTCATAGAAGTCACATATATAAGCTATTTGTTAATGTGAAGGTTGTATATATGTGGGTTTCTTTGTAACGTTTGTGCACGCATGCATTTTAATAAAAACAAAATCACGTATCCTTTCGATAGTGGAAAATTTCCACTCTTATTTCTACTTATGTGGCTGGGAAAGGTCTATTTATGGTACATATTGTTGGTCTAATTTTGAGATTTCTAGAATTAAAATTAATTTGTACGTATTTTTTTGGTTCATGTGAAGGGTTTCTTGTACAATCATAGGATTTCTGATTGTGCAAGTGTTCTAGCTTCTAGGTTGGATCTTTGGACTCTAGTTCTTAGGTTTTTATTGTTTTAGGCCAACATAGAAAACTTTTGTTGTTATTTGCGTGGAAGTCTTCAATTCCACTTCATTGCATTCTCACTTATTTTTTACTCAACTGCAACCTTTTAATATTGCATTGATTTTGATTTGATTGAAATGTGATCTTCACTTCTTTTAAAATGTTGGTGATTTGCACGACAATTTTGAAAAGTGTCCATGCAACATCAACCTTTCTTTTTTTGCGAGGGGGGGGGGGGGGGGGGGGCAGGGGAGGTGTGGGCATATTTTTGACAATTTATTTTTTCTTATGTATTAAGAATGAACATATTTTTTAAAATGTTGTTGATTTTCATGTTGATTTTGAAAAGAATTGAAGCAAAATCAAACTTTTCCTTTGGGGGCATATTTTTGACACTTTAAATTTCTCATGTCTTAAGTATGTGCATTATTTTCTAAATATTCATTATTTAACCATTTTTCAAGTTTTCTTGTTTTTTCTCTTGCTCTTTTTCTTCCTGAGGTTTTTGTTTTTTGTTTTTCTTTACAATGTCTCTTTGTAAGGAAATTTTCAATTCTTTTACAAAAAAAAACTAATATTTTGAAGCTATGATATTTTATATATTTAGTATCATTAATTAATATTTCAATACATATAGAATAATTCTAACCAAAAATATAATAATTTTAAACACTTATAAAAAAATTGCACATTTTTCATGTAGATACAATTAATAAATTACGCTTCTTGATGAGAGTGAATATCAACAACACATAAGCGACGAAAGGAGCCCCATAATCCTCCTCCACTTGGAATTATGTTTAATGAGGTGTGTCGAACACACATTCTATGGAAAGCACACAATGATTCTTCTAGAGCATAGGGGGGAATATATGGCTATGCATGGCCTATAGGACGACATTGTCAAGCTTGAGTATGTGAGTTAAGGTGGTGGGAGTTGTTCAAATATCTGTAGTGCAGGGTGGCATTCGGTCTATGCCAACACCCACTGCTCAAGTTGTAGTGGTTTGGGATGAAATTCATTCCAACGCTTGGAATGATGGTAACTTCATCTCTCTGGTGCATTTTAAGTGCATTTGGGTCCTAGGCAAGTGGTTCTTCCCCCATTTCATCTTCTTTGTCTTCATTATCTTGCTAGGGTGGCAGAGGCAGCACTTTGGAGAAGGGAAAGAATATTTGGGAAGCATGTTTATCGTCAGCCCTCTGGTAAATTTACTAGACCTTGTTCGTTATCTAGTTTATGTTTTCCCTCGCTATTGGTTCACTTTCCTTGCTGCTAATATTATAGGTGTCTTATTGGGAATTATAATCGTTTTTTGGTTATAAACTATGGAGGGCTAGGGGGAGGAATACACATATTTATTGGTTTTCTAGGTATTCGAGGAGGGCTTAGGCTTGTTGGTGGGCCTCTTGAGCTCATTCCTGACTTCATAGATTCTTACTTCTTTCTTTCAAATGGTAAATTTAGGAAGTCTAAGGCCTCAAGAAATTTCGGACTTATCTTCCAATTTTCTAGAAAATTGGCACATTTGCTTGAGGATTTGTATTTTCCCTCACTAATACTCAAGTCCTAAAAGGCTCTTGAGTAGAGGGGTTTAGTCCCGAGGTATCATTTCTAGAATGATTCGTTTTAGTTAATTGACCCTAAACTTTGGTCCAAACAATTCTTGCTATGGTCGGAAGTCGAAGGGGTGGAAAACACTAGAGGTGGTGTCCAAGGAAGTAACATTGGGACAAAATAGAGGACATGGGATGTTGAATGATGTGCAATGGGTATTAGTTGGGGTCATTGCTTGCACTGATTAGGTTGCATCTGGTTTATGTGACCACTATAACTAGGAGGCTTTTGAGGGGTTAGAGTTTGCAACGGAGTGCCTCAGATATTTGGATGAAGTTTGTTAACAATGTTTCCATCCAACATCAACGCGGTAAGGTTCATCAAGGCATAGGGCCACGTAACATATGGAAGAAAACCACTTGGAATATTGTGATTTGGGGAAGTGTTCGACCTAAATCTAGCACAGTACCCTAGAAAAATTGAATTAAAACCTCCCCTTTGATTCATTGGAAAACCATATTCAACACATCACCCTACTTATGGATCATCTTAGATGTGTTTGACCTCATGATATAAACAAATTCATTGATTTCATGAAAAACATAGAACAAATCCAATGACATTTGCACGATAGGTTAGCCACTATTCAACACAGACAAAGGAGGACCTCTAAAAAATTGGAGTGCCTGGAAGGATGATTAGAACATATGTCAGAACATGTGCATTTTGCTTTTAGTATTGCTCCATCTCCAAGCACCAGTTTGGACAACCCAGCTCTAGTTAGTTCTTTGAACTAGGGATGATTTTTAGTTACATTCAGATCCAAGGGGATTTTTAGTCACACTGGGCTATCTGTATGTGGTTTTATAGTTTTCCTCATCTTTTGATAATGTGGTTCTACTACTATATTCTAGACAACAAATATGGTAGGAGTGAGTGTCAAAGACTTTTTTCAATGAAATAATCATGATGTATATATTATTTGAGCTATGGGGGTAATGGTCATTAGTTTAATGCATCACAAAAAGTCCCCAGCATAGCAAACCAACTAGCATAGAAAATGAACAGATTTTCTATTATCACAAAAGGTCCATATCATTCACCCCCAACATAGCAAACCAACTAGCATAGAAAATGGACTGATAATCTATTATTATAAATGGTCCATATCGTTAATCCCACAAGCATAAGAAAGCAACTAGCATAGAAAATGGATTGATCATCTAATATTACAAAAGGTCCTAATCGTTCATCTCCTGAAAGAAAACCAGTTAGCATAGAAAATGTACCGATCATCTATTATTACAAAAGGTCCATATTGTTCATCCCCCAGCATAGCAAACCAAAACTAGCATAAAAAATGGACAGATCATCTATTATTTCATGGCTTTTTATAATTCATCGTCTAGCACTAGATTTCTAATTTCTTTTTTGAAACGACTTGAGACACTGAAAAGCAGTGTGACAAAAATTCTCATTGACCTCATAATTCGTAATGTCGTACTCTTTTCTAATGAGACAAGTGCAATGTTGACATTTTAAAATAGTTTGTTAGGGCTTCATTAAATTCTACAAAAAATTGAAATAAAATTTTGGATGTCAGGGTGGCCGCAAGCTTCCATTACCTGGATTTAGAGTAGGATTGCAGAACACACAATTTTGAAGACATCGCAATTAAGATTTATGGATTTTCTAAAATTCATTAAGTAGGTTAAAATGTATTTTATAGACGTAAGGATCACGCCATCACACAACTCGCTTTTGTTACCTTAAAAGTGCATGGATTCAATGTATGCCTTGTAATCGCCTAACATTTAGCTTACAACATTTTCATCCTCTTCCTTTATTAAACGGTGATTTGTTAATGTAACTAGTACTATAAAAATTGCTTATCCTAATTTACCTGTTTTGTCTGTTTTTTTTTGTGTAAGTCAGTAACATGATTTTGCTTTCTTGGTGTCATCTTATATTTTAATTTTTTAAATGTATTGTTATAAAGAATACTTTATAGTATTTTATTTTTTTATTTTTTTAAATCAAGTAAAATTCCCGGATGTAAAAAATATAATTTTTTAAATTTCTAATTAAATTTTGAATAAACTTAAATCTATTAAATCTAATTAAATAAATTACATTATTACAATAATAAAATATTTACTATTATTTTTTTTGTTTATTAAAAACAAATCACATAACTGAATTTCATTTGATATGATAAAATACACAATAGTTTAACTAGCATCAATTTGACCATCCTATAAATTTTCACAAACTAATGAATGTTCATATAATAAACGAATAAATACTACATCAATAAACACATTCTATAGTATCTTTTATTTTTACAAATTCGTTGTCATTATTTTAACTTGCCTAAAATATCTAAACAATTTAAATATATTTGGTACATTTCATCGTCTTCTTAACCCATCATCAGAGGGGCTTTAGTTTGAATAGTTCTTAACCCATCATCATAGGGGCTTTAGTTTGAATAGTATCTGAATTAAAATACGGAAAGTATGTGTTTCTTTGTAGATTCGGATTAGGTTTACTTTGCTAAAATATTATTTAAACATTTTATTATAATTTATGTTTTATATTTTTAATTGCATTAACATATTTTTTATTTCAATAAGATAGATGTTGTAATTTAATGTTTAACTTTTTAACTAAACTAATCATATATAAATAAATAAATAATAAATTTAATAAAATTATAAATTTAATGTAATTTTAATCTTTTAAATCAAGAGAAATAAAAGAATACAATAAATAAAAGTAAAAATAACAAAATAAAAATAAAATGATTCATGGCATTGAACTTTGGTATTCATATGAAGCATATTCTATTTAATGGGGTAGTTAAACTAATTTAGATATATCTTAATTCCAATCAAGTGGCAAGAGAGACCAAATTTATTGAGATGCAAACTTCTTTCAGAGTGAAAAAAGATTTAATCCCTCTAGACGTTTAGTAGATCGAAAATTAAGATAAATATAAACTAGTTATATATATATATATATATATATATATATATATATATATAAATAATCTCTGTATAAAATTATCAAACACTTAACAATTTAAGGGTAAGAAATTATTTTTAAAATAGTCATTTGAAATTAGAAACATTAAAAATATATTTAGTTCGCTATAAATTAATTTTAGAAAAATCTCAAATAAATGGATAAATTAGTAAGTTTATTATTATAGATAATAAATTAAACCTTAACTTATTTGATGAAGTTTTCTTTATTATAGGAAAAGCATTAACCTAGTTAAGATATTTTGAGAATTTTTGTAGAAAGAAATATTTTTAAATATTTTCAACTAAATGATTTTTAAATTGTAATATGTAATATATATATATATATATATATATATATATATATATATATATATATATAGATATATATATATATATAATTTCTAAAAGTGAATTTATTTTATGAGAATTTTTTTTGGTGTAAATCACATGATAATACATTTGTCGACCTGTTTCAAACCAATGAGTGTGGTTCATCGTCAGGACAAGTTGAAGAATCAGATCATGACAACAACGGCTATATTAGATCATACCAGAAAAAAAATGGATAAAATTGACCAAGAAACAGGTAAATTTGACTATTCAAATTGTTTAATTATAATAAATTTGACTCTTTCCTATTTTTAAGAGATAGTCCTTTTCCTAACTATATAAATAGATTAAATTATCTAGTATAAAGATATTTAAATCGGTGAATTAGATTCCAATTAGACAACTTTACCAATAATTTCATATAAATTGGTTACCTTTAATAATAATAATACTATAATTATAACACTATTATATTAATAATAATATTACAATAAATCCTTACTATTACTAATTTCCCTAGAACTGTTAGTTACCCTAACCATTAATAATTAGAATAATACTACAACAAGAATATAATAGTAACTAATATTACTTTAATTAATATTATTTATAATATATATTAAATATTAGTATAAATATTCTTGTTTCTTGACTAATCTAGTATATATAATACACCAATAATTAATATTATTTTAGTTAATATTAAATACTTACAATTACTAAATTAGATCTATTAATACTTATACCTATAAGATAATCTTACTATTAAATATATACTAATTAGTTACACATGCCATTAATAATAAATACTATAACATTATTATAATAATAATATAATATGAATTATTATTAGTTTAGTTAATATCAAATCCTTTCGATTACTATCAGTTATTTTCCTAGTTCTATTTTTATATGTTAACATTTCTATCAATTTTATTATAAATATTCCCTAGGAGTATTGTTAACTCAAATCTGGGTATTAAAATAATATTTGTTTTAGCATAATAATATTATTATAATTAAACAATTTGAATATTGAAATCTAGTTGTGTCTTGGTAAATTTTAGCCGTTTTTTTCTAGTATGATCTAATATAGCCATTTTTCTACCCATTGGAAGATTTTCTCTCCCTATTTAATTTGTAGCCATGATTTGATTCTTCAACTTGTCCTGACGATGAACCACACTCGTTGGTTTGAAACGCGTTGACAAATGTATTATCATGTGATTTATGTTGAAATTTATTTTCTCATAAACTCGATATGGATCACATAAGCCTCAATTCAACAAGTGAATTTATTTATTTATTATTTTTATGTTTATAGCTTTTTTTTCTTTATTTATCACTAGATAGCTAGGACAACATCTATTTTCCCAATGAAGAACAAATGTTTTTCAAATTTGATACTCGAATTTGTCATGAAAATTACGTCTAGATGTAGTTACTCCCAAAAAAAACCGATGTATGGATTAAATTATATTTTTTTGTCAATTAAAAAGCTTCTTTTAATTCATCCAAAGATTACAACATGGTTGATTTCACTATTCATTCGGCCTCACTCCTACTAGATTTGTTGGCTAGAAAAGGAGCAAAAAAACTAATTACAAAGTGCCAAAATCTATTGAGGACTAAAAATACCCCTAAGATGAAGATACAACCAATAGACATTAAGAAGTGGGAGGATTGCCAGTGTTGGAGTATTTAATTCATTACTTAGATAATCTAGAGGCCTAAGTTTATCGTGGATGTCGAATTCTATGTGAGCTAGTCTCTCTTCCTTGTGCTTCATTTTCTCAAGAATTCTCCTCTGGCCTTGCTAAACTTACACCAAATGATCCTGCATATTCTATCGATTTGGTTGCAAATCATTCATTAAGTCTATGGCCTAATTACGAACTAATTATGGTCATCAATGGGATTTTTTCCTAGTTGTTCCAGGAGATGGGTCATGATTAAATTATATTGAAAACATATTAAAATTGATATTTTTTAGGCAGTGTTTACTAGCGACACCAAAAACCCACTTACAAAAACCTGTGCCCTAATGACTCAAAAAATATCAAGGTGATTCAAAAAATATTATGGTGATATAAATATACAGCTTGGATGACCCTCATAAAGATTATTAACATTCATATATATACTTTTCCAGAATTCTACCGAATTAAGTATATTATTCTCATGTTTTTAATCACTCCCACATCTTTAGGAAACCCTTGTTTCCATGTTGTGAAGTTGAGCCCTTGTTTCCATGTTGTGAAGTTAAGCTCCACTTATCTCATATTCGTATAGCTACTCTTAGAGGAGGATTCCTTTAGATTCCCAAGAAGGAATGATTAGAAGAAAGGATCTAAAGGAACATTTCCTTTAATGTTAGAAGCCAAAATCAGGTGATCATGTAACTATCTTTGTGTCTTTATTATCAATAAAGAAGTTCATATTTGGTCCTAATTCTCTTTTCTATATTTCATGATTATAATATTTGATTGAATTATATATATATATATATTCACGAGTTCACCATTTATAGATTTAAATTATAAAAAAATTGAAGTCTAAATGCTCATCAAATTTTTAGGATTTTCTAATTTTAGAAAAATTGTGTATATCTTGGTCCTAAAAATAAAAACTCTTCAAATAATCTTGATTTTACAAATGAAACCTTCAATATATCAACCACAATAATATTTTTAATATAATTATACTAATATAATAATACACAAAAGAAAAATGTAACACTAATTTAATAAATCCAAATTCTTTTTCATTCCTAATCAAGGTAAAAAAAGAATTACCCATTAAATCGTATTTTCCGGTATAAAAAAGCTTTCTCTACGAAAAACCCTGGCCCAAATTTAGGAGGTTAAAAAATTATAATTTATCGGTTAAAAGAAAATGAAAGAGAAAAAAATCAACAGCTTAACCTCCAAGGTCTAACGAATTTAAAAATTCAAACAGGTTAAAATGCTAATATAAATCACAACCTCTATTTCGCATAAAAGGGTCTACCGAAATTCATCCTTCTAAGGTACACTCACAGAAAATAGGGGAAAGCTTCATTACTTTAATACCATTTATTGGTATCCTGTAGATGAGGAAAAGTTTTATCACTCCTGGAACTCTGATTAAAAGTTACATAGATTGTAAGCTCAATCGAAGATTCGTTGTATTAAATATTAAAGCGACCAATTTATTCATATTTTCATTACCCCAATAGTTGGCGAGAGTATTCAATGTATCACACCAAGAGGAAATTCGTTGGATTAAATATTAAAGCCACCAATTTATTCATATTTTGATTACCCCATTAGCTGGGGAGAGTATTCAATGTACACACCAAGAGGAAATTCGTTGGATTAAATATTAAAGCCACCAATTTATTCATATTTTCATTACCCCAGTAGTTGGGGAGAGTATTCAATGTATCACACCAAGAGGAAATTCGTTGGATTAAATATTAAAGCCACCAATTTATTCATATTTTCATTACCCCACTAGTCGGGGAGAGCATTCAATGTATCACACCAAGAGGAAAGGTGACATGGAGTATTCAATGTATCGCATCAGCGGTGTCACATTTCAATAGTGAAAGCACACCGGAACAAGGTTGGCCGGAGTTACTACCACCGGCCGAAGACATAAAATCACCGTATCTGAGTCATTATTGACAGCAATGTTGAATGAAACCATTGGCGTCGTCTATTGTGATGTGTAGAAATGGCTGGAATATGGTGAAAGAAATTTCAAAAAATCTCTAAGTAAGAATATTTGAATTATGTTTTTTTAATAGTGAAAGGACATTAGTACCATCAGAAAAATTTTGGAACACTAAAATTTAAAAGTTTAACGAGTGTAATTTACACTCACAATATAGTTATCAGATTTTAACAAAATATTGCGAAAATTAAAGAAATTTTCTTTAAAAAATATAAAAGCTAATTAGGCTACTGCAGAAACCATCAACTCAACAACCCAGACGTACCAAACCTAATTTCAGAGCCATGGGGTAATGGCCATTAGTTTAATGCATCACAAAAGGTCCACATCGTTCACCCCAATCATAGCAAATCAACTACCATAAGAAATGGACGGGTAGTCTATTATTATAAAACGTCCACATCGTTCATCCCCAAGCATAGCAAACCAAGTAGAATAGAAAATGGACGGATCATCTATTATTACAAATGGTCCATATTGTTCATCCCCAGCATAGCAAACCAAGTAGCATGGAAAATGGACAAATCATCTATTATTTCATGGGCTTTTTATAATTCATGGGTCCATATTGTTCATCCCCCAGCATAGAAAACAAAGTAGAATAGAAAATGGATAGATCATCTATTATTTCATGGCTTTTTATAATTCATGGGTCCATATTGTTCATCCCCCAGCATAGAAAACCAAGTATCATGGAAAATGGACAAATCATCTATTATTATTTCATGGCTTTTTATAATTCATTGGTCCATATTGTTCATTCCCAGCATAGCAAACCAAGTAGCATAGAAAATGGACAAATCATCTATTATTCCATCGCTTTTTATAATCCATCGCCTACCACTCGATTTCTAAAATCTATTTTGAAAGGAATTAGACACACTGAAAAGTAGTGTGACAGAAACGCTCGTTCTCCTCATAATTGGTAATGTCTACTCATTTTTAATGAGACAAGTGCAATGTTGACGTTTTAAAATATTTTGGTAGGGCTTCATTAAATTAGACCAGAAATTGAAATAAATAAAATTTTGGAGGTCAGGGTTGGTGGCATGGTTCCCTTGTCTGGATTCAGTGTACGATTATGGAACACATGATTTTGAGGACATCGCAAATATCTTCAAATATCGTCTATGGATTTTCTAAAATCCATTAGGTAGGTTAAAAAATCTATTTTATAGACCGGCCATCACGCGACTCGCTTTTGTTACCTTAAAAGTGCATGGATTAGGCACTCGAACAATGCGCGCCCTCATCCTCTTCCTTTATTAGGAGGGTGATACGTTAACGTAACTAGTACGATAAAAAATGTTTATCCTAATTGAAGTGTTCTAGTCTGTTTTTTTTTTTATTATTATTAGGTGGCATGATTTTTTTGGGCGACATCTTCTATTTTATTATTTTAATTGTATTGTGATAAAAAATAAATATAACATTTGTTTTCTTAATTCTTTAAATCATGTAAAATTATAACTTTTCTAATTTCTAATTAAATTTGGAATGAAGTTAAATATAATTAAACAAATTACACTATTATAATAAAATAATATTTACTCTTCATTTCTTTCTTATTAAAAACAAATCACACATAACTGAATCTCATTTGATATCATAAAATACCAAAAAAAAAAAAAATATCTGGCATCAATTTTATCTTGTCATCCAATATAAATTAATTATCATAAATCATCCAATATAAATTAATTATCACAAATTATGATATAAAATTTTATTTCATTATAATAAAAATTCATTTTTCAGAAATTATTAAATGTAATATAATAAACGCAGAAACACTTTATTAATAAGCATATTTTATCCCCGCCTCAACCATTGGCATCGAAAAACTATCATTTGTTTTTACAAATTTGTCATCGGTATTTTTACTTGCCTAAAATATCTTAACAATTTTAATATGTTTTCTTCTTAATCTATTGCTTTAATTTGATTAGTGTTTGAATTAAAATAGAGAAAGTATTTATTTCTCTTTAGATTTGGCTTGCGTTTACTTTGTTAAAATATTTTTTTTGGTTGATAAATTGGTGAATCTTGAAAATCACGCTTACCCTATCGTTGAGAGGCCACGACTCAGGGGCATTTAAGCCGTCAAATTCATCCAGGGATCACACCCAACCTGAGCAGCACCAGCGGAAACCATGTTGGATTTTTGGTATTGGCGAGACTAGAACTAGTGACCTTTTGCTTACGAAGTGCCTTAACAACACGCTCCTTCGCCGACTGTTCTATATCTTTTTGATTACTTTGTTAAAATATTATTTAAATAAGTGTTTTAAATATTTTATAACAATTTTATGTTAATTTTTTTAATTTTATTCGAAGACATTTCCAAGTGCAATTGGTAGATGTTTAATTTAATTTTTATAAATAATAAATTAAATTAAATGATGAATGTAATGTAAATTTTTTAAATTAATCAAAATTAAATAATAAAAATTAAGATTATAAAATAAATATAATTTTATAAAATAAATATAAAAATAAAAATGTTTATGGTATTGAGAATTTATGGTAGCGAACCCTGATGTTCGTATGGAATATAGTTTATTTAAAAAGAGTAATTAAACCAACCTAGATCTATTTTAACACTAGATCAAGTCCCAAAGAGAATCAAATCTCTTGAGATACAAACTTCTTTTAGAGTAAATAAATTTGGTCTCTCTCTATATATATATATATATTCTTATAAAATTATCAAACAAATTATATTTAAGGTGATCATTAAAAAAAAAAAAAAAATTGTTACAAATTAATTTTAAAAAATGTCAAATAAATAGATAAATTAGTAATATTATTATTATAGATAATAAGTTAAACCATAATTTCCTAGAGGAAAAACATTAACCTGGGTTGAGATATTGTGGGAATGGTGCAAACCAAAATTATTTTTTAAATATTTTCAACTAAATCATTTTTAAATTGTAATCAACTATTATATATATATATATATATATATATATATATATAATTCTTAAAAGTGAATTCATTTATATTTTCATCTTCTGGTTATATTTTTTTTTCCTTATTTATCACTAGATGTATTTGTTGGCCATGACAACATTCTTTTTTCCTATGTAAAAAAAATATTTTCCAAATTCAATACACGAGTTTGCCACATGGTTGCCTAGATTTCACAATTCATCCGACCTCACTCTTACTAGATTTGTTGGCAAAAAAATAAGCACAAAAACTAGTTACAAACTGAAAAAATCAACTGAGGACATAGAAACTAAAAGACCAAAATGTCCAAAATACCACTAAGATGAAGATACAAACAAAAAACATTAAGGCGTAGGAGGATTTGGTAGTGCTAAAGCATTTTATTCATTACCTAGATAATCTAAAGCACTAAGTTCACCATGGATGTGAAATTCTGCACGAGCTAGTCTTCGTTTGAGGTGCTCCATTCATCTAGATATTTTCCTCTGAATATGCCGAAGTGAAATCCAACAATCTTGCATATTCCATTGATTTTGTTGCAAATCATTCATGAGGTCTATGACCTGATTACGATCAGATGGAAATTTTGTCCCATATGTTCTAAGAGATGGGTGACGATTAAATAATATTGAAAACATATAAAAATTAAGAATTTTCATGCAGGGTTTACTAACTACACCAGAAACAAACCATAATGACTCAAAAAAACGTTATGGTGATATAAATATACACCTTGGATGGCCCTTGTAGGTGTCATTAGCATTCATGTATATACGTTTAAAAAATTATACCAAATGATGTATGTTATTCGTATTCTAAGAACTCTTGTATCTTTAGGAAAGCCTTGTTTCCATGCTTTGATGTTGAGCTCCACTTCTCTCACATCCATATAGCTACTATTAGAGGAGGAGACCTTTAGTTTCCGAAGAAGAAATCATCAGAAGGAAGAATCTAAAGGAACGTTTCATTTAGTGTTTGAAGCCAAGATCAGGTGATCATGTAACTACCTTTATGGCACTATTATCAATAAAGAAGCTCATGTTTCATCCTAATTCTCTTGTCTATATTTACTTATTATAATATTTGGTTGAATTTCTTTTGGGCTGAATTGTTATATATATATATATATATATATATATATATATATATATATATAGATATATATATATATATATACACGTGTACACCATGAGTTCACCATTCTACTTTTTGTTTCCTTGCTTGTGTTATAGGTTCACATCTCTTGTGCAACAATGAGTGTTTGGACCTTGAAAATTGACAGCATACATAGGACTCACATGTAATTTCTTATCCCTTTCTTTGTGAATTTAATGCAAGTTGTATGATTTTTAATTTTCTTTTGTTGATTATTTATTTTTTCTGTGTTGGGTATATCAACCTCTGGCCTCATGGATTTCATCCCACAACATAATTGGTGAGTCCACTAGGGAAGTTACTATTTAAGTATCTTTCCTAAGGGTTATATCCTTGATATGGGTGATCAATGAGTTTATTGTTTTGTTTCTGATTCTCTTGATATGTTCTTGTATCTATCCTTCTTGTCCAATCTTTTGGATCAAATATTTTATTTTATTTTTCCTAGTTTTGCATAAATATGTATTGAGGAAATTCTAACCTAAAAGTGGTCTCCTAAGGAAAAATAATAAAATCGTGGTAAAAAAATAAAATAAAAGTTATGAATTTTGGAAGGAAAATAAGAAAGCTATTTTGTTTAATTGTATTTTTTTCTTATCTCCTTATAGGTTTATTCAAATTTCAAGTGTAGACACTCATTGGATGAAAAACTAAATTCCACATCTAATAAGTACCCATTGTACATAATTTTGAGAAGATCCACATTGACAAAAATAAAGATGCGTTAAGAAAAGCATGTTGAATTAATTTTTTTAATATATCTTTAATTTTTATCAATTTGGGTCTTCTCGTAAGTATGCATGATGGGTATTTGTTGGATGTGGAATTTAATTCAATGTCCAATCAGTGTCTACACTTTAAATTTGAGTAAACCTATAAGGAGATAAGCTAAAAATACAATTAAAAAAAATAGTTATCCTTATTTTCCCTCCAAAATATTTACATGTACCTCTTTTTAAATTTAATGGATTTTGATTGATTTACATATTATGACATGGAAATTAAATGAAAATTTAATGGAAATTTTTAGGTTCAAATTTCCTCTAATATAGGTTTCTTTTATAGCAGTCACATATATAAGCTAGTTGTTAGTGTGGAAGTTGCATATATGTGGGTTTCTTTGGCAACATTTGTGCATGCATTCATTTTGTTTGGAAAAGAGATCATTTAGCCTTTCAATATTGTTAAATTTTCCACTCTTGTTTCTACTTATGTGGCTTGGAATGGTCTATTTATGGTCCATATTGTTGGTCTAATTTTTGGATTTATAGAATTCATAGGGACAGGTAGTTTCTTCTACCTTTATATCTTCTTGACAGTTGTTTGCAATTACTTTTTAGTACTTGTGGCTTCTGTACTTTGATAGTTGTTTGAAGTTTTTTTTTTTCTTTAGTTGCTTCAATGTTTATAATTGCATCTTCACACTTGTAGTTTTTGCATCTTGCTGGCTCTTTGAAATCTTATTCTCATTTCTATTCATAGAAGTTCATAAGCACATTTTGGCAACTTATATCATATCTATTACATTATAATAGCTTGCATTTTTCATGGTGTGACTCATTTTTTTCCTTTGTTGACTTTGATCTATATTAACAATGTTACCAACTTAAGAAGAACTATATTGACTATTTAGTTTTTTCAAGATCACATGAAATCATGTTGATGTTTGGAAAGTGTTGATGCGACATCGCCTTTTTTATTTGGAGAATTATATTTTTGACACTTCAAATTTTCATATGTATTAAGAATGGAAATATTTGTTTTTTAAATGTTGGTGATTTTCACAACAATTTTGAAAAGTGCCAATGCAACACCAACAATTTTATTTTTTGGGAGGCATATTTTTGACACTTTAATTTTTCTTACGTATTAAGAATGAATCATATATAAATAAATAAATAATAAAATTAATAAAATTATAAATTTAATGTAATCTTAATCTTTTAAATCAAGAAGAATAAAAGAATACAATAAATAAAAATAAAAATAAAATGATTCATGGCATTGAACTGTGGTATTCATATGAAACATATTCTATTTAAAGGAGTAGTTAAACTAACTTAGATCTATCTTAATTCGAATCAAGTGGCAAGAGAGACCAAATTTATTGAGATGCAAACTTCTTTCAGAATGAAAAAAGATTTAATCCCTCTCGAAGTTTAGTAGATCGAAAATTAAGATAAATATAAACTATATATATATATATATATATAAAATCTTTGTATAAAATTATCAAACACTTAACAATTTAAGGGTAAGAAATTATTTTTAAAATAGTCATTTCAAATTAGAAACATTAAAAATATATTTAGTTTGCTATAACTTAATTTTAGAAATATCTCAAATAAATGGAAAAATTAGTAAGTTTATTATTGTAGATAATAAATTAAACTGTAACTTATTTGATGAAGTTTTCTTTATTATAGGAAAAGCATTAACCTAGTTAAGATATTTTGAGAATTGTTGTGGAAAAAAATATTTTTAAATATTTTCAACTAAATAATTTTTAAATTGTAATATGTATATATATATTTGTAATTTCTAAAAGTGAATTTATTTTATGAGAAAAAGTTTTTTGGTGTAAATCACATGATAATATATTTGTCGACATGTTTCGAACCAATGAGTGTGGTTCATCATTAGGACAAGTTGAAGAATCAGATCATGGCTACCAATTAAATAGGGAAAGCAAATCTTCCAATGGCTATATTAGATCATACTGGAAGAAAAGCGGCTAAAATTGTCCAAGAAACGGCTAGATTTGACTATTCAAATTGTTTAATTATAATAAATTTGACTCTTTAGGAATCTCGCTTGATTTCTTATTTTTAAGAGATAGTCATTTTCCTAACTATATAAATAGATTAAATTATCTAGTATAAGGATATTTAAATAGTTGAATTAGGTTCCAATTAGATAGCTTTACCAATAAATTCATATAAATTGGTTACCTTTAATAATAATACTATTATTATAACACTATTATATTAATAATAATATTACAATAAATCCTTACTATTATTAATTTCCCTAGAACTGTTACTTACCCTAACCATTAATAATTAGAATAACATTACAACAAGAATATAATAATAACTAATATTACTTTAGTTAATATTATTTGTAATATACTTAAATATTAGTATAAATATTCCCCTTTCTTGACTAATCTAGTATATATAATATAACAATAACTAATATTATTTTTGTTAATATTAAATACTTACAATTACTAATATCCCTAGATCTATTTATACTTATACCCATAAAATAACCTTACTATTAAATATATATTAACTAGTTACACATGCCATTAATAATAAATACTATAACATCATTATAATAATAATATAATATGAATTATTGTTAGTTTAGTTAATATCAAATCCTTTCGATTATTATCAGTTATTTTCCCTAGTTCTATTTTTATATGTTAACATTTCTATCAATTTTATTAAAAATATTCCCTAGTAGTATTGTTAACTTAAATCTGGGTATTAAAATAATATTTGTTTTAGCATAATAATATTATGATAATTAAACAATTTGAATAGTCAAATCTAGCCGTTTCTTGGTCAATTTTAGCCGTTTTTTTCCAATATGATCTAATATAGCCATTTTTCTAGCCATTGGAAGATTTGTTCTCCCTATTTAATTTTTAGACATGATTTGATTCTTCAACTTGTCCTGACGATGAACCACACTTGTTGGTTTGAAACGCGTTGACAAATGTATTATCAAGTGATTTACACCGAAAAACTTTTTCTCATAAACTCGATATGGATCACATAAGCCTCAATTGAACAAGTGAATTTATTTATTTATTATTTTTATGTTTATAGTTTTTTTTCTTTATTTATCACTAGATAGCTAGGATAACATCTATTTTCCCTATGAAGAACAAATATTTTTCAAATTCAATACTCGAATTTGTCGTGAAAATCACGTCTAGATGTAGTTACTCCAAAAAAAACTAATGTATGGATTAAATTATATTTTTTTTTTTTCGATTAAAAAGCTTCTTTTTATTCATCTAAAGATTACAACATGGTTGATTTCACTATTCATTCAGCCTCACTCCTACTAGATTTGTTGGCTAGAAAAGAAGCAAAAAAACTAATTACAAAGTGCCAAAATCTATTGACGACTCAAAACACCCCAAAGATGAAGATACAACCAACAAACATTAAGAAGTGGGAGGATTACTAGTGTTGGAGTATTTGATTCATTAGCTAGATAATCTAGAGGCCTAAGTTTATCGTGGATGTCAAATTCTATGTGAGTTAGTCTCCCTTCCATGTGCTTCATTCGCTCAGGCATTCTCCTCTGGCCCTGCTAAAGTGACACCAAACGATCCTGCATATTCTATTGATTTGGTTGCAAATCATTCATTAAGTCTATGGCCTAATTACGAACTAATTATGGTCATCAAGGGGATTTTTTCTTAGTTGTTCCAGGAGATGGGTGATGATTAAATTATATTGAAAACATATTAAAATTGATATTTTTTAGGCAGTGTTTACAAGCGACACCAAAAACCCACTTACAAAAACCTGTGCCCTAATGAATCAAAAAATATTAAGGTGATTCAAAAAATATTATGGTGATATAAATATACACCTTGGATGACCCTCATAAGGATCATTAACATTCATATATATACTTTTCCAAAATTCTGCCGACTTAAGTATATTATTCTCATGTTTTTAATCACTCCCACATCTTTAGGAAACCCTTGCCCATGTTGTGAAGTTGAGCCCTTGTTTCCATGTTGTGAAGTTAAGCTCTACTTATCTCATATTCGTATATCTACTATTAGAGCGGGATTCCTTTAGTTTCCCAAAAAGGAATGATTAGAAGAAAGGATCTAAAGGAACATTTCCTTTAATGTTAAAAGATTTTCTAATTTTAGAAAAATTGTGTATATCTTAGTCGTAAAAGATAGAAACTCTTCAAATAATCATGATTTTACAAATGAAACCTTCAATATAACAACCACATTAATATTTTTAATATAATTATACTAATATAATAATACACCAAAATAATAATAATAATAATAATACTAATTTAATAAATCCAAATTCTTTTTCATCCCGAATTGGTCGGAAAATTTTATCAATTAAATCGTATTTTCCAGTATAAAAAAGTTTTCTCTACGAGAAACCCTGGCGCAAATTTAGGGGGTTAAAATTATAATTTATCGGTTCAAAGAAAATGAAAGAGAAAAAATCAACAGCTTAACCTCGAAGGTCTAACGAATTTAAAAATTCAAACAGGTTAAGATTGCTACTATAAATCAAAACCTCTATTTCGCATAAAAGGGTCTACCGAAATTCATCCTTCTAAGGTGCACTCAGAGAAAATAGGGAAAAGCTTCACTACTTTATTACCATTTATTGGTATCCTGTAGATAGAGGAAAAATTTTATCACTCCTGAAACTTTGATTAAAAGTTACATAGATTGTAAGCTCAATCGAAGATTCGTTGTATTAAATATTAAAGCGACCAATTTATTCATATTTTCATTACCCCAATAGTTGGCGAGAGTATTCAATGTAACACACCAAGAGGAAATTCGTTGGATTAAATATTAAAGCCACCGATTTATTCATATTTTCATTACCCCACTAGTTGGGGAGAGTATTCAATGTATCACAGCGAGAGGAAATTCGTTGGATTAAATATTAAAGCCACCAATTTATTCATATTTTCATTACCCCACTAGTTGGGGACAGCATTCATTGTATCACACAAGAGGAAAGGTGACATGGAGTATTCAATGTATCGCATCAGCGGGGTCACATTTCAATAGTGAAAGCACACCGGAACAAGGTTGGCCGGAGTTACATTTACAATATAATTATCAGATTTTAACAAAATCTTGCGAAAATTATAGAAATTTTCAAAAAAAATATAAAAGCTAATTAGGCTACTGCCGAGACCGTCAACTCAACAACCCAGACATACCAAACCTAATTTCAGAGCCGTGGGGTAATGGCCATTAGTTTAACGCATCACAAAAGGTCCACATCGTTCACCCCAAGCATAGCAAACCAACTAGCACAGAAAATGAATCGGTAGTCTATTATTATGAAAGGTCCACATCGTTCATCCCCAAGCATAGCAAACCAAGTAGAATAGAAAATGGACGGATCATCTATTATTACAAATGGTCCATATTGTTCATCCCTCAGCATAGCAAACCAAGTAGCATAGAAAATGGACAAATCATCTATTATTTGATGGCTTTTTATAATTCATTGGTCCATATTGTTCATCCCCCAGCATAGCAAACCCAGTAGGATAGAAAATGGAAAATTCATCTATTATTCCAAGGCTTTCCATGGCTTTTTATCCTAGTACGTTAACTTAGCTAGTACGATACAAATTGTTTATCCTAATTGAGGTGTTCTCGTCCGTTTTTTTTTTATTATTATTAAATCAGTGGCATGATTTTTCTTTTTTGCTAACATCTTCTATTTTATTATTCTAATTGTATTGTTATATTTTGTATTGTTATAAAAAAATAAATGTGGTATTTGATTTTTTAATTCTTTAAAACCTGTAAAATTATAATTTTCTTAAATTCTAATTAAATTTGAAAGGAAAATAATTTTTTAGGTATAATTAAATAAATTACACTATTATAATAAAATAATATTTCTTCTTTTTTTTTTTTGTTTATTAAGAACAAATCACACTATTGAATTTCATTTGATATCATAAAATACACAAAATTTTATCTAGAATCTTTTCCATCTTCAAAATTTTTACCTTGTTATCCTATATAAATTAATTATCATAAATCATCCCATATAAATTATTATCACAAATTACGATATAAACTTTTATCTCATTATAATAAAAAACATCTTCTCCATCTTAAAATTTTTTATCTTGTTATCCAATATAAATTAATTATCATAAATCATCCCATATAAATTAATTATCACAAATTATGATATAAAATTTTATCTCATTATAATAAAAAAATCATTTTTCAAATGTTATTGAATCATGCAGAACACTCCATCAATACAAACATTCTATCCCTGCTCATTTTTCAGAAATTATTGAATCTTCATATATTAAACGCAGAAACACTCCATCAGTACAAACATTTTATCCCTGCCTCAACCCTTGGCATCGGAAAACTATATTTTATTTTTACAAATTCGTTGTCATTATTTTTACTTGCCTAAAATATCTAAGAATTTTAATGTCTTTCGTAGATGTCATTGTCTTCTTAGTCCATTTGTTTAGTTTGATTTGTGTCTGAATTAAAATAGGGAAAATATTTATTTCTTTGTAGATTTGGCTGGGGTTTACTTTGTTAAAATATTATTTAAATAAGTGTTTTAAATATTTTATTATAATTTTATGTTTAATATTTTTAATTTTATCCAGCGACATTTTCAAGTCTAATACGTTAGATGTTGTACATTAATGTTTATAAATAATAAATTATATTAAATGATTAATGTAATTTAAATTTTTTAAATTAGGTAAAATTAAGTAATAAAATAATAAAAATAAAAATAATTTTATAAAATAGAAATATTTATGGTATTGACTTGTCATATTCATGTGGAATATAGTCTATTTAAAGCATAAAATAAACTAACTTAGATCCATATTAATTCCAGATGAAGTACCAAAAGAGATCAAATCTTTTGAGATGCAAACCTCTTTTAGAGCGAAAATAGATTTGGTCCTTCTGGATGCTCAATTGATTTAAAATAATATATATATATATATATATATATATATAACTAACATAATAGATTTGATTCTTCTCGATGCTCAATTGATTCAAAATATTATATATATATATATATATATATATATATATATATATATATATATATATATATATCAAACATTTAAAAACTTGAGAATAAGAAATTATATTTAAGGTGATCCTATAAAAACTTGAGGGTAAGAAATTATATTTAAAGTAATCATTTGAAATTAAAAAAATTAAAAATTAATTTAATTTGTTAAAATTATTTTTTTAAATGCCAAATAAGCTAATAATTTTATTATTATAGATAGAGGAAAGAGATTAACCAAGGTTAAGATATTGTGAGAATGTTAGAGGAGAAAATTATTTTTAAATTATTTTAGCTAAATAATTTCAAAATTGTTATATATATGTGTGTGTGAATTCATTTATTTATTTATTTTATGGTTATATTTTTTTTGCTTTATTTATCAGTAGATTTATTTGTTGGTCAGGGCACCATCCCTTTTCTCTATGTAAAAAAACAAATCAAATTCAACACACGAGTTTGCTACATAGTTGTCTAGATTTCACAATTCATCAGACCTCACTCCTACTAGATTTGTTGGCCAAAAAAAAAGCACAAAAACTAGTTACAAAGTGACAAATCAACTCAGGACATAGAAACTAAAATACCAAAACATCCAAAATACCACTAAGATGAAGATACAAACGACAAACATTAAGACATAGGAGGATTTGGCAGTGCTACAGTATTTTATTCATTACATAGATAATCGAGAGCCCTAATTTCGCCATGGATGTGAAATTATACATGAGCTAGTCTTCGATCCAAGTGCTCCATTCATCCAAACATTCTCCTTTGGATCTGTCGAAGTGAAACCCAATGATCTTGCATATTCCATTGATTTTGTTGCAAATCATTCATGAAGTGTACGACCTGATTATGGTGATCATGGAAATTTTGTCCCAATTGTTCTAAGAGATGGGTGATGATTAAATTATACTGAAAACATATAAAAATTAAGATTTTCCATACAAGGTTTACTGGCTACACCAGAAAGCCACTTACAAGAGCCTATGTAATAATAACTCAAAAAACATTATGGTGATATAAATATACACCTTGAATGGCCCTCATAGGTGTCATTAATATTCACATATGTACTTTTCCAAAATTATACCAAATTATGTATGTTATTCTTGTTCTTTTAAGCACTCTTGTATCTTTAGGAAACCCTTGTTTCCATGTTGTGATGTTGAGCTCCACTTATCTCACATCCATATAGCTACTGTTAGAGGAGGATACCTTTAGTTTCTCAAGAAGGAATCATCAGAAGGAAGGATCTAAAAGAACATTTCATTTAGTGTTTGAAGCCAAGATCAGGTGATCATGTAACTACCTCTGTGACACTATTATCAATAAAGAATCTCATGTTTCATCCTATTGTCTATATTTAATTATTATAATATTTCGATGAATTTATTTCGAAATAAATTGTCATATATATACATGTACACCATGAGTTCACCATTCTACTTTTTGGCTTATTGCTTGTGTTATAGGACTCACATGTAGTTTCTCATCCCTTTCTTTTTGAATTTAATGCAAGTAGTATGATCTTTTAATTTTCCTTGGTGGATTATTTAAATCTTCTATGTTAGGTCTATCAAACCCTAGCCTCATGAATTTCATCCCACAACATAATTTATGAGTCCACTAGGGAAGTTACTATTTACGTATCTTTCCTAAGTGGTATATCCTTATTATGGGTGATCAATGATTTTATTGTTTTATTTTTGAGTCTCTTTATATGTTCTTGTATTTGTCCTTCTTGTCCAATCTTTTGGGTCTAAGATTTTATTCTATTTTTCCTATTTTTTCATAGATATGTATTAGAGGAAATTCCAACCTAAAAGTGGTCTCCTAATGAAAAATAATAAAATAGTAGTAAAAAAATAAAATAGAAAATATGAATTTTGGAGGGGAAAAGCAGAAAGCTATTCTTTTAATTGTATTTTTGGCTTATATTCTTATAGGTTTACTCAAATTTCAAGTGTAGATGCTCGTTGGATGAAAAATTAAATTCCACATCCAACAAATACCCATTGTACATACTTTTGAGAAGATCCACATTGATAAAAATTGAAGATACATTAAAAAAAACATGTCGAACATACTTTTTTAATACATTTTTAATTTTTATCAATTTGACTCTTCTCATAAGTATGCATGATGGGTATTTTTGGATGTGGAATTTAATTCCACTTCCAATGAGTGTCTACACTTTAAATTTGAACAAACCTATAAAGAGATAAGCCAAAAATACAGTTAAAAAATATATTTATCCTTATTTTCCCTCCAAAATATTTACATGTACCTCTTTTTAAATTTAATGGATTTTGATTGGTTTACATATGACATGGAAATTACATGAAAATTTCATGGACTTTTTTAGGTTCAAACTTCCACTAATGTAGGTTTCTTTCGTCGCAGTCACATATATAGGCTAATTGTTAGTGCAAAAGTTGCATATAAGTGGGTTTCTTTGGCAACATTTTTGCATGCATTCATTTTGTTTGAAAAATATATCATGTATCCTTTCAATATTGGACAATTTTCCACTCTTGTTTCTAATTATGTGGCCTGGAATGGTCTATTTATGGACCACGTTGTTGGTCTAATTTTGAGATTTCTAGAATTGACAGGGATAGGTAGTTTCTTCTACCTTTATATATTCTTGAGGGTAGTTTGTGATTACTTTTTATTACCTAATGGTATTTTTTAGGTATGACAGAGCTAAAGGCTGTATGGAGAAAACGATAATTGGAACCCCTCTGTCTTGAGATTCAGGGGAATCAAGCAGTGAGATGGATTTTGGCATGATATGGTATGCTAAAGTTCTTAGAGAAATGTATAATGAGGGCCAGTGAGCCCTTTTTGTCAAGCATTTTGAGTTACTGAGACCCAAATTAGGAGGCCTTTGTAGCACAAGGGTACAAGATTGATATCATGGTCCAAGAAATATATTTTTTGATAGGATTTCCCCCCTTGGGGATGGTAGGGGAGATACATCTAGTGCTACCTTGTGGGAGGCATATAAGTGATTTTTTTTATTATCACTGTGTATCAGGGGTTCATTCAAAGGGCACGACCATTCATATCAGTGACCTAGAGAGGCTTGAGACATGAGCTACAACCACAACAGTGTTGAGGATCTTGGGTAGTCATGCCTTCCACCTTATCACTAGGGGGAGATGATGCTAGTGGAGACGGTGTTGGTAAGGACCGAATATGGGTGGGCCCAAATGATGTTGTCATTGTTGAAATAATAGTTGACACTATGTAGATGGAGGACCAATGATAACTACTTGTTTGGGACAATTTTATTCTCAATCTTCTTTGAGAAGATCCCCACTATTCGCCCTCATGTACAGATCTGTGATGGGGTCCCACAAGAGGCCATGATACGCTGCTGGCGGTAGCTACTATGACGAGGGGGAGGGGGGAGTCAAAAAAGTGTTCTGCAATAAGCTTTTTCTCATTAGGATCAGATTTCACTGTAAATATATGACTATCTATATATTGGCATGAACTATCAAGGGGTTCCTCACTTACGACTTATGTTAGGATGAGCGTGGTGTCCAGTTGGTAAGTTAAACTTGGTATATATTTGATCCATTAAGAGTTTAAGAAATATGTGTATATGGTAATAATTTCTAAACTTTGTGGTATGCATATATAGAATCGGTGAGGCTAGAAGGATACACGAGACGAACCAGAAAACCTCAGGCTATACATCACGGTGTGGCCACATCAAAATATAAGTCTTCCATGATACTCTACTGGAGCATCTCCAATGTAGATTTGACATGTTACTGACTGGCATAGAAAAGCATGGGTGGCATGAGCTAGAAGATCAGCATATAGATGAGTGCACTGGTCTTCCCTCGAAGCGGTGTGGAATCACATGGTGGATTATTGTGACTGGTCAAGAAGTACGAGACCTACGGGATGGTGGAATGGAGCCATTGGCTTGGGATCCTCAAGATGATAGTGATTAGGCATAGGGACATGTGGGCCCCCATTTTTGTTTTATGATAACATGAAAATGATCATGTCAAATGTATTTAGAGTAATGGACACAAAATACTTTATTTTGATACATATTTATGGTTATGCATATTTTTGTGATGATTGTGGTTTTCTATTTGTTTATGGATGTCTTCTTGTATATGCATGTGATAAATTCCAATCTAGAATTTTATTTTCAATGATATCTACATAGTGATTTTGGGCTCTATGAACATGATTGAATGTAATGGATTCAATGTTGCATGCCAAAATCTTAACTCCTAGATGTTTTCTAAATAAGATAGGATTATGCGCATGATAAATGTCATTCAATTACATTAAAAGTATCAAGGAGTCAAGACAAACATGAAGGTGACGGATGCGACGAACAATGACATCAGCTAACAAACCTGTCACAACATCATATTCGGCTTGGTTATTTGTGGAAGATCTAATGCAAACATTGTTAGAGTGGACTAATGAATTCAAGGGGGTGAAAATGGCCCAAGCTTTCGAGGCTAGATCCCTGGTGAAGTGACTCACGCCATTGGCATAACCGATATAAGGTGTGGATGATGGATCCATCTGAAAGACATAAAAAGACAATGTATAAGATGATGGGGGATGAAATTTGTTGAGGTAGAGTGAATTATGAGGATTGGGAAGGATTTCTCCTTCTAGACCCTCTAAAAGGTATGCCCCTTTCCCCAAACACTTACAGATGATATAAGTTCCTAGCCATAATGGTTCAAAATTTCCATGCCCCAAGACATCATGAGCTTGGTCATAAACAAGAATAAGGCTGCCTTTATGGAAGATACAAGGGTGTAATTCTCGGTCATACTAAGATTTTCTTAACTTTTTGGCTACGCCAATGGTTTATAATGCAGCATGGTAGTCTTCACTGGTGTGCTCAAGCATGATAAGTTGTTGTTCTAAAGGTTGGGTGTCATGGAGGAGTTTGATTACAAGGCGAATGGAGGGTATTTCACACTCAATTGGTAAGACTTACTCCTCTTCAAAAAAAAGGGGTAAAGGAGAGAACCTGGTGGAGGTATTGATAGAATTTCTATAGGCCCACAAAGTAAGGAAGAGCACTAAATTCCAGTTGGTCTTTGGTTTATTCACCATTTGTTGAAGCATAGTCTTAAGGATTTTGTTGAAAACTTCAATCTAGTCATTTCCTTGGGGGTAATAAGGTGAGGAAAATTGATGTTTAAAGCCCAACAAAGAGGATAGCTCATGCCATATCTCATCTTAAAATTGGTAGCCATGGTCAAAGACCAATTTTTTCATAACCCAAAATCGAGTGATAATGTTGTTAAATAAAAACAAGGTGGTAGGAGTTGCGGTATTATTGAACATTAGCATGGCTTCAGCCCATTTGGTGATATAGTCGATGGCCACAATAATATAGTTGTGCTTATTAGCAAACAGGGGTCGACACTCTATAAAGTGAATAGCCCATTTATAGAAAGGATCGACTACAATGACAGGATGGAGGGGAGTTGGTAAAGCTCAAACCT
Source organism: Pinus tabuliformis (assembly GCA_031772625.1). NCBI lineage: Eukaryota > Viridiplantae > Streptophyta > Pinopsida > Pinales > Pinaceae > Pinus > Pinus tabuliformis. Next base: position 1,335,841,442 of record CM062817.1, read on the forward strand.
TAGGGGTGTATAATTGGAAATTGGGACAATGTTTGACTACCTCAATACAATCGATAAAGAGAGAAGGCCAAAATTAATTGGAATACATGATTTTATAGGTAGTGGAAATCCCAAATAGGTTACCACCAGAAGCGCCACCATGGCAAGCATGGACAAGTTGCTTAGCTTTAACATGTGTGGGACAATGACGGAGGACAATATCAACAACGCAATGATAAATATCATCACCGATCAAGAGGTTGCGAGGGGCTTGATGTTGAATACATCATCGATCATCATGAGTGAGGTAGGGGGAAATTTTTTGGCTCACAAATAGGTAAGGATGTCACCATACCAAGGATCATCTGAGGCAATGATGAACAAGTCTTCATCTCGAAGGTCATCATTTAATGACGGATCAAAAATAATAATGGGAAATTCAGAAATGAGTTCAGCAAGGGCTAAATATTTCCTACCATTTGGTTTGATAAATTGGAGATCGAATACTTGAAGGATAAATATCCAACAGACATAATTCATGTTAATGATCTGTTGACTCAACAAGAAATCCATGGGGTTGGAATTGGTCATAGCTTTGGTGGTACGGGTAAGGATATAACGACGAAGCTTTTGAAGAGAGAACATGACATCTAGTGCTAATTTTTCTTCGTGTGAATAGGATACACGGGGGCCATTAAGTTTTTTACTAACATAGTAGATGACATGCTCATTTCTAGCAAATTCCTCTTATATGAGGACCCTTATGACTGAATAGGTGGATGCAGAGATGTACAAGATGAAATCCCTCTCAAAGTTAAGTGGACTAATCAAGGGAGCAGAAATGAGAGCACTTTTGACAACATTGACATATTTTTGAGATTGGTCATCTGAAAAAATTTGAATGATATATCGAAGGATTCAAAGAAACCCATGTGTCATCATGGCATAGTCACGAACAAACCTGTCAAGAAAATTATCTTTTACCTGGAGGCTTCATAACTGGTGAAGGGTACGAGGAGCAGAAATTTTTAGAATGGCTTGAACTTTAAGAGGGCCAAGAGGGATACTATCTTTAGACATAATGAAGGCCAAAATTCGGCTAGTAGGAATGAAAAAGACACACTTAAGGGGGTTGAGGTGAATGTTATACTTGTGACATTAAAGAAAGATGGTACACAAATCATGAAGTTGTTGCAACTGAATTTTGGAATGAGCAGTGAGATCATCTAGATGTGCAAGAATAATATGAGTCAGGTTGTGAAAACATTATGACATGGCATGCTAAAAAGTGGCCTGAACATTCTTCAAACCAAAAGGCATGACCTCATAAGGGAAGCTGTCCCACGGACTAGTCAAGGTGGTTTTAAGATGATCAGGATAACATATATGTACATGGTTATATTTGAATAATCCATCCATAAATGATACAGCTTCATGCCCCAGACACTCACTGATGACCTAGACTATGAAGGGTGTGGAAAGGTTGTCTTTGGGACAACCTTTTTTCAAATCATGAACATCTGTATGGACACAAATGGTGCCTTGTTTCTTAAGAACTAGAATAGGATTGGACACCCATGTGGTGTATTGAATGGGATAGATGAAGCTATTCTACTTGAGCTTATCGATTTCAACTTTGATAGTTTCACTTTTGGAAGGAAGGATAGGCCTTTGCTTTTGGCGGAGAGTGATGACATCTGGCCAAGTGTCAGTGATGTTCAACAATGGATGGATCAAGTCTAGGAATTTTAGAATAAGACCAGGCAAAAACATCAAGGAATTATTTGAATAACTTGGTGTAAGCATCAATTTCTTTCGGGGTGCATTGTGCCCCAAAGATGGTGTTTTCTTTAATTCCTAGTTTATTCAAAACGTTAATTTTCATGGTAGGGGAACTGTTAGCCATATTTCCTTCCTCAAAAGCATATAGTATAGGAATCAAATTTCTAAACCATTCACTTCACCATGAATGAATTCTTTAGACTTCACAACATATTGGTGATGGGTTTGCTAGAGAAGGAATCATGTACGATGATGCATATCATCCCAAATATAATCAGGGGTGGTCATGGCTTCCATGATGTATTCATTATAATGGAAGATGGGGGAACTAGAGGAAGAGAGACAAAATCATGAAGAAAAGCTACCTGAGGATTCTTCATGAGAGATGAAGTTCACATACGCATTGTCAAGGTTGGGAGACATATTACTAGTATATGGAAGATATAATGATGTTGACACCAGAATCTTCGTCAAATAAGGTTCAAAAAAATCATAATAGGAGACATTAAAGGAGTTCCAATGCATCGATCTCATGGATGACGACAGGTAGAGAATGGTAGTGGTATTATCCTTGATCTCAACATCAAGCAGAGGGGTCATAAGTTGTGGCTAAGAGACCTCCTATTTTGGTTTAGGGTTGGGACTATAATTTGCAGGTAGAGGAGAGGCGAAATCACTACCAGTGACCTTTAATTCATGAATAACTTGGAGTGTATTATGAAAATCTTCAAGACGGGGACAATGATGAGAATAATGGCCATAATTATCGCATAAAGCACATGGGTGATTTGTGCATAATGATCTATTATTATTAATTTATTCAGATAAGGTGACATGGTTCTTGCAAATGTTACATTCAGGGAGAGTATCAGAGACCACATTATTGATATGAGGAAGTTCAAGATAATTATTTGTCGAATGGCCAAAAATATCACACAAAGCACATGGAGGAATCGAATTTGGCAGCTTAGGAGGAGTTGGAGTTGCTGGGGGTTCCTTGTCTTTAGTTCCCTTTTTTTGGGCTTTGTCCCCCTCACCATATGCTTTCTCAATAGGAGTAGGTTCTTGTTGAGGTTAGTGTGGAACTGAAGCAAAGGCAAGGGTAGGAACAACAAGTTGGAGCAGGGTCAAAGAAGTGTAAGGTTTGAGTTGATTGGGGGGAGTGATTGTGGGAAGATCAATGTTTGATATTGGGATCCCCAAGGTAATGTTAGGAAAGCTCAACGTGGCCATGATAGGTGTAGAATAAAATCCCGAGGGTGGAAATAAGAATGGTATCTAACCAGAAGGATAATGGCCTGGAGGAACTACTTTGAGATGGTTAAGACATGGGGGAACGTTTCCAAGCGGAAAAGGATTAGGAGAGATACCAACATAATGAAATTATCCTTAAGGAGTAGTATCAAAAGGATGGGCTCAGTAAGGAACAATAGGTTGCAAAAGTATTGGCTGCTGTGAAGGAATACTCAACCATTTGTCGGTGGCCTGTGATGTTTGGAGCATGAAAACACTGAACGAGCTAGGCTCAGAAGGAGTAGGTGGTGTATCATAATAAGCACCAAGTAAAGTGGAAATTTTTTGAAAAATCTAGGAGATATATTGGTGAGGGAGAAAACAGTCTTATTGCTAGTCACAGATGAGGTGTTGGACTGAGGTGAAGTTTAGGATTTTGGATCACAATACATCAACTGATTGATGGTGAGGATATTTCGATTGGGGGGGAAGCACATCTTACAATGAACCTTAGATGCAATAGATGACATAGCATAGGTATAAATACAACCCAAAAGGATGTTATATTATAAGGGAGAATCAATGACTTCAATGTCAATAGAGACAAGTCTTTCCTGCAATAGTCATAGGATAGTTGCGATATAAGCCAAGGGGATGTGAGGGATGACCGTCCCAAGCACGGAGGGTGATGATGGATGGGGACATGTCTATGGAACCAAGTATCTTCTAAACACTAGCAATAATCACATAGGTGGAGGCACCTTCATTTATAATACACCACCCAACAGTGGAATTTCGAATGGACACTGGTATTTCAAATAAAACGGATGAAGGTAGGGGATGATTTTACGACTTTTTAACATGAAAAAAGATCATATGATCATCTTGGGTATCGAAAGCACACAAAGTATAGAGTATATCTTTTCATTTGGATGGGCACATTCGGAGAACTTCCACCATTGACGTGGTAGTAGGGGACTACGCAAAGTAATTTATTATGCTATAGGTATGGACAACTTTAATAGAAGCAATGTTTCAACATAATGGACCTTTGGAGATCTTGGTAATAACCTCTACCTTAGGCAGAGGGATGTAAGGTACCATTGGATGATGACAGAGGCTCACTAGAGACTTGGGGTTGGGACTCAATCGCTGACTTAGCAGGTGGCTTGTCGTATTGGTTTGATTGAGTCTGGAGGTTCACTTGCTTGATATTGACCTAATCAGAATTCATCATAAGAATATGATAATCATGGGGACAAGATGGTGGATCTGGCAGAGCTACCTGAACTTATGTAGGTTGAGCATCAATATATCCTTGGTGAGGAAAAGTATTGGTAAGCACTGTCGGTTGATATGAAGTAGGAGGGGGAGGAGGACCTATTGTTTATGCTCATTGAGAAGCAACTACTTGAGTTTCACATACTTGACGCATCTGAGGTAAAATGGGACACTCATGAGTAAAATTGCCATATACATTGCAATAGGCACAAATTTTGTTCGTATGAAGACCCTTGTTTTACTTGAGTTGTCTGCCCTATTGCGGGGTTGCAGGATTAGGTTGGGGTCCATAAGGTTTATTGAGTGGTGGACCCTAGATACCTTTATTACCTTGGGATTTTTGGTTCTAGTTACCTTTCTTCTTGTTCATTTTCTTGGGGTTCAGGTGATTGTTTGTGGTCTATTGAACATACACTTGACCTTGTGGAGGAGGTCATTGTTATGCAAGAGGTGGAGTAGGTATGGGCGGCTAGGGCGTTGGTGACAAAGGGGCTGGAATACTAGGCGGTACATATGGATAATAGGGAGATGGGGGAAAATTGGGAAAAAAACATGGTGCAATAGTTGGCCCTAGCATCTGTTGATGCAGATGGGGATATGCATATGACATGCTCAATCCTGGATAAGAGTTTCCATGTGGAAGATTGGGGGACAGATAAATGTAAGAGGAATTGGTCCCTACCTGAGGGTGACCATAACTCATCATAGGTGGAGCATATGGAAGAGGTTGTGAAATGGTTCCAACTATGCCATATATGGCGTGAGATTCCCTTGATGCATTAGAAGTGCTAGCCCGAGGAAGATCGTGGATGATAGTATAAACATAGCCTGAATGGGTGTATATCAACTCAAATTTTAACGCTACCTAGAGTGCATATTCCTCGGAATTTGGGAAGTGAGACATGACATATTTAGTAATGGGGTCCAAAAGTAATATGAGGAACCAATCCATATAGACATGGTCTTCAAATTAAGGAGCTTTGCAGATGCTCTTCCTTCTATGTCATTCTTGAACATGGTTGGATATGCAAGTGGCATCGGTTTGACGGAAATAAGTCAATATTTTGGTACCATTGTCATAATGGAGAGGTAGCAAGATTTGCAAAAGTGGAATGAGTGGCTATGAGTTGATAAACATACCACTTAGCAGTAATTATAGTAAGAGTACATTAGAACAAACAAAGATGGATTGAGTCTTTAGTGATAGAATTGGATGAGCACCACATATGGAATGAGGGAACATGATTAATGGGATCTTTTATAGGATTACCCTCAAACTTTGGGATGTTTGAAAGGATTCTAGTAGGCATAGCTAGCCAATTGGGATCATGGACAAGAGGATCATTGATGAGCTAGCTGAAACTAGGGAGACTCAAACTAGTCATAAAAGAAAGAAACGGAGGAGGAGTGACCACACTTGTGGGGGTTCCGCTGATGGGGTTACCTTGGTTGGTACCTGGTTTACCACTTTGGTTTTACACACCCACATTGGTGCCTGACATGGTTGCAGTATGGGGTTGAGAAGACATGGAATCAAAGGAAGAACTATATGAATCAATAGAATTAGAATCAGAATGAACACTCAATGGAGGACTCGCAGTGCGTACTCTAACTCGACGGGGACGAGTAATATGTCTTAATGGGAATTGAGGTTCAAGACCTCAAAGTCAAGAAAAATTCCTGGGGGGGCACAATGATTTCAAGACAATATGACTCTAAGGACTGAACGGTGATGATAGGAATAAAATAGAAACAAAGTGAAAGCAAACACCTAGTGAAGTGGTGCCAAGTATAAAATAATTATATTAATGATGTCACTCTCACACAAGAAAACACATCCTATCAAATAAAAATACCTCTACCCTATAGATGGTATAAAGACTCAAAGAATCCTAAATCTAATGTTTCAAATGGCCTTCCAAAGAACTTCTTACTTGATGGAATCTAATCCCCACAGGTAGAGTTGTCTAGAGGAAGGCAGGGTAGAGAGTGAACTACTTCCCACAACCATTTCTATAGGGTATTTCCCTAAGACTGGTCACTACGGTTACCTTCATCCCATATGGGTTATAGAGTCTTGAGCTTCTTTGTAGTCAACTAACACATGGGATTCCTTGCCATGGGTTGGTTAGCCTCGAGGAGAACCTCTAGCGTGATCACCTAGTCTAACCACCTTTGAATCACATTTGTGATGCACTCAAGCTTTGGACTGTGGGATGTTGAAGGATTTTAAGCTCCCTGATATTTCAACTTCTATGTCTTAATGAAAGTTATCAATGGTTTTTATTGGAAGCTTATCCCACTGATCCTACATCCAAACTACAAACGTTGTTTGGCCCTAGTGTCCAAGTGGGCTTAATCTATGCAGGTTATATTATTAAGGTGTGGTGTTTCAAGTCTTGGATTGTCGGTGTTAACCAAGCTCACATTTTCTTAGGGTGTGAGTCTGTGAAAATAATGTGTCAAGTGGATGAGTTAATTGAGAATTTTGGTGATCCCATGTGTTGCTGGAAATAAAGTGATGAAATACTATAAATAATGATGAAAATAACAAAAAAATAAACAGCCAATGAAGCACAAAAAACCCCACCCAAAAATGCTATCAAGTAGCTAAGCAAGAGAGGACAAACAAGCTACTCAAAGAAAAATAAAATTCCTAAAAGACCTAATGTCAAAGGAACTCAGGTCTAGAGGCACTAATCTGTTGTAAATGGTGTAGACAAATAGCAAAAATCAGAGGTGAAAAATGTTACCAAGGATAAGTATGAAGCTCCAAAACCTACGATACTCAAGTGGATCCTAAGGAGGAAGGAAAAGCCCCAACTCTAAAGGGTGAAAAGGTAAAATAAACCTATCCAAAAGTGTTGAAAAGTAATTGATCAGAATCTGAAATTCAGTGGTTGAAAATGCTGAAACCCTACACTCCTCACTCAACTAATCTCTTCCTAACAATGTGGAGGTGTACAATAAACAATAGGGGGGTTTTTACTTAATAAGAATGAAAAAATAAGAGAATATAGACCTAGGGGAGACTAAAAACATAGATACAGTACCCTTCCTAATCTACACATAGCACTCTTGGCAAATCTCAAAATCTTCTAAAATTTTTTCTGGAAAAATTCAAAAACGTAGCTATGGACCTAAAACAGTGGAAAATGCAATTTTTGGGCCAAAACATGTGTTCTGGAACACATCTGGGGATGAAAAGTGCATTTTTCTTCTAGGACTCTTAGTCAAAAGATCTCGCATAGATTTTGTCATCTTCTCCTCGGATGGTACATGTGACATGCAGAAAGGACCAAAAAACCACTAAAATCTGAAAATTTGAGAAAAAATGAAATAATACTATAAATAGAAATTGAAGGCTAAAAATAACTGCAGAAAACCCTAAAATTTATTGAAACTTGAGTCACCCAAGAACATTGTTATCACACCATTGGAGTTGCCATTTGTTGAGGACAACTGTAGCTAGGCCCAGTGGAGTCGTCATTTGTTAGTGTGAAATTTTTTGGAAGGTGTACCGAAAACACTTCACTTAAGTCACTAGGTGACAAGTAACCCTAAAAATAAATTGTGGCTACTTACGATTCGAATTCACAATAAAAAGTGGAAAAACCTACAACAAAAATGACATATACGATGCAAAACAACAAACAACATTATAAATATCCAATGTAATAACCCAAATGGAAAGACTTTAAAATGAATAAATATTTTTTGATAATAGTTGGCGAAGAAGGTCTACAAAAAGGGTCTACAAATCCTGCTCTGTGGGATGGGTCCTTTGATTTCCTTAATGATTCAGTAATTGATTCTCTCTCTCAATGTGTGAAAAACCCAAAACAATGTGAAGAACTCAAATTGGAGCTCAAAAGAAAAGAGACGATAATGGTGACGATGATAATGATCATGGTGAAGAACGAATGTAAAACCCTCCTATTTATAACAAACTATTGAGTTAATATTGAAAATGGAGAATTATAAAATAATATTTACCAAATCAAGATCTAACCATTAGTAATACTTTATTATATTTTTTGGAGAGGGTAAAGATATTCAAAATGGTCAAATATATTTGTTTAGGAATAATTAACAAATAAAATGATTTATTAATTATTTCATGAGGATTAAGAACGACGGGAAATTAAAATAACTATTAAATAGTGATTTAACAATTATTCCAATAATGAAAATAAGGAATAATAAATAAATAAACAGTGATTTATTTAATTATTCCTAGGAGATTTAGTCAAATGTGACAAGGAATAATTATAAGACAATTATCTATTAATTATTCCTAGAGAAAATTAAATAAATAATGATTTATTCAATTCTTCTGATGGGTTTTTTTTATTTTAATCAGAAAGTAATTTAATAAAAATGGTTTACTAAATTATTTCCCATGGTGAAAGTGATTTTACTATGGTAAAAATAATCCTACATGGTGTATTTCAATCCATCTAGTTAGAAATAGCTAGGTGATCATTTTTTGTTGATAACACTAGTAGTGCATTGGTCCATCTCGTACCTCAAATATGCAGAAGGACCACATTCAAAACAAGAATTTCTTACACGATCTATGAAATATCCATTCCAAAAGAAGTCGAAGTAAAAAATCATTTGTGAACTAGATTTCGAGATATTATTCTTATTTCGCAACAGATTCAAAATAGAAGTGGTTACCTCGTACAACAATATTTCATCCTTCAAAGACCTAGGACACATAATGAGTGGCCAGGATAGAATCCCAGTCTCAAACAATTATCTATTAATTATTCCCAGAGAAAATTAAATAAATAATGATTTATTCAATTCTTCTCATAGGGTTTTTTATTTTAATCAGAAAGTAATTTAATGAAAATGGTTTACTAAATTATTTCCCATGGTGAAAGTGATTTTACTATCGCAAAATTAATCCTACATGGTATATTTCGATCCACCTAGTTAGAAATAGCTAGGTGATCATTTTTTGGTGATAACACTAGTTGTGCATTGGTCCATCTCATACCTCAAATATGCAAAAGGACCACATGCAAAACAAAAATTTCTTACATGACCTATGAAATATCCATTGCAAAAGAATTCAAAGTAAAAAATCATTCGTGTACTAGATTTCGAGATATTATTCTTATTTCGCAACAGATTCAAAATAGAAGTGGTTACCTCGTAGAACCATATTTCATCCTTCAAAGATGTAGGATGCATAATGAGTGGCAAGGATAGAATCCTAGTCTCAAATTTTCAAGAATTGATTATGAATACAATCAGTACAAAATAATATGGCGGGATTTGTTATACAAAGATAATCTGAGGAAAAATTATACTAGATTCATAAAATTTGGGTGAGTAAACACTTTACCTTCTGGGCAACGTCTTGAATGGATGTTAGATTGGTGGAAGACATGTCGCCTAAATTTTAGTGCAATGGAACCTTATATAATTGAATATGAATACAAATATCTTGAAGTCCCAATTTAGAAATTAAACATCTACATGAATGAGAACTCATGGATCAAATACATGCAATGGATACTTTTCTTTATAATCATTGGCAATAGCTTGTTAAGATGAGATTACTTGTGAATAATTTGCAATGAACGCCTATTATAATCTGAACAATATATTAAAAATCTTAAGATACATTAGTACTTAAAGACTCAAAGTCAAATAATAGACATATACATATTAAATGATATTGAATGGAGAGGACATAGCCCTCTCCCAGTCAATATGTATGTTATGATCTGAAAATATCTAATCATAGTACAATGTATCCCAATATTTTGAATAGATTTTGTAGATTATGAGAGGCCTTCCTTGAATATTTTGTATAGACAATCGCATGTTGACAAGCCATCGATGATGATTATAAAGCAAAGTATCCATTGCATGCATTTCATCCACGACTTCTCTTTCATGCATATGTTTAATTTTTAAAATTGGGACCTCAAGAGATTCATACTGGACTTCCATTATATAAGGGTCCACTGCACTTTGATTTAGGCCAAATGTCTCCCACCAATACTTAAACCATTTAGGATGTCATCCAGAAAGTAAAGTGTTTACTGACCCAAAGTTTACCAATGTAGTATATATTGTCCTCAGATTATCTTTATATAACATATCCCATCATAATTTTTTGAATTGGTCATAGTCATAGTTAGGTCCTAGAAATTTGAGAGTGGGATTCCATCCTAGCCTCTCATTATACATCATGGGACATTCAAGGCTAAAATATTGGTGTACAAGGCCACTTCTATTATTCTTCTGTTACCAAATAAGATAAATAAAAATATATTGAAATCTAGTTCATAAATTATTTTCTAAAACTTAAAGACACATTTCATTTACAGAAGAAGAAATATAATTTATTGATACTTGAGGACTATCAATATGCCCTTTTGCGGGCATAATCATTTCTAACAAAACTATTTACATCCATACCTCTCAAGGAAATATTAGTACAATTTAGTTGTTCACTAATATTCTAAATTCTGGTGTATGTTCCACTCAAGGGGACTTCTACTTTTAATAACAATGGTATTGCTTTTGATTGTTTATTTTCTTCATCAATAATGATTCCTTTGCAAAGGGGAAAATAAAATTTAGATTCCATTTTTCTCCCATTTGGACTCTTTGATTTATGTTTTGGAGAAATGGCTTCAATATCTTGTCTTTTCTCCCCACTATCCATCATCTAAATATAATCATAAATTTGTTTTTTCTTCCATTCATAGGAAGAAATCAAAGAATTTTCTTGTGACATATTTTTCCCTTTTTGTACTAGGATTCTCTTATTTTCATTACAAATTGAGGGATCAAATTATTTTGTCAAGGATGAGTATATAGGTCCTACTTTGTCATATTTTTCATCCATTCGAGACTAACTTACCACTTATAACAACCTCTCATCATGGAAAATAACTATTTCATTTATGGTATTGTAGGTTTTTGCATTCCTATATAGAGCAGATCTTTAAATCGACATTATGGAATTATATTGTGTCCTAGATATTTATATCCTATCCCATACCTTGGAGTACCAAGTTTCCTAAAAAAATTTAACATTTCTGTAAACCTTAGGTCTTCCTTTTCAAAAGAATGCATAATTAAGATATGATCATCATGAGGAAAAATTATATTTTTAAATTCAGGATGTGGACATGATTCTTGCATAGTTGAACTAGGAGGATGAAGATCTATTCTTTGATTGTTATGTTGGTGTTCAAATGAAATAACATTTTCACCACAATTGGCTGTAAAACTCTGTAAAGATATGGGAGTAGAGAAATCAATAAAAACAATTAATTAGGGATAATAGTTGAGTGATTTGGATCAAATATAAAGTTTTTAATGAGAATAGGATGAGTTTGCAGTATGAGGGAATTAAATAATTACACAAGAAGGTGATTCTCTAATAACTAAAGAAGTAATAGAATGTCTCTTTGGGACTATCGGGACATCAACAATGTAGGTTTTTCGGAAAGAGAGATACTCCCACTTTATAATTTGATGTTCCATCTCCTAGTTTAAAGGATATGTTAGGAGTAGAGTACTATACTGATATTCTTAGCTTGGACTGTGTAGCATTGTAGGAAACATAGTGCTTGTATGTATGAAACATCCTCAAGTCTAGAGGGAAATGTTAGTCGTCTTGGCTTTCATGCCAAAACCAGTGGTTTTGATTTTAAGTTCAAGGATGTCCCCTAGATGTTCATGAAAGGAATATACTAATAAGTTTGGATAATAGTCAAACCAAATGGGACCATTAGAAAATGGAGCCACTACTCCTCCAAGTAATGAATATGTAAATGTATGATGCGTGAGGTCTCTTATAGTGCATAAAACATAGATATTAATACCTTTATGGACTACAGAATATATCGCAACTCTTATGAATCTGATATGTAGATAGCTTGATCCATGTTTCTTTGCCTCTTTCTGTATCTATCTCGATATGGTTTGGGTGACATCATAATTTTGCTTCACTTGGGTGACAGACTCATTGCCTATCACTCTACTAATAACTTTAAGATGAAAATAATTTAAATCTACATAATCACTAGAGGGAGAAATAACTGGTAATTTCCGTTAAGCTTGTGGTTTATATTCAACTACTTCTATTGAAGAATTGTTCACAAAATATTTATGAAAACTATGAAGGAAACTTTCAAGACCACAACTTGAATACTCCTCAAGATTATTTATATTTTTAAAAGAGACTGATACAAAAATTTTCTCAATTATTTGTCACGATAATTGAAATGTACCTGAATTACATCGTTCTAATACAAATTTGTTTGGTAGATCCTTCCTTCGATTAATACTAAAACTTGACTGTTACTCTCCTTCTTTCTTTACACGAGCTTGTACGTGAACTCCTACAAGAAACCTTCACACAAGTTCTTAATTCCTCAAACAAGTTGATGACAATGCTTCTTTCGCTTTAACGTGAGAAACAACAAGAAGTTCTCATAAAAATATAAGTGAAATTCGGATGAACTTTTGATGAACCTAAAAAATGAATTTAAGAATTCAAATATTTTAGGCACAAAATGACACATAAACTGAATTTATGTTATGCTTTGGAATGCAAATATATATCAAAATACAAAATTATAGACTCCACTCTTCCTAAGAGCCCCACCACTTTAAATTCACATATAGCTCATAGGTCCATATGTGCAAGATTTTCAAACTCTAAGCTTGTTAAGATTTAAAAATATAAAATCAAAATTAGATAGAATTCTTATTTAGTTTTAGGAAGAAACTTTAACAACAAGTACTTGAGAGAATAATTATAATTAATCCTATATATGAATGATTCTAGTTAGTCGTTAAGCTAACTTATGATAAGAATAAGATAGCTCATAATATATGATATGAACAAAACCTTTCCCTAAGTTTAGCATGTTAGACGAAATTTGCATAAAATTTCAAAGAATTAAGACACTATTAAATCTTATTAAACAATGATTTCAGATCAAAACTTTACACTATGTTTAAACATAATATACCATCACAATATGGGGAAAATTGGTTGTACTTAAGATCGATGGTCATAACTTGAATGTGAATTGTTCAATGCTCTACTTGGAGGACCGGGTCCTAGTGTAAGTTCACGCTATATAATTTATTCTTAAAAATGTATAAAATTGTTCATTTAGTGTGTAATCTTAATATGCAACTAGGCCAAACAAGGTTTACCCATATATATTGAGCTTCTTCCATCTCATCGCTTGATTGAAATAAAATTTAAAAGTATTACATGTTAAAATTTTACAATTAATTAAATTTTATTAGTTTTTTATTAATTTTATATTATTAATTTTATTTTATTCAAAATTATAATATAAAAAAAAATATCATCAATTTGAATATATTATTATTGTCAAATACCCAAGTTCAATATTTCATATCACGACATTTTTTTTTACCTATAACAAGAACTTAACTCCACACCTGTTATTGTTGGATGGCCACGAAGGATGCTAGAGTCATTGTTCCATCCTTATCAAATTACATTGGATATGATATCAAAGGTATATCGTTCTGGTTACAAACATTAAAGTTTGGGAATCCATGGTTTTAATACATGAGGACTTCCCATATGATTTTATTTTTATATTCATTTGGCGCCTTATACTATATTGGCTTGTTTTATATTCATTGGGAAGCTTATATTATATTATTTTGTTTTATATCCACTAGGCACTTTATATTATATTGGCACCTTAAGCGAGATGCTATATTTACATGCAAAAACCCTAAATGTTTCCCTTGACACCTACGTGTTCCAACACTATCTTATATTATATGTATTCTAGTTACTATATGGTGTTATGGGTGGAACGTTGAGGTTGGTTCCACGACCTATGTGGTTAAAAGACCTTCCAATTCATATTTCCAAGAAGGGTTTGGCCATGTGATGGTGAGACAGTGGAACTATGCTCGACTACCACACATCATTTCCCATCTGCTCCAGATGTACAACGGTCATGTCACAACCATCCAACAGAGGATCCAGGTCCTAGGTAGATCAACGATCATCCTCACACCTGGGTAACCCTACTCCATTTTCCTTCATCCAAATACTTCCCTTGCATCATTCACGGATTTGGAAATGAGGCTGCACTAGAGATGGTTTCATCACATTCCACAGAGGTGGTCATATTTTGCAGCCGCCTAGTGTAACAATCCCCTAGCTTCGTGCAATGCTACCTCTCATCCAACTATCAGGTGATTATCGCCAAATCTACTCTACTACTTTAAATTTTCATTCTACGCTCTTCTATTTAGGTTAATTTACATTTCACTTGACATGGATAGCTAATTTAAGAATTTCCTGGGGTTTCAAGCCTCACCACCATTTTTCAAACCAGGCATTTCGCTCTAGTGGCAGTGTTTCAACCAATTTACCACCCAGACAATCATCTCTTATGGAGGGTAATTAGGGAAATCTCTTTAATCTTTCATGGAACCTAGTATCCGGAAGGGTTTCTGGGTCAACTCCTTTTCCAGGAAAATCTGGGTTTTTTTATTATTTTGGGTCTTTGCGTTTTTGTTTTTTTTTTCATTATGGTTTCTTATTTTTGAATATTAGTAGCTTCTCTTGCAGGTGTGACCCTTGTTTTTGGCGACCAAGAGAGAGAGAATTTATTGTTTTCCATACTCAAGAATTCTACCTTTAAGTGATTTTCCACCAGCTTGAATCTCCATGTTACCGTTTCGTTCCTTTATTTTGGTGGATTGATTTAAATTTAGGGTTTCATTTTTATTTTTGGGTTACTATTTGGAGTTGGATAGTTAGGCCACTAACCCTATGCTTTGTTATTGTAGCGTACCCTCTTCATTCACTAGTGGGGTGCTACCCATACTGTTCCTGAACATTTAAGAATGGCTTTCTCTGGAGGGCTTGTAGAGGTAATCTCTAAATTTATTTTCAGTTAGTTTCTTACCTCTTCTTTTCTCTACTTAATTATGGCACCACATTTTTTTACATGCTAGTGGTTTTTGTGGTATATGCAGGTGGAGCTTTCTCACCCTTCACTACTACTTGGAATTCCCTTCCGATTTGGCTTCCTTGCTCCAGACTTGACCTTCGTCTCTTCACAGGTTGGTCCCCTGTTTCACAAATGTGGCATTTATGGTCGGATTTGGACACTAACTTATTCTGAGTGTAATATCATACTCAAATCCATGTTATGGTTGCTAGAATTCGCAATTCGCAGCATCCCTATATTTTCCAGTGAATATGCAGAGAAATCCTCATTGTAATATATCATTGTTTTTATGGACAGTGATGAGGTCTTAACCTCAGCTTTTTAACAAATGACATGAATTTCACCATGATTCTAGTATATTATAGTTACAGTGTCTACGTGATGGCAAGTTTTATGTTCATTTATTTTAATTATAGGAACCTTCGAATGATATAAAATTTTCTATGGTTTAATTTTTATTTCTCTCTCTCTCTCTCTCTCTCTCTCTGTGCAAATATATATATTGTAATTTATCGAATCGTATGTATGTCGATAGCTTATAGGGTGTGAAACCCCTATTGTGGTTGTTATTCTTAATTTTTGTCAATAATGACATTCTCCCATTAAATTCACCACAGGAATGTGAAATGTCTTCTAGTTGCACTTAGTTTTGATTTTGTGTTCTCAATTTGTGGAAATGTGTGGTGGTTATAATTTTCCTTCTGGTAAATGATTTATACTGAAACTAGTTAAAGTTAATTTGATGTAAAATTTATGTTCAAATGTATATATATACTAGTCAGGCAATCACAAAAGACTGGTATGGCTTCCAGTTCGAGTTGTTTTGGTTAGGAATGTGATCCCATTCTAATGTTTTCCTAATTCATATAATATAGATTGAGTATGAATTATACAACAGGGTAGTCTACTTACTCACATGATTTTTTTCTAATTTTTCTTTGATCTATGTCTACTACCAGGTAGTGGTCCTTGTTAATACTCATTTAATGTATTTGTAATGTACAATTCTCTATTTAACTTGGTATGGTTCTATTCAGAATTACTAGTAGACTCTAGTGGTAGCTACTAGCATAATGTAGTTCACCGAGCTGCCTCTCATCATATTTTTCTTCTCCACTTACCAATCTGATACTTCCATCTAGCTTATGCTTTTATTCTCTCCTTATAAATTGAAGGAAAACTTCATTAGACAACCCCAATTCACATGCTAATTATTTACTTTGTTCTTATCATACTTGTATTAAAACACGATTAATTTACAATTGTAATTCACCTACATACCTTCATGTATTCGATTTCACCTACTAGTTCAACACACTTAGTATCCATGCACTAAGTAATGTCAGGACTCCATGATCCTTTGTATATGCAACATAACATTACAGTAACCGGTACTGTAGATTTTCTATCTTGAGTTCAATTTTCCCTATAAATCCCACTAAGGATTTTGACTCTACACTAATATGTAATCTAATATTTTTCCCATAGAGGTATCATCTATATCTCCTCACGGTCAAGTTTGGTAATTGCTCACCAATCTAAAAAATCAAAGTCACAGAAAATATATTATACCACTTACACATAACCATTTAGAAGCTTCAAATTTCACTGCTATTTTCTTTTGTTGGCTATCTATTTTATTACAGATTCATGCAAATCCATTTCTTCTATACATTACATCATGTAGTTGGTACTCATAATTTAATCATAAGAAAGAGTTTATGAAATCACCCATCCTAATTCAACAACTTAAAATAAATACATGATGAACAATACAAAAACAATAGTAATCACGAACTTCTAACTGATATCTTAGCTAGAAAATGCAATGTTGGAAATGATGTTCCTCCCAACCATGAACCAAATCCTCTTATTCCCCTTGAGCTACAAATTTTTTTCCTTCCTTGAACAAACTCTTGCTGATTCCAAATTCATGTCTCACATACATCATTGTTAGTAGATGTTTCTCTTGCAACGTCCCACCTTTCAAGGGTCTACTTATCCTCTTATCCTAGGTCGTTTCCTCTTTTCCTTAAAAAGAGTAAGAAAATATGTTTTTTTCTCCAATAACTCAAAAATTTATTTTTCTCTACCACAAATTTATTCCCTCAGTATTTATCTTCAAATGAGTGGATAATTATTTGAATATCGAATTTTTAGATTCATAATCTTCCTTTTCCCATATTTTTCAGCTTAAAATCTCAATTATTTATTATAGGAATCTAATCTACATTCAATTTTTCTTTCTAGTGACCTCCATCTAGTTACAACACTAGTTTTCGGAACATATAACCATACAAATATTTACATGAAGAAGAGGGTATTACAATTTCCCCCTCTAAAAAAACATCTTCCTCATCGTTTAATTTATTATTACATGTCCAAGTATATTTACTCAAAAAAACCTAGGTACACTTCCTTCATAGAATCTTATTGCTCCCACATAGCCTCCTCAAGAGTAAAGTTACTCCATTGTCCTTTAACCTGATCGACGACTCGATTCTGGAGCATAGTCTCTCTTTGATCTAGAAAATGAAGTGGCTCAGGCAGGAAGTCTCCTTTGGGTTCCACCTGTATCACATTCCAATCAACCACGTGAGAATTATTATGGACATATGTTTTTAATAATGATACATGAAATATGTTATGCACTATAATATGAGCGGTCAGAGCTAGTTAATAAGCTATAGATCCAGATCTATCTTGGATTTCGAAAGGTCCATAGTAACACGGGGCCAACTTAGGACAAGTTTCGGTTTAAAGTGTGCTCTTTCGGGGTTTTACTCACAAAAATACATGATCCCAAACTTTGCATTCCTTATGCACAATTTTCTTATTTGCATAGATCTTCTGTCAGTCTTGAACTACTTTGGCAAATTATCCTCACTCAGTTCTCTACTTCCCGTAATGCATCCTATCCTAAACGTAGTTTATCCTCTAGATGGTTCCAGTTAAGAGGTGTATGGCATTTTCTACCATACAAGGCTTCAAAAGACTCATTTTAATGCTAGCTTGGTAGCTATTTTTATAGGAAAAATCTACTAAATGCATAAAATATTCCAATTTTTTATTTTGGTGTATGGCATATATTCTCAAGATATCTTCAAGGATCTGATTCATTCTTTTTATTTGGCCATCTATTTGCAGGTGATATGTGGTAATTAATTTTAGTTGTGTACCCAGTCCCCCAAACAGCCCCTTCTAGAACTTGGAAGTAAACTTTGGGTCTTTGTTTGATACAATAGCTTTTGGTACTTCGTGCAATCGAAAGATGTCCCACATAAAAACACTAGCTATTTAAGCGGTCCCAAAACTGGACTTTAAAGGTGTAAAATGAGTTTCCTTCATCAACACATCTAATAATACCATAATAGAGTCATGATGGTCTTTTATTCAGGGTAATCCGATAATAAAATCTATAGAAATGGTTTCTCAGTACCACTCTGGTATGGGTAAAGGATTTAACAATCCCACAGGATGTTGATGTTCCACTTTAACCTACTGGTATTCAATGCATTTATTTAAATATTATGCCACATCCCTTTTCATGCGTGACTAAAATAAATTTTTTCTTACTCCAATTAGAATTTTATGGTATCTAGGATGTCTTGCATAGGGCGTGTTGTGGTACTCATCTAGTATTGTATGTTTTAATGTACTCTCATTGGGTACACATATCCTATTTTTATATTTAAGTATTTTTTCCGTAGTTTTTGCATATCCAAATACCCATTTTTGTGGCAATTTCTACTGAAGTTCCTGATATTGAGGATCTTGGGGTATAACTTGTTTAATTTGTTCCAAAATTCCTATATTTAGTTTACTGATAGTCACTCCTAGCACTAGATGTGCATGTCTACTCAAGGCATCTACCAACTTATTCTCCTTCCCTTCAATATGCTTAATTTCAAAATTAAAGTCACTAAGGAATGCCAGCCACCTTACTTCTATTGCACTCAGATCCAGCTAAATGAAAAAGTATTTTAGACTGAGGCGATCAATTAAAAAGGTAAACTTCTTTTGCAAAAGGTAATGTCTCCATTTTTTAAGTGCATGTATTACTGCTGCCAATTCCAAGTCATACAAGACATAATTTTTCTGATGTACTTTCAGTTTCTTGGATCCATAAGCTATCACTGCATTAGCTTCCATGAACACTCCCTCGATCCCCTCCAAACATGCATATGTACATATTGTGAATGGTTTATCTAGATCTGTAATTTTAAGTATAGAGGTTATGGTCAACAATAGCTTCAGCCTATCAAAGCTTTCTTGGCACATGGGTGTCCATTCAAACTTCACCCCCTTTTTCTGCAAGGAAGTGATGGGATGTGATAGTTTGGAAAAGGCTTCTATAAATCAATGGTAGTAACCTACAATCCTGATAAAGGAATTCACTTCTGATACATCTATGAGTACCAACCAATTCATAATAGCTTTGATTTTCTTTGGATCCACAACTAATCCTTCCCTGGAAATAATATGCCCCAAATACTGAATTCTATCCTTGTAAAATTCACACTTGCTGAGTTTGGCATACAATCGATGCTCCCTTAAGGTTTGGAGTACTATCTCAAGTGTTCCTTATGTTTTTCCTCACTTTTGGATAAATCGGTATTTCGTCTATAAACACTAACACAAATTTATCCAAATATGGATGGAGTATGGTATTCATCAAAGACATAAATGTTATTGGTGCATTTGTGAGGCCGAAAGGAAATACCACAAAATCATAATGGTTGTATCTTGTCCTGAAAGTTGTCTTGTATATGTTGGAATATAATCCTAACATCTACATTTATTTTTTATCCTAAGTATCCTTGACTTAACCACATGCACTAAAAATCAATTTCACACTTGTTTTTTGGTAAACTAGCTCGGTGGATCAACTTTCCCTTATTTTTTTCCTTTAAAGGCTTAATATTATGGAAATATTGGTCCAACCACCTTCCTAAACCATTTAGACATCTAAGTGAATATTCACACCTAACCACACCTCATCCACTTGAGTTATTTGAGGATTGGCACCCCACATGAATATTCCCCCTTAAATCAAGGGATTTGGTCCCCACACCATTTTAGCATGTTTTAAAGTTACCTTCCTTGGGAAATGCACCCCTCCTCATGCTTTCCTCGTGGCTGATAGTTGGTATAGGTTGTCTTGAGTCATTGTTGTTATTTTAGGCCTCCCTTTAGCTTTTCTTAGCCTTTTCTCGTTTTTTACTAGTTTTTTCTTCGTTCTTCATTTTATGAGGATCTTTTATTTATTGTACCTGAGTACCTAACATGGCACCTTGGCTGGGACTCAGTTTAGATAAGTGAGTTAGGATGAAGGGGGGGTGTTGGAAGGACTGTTTGGCAAGTAGGATGAAATTAGAGTGCATCAATTGGATAATGAACTCATATCCCTCAGTCCAACTCATTTTAGCAACCTGCAAGAATACTTCACCAAGTTTAAATCCCTCCTCATTGAACTTGATGCATGTGGAGTCAAGAAAGTGGAAGATCAACTCATCCTTTTGATTCTCTCAAAATTAGGCCCCAAATATTTTGTATTTGTATCATCTTTTCAAGCATCTAAATTGACACAGGAAAAATGGACTCCATTCAACTAGTTTTAGCCATTGTTGCTTCTCGCAGATGGGAAGTTCATCACATGGATGTGAAGATTGCATTTCTTAATGGATATCTCAAGGAGGATATTTATATGGAGTAGACATAGGGATACATTCAGAACTCTTCCCTCATTTACAGATTAAAGAAATCTTTGTATGGCCTAAAATAGGCTCCCAGCACGTGGTATGCAAAGATGGATTCTTTCCTACTTTCCATTGGATTCATTCGGTGCAAATCTGATCCGAATGTTTATTTGCTGCAACATGATCATTCCCTTTTTCTGATATTACTTTATGTAGATGATTTACAGATGACAGGGAACCTTACCTCAGCTATTGATTCAGAAAAATCACCATTGCACGATCGATTTTCCATGATAGATTTGGGACTGTTGCACTACTTTCTTGGTCTTGAAGTTTCCTAGTCTACTTTAGGGATCAATATGGCACAGTCTAAGTATGCATCAGATCTAATTGCCCACTTTCAGATGACAGAATGCAAGCTAACAACATCTCCCTTTCTTCCAGGGATTAGATTTGAGGATGCAGGTATTACACCTTTGGTGGACAGTACACTATATCAACAGTTGGTTGGGAGTTTGTTGTATCTTACTCACACCTGACCTGATATATATTTTGCAGTAGGAGTTTGTTCCAGATATATGCAAGAGCCCCATGAGCTTCAGTGGAAAGCTGCAAAGGGAATCGTTAGATATCTAAAGGTACTTCTAGTTTTGGTATCTTTTATGTTGCAGATTGCCCACTTTGACTGATTGGGTACACAAATTCTGATTGGGCTAGCGATGGTACAAAAAGCAAGTCCACCTCTGGTTATGTTTTCAGATTTGGTTCAGGGCCTTTTTCTAGTCTAGCAAGAAGCAATCCATGATTACTTTATCTACAGCCAAGGCGAAGTATAGAGGTGTAATGAATGCAGCTACACATGCTATTTGGTTGCAGGGGCTTCTCTCCGAGTTTGGTATTCAGTATCCACTTCTGACTGTCATATTTTGTGACAATCAAGGGTCCATTTAGATATCGATTGATCTAGTTCAAAGGTAAAGGACCAAGCACATCAAGATTCACATGCATTACATCCGAGAGCTAATCCGTGACCGAGTCATATCACTGCAGTATTGTCCCATTGAGCAACAGGTTGCAGACATCTTCACCAAGTCTTTCATAGAAAAGAAATTTTCAGAATTGAGAGCTATGCTTTCAATGGTTGAGATAGCCGCGTAGGCCCTTCTGGCCACTTAGCCCTTTTTTCCTCTCTTATTTTTGGAGGGAGGGGGGGTGGGTTTCCCATGAGCTTTTCCTTCTTTCTTCATCTTATGAGGATATTTTATTTATTGTACCTGAGTACCTAACATGGCATCTTGGCTAGGACTCAGTTTAGATAAGTGAGTTAGGATGAAGAGGGGGGGGGGGGGTGGGGCTGTTGTAATATAATCCTAACATCTACATTTATTTTTTAGCTAAGTATCCTTGACTTAGCTGCATGTAATAAAAATCATTTTCACACTTGTTTTTTGGTAAACTAGCTTGATGGACCAACTTTCACTTGTTTTTTCCCTTTAAAGGCTTAATATTATGGAAATATTGGTCCAACCACTTTCCTAAACCATTTATACATCTAAATGCATGTTCACAGCTAACCACACCTCATCCACTTGAGTTATTTGAGGATCGGTGCCCCACATGAAGATTCCCCCTTAAATCAAGGAATTTGGTCCCCCGGACCATTTTAGCATGTTTTAAAGTTGCCTTCCTAGGGAAATTCGCCCCTCCTCATGATTTCCTCATGGCTGATAGTTTGCATAGGTTGTATTGAGTCATTTTTGCTATTTTAGTCCTCCCTTTAGCTTTTCTTAGCCTTTTCTAGTTTTCTACCAGTTTTTTCCTAGTTTTCTAGATTCAAATATTTCTATATAACCACCTCTCCTTGGGATTAGAGGGTTGGTTGCTCATGTATTACTATTGTTAATTAATTTAATACCTTGATTTTATGGATCAAATTCTTTCTCTCTTCTCTTCAATATCAACAAATTACTTGTGTTTAATTTAACTAGAATTCTAGATCTATTGGAGTTTCTGCAAGAATTCTACAATGTATGTCTTCATTCTTTATTCGTAACTGGTGGTAACCAATACTCAGATCGATCTTTGATAATATGATTTCCCTTCTCACATGATCGAAAAAATCATCTATTCATGGTAGTGGATATTTTTTCTTAATTGTTAACTTATTTAACTAAAGATAATCAATACACATTCTCAGGGTACGATATTTTTTCTTAACAAAAAGTATCAGTGCCCACATGGGGAGACACTAGGTCATATATAACCTTTATTAATTCATTCCTGTAATTGCATTTTTAATTCCAATAATATTAAGGTACTCATCTTGTAGGGTTCTCTAGACACTAGAGCTACCCCATGTACAAATTCAATGGTAAAATGTATGTCTCTATGTGGGGGTAATCCCGTAATTTCTTCTGGAAAGACATCTTGAAATTCTCTAATCATAGGTAAAATGCTCAAAGTTTCTTTCTCTGTCAGCTATTCATTAGTTTCTATTTTTACCAAATACACCTGGCATGCTTTCCCAGTACACCTTTTTAACTGTAATGTTGTGATCTGACAAACTGGCACGGGTTTTGATTTCCCTCTAATTAACCAATTATGTCCCTCTGGATCTACACATTAAACTATTTTTTCTACATAGTTTATCATAGCACCCTTGTTTTCTAACCAATCCATGCCTATTAGTATGTGATATGATCCCAAAGGAAGAATATTTGGATCTATTAGTGTGAACTAACCATTTAGATTAATACAACATTGTTTTGTTTGACTAGTGACTCGTCTCTTGGTACTGGTTGCTAATTGGACCAGCCAGGAATTCCTGAATTTCTTAGTTTTTAACTTACATTTTTCTACCATTTGCAAGCTAATATAACTCAAAATAGCTCCAAGATATATTAATACAAAGACAATATGGTTCAAGATAGTATCTTCAATTTCAATCATGGTGGACTAGTGCTCAACTTGCCTATCTTCCAGTGTCATGTTGATTCTACGAATGTTCTGAGCCATGTCATTAACATTTGTTTTCTTGAATGGTTTGAATATTTGGGACTAATCTTGGGTTATGTGGGTAGTATCTGAGTAAGTGCGGCTCCCCACAACCCCAACACATTAATGGTTCATGCTCATTGGTTCCACCATTACTCTTACTATTTAACTCCATAGGCTTCGATCCTGTAAAAGACTGTGTTGGGAGAGTGACATTCCCTCAGATAACCTTCTTCTTTTGGTGATCTTTGCTGAAATTTTTCAGGTAAGGAGGCTTCTACTTCTTAAAACGCCTTGTTGGGTTATTTTTATCCTTATTCTACCAAGCCTTTCCATTATCATTTATGTTCCTAAACTGTTGGTAACAAATCCTAGATTTCCTTACCGTTTCATCCATGGCTTTTGGCTGATCGAAATCCATTCCCTCGTTATATGAAAGTAGTAAATAGTTCAAATATAGTTGTATTTTGGGCTTTTCCTCCTTAATATACGGTACATAGCACAGGAAATGAGTGAACTCTTCCACAAATTCATCCATGGACAATTGTCCCAGCTTCATCTAATGGAATTCTTTAGCGCGATCATCATAATAACATTCACTTAAATAATGCACATTAAAATGATTTTGAAATTATTCCCACGATATAGTCTTCTCTTCTAGCTGATGTATGCTTTTGACCTCTTCCCACCACAAGGTAGATTTCCCTTGTAACCCATAAATGGCCAATCGAGCCTTCAAGTGAATTTCATATTCATACACCTGATAATATTTGATCATGTTTAGTAATGAGACCTTTTCACCTTCTTCCATTTCCCCATCAAAGGTGGGGGGTTTATCCTTCATGAATTCACCATGTAACTCAACCTTGCTTTTTCCCTTCTATGCCTTTGGGGATGTCCGATATGACTCCCCTCCACTTTTTGTTTTTTTATTCTATTGCCAACTTTTTCCTCTTTTTTCTTTCCGTCTTAGTGCTTTTGTGACTAGATTTCATCATCCATTCTCGAATCATCTTCTCCTGTTCTGCACTAGCTCTCAGTAATTGCTCATTACTGCTTCTTAACTATAATATTTCCTATTGTAGAATCTTCACCAGATCCGCTAGCTCGGAGGGAAGTGAAGTACTTCCTTCCCCTAATTCAATATAAAACTCCTCACCTTCCCTATTCATTGGAGGCACCACTTCCGACATCTTGTACATTTCTGATCACTAGTACGTTATAACCCACACAAGAGTCATTAACAACTTACATGGTCTACCTTTTCTACTGAGCATATATATATATATATATATCCTAGGAGATGATGCCCTCAAGGCCTAGTATAGAATCTAGGTTTTGATAGCACTTGTCAAATACCCTACTTCAATATTTCATTTCACCAAAATTTTTATTTTTATTTTTATACCAATAACGAGAACTTAACTCCACACATGTTACTGTTGGATGGCCACCAAGGATGCTAGAGTCGCTATTCCATCCTTATCAGATTACATTGCAAAAGATATCAAAGGTATATTGTTCTGGTTAGAAACATTAAAGTTTTGGAATCCATGGTTTGCATACATGAGGACTTCCCACATGATTTTATTTTTATATTCATTTGGCACCTTATATTATATTGGCTCATTTTATATTCTTTGGGCACCTTATATTATATTGGCTTTTTTTATATCCATTAGGAACTTTATATTATATTGGCACCTTAAGCGAGATATTATATTTAAATGCACAAACCCTACATGTTTTCCTTCACACCTGCACGTTCCAACACCATGTTATATTACATTTATTCTAGTTACTATATGGTGTTATGGGTGGAATTCTTAGGTGGGTTGCACAACCTATGTGGTTGAATGACCTTCCAGTTCGTATTTTCAAGAAGGGTTTAGCCATGTGAGCATGAGATGGTGGACCTATTATCGAATCCCACCACATCATTTCCCATGTGCTCTTGATGTACAATGGTCATGTCACAATCATCTAATGGAGGATTCAGGTCTTCATTAAATCAACAGTCATCCTTGCACCTGGGTAACCCTACTCCCATTTCCTTCATCTAGAGACTTCCCTTACATCATTCACACATTTGGAAATGAGGCTGCACTAGAGAGGGTTTTGTCACTTTCCATAGAGGTGTTCACATTAGTCACCTATTGTAACAATCCCCTGGGTTCGTGGTGTGCTACCTCTCATCCAAATATCAAGTGATTGTCTCCAAATATAGTTTACTAATTTAAATATTCAGTCTACACTTTGTTGTTCAGGTTAATTTGTGTTTCACTTCACATAGATATATAATTTAAGAATTGGGCAAGGTTTCAAGCCTCAGAACCATTTTTGAAACCAGGAATTTCACTCTGGGGGAATCATTTCAACAAATTTACCACCCTGACACTCATCTCCTATGGAGGGTATTAAGGGAAATCTCCTTAATCGTTCATGGCACCTGATATCTAGAATCGTTTCCTGGTCAACTCCCTCACCATGTCAATACGACTTTTTATTTATTCTATTGGGTCTCTGCGTTCTTATTGTTTTTTTCATTCAGGGTTCTTCTTTCTAAATATAGGTAGCTTCGCTTGCAAGTGTAACCCTAGTTTTTGGTGACACTGAGAGTGAATTTTTTTTTCCATACTCTAGGATTCTACCTTCAATATATTTTCCACCATCTTGAATCTTTAGATTATTGATTCATTCATTTAGTTTAGTGGATTGACTTAACATCGAGGTTTCATTTTTATTTTCAAGTTACAGTTCGTTGTTCGATGGTCAGGCCATTAATCCTGTCCTTGGTTAGTGTATCATATGCTCTTGATTCCCTCATGGGGTCCTACGCATATTGTTCCAAGATGTTTAAGAACCCTCTTCTTTGGTGGGTTCACAAAGGTAGTCTCTAAATATATTTTCATTTAGTCTCTTACGTCTTTATTTCTGTGCTTAATTGTAGCACCACATTTTTTACATGACATTGGGTTTCATGTTATATGAAGGTGGAGATTTCTTGCCCTTCACTACTACCTGGCATTCCCTTCTAACTTTATTTATATTCTCTAGACTTGACCTTCGTCTCCTCACAGGCTGGTCCTCTATTTCATAGTTCTGGCCTTTATGGTCAGATTTGGACTCTAACTTATTCTTAGTGTAATATCATACTGAAATCCATGCTATGGTTTCTAGAATTCTCAATTTGTAGAGCACGTGTATTTTGTAGTGAATGGCCATAACTCTCCTGGTTGTAATCTATCCTTTTTTTTTATATGGATAATGATGAGGTCTTAACCTCAACTTTTAAACCAATGAAACAAATTTCACCACAATTATAGTATATTATAGTTATAGTGTCTACATGATGGAAATTTGTATGCTCATTTATTTTAATTACAGCAACCTTCGGATGGTAAAAAATTTCCTTTGGTTTAATTTTGAGCTATATCCTTTTCTTGACATTCTAATCAATAGAAATCAGGATGGTTCCATATCTCACCAGGTATATCATAGGAAAACCCACACAGAACACTACCTGCATGCTAATTCCCACCACCATCCGTCCCAAAAAATCAGTGTTCTCATCACTCTAGCAACCAGGGCAATACGCATTTCGGATCAGGATCATTTTGAGGAAGAGAAAAACCATCTTATGAAAGTATTTAAAAAGAATGGATACCACAAACACCAGATGATCAAAGCCTTTAGGAAAGCTGAAAATCCCATAAGCAAACAACCTTTGGATGATCAAATAAGTAAGGTTCACCTCCCCTACATATTGGGCACTACAGATAAAATTGCATACATTTTGAAAAAGAACAATATTAGTACCACCTTTAAACCCATGAAAACAATCAGAAGATGCCTTAAATCAGTCAAAGACCCTGTTGATCCCAAATGCCACAAAAGAGTTTACACGATTCCTTGTTCTTGTAGAAGAACCTACATACGGGGAATTGGGCGATCTATCCAAACTAGGATTCAAGAACATGTGGCTGACATCAAACACAACTGCTCAAAAACCTCAGCCCTAGCTCAACATCCTAGTAAAACTAATCATCATGTCTGTATCGAAAACTCAAGTGTAGTGGCCAAAATTGATCATTATCACCATAGAAAATTTGGATAAGCCATACAAATAGGAAAACACCCAAACAACCTCAATCATGATGAAGGATGGAAAATAAGTGACAACTGGATTCCGACCTTAACCTCTTAAATCATCCTTAAAACTCTTGAATTACCCCTATCTCGAACTTTCCCACCTCTCTACATTTCTCTCAACCAATCCACAACCCTAATTTTGGTCCTAATTAGTCCATGATTAAATTTGAAATTAAGAAAATTAAGAAAATTTATAAAAATTAATTTGAATTAATCCGAAACATATTACAAATTGAATCAAAAGTGATATTAACATCACCTTCATCAAATTAAACAATTTTGAATACACCTAAAATTAAAAATTTAAATATGCCCAATAAAATTATAATTATATATCATTAGATTTACACCAAAAATAAAAATAAAAATTAATTAGAATTAATTAAATTTTAATTTAATCAAACTAAGAAAATTTTCATAGATAATTAATTTGAAATAATCCTAAACATATCACAAATAGAATCAATCATTAATCAACAATACCTTCACTAAATTAAATAACTTTGAAAATACCTAAAAAATTTGAAGTATATAGAATAAAACACACACAATAATTAAAATAAAATCAAAATCAAAATCAAAATTAATTAATTAAATTCACATAAAGCAAATTTATAAAGATCCAATAAATTAATTAAAATTAATTAATATCACACAAATTCCATTAATTCAATCATTAAAAAGCAATTGTTTATATAAACTCAATTATAAATAATAGAATGAATTATGAATTTAACAATATTACTAATATCATTAAAAATAAAAATTATTATAATTACAAATTAAAAGAAACTAAAATTAAAATTAATCACAATTAAATAAGTTTCAATATTGATTTTTAACCCTAATAATATTATAAGAGTACTAACTATAATAATTATTAAATATTATTAATTACTACTTAACCTAACCTAAAAACATGTCGGCTACCATCATTCCCATTCTCTACATATACATCCCATTGAGATCTAGTTTATACATGTTTTTGATCTATCCTGATGATGAGCCACAATGGATGGCTCGAAACATTGATTTAAACAATCATTGATGCGATAATCCTGGAAGAAGAAAACACTACACAAGCTTATAGGGTGTGAAACCTCTACTATTGTTGTTGTTCTAAAGTTTTATTAATAATGGAATTCTCCCATTAAATGCAATGGTCCTTGTCAATAATCATTTCATGTATGTGTCTTGTACAATTCTCTAGTTTACTAGGTATGGTTCTATTTAGAACTACTAGTAGAGTCTAATGGTAGCTACCAGAAGAGTGCAGTTAACCAAACCGATTGTCATCATATTTTTATTCTCCCCTTATGAGTCTAATACTTCCATCTAGCCTATGTTTTTATTCTCTCCTTATAAATCAAAGGAAAACTTCATAATTCAACCCCACATTACATGCTAATTATTTACTTTGTTCTTATCATACTTGAATATGTGGCAGAAAAATGCATCTGTAAGGGCATTTGTAACAACATGTAGCATTGAAACCTTAATCACGATATATAATTGTCATATATACATTGAACTACTTTTCAAAATCGATAACTTTTACAACCTTAGTTCAACATTACCTTCCATTTCAAAAACCCTCCTCCATTAAATCATTTTCAGATTTAGTTTCAAAATTTATGAATTATAATGCCTTAAGGAACTATTCTAGAACTCATTGGAATAGAACCTAACAAATCATTTATATGTTATAGATGTGGATTGGTCCATAAGATGAAATGTTGGAACCTAGAGCTCTCATACCATTTGTCACATACCCGCTAGGCACAACATTACAAATTCCTTCTATGCTCTATAGGATCATTATTCTGAACTTTTAGATTCAATTAATAGACTTACATTCCAGATCAACCCTTAAGCATAAATTGCAACTTGGACAACAAAAGAGATCATGGCATTCAACCCATAATATTTGAGCATCCGGACTTCATTTCTATGAGGACTCAACACGAGAATTAATGGAATGTTATCATGAATATATTGTAACCAACATTTCCATACTCATGATCATAGTCCTACTGGCATAAATGAAAGTATTACTGACATATATCTTATATAATATGAATAATTAGCTAAATGAGCCTCAGTGGATGCAACTCACCTCATGAAGTGTAATTGATATCATACACAACCTGAACCATAGACTATACAATCTCACACCTTAAAATGTAAATACCCCTCATGCACAGTTGCCTCATGCAAAAATATTCACCATTATTCCATCATCTCAAGAACCAAGATTATTCATGCATCATACACTCACAAATTTGACAATAATAAGAGTAATGAATCATAATATAGCCCATGCAATTGTATTCATAAGTTTAAAGATGTGAAAACAAAAAGAGTAAGGGCCACATACAGTGAAATTGAAGTAAACTATTTTAGCTAAAGAAAGTCACTTGGAAAACCAAGCACTTCCACCCTACCTAGAACTGACTTCCTCTAGTTCACCCCTGAGTCGAGAGTTCTTGCCATGGATCAACTGCCACTTGTTGATCTCCTAGATGGGTATTTAATACCCTCTTTCATGATATGGTTTCCATTAGCTATGTCCCGTTGTTATGGATAATTTTTATCCATTTTCCTAGGTTTTTCCCATAAAATCTCACCTTTATCTCCCGCGAGGCTTTTCCTTATAAAATCTTGCCTTTATCTCCCACAAGGATTTTATGTTTTCTTTCTTAACTTATCATCATTCTCTCGCTAAGTAACAATGGATATTTATCTTCAAATCCATTAAGCTTATCTATAATTTGTATCTAGAAGTATTATCATGAAAGAATTATCCATTCCCATTCATGATTGGGATTTTCCTTGGCAAGAACCTCATCTCTTGGTGTCTTGTTTTTCCAAGCATTTTACATTATTTTTATTTATTAACAATAAAGTATCTACTTTCATTGTTTCACCTTGGACCTAGATTTTCTTAGCTTAGGTTAGTAGAGTGCCACATATAATGGATGGGTGTTACAATGTACTAATGAAGGAATGATATCTTAACAAGAAAAAAGATACAATGCATTTCACTGTGAAATGTAACATGAATTACGACCCATAATATGATAGTAATGTATTAGTAGATATGAATATTTAAGCCCACCAATATAAGGTGTAAAACATATCTGAAAAGTTTGAAAAGATATTGAATGAATAATGTACCACCACATCAATGTAGATATAAAATATATATGGGATAACAACTTTTACTAGTTTTCAACAATTATTCCAATAGGTGGTCACTCAAGGTTTGATTGTCCAAAAAAAGAACCACATTTTCTTATTGATAAAAAAATATAAATAAGAATTATATTCCACCATATTTAGTCCAGTTACTTTACATAGAATATAATTATCTATGTTCATGAGAAAGTTAGAAAGGAAAATAAAATAAAATAGGATATCAGTTTACATTAGAGGGAAGCACGTAAAAGTATTTCATCTCCTACAATTTATTGAAAATTCAACATAAGCAACTAAATATTTATTATTCTAGTTGGTTAAATAGAACAATAATTTTTTTTTTATGAAAATGAGGTACGTAAATGAGGTATGTTAGACACGCAATAACAACAAGTGGCAAGAGTTTCCGGTGGGAAAAAGGTGAGAAAATGGATTTCAAAGAGCTAAAGAATAATATCACCCAAGCACCACTTTTGGCATTACCAAACTTGTAGTGACCCTTTGAAGTGGAGAAAAATGCAAGTGGATATGTT
This sequence comes from Pinus tabuliformis, assembly GCA_031772625.1. Taxonomy (NCBI): domain Eukaryota; kingdom Viridiplantae; phylum Streptophyta; class Pinopsida; order Pinales; family Pinaceae; genus Pinus; species Pinus tabuliformis. The sequence goes on from CM062817.1 coordinate 1,335,873,296, forward strand.
ATGAGAGTTATCTTGATGTAGGGAGGACGGTTTGTATGCTATCATTGCAAATTATTTCATGGGGCAGTCCTTAACTACCCTACCTACGAAAATGATATGTATCCCATGGTGCATGTTGTGAAGAAGTGTAAGCACTATCTGATGGGAACGGAGATAGTAATCGACATAGATCACCAGTCGTTACAGTACTTGCAGTCCCAGAGTAAGCTACAATAGACCATGCATTACAAGTGGATGGGGTTTTTACAACAATTTCAATTGGTGATCAAGTATAAGAAGAGAAGCACAAACAAGTTGGTTGATGTTCTTTCAAAATGTTAAAATTGAAAACTAGGTCCAAGCTCCATGTGGGTCATGTTATTTATGATAGCTGATATTTTTCTCGGATCCCTCTCATTGAGAAGTGTAGGATTGATCTAGAGATCATCTGACTTCTATAAGTATTCATGGAGTTATGAATTTATTTGTGTTATAAGACAATTCGTCAAGGCCTACTAGCAACCAAATAAACCCCACATCTGCTCAATGTTTTAGTATAAAAGGATATGACTTGAGAGTCATCTCTCTCACACACTTCTATCTCGATTTCCCTCTCCACTTGTCTTGCATTTTAATGGAAGAGAAATATAGGAGTGGAAGCCCTAGATGATGGTGGAAAAAATGTTGACCTAGATGCAGATGGAAGGGAGCCCTAGATGTAGACTAAAGGGTTCCCTAACGTAGACTTAAAGGCTTCCCTAAACGCTGGTCTAATCCATCCCTAAACACTTATCTAATTCAGCCCTAACATAGTCAAGTTTATGGGCTGTAGTGAGGGTTTGTTGTAGGTGACAATGTGGTAAGTAAGGGTTGTTCCAAGTGTAGTATTGGGGAGATTAGGCTGAGGAACAGTTGTGTGGACAGAAAAGTCATAACCGAAATATAAGGGGTCAAAGGAAAAGCATGGAGGCTAACCTAGACAATGTAAAGGGGCCGAAGGGACAGTGTGACCTTAGCTGCAATATGAAGGAGCTGAAGCAACAACGTGGCCTTAACCACAGTCAAACAAGGCGTAAAGAAATAGCATAGGTATGGAGGGTTATCCCCTTGAAGAACTCCAATCTTTAGAAGCATGCCTTGCTGATTTGTATGGAAGATAAGGGCTATAGGGTGGTGCCCTATCCAGTGATGCAGTGTAGTAGTGCAGCATGGTGAAACAACACATGGCAGAAAGGTTACATGGTGCTGAAAACTAGTGCAGCAAAGTAAATATACAACTAAGCTACATGGTGTTGGCAAGATGCATGGACAACATGCTACATAGTGTTGCAAAGTCACATAGGACAACAGCAAGGTATAGCAATCATGTTGGGACAACAGTACTAATAGGACAACAAGGTGACATAGTGTTGCTAACATGTATGGGACAACAAGGACATAGTGCTGCTAACATGCATGAGACAACAAGGTGACATAGTGTTGCCAACATGCATGGGACAACAAGGACATAGTGTTGCTAACATGCATGGGACAACAAGGTGACATAGTGTGCTAACATGCATGGGACAACAAGGACATAGTGCTGCTAACATGCATGGGACAACAAGGTGACATAATGCGACAAACATGCATGGGACAGCAAGGTGACATAGTGCTGTTAAGACACATGGACATCAACCAGGTATGCTAAGACATATGGGACAACTACAAGGTGCGACAAGGCAAGCTAGGAAAATATCTGTGACATGGCAGAAGGGACATGATACAATAGCAAGCATGGACAACATGGATAGCAATGGTAAGCATGGTGCTGCAAGCACATGAGGTATGCAGTATGACAGCATGGTTCAACCATGGAACATGGGTCAACAGTGAAACATAAGGTGCAGAAATCATGAGGTCCAACATTATGATGGTGGGTGTAGCATGGTGCAGCACAATGAGGTATAGCATGATGACGAGACGCAACACAATGAGAGTTGAAGGAGTCACCTTGGAGAATTAGTTGAAGCAGCATGTCTTCAACTAATCTCATGTATCATCTTCCTAGGGATGATCTCTGCTCTTATTTATATAAGTCAAAGTGTTGACTTCTGTTATAAATGTACTATCTCTCTCTCTCTCTCTACTAAACTATTCAAGAACCAAAAAGAAGAATTGATCAAAGGTTTCCCCACATTGGGGTTTGTCTCTAGCTAGTGCCACATCTTGTGTCCTCTTGTCTTGTCTTGTCTTCTCCAATTTATGTTTATGTTCTATCTACAATTTACTTTAATGTATATGTGATTGCTAATCTAGAAAAGATTTTGAGCTAAGTGTGAAAATTGAAATAAATTTCTCTAAGCATAGAACATACCTAAAATTAACCCGGTATCAGAGCTAAGGTGAAGGCAAAGCCCAAGCAAGAGTGAAAGAGCAATCACCAAAGACAATTGGGAAAGGACAAAAGGATCAATGGATTCCTCATCCCTCTTCAAATTCACCAAGGGTGAAGCCGAAGTAGAGAATATTAACAAAATTTATTTGTATTATAAGACAATTCATCAAGGCTAGCCAACAACCAAATAAACCCCACATGTGGTCAATGTTTTAGTATAAAAGGAGATGACTTGAGAGTCATCTCTCACACACACTTCTATCATGTTTTCTCTCTCCACTTGTCTTGGGTTTTAATGGAAGAGAAATCTAGGAGTGGAAGCCCTAGATGTTGGAGGAAACAAGGCTACCCTAGATGCAGATGGAAGGTAGCCCTAGATGTAGAGTAAAGGGTGCCCTAACATAGACCTAAAGTCTTCCCTAAACATTGGTCTAATCTAGCCCCAAACTTCTAATTCAGCCCTAATGTAATCAAGTTTATGGGCCACAGTGAGGGTTTGTTGTAGGTGACAACGTGGTAAGTAAGGGTTGTTCCAAGTGCATAATGTTGGGAAGATTAGGCTATGGAAAAATTGTATGGACAATGGAGTCATAGCCAAAATATAAGGGGTCAAAGGAACAATGTGAAGGCTGCCCTTGATAATGTAAAGAGGTTGAAGGGACAACGTGACCTTAGCCCCAATATGAAGGAGCTGAAGGGATAACGTGACCTTAACTGCAGTAAAACAAGTCCTAAAGAAATATCATAGGTATGGAGGGTTATCCCCTTGGAGAACTGCAATCTTTAGAAGGATGCCTTGTTGATTTGTATGGAAGATAAGGGTTGTAGGGTGATTCCCTATCCAGTGATGCAGTGTAGTAGTGCAGCATGGTGAAACAACACATGGTAGCAAGGTTACATGGTGTTGCAAACTAGTGCAACAAACTAAATATAAAACTAAGCTCCATGGTGTTGGCAAGATGCATGGGCAATAGGCTACATATTGCTGCAAAGTCACATAGGACAGTAGAAAGGTATAACAACTATGTTGGGACAACAATACTAATAGGACAACAAGGTGACATAGTCTTGCTAACATGCATGGGACAACAAGGACATAGTGTTTCTAACATGTATGGGCCAAAAAGGTGACATAGTGTTGCCAACATGCATGGGACAACAAGGACATAGTACTTCTAACATGCATGGGACAACAAGGTGACATGGTTCTACTAACATGCATGGGACAACAAGGAGATAGTGCTGCTAACATGCATGGGACAACAAGGTGACATAGTAGTACTAACATGCATGGGACAACAAGGTGACATGGTGTTGCTAAGACACATGGACATCAACCAGGTATGCTAAGACATATGGGACAAATGTAAGGTATGGCAAGGCAAAGTGGGACAATAGTTGTGACATGGTAGAAGGCACATGGTACAACAGTAAGCATGGTACAATAGCAATCATGGACAACATGGCTATAATGGACAACATGCATAGTAGTGGAAAGCATGGTGCTGCAAGCACATGAGACACACAGTATGGCAACATGGTTAAACCATGGCACATGGGAAAACAATGCAACATAAGGTGCAACAGTCATGAGGTCCCACATTAGGATGATGGGTGTAGCATGGTGCAGCACAGTGAGGTGCAGCATGATGACGAGATGCAACACAATAAGAGGTGAAGGAGTAACCTTGGAGAATTAGTTGAAACAACGTGTCTTCAACTGATCTCATGTATCATCTTCCTAGAGATGATCTCTGCTCCTATCTAGATAACTCAAAGTGTTGACTTCTGTTATAAATGTACTATCTCTCTCTCTCTCTCTCTGCTGAGCTATTGAAGAACCAAAAAGAAGAATTGATTAAGGGTTTCCCCACAGTTGGTTTTTTCCCTAGCTAGCGCCACATCATGTGTCCTCTTGTCTTGTCTTGTCTTCTATGATTTATGTTTATGTTCTATCAGCAATTTAATTTAATGTTGATGTGATTGCTAATCTGGAAAAGATTTTGAGCTAACTGTGAAAATTGAAATAAATTCCTCTAAGCATAGAACATACCTAAAATTAACATGGTATCAGAGCTAAGGTGAAGGAAAAGCCCAAGCAAGAGTGAAAGAGAAATCACTGAATACATTTGGGAAAGGAGAAAAGGATCAATGGATTCCTCATCCCTCTTCAAGTTCACAAGGGTGAAGTCAAAGCAGATAATATTATCAAAATGGCATAGCGGAACATTCTGATGGCTTACCTAAAGGTCACCTCAATGGGAAGTCTAGATCTAAGGGTAGAAGGAAAGGCAGATGCCTTTTTTGTAATAAGTTTGGCCATTATGCAAAGGATTTTCCGATTGGTAGGGACACATCACTTGATGATGATAACAATCATTCCAGCAACATCTTCAATGATCAGAGGAATGAAAGGTAATGCAGGTCATCAAGGAAATAACTGACTCTTTAAGGAAAGAAAGGAACCCTAGGTATGAAGAATCAAATGTTGTTTCTGATAAAATAAAGTAGCATTATCTTATATTGGCCCTCCCCTCTAGACTGTTTGGGAACCTAGCTTATTGTAGTGCTTCAAGGCACTTCATCAGATATAAGGGTGCACTCTCAAATTTGGTAGTGATGGAAACAATCATGGGATTATACTTGGAGTTAATGCCGCCTATCCCGGAAAGGGTGTAGGGAATTTTACCCCTCAATTGAATAAGGGTAACTCGATTCATTTATAAGAATCTCTCTATGTACCTGATTGCAAGAACAACCTGATGTCCATTTCGGCAATGGAAGTCGAAGGTTACAGGGTGGCATTCATCAATGGGAAGGTACACATTTTCAAATATGCTTTTACTCATGGGTTCAGGGTTGGAAATTTGTATTAAGTTGCAAGAAGTCCATTGGGGACCATGTTAATTGACACATCTCATCTATAGCACCGGAGGTCTACTTTATGGGGCCCTACCCAATGTGAGTCAGATGGTGACAGGGATGCCTGAATTCAAAAAGAGCATGAAGGTACATGTATGAGATGTACAGAAGGAAAATATTACAAGGGGACCATTCCCCTCACCTAGCAGGTCCACGGGTTTGTAACAACCTGAGGGGATTGAGATTCATGATTAGGAATCTCATGTATGCAGGTGGAATAAATCCCTCTATGGCTTGAAGAAAAAAACATTGGGCATACTATGAGAGGATTGATAGTTGTTTGATGAAGCTGAGATTCACTAGGAGTGAAGCCGATCCAAACCATTTCTCGAAGGTTGTGGATGATAGGCCTCTCATACCAGCACCTTCTGAGGATGACCTATTTCTGACAGGTGTAGACCATCTCATTTGCAAAAGCAAGAGAGTTGGATTTCAGATTTAGAATGATGAACTGTGAGCCCGTGACTACCTTGATGGAGCTTAATTTTCAGAAGTTATGTGGTAGTGATGCTAGACCAGATTTGGGAAATGCCTTTGAGTTCCATAAGCTATTCGCATTGATGTTCTTGTTGAACTTCTGTCTGGATATATGTTTTTTAGGTAGCATGATGAGCTCATATATGGTTGAGCCTCACTGGATTGGTGCCAAGAATCTTCCGAGATATCTTCAGGGCACAACCTCTCATGGATTGAGATACACTACTGAAAATGTGAAGCTACATGACTATTTGAATGCTGACTGGGCAAGCAGTGTGGAGGATCTAAAGAGAACTTCTGAGTGTCGATTCTCTTTGGGTTCTACTCGATATCCTGTATGAGGAGGAATCAGAAGACGATTTCCTTGAGAATCACTGAGACCGAATGCATAGCTATGAGTATAACCTCGTGTGAAGCTCCCTAATTGTGGAAGCTCTTTAGTGAGTTGTTTTTACATGATGGATACCATCGTGATCTTCCGCGTCAACCAGGAGGGGATTCAATTGTTGAGGAATCTCGTATTCTATGATTTCTCTAACATATAGACGTCAGATACTACCTTATCTAGGATATGGTACATCGATGAGAAAGGAGGCTCCATCGCATTGAGACTGATGTATAGGTCGCAGACATTCTGTCAAAGCCCTGGGCAAAAGTCAAATTTGTGACTTTCTCTTATGAGGGTCCTACACGTTGCATGCATTGAGCTCTGGGAGCTCTAGGGGGCTTGGGGTACTTACTGGAGCAACACATAACCATAGGGAAACTCAGCCTCCCCTAATGGTGCGTTGTGTACAGGGTGAATGGATCAACCTTCCCCTGTGATATCCCGAGGTGACTTAGGGACAAGATGAATGGTTCTGCTATCGAGGCATCCTACCCATGTAGTCTAAGACTCATGGGAAGCACCTATCATTTGGCCAATGAGCAGGTAAATGGGGTTAGGGACCATAGTAGTTCTATCGATGGATGCGTCGTTGTATCTACCGTACTACCTATGCTAGGATGACCTCCATTGATCTAGGATCAATGAAACTGATTTGAGATTAGCATGAGTGGTTTGAGACACTCTCTTGTGATATTGATTTGGGATCAATAAAATTAACTTCGGGTCAGTAAAGAATGGTATGAGACATTCTCGATCAATTCTTCTTCTTCATGGTTCAGCAGAGTAGGGCACTGATGGTAGATATAGTACAGTCAAACATATGGATCAGTGGATGGAGTTCTCCCTGGGTGGGAGAAAGTGTTAAAATTGGCAACTAGGGCCAAACTCCATGGGGGTCATCTTATTTATGGTAGCTGATATTTTTCTTGATTCCATCTCATTGAGAGGCGTAGGATTGATCTAAAGATCATCCGATTTCGATAAGTATTCATGGAGTTACGAATTTATTTATGTTATAAGACAATTCATCAAGGTTGACCAGCAACCAAATAAACCTCACATGTGATCAACGTTTTAGTATAAAAGGAGATGACTTGAGAGTCATTTCTCACACACACTTCTATCTTGGTTTCTCTCTCCACTTGTTTTGGGTTTTAATGGAAGAGAAATCTAGGACTGGAAACCCTAGACATTGGAGGAAAAGAGGCTACCCTAGACGTAGATGGAAGGCAACCCTAGATGCAAACTAAAGGGTGCCCTAATGCATACCTAAAGGCTACCATAACGTTGGTCTAATCCAGCCATAAATGTTGATCTAATTCAACCCTAACGCAGTCAAGTTTATGTGCCAGAATGAGGATTTTTTGTAGGGGAAAATACAGTAATTAAGGGTTGTTCCAAGTGCATAATGTTGGGCATATTAGGCCGAGGAACAACTGTGTGGATAGCATAGTTATAGCCAAAATATAAGGGTTCAAAGGAACAATGTGGAGGTTGCCCTAGACAATGTAAAGGGGTCGAAGGGATATCATGACCTTAGTTGCAATATGAAGGAGCTAAATGGATAGCATGGCCTTAACGGTAGTCAAACAAGGCCTAAAGAAATAGCGTAGGTATGGAAGGTTATCCACTTGGAGAACTGGAATCTTTAGAAGGTTTCTTTGCTGATTTGTATAGAAGATAAAGGTTGTGGGGTGATGCCCTATCCAGTGATGCAGTGTAGTACTGCAGCGTGGTGAAACAACACATGGAAGCAAGGTTACATGGTGTTGCAAACTAGTGCAGCAAAGTAAGTATATAACTCAGCTACATGGTGTTGGCAAGATGCATGGACAACAGGCTACATAGTGTTGCAAAGTCACATAGGACAACAACAAGGTATACCAACTATGTTGGGACAATAGTACTAATAGGACAACAAGGTGACATAGTGTTCTTAACATGAATGGGACAGCAAGGACATAATGCTGCTAACATGCATGGGAGAACAAGGTGACATAGTGTTGCCAACATACATGGGACAATAAGGACATAGTGCTTCTAACATGCATGGGACAACAAGGTAACATAGTGCTACTAACATGCATGGGACAATAAGGACATAGTGCTACTAACATGCATGAGAAAACAAGGTGGCATGGTGTTGATAAGACACATGGACATCAGCTAAGTATGCTAAGAAATATGGGACAACTGCAAGGTATGGCAAGGCAAAGTGGGACAGCAGCTATGACATGGCAAAAGGCACATGGTAGATCTGCAAGAATGGTACAACAACAAGCATGAATAACATGGATAGCAGTTGCAAGCATGGTGTTGCAATCACATGAGACACACAGTATGACAACATGGTTCAACCATGGCACATGGGACATCAGTGTAGCATAATGTGCAAGAGTCATGAGGTCCAACATTGTAATGATGGGTGCAACACGGTGCAACACGGTGAGGCGCAACGTGATGACAAGATGTAGCACAATGAGAGGTGAAGGAGTCACCTTGGAGAATTATTTAAAGGAACATATCTTCAACTGATCTCATGTATCATCTTCCTAGAGATTATCTCTGCTATTATCTAGATAAGTCAAAGTGTCGACTTCTATTATAAATGTATTATCTCTCTCTCTCTGTGCTACACTATGGAAGAGCAAAAAAGAAGAATTGATCAAGGGTTTCCCCACATTGGGGTTTGTCCCTAGCTAGCACCACATCTTGTGTACTCTTGTCTTGGCTTGTCTTCTGTGATTTATGTTTATGTTTTATCTGCAATTTACTTTAATGTTGATGTGATTGCTAATCTAGAAAATATTTTGAGCTAAATGTGAAAATTGAAATAAATTTATCTAAGCATAGAAAATACCTAAAATTAACAAAAGGCCACCCACACAAAATATCACAACTTTGGAGACTCTTATGCACATGGATCCACTCACCCATGATGAATAAAGAGAGGCATATTCAAAATATGAGGACTTCAAGGAGGTGTATTAGTAGTTGTAGAGTTAGAGTAATGTGCCCGATGGTGATAACATGGTTGACTACCATCTCCATGATGGGTTATTCTACACGATGGATAATTTGTGTGTTCCTAAAGGTGAGCGATTGCAACTGATTAGAGAGGCTCACAACTTCAATTTTTAAGTGCACTTTGGTGTAGGGAAGACCGTGGATAACTTGCAGTGGTATGTGTATTAGGCCAAGATGCAAGAGCGGGTAGCTAGGTTCATAAGAGGATGCATTCTTTATTGTACTAGTAAACCTAGCAATAGGAAACAAGGTCTATATCATCCCTTGCATGTACATACTTGTTCTTGGAAAAGAATTTCCATGGATTTTGTGGGAGTTTTACCAACAATTAGGAAGGGAAATTAGTACCTGTTTGTTGTATTTTACAGGTTCAACAAAATGTGTATTTTGATTCCTTTAAAAATACCATCAGTGGGTAAGAAGCATCAAACTTGTTCTTTGGACAGGTTTGGATGCACTTTGGGACATCAAGGAGCATCAATTTACACATGGATACAAGATTTCTGAGTGCATTTTGCACTTCTTTATGGGAGAATATGGACACAAAGTTAAATACATCTACAAAATTCCATCCATAGAAAGATGGATAGACAAAAGTAGTCAAGAGGACTTTGATGCAGCTTCTGAGTGGATACAACTAGAAGCATCCAAAGACTTGGGATGAATATATGGTATATATACAACATAATTACAATAAAGCAGTCCAAAAATCTACAGAAAAGTCCCCATTTGAGACTTGTTTTAGATTTTTTCCACCTTCACCTTTGGATATTACATATGGGTAATAAGGAGGAGCAAGGAAGATCTTATGAGAGATGCTTTGAGGGTTGAAAAAATTATAGAGAAGAGTAGGAAGACCCATCTATAGGTACAAGAAATATTGTAGAAGTCATAGGAGAAGTATAAGCCCAGGCATGATCAACACAAAACAAAGAAGTTATTCAAGGTGGGAGACATAGTATGGTTATAGTTGAACAAGGAGAGGTTGCAAGGACCTGGTAAGAAAAGAAAGGTTATGAGGTATGGTCCCTTTCAGATACTGGAAAAGGTGGGTGATAATGCCTATTGACCGATTTTACCATAATATATGTGCATTTACTCAATTGTGAATGTAGATAATTTGGAACTCTTTGAGCCTTCAATGCTAGATTAGGAAGACAAATAAGTCCTACCTTCTGTAGAGGATTTGGGACCAAATGCTATGGAAGAGTTGGCAAAAGATACAATTTTGCATAATAGGTCCAAAACTTCAAGAGAAGGGCAACATGAAATTTGGAAGATTGGGTCAAAGGGACAACTTTCGGGAAAAGCTAAATGGTACACCAACAAGAAGGTGGAGGAAAAATTTCCTCACCTCATTTAATAGAAGCTTCGACAGACAAAAATCCGCCGAAATGGGGAGGTTTGATTTAGATTGGATCATTATATTACTTTTCATCCAACTTGATGCAGTCATAGTGGAAAAAGTGGAGGAATCCGCTCATGGGACCGTTTTTATGGCGGGACCCATTTTTCTAAAAAGAGGTTTGAAACCTTCTGAGAGTGATTTGAGGAATCAAATGATGTTTTTTTGGGTTAAAACATTTCTTCTCTAACACGACACTCTTTCGTGATATTCTACACACAAATATATTTCCAATGGACTAAGAAGCACATCAATCATAGTTTGTATGCAAAATTTATGCTACTCAAAAGTTGACCTTCCTATTTTTCACAATTATAGCTCTATAGGATGTCTCATCAGGCCCAATTACTCATGGAAAGGAGCTAGCCATGTGATTATGATGTAAAAGACTCTATGATATTTTATATTGTAACTGCAGTTAAGATTTTATGTAGTAAAAATTAACCACTAGTAGGCTATCCGGTTGTGTTATAACTAGGCCACTAGAGGAAGAGGCATTTTATTCTTTCAAGAGAATTGTATTCCATAGGTAAGGAAATATAGGTAGGAGAGATAGGAGGTAGAGAACATAGAGAGGTTCTGTGCACTGTAGAGGATTTGGAAGATGAACAAGTCCTACCTTCTGTAGAGGATTTGGGACCAAATGCTTTTTAAGAGTTGATAGAAGATACGTTTTGCATAATAGGTCCAAAACTTCAAGATAAGGGTAGCATGACTTTGGAAGATTGGGTCGAAGGGACAAATTCCAGGAAAAGCTAAATGTTACACGAGCTAGAAGGTGGAGGAAATATTTCCTCACCTCATTTAGTAGAAGCTTCTAGGGACAAAAATCCTTCCAAAATGGGGAGGTGTGATTTATATTAGATCATTATATTATTTTTCATCCAACTTGATGCAATCAGAGTGGAAAAAGTGGAGGAATCTAATCATGGGACCTTCTTTACGGGCGGGACCCATTTTTGTGAAAAGAGGTTTGAAACCTTTTGGGAGTGTTTTTAGGCATCAAATGATGTTTTTTGGGGGTAAATATTTTTTGCTATAACACGACACTCTATCGTGATATTCTACACAAAAATATATTTCCAATGGCATAAGAAGCGCATCATAGTTTGTATGCAAGAGTTATGCTACTCAAAAATTGACCTTCCTATTTTTCACACCTATAGCTCTAGAGGATGCCTCATCAATCCCAATTATTCATGGAAAATGGGCTAGCCATGTGATTATGATGTAAAAGACTCTATAATATTTTATATTGTAACTGTAGTCAAGATTTTATGTAGTAAAAATTAACCACTAGTAGGCTATTGGGTTATGTTATAGCTAGCCCACTAGAGGAAGAGGAATTTTATTCTTTTGAGAAAATTGTATTCCACAAGTAAGGAAAGATAGGTAGGAGAAATAAGAGGTAGAGAACATAGAGAGGATCTGTGCACTATAACAACCACATATATTACTTATTTATACCTGTAGCCATATTTCAACACAGAGAAAGAGAGTGAAGTGGCCTCACCTTCCAGCTTGGATTTCTACAGAAAGGGTTTCCCAAATAGAATATCCTGCATAATTTTCATTCACATGCATGCATTAATTACAGTTAAATCTTCATAACTTAAGTTTTAATAAAACTCTAATGGTGTAGAATTTTAGAATTTTAATATAATATTGTCATATCTGTTGTGATGAACTATATAATGGAATATCCACGGAATTTTACAGATCACACAGTCATTATTAATTCTTCAACTCCATTACTCCTGTATTGTCACTTTAAATATCAATTTTTAATTATGATAACTATAGGACTATAATGGCCTAGATTATGCATAACCACTACGAAATTTAAACAAGGTATATAATTTAGTCAAATAAGTCAATACTTATAATTATAATACACTACCATATGTTTCCATTTTAGGTAGGCTTACAAACATAAACATTCAATTATCTATATTGATAACATATTCATTCGATAATTAAGAATAACATGGATATTCCATGTTTTCGTACTAGAAGAAATATAGCTCTAACTCTTTACACACACACACACACACACACACACACACACATATATATTTTGTAAAACTTGACTATAATCTAATCGATTATTAAATCAACGAACAAATGCTACAGTAATATATTTTCTTTTCAATTGAATTCTATTCAACTAGAAATATGCAACATCTAAATCTTGATAACATTTTCTCTAAACTTCCATTGGTAACTAAAAGAGACAAGTTCTCTGATATATATCTTATGTATATATTAAACGTTCATGCTTCCCATGTTTATTAAATTACATTGGAAAATTTATCTTGTGTGCATGCAGATAGAAATTGTATACTAGATAACATTTTCATATAGGTGGACAGTAAATAATGCATGCAAAATTGAATTATGTACAAGTGATTATACTTGTACATCATCTCCTATATTATATCAATACATATCATTAAACTATGCGAAATCAACTATAACGTATCGACAAAATTTAGTCAAACTGTAATCACTGCTTAGGCAATATCTAGGAACGGAGTATGTTCCACCAAAGCATGAACTATTTCCAATGGTTCCCCCCAAGCTAAGATGTTCTTTCCTTCAAGAATCCACAACCTCTTTCATTCTCAAGGGGTTTATTTTATAGATTGTTGCTAGCAAATTTTTAGTAGGATCCAACTTTAAGATTTGCTCACCTTTTGCCTAAGTATTTTTTTTCTTTTAGTTTTCAAAAAATATTTTTTTTTTCTTTAAATAAATCCTTTATCTTTCACTGTGTTTTACTCCTCTTTTTCACGAGACTTAGATTTTTTCCCAAGCTAGGTGATTAACATAATCTTTCTTTCCCATTATGATAATATTTTTGATGATTTTCTCCGAGGGATTTGTAGGATGCTTTTAGGGAAGGTCAAACATGCAGAGTTCGACCATTAAGAACTTTTCATAAATTGGAAAGAATTTTTTTAATATTCTAATGCTCTTTTGTGAATATTTCTAAATAATTTATTTATTAACTCAATAATAAAAAAAATAATTACATCATCATATAGCTATGACTCTTCTTCTATAGGCATTAAACCAATAATAGTTTAAATTTCTAAAAATAGTTAATGCGTGAAAAACCATAACATAAGGGTGTTACACTCGTGCAAATGAAAGCTACCATTTTCATGTAGGGGAATGTTAAGTTAGTTGTCACATTCAAGTTCATGGGGTGGGATAGCCACACTCTCATCTCCTCTTTAGTGCAAAGAGAAGCGAAAGGGTGGCAGTCTTACTCCTTCAACTACCCCCCATCCGTTGGCTCTATTTTCCACACTTTGATTAAATAATTTTTTTATATTAATTTTATAATATAATAAATTACATGATTCATTTTATTCCATTTATCATATTAGTAATCATTCTCATTCATGTTCCATTCAATATAATAAAGATATGTAATTTGCATATTTAAATTGACTTTGAGAAGTGATATATATATAGATATATATTTTCTTAATTCTATCTTAACTCTAGATTTATTAAGTGTCAAGAGGGATCAAATATTTAAAAGTGTGAATGCTATTTAGAGAGAAATTTTTGAAGAAATGCTTATGCTTACAAGCATCTCATCCCTCTTGGACTATGATCAATATAGACTTAAAGTGGATATTGGCTAAAATATTTGTACAGTGTTTATATGATTTGAAGACTTGCACCTTAAATATTTTCATCACTCTTGAGGCATGATATATCATCTCCCTCATACTTAATTGTAGAAAATGCCTTTTAATGTAATACAAATTTTCTTCTAAAATCTCTCACCTTTATATTTAATAAAGAAGAAATAAGAATAGAATATATATATCTATATATAATATTCTAAAGTATATATGTATATAAAAAAAATTTAAGATTAACATTCAAATATTTTATTTATGATTAATATTAAAATATTTTTCTTTATATTTTTGCTAAATTTCACTTGTCAAACTCTGTGTAATGAAGAAAATAGAAAAAACTTCGTATTTTCCTCGTATTATAATTTAAAGAATGTCTTTATATCAATCATAAATCCTTTTATTTTCCTTTATGATATTTTATATCTAAAATTCTAAAACTAATTTTAAAAAATATATTTATAATTTTTTTAATTTTTTTTATAATTCCTTTCTTAATTATTTTATATATTTTGCTTAAAACATGTAAACATGTTTTTATTAATAATATGGTTTTAAATATCACGTGCCAACATTATAATTAATAAGGAAAAAATAATATGCTCTATATACTCACTTCTTTTATATATATATATGAATGATATTAAAATGTATATTTTGTTTATAATTAATAATAAAATAATTTATTTTTATTTTCCTAAAAGTTATATTTCCACTTAAAAAATATATTTTGATTTTATATTATAATTTAAAAAGTATTTTTATATCTGATATAAATTCTTTTATTTTCAATTATATTATTTTTATTTTCTTTATTTATATCTCTCAACAAAATTATATATATATATAAAACTAACATTTCTCCAATAAATTTTCAAGAAAAATACATTAACAAAATTGATTCTCCAAACATCTCTTAGCTACTGCCGTCTGCGATAGGGGCTGATGAATAGGGGTTGTTTCATAGGTTTGCGTATATTTTTCATGGTAGATCTCATGGTTTTTTTCCCTTTTGCTGTATTTTGAGGTACTTGGTTTTCATGATCATTGAACCAGAGTTGTTTTCATATGACATTTTATATAAAAAGTAACTTGAATTTTTTAAATTATTTATTAAGAGATTAGGTTAATAATGGTAAATAATTGAGATGGATTTTTAATTGAGATGGATTTTTTAAGGTATATTTTAAAGATTAGATAATTTCTTAATTTTATATTATATAGGTGGATTAATTAAATGTTTATGAAATTTTATATATCTATATATAAATGTGTTGAATTTAATGAGTGATGGTGATGGGGTGTATTGTTAACCTATTTTTGATATGAAAATTATTTATTTTAAATTTTAGTTATAAAATTTTAATTATATTAAAAACTAGAATTAAACCAATAATTCTCTCTTAAAGACATAAATAACTTAACAAACCAAAAAAATATCTCATGATAAATTTAATTTTGATAAAGTTAGTTTAACCTTCCAAACCAGTTTGGAAGAACGACGCCATTACTCCATGCGCGGGGCGGCCTTCGTTTCGCTTATTCCTGTATACCATGTGAGAATGCTCATAAAACAACAGTCCCTTCTCGAAAGGAAACGTCTCAAAGTTTACACATCCATTTTAATACTAAAATTACCACTAACACAAGTGACCTTTCCATGTCGAAAAGGTTGGAGATTAATCCATCGCCGCGTCGCAAAGTACGACCGTCTCTTGGAGCCCTGCAAACATAAGAAGGTGTAAAATAAGAAAACGTCACGCTAAGCAATAACGCAGGCTATCGGCTATCTCGCTTTCCATTGATTTGAAACTGCACTGTAGGCCCACGTTGTTGTGCAACGTCTACTTACTACCTTGCCCTTCTGTATTCCAAAACATTCCTGCTAGTTGTTTATGTGAATATGGTAGGCAAATTAAGATGGTGACTATCGTTAATGAGAAATAATGCAAATAATTTTCTATTAGGTAGGACAACTCCATGAAACTGTTCCCTCCCTTAGTGAAGGCATAAAAATACTTTAATAGCTTCTTCCATCGCTGAAAAGATGTGGCAGAGAAACCTGCATGAATACACTTCAAAGCTTGGTGACATTATTTTATTTTACTTCCTTTTAGTTAATTTCTTATGGATAAAAACCATTAAATTATATATATAATTGAAAATTTTCAACAATAGGATAAGAAGAAAATCCAAACAAAATTTCGTATTAAAAACAATTATTATGATAATAACCCCTATAATAAGTAATATAAATTAATATTTATTATTTTTTATACAAAATTGAAAGTTATGATATTAGTTAGTATTTGTCACGCCCCTACACCTGCGGTGATCTTCCAACTGCTTGTAGCGAGGTGCGACACCACCGAGCGCTTTCTTTTTAACAATACTAACACCCGTGGACTACGCATACTTCAACATGAACATACTTAGCTTATGTTTTTGCAACTGAATAAAGCATTATCCTTTATACTTTAGTGAAGACCATTCTCAATTATTAACCATGAACAATAAACCGAGAACGTCAACAATAAGCAAGTACAAAGGGAGGGGCAACTCCCAGAAAGTCTGCCCAACAATATATTATAATAGCTTCTTCAATATTACAACAAGTAATGCTTGGCAAGCTCCAAGCCAATACTTAGAATAATTTTACAATCAAGGCATAGAACAACCTTTTACAATCATGTGCACCCTTGCACAAAGAGGAGTGCTCACCCGAGCCACCTATCCTTCTTTATCAAGTCCTGCACACAATACCGAACCTTCACTTCTCAACCCGGATCAAAACTCCATTTCTGCACAAGGGGAGAACTACACATATCCCATGCGTATTCCCCTTTTACCCCTGTGCAGCTGTTTTACCCTTGTGCGTTGATTGGAAGTGTGAAGTTGCTTGTTGAAATGTACCGCAGGCCTCACCAATATATACGCACCAATGGACGTGCGTTCCATCTTGGCCGACCTCATAAATTATAACATGAGCGCCCCTCACCTTGGTTATCCACCGTCGGCTCGTGGGTATGCCAATCGCCTTTCATCCACCGCATATACATAACCTTCCGCACGCTCATTACCACGTGCGCCCAAGTGCGATGGCGACCAACACTTAGTTAATTTCGCGAGATGGAGGTGCGCACGCCCGGTTGGAACCGCAGGGCGTTACAATATTTCTCTCAACTATTTAAATTAAATACAATTGACTAATTAATTGATTTATTATATTAAAAGCAATATATTTAATTAAATAAAAAAAAGTATAGCATATAATTTTATATTTATTAAATAATAAAATAAAATTATATTTTCAATTTTTTATTTATTTACTTTGTTTAATAATTTTTTTAATAGTAAAATTAAACTTCCATTTTATTTTAGTTTAATTTTTCTTATATTTAAAATTTGGTATTTTATGTTTTTTTAATTAATTTAATTAAATATGAGTATAGATTCATTTTAATTATAGATCTAGCAAGAGCCAAGAGGTATTTTAATATGCTTAGGATTGCTAAAAAGGTTGGGAAATGTTGGAATTATGACTTTGTTAAATATATATATATTGATTAAATAAGCAGACATAATCCCGATTTGTTGATACAAAGAATTAGTTGTGGTTTAGGAAATGTTTGAAACTACCTTACGATCCATTCCATGACAGAAATCTTGAGAGACTGGCATATTAGGAGGCGTTTCTTTTTCTATGGGATGATTAAAAAATGTTTGGGAAAAATGCGTGGAGAGTGACCAACACAATTTCTGGATAGTGAATAATGCAATCTGAAATAGCGGTGCAAATAAAATCCAAGGGTCATGTATCTAATGAATCTTAATGGTAGCAATTTGTGGATGGTGTTTGTAACGACACCAAAATTATTTAAGTTGTGTCATGATTGACTGTAGCCACCAAGAGAGGCATTATGCTTCCTCACCATGCAAAAGTGAGGGAAAACTACACTCGAGAGATACGTATCTACATCTTTTGGTTGAAAAGAATAGGTATTTATGATGGTTTTTTTCGAAAAAGAATACGTTATTTTGTTCTTAGTTATGGTCAAAATAAAATATATGTTGTTCTTGCATGCAAGCATAGAAAAATTTAAGGCGATTTCTCTCTTTAAAGAATATTTGTTTTTATGCACATAAATAGTAGTTATTGTGTTAGTTTTTCCTGAAAATGAATATGAGTTTTTATGCACATACATAATAGCTATCATGTTAGTTTCTCCAAAAAACGAATGTGTTTTTATGGATAGAAATAATAGCTATCGTGTTACGTTTCCTGAAAAAAAGAATATATGTTTTTATGCACAAAAATAATAGTTATTGTGTTAGTTTTCTTGAAAGTGAATATGCGTTTATATGCACAAAGAGAATAGTTTTTGGACTAGTTTCTTTTGGAAAAATAATATATGTTTACATGCACAAAGATAATAGCTATATGGCTAGTTTCATTTCGAAAAATAATATGCATTTGCATGCACAAAGATAATAGCTATTGTACTAGTTTTCCTTTTAAAAAATTAATATGGGTAGTTGTAGTGATTTTCTTTTAGAAAATGTTATGAACTCAACTCACAAAAAGATAGAAAAGATAGATCAACACCATAGAATTTAGCCTCTTCGAGGGGGCAACCTCCTTTACACTACACAAATGAACAATTCTTGGATGATACAAATGAAAAAACCTCCTTTCTATATATAAGAGTCTAAGGGGTCACAATATAACCAAGCCGACCTAAAAATAATAATATAAAGGCACAAAAATAACAATAGTGGGATTCTATGGGGCACAATAATAACAATAAGGGATACAAAGACAATAGTAATGGGGGAATCACTAGTATTATAGGGACCTAACATGCCCATTTCCTTCAAAAAAGTGTTGTCCTCAACGCTTGAGTAGTTCTGGATGTTTCTATGTAAAATTCTCATCCTCCCATGTGGAATCTTCAATGGGTAAGTTCTTCCACTGGATGAGATACTCTGAAAGTGATCGATTTCGTAGCCATCAAGTTCTTGTTTCTTTGACTGCTTTAGGTTCCAATACCATTTTTCCTTCTGCATCAAGCTCTGGCAATATTGTTTGAACTGGAATCTTGTCACCTATAAACTTCTTTAAGCATGAAACATGGAAAACTGGGTGCACTCAGGAAGCTGCAGGAAGCTCCAATTTGTATGCCATAGTACATATCTTTTGCAACACCTTATATGGACCATGATACTTTGGTGATAATTTATTATCCTTCTTAGCTTTCTTGAGGGACATTTGTTTATATGGTTGTAGCCATAGGAATACCCAATCACCTACATAAAAGTTTCTTTTGCTGCGATGTTGATGTGCCTTCTGTTTCATTCTATTCTGTGCTAAGGTGAGTTTATCCCTTAAGAGTTGGAGAACATGTTGTTGATGCTCGATGTGATATTCCACTACTTGAACCTTAGAATTTTCCCTTAAATATGATGTGATGGATGCTGGATGATATCCATAAAGTGCCATAGATGGGGTCATTTTTGTTGTAGTATGGAAGGAAGTGTTATACCACCATTCAGCGAGAGGCAACCATTTGACCCGTTGTGTCTGTTTGTCAGATAAAAAGAAATGGAGATATCCTTCAAAACATTTGTTTACTATCTCATTTTTCCCATCAAATTGAGGATGATAAGATGAGCTATGAGCTAACTGAGTACCAAGACAAGAAAATAATTCTATCCAAAAATTTCCAGTGAAAATGGGATCTCTGTCGCTTGCAATAATCCTTGGGTTTCCATGTAGCTTTTGAATTTTTTCCATAAATGAAGTAGAAACTATACTTGCCTTAAATGGATGAGATAATGCACAAAAGTGTTCATACTTGGTAATTTTGTCAATTACCACCATGATAACACTCTTTCCTTTGGACTTCGGTAAACCTGTGAACAAAGCCATTGAAACCTCCTCCCAACATTGGTTTGGAATCGATAAAGGTTGTAATAGTCCTGGGGCATTAATTGTTTCAACTTTATTTTGTTGGCAAACCAAACATTCTGCCACAAACTTTTGAATATCCTATTTAAGGCCGTCCCAAAAAAATCCTTCTTAACACTATGGTAAGTTTTTACAAATCTTGAGTGCCCTCGTAAGTTAGAGGTGTGCAATTCCCTAAGAATATTCTATTTGAGTTGGAAATTATTACATAGGTATAACCGATCCTTGTACCATAACAAACCATTTTTCCAGCTAAATGTATCAGATGTACTCAGATCTTATTGTATCTTTTGAATGAGTGCCCACACTTCCTTATCATTCTTCCATTCATCCCTTGCTTCGTTTATCCAGTCTGGTTGGATAATAGAAATGGTGCAAAGAAATGCTTCCACATCCTCATCCTTTCTTGAGCATGCATCTGCCACAACATTTTGCTTCCCTTTTTTGTAGATGATTTCAAAGTCATAGCCCAACATCTTTATGACCCATTTTTGCTGCTCTTTTGAAGACAATCTTTGTTCTAAAAAGTATTTAAGACTATCATGATCTGTTTTTACCTTGAAGTGTCTTCCAATTAGGTAGGGTCACCATTTCTTAAGTGCATGTAGTATTGCGAACACTTCCTTCTCATAAATAGCTTTTTGTAAATACCTTCCTTTGATTGGATGACTTTCAAAAGCAATGAGTCTTTCTTCTTGCATTAAAACAACACCAATTCCATTTTCTGAGGCATCACATTCCACAATAAAGGTTTTTGTGAAGTCCGGTGTAGCTAAGATTGGTGCTTGGTACATTGCCTCTTTAAGATGTTCAAAGGCCTTCGTTGCTTCTAGAGTCCATGAAAATGCATCTTTCTTCAATAATGTTGTTAGAGGTGCTGCTATTCTCCCATAATTCTTAACAAACTTGTGATAATACTATGTCAACCTGAGAAATCCTCATATATTCTTTATGGATGTGGGGATTTTCTATTCCTTAATGGTTTTAATTTTTCGATGGTCTACCTTAACACCTTCATGAGATAAAATATGCCCCAGATATTCCACCTCTTGTATTCCAAAGAAACATTCAGAGATTTTTGCATATAATTGTTTCTCCTCCAATAGTTTGAGCACCATGTCAACATGTTGGACATGATCCTTCCAAGACTTCAGGAAGATTAGTATATCATCAAAAAATACTAACACAAATTTTCTAAGGAAGGGTTTGAAAATGGAATTCATCAAACCTTGAAATGTAGAAGGTGCATTAGTAAGGCCAAAAGGCATGACCAAAAATTCATAATGACCCTCATGAGTTCTAAATGTTGTTTTTCGAATGTCTTCCATCTTCATTCTGATTTGATGATATCCTGAACGAAGATCCAACTTGGTGAAGTAAATTAATCCACGCAATTCATCCAATAATTCATCAATGACTGGAATGGGGAATTTATCTTTAATAGTGAGCTTGTTGAGCTCCCTATAATCTGGACACATGTGCCAGGATCCATCCTTCTTGTGAGCCAATACTACTGGGGCAGAGAAAGAACTTTGACTAGGTTGAATTATACCAGCCTCTAGCATTTCTACAACCATACGTTCAATTTCACTCTTTTGGACATAGGGATATCTGTAAGGCATGATGTTTGGATGAACACTTCCTGGAATCAAATTGATAGCATGATCATGATCACAAATAGGTGGGAGGCCTTTGGGAGTCTCAAATACCTTCAAATGATTGTCGAAGACTTTTTGGAGATCTGGAGAAATGGATAATTTTGATGTGGGAACCTCTACTGAACATAATTGTGCAATTATGCCTCATTTTTCTTTCTTTAGAAGCTTTGTCATTCCATTAGAGACGATTATCTTTCTCGATTTCCCTATGATACCCCTTAATTCAACTTCCTTTTCTTTTGCAAAGAATTTCACGAAAAGTTCTTGAAAATTAAAAGTTATTGTACCCAAGGATTGTAGCCATTGGACTCCTAGCACAACATCAGCACCACCCATTGGAATGGAAATAATTGGGCTATTCAATACATATTCTCCCATGGATACCTTGATATTATGGCACTTTCATGAACAACTTTTGGTTCCTCCACTTGCAACCATCACTTGACACTCTAGTGCTGGATATAGGAAGCAATTCAATTCCTTGGCTATCTTACAATGAATAAAATTATGGGTACTTCCTGAATCAATCAACACTATCACCTTTTTCTTATTGATATTCCCTTCTATCTTAATAGTTTGAGGAGTGTTAATTCCAACCAAAGCATTACAAGATATGGTCAGATTCATTTCTTCTTTTTCTAGGGTTTTTTTTCTTGTGTATATCCTCGTCTTTCAACGTTTCTTGTTCATTTTCTTCCTCCTCTTCACAATCTATGTAAAATAATTTCTTCTCGGCACACTTATAGACCTTTAGTGTATTTGCTATCACAACTGTAACAAAGCCCTTTTGCTATTTTTTCTTCCAATTGTTGTGGTGTCAATCTTGTAATTTCTGGATGGCTAGGGGCAACAACACTTCCATCTTTATGATTGTAAGTGGTAGGCTTCCTTGTTGCCATAATTTTGCTTTCCAATTTTCTTGCCAACCTGAATGCCTTCTCCAATGAATCTGGTTCCCAAAGGCAAACCTCAGGTTGGATGTTATCTTTTAAATTCGCTATGAACACATCAATCCTATGCTCCTCTGGAGTATCTTTTACCCTTATATTCAATTTTTAGAAGTCCTCAATGTGCTCCATCATTGAACCCTTTTGTTTGAGATTTATCAATTGGCTAAAAAAAGTGTTTCTTTTTGTATCCTCATAATGTGTTATCATTTGATCCGTAAAAATATCCCAAGTGACAATTTGTTTACAAGAGGAAATCCATTGATACCATACAAACTGATTTGGTTCCAAATATAAAGTTGCAATGCGTACCTTTTGTGTGTTTTGCAGATTATGGAGATCAAAAAATTGCTCCATCTGTAGTATCCATGTTCTCATATCCTTGCCATCAAACTTCCTAATATCGATCTTTGGAACATGCTGGTTCTTCGATCCAATGTTAGAGTCTATGAAATCATGATTAACATTTATTTTGTTCTCATCATGTTTCCTTTACTACCCTTTCGCCATTAGTAATAATTTCTTGTAGAAACTTTGTCAAATCTATCTTCAAATCTATCTTTAAATCTATCTTCAAATCTTCCATGCCTGTCTTCAAATATGTCTTCAAATCGTCCATCTTAGCTTCCACGTCGTCCATTTTAGCTTCCACGCCTTTCTTCAAAGCTTCCATCTTATGTTATACGTCTTTCTTTAAACCATCCATATTATTTTCTGTTACTTCTTGTGCCAGTGATATTTGTTGCACTTGGACTCGTAATTTTAATATATCATGTTGCATTTCTTCCTCTTCTTCATGAGTTATGCTAGAGCTTTCAGGTTGCTTACTAGGTGTTTGCATTTTCTTTCTTTGGGGCATCAATTACCGATAATAATGCTTCACTATGCCCTTTGAATTACTTCAAGATAATTTTTCAAACCAAGCTTATGCAAAAATTTTAAAAAAACTACACACGTTTTTTCACTTTGTAGGAACTTGATATTGAATATGATGTATCTCTGTAATTTTGGATCTCCCGGGTCTGAAATTTATTCTTGCGGTAAACCTCTGAGGAATATTTCTAACCCCACAAGTCTGATCATGATTGGATTCTCCAATGAAGAGTTATGCCAAATCTCCCGCGATGGCCTGAGTATAGACTTGTTCAATAGAGCGAACTTGTATGACGTTCTGCGGGCCACTGTTTCAACCTTGGGTTCTGAAAATGGTACCCAAAAAACTACAGTCTGACCTCTTTTTGTAACTTCTTATGAAAATTCAATCTGATGCTCAGAGAGAAAGTTATGACGATTTTCCCAAGGTGACCTATTTGGAATGTAATTTAGGGGTCTGCAAAAACTCTATCTTCCTCAGATTATATCTTCGAGAATATAGCGATACAGGATCTGCAATTTGGAGCAGAGGTTCAGACCGATTTCTTCTCAAATTGGTTTTTTTTTAGCTTCTGAAACTTCGTAGAGAAAGCGTTATAGCGAACATGCCACGATGACTTATTTTAGATGAAATTTTGGAACTTGCAAAACCTTAACTTCCTCAGATCATATCTCTAAAAATATAGTGAGACAACATATGAAATTCAGACAGGAGGTTCAACAAGATTTCGACTCAAATGGGTTTTTTTTTTGCTTCTAAAAAAATGCCCAAAAAACGTTATAGAGAAAATTCCACGATGACTTGTTTGGAGCAGCAGAACTCTAGAATCTCAAGCTTTGATACCAAATGTTATGAAACCAGCTCACAAAAAGATAGGAAAGATAGATGAACGCCTTAGAATTCAAACTCTTTGAGGGGGAAACCTCCTTTACATTACACAAATGAACAATTCTTGGATGATAGAAATGAAAAAACATCCTTTCTATATATAGGAGTCTAAAGGATTACAATATAACCAAGTCGATCTAACAATAATAATATAAAGGAAAAATAATAACAATAGTGGGATTCTATGGGGCACAATAATAACAATAACCGATACAATGAAAATATTAATGGGGGAATCGCTAGTATTATAGGGGCCTAATAGAAATATTCCCCTCCTCTCTTCAAAAGAGATAATGATAATCATGGTGATTATTTTAAAATATTACCCTTCTCTTGTGGGTAGAGGTAAATTGTAACTATTTTCTTCCTTATGATGCATGTGAAGTATGGTTAAATGAGAATTACTTGGTGATATTTATGCATCTTATTTTAGGCATGTGATATTTATATGGTTAGACATGTTTCATAACCATATGAATGCATGAATAAATAGGAATCATTGTAAAGTTATGTGATTTTAATTAATACATGTGTGATGCAAATAAAGAAGCTTGCCTTAATACTCTTTGTACATTTTATTTATGCATGTGTCAAAAATGTACACTTGATGATGTGTGTAAAAGAAAAAGATAAAAGACATATTTTAATGTTATTATGCATGTGGAACATGAAAATATGTTTAAATCATAAGTAGTAATGATTTATTATTTGGATTTGACAAAAAATTTATATAATCATGATGTTAGAATTTCTAAGGATGGTAATTGCATGGAAGAAATGTGACTTATGCCACGGATTAATTAATAATGTCTAATCCATCCCTTATATAATAACCAAAAGAAGGATTATAGTTAACACTATGGAAGGAAACGAGGTGATTAAGCTTGACTATTGGTCAATGCGCTGTGAAGGACTGTCAAATGAAGGATAATAATTGTAGGAAACAACTATGCCACAAAGACACAATGTTCGAGGAATTGTAGGGTATTGCGTTTGAGAAACATGATACTATGATTAATGTAATGGCCTCGATTTAATTATGCTTGAATTAAAGATTATGTTCTTCTGTAGATTTTATTAATGACCAAGGGATGGACTCCCTTTATGGAATTGAGTGAGAGGTGAACACCCTCATAAAATTTTTAATAAACTAAATGTTTGTTGGTGTTTCCCTTTGGGGATTCTAGGGTATATTGGTGTTCACTTATGTGTTTGCCTATTTGATGATCCTGATGATGTGGTATTTTTCATAACATTGGAAAATCGTATCAATCTTGTGTTTTTAATTATGTTTGATTAATTGATTAATGCAAGGAAAAAAAAGTTAAGGGAGACAATAGTATTTTAACAGATGGAAATTGCGACTATTCCTTTACATAATCCACTGTGACATTTTTATTTTTACTTCATGTTATTATGGTGATTTTATCTAATGATAAGTTAAGGAGTATGGAATAATTCATTGGGAATATTACATGCTAGTAAATTTGGTAAAAAAAATTCTAATCCTATGTATTTTTGCACGAGGGCTACCGAGGCATGTTACAAGTGGTATCAGAGAAAATGTTGCAGCATTGACACCTCTTTGATTCTATAAGAATTAGGAGTAGATGTATGATGTTATTGGATATAAGATTGGTATGACACTAACTAAATTATATGGTAATGTATGCAAAATATTGCATTTAATATGAGATGCATGATGGAGTTAATGAATGCATTGAAGAATGATATTGTTAATGATTTCTTTGAAGGATGATTATGCTTGTGGCATTTGACACTTTATGCAATTAAAAGATAACTTGAAATTCTATTGCATTTAATTATAATGAAATCTTGGACAATCTTGAGGACTCATTAGTGATAGTGTGGATTAACTACCAACCTTTGCATTCATAATTTTATAATAATGTTCAATGGTATATTAGAAGAAAAATGATTAGATTGCAATGCATTACTTTAATGAAATAATGTAGAAAGGAAAGGATCATCTTTGAAGAGGACAATACAATGTCTAAAAAGGCATTAAAATAATTCCTTTGAATGTTGAGAATAAATAATGAGGCAAGTGGTAGGTCTTGACTATAGTGGTTAGTGGTCAATTTTGTCTTGTCATGGAATTATTTTGAATTGTGGTTGAGTTTATGATAATTGGTGGCATTGACTATTTATTATATTGCAATACCTTTCATGGATTAATATTGCATGACATTGCTGTTGGTAATTGCAATAATAGTAAATTTCATGTGATCTTCTGATAAACTATTAAAATTATCTTTGAAGTTATATTGCAATATGCATAATTCTATTTATGATTGAATATTATTAAAAGTTGTAACCAATGTGATAGCGGTAGTTCTTTTTCATGTTATTGGTCTAAGGATGACAATATGTTGTTGTATTTGGGTTTGATTGAATTTTTACCAATATTGTTATCGATGTTTACTTACTAATGATAAATGAGTTTTCTTTGTATGATTAAAGCTTTGCAAGAAACTATGATGATTGTGGAAATGGATATTTGTTTAAAAACTCACGACTGTAAGTTCTTGAATGTTAGAAAGAAATTACATCATGAAAGGAATAGTGTCTTTAAAAGGGATTTATTTAATATAAATACATTTTTTGTCAATAATAAGAATTGAAAGGAAAAGGGTGTGCCCTTCCAAAGGAATATGAATAAATAGTAACTAGTGCGATAAGGGAAACAAAGATTATCTGATATTTTAATGCATGATCTACAAACTTAATGAGCTAATTGTAAGCAAATGTCTTTAATTACATTGTTTGCTCAAACTCCGTGCATAACAATGTAATTCTACAAGTTAATGATTTAGTGATGGTGTTAGATGGTATGCATCATGCATCTAAAAATATGTTAATTTCATCCTTTAGAAATTCATCTAGTACATGTGAATATTGTGGTGACACTACATATTAAACATAATCAATTAAGTATCTTATGTTGTGGAAACTTGATGTCTTCATTGTCACCACTAAACAAAAAATTTGATGGCATTATGAATCTATTTTCATTAGTAATTATTTTAACAAAGAAAATACTGTGTGATTGACTTCAATTTATTAATGTTGCATAATGACTGTTGGGTAGACACATATGTGTAAAACGAAATGTCATTTTGCATGAATTAGAACTCTGGTGAATGTTAAGGATTAAGGTCCTATTCTCTTAACTTTTGTTTTGGAAAACATCTTCATGGAAACTTTGTTTTAAAGAGATATTCTAATATGCTATCATGCATGGAAAGATAAGTTAAATATCTATACGACTAGTACCAAACATTGATGCATGTGAAAATTAAAATTCATTTTGAGTATATTTAACAAGATGTTTTGTAAATAGCATGATTTTGTAAGGAGTATGGTTTTTTTGAAGTGCAATTGTGACTAATGTGACTATTATGGTTAAGCTAGTGTAGCCTAATGGAAGCATAGTGAAGTCACTAAGATTTCGGTAACATGGAATATAAGACTGAGTAAAAGGTAAAACATTGCAATGTGAACGGTAACTAGAAATGTGAAGGTATAATTTTTATTGTTATGAATATATATGTACAAAAATGATCTTTCTATTATAATATTATATATAAAAAAATCATATGGTTAACCATGTAAAATTACTGTAGCACCCCCTCATAGGTCTGCCCAAAGTAACCATGCCAATCAGGGTAAATATGAGAAGAGAGGTTACTATGATGGGATTCAACCTCCTATGTGGCCTTAAGGAAGTTGAATAGATGAAACATCACACACACTAATTCAACACCATTAGCACACCCCTCAGGAGAAAAGTCAGCCACTCAAACAAGATGTCCCTAAGTTCCACTGTTGTTTGAGAAACTTAGGGTAGAGTAACAAACCCTAGCAATAGCCTAGGTGAGTTATAACGCTTTTGCGCCTTCATCCAATAACGTTAGTCTTTAGGGTAACTCTTTGTGGGCCAGTAATCTCGAAATTGAGCCATTTTTCTAGCCCAGACTTCTCGACCTCTACCTAGAACTTGTTGGAACCTTTAGGAATCATTAAAAACATGATAAGAATGCCAATGAATCAAACTCAACCTTAGGATTAGGCTTGATCATGCCCAACCAAGATTGACATTCTTTCAAACACTTATCATCAATACAACCTATAGGTCCAGGATACAAGACAGAGCATAAATGATTGAAATAACTTATGAAACATAGCTAGAAGGATAACCTCCTTCTCCAATGAACTATTATATCATCAATGAGGTATTGCATCCATTCATTTAATAGTTACAAGTAAATACACAAAATAACCATGACATGAACCAATCATTTAACCATGTTTATAACTAGCATAAAATCATATAAATGGCATAGCTATGATAGCGATTAAATCAGTGTAAAATTAAGAGAAGATAGCTTTTAGTAATCATAGGTAAATTCGACTAGGTTCAAGACTTCCACATACCACCCAACCATAGACATGGTTGAACCAAATCTCGCTTTCAACCAGTCAGCCCTGTGGTATATTCCAAGCATGAATGTGGGATCTCATAAAATAAACAATACAAGAACAACCAAGAGAATCTATAGGTTAAACCACCTCCATCCTCATCAAACCGTGATCACACAAAAACTGGTGCTCCGATCAAAACCGAACTGAACTTGGAATGCCATCCAAAATCCTTCATTATCCTTGAGGAATATTTTGTCTCCTTTTCTCTTAGACTTTACAGAAATCCAAACTAAATCACTAGGCCCTAATCTGAGACCAGATTCTCATTCTTTACTGAAATCCAAACTCAGATCACGAGGCCCTAAACTAAGACTTCTCCCTTAGGCTTTACCATGTATCCCCACAAAACGGGTCAAGGGATTCCTAGGCCTTTGGGGGTGGAACTTGAGACCACCTCCACCCCAGATTCTGAAATCCATTGGGCAAACCAAAGCTCAAAACCCAAAATAAACATGCTAACACCATGGTATTCATAAAAAGGAAAGGCTAGGATGAAATCCACTATCATAACTCAACAAAATTATGTGTAGAGAACCATACACCAACATGCAAAGCCATGCATGTCCAAACGATGTAGGAAATCACACATGCAAAAGGTTACTTGCAAGTATTCATGTTGAAGCTGCTTTATCCTGCTTTCCTTCCTTTATCCTTT
The DNA here is from genome assembly GCA_031772625.1 of Pinus tabuliformis. Classification (NCBI taxonomy): domain Eukaryota; kingdom Viridiplantae; phylum Streptophyta; class Pinopsida; order Pinales; family Pinaceae; genus Pinus; species Pinus tabuliformis. The sequence continues at coordinate 1,335,903,026 of CM062817.1, forward strand.
GCTTTCCTTCCTTTCCCTTTGCTTGTTTTTCGTTTCCCTTGCTTGATTTACTTTCCTTGCTTCAAACTACAGTGCTCCAAGAAAAACTCTAAGGGATGAAGAGTGAGAGAGATAGAGCTCCAACAATCTGAATTTAAACAGCAATGCAAATAATTATAGATATAGCCATAAATACAAATATGAAATAGAAATAACAATTCATTTCATTAATATCAAATACTAAAATATGCTTATAAACAAAATGGAAATACTACTAGCTCGGGGAATGGTAGCTTATCTCTAAGAAGACATTTGGTGGCTACATGCCTGTCAGCTGTGTTACAATGAGGCTCAGTGGCCTATTTATTATTGAAAAACATGAGAAAACCCTAAACAACCAAAACCCTAACCCCAGGAGATGTAACACCAAGAGTTTGTGGGCCCCGTTGGTTGGACAACCAACTTCTCGAGGTCATAACTTGGTCATATTATCATTGTTTGGCACGTACGATACCTTGTTGGAAAGCTCTGTCTGAGTACTATAGGCTTCGCTGCAAGCGTGTGCCTATGGATCTAGCTTGAAGTGGACCTCAAAAAATGTTGTTTAGGGGATCAAACGGCTCTAAAATTTCAGGACCCGAAAAACTGCGAAAAATAGTAAATGATGAAATAAACAAATGAATCTTACTAGGGGTCTAGGTGGTATAGGTGGGTGGGCACCAATATCCAGCTAGATCATTTATCCTCCCTTAGGAAGCAATGGTCCCCATTGCGTGCAAAGCCTCCATGAGGTGAGGAAATTTCTATTGAATTTGGTCCCGGGTGAGCCACTTGCCTTGGTGCAGGAGTTGGACAACTTTGACAACCCGATATAGTTAGATCTATTGTTGGTGAGTGTTCTTGACCTATGAATCCATAATCTAATCAGTTGTAGCATGTTTCGTGTAGTTTTGGTTTAACTCCGTTGGTGTGAGATGTTCTGCAATATCTAATGTGTCCAACAATGGTGGGAAGTATGGTTGAAGGCAGTCCACATTGAGCACTGGATGTAGGCCATGGAATGGGGGAATGTGGAGCTAAAATGAATGATCTCCCATAGCCTTAGTAGTGGTGTAAGGACCATATCAGAGTGGTTGGAGCTTCTTATGGGATCTAGTAAGGTGTTCCTTCTACAAGTGAAACCAGAATTTCTCACCCACCTGAAACTTGTGTGCAACCTAATGTTGATCATATCCTTGCTTTTACTTGGCATTTTACTTCTCCAGGATGTCATGAACCTATTAGAGAATGTGTTGGATGAATTCAATAAATCTGGTCACTTTATCGGCCTCAGAAAATACATGTGTGAATTTTATCTGTATAGTCACATGAGGCATGGCAACATCAATCAGACACAATGGTTGAAATCCTAGAAAACCTTGAAAGGGACTGCACCCAGTCGAGTTATGGACAAGTCTATTATAACTGTGTTGCACATATGGAAGACTCTCATCCTAGGATTGAGGACGCTTAGAGTTTTACATGCAGAGTATGTGCACTATAATCCTATTGACGACCTCCGTCTGGCCATCAGTCTAGGGATGGAAGGCATTGGATTTGTTGTCCAATAGTGTCGAGAGACTTGACCAAAATGTGCTCAGGGACCCGCTATCCTAATCTGATATAATGGTCTGTAGGATCCCAAAATGTACCCATACACATTCAAAGAATATTTTGGTAGTGTCCTCTATTGTGATACTCTTCTTGCAAGACTCCATCATAACCATCTTAGAAAATATGTCCACGAACACAGATACACAATCATTACCATGCTTGGTAGAAGGGAGGTGAAACATAGAGTCCAAGGAGATGGATTCCCACGGATGGCTGGGAGTAGGCAAAGGAGTGTACAAGCCTTGCTTCTTGATGGTTAGCTTGACGATGGCACATGCAGTGTAGGATATGATATATTTCCCAACATCGAGTCAGAGTTTGGGTGGTAGTATAGCCACCTTTTTCTCCACACCAAAGTGTCCTCCAAATCGACTGTAGTGTGCCTTCCAAATAAACTTCTCACGCTTGCTTAAAGGAATAGAAAGGTGGTCCAACTAGCATAATAATACATCTTAGAGGTGGAAATCAGGAGCTTTCTTGCTAGCTACTACCATATGGTATGTAGCTGAACTCTGGATCATTTTTATATAGTTTTGGCCATTTAGAGGTATCATGACCATAAGAGTTGAGAAAAGTAATCAGTGCTACAACTGGGGGCCAGCTAAGGTAGTCTGCAACATGATTGGTGCTTCCCTTCTTGTATTTAATGTTCAAGTGGAATTGTTGGAGATATGTAGACCACTTTTGATGGTAGTCATTCTGCAATTTCCCCTATGTCTGTATAAACTGAAGAGGTCGGTGATCGATATGGATGACCATCTCCTTCCCCATACTATAGTACTTCCATTGCTGATAATCATGCATTATGGAATATATCTCTTTATCATAAGTGGGTACTTCTAAATTGTGTCATAAAGTGTCTCACTATGATAGGCCAATGGATACCCATCCTAGGTGAGGACTGCACCAATACCATAGTCTAAGGTGTTGGTCTCGATTTCAAATATTTGTTGTTAGTCTGGCAGTGTGAATACCAATGCAGAGATGAGGTGGTGCTTCAACCCAACAAACTCCTTCTATTGGACTCGGACCAGGAAAAATTTATTTCACCCCGCCCTTAGTGATCTGACTCAAAGGATAAGTGATATGGGAGAATCCCAAAATGAACCTCTGATAGAAATTTTCAAGGCCGAAAAACCTACGAAGCTCTATGAGAGTGGTCAGGGTTGTCCAATCCCAAATGAGTTGGTTCTTGGTTGGGTCCACATGCATGCCATGCTCATATAAGATATAACCCAAATATTGGACCTGTCTCATTCCAAAGGTGAATTTCTCCAAGTTGGCACACAATTTATGTTGTCAAAGGGTTTGAAGGACCTACCAAATGTGTTGTAAGTGTTCTTCTGAACTCTTGCTGAAGATGAGGATGTCGTCGACATAAACCACCACAAACGAGTTAGTGAAGGGCCTCAAGATGTCATCCATTAGCCTCATAAAAGTAGCAGGGGAATTTTTCAACCTAAAGGGCATAACAAACCATTCAAAAAGGCCTTCCTTGGATTTAAAGGTGGTCTTATGTAAATCTATGGACTCTATTGGAACTTGGTGATAACCAGACTTTAGATCGATCTTGCTAAAATACTTGACCCCATTGAGTTGGTCCATTAGGTCATCAATCTGTGGGATTGGATAACTATTCCTAATACTAATTTTGTTTAGTGCCCCATAATAAATCCAGAGTCTCCAAGTCCTATCCTTGCTCTATACAAGTTTAATCGGTCTGCCACAAGGCGAGGAACTTGGTCGGATGTACCCCTTTTGTAGCAAATCCTAGATTTTCCACTTGATCTTTTCATTTTCTAGAATGGAGCGGTGATATATTGGCTCGTTGGGTAGAGGTTCTCCAGGAGTCATATCGATGGAATGCTTGACTTGACAATACAATGGTACTCCTGTAGGTGAGGAGAAGATGTCCCTATATTCTTCTACGACCATATACACTAGCTTCTGCTTCTTGGAGGAAACCTTCATGGGGGCCATGGATGTCACTATGACGTTCCCCTTACTTTGAGAGCAAATAAAAAAGAAAACGAATTTCCCAATCTGGGAGATGACCTTACGGGATTTCTTAGCAAAGATCACATAGATGGCAGTAGGTGGGGCTACCTCTAGTATCCTATACAACTTACTACCCAAAGAAATAATAATAGAGCAAGGTCTAGACTCATATACCACATGTCACTTCCATAAAAATGGTTTTCCTAATTATACATCACAAACTTCAAGAGGAGAAACATCGTAGAGTAAATCATTCATGAAGGGCTTAATGATGTAGAGAAGGAAACACTACTGGCTAACGCGGTGGTCTCGTCCTTGGTGATGCCACATGATGGTGTGTGGTTGCGGATGTGTTGTAGTTAGTAGGCCCAGTCACTTCATGGCCTCTACTAAAATGAGGTTCTTTTGGCTCCTGTTGCCGATAATGAACTGCAGTGGAGAACCCTTCAGCCACATCTGTGAGTGGAATAGGATGACCAGCTCTTATGGATCTTTAGGGTCAATCTTATGGATCTTGGTCATAGCCATAGTGGCATCTGGCTCTGTGTTAGTAATATTATTCACTTTTTCATCCCCCTTGTTGGGCTCTGACTTATAGTTGGACCATCTGTCAGACTCAAAGGCCTTCAGCTTAGCCACTAGTGACTACCTGGCCCGATAGTCACTTGTGTTGTGAGTGGAGCTCTTATGGATCTCACACCACTTTCCCATGTCCTTCTTTGTCTTTGTGGAATTTTTCTTTGCTTGTAGCTTAGGGAGGTTATCCTACTTAGCCCGACCATGGCTTTGCCATTTTCTCTGTGTTTTTGGGGTTCCTTTCCCTTCCTTTGGATTCGCAGATCCGAAGTATCACTTTTTCTGTTTTATTTTTTTCCCAATCTTGACAGTGTATCAGTGTTTTCTATCGATTGATGAGATGTCCAGGAACTCCATCTCATCCTGGATGTACCTGTGTAGGCAACCATGGTACTTGAGTACCAAATGTTTCTCAGAATCCTTAATACCCAACATCATCTGAAATTTATGGAAAATGTTGGTAAACTCGACCATGTCTTGGTCCCTTCCTTGTCGTAATGTGATCCACTTTATGTATTTATCCTCATAGCTCCCAAAAAGGTAGTACTACTCCTTAATGGTGTCCTCGAACAAATACCAAGTGGTTATAGCCAAAAATAGTAATGGTGTACTTTCATCCTTCTGCTCACAGTAGGTTTCCCACCAGTCCTTGACGTGGGGGGCAACTTTGAGAAGAGAAAGAGTAATCTCTTCCCAGATTGAAAAATCATGAATGGAAAAATACCCTTCTAGCATATTTAACCATTTATCTATGATGTCTGCATCTATCCGACCCTAAAATATTGGAATGTCAAAGTTAACTTGTACCTTAAGGGTGTGGTGCTTCTAGGGTTGCTGCTAGAAGTAGATACGTCACCCCTGGGTAGCCATGAAAGGATCTGGGTAAAGTTGTTCATCATCGCGTTCCTTTGTCACTTGAGGGCTTCTTCGAGCAAGATTTTTATAGGATCTCCTACCCCCTCGTCTCTCTTTTCTTTCGCCATGGGAGGCCGTCAAGATTTGTGAGGCTGGTCTTATAAAGGTTCAATCAGTTCAAGAACTAACTCCTTATATCTTGACCTCGTTGAGGACATGCATATAAAAACAGAGAAAGTGCAGACTTCTCTAGTACCATTGATCTGAATTTAAATAAGAATGCAACAAATTATTGATATAACCATAAATACAATGATGCATAAGAAATAATACTTCATTTCATTAATATCAAATACTAAAATACTCTTACAAACAGAATGGAAATAAGACTAGCTTGGGTGATGGTAGCTTATCTCTGAGAAGACATGTGGCAGCTACATCTCTTTGAACTATGTTACAATGAGGCTCAAGGGTTTATTTAGTAATGGAAAGCATGATAAAACCCTAAACAACCAAAACCCTAACCCCAGGAGATGTAACTCTAAGAGTTTGTGGGCCTTGTTGCGATTAGTTGGGTATCCAACTTCTTCGGGTCATAACTTGGTCATATTATCTATTTTTGGCACATACGATACCTTTTTGGAAATTTCGTTTTGAGTAATACAGGTTTTTCCATCAACCTAGGGCTTGTAGAAAACCTCAAAAAAACGTCATTTAGAGGTAAAAACTGCTCCAGAAGTTCAGGACCCGAAAAAATGTTGAAATAAACAAATGAAACTGATTGGAGGTCTAGGTGGGATAGGTGGGTGGCCACCAATATCCACCTGGATCATCCAAATATGAACTGACAAAAGTTAAACTAAGAAAGCTTGAGCCCAAGAGCTTGCCAACTGATCCTTAGAAGCCTTTTTATCAATGAGGCCTCTATTTTCTTCATTGTCCATTATTTTCCTTTAATTTCATCCTCACATGCAACCTGTGACCTTTCACCTTCCTTTCCTCCTAATTTCCTTTATTTTCATAAATAAATGTGCCAAAAATGCCTTTTAATTCCTTTGCCTTATCCTTTGCCAATTTTCCTTAGACAGGAACACACATCTAGTGATGTCCACTAGGATATATTTTCCCAACCTTCAGCTTGGAATAGGTGTCCCTTACCGGTTGTCTTAATTTTTATTTATTACTTTTATTACATGAACTTTTCACAAGGGTTGTTACAGAACCATACCCCTTGGCGAACACCGTCCTCGATGCCAAACCACACCAAGACCTCAGTAAAAACCACTGAAAAGAAAACGTAGTGTCCATGGAGCTTTATTACTTAGCTTGTTGTAGTATTTACAATGAAATAACTGCTCAAAGAAAAACATCATGAAAACATGACCATATAACAACCATACTACATATTGGAGCTTTATAACACAACTCATTATAATATTTACAATAACCACATATACAAATGCACATATGCTAAACCAACAAATAAAAGGATACTATTCCATATCAATCAATAAGGTAATCCAAAGGCTCACACCTCCACCCTCAAAAGTAGTACCAGGATTCACCTCCTTCCCAGGAAGTCTACAATCCACTGCCACAGTCAAAGTTACATCCAATGTACAACACTATAACCTCGCACCACTTATCCTCTCAGTGAACAGTTACAAGCTCATTGTTCCATCGCACACTCCCAATGTGGCTTTGATTCCATCTTGTAATGCTAATGACCAAACCAGATATATCAGTGACCTTCCCTTCTCTTCTATAAAGTACCTCAGGAAATCTGGTCACCCCCTTCTATGTAGTCAGCCACCTTCCAAATTCCCTGACATCCCCTATCTTGGGCGATCCATTCGTTGGCAAGGCTTCATTGCATCCAAAGATGAAACTACCAAGGCATATACCTAGTGGAACATCATGTCGGTCATAGCATGCTCATGGCAACCAATGGACACTATTGGATACCAGTGTCCCATAATGGCCCCGATTTTGAAGTACTTTACCAGCATACTACTACATGTTCCAATTTATTTTTCTATTGATGCTAGTTCTTGTAGTCAATTTTGGCCACTCAACTGGAATCTCTGTGCTTCATGTACCAAGCACATAACTTCCATTACATTAAAAGAAATTGAAATAACCTGAAATCATACCTCATTGATAGTTCGTCAATAACGTACACTTGCAATCTTGTTCGCTTCCTGTCACAACAAGTGAAACTAGCTGTTTGATAAAACATCACTTATAAACATATCACATCTAGTTAGTTCAAAACATAAGCATCAAAATAATAAATCACATGTAATTATCATAAAGCAAAATCATATATCACATGTAATCATCAAGACTAGAATCATAAATCACATGCATACTAAAACTGAAATAAAATACTAATACTTGTCCTTTAATCAATTTTTAGCTTCCACCTTTGACCTTATTTTGTACACACATCGGATTGTTTGCCACAAGAGAAAAACACCCAATACCTTTTCCTGAACCATGTGTACATACACATGTCACGATACCACAACTACAAAATTCATATACATTGTACTACATGCCTTCAACACACATACAACTACACACGTCATACAAAACCATCTCATACATGCATCTACACTAGTGCCATATGTTTGACATGTACAAAATACCACATGTACACTCCAACCACCTGCACAACTTGTGCACAACATCACATGTAAATGACACCACCTACACAACATGTACACAACACCACATGTACACTACACCATCTGTGCAATGTGTACACAATACCATATGTACATAGCATCACATACACGACATGTGCATGACACAACATGTACATAACATCACATGCATAACATGTACATAGCACCACATGCACACAACACCACATGTAGAACATGTACATAACATTGCATGCTCACAACACCACTTTCACAATCATGCACACAACACCATATGTACATAGCACCATATGTACAACATGCATAGAACACCATATGTACATAGCACTGCATATCCAACATGTACATAGCATAATATGTATACAACACTACATATCCAACATGTGCACCGCATGATATGCACACAACATCGCATATCCATTATGTACATAACACCATCTATACCCAACACTGCATATGAAATATCCACCCAACACTGCATGCACATAACATCACATGCACAACAATAGTACCACATATCCAGAACCACATTGTCTCTACCAAGCAACCTTTGTTCCAGTGTCTTATCCATGCTTGTCCCAGCATGTCGCAGACCACACAACTTTCATTTCATTGTTGTATCCCTCAATATAACATGTCCATAACATATAAATAATATAATCACATAATATCAACTCATAACCACATGATACTAACCTCATATATTTGTCAGGACTACACTTCCCACTTGATTCCTCATGAACTAAGAACCTCTTCCTGCAATTCACATATGTAAGAAATCATTCCTCCACAAGGACGATTCCGGATGACCCTATCAACTAGTAAGATACATACATACATACACTCATACATACATACATACATACATACATACATACAAATATAATCATTAGCATAAAAAAATCATTATTCTGTCAGATAACGACATACATAAATAAATGTATACATATATAAACATCAACATAATCATGATCACAACATAATTAGCAGATAACATACGGTCTAGGTTAAGAGAACTCCCTTTATTCATGCACAACTTGAACAACATTGAGAATAGTAATTCCCAACATAGTCAAGGCATCTAACACCTCAGATCCATTTACTTTACCTTTTCTAGTTACGTTTCACATTCTTGTACTACCATTGTACATTTACCACAACGCACCCAACTAGTCCAATCGACAATCATGGTATTACCGCTCGCTACACTTACTCATGCACAAAGCCTGATCTGAGTCTTACATAACCTGTTGAGTACCATACATCTTTCTCTGACCTCCATTACTTTCATCTTTCCCAACTAATTCCCAAGGCTCAATACAATAAAAGCCAAGAACAAAAACAACAACAAAAAGACCATGAAACCCAAAAGCAATACAACACACAACCAAAGTGGCAAGGCCTTACACCATACATAAACAAAATCATAAATCAAGCCAAAAAATCACAAAAGACCAAAAGAACAAGGCTAACAATAGAAACCATCACTCAATCCCCATGGTTCCCAAGGAAAACTCAACCTACGCTTTCTTCAATATTTCATGGAAATTTCTTTGCCATGCAATCCCTTGCATCGTACTATCATAAAAACATAATTATTTGTGTATATATAACATAATACATTAGCTTCCTTATCTCATTATTCCAAGCACGTTGCTTGCAATTGAGCACATCGATGTCATCTCTCAAGGGACTCCAATACCCTTGACAGATCCACCTGTAACTAAAGACTAGATAGTACACCTTTCAGGTAATGTTCATGAATCTAGCACATATCTACATAATTTCAAACAAAACCAAGGTTAAGAAGACTTCCTATATGCAAAGCACTCATTCCTTTGGAATTAGGGTTTCCAAACATAGCCAAAGGAATTCTTGTCCAATTCCTTTCTTTTACCCTTTTAACCTTGTTGAAACTGAAGCTTACTATGTGTTGTCATGTCACCCAATTCTTAGTTTTTTAAAGACATCAACTATTACCTTGTCACACTAATACCAAACATGTTTCCTGCAACTTCTAACACATGTCAACCGCATGTTCAAAATATCAAAGCAATCATATCTATCAGTTTGAAATAAACCTTTGCCAAGACTAATAATCATGTCATAATCCATAGTCAACTCATAATCATTAGACATAATGCTACAATTGTCACCTACTACACTCAAGTACATATAACCTGCCTCAACTCATATGTGTTATTACAATCATCTTACAACAAGATCATTGAAACGCATACTCATATTATGAAATTCATCAAACATTCAACCAACTTGCAAACATACCATGTTAAATAAATCAATTAGACACCAAACACTCAAACACCAAATAGATGTCATAATCAAACAGGAAAGCACAAGTTAGATGATATAGGAAAGTGCATACCTTAATTTATCTCAGGGGAGGACATCTTATCTGCACAATCAATCTAGTTAGAATGATATAAATTCACAAGATATTAACTCAAACATAAATAAAATTATGATATCCAAAATATTCACTAGCTAACATGTTTACACCATAACTCATACACAATTATCATTCACATATATGAAAAATAAATCTAGATTAGCACATCACCATATCAAAAATATGTCGGCTCATACCTGAATATCGTAACCACAACCACCTGCATAGGCAAATCCAACTTGATATGATACATATAATGTCAAGATCTTAAATGAAATAAACCTAATCATCAAGTTACTAGCATAAACAACAATAAGTTGTATATCATGCTCATCAATAACATATAACCTAATCAGCAAGCTAACTATAATTTAACATACTCATCAACAATATATAACATAATTATCAAGTTATCTAACATAAACAACAAAAGCAATGCATACATCCACATGTTACTATCATTCATGACTATTTGACACATGTGCATATAACTACACCAATCAAATAGAATCTATCATGTATGCAACCATAACATCAAAATACATGTACATAAACCTAATGCATATAATAATCCTTAACTCACATACCTGCATGCCATGCATACTGATATGATACATGTAAGATGATATGTTCTTACCCGAAGGTCTAATGTTGCAACCTCATTATGGTGATCTACATCTCCTACTCTATGTCAACCAACACATTAGCATCATACAACCAATAACACCATGATAACCCAAATTTCATACCATGACTTCACAAGGCATGTTTGACCAGCTACTCATGCATAACTATAAACAAGACCATACATTCATAACAACTGCATATAGACATATATCACATGAGTACCAAACCATATACACATCATTATACCTAGAGTATAGTAATCAATCCATGACCATATCAACCACACAACCCATGACCTCATGCATGACAACAACCATTACTCCATTGTACACATTGCGCATGCAACCATCAACACACATAAGAAATGTTTAATCAACTACTCATACAAATGAATGCCTATAGTCGAGCATAACCGATCAATTCTTGTAACCAACCTACAAGGCTGATACATGTAATTAAACATACAAGAATGTTATCTAACATACAAGGATGTAATCAAGTTGCATATAGTGATGTAACTAGTCATATACTCCTGACTATCTATTCCATAAAATCAACATCAAGTTCCTCATGATAACCTTACTACCATCATGACCAATCATTATGTAATGGAACAAGCACATGGAATGCAAGTGTAATATACACATGTAACTGACATGCATGCATGATTAACACATTCACCCAAGGAGAGCACAACCACGCTTAAATACCAATATGTAACACCCACTCCCAGATCCACACAATGTAATCATGCCAACTAGGGTAAACATGATATGAGAATTTATTATGATGGGATTCAATCCCCTATGTGGCCTTCAGGAAGTGGAATCGATTTCACATCACACACAGTCATTCAGCACCATCAATAGACCCCATATGAGATAATTCAGCCACTCAAACAACCTATCCCTCAATTCCACTGTTGTTTGAGCAACTTACATCAGAATAATGCACCCTACCAACAACCCTAGTGAGTTATAACTCTTCTTAGCTTTCAGCCAACAACGCTAGTCTCTAGGGTGATGCTTTGTGAGCCAATAATCCTGAAAATTGAGCCATTTTTCTAGCCCGGACTTCCCAACCTCTGCCCAAGACTTGTTGGAACCTTTAGGAATCATTAAAAACATGACAACAATGCCAATGAATCAAACTCAACCTCAATATTAGCCTGAGCATTCCCAACCAAAACTGACATTCCTGTCAAACACTTGGAATCAATACAACCTACAGGTCTAGGATACAAGACAGAATAAGTGACTGAAATAACTTATGAAACATAATGAGAAGGATAATATCCTTCTCCAATGAACTATTATATCATCAATGAGGTCTTACATGCATTCGTTTAACAATTACAAGTAAATTGTAACACCCCACCCTTGTGTGTGAAACTATGGGAAACCTAAGCTGAGGAAAGCTAGGTATAATGTGTAATATGAAAAGCTAATACATTAATAAATTAATTAATAAATTAATCATTTCGAAAAATGAGACACCAAGTGATGAGATTCTCGCCAAATCCCATTGGGGAATGGGATAGGATAAATATTTCATTATAAATCTTCTAGATGTGATTCTAGATAATATGGATGGATTGGAGATAAATATCCATTGAAAAAAAGATAAAATATGTGTGGGAGATAAAGGCAAGCTTTTATGAGAAAAAGCCTCATGGGAGAGAGGTGAGCTTTTCTAAGAAAGGCCTAGGCAATTAGATGAACATCCACCTAAAAGTGGTATGCTGCTAATGGAAACTATATCGTGAAAGAGGGTATTAAATACCCATTGTATAGATCAACTCGAGGGAGTTGATCCATGGAAATAACCTCATCTCGAGGGGAATCAGAGATGATTCATGGTCAGGTGGTGGTGCTCCGTTTTCTAATTTTTGTTCCTTATTTCAACCTAGTTGAATTAATTTTGTGAGATGTTTTGTATGATGTTTTATCCCCTCTTTGTTTCAAATTTATTTAGCTTATGAAGGAATTTACATGAGTTTCCTCACTATGAGAATGATTGAAGGAATTGCATGTGATTGTTATGCATGAGTAGATTTACCTGTGTTCATGAAATTTATGGATTAATGTTATAGGGATGCATGTGACAATGATGGCACCTAAATATAATTCTATTTATGATAATAATATGTGGATCTTAGGTCGTATTGGTCCTAGCTTATCTTTTCCTAAGATAAAGAATAACCAAGCTTGAGCTGCTAATTAAACTTGTTAGATGTGGTTAAGGCTCAATTGGATAAATTGGGGTGCAGATTATTTATGATATGCATCCAATGCTTCCCCTTTGACTAATTACGCATAATCTCTAATATACCCATGCTAAAATTACCTACAACTGTGGCATGAGAGTTATTTAGTGGGTATGATGAATCATCTTGGTTTGAAGTGCTAGAACTTGGGGGTTCAGGGTATTTGATCTTTCTTCCTATTAGATGATTTTCTTCCATTAAGGCTCATTCAATTAATTTCTCATGTCAGTGTTAATTTTCACTGTGTCGATAGGATTTGGATAATGATAACTACAAGGTAATGACGTTAATGATTTAGTTAATCTTTTTAAGAAGTCACCAAAGTACTGGCATTTGGGATGCTGAACCGCATCATGCAAAGACCCATGACTTGTTTTTGTCTCCAAGTTGTAGTGTATATGCATGATAATGTGGAAAAGTTATTCTTCCTGTAGTTTATGCCTAAGGGTATGAATAGGGGTCCTTACTTTTAATACTCATTGTGCATGTAATGATGGAGTAATTTTGTTCAAGAAAACTGTGGAATTCCACTGCGACTTACACGAAGTTAAGGAATGGATCCTTGTAGCTAATTCTCAAGGTAGGCTTAGAAGGTATGTTACAAATGGTGTCGAAGCTTCAGGTTCAAACCTTTCGGCCTATGGGCCAATTTTTCGTTGTAAGTCATAAAACATTTGTAGGAATTAACACTCAAGTCTTACCCAAATTAAGGGGATGTTGAAACATTAACATATATATATTGCTATATATGTGAAATGCTGAAGGTTCATACTTTAGGGAAGAGTGAAAGCTTCAATATTGCTGGTCAAAGAATGTAACGAACAATATAAAGGGATAAATTAAGAACTAAAGAAGTTCGCCATTTCTGGACCAAACCTTCATCCTATCTAATTTACACAATGGCAGGAGTCAAGTCGTAAGTATAGGAAGGGTGAAGTTAAAAATGTGTCCATATGGACTACTTGTAATACATGTTCTCATGCTCATATAAAATTAATGCTAAAATTTGTTTGAATTGTTCGCATGCGAAACTTATATAAATAATAGGTTATATAAAAATTATTATGGGCATATCCATTAGTTATTTATAATGGGTCAACACATCAAGTGACATTTCATATTGGAACAATCGGCGCTAATGCAAAAATGTGAAGCAGATGCAAACAAAACTTCTAATTGTAATAGAATTAAAACACCAATAAATATCAAAGAATGTACACATCTATTGAATATAGTACTACACGTCAGACTCGAGTCTGTATAGTAAAAATGAGAAATCAATTAAAGGACATTGACTTCATGTTGACCTCGTCATAGTCAATCTAAGATTATACACCACAAAGGCATACTAAGGCGAATCTGCCTCTGAGATTATCCACTCTATTAATTTATGCAAAGTTCAATAGTTGTCAGTGGTTAGCACATTGCTTTGCATTGTGTCACTAGCAGGCATGGCACAACCCAATGATCCCATAGAACAAATTTGGAAGACCACGTTTCTGTTGATAACCCGTTTGCAAAAGATTTTCACCAAGCGGTTAGACGTATCGCTACTGAACTTGAATATGGTAGGTCTGTGAATCCATGAGTTTGAATGTGGTAAGACCCTCACAGAGTTGTTGTGATAGGGTGAAGTGCACATACAACCATTTAGGAGCTCATACACCTGTATGAGTTCAACCCAAGCCTTAACACACAGGAATCAGATGTTCCTAAGGCCATTGTAATGGATATGACGCAAATACAACTGTATGTTTAGATGAGGATGAAATGGGCTTCATCAAGGCTTCATGGCTCAAGCTTCGAGCAATGGTTGTTATCTTAGAAAATGAGAGAAGGTTATGTGAGGGTTAAGAGTTAAAATAAGTAGAAAGACATGTGATTGTCAAGTTATTTCTCCTCCCTTCTGTTTGGGCGCTTAATGTGATGGTCATTGTCCTTGGGTGAAATTGTTATTCCCCATTCAATGTTGAAGTACTATTTTGTTGTTCAAGTGTGATGGGACTTGCTTATGTTCAACCATAGTTATGGCATTAGATTACAAAATAAAAAATCACCTTCCGAATGGAATCACTAAAAAGTCACCTCCCCATTTGTCATTGAAGGTTATCCTTATCACACACATCCAATTAGTTATCCACTAGCTCCATAAAGAGATGCCAGATAGGGTTCGTACCATTACTCATATGGATTCGATATATATTCAACCTTATTTGCAGCTTTCGAAACCTACGTGAGAGCTCAACCTCATCCAATGATCCGGAGAGGTAGAAATTACTTCAATCCAAAAAGCTCACTTTCTGCTTACGAATATAGACATGTTATCCATAAATATGCTGGTAAAAGTAGTCAGAAAAGAAACTAAATATATTATTTATCTGAAATGGTAAGAGGCTCCATATAATATTTATCTACAATAATTGTCTAACCGCCATTAGTGTATAAGCCATACTGATGTGGAGGTGGTAGCTTTTATTCTGAATTTTTTTTAGGAGAAAAGTATGGCAAAGCTGCAAGATTTTCTAGTCATGCTGACAACTAAATTAAGGAAAGGTTGTGTTGAAATAAACATATTTATAGTAATAACTTTCTACTACTAGTTTCTTTAAAAGCATCACCGAACTGGAAAAGCACTAGATTACTGTTTGCACGAATATTTTCTTTCATTGCCCCAAACCGCTCCTGTTGAGAATTCACAAATCCTCCATCTCTGGAAATGAAATTTAGGGGGATAAGGTTTATCCTGACCTCCACATGACAATGAAATCCTTTCTATAACTTTCCTATACATGGGAGGCTACACCGAGATTGGGATCGACAGATCCTGCTAAGCTCTTCCAAGAAGAGTGCAGAAGCACTCGCGTTGTCTTGATGTTGAAATATCTTCATTTTGGTGGGTCTTTAATGGTTGGCAGGTTTTGTACATGATGGGGTTGGGTGCGAATCATTATCTGCATGGACTATGTTATGATTATATTATCTTTGCATTAAATTTACACATATAGATATTAATTTCTATAAAGTTTGTTGGAGGGTTGCATGTAAAAATACCGTAGTATGGCACAACGAATCTTGTTGAATGGATTGAATCGAAGATTGTATCAAAAACTTATTACAGATTAAAAATTATGCGCTGGCAGAATTACTCCGAGGAGAAAGAATTGGAACTTCTTTCTATTTGGGAATAGAAGTCATCTCTATTTTGCATGGGAAATCGCTCTTTGAACCCAGTAGTGTGGTCAAAATATGAGTTCCGTAAGTTGAAGGTATTAAACATTATTTAATAACATCCATATTAAAAGGGATTTGCATTGTGGATTTTTTTCTTTTTGGTCTATCATTATGGGTAATACAATGGATCGACAAAGGAATTTGGTTAAAAGCATGAACAGGTCTGGGTAGTCACAAGATTTGATCCATTGCTTAGTAATGATAGAAGTGTGGCCTCTATTGAAAAATGATAGCTTCCCGTAAAGGTATGATGCTTATCTAAATATTCACCACTGATTGAATGAACTCGTTGTTTCTCAGGTTAAATTTCCCACAACCCCTCTTATACAAATATTCTTCGTGAAAATCTCTTTGAAGCTAGATAAAGTAAAGATGGTCGAATGAATATGGGTTTTGTGTTTTCCCATAAAATTCTTCTAATATAGCTTTCAATGTGTAATGTGATGAAATTTGAAGGTTTCATTAAGTGAAATCATTTAGGTCAAATTTTCAGTATGCCAACAACTAGTTCCTTGAGGATGCAGAATTAAACGTCTGGATATCTATGATATTGTATTAGAAGAAAATTTTAAAACTAAAATTTAAACTAAATTTTTTGGGGAAAGATGATTTACATTATCATAAAAGGTGGAAAGCACTAGAGAAGATGGTTGTTAACCCACCAGTTACCATGTAGTTAGTAATTTTACGAAACATCAGTCTACTTGGTTAATGAGACTATTGATTAGAGACTACCCAAACTTGAGAACTATGTGAAATATCTATGAATAAAAAATGTTGATAAATACAAGAACTCGCTACTCTACAATTTTTCATATGCAGTTAATGCAATTATAGCTAATTGATTCGAGTTCGTGAGGTATACCGGGTATACGTCTTGTAATGGGTCAATTTCAATTACAAATAGACATCATAGTGTGATGGTTAGGATGAATAGTTCTCTTACTATGATTGACCCTTCCTTGCATAAATTGCTATGATTTGGCTGAGACTTGTGTTCATGAGATGGGTGTTTACGAAGAACTAATATATAGATATAGAATTGCTGATGTGTTATGTTGCTAATCATGGTGTACTTCTATAAGTATTGAATGTTATTATTGGTATTGATTCAAGAGTGATGTTGAATCGAGACATTGATGAGTCTCACATGTAATGATATGGTCATCATGTTATTTTAATGAAAACAAATTATGAATGGTACAGTTTCTATGAAAGGAAATGCCTAAATAAAATCCCACATCATACCTGAAAGGATGATTGTATAAAAGAGGAAATGTTAAACTCTAGTAAGGTAACTCACAAATAGAAATAGGCAAAATATCAACTGGTTCATAAGTAAAAATCCAAAGGGAAATTATATACCTCATCAGAGGTTGGGGGTTAAATAAGTGGGTTCAACCTTAGAATAAGTTCCAAGGTATTATGCAATGGTAAATGTTCCCATTGAATAGTGTTAAGATTGTAAAGGACATGTTATAGTATAAGACTATGTAATTGTTCAAATTGTCTTTCAATTTAATCCTTTGATTAATGCATCTATATACAATGAATTTTCGAATTTGATTTGTTCTTCAGTTGGAGGAAAGTGTTATTAAGGGGAACCTAACTTTAGCAGGTTATTATATACCATGACATATGCATCTTTCATTGGATATGCATAGTTGGACCTATAAGTCTCCTTGAGTACAACAATATATAAACCATGGTAATTAATAAGAAGTACAAAATGTATGCTATGGACTGAACTAAGGCCAAAGTATGAAGAGCAGGCACACACGTATTAGAAACTATTGTAGCGGGAAGACTTCATCCATGACAAATTGTATGACCTTCGATGGAATTAGGTATCTTGAAATTGTCTTTCAAGTTAATATTTTTATGCATATGCCATCGAGGATACAATTTACCATGGTCATGGTTTACCAAGGGATGAAGCATTTTCATAAGAAAATGTTCTAAGTATACATTGTTGAGGAAACAAAATCCTATCAGGACATTATGCATAGTAAGAAAACTTGCATATGTTCGAACTGAGGGATTCCAATTGAGTAAAGTATACTTGCAAATTGGACATGATGGTTTCTGATGCATTAAAACAATGCAGAGTACCTTGATGAATAATAAAAATGGTACTCTAGATTCGGAACATGATATTCCAAATTAATAACCACAATCATGATAAACCTAGAAAGCTTTTTCGCATTAATACAACTTATGATGATCTAAGGATCATATGCTACATATGCATAACCAACCAACTATACAAAAATATAAATACTAGAGATGGTATAGACAATTGGGTTAAATGATATCAAAAATTCTATTCAATTAGATTGATATCATAACAATTGAAATGCATATTTTGTATCAAGCAATATTGGGAGGTTCTCTTGACAAACTGCATTCATAATGTGTCTAGTTTGAATAGGATGACATAAGAAATGTTGTATAAACCATGCAGGAATTCATGTTAATGAAATTGAGAAATGATTTCTTTATTTTAAGCATGATCTAATGTTAAAAGGAGGTGTTAAAATGTAAATATGTTGAGATCGTAATCTCGTATACATAATACATACAAACTTAAAGGGTGTAGAGTTGAAAGCATTGAAACTTTCATTATAACTCATGAACCGGAAATGAGATTATAGCTACACTAAATTATGCATGGCCAACAAGATATTGAGGTAAAACACATGACATAAATTGAATATTTGTTAAGAAATAACCAAATTTGTTCTTCGGTAAAGACAAGCTAAGAAGGTAATTAGACTTCAAATATCTATGATAGACTAAGTATCATAGTTAATAGTATTCTTTATGATTAAGTGGAAGGTATATTCCGTTGTTGATTAAACCTTCTACATGTGACAAATTTAACCCGAAAACTAAAAGTTATGGGTATGATGAAGTTGTAGTATGCATAATTACTTTTATGATACTATTATGTTCATATTGTTGCAACAACATGATTCAGGAAAATGAATTGTGCTTAAATATTTTGACATAAAACTTTCATTGATTGTAGAAATGGAACAAGTCCATGAAATTCCTTATAAATGAGCACAACTTGTTCTACTTACTAAATGTAGATGAAGGAATTTTTGGCATAATACTAACATGGTTAGAAAACATGTGGATGAAGTATGTTTCATGCAAGTGATACGATGGACATTCATATGATGTACCAGTGGTACAAACGCTACTATGTACAAGTGATAAATATGGTACCAATATGAATGCATGTGTTGCATGATAGTATATGACATATGTAGTGGTGTATGGGTAATACACACTACGTGCAGGTATGCATGAAGACACTAGGTGGTTTTTTGACATGGAAACCGACCAAGAGTGTGCACAGAAGGAGAAACCTAAGAAGTAGTTCAAGGATAAGTAACAACAGTTATCTTTAATTTGTACACATATGATTATGATTTTGATGAGAACCTATGATTATGATGGTTGTGTGTGAGCTAACTTGTTATGATATTTGGTACATATTGATTTGGAAAGTGTACTAGTTGGCTTGTGTATGCAGAGGAGCTGCAAGAAGCAAGTGTTTGGCAAGAACACAAAGGCTTGCAAGAATACAAGGGAAAAGCATGCATTTCATCAATTAAAATAAGTGATGGGAAATAGAAGCTATAGCTGTCTTAGTAGTATTGTGTATCAAATTATGATATTAATTTTGGTAAAGATTGTTGAATTTATACATCTACAATTCTCATCAAATTGATTGAAATCAATGATACAGGTAGCGAGTTAAGGAGATGTGCCCCTTGTAACATATATATCTATATATCTATCTATCTATCTATATATATATAGATATAGATATCGTAATAATTTCATGAAATGGAAGGGCCATGGATTCAGAAGACAAGTACCTGTGAATGAGGAAATGATATTCTAATATGCAGTAGTACACTGAGGACAATGTAAAATTTAAGGGGGGAAGTATGTAACACCCCTCCCTTGTGTGTCAAACTATGGGAAACCTAAGCTAAGGAAAGATAGGTATCATGTGTAATATGAAAATAAAATACATTATTAAATAAATTAATAAATTAATCAATTGGAAAAATGAGACACGAAGAGATGAGATTCTTTCCAAATCCCATTAGGGAATGGGATAGGATAAATCTTTCCTGATAAAGATTCTAGATGTGATTCTACATAAGTTGGATGGATTGGAGATAAATATCCATTGAGAAAAACATAAAAGTTGTTCGGGAGAGTAAGGAAATATTTTATGAGGAAAAGCCTTTCGGGAGAGAAAGGCGAGCTTTTCCGAGAAAGGCCTAGCCAATTGGATGAACATCCACCTAAAAGTGGGACGTTGCTAATGAAAATATATCATGAAAGAGGGTATTAAATACCCATTTAATAGATCAATTGGAGATAGTTGATCCATGTCAAGAACCTCGGCTTGGGTGGAATCAAAGGTGATTCATGGTTGGGTGATGGTGCTCTATTTTCCAGGTGTTGTTCCTTATTTAAATCTAGTTAGATTCATTATGTGGGACATTCTGTATGATGTTTTCTTTCCTCTCTATTTCAAATTTATTTATCTTATGAAGGAATTTACATGAGTTTCCTCGTTATGAGAATGATTGAAGGAATTTCATGTGACTGTTATACATGAGTGGATTTTCCCGTGTTCATGGAATTTATGAGATAATGTTATATGGATGCATGTGACAATGATGGCACATATATATAACTCTATTTATTGTAATAATATGTGGATCTTACGTCATATTGGTGCTAGCTTGTCTTTTACTAGGATAATGAATAATCAGGCTTAAGTTGCTAAGTAAACTTGTTAGTTATGGTTAAGGCTCAATTGGGTAAATGGGGGCGCATATTATTTATGTTATGTATCCAATGCTTCTCCTTTGATTAATTACGCATAATCTCTAAGATACCCATGCTAACATTACCTGCAACCGTGGCATGAGATTCATTGACTATGTATGATGAATCATCTTGGTTTGAAGTGGTAGAACTTTGGGGTTCAGGGTATTTGATCTTTGCATTCTGCACCCTCAGATCATTTGCTTCCATTAAGCCTCATTTAGTTAATTTCTCATGTCAGCGTTACTTTTAACTATGTCTGTGCGATTTAGATAATGATAATTGTAGGGTAATTATGTTAATGATTTAGTTAATGTTTTTAAGAAGTCACCAAAGTACTACCATTTGGGATGCTAAACCTCATCATGCAAAGACCCATGACTTGTTTCTGTCTCCAAGTTGTAGTGTATATGCATGATAATGTGGAAAAGTTATTCTTGCTACAGTTTATGCCTAAGGGTATGAATAGGGGTCCTTATTTTTAATACTCATTCTGCATGTGATGATGGAGTAATTATGTTTGATAAAATTGTTGAATTCAACTACAACTTAACCAAAGTTAAGAAATGGCACCTAGTAGCTAATTCTCAGGGTACGGTCAGGAGGTAGGTTACATAAATACATAAAATAACCATGACATGAACCTATCATTTAACCATTCTTATAACCAGCATAAAACTATATAAATATTAGAGATATAAAAACCATTGATTCAGTGCAAAACTAAGAGAACTTATCTTTTATTAATCATAGGTAAATTTGAATAGGTTCAGGACTTCCACGTAACACCCGACCATAGACATGGCTGAACCAAATATCTCTTCCAGCCATTCAGCCCATGCCATATTCGAAGCATGAATGTGGGATCTCATAGAACAACCAATACAAGAAAAACCAAAGGAATTCATAGGTTAAACCATCTCCACCCTCATCAAACTGTGATCAGACCAAAATCGGTGCTCCGATCACAACCAAACCGAAGTTGGAATGCCATCCAAAATCCATCACTATCCTTGAGGAATTTTCCATATCCTTGTCTCTCGGGATTTACCACAATCCAAATAGTATTAGTAGGCCCTAAACTCAGACTAGTCTCTCAGGCTCTACCGCAATCTAAACCTGGATCACTAGGCCCTAAACTGAGACTTCTCCCTCAAGCTTTACCGTTTATCCCACCAAAACTGGTCAAGGGATTCCTAGGCCTTTGGTAATGGAACTTGAGACCACCTCTACCACATATTCCAACACCATGGAATCTATAAGAAGGTAATGCTAGGCTAAAGTCCACTATCATAACCTGACAAAATCATGCCAGCAACAACAAGAGAACCATACACCAACATGCAAAGTCATGCATGTCCAAACTAGCTAGGAAATCGCACATGTGAAATGTTACCTACAAGTATTCCTGCTAAATCTGCTTGATCCTACTTTCCTTCCTTTATCCTTTGTTTTCCTTCCTTTCCCTTTACTTGCTTTTTCTTTCCCTTTCTTTTTCTTCCTTTCCTTGCTTCAAACTAGAGTGCTCCAACAAAAACTAAGTGACCAAGAGTGGGAGAGAGAGAGAGAATAATGAGAGAGCTCCAAACATGAAGTAAAAAAAGTTACACTAGACAAGATTAAGCCCAAGAGCTTTCCAAATAATCCTCAGAAGCCTTTTTATCAATGAGGCATCTATTTTATTCATTTTCCTCCTCGCAGGCAACCTGTGACCTTTCACCTTCCTTTTCTCCTAATTTACTTTATTTTCATAAATAAATGTCCCAAATATGCCTTTTTTTCCATTTAATTCCTTTGCCTTAGCCTTTCCCAATTTTACTTAGCCAAGAACACACGTCTATTGATGCCCACTAGGATATATTTGCCCAACATTCAGCGTGGAATACGTGTCCCTTACCTGTGGTTTTATTTTTCCTTTATTACTTTTATTACATGAACTTTTCACCAGGGCTATTACAATTATGGTGGGAAAATGTACTAAAGATAATTACACATCCCAAACAATTCTTGGACAATTAGGAAAGGCCAAAGAGGGGATATGGGTAGATATAATTTCCTTCTCGAATTTCCTCTCCCTAGGGATAGATTATCTCAGTAAGGGAAAACGGGATGTCTAAGAAGGCGATAGGGGAAAATTATAAAGAAACCTTGTTTTTTTTGGATCCTGGATGGACGAGGCTCAAAAGAGTTAGGTATTGATATTTAAGTTGATTAGAAAAATAGTTTTTTAGAGGAAGGCATGACACTTTCAAGAGGAATCCTTTGCTGGACCAAGTGTGGTCACTATCCGGAAATTGTCTTAGATGTGAAATAGGCTCGGGAGGAGATCAGGCTAGTGGAATCTAGTTCTAATTGGAGCATTATTTTTCCCACTATTTTTTTGATGGAAAAACAAGTTTGACTAACTAGATAACTAATGTGTTAGAATTAGTTTGAGATGGTAGGAATAATATGTGATTATTGGAAAATGTTCCAACGAAATTATAAATGATAGTGGAAATCGAATTGTGACTTTGATTTTATCGTTGAAATGTAGATTGAAAAATAATGTTAGGACACAGTGGTAAATTTGTTTTAAAATGACTTTTATGATTTTCTAAGATAACATGTAGCTGAAAAGCCAAAAAGACTGAAAAGTAATATTTCTTATGAGAAGGTAAATATACATTTTGTTCATAAATTAAAAGTGTTTTACTTTTCTATTTTTTTTTGGAATATTAGAGGAGCCTAGCACTTGGGGAGGAATTTATGGAAGTATAGCTAGAGGGCGACCTCTATTATATGTCAGGCTTGTGGATGTATTTAGCAAGTGGCTAAGACAATATGCAGTTTATGCAGTTGTAACTACTTATTTATGTGATTAGAGAATTGTATGCTCTATGAGTACTTAGAGAGGCACTAAGATAAATGATTGATAGTTAAAAATGTTGTGAATATTAATTGATTGAAAATGTTGTGATTATGATTGAAGAGTTAGTAACTGAATTGTTGTTCATGCACCTTGGGGTGCTTCTGAGGTTGGTTGATAAACCATAGAAGGTGCTTTTTGTTGGGCTGCTAAAATAGTCATAGATTGTTTTCCATAATTGATAAACCACCTATAACTAAAATATTGTGTGAAATGGCCATGGTTTCCAAGCATATTGGTAGGTAAGAACTTGTTGTCAGGAAGAAATTGTTTTTGTTTTTACAATAGTTGAAGAGTTGGAAGTAAAAATTGAACATTTTTGTAGCTATAAATAGTTATGATTATTAATAAAACATTATTATCTTTACTTATTAGTATTTATTGAACATAGAATACTTTATTTTGAAGGGGAAGGACCCTCTTTTTGGTTGTTATTGTTAAACATTACCATGACTAGAGATGTATGTGATGATTGAAAGATGATTTTAAAAATAGATTGCGAAGATAAAAGAAAATTGAACGAAAATATAGTTCTAGTGGGAGATAAATATTGGACTAACAAGTAATGCCGATGAAAAGACGAAGGGATGAACACTAAGGATGGTTTTATATTGAAGGGGGGTAGAATGTAATATCCTTATATCACTAAAAGAGTCCATAAATGTTAGGATCATGACTTTGTTAAACTATATATATATATATATATATATATATATATATATATATATATATATATATATATATATATATATATATATATATATATATATATATAGATAGATAGATATACTTGGACATGCTCCTGCTCTATTGATGTTAAGAATTATTAAGTGTTTAGGAACGATTTGAAACTACCTTACATCCATTACATCACAAAAATCTTCAGGGAGCGGCATACAAAGAGGTTATTTTCTTCTATGAGATGATTAAAAAATGTTTGGGAAAAAATGCATGGAGAGTGACCAATGTGGTTTCTGGATAGTGATCAATGTGATTTGAAATGGCAGTACAAATAAAATCCAAGGATCATGCATGTAGTTAATTTTAATGGTAGTAATTTTTTGATGGTTTATGTAACGACAATTTTTTTTTTTAATCTATCTCATGATTGAGTATAGCCACCAATAGAGGTGTCTTATACCCTTACCATGCAAAAGTGAGGCCAAAATACACCAAAGAGATAAGTAACTACATATTTTTAGTTAAAAATAATATGTATTTCGCGTTGCTTTCTTTGAAAAATAACATGTTGTTTTGTGCTTATTTATGGTGAAAATAAAACATATGTTATCTTTTCATGCAAACATGGAAAAATTTATGGTGGTTTTTCTTTAAAAATAATATGTCATTTTATGCACAAATATAATAGATATTGTGTTAGTTTTTCCTTAAAAAATGTGTTTTTATGAATAGAAATAATCACTATTGCGTTAATTTTTCCTAAAAAGAGAATATGTATTTTTATACATAGAAATAATAATTATTATTTTTGTTTTTCTTGAACAAGAATATGTGTTTTTATGCAAAAATAAATAAAAATAAATAAAAATAAAAATAAAAAAATAAAAAAAAAAACCTATTTTGTTAGTATTCTTGAAAGGAATATGTGTCTTTATGCATATAAATAATAGTTATTGTGTTAGTTTTCTTGAAAAACAATATGTGTTTATATCCACAAAGATAATAGTTACTGCATTTGTTCTCTTGAAAAATAATATGTGGTTTTATGCATAGAAATAATAGCTATTGTGATATCATTTCTTAAAACATAATATATGCACAAAAATAAGAGTTATTATGTTAGTTTTCCTTAAAAAGAATATGTGTCTTTATACACATAAATAGTTATTGTGTTATTTTTCTTGAAAACAAATATGTATTTATATGCACAAAGATAATACATATTGTGCTAGTTTCTTTTGGAAAAATAATATATGTCTACAGGCACAAACATAATAGTTGTTGAGATAGTTTCAATTGGAAAAAGAATATGTATTTGCATGCACAATGGTAATAACTCTTGTACTAGTTTTCTTTTTAAAATAATATGGATAGTTGTTGTGGTTTTCTTTTGGAAAAGAAGGTAGTCTTGTGCGAAGAGATAGTAATAATCATGGTGATTCTTTTAAAATATTACCATTTTCTTGTGGGTAGAGGTAAAATGCAACTACTCCCTTTCTTATGATGCATTTGAAGTATGGGTATTTGAGCATGCCTTGGTAATATTTATTAATTTTACTTCAGGAAAGTGGGAATTGGATGGTTAGACATGTCTCATAAACATACACATGGAGGGATAAATAGTTTGTGAAGTTATATGTTTTTAATTAATGTATGTGTGGTGTCAATAAAGATGCCTACCTCGATACCTTTTATAAATTTTATTTATGCATGCCTCGAAAAATAATTATGAACTTGAGGATGCATGTAAAACAAAAAGATAAAAGACATTTTAATGTTATTACGCATGTGGGACATGAAAATATGTTTGAGGCATAACTAGTAAAGATTTATTATTTGGGTTTGATAAATGTTCTATATAATCATGATATTAGAATAGTTGGCAACATTAGTTGCAAAGAAGAAATTCAACTTATTCAAAAGATTAATTAATAGTGTCTAAGTCATACCTTATACAACAACCGAAGGATGGATTATAATTGACAATATGGTAGATATTGGGGTCATTATTCTTGACTATTGGTCCACGCAGAGTGAAGGATTGTTGAATGTAGGATAATTCACTACTAGACTAGGCCACAAAGGCATAATGCTCAAAACATTGTGGGGTAAAGTGTTTGTTAAACATTATATCATGATTAATGTAGTTTTATCTAGTTAATTATGTTTGAATTAAAGATTATGTTCTTTTGTAAATGTTAACAATTGAAGAGGGATGGAATCCCTTGTTTCCATTGAGTGAGGGGTGAACATCGTCACAAAATGATTAATAAAATAAATATTTGATGATTTTACCCTTCGGAGTTTCTAGGGTATGTTGGTGTTTGCTTATGTGCTTACCTATTTGAGGATATGGATGATGTGGTATTTTGCATAACGTTGGAAAATAATATCAATTTTTTTTTAGATAAGCTTAATTAATTGATTGAAGCAAGGCAGACAAAGTTATGGCAGGCAAAAATATGTTAACAAATGGAAATAATTACTATTCCTTTACACAATACACTATGTCGTTTCTATGGTTACTTCACATTATTATGGTGATTTTATCTAATGATCAATTAAGGAGTATGGAATAAGTTATTGGAAATAATACATGGTAGTAAATATGGTAAAAAAATTCTAATCTTGTGCATGCAATAGGGTTACTAAGAAATGTTATAAGGATCAAATCTCTTGAGGGGAAACCCTTGCTATAGTACAAAACTTGAAAAAAATACACCTCCAAGGATTGCATCCCTCTAGGTACTTGATAGAAGATGGTTAACATGAATCTCTCTCTTCCTACACACACACACACACACACATATAATTTTCTAGTTTTTAAGTTGTAATTTTGAATGCATAAATGGATTCAACCACTTAAAAATATCTTGAATACATGCAATAAAATAGTTTAAACATACAATTCTAAAAAATATTTACTCCAATGAAAATTAACCCTTAATAAAATGGTAAAATGGTAAAATTAACGATAAGAATTAAAAATTTAAATTACTTTATATATCATAGAGGCATTTTATTATTACTATTACTATTATTATTTTTATAAACCATATATAATATGTGAATTGTTGACATTGAAATAATTTAGTTAACATGAGAATTGAGATATCTTATTTATGAAGCAGATTGAATTTTTTAATTAATATTAATATTTTTTCACTATCACATATTAAATTTATATTAAGAATTGAACTAATTACACATCTCCCTCTTATTATTTTTATAAGGAAGGAATTGAATCTTTTTACTTTCAATTTGTTGTTCTCTTTTCACATTGAAATATTTTATTTTGATTCATATATATACTTTTATGTTTATCTTCTTATTTTCCAAGTTGATATTAAAATATGTGAGCTAACATGGATATTAAAATGGTTTTTTACGTATAAATATGAAAATATAAATAATAACAACTTTATTTATTTTTTGTTTTAATTACTTTAAAAAAATTAAAAGTTGATATAAACTTATCTTATTTCATATGGGCATTTAAATATTTTATTTATAGTTGAGAGTAAGAGTGAAATATTTTTACCATTTCTCCTTCATATTGAGTTGCACTATCAACAACCGAAAGTAAGCATAGTTAGAGTGAGACTACATTTTGTAATAATTTTTAAGTAAAACCTTTTTTATTTTCACTATAGACCACTTTTTTTTAATATTTCTATTTTTAAAGGCCACGAGTCAACTCCAAGTTGAGAACTGATAAGTGTGGTTAATATATGTCGATAGTTGTATATAGATCACATGTACAACTATATCAATAAATTTGGTTGATATACGTCCATTGGCATAAATGGTATGAATTTAATATTAATACTAATATTGATATTAGTAAATATATTATTATTATTATTATTATTATTATTATTATTATTATTATTATTAATTATTATTATTTTTATATTATAATTATGATAATAATTATAATAGTTAAAATAATAATTATTATATTATAATAATATAATAATACTATAAGCCCCAAGGGTTAGCTCAACTGGTCAAATCAGTGCCTCACCATACGGGAGGTCATAGGGTCAATTCTACCTGAAAGCCCTTGGGGTCAGGTCAGTACATACGTCAAGGGGATGTGATCCCCCTTCGGGGTCTATCTACCTAGAATTACTGTGGACGTAGTGGCTACAAAATGACCAAGGGTACCCGTCAACCACCGGGAAAAAAATAATATAATAATATTATCATAAACCCAAGGGATTATTGATATACAAACCCAAGGGATTAATAATATTATAAAACAAAGGGATTAATATTATAAACATGAGGGTTCACTCATAATATGAACGCAAGGGATTATTGATATTATAAACCCAAGGAATTAATAAACTCAAGGTATTAATAATAAAATAATCCCAAGGGATCAATAAAACAAGGAATTGTAAACACTAGAATAAATATTATGAACCCTAAGATTAATATATCAAATAGATGATTAATGTTATAAACCCTAATATGTTATTATACATATTAGGGATCAGTGTTATAAACCAGGGGATTAATAATATCAACACATTAATAATAAAAATTCAAGGGGTTAACAAATCATAAGAATTATTGATATAATAAATCCAAGGGATTAATATTATAAAACATAGGATTAATACTATAAACCTTGTTATTATACACCTTGATATTAATATTATAAGCAATGGATTAATAAATTTAAAGGATTATTAATATTATAAACCTAAGAGTTTAATATTATAAATCCAAGGGATTTTAAACATTGCGATAATAATTATTATATTTATTAATATTATAAACCATAATATTAAACCCTAATATTATAAATTTTAAACCCAATATCAAACATTAATATTATAATCCCAAAATTAAAAATTCTAATACTATAAACTTACTACTAAACCGTACTTTTATAATGTAACAATGCGACATTAAAAAAATTTATAAATCCAAGGAATTATAAACCCTAGGATTAATACCAATCTAGATCCATATTGAATATGGATCTACCAAGCGTCAAGAGGGATCAAATCACTTTTCACTATAAAAGAGGCTTCCATCTCAAAAGATTTGATCCCTCTCAGCACTTAGTAGATCCGAAATTAAGATGCATCTGGGCTGGTTTAATTTCCCCCTTTAAATATATTATATTCCACATGAATACCATGGGTCAATACCATGAAGTTATTTTTATTTTAACATTATCTTTTTATTAATTTCATTTTATTTCGATCAAATAGAAATGTTTTCACGTAGAGTTTCTAGTTTATTTTATTTTCACAAAGTCACAAAATGAATAGATTTATTTAAAAGAAAGATACATTATACTAAAAGAATATTACGTTATTTTAAAAAATAAAAATATTACATTTTAAAATATTATATTCAAAATCTAGAGTCCAAAAACTGTCGAGGATAAATTGACTATTTTACTGTAATCTTATTTTAATTATTAATTCTATTTTAATTTCTATTATTTCTATTTTTCTTTAATTAATTTTAGTGAGCCAAAATGTTAAATAAGATAAGACAAGACTTGACAATACCTTTCAACATCGCTACTATATTGGGTTGGAATTTGCCTATGACTGCAATTACAAACCCAAGGGATTGTAACACTTAGGACTAATATTCTAAACCTTAAGATTATAAACCCTAATATTAATATTATAATCGAAGGTATTAATATGAAACCCTAGGAATATAAACCTTAATATTAATATTATAAACCTTAATATTATAAATTATAAACCTAATATTAAAAAACCAGAATTTTATAAACCTAACATTAAACTCCAATTTTGTAATGTAACATTGTGAAATTTAAATGTAATGTAACATTGCGATAATGATTGTTAAATTGATTGTCATATTGAGACAATGCTTGTCACAATGTGACATTTGATAGATTTTTGAATTATTCCAATGTCAAACTATTAAACCCTAATACAAAAAATAACACTGTAAAACCCATTATAATAAAACCTAAGATTAATATTATAGGCACAAGGGATTAGTAGAATGAAAGGATTAATATTATAAACCCAAAAAATTAATATAAAAATATAATATATTAATATTATAAACCCAAGGAATTAATAAACCCAAGGGATTAATAAACCCATGCATTTATTTATATTATAAACTTGAGGGATTATTAATATTATAAACCCATGGGGTTAACATTATAAATGATCATGATTAATAAACCAAAGGAATAGTTATTGTAAAATGAAGGGATTAATATTATAAATGTAAGGATCCCCGATCGGGGTGCATACGAGACCCTCCACTCAATCAATGTGTTTAATGGGAGGTGCCTAAAGACCAACTCACCACCCTCCACATGTGGGGCATGGCTAGGAGGGTCGCTTTGGACATGTGGGGCATCGCTAGCAGGAGACGAAATCAATCTTGGTGTGAGGCATTGGGAGAGTGCATGAAGAGGTCGAAAACTTTGATTTTGAAAGGAGATTATAGCTATGGAGAAAGGAAGGACCACGTGCGAGCTCAATGAGGCATAGAATTAGTGAATTGGTATGTTGTTTACTCCCTTTCCCTTTTTGCCATGCTAAAAGTCTACTCAAATTATGATTTGGGTTGGCCAGGTGTAACTCTGTGGAGTTTTGAGAGTCCAAGTCTCGTAATGTTTGTGCATGCGTCGAGTTGGGGGCACTATATTTCGAATTGGCATGGAGGTGTCACTATTTCAATGCAGCTCGTCATATGGATAATCAGTCGAGGGATTTTCTTAGCATGGTATAAGAAAGGCAAAGGGTTGCAAGAAGAGGGCATGGTGGGTTTGTAGGGTTGGCCAATGGAATGCATGCAACCCACTAGGCATTTTTCCAAATGGCCTTGCAGAACTACTCATGCTAATGGCTATGGGTGAATTCCTCTTAACATAAATCTTGTCCTGCTTGCGAAAACTGTAGCCTTGGCTACACATCCGAGTGGGGATGACCTGACAAGGAACTAGAAAAATGTACCAAAGCCTGTGAATGATTGGTGCTAGAAGCCTAACAGGAAATGGGATGAGGGGGAGCAGGGTAACTAGGTGCATGGGGATTTTGTTGTGGTTGTAATTTCCTGCCACCCTAGGGAGGGCAATCCTTTGAGTCACACACACGAGAGGCGGACTATATGGAGCTAGGTTTCTAGAAATCCTAATTTTGATTACGAGTTGGAACCCCTTTTTGCTTATGGAAAATATGTTAAACTCTATTTTGAACCTCAGAAGGTTGGAAAGAATTTTTTTCTACTTTTACGGGTGCAAGTTGGTCTTTGTATAGGTCAGCAAGTTGGCAATAGTTCTACTTACTTGGAAGGTTGAGGGCTCATGTCACCCACATTTCGAAGGAAGTTGAAAAAAATGGTGCATCCGGTGGGCCAAACTCATAGACCAACCCCACATGGCCATGACTGAAAAAATTAAGGGCTGACAAGAGAAAGGGTAATCTAGCAACCTAGGGGGCAAGCCGAGAGGCTGTAAGTCGTATTTGAGTATCATCAATGAAGGAGCAGATGCCTAACATGAGGGCATCGATGAAGAAATTCAAAAGTTTGATAGAGGAGTGGGAGGAAAATCTGAACTGTCAGGTAGGATCCATGGATATTGAAGTGAACAACTGGAGGGTCTTAGTGCCTTACCCAAGGCATACTTGAGCCTGAGTGACCCAATTCAAACACACGTTGTTCCTTTACTAGTAAATGAAAGAAATTTTCGGCAACGCCCTGGACCAAATTGCTTCGAATATGGTTGCCACAATGCAGACATTCTCGTATTACAAAATGGATTTCTAGAAGCTATTGTTTCAAATGCAGAAGCACGATGGTCGCCTCCAGCGCATTGAAAAACATTTTCCTTGCATTCTAGCATCGACAAAACTCTCAAGGTCTACTTCAAAAGAACCGAATCTAGTTGAATCTACCTCAACTGAGGAATCAGAACAGTGAAGTTGATGTCTCTCTTTTTTGTAGATTTTGATGTGAATAACTTTTACTTTTACTTGTAATTATAGTTATGCTAGTAGGAAAGTAGAAGTAGGATATACATGAACATACAATGATATATGGCTTGGGTAGAAAGACTCAAAATGTATCGTTTCTAGATGGCATACCATGTCGTTAGGTGGCCAACACACTTGGTTTTCCACCAGGAAAGTTGAGGCCACCTAACAAATTTCAGAACCGGTTGTAACTTGCTCATAAAATCAATAGAAAAATGAGGTACTGCAAAGCTTTACAAAAAAAAATATATTATAAATGTAGTGGATTAATAAATCCAAGAGATTATTAATATTATAAACCCAAGGGATTAATATTAAACCTTATGAATCTAAACCCTAATATTAACATTAGAATCCCAAGGTAATATAAAGTTAAGAATTAATATTATAATATCAAGGGATTATAAACCTTAGGATTAATATTAAATCCTAAGATTAATATTATAAATCTGAATATTAATAGATCAAACCTAAAATTAATATTATAA
The DNA here is from genome assembly GCA_031772625.1 of Pinus tabuliformis. NCBI lineage: Eukaryota > Viridiplantae > Streptophyta > Pinopsida > Pinales > Pinaceae > Pinus > Pinus tabuliformis. Next base: position 1,335,936,230 of record CM062817.1, read on the forward strand.
ATAATAATACTATAAACCTTAATATATTATTCTACATATTAGGGATTAATATGATAAACCCTATCATTATAAACCTTAATATCGTAAACCCTAATATTAATATTATAAACCCAACAAATTAATATTACGAACCCAAGGGATTAATATTAAACCCTAGGATCAATACTATAAAATGTAAAATTAATATTAAACCATAAGATTAATATTATAAACTTAGGGGATTATAAACATTGCAACAATGGTTATCACATTGATTAATATTATAAACACTATGATTAATACTATAAAGCTTGAGATTAATATTACTAACTCTAATACTAAACCATAATATTATAAATTATAAGTCCAATATTAAACTGTAATATTAAAAATCCAATATTAAAAATCCCTAATTCTATAATCTTAATACTAAACCCTAGTTTTGTAATGTAACAACACAACATTGAATAAATTGCAATGTAATGTAGCATTGCCACAACAATTGTGAGATTGGTTTTTGTATTGAGACAATGTTAGTCACAATGAGACATTTGATAAAATTTTGTACCATTGGAATGTCAAAGTATTAAACCCTAATATAAAACCCTAACGTTATAAAACCCAATATAATAAACCTTAAGATTAATGTTATATACCATAATATTAATCCTAACTATTATAAATTATAATCCCAAGATTAATCCCTAATATTATAAACTCAATATAAAAACTTGAATATTATAAACCCTAATATTAAACCCTAATTTTGGAATGTCACATTGCAACTTTGAAAAAATTGCAATATAATGGAACATTGAGACAATGTGTGTCGTAAAGAAACATTGAATATATTTTTGTACCATTTGAATGTCCTAATAATATACGCTAATATAATACCCTAACATTATAAACGCACTATAATAAACCATAAGATTATAAATCTTAAGTTTAATATATTAAACCGTAATATTAGTAGTATAATCCCAAGGGATTATAAACCATAGGATTAACATTAAACCCTGAGATTACTATTATAAACCCTAATTAAAAATATAAAACATATGATTAATATTATAAATCCTAATATGTCATTATACATATTAGGGATTAATATAAATCCAAGGGATTAATAAACACAAGGATTAATAGTAATATAAACTCAGGGGGTTTCCTTTTGTAAGCTTGGTAGGACTCTCTGATTTTTTATGTTACATGCCCATTATTCACCCCACTACAGGGGAGGGTAGCACAAGATTCGAACCCAAGATCTCCAGTTCGGTGAGGCTTCATTCCACGGCCATCGCCACTTGAGCTACCCCAAACGGACATAAACTCAAGGGATTATTGATATTATACACTCAAGTGATTAATATTATAAACCATATTATTATAATCCTTAATACTATAAACCCTAATGTTAATATTATAAATCCAAGTGATGATAAACATTGCAACAATGATTGTAGTATTGATTAATAGTATAAACCCTAATATTGTAAACTATAATATTATAAATCATAAACCAAATATGAAACCTAAATATTATAAAGCCCATATTAAAAATCCCTAATACTATAAACCTAACATTAAACCTCAATTTTGTAATGTAACAATGTGACGTTGAATAAATTGCAATGTAATGTAACATTATGACAATGATTGCGAGATTTATTGTTGTATTAATACAATGTTTTCCACAATGTAATGTTGGATAGATTTTTGTACCATTCTAACATAGCAATATGAAACCCTAATATAAAACTATAACATTATAAAACCCAACATAATCAACTGTAATAATAATATTATTAACCATAATATTAACCCTCACTACTATAAATTATAAAGTCAATATTAAACCCAATATTAAAAACCCTTATATTGTAAACTATAATACTAAACCTCAATTCCGTAATATCACAATACGACATTGAATAAATTGCAATGTAATGTAACATTGCGACAATGATTGTCAGAGTTGTTGTCACATTGAGACAATGTTTGTCGCAATGCAACGTCAGATAGATTTTTGTGCCATTCCAATGTCACAATATTGAACCTTAATACAAAACCCTAACATTATAAAACCTAATATTATTATTATAAAACCTAATAAGAATTTGTTTGACTATATTCACTAATGTTGCTGACTATATTTGACTATTATTTTTAATCAATAATAATGGTTGGATATTATGTTTGGTCAAAGATGAGTAGTGTTGACAGTTAAGCATAGTCAACCATAAGGTTTACCAAGTTTGATCATGATAAACTATTTAAACAATGATTATCAAAGTTCACTTTGCTTGGCTAGGTTATCTAATTTGGTTGACTATGCTTGAGTATCCATATTAATCAATAATAATGATAGACACCTCTCTTTGGTCAAAGTTATGTGTTGACTAATTTTTTGACCATGGTTGATTATGGTTTTCCATGTTCACCCTTTTTAAACATCACTCACTATGTTTTAACTATGAATAACTATGCTTAATAATTATTTGACTATGGTTTACGATGATTGTCTATACTTTTCCATGCAAAACATGTTTAAACATCACGAACTATGTTTTGTCTATGTTTAACAGTTGTATGACTATAGTTGGCCATGATTTGAGTATGGTTGACCATGATTGACTATGGTTTGAATATGATTGACCATAATTTGACTATGTTTTCTAATGCTCAACCATAGTTTAATATGACTGACTATAGTTGACCAAGATTTAAATATGGTTACGCTATCATTATGCATATTTTGACTATGGTTTTTCTATATTTGAGCATTATTTGACTATGGTTGGTTTATATTTCTCCTTTATTTGACCATGATTACCATTGCAATGGTGGTTGTTGATGGTTAACCATGTTTTGGCTATGGCTAACCTTGAGTATGCACTATAAGCCTCCATTTTCAACCATGACCATCCACTATGGTTCAATATAGTTAACTATCATTCCTTATAGGTTACTTGTAGATAGACTATGATTGAGGTGGTAAGTATGGTTGACCATGGTAGTCATCTTGACTATTATTGACTGTGATGCCCATGTTGACTGCATCTAACCATGTCAACAATAGTGAGTCATACTTCACGTATATTAATATAGATTAATTATAATATATAGATTAATTTATAATTGACACATTAAAATTGTCTAAAATAATATTATTAATGTGTCATTAATTTTATATTAAGCACTTATTAATATTCTCTAAATATTATCATAATGTTATTAATCCTATATTAATGTTAAGATATATATATATGGGGGATTTAATACGATATTGATGTCATGATTAAATATTAATAATATACTAAATATTAAATATGTAACAATATTAAACATTTTATATTAAAAACCTATATTATAATCATAATATTATAAATCCTAATATTAAAAACTCAATATAATTTGTTATTATAAATATAATATTAAAAAACCTAATATTTTAAACTCAATAATGAAAATCTTAATAAATATAACCTCTTTTATTTATATTATTTCCTTTCTTAATTTCTCTTAAAAAATAAAACACATCAAACACAAAAACAATTTATCACAAGTAATTCTTCACTTAACCGCTATTATATATTATATATAGTTATGGTGTATTTTATTTAATTTTGAAGCTAACAAATACTAATTTCTTCAATTAACCCTTCTCTATATAATATGCAGTTATGGTGTAGTTTATTTGATTTTGAAGTTATGAGATACTAATTTTTATCGATGGTGTAGTTATTTTTAATCTTTAATTTTTTCTTGCTAATTTATATGGTTATTTTAATTTCTTTATTAATTTAAGAAGTTTTTTTAATTTTTAATTTATTTTAAATAATATAATTTAAGTATTTATTTGATTTATTTTTAATTAATTTACATCGTTATTAATAGTTTTTTTAATTTTTAATTTATTTTAAATAATATAATTTAAGTATTTATTTGATTTATTTTTAATTAATTTACATCGTTATTAATTGCAGGTACATATTTTATTTAGATTTTCATTTTAAGCATATTTTATTTAGATTTCCATTTTAAAATTCTGCTTAATTTTTGTGTAGTTCTTGCATGCCCATATATTCTTTAGATTTATAGAAACTTTTGACATTATTCTTCTCATTCCGGTGACATCTAAGTACACCATGACTTCCTTGACACTTCCAAAAAGAATAAAGCACACCGTTTTCTTTACAGCATTAAAATATAAATAAATTCCTGTACTATTTATGCAAACCAAAGTCTTAAGAATTTCAACAGTACCTAACATCACAATTTTATGGTATGACAAGTCTCGGAATTAAGAACGACTCCCATGTTTGCATTTATCATATATTAGGAATGTATGAATTAATTTTCATAGTAATCTGGTCACTTAGAATAAGTTCACAAATATAGGAATAATTTTCATCCTATTCTTGTGAGTTCATTAGTGTTAAATCCAAATGGTCAAATGGTCCTATGTAGAACTAAAAAGGTAAATTTATTATTTTAAGTAAATTCGAAAATCTAAAATAATTATTTTAATATAAAAATGATACTATTAAAACTGTAAAATAATTATTTTAATATAAAAATAATAATTTTATTATTAAAACTGTAAAATAATTATTTTAATATAAAAATAATAATTTTATTTTTCATAGAACTTTATCCCAACAGAGCAAAGCAGAACCAAACAAAATGGAAGAAGAGAATGTTGTTTACCAAATGAGAACCCAAAAAACTATTAAAAGACAATGCTGCTTACTATGCGAGAATTCTATAATCTAATTTCATTTCCAAGAATGTCTCCCACAGTGAATGTAAAATTCTGTAACCTAAAAGTAAAACCATAATTTATTGAGAATGTTCACCCGAAACGACGTTTAAACAGTAGAGAAGTATGTACAGTAAATCTCGAAGCAATTAGTAGAGAATGTTCACCCTACACGACGTTTAAATAGTAGAGAAGTATGTACAGTAAAACTTGAAGCAATTAGTAGAGAAATTTGTAGAGTAATCTTGAAGCAATTCGCTGGTCCATATGGTGTAAAGTCTTAGCAGCGTAGGCGAGTTCTCCGCGCAGCGTGAGATGACATATAACAAGCTAATTATTGTTCGTCAAAGAAATGAATTAAAGACCATATCTAAGTTTAATGAATAATTTTATGAATGGATGGAAGAAATAAAATAAAATAATATATTTTTATATAAAAATTTATTATTTAATCAATTATTATTATTTAATTTTAAATTTATAGGGAAGGTAGATACTAAATTGGTTATATGAGATTTTTTTGTTTATGGGACAAACGACCTATCTCCACCTAATAATTTTGACTACTAAGTCAATGAACTATACATTCTGTACCTTCTGATTTTTAACCGTACGAAACACATACTCTTAATCCTGAAGCCCACTAAACTTATGAAAATGTGAAATAGATAAAAATAAAATATGTAAACTCGTCATTAATGTAATTTCACTTACTAAACTGTGAAAATGTGAAATAAATAAGAGAAAAAGTTTCTCTATAATCAAGGTGTTGAAACACGAGGCTCACCTAGTTGAATTAAAAAAACATGGTAATGCAAAACCTTGTACCTTCTTGCAGCCTGGAACAAGTTCCTCGAAAATTTTATGCGCCTACTACATCACTCTTAAACTAAATAGTTAACAAGGGAAGCTGCGAGGCAGCAAGTCCCTCCATCAAGTTGAGCCTGAGAATTGGGAAAAAACTAGTTACTTGTGCATAAAGGGGTCTAGTCTCCTGTGCGTAAAGGAAAGTAAGTTGTGCATAAAGGAGACTAAGTTGAGCCAACTTGTGGAGATTTTCTGTCTTATAGTAGCTACAGGCATCAATAAGCGAAAGCATCTAAGCTTTAATACAATCATAGGAAACTTCAATAGCAGAGCAGAGAATCTGTTGAAAACAAGTGTCTAGGATAAGATCTTGAATTTCTCTAAAGGAATGGTTTTCCTGAAAGTATGAAGAACTGTAGCTATCAAGGATAGAACCCTGTGCAATGAATATTTTTGGTTATATGTGGCATGAGTTATACTATTTGTGGCACTGCCCTAGGTATAACATCTCAGCATATGCAGCTCAACATCATTTATGTTGTCTCTTCAGTCCAGCATCATGTATGATATTGTAATCCTTGGATAGCCTATCTTTTGAAAAATCGTCTACTATGAAGAAGCTAGAGGGATCTGACAGTATAAGAATTTGCAACACCCTTGACTTTGATAAGGGGTGCAGGACACTTGAAGCTTTTAGATGAGCTACAAGAATAAATGCATGGCACTTTGGAACAGTTATTTGTATCGATCCCTATCAGCATGAAAACAAAGAGGAATTTTGGAATCTTGGACACATTAAGTCAGCTCCTATAGGTATGGATGCCAGAAAGACCCTTCCTCATCATCGATTGGCTAGATTGATACTCTAGTAGCTGTCATCTAGTTGTGTTGAAATAATCTCATGGGAGGACTTTTTTAAGGACCATAATCCACTGACTATAACTGATATGATTGGCAATGAAAGGGGTCTAGTCTCCTGTGCGTAAAGCTAGTTATGTTGAAATAATCTCATGGGAGGAATTTTTTAAGGACCACAATCCACTGGCTATAACTGATATGATTGGCAATGAAACGGGTCTAGTCTCCTGTGCCTAAAGGAGACTAAGTTGTGCGTAAAGGAGACTAAGTTGAGCCAACTTGTGGAGATTTTCTGTCTTATAGTAGCTACAGGCATCAATAAGCGAAAGCATCTGACTCTAGTAACAGAATGAATCATCCTTCTGTTTTGAGAAGAAAAATTATAAGCTTTAATACAGTCATAGGAAACTTCAGTAGCAGAGCAGAGAATCTGTTGAAAACAAGTGTCTAGGATAAGATCTTGAATTTCTCTAAAGGAATGGTCTTCCTAAAAGTATGAAGACCTGTAGCTATCAAGGATAGAACCATGTGCAGTGAATATTCTTGGTTTTATGCGGCATCAATTCTACTATTTATGGCACTGCCCTAGGTATAACATCTCAGCATATGCAGCTCAGCATCATTTATGTTGTCTCTTGAGTCCAGCATCATGTATGATATTGTAATCCTTGGATAGCCTATCTTTTGAAAGATCGTCTACTATGAAGAACTAGCTGGTGTTCCTAGAGATCATGAAGGATTGATCTCCACAGATTAGAAGGCATTTCCGGGTTGATAGAACAGAAGAACATAAATATGAACAGAAACAGAGCAGCATGAATAGAAACAGAGCAGGTGGCAGCGCAGCTTTATGCTTTATCAATAGCTGCTTGGGATGGGAGGCACTGTATTCCTATGACTCTGAACAAAATAAATGGGAGAATCCACTGCCTTGAAATTCATTTGAAACAGCAGCAAGTTAGTGGATATACTGAGATGCAAGTTTCAAGCTTGAAAATCTAGTGCTCAGAGTAATGAAACACATTAGTGAATTAAAAGAAGAGTTTACATGGCCATATTTAGAGAATAAATGATCGATAGCTTATACACATAAATATATTTGACCATCTGTTTTGAAATATCGACACTGAGAAGGCTAACTTGACACCCGCTAAATATTTCTTCCAATTCTGCTAGCATATAAGTCAAAGAATCTTATCGTTATATAACCTCTCAGGTTAGACACAAACATAAAATAGACCTGATACAAAATAAACGCTAACAATTAAGACATTAGACCTATCAAGCAGACTGATACTCTTTTCAGAAAGTTTTCATATATATAGAAAATTGTCTCAAACAATTGATAACTGCAACTGCTGCTAAACAAAACTGGAAACTTGCATATGGTACTTTCCCTGAAAGGAATACTGGCATCAATGATACATTTATCAGTCCTGAGTTTAGGTTCAACGATCTTAAAATCATCTTTAACTCTGTCATCCTATGTGACATTTTCACTCTCAAGCTTTGGCTTCGTTCGAACACCGGCTGCCATTGGAGCGTTGTTATTTCCAATCAGGGCAGTCTGCAATGCCTCTCCTTTGTTAGCTTGATATTCTAGTTTTGTAATCATTGACATCTCAGCAGAGACGATAGAAGCATAAAAAATGAGAGTTTCACCACCATGGCAGATCCAAATCCATATTTGAAGCATCCGTCGTAGACCCGGTTGTCTCACCACCATAAGTTTGATCCGGACGTCGTTCTAGGTCCAATTGATCAGGAACCACTTAGTTTGCAATGTAAGTGATCTTTACCCCTTACCTTACCTCTAGCACTCACACTCATATACAAAGAAGTAACACTTCGCCTAGTGATCTATGGAGTTATGGCGTATTTGGATTGAAACCAGGGTGGTTTCTTTGGAGAAGAATATAGGACATGACTTTGTGTTCCACCTCACCGGGAACATTTGCATCAGGGTAGACACTCAAGAAAACCTCCTTTCTAGGTGATTGCAAATTTGTGTATAGACCTGTAACAGAGAAGGAAGATGGGAATTAAGACAACGCGTAAAATAATGCAAAAATAGGCCTGAGATTCAGAATTTTGACAATCTCTCCACAAAAATGTGAGCTGTAACTCAAATATACTCCATAATCATTGTGCAAAACCATACGCAGAAGAAGGAAAAGAATTGCACCCAAAAGCCAATTATTTCTATTCCCTGGCAAGGATGATGTAGAGGCAGAAGCAGTAGATGGATAGTCTAATAGCCAAGTACTTGTTGTAGATTCATATGCTCCTCGTTCGAGATGTTATTGTTTTCTTGGTTTCTTTTTTCTTTGTGCTTCTACTTTTACGATGTCCATAATCAGAAGAGTCATGAGAACAAGTGCTAAGAGAAACAATGCTGCCAGTTGAGTAAGTTGGCTTATGCTAATGGATTCCATGTTATGTGAAGCAGAGAGATGTATGTCAATATGTAGGTGCAGAAGGTGGTTTTGTTTTGTAGGCGAGAAATTAGGCATTGCTTTTGTCAATTTATAAAAGAGTTCAACGTGTTTGCAAGCTGGTTTTAAGTGTGAATGGAACTGAGTTTTTGAGAATATTTTACTGTACAACCAAATAAGGAAAGTCGTGCAAGATCGCAAGAGTTGAATGCGGGATAAATTTCTGACACGTGCAGAAGTAAGTACATATACGGATTGATTTGAAATGGAGCTGAAATACTTCAAGATCAGATTGGAGGGGATATAATCCAATATGAGGAGCATTTATTGGAGAAAACCGGTATTTAATGATCGCCATAAAACAAAAAACTTACCATTTCAATGTTGCAAGATGGAAGGTGCGGAATTTGATATGCAATCGGTGTAGTTAAGTGAGAAATCAGTGCAATTAAGTGATCAATCGGTGCAATTAAGTGATCTATCTGACATAAGAGGCAGATGGCATATGAAATGATGTATGTGACGGCAAAAGTAAATGGGAAATTAGGTGATGTATCTGACATCAGGGGCAAATCTCAAATGAAATCTTGGTGTTAGATTGCAAGTGAGGTTTTGGCAGTTGAGTGTGACAGGTTCGGAGCTGTGGTTATATGTGTTTATTTTATAGTGTTTCCACAAATCTTTGTGAGCTCTCTGGGCAATTCCCAAGCTTACCTAAACATATACTAGATAACCAAGTATGGTATAGATCCTGTGTTTGGAAACTCTGCAGACCTGGGAGCATGAACCTAATCAAAATGATGTCGCATTTTACAAAACGGCTGTGGGCAATAGATTATATTACACTCACTTTCTGGCGGGTCCAAGCCATTCTAATAAACAATTGGCTAGACAGGACAAGTAATCAGTGTATGAAAGACATGTTCAGACAATAGGTCATCATGCCTTATGGGGAAATTTACAGCGTTTGTTCATTTCATTCCTCTCAATATTGATTTAGATAGAACATAGGAATAATTGGGGGAAGCTTATAATAAATTACAATAATGCACAGTCCAACTGGAAAAAACACAAGCACAGACCATGGTAGAGCAAAAGCATACGAAACTGCCTCAATGTTTCAAAATGACCCAATTTAAAAGACACCATGCCTCCTTATATCCTACAATGTAAGGATGTTTAATGCGTGAAATGAAAGCCATCTCTGAGTCTATAATGGTGTTTTTAAAGCCCTTTCTTATAAACCACACTACGTAATACTAGCTATATTCTATTTTATTGTGCCTCCATGTATAAGACTCTAATTATGCCCTTAGTACCATAATAGTCCAAGCTGAGCTAGTGAAATAATCTTACAACACGTGATGACATACAGGCTAATGCATTAATTGGTTCAAGGAGTAATATGGTAACAATGATTGGGTCATTTGCTTCGATAGGAAAACCGAGTAAGAAATCCCAAACTAGTGTTAGGGGAGCAGATTCCTCGATGCGAGTTACCCTATTTAGAGGCCACAGATGATTGTTTACTCCTAGATCTGAAGCAAAGCAACTAATGAGCCAACTGGTGCTGCAAAGAGAACGGAACTTAGACCTACCCCGTAGATTCAGATGATTAGGCATGATACCACTGAAGGTCTCTATAAAGTGAGACTAACTAAGTGTTTCCTTGTTAATAAAGTTGCTTCTTGATCAACTTTTGTACAAACCACACAGGAAAATTGGTAACATATAGCTCTTCTAAATATTAGCTTACAAAGAAGTAGCCAAAGGGCCACCAAAAGAACAATACTTGATATCCTGAAAATACAAGCAACAGTCACTTACAGAACTTATTATACACACCATATAATACTACAAAAACAAGTTCCAGTAGTTGACCTCTCTATCATGCAACATGGCTAAGAAAATTCAGAAACATAAGCCTAAATGAAATGTCGGGTCATGATTTTCTTCTTTAATTGCTGACACAAAGTGGAAATGTTAGAAAACACACAAAATATAATTAATAACAAGCCTTGGCAAACTTCAATTTTCACACCAAAATACAAGTTCTAATTAAAATTGGATCACTTTCAATGAGATGGAAGTTTAATAGTACCAGGTTAAATTTTACAAGGGTTAAACTTTATAAGAATGACAGACTTTGTTCTTTTTCCAAAAAGCTATAATACTTACAGCAATGGTTGGACCCGAACCCTACAAAAGGCAGTGACTTGGTAATTGATGGAAAGTAAAGTGCATCATAGGCACAAAAGTAGCATTCAAAGGCACTCTTTATGACTTGCACATTGGTCGAGTTGAAGGAAATCATGTCCACCCATTAAGTACTATGATGAAAAAAGAGAAGTATTCAAGACTAATTACTTATATTTCTCAGATCTTAGCTATAGAGAATTCCATAATATGTACAGGTATGAACACGTGGCCATAAACAGGTGTAAATAACTAAACACACTTACTATAATAGGTATAGATATAAAGTACATAAGCTTAGCTCATTACATAGGTTAAGCTTAGTTAGCTTCATTACCTTGGATTCATAGAACCAGGCTACCAGTAACACGGACAAGATATAAGTGTTTTTCAGATATAAGAGAGCTTTGATCCACAAGAAACTGCCTCAATGTTTCAAAATGACCCAATTTAAAAGACACCAAAGAAAAATCCATACCTTTTCCACCCATGCCTCCTTATATCCTACAATGTAAGGATGTTTAATGCGTGAAATGAAAGCCATCTGCAACCAACAAGAAGAGACATGACCTTCAGAATTGAAGTCACTTTAAAGTGAGATTAACTGAGTGTTTCCTTGTTAATAAAGTTGCTTCTTGATCAGCTTTTGTACAAACCACAGAGGAAAAAGTGGCAACATAAAGCTCTTCTAAATATTAGCTTACAAAGAAGTAGCCAAAGGGCCACCAAAAGAACAATACTTGATATCCTGAAAATACAAGCAACAGTCGCTTAAAGAACTTATTATACACACCATATAATACTGCAAAAACAAGTTCCAGCAGTTGACCTCTCTATCATGCAACATGCCTAAGAAAATTCATAAACATAAGCCTAAACGCAATGTCGGGTCATGATTTTCTTGTTTAATCGCTGACACAAAGTGGAAAGGTTAGAAAAGACACAAAATATAATTAATAATAAGCCTTGGCAAATTTCAATTTTCACACCAAAAAGCAACTAAAACCAATATTTCAAAATTAGCAGGAGTAAAAACATAAAGGAAAGAAGGTTGAACAAAATTATTACTGTCTAGAATACAAGTTCCAATTAAAATTGGATCACTTTCAGTGAGATGGGAGTTTAATAGTACCAGGTTAAATTTTACAAGGGTTAAACTTTATAGGAATGACAGACTTTCTCCTTTTTCCAAAAACCTATAATACTCACAGCAATGGTTGGACCCGAACCCTACAGAAGGCAGTGAGTTGGTAATTGATGGAAAGTAAAGTGCATCATAGGCACACAAGTAGCATTCAAAGGCACTCTTTATGACTTGCACATTGGTTGAGTTGAAGGAAATCATGTCCACCCATTAAGTACTATGATGAAAAAAGAGAAGTATTCAAGACTAATTACTTATATTTCTCATATCTTAGCTATAGAGAATTCCATAATATGTACAGGTATGAACACGTGGCCATAAACAGGTGTAAATAACTAAACACACTTACTATAATAGGTATAGATATAAAGTACATAAGCTTAGCTCATTACATAGGCTAAGCTTAGTTAGCTTCATTACCTTGGATTCATAGAACGAGGCTACCAGTAACACGGACAAGATATAAGTGTTATTCAGATATAAGATAGCTTTGATCCACAAGAAACTGCCTCAATGTTTCAAAATGACCCAATTTAAAAGACACCAAAGAAAAATCCATACCTTTTCCACCCATGCCTCCTTATATCCTACAATATAAGGATTTTTAATGCGTGAAATGAAAGCCATCTGCAACCAACAAGAAGAGACATGACCTTCAGAATTGAAGTCACTTTAAAGTGAGATTAACTGAGTGTTTCCTTGTTAATAAAGTTGCTTCTTGATCAGCTTTTGTACAAACCACAGAGGAAAAAGTGGCAACATAAAGCTCTTCTAAATATTAGCTTACAAAGAAGTAGCCAAAGGGCCACCAAAAGAACAATACTTGATATCCTGAAAATACAAGCAACAGTCGCTTAAAGAACTTATTATACACACCATATAATACTGCAAAAACAAGTTCCAGCAGTTGACCTCTCTATCATGCAACATGCCTAAGAAAATTCAGAAACATAAGCCTAAACGCAATGTCGGGTCATGATTTTCTTGTTTAATTGCTGACACAAAGTGGAAAGGTTAGAAAAGACACAAAATATAATTAATAATAAGCCTTGGCAAATTTCAATTTTCACACCAAAAAGCAACTAAAACCAATATTTCAAAATTAGCAGGAGTAAAAACATAAAGGAAAGAAGGTTGAACAAAATTATTACTGTCTAGAATACAAGTTCTAATTAAAATTGGATCACTTTCAGTGAGATGGGAGTTTAATAGTACCAGGTTAAATTTTACAAGGGTTAAACTTTATAGGAATGACAGACTTTCTTCTTTTTCCAAAAAGCTATAATACTCACAGCAATGGTTGGACCCGAACCCTACAGAAGGCAGTGAGTTGGTAATTGATGGAAAGTAAAGTGCATGATAGGCACACAAGTAGCATTCAAAGGCACTCTTTATGACTTGCACATTGGTTGAGTTGAAGGAAATCATGTCCACCCATTAAGTACTATGCTGAATAAAGAGCAGTATTCAAGCCTAATTACTTAAATTGCTCAGATCTTAGCTATAAAGAATTCCATAATATGTACAAGTATGAACACGTGGCCATAAACATGTGTAAATGACTAAACACACTTACTGTAATAGGTATAGATATAAAGTATATAAGCTTAGCTCATTACATAGGTTAAGCTTAGTTAGCTTCATTACCTTGGATTCATAGAACCAGGCTACCAGTAACACGGACAAGATATAAGTTTTTTTTAGATATAAGAGAGCTTTGATGTTGCATTAAAACACTTTCGAAAAGGTAATGTGGCTATCTAAGCTATGAAAAGGGCCACTGGTTCATATACTCTTGCTTCTCCTGCTTTTTTGTCGAATCAATTAATTAACTACTAAGTCATTCAAGCAAATGGTGACTATATGCCTTTGATTTCTTGTTTACCTATCCCTTACGGTTTCAGCTACAGGAATCAAAACAAAAACATGCAACTGTAAAAAGGGAATTTTACCATGACCCTCATAGCATGATATCTCAACAATGCAACAATCAATTCATTGCTACCATTCACCTCGTTTGTCTTTTGATAGTGCAAACAAAGTTGCTGCCAGTAAAACATCTTTACAAGAGAGCCTAATTATTACAAGAATAAGAACATTAGTTGTAACCCTTAAATGTGCATCTGAAAGTGAATATAGTGACTATATACATCAACTGTGTTTATGAAGCCATCTAGGAGATGAGGCACTCCTAGAGTGTGCTTCAAATTAGAGAGAAATACACCATGAAAACTGAAAAATTCAAATTCTACAGAGGGTAAAATATGTCAATCTGTACGGACAATGACATCTGAACTATCCAACAGAAAGCTACTGTGTACGTGGAAATCTCGTAAATTGTATGTAACATCAGCAACGTCTTCTAGATATTTTTCATATGTCAGACCTGTTAAAGATGGACAAAGTTCTAGCGGAAAATTGTCTTTTAGAATGCACTTGTACTAAACATTTGCATCTGTTTGGATAATGCAATGCAATTGTAAACTGTGTCGATATGTCGTTAACTTTCTGCATGTGGAACAATTAAGTTGATCCATGAAAACTGTTCCAAATGTATCCGCGGGCAGAGAGCAATTGTTGCAGATTGTAACAAAAGGTTCTGCATGTATGTTTGCTATCATCAACATTCCTTTAACCTGGTCCATGTTTCAGTACAGTTTTAGCATTAGATATTGTAATAAAAAATGCTAGGAGGACGTTAAATGAACGAGCATAATTTAGGAGAACAACAAATAAAGAATTATAATTTATATTTTGTGCACTATGAAAGAACCTTTGTTGTTGACACAGTTAGTTTACTCAGGTCTGCAAGTACTCTGTTCGAAGTGACGACTGTAATGAAGGTGGATCTGCAAGTGCGTAGTGATCCATGTTCTTTTCCTCTGACAAGATTTCGAAACAGCACCATTGGTGCTTCTTGTTTCGAAATTTGTTGTTGTATGGATTTGAAAATTGCTTGAAATGTACTGAAAAGATAAACCTGAGTTGCAAAATGTACTAGTGTTAAATGTAATTGCTTTTAAGTAAATGTTAAAAAGTATAAATGATTGAATTTGTATATACCGTAGCTTTGTCTTTTTGAGATCGGCCATCCTTGATATTTAGCACATATTGAATGCCTATTTCTATTGCAGCTGTTACAAGACCAGCTATTGTGCCGATTACAAATGCAATTGTTGTGCTTGTGAGTTGGCTAATAGTGGTTGTCGGTACAAATGTGTATTGGGTACAGATGGCTGGGATTGTTTCTACGATGCTTTTCTCATGTAGAACAAGTATGCACGTATAGTCTTCATGGTCATAAACTGTTTTGGGAGAGATCTTGAAATCTTTGATACAAATTCCCTGGTTGGCTACAAGTTTTGCTTCAATAGTAGTAATGAGGTTATGTAGCACATTCAGTGTAATTGCCATATTCCCTTTGCTATCCACTAGGTCAGCCCATAACAATTGAATTTTGTGTACTTGATCGACCATTGTTTTGTATATTACAAGAATTTGACCGTGAAAGATTGCTCCCAGTTTCAGGCCTTTCAACTCTTGTATTGTGATCGGTGTGCATAGTTGATGCTTAGCTCTTATTTTAGATTTATTTTCCTGTTTCTGCCTGTAGAACAATATTAAAAGAATCTGAATTAACATTATGTTTGTACTACAAAACTTGTAAGAATAGATTTAAAGGTTATTTAGTTATTTTTTATCAGTTTCTGAGACGTTGCAAGTCTTTGAGAGAGAGAAAGCCTCTAGAGCAGTTACTTCTTTGTGTTGTCTTTTCATATTAGTTATCTGTACAACACGAGTACAAGCTATTAGGTTTACAGGCAAAATCTGTTCTATGTAATAATAAATCTGTGCATAATTTTATTCTATGTGTCGTTACATACCTAGATTAGTTTGCGCAGAGTGTTGCAAGGAAGCTACAAGAAATAGACTTTTAGTATGGCCATTGGAGATTGATATTGCTCGCATAACACAGAATTTGTTCGAATATGAAGTTTAGCAAATTGTAGAGAAACTTGTATATCAATGCTACATTGATTTTGCTACAGGCTAAAACTGGTTTGTACTAAGGGTCGTTAGAGCTGTAGTAGCACATAGAATATGTTGTGATCATACTAATATGCCCATGTTACATTTATTTCACACTGTTTTATAGGCAAAGTTGTCCAGATATGGTCTATTATTGTTTTTCGGTGTGAAGATAGTTTGCTTGTTATTTCATGTAAGTTTTCCATTTCCATAAATTGTACAAAGAGTTTGCTACGAGCTGTTTCTTGTTGTATGTCAATGTTGAAATCACCAATAACTAAAAAAACACAATTAGCATATGTAGTTTGCAATTTTTCTTCCTTAATTATTTGAATTATCGTGGATACTTGTTCAAATGGTGCTGCATAAATGTTCATTAAACAAATTGGTCGTTGAAAGTACATGTCAATTAGGGTAAGCTCTCTTTTGTTTTTGCAAAATGTCTTTGTTGCTTTAATAGATATTTTTTTGTTTATGCAAGTAAGAATTCCATGTGTAGAATGTGCAATGAAAAAACTGAATGATAAGAATTCTTTGTCTATTGGTGGAGTGTACAAATGAGTTTCTTGAAAACAGAGAATCATATTGTCCATTAAGTCATTGTGATGAATCACATCACTAAGATGTGCACGTAGACTATGTGTGTTTAGGCTTGCAATTGATAAAACATCCTTGTTAACAAATTTCTTCTTTGTGAATTCTAGTTTCCATGCACCAATTGTTTCTAGCCGTGCCATCTCATTGATTATTTTGTTTTTGACATGGAAGTTTTGTTGTGTCAATTTGTTAATCAAGTATAGTGAGTCAATCGTTCTAACACGTGATAATGCAGTGTAGACTAGACCATGTTTTGTGACACCAGTTGGGTCAAATGGAAGTTGATCTAATGTCAACCCTTGTGTTCGGTGTATTGCTTGTGCACAAGCTAATTGGATTGGAAATTGTTTTCGAATTGTAATTTGTAATTTCTTACGAGACATTGCTAGCGATTTTTCAATTCGAAATATTGGTGTCCAATTTGGCAACATATTTATGTCATATAGTTGTTTGAATTTTCTTCTTTGTTGTTTCCCAATTTCTAGGTCTGAAAATTCTATCGAGACAATGTCATGCCTGTTGTTATTAGATGAATAGGATTTGAAAATCCCTTCAGCACCATTAACCAATCCATCATTTGTATTGTAATTTCCTGCATATAGTTCAACTAACATGTTCTGTTTAACTGTAATTGTTGATGGCAATGAGATTGCTTTATCAAAAGCAAAATAACTCGATCCAGGAATCTCGTAGTTGTCAATTGCAACGAGCATTATTTGTTCCCCCTTTGTTAGTGAAAGCATTTTCACATTGTGAATATGGACATCTTTGTTTCGATAGAAAATGTATGGGAAAACTGGGCTTGAAGGTGGGATCCTATAGCAGTTATTGTTTACATAAGCAATATCTTGATCTGTTTTCATGTTTAATCTCATCCTATTTAGTACATCAATGAACAATGGGTCTTTTTGGTGCATCGCTGTGTGCAATTGATAACATTTTATTTTCTCTAGCCAGAAGTCGTATGGAATTGTGTTTTTGTTGATTTTTGGGTTTTCAAAGATCAGAGAGTCTCTGACTGGGTTTTCCTAGTAAAGATCACCAGAGAATATCATGTCAACATTACCAAATTATGAAGTTGGTGTGTGTAAGATTTGTCGCATTCGCTTATCAGTTTGATATAGTGTTCTTGCACCAACAAGTGATGCCTCCTTTATGAGGAGTACACACAATTGTTGGAAATGCTTTGACAATGTGTCCATTTTTCATTGTTTAGTGAGGGGAAATCTGCTTTGTTAAAGGGCAAATAGAATGCAGAATGCAATGTCACACCACGAGCATTAAAGGCAGCTTTGCCCGTGTATGCAGTGATTATTCCTATTAGTTGTGAAGGGTTATAAGGCAATGCCACATTGTGCATGTGTACTAAGGATTGGAAGATTGCCTTGGTTGTGTGTGTCTTTCCTGTTCCTGCACCTCCTGTTAATAACAAATAGATAAGCTCATCTGGTCTGTACAATTTTCTTGACATCAGTAACTATGCTTGCTTGTTCTGTGTTTAATTGTCGCATTAATTCATAGTACTCTATGTCTTCAAGTATATGTGGTTGTTTGACGATTTAATATGCCCTTGTAGATCGTAGAGAAAACTTCTTCGTATCTTGCAAATGTTCCAAGTCATTTTCAAAGTCGTAGTTTTCATATTTGTCATCTATCGATTTGTTAAATGTTATAGTTTCTGTTCCATTTGATTTCAAACTATCTATGTCAAATATTCGTTCAGTTTCTATTTCTACTGTGTGCATTGCGTCATCTATGTCACCTCATGTAGTTGTTTTAGCATATTTGAAGTTTTTTTCATTTTTCTTGACTATTTCTTCGAATGCAAGATATGCAGATTGCCAACTTGTGTGATGTTGCTTAATTGCAGTTTCACTTCCTCGATAGGGATAGTATAACATTAATTGCTCTCTTCAGTGATTTTCAATGTCCTTGTATTTGTTATATAAAACAGATTGAATGACATATGGTCTACTTGATTTTATGTGTTCTTGTCCTTTCTTTGTATAACTAGATGCAAATTCTGCTAAGCATACATGTTCAATAGCGATAGGTCGTAGAACATAGTAGTCAATAATTGATGGGCACATTATGTCTTCTGAGTCATCTGCTTCCTTTTGCAGGTCTTTTTTTCTTTTAAGAACAAATGCACGATCATCGATAGGAGATGTGTTAATAAATACACACTTTCGTGAACTACAGTTTAGTGGGAGTGATAACACAATATGCACTGCTTGTTGTGCAGACATTTGTTGCAAGTTGACCAAAGCTTTCCCTAAAGAACTAATGGTATTTAGCATATCAGATTTTGTTTTCACATGATTGTCGCGTATGTTTTTAAATGTTCTTGTGAGTGTTTTATCTTCTTTTGTCATATAGGAACTGCAATACACTGCAGTTGCATATGAGTCAAGTACAAATTGGGAATCAGTGTTTGCAATCCAAATTCCTGGAATATGTTTTGCGAAGTTATTTTTCCAGGTGTCAACTGGTTTTCTTTGCAATAAGAGCATTGTTCGATTTAGTGTACATTGCATAGCATGTATGTATTCATTTTGTACTAGTCCAAGGTTGGCCAAAAAGCTATCAAATGTATCATTTTCACTGTATCTTGTGCTGTTTATTGTTTCAAAGATTAGCTTTGCATGTGCTTTTGTTTTATCACTATCAAATTCAAGAGGCTCAAGTATTTTTGTTACTTTCATCGGTGGTATTGGGAGATTAAATATGCAATTAGAATTTGCACGCTTTCTACAACTTTTTTTGTGACAATGGTGTTGTAAAACTCTAAGTTCACTTGCAAGTAAGAGTGAATTAGTTGACAAGTAATTGTCAATGAATTGTTCGACTTCAATATTTGTATTTTGACCGTAGATTGGTGAAGATTTTATCCAAAGTAAAACATGTTCATGTTCACTACCCTGGTTTTGGAATTCAGTTACATAGAAGTGGTCAGTGAGCTCTCCATAATACTTTTGATCATGAGATATCAATTGATGTAGTGCATCCCTCCTAGATTTATAGTAACGTACACAAGTAACAGGGTCGTTTCTTATTAATGAGCTAGGTTCATTTTCATCAAGTTCATTTGTATTTGGTCTTCTAGTGTTTTGTTTTATGTCTCTCAGTGCATGCATTAAAGGATCCCAAAGATGCTTTGCACTGCTAAAGGAGACAAAGAAAGTGGGCGGCCCTAGTTGTTGTATCATTACATAGAGTTTGTTCTGCATTCGCTGGTGGTAGTCAGGTGAGGTACGAATTGTTTTTAGGTCCATGTACCCAATGTCAGAATTTAAAATAAGATCTAGGTTTGGTTTTGACTTAACGTCTTTTGCAACTAGTTTTCTACGTTTCAACTGCCCTTTTCTAATTCTAATCCACATTGTAATCAAGACCTGATTTATGATAATGCAAATTTCTTTATAGAACAGGTTTGTAGTATGGTAAGCAAAATCGTGGTTTTTATGCAGCACTTCCCAGTGACAAATCTTTTGATATGTAAAGTTTTTGGAAATTTCAGCTGGGTGTTTGTTGCCATAGAAAAGTGATGGGAAACTCATTTCTTCTGAGTACTTATCTTTGAAGATTCCTAATGGCATGTATCCGGTAGTAGGTGCAATGTTAATTTGTTTATTTACAAGGTCATGGACAATGTGTGCATCAATGAATCCATGGACCAATGTTTTTGTCATTGGTTCATCGTTGTCTTGGTTATTGTGTTCGCTATCTTAAGCTTCACTTGAACTTTGATATGCCTCTTGGTTTTGTAGGAATGCCTCTTTCCAATTGTCATTTATGGTAGCATTATCGAGCTTGTAAAGCATCCTTTTGCATAATTCTTTTAATGCTTTCATCACTTTGTGAACTCAAACTCGACCAAATGAATAAGCACTTTTGAGTCTTAAACTTCTTTTGAGAACAACGGAAACCATGTCAGTGTCCTTTATAGTTTGAGGCAATGTAGATTGAATTCTGGAAATGTTAGTGGGGACATTGATGACTCCTCCAGTTAAGCCTAGTTGCGGCTTCTTATGTCGATGGCCCATTTCTTTTATTTGCAAGAAGGGAAATCTTAATGCAACTAGTCTTTCTTCTAGTTCAGTGAGTTCTGTGAGTGTTCTAGTGCCATTTTTTCTTCTTACCTGTTCAGGAACTGCATATTTAGCAATTGTTTCATGTTTAATTGCTTTTTTGTAGTGTTTACAAATGTAGCAATTTTCAACATGAGATTTAACATTCTCGAAACTAGTTGATAGTTTCCTAATCTTATTTTGTTTTGCTTGACTTTCTTGTTTCACAAAGCAGATGTCTCTTTTGAAAAACATTGTTTCACATGATGAACAATTGAAAATAGGTGTGTCAGCTACTTGTCTTTGATATATTTTATCAAACTTTGATAATTTTGTTAATTTGTTCGTTGATCTTGATTGAATCGATAGGCCTGATTTTCCTGATTTCTTTGATTGTGCTGAAAGATCCTTTTATCTTGTTGAAAATGGATTGTAGTCCATGTTTTCTATGACTATTTCTTGTTTCATTGTTGTTGTGTTGAATGCAAGTCTTATTTTCGGCGTTTTCGATTTTTTTTGGATAATGCATTTAAGCAAACGCAAAGACAAACTTTTTGTCTCTTCGCCTAATGGAAAAGGAATTACAATTTCTATTTGTGCGTTGTTTCTAATATGTTTTTTCAAGTTTCTAAGTGATTGAAATCTCAGTGTCTCATATTTTCCTGATTTCTTTGATTGTGCTGAAAGATCCTTTGATCTTGTTGCAAATGGATTGTAGTCCACATTTTCTATGAATATTTCTTGTTTCATTGTTGTTGTGTTGAATGCAAGTCTTATTTTCTGTGTTTTCAATTTTTTTCGAATAATGCCTTTAAGCAAATGCAAAGATAGACTTTTTCACTGTTTGTCTAATGGACAAGAAGTTACAATTTCTGTTTGTGTGTTGCTTCTAATATGTTTTTTCAAGTTTCTAAGTGATTGAAATCTCGGTGTGTCACTAACATCTTCTGTGTGCGATGTGTCACAAACATCTTCTGTGTTTTCTAGAACTACTTGTTGTTCCATTGTACTTTTGTTATATTGAATGCCTATCTTTTGCCTTTTCAAATTTTTCTGAGCAATGTCCTTAAGCACATGCAAAGATAAACTTCTCTTGTGCTTGTTTAAATGACAGTCACTAACATCTTCTATGTTTTCTAGAACGACTTGTTGTTTCATTGTAATTTTGTTATACTCAATGCCTATTTTTTGTCTTTTCAGATTGTTCGGAGCAATGTCCTTAAGCACATGCAAAGATACACTTCTCTTGTGCTTGTTTAAGTGACAAGATGGTTTTAATTTAGCTTCAATAGATTGACATTTTGTCTCAGGTTGTGGTTCAGTATTGTTATTTGAGCTATCAATTTGTTGTTGGAAGGTACAACCACTTTTAGGCTGCCTACGAACCAAAGGCTCGAAGTGCCCATTCAAAGAATCCTTGTCATGGAATAACATGTCACGAGTATTTGTTGTAACACTTGAATTAAAGTGCAAATACACTCTCATCTTTGTTTTGGACCAAACCCTAATTGGAATTTTCAGTCAGTTTGAGAGCCAATGGATGCAGAAAATATCTCCACATGGACCTCTAGATGCTAGGGGTATATTGTTTGAGGCAGATCTAGCCATTTTGTCTAAATAGATTTGACGGTTGCTAATGTTATGCATTTCTTTAGGTGAGGCTTCGTGCAGTTCATGTTCATAAGACAAAATTGCCTCACTATCTTGTTTCTCAAGACAGTCTCTAAAATATTCTGTTGTTCCTTTCCATAGCTCTACTGATGTGTATCGGAAATCCAGCAAAAGTTCTAAACTATCGAATAAACAGTCTCCAATTAGATATGAGAAATTTTCCACACGAAATAAGTGAAGCTTTTGCAATACTAATTGCAACTTGTGTTTCTCAGACATAGGAGAGATGATGACGACTAAGTGTTCGATGCAATATTATGTTTAGTGATGCAATGCAATTACAAGTCACAAAATCATAATAGCAAGTTGAAAAATGAAAATGAATATAGAACATGTAGTGATTGTGTGTACCTTTGGGACTGCAAACGTCTACTGTGGTGCTCAGACTGCTTATGTCAGTTAGCATCCAATGCACAGTTTTGATACCAAAGTTCAAAATACGACAGCCAAGATAAAAAAGAACCTACAAAACGTACTGTACATTAGGATCAATCATTGTAAATGTATTGATCAATGTATATCAATCCAATGACCAGTCAAATACAGCTTCAAATTAATAAGTGGAATCAAGAAATTAGATACTTGCTAGGTTCTGCAATCCAAATGCCCATTACTGCATAATCAAACTAATGAAAGGAATGCACCAGACCTTAGGAAAAATTAAAAAGTACCCGTGTCAAGAAAATTATAACCTGGGGTGGAAGAGATCTGTCACGTGTGTCACATGTGGACTTCTAAATAAACTAAAATGAAAATGAAACAGAGTTCTGATCTCATGTCAAAAAAGTAGAAGAAAACGGGCCAACAGAAATGCAAAGGCGGAGAGCTGGTGGCGAATAAACAGAGTACGAGATTTCCTATGACTGTATTAAAGCTTATAATTTTTCTTTCATTCTGTTACTAGAGTCAGATGCTTTCGCTTATTGATGCCTGTAGAACGTATTGATCAATGTATATCAATCCAATGACTAGTCAAATTCAGCTTAAAATTAATAAGTGAAATCAAGAAATTAGATACTTGCTAGGTTCTACAATACAAATGCCCAATACTGCATAATCAGACTAATTAAAGGAATGCACCAGACCTTAGGAAAAATTAAAAAATACCCCTGTCAAGAAAAGTATAACCTGGGGTGGAAGAGATCTGTCACGTGTGTCACATGTGGACTGCTAAATAAACTAAAATGAAAAGGAAACAGATTTCTGATCTCATGTCAAAAAAGTAGAAAAAAACGGGCCAACAGAAATGTAAAGGCGGAGAGCTGGTGGTGAATAAACGGAGTACGAGAATTTTGAAAAGGAGCTGGAAGTTCAACAGAGAGATAAATGTCCAAGGCCATGACTTGATCCCAACTTTGATCAGAATTTCCATATGACTTGCCAAAATACCATAACGACTTATGGAATACAAGGATACCACATACCAATACTTTTCCTATTGTCGACTGTATGCATGACTATATATATGTTGATGCCAATATAGGTTTGTCTTGCAAATATGATGCCATCTCAATAGTACCTACCTCATGCAAAAATCATACCTCATGTAACTAGTCTTACATAGTGATCATTGCCAATCATATCAGTTATAGCCAGTAAGCTTATAATTTTTCTTCTCAAAATAGAAGGATGATTCATTCTGTTACTAGAGTCAGATGCTTTCGCTTATTGATGCCTGTAGAATGTATTGATCAATGTATATCAATCCAATGACTAGTCAAAGACAGCAAACTAATGAAAGGAATGCACCAGACCTTAGGAAAAATTAAAAAATACCCCTGTCAAGAAAATTATAACCTGGGGTGGAAGAGATCTGTCACGTGTGTCACATGTGGACTGCTAAATAAACTAAAATGAAAAGGAAACAAAGTTTTGATCTCATGTCAAAAAAGTAGAAGAAAACGGGCAAATCTCCACAAGTTAGCCCAATATATTGACATCATTTATCTCAGTGGAATATACAAATGCATTAATGCTTTTGCACTACATTCCAACTGAAGAACAAGGTCATGAGCTTTTACTAATAATCCATTGTCCTAGGTCTTCTTTACGCATAGGAGACTAGACCCCTTTTTCTTTATGAATGCAATTTGGCTAGGAACAATAGGAGAACTATGCCTCTTCCTTTATTTGTATGATGAGAATTTTGAAATGGAGCTGTAAGTTCAAAAGAGAGATAAATGTCCAAGACCATGACTTGATCCCAACTTTATACCTTTTGTATTGCTGATTCCGTGCATGAATATATATATTTTGATGCCAATATAGGGCTCACTTGCAAATATGATGTCATCTCAATAGTACCTACCTCATGCAAAAATCATACCTCATGTAACTAGTATCATTGCCAAATGCTTTCCCTTATTGATGCCTGTAGAATGTATTGATCAATGTATATCAATCCAATGACCAGTCAAAGACAGCTTAAAATTAATAAGTGACATCAAGAAATTAGATACTTGCTAGGTTCTGCAATCCAAATGCCCAATACTGCATAATCAAACTAATGAAAGGAATGCACCAGACCTTAGGAAAAATTAAAAAATACCCCTGTCAAGAAAATTATAACATGGGGTGGAAGAGATCTGTCACATGTGTCACATGTGGACTGCTAAATAAACTAAAATGAAAAGGAAACAGAGTTCTAATCTCATGTCAAAAAAGTAGAAGAAAATGGGCCAACATAAATGTAAAGGCGGAGAGCTGGTGGCAAATAAATGGAGTACGGGATTTCCTATGACTGTATTAAAGCTTATAATTTTTCTTCTCAAAACAGAAGGATGATTCATTATGTTACTAGAGTCAGATGCTTTCGCTTATTGATGCCTGTAGCTACTATAAGACAGAAAATCTCCACAAGTTAGCTCAATATATTGACATCATTTATCTCAGTGGAATGTACAAATGCATTAATGCTTTTGCGCTATTGTCCAACTGAAGAACAAGGTGATGAGCTTTTACTAATAATCCATTGTCCTAGGTCTCCTTTACGCACAGAAGACTAGACCCCTTTTTCTTTATGAATTCAATTTGGCTAGGAACAATAGGAGAACTATGCCTCTTCCTTTATTTGTATGATGATAATTTTGAAAAGGAGCCGGAAGTTCAACAGAGAGATAAATGTCCAAGGCCATGACTTGATCTAGGTTCTGCGATCCAAATGCCCAATATTGCATAATCAAACTAATGAAAGGAATGCACCAGACCTTAGGAAAAATTAAAAAATACCCTTGTCAAGAAAATTATAACCTGGGGTGGAAGAGATTTGTCACGTGTGTCACATGTGGACTACTAAATAAACTAAAATGAAAAGGAAACAAAGTTCTGATCTCATGTCAAAAAAGTAGAAGAAAACAAGCCAAAAGAAATGTAAAGGTGGAGAGCTGGTGGCGAATAAACGGAGTACGGGATTTCCTATGACTGCAATACTGAAGAACAAGGTGATGAGCTTTTACTAATAATCCACTGTCCTAGGTCTCCTTTACGCACAGGAGACTAGACCCCTTTTTCTTTATGAATGCAATTTGGCTAGGAACAATAGGAGAACTATGCCTCTCCCTTTATTTGTATGATGAGAATTTTGAAAAGGAGCCGGAAGTTCAACAGAGAGATAAATGTCCAAGGCCATGACTTGATCCCAACATTGATCAGAATTTCTCTATGATCGATTACTTATGTTTCCTAATTAGCTATCACCTCATTTTCCTTTTTCCCTTTAGATTCTAAAAAGATAAATGTTTTTGATGGTTTCATTCTCCTCATCATTCTCAAGTGCGTACCAAATTCAGCCTTTTCATGCCAATTTATCACTATTTTTATGGAAAAGTCGACGAATACTTTCTATGAGGCTACAAGTGAAGGTAAATGTCTCTATGACACTGTGTCAACTGAAAAACTGAAAAACAAGGGTTGAATGACTAGTCACACAACTTAAATTGTCAAAAGAAAACTCGAATTCCTATTTTATAGCAATCAATGACCAAATGATTTAATCTTTTATAGCAATTAATAACCAAATCATTTAATTGAAACAGGGTGCTAGGAGCGAGTTGATTTCTTATACTTGACGCGTTTAAAAAACCATTACTTCTAAGACACCAAAAACTTCTGAGGTACCAAATGTAACAAAACGACAGGATCGTACAAGCAGAATATGCAGGAGTCTTGATGCACCTAATTTAGCTACAAAAATTCAAACATACTTATATATATAATTCGTTTTGACAAATATTCAGATGTCAAATGCAGCAATTGTTTAAGTAATCATAATTATTTAACAATAGCAAACGAGATTGTTTCAGTAATCATGATTTTTTAACAATAACAACTGAGGTTTAAAATTTTGAAGGGTGCAACTGAAGACCTAATTCCTGCGAATAATCACAGAGTGCTAGTACTAATTGCAATTATATTCGGTTAGAGTCCTCGTATTAATTTTCATTATAACCTCCATGCAATACATGTATCATGACCTGATTATGAAACCATTCTCTTCATCATTCTCAAGTGCGTACCAAATTCAGCCTTTTCATGCCAATTTATGACTATTTTTATGGAAAAGTCGACGAATACTTTCTATGAGGCTACAAGTGAAGGTAAATGTCTCTATCACACTGTGTGAAATAAATAAATCAAACCCATTGCCAAGATGAAAAATGAAATCGTACACAGCCTAGGTAAAAAAACTCAAATTCTACAGAGACTGAAATATATCAAAAACTAAATCGTACACACCTTACGTAGAAAACTGAAACCCTGCAAAGGCTAAAATATATCAAAACAATGTAATAACATAAACAGTACCTAAAATAGACCAATGTAGTGGAGCCCAAGCAAAAATAGAAGTGGAAGCGAGGTAACCACGAAATCATTTCTAACTTTATTATATAACAACAAAAGTAACTTACACGTAGCGGACGCTGCATGCATAATGTGAAATGGAATGAAATGTGTACACAATGAATAATTAGCAGGTAACACGTACAAATGGCCTGAATTACCTTAACCCTCATCAAATCAGCGTCGGAGTAGCTTCCCAAACAGATGACAGCAGCATTGCTCATCTTGCTACCTTAGGTGATGGCCCAACAGATGTTGGGGATAAATTTAGTACATATAGGAGGGGTTCGCACACGTAAATCTAGAGGGACTGAATGGAGGGTCTCCCAGGTACAGATCAGCTAGAGATCCTAGTTGCTTACCTGAGCATATTAGACTATATCTACGATTTCTTTATGTATGTTATAACGATTTAGCATTAATATAAAGATTAGAATTACTAAGCTTGCTAATTTATAAGGTGAGGGGAGGCTTCATTAACTTACTGCCTTCTCTTTAATGAATTTTTCCTCCTTGCTAAGCCATATAACCTACTGAACTTAGGATCTTACCAGGCATTCCGCCATTGCTATTTTTACTATTCCCTTCATGGCAATCAAATTTGATTTTCTCCTCAAGGCGCTTTCTTGTAATCGTCCAGCTTATGAAAACATATTTCCACGGGATCGTGAGCTGGGCATCTGCCTCTAGTTGCTAGCTAGCTACGGCTGCTCAGGAACCTTAGCGTACGTAACAAGTTTCCTCTAAATCCTCCACTCTGGGAGAGACTGCTGTAGAACCTGCTAATCACGCTGCACCACAACATTGTCATCACTGTTGCAACTTCGCTAATGTCCGTTTGAGTGATATTTCTACATCAAGAATAGCAGGTACGCACCTGGATGATATGCGATGAACGAATTTTGACAAGCATCTGCCTCTGGTGAGGGGGTTCCTGTTGGTGGTTCTGGATCATCAAGGTAAATTGAATTGACTGGGTAGGAAGGGGTGTTGAATCTGCATCCACGAGGTGCGGTAGCAAAACCTAATGAACTTAGTATCTTACCAGCCATTCCGCCATTGCCATTTTTTCTATTCCCTTCATGGCAATCAAATTTGGTTTTCTCCTCAGGGCGATTTCCTGTAATCGGCCAGCATCTAAAAACCTATTGCCGTGGCATCGTGAGCTGGGCATCTGTCTCCAGTCGCTGGTTGGCTATGGCTGCTTAGGAACCTTAGCGTACGACCTCGGCTGTTTCCCTAGAACAAGTTTCCTCCAAATCCTCCACTCTCGAAGTGACTACTACAGAACCTGCTAATCACGCTGCACCACAACACACCGCAACACTATCATCACTGTTGCAGCTCTGCCAATGTCAGTTTGAGTGCTTTTCAGCATCAAGAACAGCAGGTATGCACCTAGATGATATGCGATGAATGGATTTGGACAAGCATCTGCCTCTGGTGAGGGGGTTCCTGTTGGTGGTTCTGGGTCATCAAGGTAAATTGAATTGACTGGGGTAGGAACGGGTGCTGAATCTGCATCCACGAAGCGTGGTAGAAAAACCTACTGAACTTAGTATCTTACCAGCCATTCTGCATTGCCATTTTTGCTATTCCCTTCATCGCAATCAAATTTGGTTTTCTCCTCAGGGCGCTTTCCTGTAATCGGCCAGCTTCTAAAAACCTATTGCCACGACATCGTGAGCTGGGCATCTGTCTCAAGCTGCTGGCTAGCTACAGCTGCTCAGGAACCTTAGCGTACGACCTCTGCTGTTTCGCTAGAACAAGTTTCCTCCAAATCCTCCACTCTGGAAGAGACCGCTGCAGAACCTGCTAATCACTCTGCACCACAACACTGTCATCACTATTGCACCTTCGCCAATGTCAGTTTGAGTGCTCTTTCAGAATCAAGAACAGCAGGTAGACACCTGGATGATAAGGTACTGAGATCTCTAGTCACTTTTGCTCTGGCATTCTAACTGTCCCTGCCTGCTTCACTCAACCCGCCTATTTTCCTCCTTCGATTGCCCTACCAGCAGGCCCTTCTGATTCAAAGAGATTCGAGTGCAGCTGGTTCTGGTTCAACCTCGTGGATACAGATTCAGTTCCATTTATTAGGGATCCAGCGCCAGTGGAAGCAGCACCCCTTCCTACCCGAGTTAATCCAATTTACCTTGATGACCCAGAACCACCAATAGGAACCCCCTCACCAGAGGCAGATGCTTGTCCAAATCCGTTCATCGCATATCATCCAGGTGCATACCTGTTATTCTTGATGTTGAAAGAGCACTCAAACTGACATTGGCGAAGGTGCAACAACGATGACAGTGTTGTGGTGCGGCGTGATTAGCAAGTTCTGCAGCAGAATCTTCCAGAGTGGAGGATTTGGAGGAAACTTGTTCCGTACCCTAAGGTTCCTGAGCAGCCGTAGCCAGCCAACAGCTAGAGACAGATGCCCAACTCACAATGTCATGGCAATAGGTTTTTAGAAGCTGGCCGATTATAGGAAAGCGCTGTGAGGAGAAAACCAAATTTGATTGCCATGAAGGGAATAGCAAAAATAGAAATGGTGGAATGGCTGGTAAGATCCTAAGTTCAGTAGGTTATATGGCTTAGCAAGAAGGGAAATTTCATTAAAGCGAAGGCAGTAAGTTTATGAAGCCTCCCCTCAGCTTATAAATTATCAAGCTTAGTAATTCTAATCTTTATATTAATGCTAAAGCGTTATAACATACATAAAGAAATCGTAGATATAGTCTAATATGCTCAGGTAAGCAACTGGGATCTCTAGTTGATCTGTACCTGGGAGACCCTCCATTCAGTCCCTCTAGATTTACGTGTCCGAACCCCTCCTATATGTACTAAATTTATCCCCAACATCTGTTGGGCCATCACCTAAGGTAGCAAGAAGAGCAATGCTGCTGCCATCTGTTTGGGAAGCTACTGCGACGCTGATTTGATGGGGGTTAAGGTAATTCAGGCCATTTGTACGTGTTACCTGCTAATTATTCATTGTGTACACATTTCATTCCATTTCACATTATGCATGCAGCGTCCACTACGTGTAAGTTACTTTTGTTGTTATATAATAAAGTTAGAAATGATTTCGTGGTTACGTCTCTTCCGCTTCTATTTTTGCTTGGGCTTCACTACATTGGTCTATTTCAGGTAATGCTTATGTTATTACATTGTTTTGATATATTTTAGCCTCTGCAGGGTTTTAGCTTTTTACGTAAGGTGTGTACAATTTAGTTTTGATATATTTCAGTCTCTGTAGGATTTGAGTTTTTTTACCTAGGTTGTGTACGATTTCAGTTTTCACCTTGGCAATGGTTTTTTTTTCACCCTGGCAAGTTACAGTTAGCATTTGCTCTCTCGGCATCATGAATTAACGGGCATTTAGGAGCCTGAAGGAGAATATGTATTTCTATTCCCATTTCTATTGAAATATTCAAACAGGGAATCTTGAATATGAAGATGACAGACTTCTAAACTCTCCTCCAACTCATAATCAGGTCATGATACATGTCTTGCATGGAGGTTATAATGAAAATTAATACCAAGACTCTAACCAAATATAATTGCAATTAGTACTAGCACTCTGTGGTTATTTGCAAGAATTAGGTCTTCAGTTGCACCCTTCAAAATTATAAACCTAAGTTGCTATTGTTAAAACACTCATGATTACTGAAACAATCTCATTTGCTATTATTAAATAATTATGATTACTTAAACAAACACTGCATTTGACATCTGAATATTGGTCAAATCGCATTATATCTATAAGTTTGTCTGAATTTATGTAACTAAATTAGGCTTAGGTGATGGCCCAACAGATGTTGGGGATAAATTTAGTACATATAGGAGGGGTTCGGACACGTAAATCTAGAGGGATTGAATGGAGGGTCTCCGAGGTACAGATCAGCTAGAGATCCCAGTTGCTTACCTGAGCATATTAGACTATATCTATGATTTCTTTAAGTATGTTATAACGCTTTAGCATTAATATAAAGATTATAATTACTAAGCTTGCTAATTTATAAGGTGAGGGGAGGCTTCATTAACTTAATGCCTTCGCTTTAATGAATTTTCCCTGCTTGCGAAGCCATATAACTTATTGAACTTAGGATCTTACCAGCATAGAAAATTTTAGGGGCGAATGTTCGCCCTTTGGCGAAATTAAGGGGTTTTAAATTTTTAGTGGGCGAATATTTTGTATCATAGTACATTTTTACAAATCACCTAAAATAGCCCACCTTATTTTAAGGGAGAGGGTAAAAAATGTAAATTTAGCCCTTGAAATTAGGAGTTATAACCCTCCATTCGCCCATTTTCAAGAATAGGTTTTATTTAAGTGAATTCTATGGGCCAAAGGCCCAAATACCATATTTATAAAAGAGGTATGGTAAACTAATAAAAATATAAATAAATGAGAGGTATGGTAAATAAATAAAACAATTTTTATATTTACTCCATAAGTCACCTTATACACATGCAAGGTTGTAAACAAATAAAAATATAAGTAAAGTGGAGGTATGGTAAATAAATAAAACATATTTTTATACTTACTCTAAAGGTATGGTAAATAAATAAAATTATAAATAAACTAGACGCATGGTAAATAAATAAAACCTCTTTTTATATTTACTCCATAACCCTCGTTCTATTTATGAAGGCTCAAGAAAGAGGTTTTATTTAAGTGAATCCTATGGGCCAAATACCATATTTGTAAAAGAGGTATGGTAAACAAATAAAACATTTTTTTTATATTTACTCCATAAGTCACCTTATATTTACAAACACTTAAAAAACGTGTTATATTTAGGTGAAACCTATGGGAAAAATACTATGGGACAAATACCATGGACTAGATTGTTATTAATACCATGCGAAAAAACATTATTAACCCTAATATTAGTATTAATAAAAATAAAAATGGCACATGGTATTGACCCATGGTATTCACCAAAATGGCACATGCTATTGACCCATAGTATTCACCTGGAATGTAGCCTATTTAAATGGGGGAATTAAACCAGCATAGATCCATCTTTACTCTGGATCTACTAACCCCCTAGAGTATCAAATATCTTGATATGCAAACTAGCATAGAGTGAAAAAATATTTGATCTTATCAAGAGTAAAAATGGATGTTGTAATTTAATGTATGATAAACATTTTAGCTTGGTTAAAATAAAAAATAAAATAAAAATCAACTATTAATTTTATTAATTTTTATAAATTGATAATAGTAATTTTTAAGCTCGAGGCTTATGATAATCCATGGCATTGACCCATGGTAATACCATGGTATTCATGTGAGCATAGACTATTTAAAGGGGAAATTCTGTCATCTTAGATCCATCTTAGTTCTGGGTCTACCAAGTGCTTAGAGGGATAAATAGATTTCATCCCCCTAAGAGTAATAGATGTGGAGTTAAGATGGATATAGGTTGGTTTTTATGATAATGAAGATATTAAATAGACTTAGGAAATTATATTGTAAAAACATCTTAAGGTGAATGGTTAAAGCATAGACATTGGACAAGTATATTTGTATACTTTTGTTTTAAACTGAAACAAATCCAGGGCTAAAAGGAATGGATTGATTGCACTAGTCATCCTTCTATAACTTTCCAACATATGCTGAAGTAAACAAATTGTAATTTGGGTATTTTTCTAATTGCAAATAGAAACATACTTGTGTATTGGCAGGGTGAAACAAATCCAGGGCTAAAAGGAATGGACTGATTGCACTAGTCATCCTTCTATAACTTTCCAACATATGCTGGAGTAAACAAATTGTAATTTGGGTAATTTTTCTAATTGCAAACAGAAACATACTTGTGTATTGGCAGGGTGGTTGCGAGGTCCATTGAAGTGATGAATTTGAATTTTTCTTGGTTTTATATATAGTATTAGGTTTTTTCTCATGCTTCCTGTGAATGGCACGAGTGAATATTATCCTACACCCACTAGGTTATCGATATGTAATTTCGATAATTTTGATTTCAAAAGCTATTTTAAAGAAATGCAATGATTTCATTTGTGTATTCAATAAACACAAGATTTTATAATTGATTAAAATATTCGCCATGCCTGGTGAGAGATTTGCCAAAACATTATATATACATATCATATTATTGATAAAATTGCCTTCCATTTTTCCTATATACCACGGATATTTGCCCATTCATTATACATGTAGATTTAGGGGGGTTTCTGAAAATTTTCCCTGCTTACCAGCCATTCCGCCATTGCTATTTTTGCTATTCCCTTCATGGCAATCAAATTTGGTTTTCTCCTCAGGGCGCTTTCCTGTAATCGGCCAGCTTCTAAAAACCTATTGACGCGGCATCGTGAGCTGGGCATCTGTCTCTAGCTGTTGGCTGGCTACGACTGCTTAGGAACCTTAGCGTACGGAACAAGATTCCTCCAAATCCTCCACTCTGGAAGAGACTGCTGCAGAACCTGCTAATCACGCTCCACCACAACACTGCCATCACTGTTGCACCTTCGCCAATGTTAGTTTTTGTGCTCTTTCAGCATCAATAACAGCAGGTATGCACCTGGACGATATGTGATGAACGGATTTGGACAAGCATATGCCTCTGGTGAGGGGGTTCCTGTTGGTGGTTCTGGTTCATCAAGGTAAATTGAATTGACTGGGTTAGGAAGGGGTGTTGAATCTGCATCCACGAGACGTGGTAGCAAAACCTACTAAACTTAGTATCTTACCAACCATTCCGCCATTGCCATTTTTGCTATTCCCTTCATGGCAATCAAATTTGGTTTTCTCCTCAAGGCGCTTTCCTGTAATCAGCCAGCTTCTAAAAAACTATTGCCACGGCATCGTGAGCTGGGCATCTGTCTCTAGCTGCTGGCTGGCTACGGCTGCTCAGGAACCTTAGCGTACGACCTCGGCTGTTTCCCTAGAACAAGTTTCCTCCAAATCCTCCACTCTGGAAGAGACCGCTGCAGAACCTGCTAATCATGCTGCACCACAACACACCACAACACTGTCATCACTGTTGCACCTTCGCCAATGTCAGTTTCAGTGCTCTTTCAGCATCAAGAATAGGAGGTATGAACTTGGATGATATGCGATGAACGGATTTGGACAAGCATCTGCCTTTGGTGAGGGGGTTCCTGTTGGTGGTTCTGGGTCATCAAGGTTAATTGAATTGACTGGGGTAGGAAGGGGTGTTGAATCTGCATCCACGAGGCGCGGTAGCAAAACCTACTGAACTTAGTATCTTACCAACCATTCCGCCATTGCCATTTTTGTTATTCCCTTCATGGCAATCAAATTTGGTTTTCTCCTCGGGGCGCTTTCCTGTAATCGGCCAGCTTCTAAAAACCTATTGCCGCAACATTGTGAGCTGGGCATCTATCTCTAGCTGCTAGCTGGCTATGACTGCTCAGGAACCTTAGCGTACGACCTTGGCTGTTTCCCTAGAATAAGTTTCCTCCAAATCCTCCACTTTGGAAGAGACTGCTTCAGAACGTGCTAATCACGCTGCACCACAACACTATCATCATTATTGCACCTTCGCCAATGTCAGTTTGAGTTCTCTTTAAACATCAAGAACAGCAGGTATGCACCTGGATGATATGCGATGAACGGATTTGGACAAGCATCTACCTCTGGTGAGGGGGTTCCTATTGGTGGTTCTGGGTCATCAAGGTAAATTGAATTGACTGCGGTAGGAAGGAGTGTTGAATCTGAATCCACGAGGCGCGGTAGCACGAGCGTTTCTTGGTCGAGTGGATCGAGCTGAACCAAAACCAGCTGCACTCGAATCTCTTTGAATCAGAAGGGCCTGCTGGTAGGGCAATCAAAGGAGGAAAATAGGCGGGTTGAGTGAAGAAGGCAGGGACAGTTAGAAAGCGAGAGCGAAAGCGGGTACCTAGTCCAGATTAAGAAATTGATCTCGGCATCCTTTCAGGTCAACAGCTCAAAATCCGGTCTTAGTTAATTTGGCTCCGCCATGCACGAACAACTGCAGCACCTGCATGCAGAACACCTACCTGCCAATACGTCCAAACTAAAACTACAAATAATTCAAACTGCAAATAATCCAAACTAATGTTAAGTAATGCTAACATTAATATACGAAATCATCTGACGGTCAGCAATAATAAACACGGCTAAGGAAAATAGCCTAAGCTCCGGCCTCTCCCGCCTCGGGAAGAGGCCAAATAAGATGGCAAACCAGACAACTTTGCTCATCCTGGCACGGAGCATTTTGAAACTTTGCTCTAACCACCACATTCTCCGAAACAACACTTCAAATTAATGCTAAATCAACCCATTCGAATTACTATAGTCCCTGGCCATTGCGAGATGACAGGGACTAATAAGATTACCATGTCACCACACGACATATATATGTATTGACATTATTATGGTATTCCTTTTTATTCATTATGTGTTCACCATATTTTAACGAGACTGAACTTGAGTATACAATATGGATGCAATATATGTATCACCATATTTTAACGAGACTCAACTTGAGTATACAATATGGATGCAATATATGTATTTTCTTTTGCACTTCCATCTGTGATGGCGGCCGATATGTGTGTTTTTTATTAAATGGATTAGGGTCCACACTGTGGGCATTTACCGTAGCCAACCAGTTGTTTCGACGGTGTAGATCTGTCCTCGAGGAACAACGGTGTAAATCAATCAGGTTACGGTTAGGGTAACCACCCTACCCCATTCCGTCGTTGTTGTTCATTTTGCAATTTTGCCAATTGCAAAACAAAGCTATGCAATTTTTCAAACCCTAATGTATCTCAAACACATTTTTAAAGAGACTCTTTCCAAACTCCAGTTGATTTTACTTAGGTAACGTCTTAGGCTTCACTGTGCCAACCCGCAAGTTCGCGGTGTGGCTCCAATTTGCTCACCTGGTAACTTCTTCAAAAAGGTCTTCGTTTCTCTTTCGATTTCTATTTGGGTTTTCCATGTATCTAGTCGTTGTATTCAGAAAACAGTTTCACCTTTTCCAATTGTTTTTTTAGGCATTGCAACTCTGAGATAAGGGTTTCCCTTATCCACCGCATTAATTGTTCATGGGACTTTAACTTAACTCCGGCTGCTCCAAGAGGATTGCTATGGCAGATTTTGTCAGGGTAACTTTCGAGAAACCCTAACTCTAACATCGCCATTTCTCAAGGATTTTCACTCAGTTCCTCATATGGATTATGACGAGGATTAATTTGCTTTGTTCGATACACGATGTATCTACTAGGTTTTCACAGGTATAATTTGAACCCTAGGCAAACTGAAAATATTTCTCTTTGATAGACTTTCTGAAGAATTAAAATAATTATTAACTTTGCTATATTTGCTCGTAGGTATACCTCGCAAGTGATGCTTTCCTTTACAAGCTTCCTAGAAGAGTTTTCAGAGGGTTCGATCTTTCCTTTTCCTTCTCTGCGATGGTTACAGGTTCTCATTTACCTTTGAATTCTTTGTGAGGGTTTGGGTGTTGCGATATTTTCAACTTACAGTTGGTGTGTGGTAAAATATATCTAGATATATATTGGGGTTTTGAATTTGTAGATAGGCCTTGCTCTATCCATAGGCTATTTTTCTCTTAACGGAAGTTTGTAAAAGAAAATATTAAGGGCATAACACCTCTTTTAATAAAACCACTAGCAGACTTCGTTGATGTCTACATAAGGGTTTTCCTTTCAAACAGAGACTGTTATTTTTGTACTATAATTCATTTTTCGATGCCCAAGGGGAACCTAAAAACCAACGTTTCCATATATTTTTTTTCATGAATATTATCCAAGTATGTTTATTAGGGAAAACTGGTTATTCTGTTTTAAGACTTAAGTCTCATACTTAAGACTCATCCAGAATTATTTACCTAGAAAAATATTTTCACATTTATAGTTATAGTATCATATATATTCTTACATCGCTTAACTATCTCTCTAGCCCTTTCTCAAGAGATCTTAGTTTCTTATATTAAGATCTCTAGCTTATCCTTCATCAAATTATCTTTCAAATATCATTATTTTCCCCAATTGTTGAGGCCCATTATGTTCCATGTTACAATCTTCAATCCTTCATTAATGGTACTACCTGTCGTGTTCTTTGATCATATGGATTTACTCTTGCATAGGTTTTTTCCCATGCGTTCAACTGGACTTTTGTGTTGGTCCTTTTTATGGTTTGGCCTAAGGTGGAAGACTTGCATTCATTGTTGATTCTGCCTCTTCTATTCCTACAATTTGTCCTCGAGATTTTAGTGATGTAAAGATTTCTTGATATTAGTTCTTTTGAGTTTTTAAGATGAATATGGACTTTTGTGTTGGTCCTTTCTCTGGGTTGGCATAAGATGGAAGACTTGCATCCATTGTTGATTCCGCCTATTCTATTCCTCCAATATTCTATTCCTCCAATTTGTCCTTGAGATTTTAGTGATGTAAAAATTTCTTGATATTAGTTCTTTTGAGTTTTTAGGATGAATGTAGAATTTAGATAACACCATTTCTTTGGGTTTTTTTCTTCATTGCTAAGTTCCTCTAATGGTTTTGTCATCTCTATATTGACATGAATTCCCTATGCTTGACATGAATTCCCTATGTCGATTGCTCAATTATTTCTTGGCAATCATCCTAGGCCTTGCATTTTGGTTTGGACTGTGATTTCAACGAGCAACTCTTTGGATCACACTATGTTAGGGTTTCTTGAATGTGTTGTGACTTCTCCTTTGTGTATTGTGTCACAAATATATTACCCACTGATTTTTCCTCTAGGTTGACTTGTTTTCTTTTTTGGGGTTTTCATTTCCTTGTCACCTTCTAAAATCCCTCATCGTCTTCATTGACTAGTGCCTCCTTTTGAACTGTTTCTTTCATCTCAACTTTTGTCAAGGGAAAATCCCTAAAAAGCTAGCCACATTCATGGCATCTTTTACACCTAATGATATTCCAGTTCCATAGAGTCTTGCAATCGTTGAGTGATATTCATATATATACATATTCATGCATATGAAGTATAGACACCCCTTTTTGTGGTGTCTCCAATTTTCACAAAAAGTTGATTTAGTTACTATTACCTCTAATATTTCATGATCCCAAAATCAGTGTGTAGATAAAATAATTGAACCCAAATTGATGGAGCCATAAAATTTTCCAGATCCATTTTGTAACATTCCTCCCATAAATGCATGTAACATCCACTAAAAATTTGATTGAGTTACTAGCACCCTCTAATATTTTAGGATCCCAAAAACCAGTGGGTAGATAAAATAATTGAACCCAAATCAATGGAGACATAAAATTTTCTAGATCAAGCTTGTAACATTCCTCCCATAAATGCATGTAACACCCTGCATTGTTAAATAAATAAGGACAATCCTCAAACATTTTAGTGCAGTCCTCTAGATTGGTCAAAATTATCATAAATAAATCTCAAGCACCAAGTTTCAGATAAATGTGTCCCTTTAAATGCCATTTTCTAGATCCATCTAACCAGATCCTTCTCTGATGACCATATTCCTATGAACTTGCATATCAAGGCATGATTGTTCAAATATTCTCTGTATTTTTCAAGCTTATTCATCTGTATCACAAATTTGGGATTTTCTTCAGTTCTTGGGAGGCATTTCCCTTTTAACTTCATAATCCAATGGGCCCAAAACTAGATTTTTAGGTCCTACTCCTTTTCCTTTACTTTCCCAAGAACGTTGGGCTTCCTTTGGTCGTCTCTCGTTACTCATAAATACTCCTACTTTATGGGAGGGAATCTCTTTCCCCAACTATGTCCAATCATATGTAGAACCAATGTATATGATTCAAAATATTTCCATAGATAATATTCTAAATGGATATTGTACTCAACCATGGTAGTTGAAACCCAATCTATAAAGTTCTTCCTATTCTACAAATTATTAAAAAAAAAAATTAATAATTTTTTAAAAATATTTAATAAATTGAAAAATTTATATAGTTAACCTTATATTTATTTAGAAGATATACAAATTAAAATGAATTTACTTTTAATTTTAGTATTTTTTATTTAAATAAATTAATCTCATATATATATTTGAAATTAAAATGCATTCTAAATATTAATAAATTAAAAATTAAAATAGGTTTGCCTTCATGAAATATGAAAGTAAATATTAATTTTTAAATGTTTAATAAAGTTAAAGTTGATTAGGTTATATGAATTTTGAAATGACTAGACTTTATATCCAAGAACATTTAATCCATCTCCCAGTGAATTTACTAAATTCGAAAGTAAAATACATTCCAATATTAATAAATTAAAAGCCAAAAAAAAGTTCACACTGATTAAATACGAAACCTAATTCAACTTAATTATGCTCTGTAGTCCTAGGTAAATATATTTTTAAAAATGTTTAACAAATTCACAAAGAAAATACATTCCAAATAATATAAATAAATTAAAAGTTAAAAGGGAAGTTTGCTCTTCTTACGTCATTTCCAATACTTTGTGGTGAAATTGAGGCTGAAATACAGACGCCATTCCTCCGTGCGCAACCGAACATTTTGCTGGATGCGGAATACTGCTGAAATTACGTCAGAAGCCACATTAAGAGAATTCAAAGGCGCGAAAACATGAGCCAATTCATCTCTCTCCAATGGCGATTCCCCGTCAATGACAATGCCAAGTTCACGATCCAAAGTCCTTTATCTTTAAAAAAAAGAAAAAAAAAAATGCAGCACAACTTTAGAGTACGTTTTGTTATCTGAATCATATAGTTTCATGAAAGTCATCACAAAATTAGTTTCACTTTCGTTGAGAAGAGTTTTGTTATCGGTAAGTTTTGTTATTTGGATGGTAGATTTTAAGAATATCCTGTATTGAGGATGAATTATACAAAATTAGTTTCAGTTTGGTTGAGAACCTTAGAGTTTCTTAGAGTTTTTTTTA
The DNA here is from genome assembly GCA_031772625.1 of Pinus tabuliformis. Taxonomy (NCBI): domain Eukaryota; kingdom Viridiplantae; phylum Streptophyta; class Pinopsida; order Pinales; family Pinaceae; genus Pinus; species Pinus tabuliformis. The sequence continues at coordinate 1,335,976,533 of CM062817.1, forward strand.
CGGGTAAGTTTTGTTATTTGGATGGTAGATTTTAAGAATATTTTGTTTTGAGGATGATTTGGTTTTAAATATCTTTACCAAATATTCCTCGTATGATTTACACTAAAAATATTCAATATTTTAAAATAATATGTATCAACTATATAGAAAGATAAAATTAGGTTAAACAATTATCTTAGCTTAAAAATATAAAAATCAAGTTTTTTCATAAAATCTGCAATTGAATTGAAATAAATTCAACAAAATTGATGCAAATCGCGAGGTTTTGATAATATTGTTTCTCGGATTTGAATGCCATAGTTATTTTGAGTATGGCAAGACATTATAAATAGCTCACTGTCAAATAAGAATACTAAATACTGACCATACTCGTAATTTCTTGTATCATTAATATTCAATAATTTATATTAATAATTAGAAATATCATAAAGTAAATTTATATTAATAATTATAAATATGATAAAGTAAATTGAAAATAGAGTTATTTTTATTGAAATATTTTATAGTTTTTTCCTTTTAATTTAAGATTAATTACTTTTCAAAATCAAATTTTTCAACAAATAGTTTATCTATGTAGATGGTTTCTTCCAAAATCAAAGTTGTCATAATTTATCTATGCAGATGGCTTCTTCCAAATTCAAAGTTTTCAGTACATAGTTTATCCATGTAGATGTTTTCCGAAATAAAATATTTTTGACATGAAATAATTAGTCAAAAACTGCAAAAAATGTAACATTGCAACATAACTAGAGTGTCTACCGCAAAAGACTATTAGTAATGATTCAATAGCTAGGATTTACAAGTTAGGGTGCTAGATCTCTTGCACTAGAACCTAAGGGAGAAAATGTTGTGGAAACGCATGGAATATGGTGCTCATTTTTAGCGAGGCAAGTGTCCATCTTTTACACATAAAACTGCAGATTATGTTGTTCTCTTTTCACATAAATAGACTAGCGAAAACATTATATCTATCGACCTAATTTTCCATAACAATCCTTCCTATAAGGTTTTTCTTTTCTCTAGTAAACAAATAATTCTTGAATTTACTATTTTTTTCGACCCTTGTTGTGGCTAGGGTCCAAAATCCACTACCCAAATTCTCCTAGTACTTTCAAATCCAAAAAGGCATGCCTGTCATTTCCTTCCACGGCCTCAAGGTGTTGAATATCACTTCAAATATTAAGGGGAAGAGTGAAGTGGAATGACTCGGTAGCCTCCCAAGCTTACAGTTGGTTTGAATTATGGCATTGCGGCCACAAACTCCACACGTCCTATTCTTCTCCTCAAGCACTAACAGTACGTGGGAGTTGGCTGATAGTGCTAACGAAGGTCAACACAAGTTTGGCTAGGATACAAGACATGAAAATAGAAGCATAGGTGTTTAAGCATCGACAACACAAAGAGGAAAAGACTCCGTAGAAAGTCAACACAACTCGTACTAGGAATAAACCAATAGTCCATGGTAGGTAAACAATAATTTAGTCAGGATGAAACCAAAGTAGCCAATATACAACCCTCAAACAAGTATCTAATCCCAGTATAACTACTATCATCCTAGATAAATATCTTCGACTAAGAAAAAAGCCAACTCACAGCGCACAATCAGGGGTTACTATGAAACCAACTTAACAAAAGCCAAATACTAATTCAACAACATAACTAAGATAACCGAAGGACTTTAGAATTACTAGGTGTGAGCCAAGAACCAAGTGCATGCAGGAAAGTAACATCATGTTTGGAAGACTAGAAATGCCCATGGAAACTTCACCTCCAAACTCAACGATAAGTTCCCAAGATAAACTCCCAACCTCCTCCTTGGTCACAAATCCTTTCTTCTCCACAACATAAATTATGGTATCATCGCTTGTAAGGAGTTTCCATATCAAATTATGGTTTGCAAAGCTCTTGCTTAGGTTTGGAAAGCATCCAAAATTTCTAAATCAATTGAAGCCTGCACGTTGTTCCATCCTGCCATTCTCCCAAAAAACTAGTCAGAACCTTCTAACAATGGAAACATACAAATTCTTGATTGAGCACCGACATAGGTGGTACATCCGCTCCCTTCTCTAGTTACAAATGACATACATTTGGATCATGAGTGTATAATAACACCACATGTGACCACATGCATAGAGGTATACATGCCACCTCCAACCTTTAATGCCTTTCATACTTCAAGGTGGTTGGATCAACTACACATACTACCATTTTTGTCAGACCACACCCCATAAGAGATATTGAAATATTTTATAGCTATAAATAATAATTAATATTTTTTTATGACTTAAATATTATAAAATAAATTAAGTATAAATTTATTTTTATTGATATATTTTGTAAGTTATAAAGTTTTCATTTTTCATTTTCACTACATTATAAATCCATAATAAATATTCATCATTTAAAATAATATAGGAAAAAGGTTTTAAATAACACGAACTATATATATATATATATATATATATATATATATATATATATATATATATATAGTTTTACAATAAATAGAAAAAAGAATTATATATATATAGTTTTACAATAAATAGGAAAAAGAATTATATATATATAGGCCTGGTAAGTACCATGAATAAGTTAATCATGAAAAAACAATTCAAACTATTCTACACTCATCTAACTAAGTATTCATAAGGATTAAATCTCTCAATATGGAAATCTTTTTATGTAGAGATTTGATTCTTTTGGGCTATAGGTAAATTATAGGTGAATCTAGAGTTAAGATAAATTTATGTTCATTCTTAATACTATTATTTATATTTATATAAATTTCACACTTCTAATTTTATCAAAATTTAGATTAACATATTTATCTATAAAAATTTCCTTATTTTTAATGTTATTAAATTTTCTTAACAATCTTAGTAACCCATTTAATTGCCTACATATATGGCAATTTTCTTTTTACACATTTTATAATTTTATAATTTATTTTTTTTAAATATTTAGTGTGTATAGATCCACGTTAAAAAAACTATTTTTAATATTGAACTATACTTATTAATTAAATTTAAACATTAAATTCTAAAATATAATGGTCATCAATATAAATAATGATTTATTTTAATTTTAATGTATAAGATCAAATAAATCTTAATTTATAGTAGTGTTTATATAAATATATGTTTCACATTTTAATGTATATTAATCTTGATAAGAATTGTCCCTATATACCTTAGACCATGATATTCATAGTCCAAGAAATGAAGGTAATATTTTTTTGGACGAGACTCCAACCTCATCGAATTATTTATAATATCCCACTATTTTCTATGTTAACAATTTAATGTTTATAGTTTTTGAGTGTATGGCTAGGGAAGCCATATCGCTTGAATCCCTAGCCATATCACTTGAATAACACTTTGTGATGTAAATTAATAAACTATTAGTAATAAATAAAATTTTGGAAATTATTAGGGAAAGCTATACTAGAGTTGGAAGATTCTAGCAAAGTTGGAAATAGTTATTGATGGTTAAAGGCAATATAAAGATTCTATTAAATGTATCCTAAAACTCCCTAAGAGGAAATAGACATGATTTAATATGATGGGAGAGAAGGATTTATTTAACCACTTAGTTGGAGAAGACTAAGTTCGGGTGAAACAATGCAAGAAATAAACATGATTTAATATAATGAGAGAGAAAGATCTATTAAATCACTTAGTTGGAGAAGGACTAATTTTAGGTGAAATAAAGCGTTGTGCAAGGAAAATGTAATTTTTAAAGAAAAAAAAACCAGGCAAAAGGCTCGCAGTCTAAAAAGCTAGACACTACTAAAATCGGTTGGGAAAAAAACTTATAAAAAAAACCAACAAAAAAAATCAATAAAATTGTTAATTCCAATAGAAAACCTATCTTAACTGAGAGAGGAATTGGTAGATTCAATTAAAAGGCAGAAGGAACTTACTCAGTTGTCGAGTAATTTTTCCAACCAGAAATTCTAGTTAGGATTATAGTACTTTTTCATTGAGTTAAATTGCATTTTCTGTTTAAATTTTTGGGGTACGATAAAGAAATGGTACACTTCTTTGTATGTGGATGAAATCGGTATAAAAGGGGCTGAATAATCTATCATGGAGAAATTATTTAATTCTGCATGAGTCATATTTTACTATAATGACTGACGTCTCCGCTGTGTATGTATACAGTGAGGAATTTTTGGAGTATTACTATGATTCGTGAGAAAAATTCTTTAATTTAAAGAATATACATGATAAAAGATACGACCTAGATGCAACTACTAGCACGCAAAAAGAAAATAATTGAAGTGTTTAGGTTATTTTCTATCTTACTCATGTTTATAGTACAATCTATCTTTACTTAAAAAAAAAACTAGTCTTATACTTCCACGAGGAAGAGAAGTATTGAATACGAAGACCAGGGAATATAGAAGGTACAGAAGTACTTTAAGAATAAGTGGTTAGGAAAACGGCTTACCAGATGCGAGATTTTAATCCTATTTTAACAACTTTTTCTCAAATGTTATTATTCTTAAATTATATATATATATATATATATATATATATATATATATATATATTAAATAAAAAGTTGTTGTTTAATATATTTGAAATTAAAATGTATTTTAAATATTAATAAATTAAGAAGACCAGGAAATATGGAAGGTACAGAAGTACTTTTAAGTAGCTAGGAAAACAGATTACCAGATGCAAGATTTTAATCCTACTTTAACTTTTTCTGATATATTATTATTTTTTAATTATTAAAGGTGATTTTTTTAAAAATAAAATATGTTTAATATATTTGAAATTATAATATATTTTGAATATTAATAAATTAAAAATTAAAACAGGTTCACCATGATGGAATAGGAAAGTATCTGTATTTTTTAAAAATGTTTAATGGAGTTAAAGTGTTTTTGGTTAAGTTCTGTGAATTTCAACACATGATTTTATGGGATATCCCAATTTAAAGACATTTAAGCTATCTAAACCATCACGGATTGAGCTTTAATCACGGCAACTCTCAACATGGTTATAATTTTTACCACAAAATTCCCAACCAGTCATCTTTACGACACAATGTTCCTTAACAAAGCAATGTCGCTATCCACTCGACTTACTAAATTCGAAGGTAAAATACATTCCAAATATTAATAAATTAAAAGTTAAAAAGGTTTCTCAATAATGAAATACGAAACATAGTTCAACTTAATTATGTTGCTGTAGTCCTATGCTAGGTAAATATATTTTAACAAATGTTTAAGAATTTCACAGAGAAAATACATTCCAAATAATATTAATAAATTAAAAGTTAAAAGGGATGCTGGTTCTGTTTACGTCATTTTATTAATTGTAATGAAATTGAGGCTGAAACACCTACGCCATTGCTCCATGCGGCAACCCAACATTTTGCTGGATGCGGAATACTGTTGAAATATTGTCAGGAGCCACATTCAGAGAACTCAACGTCGCGAAAACACGAGCCAATTCATCTCTATTTCCAGTGACGATTCCCCATCAATGACAATCCCAACTTCACGATCCAAAGTCCCTTCTCTTTTAAAAAAACGAAACACACCTTTGCCGAATAAGGAAATTGCAACATTTCTTAGTCTGAAAACCCATTTTAAGGCTAAAACAAAGTAATGTGACTTCTCTTGAAGTGGAAAAGGCTGACATTAATGTGTTGTCCCTTCCACGCGACGCCTGACTCTTGCATCCCTGCCGGCCTCGATTACTCATAGCTTCATGAAAGGCATCACAAAATTGGTTTCACATTCGTTGAGAACTGTAGAGTAGGTTTTGTTATCTGGATTGTACTGTACAGTAGGTTTTGTTCTTTCTGGATTTCAATAATAATTTTAGATTTGATGGATAGTAATTGACTTTATTTAAAATAATAATTTTAAATTTGATGGATAGTAATTGATTTTATTTAAAAGATAGAAATTAAGTCAAATAATTGACTTCCCTCTTCTTAAAATATCCAATTGAATTGAAATAAATTTAACAATATTCATGCAAGTCATGAGGTTTTGATAATATTGTTTCTCATATTCGGATGTCTGGCCATCCAAATAAACAACTCACTGTCCACGATAACTGTAATTTCACGTATAGTTAACATTCAATCATTTATATAACAATGTTCATGCAAGTCACGAGGTTTCGATAATAGTGTTTCTCATATTCGGATGTCTGGCCTTCCAAGTAAACAACTCACTGTGCACGATAAATGTAACTTCATGTATAGTTAACATTCAATAATTTATATTAAAAATAGTATAAAATAAATTGAAAATAAATTTATTTTTATTGAAATTTTTATAATTTATTTTCTTTTCACAGAATCAAAGTTTTCAATACATAGTTTATTTAGCCTATCAGCTTTCTTACCAGATATGGTTTTGGAAATTAAATCAGATATTTTTTACCATCTCCGATGGAGTAATTAGTCTAAAATTACAAAATTTGTAACATTGCAACATAACTAGAGTGTTTATTGAAAGTCTATCAACAATAATTCAATAGCTATGATTTAGAAAGTGTTATGGGTGCCACATCTCTTGCATTAGAACCAAAGGGAGCCGATGTTGTGGCAATGCAGGAACTGTGCTCAATTTGAGCTAGGAAAGTGTCCATCTTCTCCACATAAAACTACAAATTCTGTTGTTCTCTTTTCACATCCTTAAGGTGCCACATCCCTTGCACTAGAACCAGAGGGAGCAGATGTTGTGGCAATGCACGAACAGTGTTCAATTTGAGCTAGGAAAGTGTCCATCTTCTCCACATAAAACTACAAATTTCATTGTTCTCTTTTCAAATGCTCAAGACTAGCAAACGAATTATATCTATCAACCTACTTTTCCATAAGAATCTTGCCTATCATGGTTTTGTTTTGTTTTGCCTTTCCAGTAAAGAAATAATTCTTGAAGATACTTTTTTTTTTATCTCATGTGTGGCTAGGCTCCAAACTCCGTTGCCTGTGTGGCTAGGGTCCAAACTCTATTGCCCAAATTCCCCTAGTAACTTCGAATTAGAAAGTTCATGCCAATCTCTCGCTGCCATGGCCTGAAGGTGTTGAATTTCACTTCAAATATTAAGGGGAAGAGCCAAGTGGGATGACTCAGTGTCCTCTCGGGCTTACTGATGGGCTCAGTTATGACTTTGGGTCCTTAAAATCCACACCTCCTATTCTACTCCCATGCGCTGACATTGAATAGGAGTTGGTTGATAGTGCTAGGATAAAGAACATGACAAGAGAAACAAAGGTGTTCAGGTAATAGCCACACAAAAAAGACAAGGTTCCAAAGAATTCAATCAGGGCCAGACCACAACCACCAAGATACATCCCTATCACAAGTATCTAACCCTAGCATAACCACTATCAACCCAGATAAATATCTTCGAGCAAGCAACAAGCCAACTCACAATATCGCAAGCACTATCAAACTAACTTACCAATTACCTGAAGCCAAAAGATAATGCAACAACAAAATTAAGATAAGTGAAGGACTTTAGAATTGTACCAAGTGTGAGCTAAGCTCCAAGCCCTCCATGCAGGAAAGTGACACAATGTTTTGAGGACTAGAAATGCTCATGGAAAATTGGCCTCCAAACTCACCAACAAGTTCCCAATCACAAAATCCCAACCCGATCCTTCATCAAAAAGCCTTTGGTCTCTAGAGCATAAATTATCGTATCACCACCGCAGGGGTTTGGTCTTGTGGTAAGCAAATGGTCTGCTAAGTCATTTGTGCTGTTGTGCAGGTCACGGATTCAAGTCTCGTCTTATCCTGAGGGGTCGTTCCTTGTGCGCTCGGTGGTTCCTCCTAGCTGTTATAGTGGCAGCCGGTGGGATTCGACCCTATGTAATGCAATACGATACCACCGCCATTGCCGATTCAGCTAGATATCAAAAAAAGAAAAAATTACCGTATCACCATTTTTAAGAAGTTTCCCTCTGAAATTCTAGTTCACCAAGCTCTTTCTTATGCTTGGAAAGTTGACAAAATTTCTAAACCAATTAAGCCAAAACCTTCTAACACTGGCATCATACCAATTCTTGACTAGACACTGATATAGGTGGTACATACACTCCCTTGTCTCGTTACAAATGACATACATCTGAATGAGTAAGGGATAATAACACCAAATGAAAAGATAGCCATACCACCTCCAACCTTTAATGCTCTTCATACGGGATAATAACAACAAATGAAAAGATAGCCATGCCACCTCCAACCTTTAATGCTCGTCATACTTCCAAGTAGTGAGATCTACTACATTTTACCATTTTCCTCGAACCACACTAATATTGAAATATTTTATAGGTATAAATAATAATATTTTTTTAATAATTAAATATTATAAAATAAATTAGGTATAAATTTATTTTTATTGACATATTTTGTAAATTATACCGTTTTAATTTTTAATTTTTATTATATTTTAAATCAATAATAAATTAGATTTTCTCATTTAAAGTAATATATAAAAAAACGTTTTAAATAACATGAATACTTATATATATATATAGATATATATATATAAAAGAGATTACTTTTACATAAATAAAAGAGATTACTTTTACAATAAATAGACCTGGTAAGTAATATGAATAAGTTAATTATGAAAAAACAATTTCTCTCTCTGTAAAACCTTTTATCTATTGGCCATATGAAAATCTATTGAGATATAATTTATTTTAATTTTATCAAACTTTTGATTAACATCTTTATCGATAAAAAATATATCTATTATTAAAATTTTCTTAACGCATATAATTGCATATTATATATATGATATTTTTTTTACATATATTATAATTTTATAATTTATTTTCTTAAAATATGTAATCTGTGCATAGATATGTGTGAAAAAGTTTATTTTAAATTTCAAATATATTTATTAATTATATTTGAACTATACAATTTGGGTGGGATTAATGGTTAAGAGCATGTGTTTTCTCCTAAAAGGTTACAGGTTTAAAACCAAAAGGGTAGAGTAGTATGTACGCTTAGGTAAAGTATGTATGCGCTCTGGAGGTGGGTCCCTTGTCCCATGAACAAGGTGGCCTCATACACCAATTTGGTAGGGTAGAGTAGTATGTATGCCTAGGTAAAGTATGTATGCCCTCTGGAGGTGGGTACCTTGTCCCATGAACAAGGTGGCCTCATACACCAATTTGGTGTTTGTTCTAGCTTGACCGTGACCTTAAAATTGTATAATAATAATAATAATTAAATTTAAATCTAAAATTCTAAAATATAATGACCATAAATATAAATCATTATTTTAATTTTAATGCATATGATCAAACGAATCTTAATTATAATTACTATTTATATAAGTATATATTTCACATTTTTATATTATAAAATATTTTATTTTTAGTTATACTTTTATTAATTAAATTTATTAAATTTCTATATGTTTACTGAATTTAGGCTTTTGTGATCCATATCAAATTTGTTGAGAAGAAAATTGTATAATAATAATAATAATTAAATTTAAATATAAAATTCTAAAATATACTGGCAAAAAATATAAACCATTATTTTAATTTTAATGCATATGGTAAAATGAATCTTAATTTATAATTATTGTTTATATAAATATATATTTTACATTTTTATATTAAAAAATATTTTATTTTTAATGATATTTTTATTAATTAAATTTATTAAATTTCTATATGTTTATTGAAGTTAGGCTTTTGTCATCCATATAGCTATCCTCATATCAAAATTTATATGTTTATTAATTACATTTTTTGAACTATCATAGTTAGTGAATTTATTTTAATCTGATTGATATATTATACTTAAAAATAAAATAATTATAGTTTTAATAGTAAAAATAAATTTATAATATTATAAATTAAATTGAATTCATTTATTATTTTTATTGGTTATATATATATATATATATATATCCTGAAAATCATGGTAGATCTACTTAAAGGGATTACATTTCACAACCCCAACATAACAGCCTAACTCTAAAGGCACCAAAGATAATTTAATCCATAAACTCATGACAAGGTGCTTTATCAAGGTTGAACTAACTATTATTAATATTATTTTTTGACTTAATATTTAATTTTATACAAAATATATCTCCCTTATATTAAGTTGATATTTAAATGTTTTTACTCATTTAAAAATACTATAGCAATTGTCATATCAAACTCATATTTAAATGTTTACACTAAATTATGGACACCACAACCTTTTCTGCATATTGAATTGTAGAACACTTTCAGCGAAAATAAAATCAACACCTCCTCATATTTAATTGTAAAACACTTTTAAAGAAATTGATATTAACAAGTCAATTTTTTTCAAATATAGTTTAAAAAAATTACATAAAGGTAGATGTTTTATATCTACATTTTATCATATCTCGTTACAAAGTTATTTTTTTAACAAATATGATATACGATAGTTTTATCCCAGTTTTTTAAATAGGGATATTATTTTTTTTTTATAGAAATATAAATTTTTATATTTATAATTACAAGGAGAATATATTTTATTAGTAAGGAGATTTCTTTGAAAATTTTATAAAATAATATTCAGCGAAAAAGGATATAAATTTATAATTACTAAATAAATAAGAATTTTAAAAGGCATATATTAAAAATTTTAAAATATTAATTGAGTTTATAGCAGAGCAGGCAGTAACAGAGTGCTCTATTAAGATATTTGGCGCTGAAAAAGTCGGTTGATTGGGCATAATGAAAATCTATAATAGCAACCTCAGTAATTGAATAACAATTGGTTTCGTTCGAAAAATAGACTGCTAGATAGTAACTAGAGAAGGAGCGATGTCTATAGTTCGAGATAGCAGGGACGTCATCATTCCTCAGTACATTGTCGTCACCCAAGGTGATCCTTTCTGCAGCTATCGGACACTAAATAGATCGGATCAGGATGAACTATTAGAGCCCCTGAAGATCTTCTGTGGAGGTGTAAATGAGTCTCATGGCGGACGTGGTATCAGTCAACCGCAAGGATCAAAGTGCGCGGAGGAAATTAAGTGTTCGGCAGGCCCTCGGATGATGATCTGCCCGCCAGAAATCCGCGAAGGAAACCACCATGTAGATACGAAGTGTGAAGCTGAGTCTACCACAGATCTATGGAATCGCTCCCTTCACGATATAGATCTGGATGCCAAAAAGGCAAAAGGGTCGGATGATAGGTGGAGGGACATGGATCCGGGGACGGAAATAGATTATATAGCAGATCTACTCAGCATTACTATGGATCTGGTAGGTGTAAGACCAGCCTCCCTAAATCAGCTTTTGGTAGAGTAGGGAAGTTTTTTCCAGTGGAGAGTATCCATCAGCGAGCCGCGAGAAAACACTTTTTCGTGCTAAGATGCAGTCTTCCAAATTTTTTCGAAAACCCCAACCGTAAAATCAATTTGAAGAGATCCATAACAGATCGGTATTACAATGTAATTGCAAAGTCTGATCTATAATGCGGTTACAGGATAATGGCGTAGAACGAAACTCCTTAATCATCATCAACATGAGGTCATCAACATGAGGTTGCGGGGTTCAGCAGGATATAATATCCTCAAGAGACCAAGTTTTATCAATGGACAATCTCTCAAAGGAATGTTTGTTTCTTCATGCAAACCTCAAGAAACTCTCAATATTCCTTGGTCCTATCTTGCAGAGCAGATGAATCAAATATCGTTAATTACAGTAGATTTAGAAGAGATAAATAACATCCATACAACCTATCAATCCCAGGAAATCATCTGCAGGTTCAATGGTTTCTAGTCAAAACCTTTGGATCTCTTTGAGTGGATCATTATGACTTGGACAGTGACCTATGAAATTCACTTATGTTGCAAGGGATTTTTCCAATTTTATTTCAATCATCAAAGATCAAAGATTACGTTTTATAAGAGGTTCCATAGTTCTGGGAACGGGAATTCAATGTCTGTCTAAAATATACTAGTATGGGTAAGATTGCATGGGGTACCTCTTCATTTTTGGCATGCAAAAGCACTATAACGAATTGGTAACATGTTGGGGGACATATCAAAATGGATAAAAAAGAATTGAAGAATAAATTTGTAATGATCCCAGATTTATGTAAATTCGAAAAGTTACTGTGGTAAAAGACTAATACAGTTGTTGTTGTGTTTTAAACAAAACTGTGGCAAACTATTTTGATTAAGTAATTTAAATATTTTCTTGGAATTGCTCGCAGCCTCTAAGAGGTGAATCTTAAAGAAAATGATCAGTTGTGATAACTGATGGAACTACCCTCCAAAACAGGAAAAAGTCCTGACTGAGGGAATTCTGTGCTGTGAGGACAGACAGAGAGAAAAACAATCTTTTTCCAAGAAGAGAAAAAGTACAGAAGGAAAAGAGGGTTAAGTCTGGTTAGGACCAGATAACCTGGCACAAAGAGTGCACAAATCCTGTTGAGGGCTGGAGGCCTGCAGGATGGCTCGGGGGGAGAATTCCGTCTGAGGGATGGATCTCATGGCTGGGTGGAGAGCTGAAAAACAAAGGTCTGCACCAAATCACATATGGTAGCTCAAGACCGAAAACCTTAACCGCTAATAAACAAAACAGGATTCCAAATGCCGAATCATACCTGTGTAATGCCGGAGGGATGTTCTGCTGGAGAAAACGCTGTGGATTTGTCTGCGGCGTAGCAGGTTGCAGCTGCACAAATTCGACAAGGAAAACATAAGAATCTGTAAGAGACATCACATGGTTAACAAAGCATCAAACCATAACCAAAGACTGTCCAATTTGTCACGTCCATTTCCATATATCCATAAAAAAAAAATTTAAAAAGTTATATGTGTCAACCTTCCTAAACATAGTGCTCATCTGAAGATTATCCATTTCTATGTGTGCCCATACATTTTCCAATCATTACACACATTTAACGTGTAAATCTATAAACCCTACATGTGCACTTTACCCTTTTTACAATCATCATTCATATTGATACGTGTACATATATATAAATATCTTAACCTATGCACAAATGTTTTGCGGCACACATTACACGTTTATGGTCTCTGTCTTTATATATATTTCACACAGAATTAACATAACATATGCATTGGGTCTACTCTACCCACATGACAATCTATTCGGGATATTTTTCCCAAAGGCGCGATATTAATGGTGTGGACTTGATGGTCCCGCCGCAGTACTTTTGGATGACAGTTCACTCTTACCATAAAGGCATCAGTCCTTCCAGGGCAGGTGGCATGGCCTGGTTTCACCAGCCACGTGATGCTTTGGTATTGCAAACTTTGGTCTTACCGCCACAGACTCCTGCCTTACTTCGATGGTTCAGATCCCGTTTGGAGATCGAAGGGTTGGAATTTCGTTCAGGGTTTGGCTAAGACTTTTAAGTGGGTTCATATCATCATTGTGTTCATTTGGTGCCGCGGTCTTTGCGGACCTGGTTCAATGTTCCTCCTCCAGCTCGACTCCGAACACCAGTGTGTCTCCAGCCTGCAACACTCCAGGGTTTTCATTCCGTCCAGAACCAAATCCTCACAGGTAACTTGGTTGGACAGTCTTCGGTTATGGTTTCCGTCTGAGGGATGGATCTCATGGCTGGGTGGAGAGCAGAATTAAAGCTCAGGTGACTTTTTGTTGAAAAACCATTCCTGACATTGGTAATCAGGTACGGTTCCAAACTGGTAGTCCCTGATAGAAAAATGAATGTGCATTAAAGTTACAGTAATTTAAATAGGAAAAGACTGTTGTTTCCTAGTTACTGTTAGTGTAATGTATCCGTGTAAACTTGAAGAAGAAAACTGTCAGTTAATGGACAGAGTCTGGGATAGTGCCCAGATCAAGTGAAAAGGTACAGAGTTTTTAACAAGGTTGCATATGATTAAGGTAGCCTGAATCCGAGAACTGGTTACAGGTAACAGTCTCGACTTAACTCTATTAACAGAGTCTTTACGTTCAAATGAATAGATAATGAAACCAAATCATACCATAGAAAACCGTAAGACTGATACCTAAGTCTAGATCTGTGAGAGATCATTAGCTCAAGACTTAGAACTCTGAGTTAAAAATAATACCGACTTTGGTTGGAAGCAATTCCGTAACGGAGGAACAATGGAATAGTTAATAACATAAGCAGACATTAATCTGTGTATAACTAATCAATGACTCTATGTAGAGAGTATTGGTAAACGAGAGAATATATAGAACAGAGATTCGCTATATTCACCAAAATATTTGTTACCGAGTCACTGTACTCGCTGTATAAATCTACCAACAAGAATCCGTGATATAAAGCCATAACCGTGCACAGGTGGAACGCAAATAAGTGAAAGAACTGTGTACCATAATAACAGACAAAACAGTGGTATTACATATCCGTTACAATGCATGCAATCGATAAAGAGACATTTATATCAATCCAAGAGCTGGAGTATATAACTATAAAGAAATGATATTAACTGTAACGAAGAACCTGTGCATGCATGCGGAGATGGTTGTTAATCTTATTAAGGCCGAGAGGCTGTGCATGCAAATATAAATATAATCTGATGCAGAGATAATAAACCATACACGAAAGGCCGCCTTGTTCCATAGGGAAAAGGCCTAAGCGTTCAGACGCTGAACAGTCGCCGAGGCATATCATGCAGATTGGCAATATTAAATCTTAGAACCACAGAGTTCGTGAACCGAGGTTGTCAATACAACTCAAATAACACAGAGGCGGAGGCCGCATGTGAACAAACAAATCAATAGCGAAAATACAAACCCATATCTCTAATTTGAATATCGGCAACCAAAATGAAACATTCCATTAAACCATAGGGAAATGCCCCGAGGGCTTAAGGTTTATGTACAGTTGCAAATATGAACAGCACCGACGGAGAACTGTTAAGCATGAATATAACAATACATTTGAGGAAGGGGGGGGTCAAGCCCCAAATTACCATTACGAGTTCTGTGCTTGAGAACCAAATCCGAAATTATGTAAACGACACAAAAATACCAAATTTGTTACAGGAAGGTCTGAAATCCAAATAGCAGAATATAAATATACATAACAGAACCCTGAGACTGTTCTATAAACATAAATCTCTCGACAGAGGAACCACCGTCGTATGCAGCGAAGGCAGCTGTAAGGGTGTCCCACAGGGAATACCCGACAGCGAAAGTGAGAAACCCGTGCTGAAAAACAAAGGTCTGCACCAAATCACATATGGTAGCTCAAGACCGAAAACCTTAACCGCTAATAAACAAAACAGGATTCCAAATGCCGAATCATACCTGTGTAATGCTGGAGGGATGTTCTGCTGGAGAAAACGCCGTGGATTTGTCTGCAGCGTAGCAGGTTGCAGCCGCACAAATTCGACAAGGAAAACATAAGAATCTGTAAGAGACATCCCATGGTTAACAAAGCATCAAACCATAACCGAAGACTGTCCAACCAAGTTACCTGTGAGGATTTGGTTCTGGACGGAATGAAAACCCTGGAGTGTTGCAGGCTGGAGACACAATGGTGTTCGGAGTCGAGCTGGAGGAGGAACATTGAACCAGGTCCGCAAAGACCACGGCACCAAATGAACACAATGACGATATGAACCCACTTAAAAGTCTTAGCCAAACCCTGAACGAAATTCCAACCCTTCGATCTCCAAACGGGATCTGAACCGTCGAAGGAAGGCGGGAGTCTGTGGCGGTAAGACCAAAGTTTGCAATACCAAAGCATCACGTGGCTGGTGAAACCAGGCCATGCCACCTGCCCTGGAAGGACTGATGCCTTTATGGTAAGAGTGGACTGTCATCCGGAAGTACTGCGGCGGGACCATCAAGTCGACACCATTAATATCGCGCCTTTGGGAAAAATATCCCGAATAGATTGTCATGTGGGTAGAGTAGACCCAATGCATATGTTATGTTAATTCTGTGTGAAATATATATAAAGACAGAGACCATAAACGAGTAATGTGTGCCGCAAAACATTTGTGCATAAGTTAAGATATTTATATATATGTACACGTATCAATATGAATGATGACTGTAAAAAGGGTAAAGTGCACACGTAGGGTTTATAGATTTACACGTTAAATGTGTGTAATGATTGGAAAATGTATGGGCACACATAGAAATGGATAATCTTCAGATGAGCACTATGTTTAGGAAGGTTGAGATATAACTTTTTAAATTTTTTTTTATGGATATATGGAAATGGACGTGACAAATTGGTATCAGAGCCCAGTTTCAACACTGTGGCCTCAGGTAGAACATATTCAGTATGCAGAAGGGTACACCAAGCAACTTATGCAAGCTAACAATGTACTTAACTGTGTTCTGTTTATTTGGACTGATATATAGAATTGCAACAGCTAGCAGTTAAACCAGAAGGGAGACAAAATGCAAGGACCCGGCAGTAACCCTCAAGAGAATGCAGAGCTGTGGGTGCAGTTGGGTGCAGAATCACGGAGTACCAACCTCGCAATCCTGGAAACTGTCCAGGAATTGAAGAATGAGATGGCGCGGTTGCGAGAAGACAACGCACGATTAACAGTCGAACAGGAAAAGATTCTGAAGAGCCTGTCGGACAGGCAGAACCCACCCCTGTCAAACCCCAGTGCAGAACAACAGAGGGTGACAGAAGAACAAGACTATCAAATGGAACCAGAAAATTCTGAAGACAAGGAAGATCACTCTGATAATGCACCTCAGCAACAGACTTCAAAGCGTCAGAAAATGGAACTACAGGGAGAATTCCGAAAGATTAAACCTCCACATTTTGATGGTGAGTAGGAGGAAGCTGCAGAAGCCTGGTTGATCAATATGAATAAGTATTTTCAGCTGTATGAGTATGACCACAATCTGAAGGCAAGATTGGCAATCTTCCAGTTACAAGGTAAGGCAACCTTGTGGTGGGAGGAAATCAAGATTGTCAAGGGGGTCAGCGAACGAACCATTACATGGGAAAAATTCCAGAAATATTTTAAAGAAAGGTACCTGACTGAGCGCTTCTATGATGAAAAGGAAAAGGAATTTCACGACTTAAGACTGGGATAGCAGACCATGGACGAGTTCATTAACCGTTTTACCTCGCTGCTACGTTATGTACCTTACATCAAGGAGGAGAAAGCCAAGGTTCCAAGGTTTGTGAGCAGCTTACCTTCATATATAAGGGAGAGGATTGAATTCGACAATCCTAGAACCATGGATGAGGCCATCCGAAAAGCGAGAATCTGTTACCAACAGAGTAAACAGAAGGGGGACACTACCAGCAAAAGATGGAATGAGAAAAGAAGCGGTCGAATGGTTGGGGGCAGCAAAGGAAGTCGCAGCAGTGGAAATAAAGGTGCTGGTAAAGGACTAAACAACAGACCTGTTGCAAGGAATGCGCCCCGGTCCAGACCAATGAGCGAATCGAAGGCGAATGAGCAGTCTGTTAGACCAGAAGGTGAGGGGATGACCAGACCGCCAGTGCAATGCTGGGGTTGTGGAGGACCTCACTATGTTAAGAACTGCCCACAGAGAAAGGGGACAGACCAGATATCCCAGATTCATGAGGCATCGACTGTTGGGGACGTGGCATGTAGTGTACCCAAAATCAATGCGGCACTGGAGGACCGGCAAGCGGAGTACTAGCCATCTATGATTGAATTCGAAGGTAAAATCTCAAACTTGACTATAGCTGTTCTTATAGACCCAGGGGCTACTTTAAGTTATATTAGCCCGAAAGTAGTAGAACAGTGTAAACTGCAAGCGGAAAAGTTCAGGAATCTGTGGCTGGTCCAACTAGCTACAGGAGCCAAGAGACGAGTCTTGTCCAAAGTAAATAACTGCTCCTTAGCCATAGCTGGACAGTCAATAGTGGCAGATTTGAATGTTTTTCCATTGGGTTCCTATGATATCTTGATTGGGATGGACTGGCTAGAGAAACATTGGTCCTTAGTGAACTGCAAAACCAAGACCATCTATTATAAGGATGACCTTGGAGAACAGCAGGAGTTGCAAGGAATCAGACACCCTGTGCAGATTCGACCCATTACAGCAACTCAGCTAGCTAAGTGCATTAAGAAAAAATGCCAAATCTACGCTATTCAGGTGGGATACGCAAATCAAAAAGATAAAACTGCTATGCTGGGTAGCATTCCGATAGTACAGGAGTTTGCAGATGTTTTTCCCGAGGAAGTGCCAGGATTACCACCGAAAAGGGATGTGGATTTTACTATTGAGTTGATTCCAGGGGCAGCACCTGTATCACGGGCACCCTACCGTATGAGTGTACCAGAACTAACAGAATTAAAAATGCAACGGCAGGAGCTGCTAGATAAAAATTACATCCGTCCTAGCGTATCACCCTGGGGAGCCCCAGTGCTATTCGTCAAAAAGAAAGATGGAACCTTTCGGATGTGCATTGATTATCGTCAGCTGAATAAGCTTACGATCAAAAACAAATATCCTTTACCCAGGATCGACGAGCTTTTTGATCAGGTGAAGGGAGCAACGGTATTCTCTAAAATTGATCTGCGATCTGGTTATCATCAGATCAGAATAAAAGAGGAAGATATCGCTAAGACCGCTTTCAGAACGCGGTATGGGCATTATGAATTCGTGGTGCTACCTTTTGGGCTGACCAATGCACCTGCTACCTTCATGTGTTTGATGAACAGTGTGTTTCATCGGTTTTTAGATAAGTTTGTGCTGATATTCATAGATGACATTCTAATTTACAGCAGATCAAGAAAGGAGCATGAGGAACATCTTAGGTTGGTGTTGCAAACTTTGCGGGAACATCAATTATATGCAAAGTTTAGTAAATGTGATTTTTACAAGGAGGAGATACAATATTTGGGTCATGTAATTACCAAGGAAGGAATCGCAGTAGACCTTGAGAAGATCAGAACTATAATGGAGTGGCCTATACCAAAGGACGTGGCAGATATTAGGTCCTTTATGGGGTTAGCAGGTTACTATAGAAGATTTGTTGAAGGCTTTTCGAGGGTAGCATACCCTATCACCTCCTTGCAAAAGAAAGGAAAAGTATTTAAGTGGACCTCGTAATGCCAGAAGAGCTTTGAACAGCTCAAGCATTTACTTACCACCGCACCTGTGTTAAGTATAGCTGATCCTAATAAGGATTACGTGGTCTGCACGGACGCAAGTAAAGAAGGTGTGGGAGGAGTGCTGATGCAAGAAGAAAGAGTCATTGCGTATGAGTCTAGGAAGCTGAAAGAGCATGAGCAGAAATACTCTGCTTACGATTTGGAGCTGGCCGCTGTCATTCATGCCCTGAAAATGTGGCGGCACTATCTTTAGGGCAGAAAATTTCTGCTGTTAACAGACCACCACTGTTGTGGGGAAAAGTATCCAACACGGAATGACCCTATCCCACTCCAAGGGTGATAGTTCCTTAGCAACAGCTGAAGAAAAGCTATCTAAAGTTACTTCTTTATGACATGCAAGAGATGAAAGGAAGAGATCCACTTACCGATGTCTTGCGCAAATGGTCGATCCAAACTCCTCTATTTGCCGCTCACTCCCAGCTCCAAGTCTTCTCACGGGCCCAGCTACACGAGATCCTGCGAACAAGACAAGAAAGGGAAACTACAAGAAGCATGCATTCATAACTGATTCAAGGATTAGCATAAATCAAATACGCAAGTAAGACAATACACCATTGAAACACATGCGAATAGAAGAACCTCAAATGCTTTATTAATATAAGGAAGTAAGGTTCAGGCGGTGATACAACCGTGAGAGGTCCAATCCAGCATCACCTTCCCGACGGAAAGAAATCTCCTCTTCACCTCCCTCAAGCAATCACCCAATACTCACAACTGTAAACCAAAAACAATTCTTTGCACAAAATTCCGGCCTCTAGATCCCATGGGATGAGATCCTTATATAGAGTTTTGGAGTGAAGATAAGTCAGCTTGATGTGTGACTTGTTGTCCTCTTCAACTCCAGTTGTTCTTCAGTCCTTGAGTCCACTCGGAGTTTCTACCTTCCACTTGGAGTTTTAGAACCTCTTGACTCATCATTAGGCGAATCTTCTGATCCAAGTGTCATTTTGGAAGCTTCCTGGGCACTGGCACATTGAGAAAAGATTCCTCCACATGTCAAAGTACGCCCAGCGCAGGTAGCCCTTGTTGCACTTGCTATGCAGCGCAGGTACACCATAGAGCTTTTGACATTCAGCGCAGATGCTTAGTGGAGCAGCTGCTTTGATCCAAAATTGACCTGTTTTTGAGTGTTTTTCAGTGGAGAACTGATCTGTAGTGCTGTGGTTTGCTGACCTTGTTCCTCTAGGGGTAGGAACAACATGTTTAGGGACTTTGGATCCCTCAGATTATTGACATTTCATGCTCCATGCTGTAAGGCACAAAAATGTCTATAACAGTTGCCCCCTAAAGTATGAGGTCGTTTATCGGGTGAAATGCTTTATTAGGAGGATCCGAAGTTCATTCAATCGTCGGGAGGTGACCTGTAACAAAATACAATACAATACATTATCTTTTCATACTTTCTTTTCATGATCTAGCTGATGAGGGCATTTCCCATGCTCAGCTTTATAAATACATTTGCTATACATAAACAGACGATCGTCTGATAATAGACTGATAATTCTCTGCTTTTAATTATCATCCTTTTAGTAGGATGATCATCTGCTGCACATGTCTATGTTTTTATCTCCTGAATATATATCGCAGCCCGGATGGATGAAACTAGATCCAGGGTCTTCAAACTTGTCCGATCTTCACTCTAGTACAAGTCGATCCATGTGAGAATTTCTCGAAGTCGAACATGGAAAGACATCGCTTGATTACCAGTCAATAATGTAAACTGTTAACAAGCGCGAGAGGAATCACCGATAATGATGATGACCCTCAAGGTACTACAGCACAATTCACGTGGCGTGAATATAGGATCTGACGTCAAACACCACGCAAAATCTCCCGGTCGAAGGTCATTAATGTATACCTATCGCCGGAAGTGAGAAACTTGCCATTGAGGCATGCAAGCTTCAAAGTACTGAGGGGGTGTTCCTAGATCAACATCTTGGATAGTGAGCTGATGTCGACAAGAAGTGATCCGTCAAAGGAGGGCCTTAATGAATCCCACATCAGTGACACGGAACGGAGCTAGTGATGATGGTGAAAACGATCTGTGAAATATGATTCAGGGTGGCGGTCATGGAAGGATGAAAGATGATGTATGGTAGTGGATGGGACCCGGTTGACACTTTCTGAATGACATCTCTTGAACATATAACGACACTGATGTGATGGATCGGTAGCATTACCCCATGTATGGATGGTATGGCGAGACCATGGTGAAGGGACCGGTGAATGATAATAACCCAACCCGATATTTACGGAGGCAAAAGTGTCATGTTCAAGAGCGACCTGCTACCATTAAGCTTTGAGGTTCTTCCCACTTTTTCCCCAGTCATTTCTGACCAGTACCTCTTTATTTTTGTCAAGCTTGAGGAGGATAACATATGCTTGTTCTATAACCTGCCCTTCGGGCAAGCCCATCGCTATGTTTTAACGAGCTTAACGATAGGGAAACTCGTTCTCGTCTAAAGACAAGTTTGTCGCTATCTAATATTTTTTAACGAGCCCAGCGACAAAGACAACTCGGTCATTTTCATCTTTAGAGAGTCTGAAAAGGGTACATAAAGTGGACTCCAGGGGTCCTTTTTCGTCATCTAATCCCTTAAGTCCGAAAAAGTATAAAACAATACAGAAGGGATGAATGTTCGATATCTTTATCGAGCCGAACTAGACAAGTGCTCGATCTTTTTGTGCAATAATCCCTCAGGTCCAAAAAGATTAAAATCTAGAGGAGGGATAGCTCTTCCGGTCCTTTTAACGAGCTGGAAGGCCAAAACTCGGCAATCTTTTCATATTTTGAGGAACGAGTGATAAACAGGGATAGCAGCAGATTCCAGGTACAGGTTGGAATTTTCCAATCACGGCAGTGTCACAAGGATGGCTAGGTGAAATCACTCTTCGCACCTGTTCGTCAAAATAGGTAAACAATCAAGTGGATGTGAATGATCGGCCAAATGAAAAGTGGAGGTGACGGTACACAAACACGACCAAGGCTTTTATGGCTGACGAATTTACGGTCTCAAATGGTTATTTACCGGTTCATTTTTTCTTGATGAGCTTGAACTCTGGGGGAAGCTTGCTCACATGTGCATTTATTTTTTAATGAGCATGAACTCTTGCTAAAACTGCTCGGTTTTGCGTTTATTTTTTAACGAGCATGAACTTTGCCAAAACTGCTCGTATCTTGCGTTTATTTTTTAACAAGCATGAACTTTGCCAAAACTGCTCGTTTTTACCAGTCATAAAGTAGGAAGGTCTCCTGGTAGGTTGCTCGCTATTTTTTAAGGAGCTTCATCTCGCTATGCTTTGCTCCATATCCTCTCTTTATGCAAGCTGGGTATCGGCTAATCCTACGAGTTTAACGGGTTAGACCTACAGGTTTAAAGGGGGGACCTAAAAAACTAAAAAACAAAATAGCCGCCCGTGCTTGCATTCCAAGAGGTTTGCATGCCCCCAGGTGTAAGTCTAATTTCAAGGTCGCCCCTACTTGTCCGTCAAAAACCCTTGTTTTCAACGGGTGAGGCTTACCTCTTTCTGGTTACCCAAAGAATGGTTTTGTTTGCTGCCGCAAATGAAACTCTTTCTTCGGCGATGTCTATCATTAGGTTACACAAAGATGGTTACAATTTGTTGCAGCAATAGAATCTCTTTCTTTGGAGGCTGCCCCTACTTATCCTTTAAAACATTTGTTTTAATGGGTGAGGCTTGCCTTTTACCCAAAGATGGTTACTACTTGCTGCCGCAAACGGATCCCCTTCTTTGGCAGAGCCTACTTATTTAGACAAAGGTGAGTAACGGGCCCCCGTCCTCCCACATAACTTTAACAAAAGAATCTTTTTCCAGAACAACCCCATTCCTAACTGCCCCTTCTTCTGCATGAGAGCTCTTGCCGGCTCTTCTGTTTTACGAAGATGAAGGAGGGGACGGGGTACGGACTAGTCATATTCTCCCGCGGAAATTCTACTTTACACCCAAGGTTTTTTCTGACCCCAGCAGACCAGGATGCATGCCCCCTCGGTTCCGGCCCTACTTTCCCGAATCACTCGCACTCATGAGGAAGAAGAACCGGAGGTAGAGACCTTTCTTGATCGAAAAGACCATTCAAGATAGGTATGTGACTATTTGCGATGCGTGATCCCGGAAATGAAAGTTGGTCTACGAGCTTGACCATTCTTCCTTCGTATGGAAAACACATTATTCGAAAGAGTGAGGAGACTATTGCTTCCATGCAATATATGTAGTCTCGTCCAAGGAGTAGGTTATAATCCAAGGGTCCTTGGACGACCATCAAACTTATCTTGAGAGCCTTCCCTTTCAATGTAATAGGCACATTAGGTAGAATCCCTAATGGTCGACTGGTTCCTTTGTCAAAACCCGAGAGATTTCTTATCTCAGGCAAAAGCGCTGGGCAACCCAATTCTTTCCAAGCAATAGAGGACAGGATACTCACAGATGCCCCTTCATCAATGATAGTCCCAGCCATCACCATTTTGTATATTTGGACTATAATTCTAAATGGTATACTGGCTGGTAACCGGGGTCTGCCTAGTTGGTTCCAATCAAAGGACACAACCAGGTTGCTTGGTGGTGGGACCGAATACACGGCCGGGTATGATCCTAACGATGCTCCTTCCTGCGATAAAGGAGTGGCACATTGCCCTGATGTTCATCAGAATCGGTGTTGATGAAAAGAATCTGGACGGTGTCATCCTTACTCTCTTCGGTAGGGGTGTCAGTTGAAGATGAATCCTCAGTGACTGTGGTATTTGAAGATGAAACTTCTGAAGGGAGAACCGGGTCAACTGCCGTTTCGACCTTTGGACTTTCATCCGGTCCGGATTCAGTAGGTTCATTTTCAGTGACTGACACTTCAGCTGGCCCTGTGAGCGGGGCAGCCGTATTTTCGACCAACGAAGGACTTGGCGCGAGTTTTTGGTATCCAGGAGGAAGTAGCAACGGTGCAACCGGTTGATCTTCCAAAACTCTCTTTGCTTCGTCTAAAAAGGGACAACGGCGGAGGGTGTGATTGCCTTCACACAGTTCGCAGGGGAATCTCATTCCCCTTCGTCATCTAGAACCTTCACTTTCGCTGGTCGACGGTAAGCATTCCACCTGGTTGTCAGAGGTTGACGCTTCCGAGCTGTGCAAACGAGGGGACCAGTCTCTTAGTATCCGGGGAATACCGGGACAATCACGGTGGAGGTGGTCCCCTCTACATATGACACATGGCGATTTGGGCCCGGTCCGTGCTGTGTGTGGATTTTTGTTAGATGCCTTTTGCTTGCCCCCAGGCGCCTTTGGCTCCTTCTGCTTCTTTTCTTTCTTCTTCTTTTCCTTCTTCTTTTCTATGGGAGCTCCGCTTTCGGCGGCTTGACCTTTCGAAGAAGAAGGATAGGAGGAAGGCTTATAAGAAGTGGAAGGCTGGAGGGTAGCTCTAGACTGGTCTAATTGTTGACTCAACTGTTCAGGAACCGTGGTGTTTTGAACTACAATGGTTGAGAATAGCCAAACTGGCAGGCCAATTGTCAGTCCTGGAAGCGACAACGTGGCCATGTGGGGCGCACCAACTTCTCCCCAAGAGGAGAAAGGGCTAGGGTTCCCATCATGTGGAATCCCTTGGTTGGCGTGTTCCATGTTCTCAACCTCAAGATCAACGCAGGAATAAAGGGGTGATTATGTTCCGTTTAGAATGAATTTTATATGACGACGCTTTAGACACAACTTGCTTTTTCAATTTTTAAGAGTCGAGAAAAAGCTAAAGATGACTCTAGTCTCCTTCGATGTATTAACGAGCCCGAAGTGACAAATGCTCAGATGGACTTTTTCAGTTATAGAGTTTGAAAAAGGCCAAAAGAAACTACTCTGGAGTTCTAGGCAGAGGGTGTGCCAAACCTTTCACGAAACCACAGAATACGTTTTACGGTACGAGTGGTCGATCTTCGTGAATGCTGTGTTCACTGCATCGCGATCAGTAGGGCGGCCGACACGGCTTCCTATGGATAAAGGCTTTGTTCCTATAGGGGTCCCCCAATATACGCGACGGTACGCGGGGGCACAAGTCCGTATTAGTGCTATCGTCCCTCAGGAGGAATCACCAACCTTCGTAGAGATCGACGGTCACTATGTTTAACGACGTCGGAACACGTCTCTACCTAGACCTCTACTGTGTTTTGTTATGTTTCAAAGCGTTGTTAGATAAATTCAGTTCTTTTTAGGTTGATCTTGCTTAGCAGTTTGCCTTTATGGATCACCACGTGATGTATGATACAACTCCTAAATGCAGTCTAAGAATGATAAGCAAGCTTTTTCAATTCTTTCAACTTATGAAAATCTTAACTACTGAGGGAAAAGAAAGACATCATCTTTTCAAACAGATCATAGAGCACACACTGATGCACTTTTCCTAAATCGACATGCAAACTGTCAAAATGCACATGCACAATGCAAGTATTTCTTTTCTTCTTTCTTAATGTTGATGTATTACAAAAAGAAAGCTGTTGTATAATTTCGAATTCAATTTCAAGTGAAAGAAAACAAGTTTTTGTCCAATAATCAAAAGAACACCTTAAGATTCACTCGTTTCAACACAAGAAATACTAAAATCCGAACCATATAACGAAAGCAAATGCTCAAGCAGCTATGAACAATAATAAACTAGCTCTTAGAATCACAACGACACTTTCTCACAGGCCTAGATCCAAGAGGTCACAGCAAGACTAGTTCACTTTCGCTACGGGAAACTGTGAATGACAGCAAGAAATACAATAAGAACAATCACGGTTTCTTCATACAACTGAGGCGGAATGAAGGCAAAGAAAGGTAGTTTCAGCTGGGTATACAGGTTGACAACAGGCTGCAAAAACAATATTGAAAACTGGGCAACAGACAGTAGGGAACCCCAGTTGCACAAGGCAAAACTGGATCAGTGCAGGTACTGCACTGTCAATCTGACATGCAGCGCAGGTAGCCCCTTCGGGACCTGCGTTGCAGCGCAGGTAGCCTTTGTTGCAGCTGCACTGAAGAGACAACTCTCGTCTCTCTCAGATTCCGGGTCACAGTTTGCTCAAAAATCAATGGTTTTTGGCCAAATCAGAGGCTATCAGCCAAGTATACACTAGAGGATGATTAAGGAAGATGAACACTATCACAAAGAGCTAAAAAGAGTCCTTCTGGATCAGCTCTTCAAGTCATAAACATGCCCAGCACTGAGCTAGAGTAGCTGCCCTCTACTTTGCATTCGAAGTATTCGAATGCAGTTCGATTCGGTACTCCCTTTGTTTAGGAAATGAATAGCAAGAAACACAAGCTACCAACAAGACACGATCCCCAGCGGAGTCGCCAGTCTGTTGTGGGGAAAAGTATCCAACACGGAATGACCCTATCCCACTCTAAGGGTGATAGTTCCTTAGCAACAGCTGAAGCAAAGCTATCTAAAGTTACTTCTTTATGACATGCAAGAGATGAAAGGAAGAGATCCACTTACCGATGTCTTGCGCAAATGGTCGATCCAATCTCCTCTATTTGCCGCTCGCTCCTAGCTCCAAGTCTTCTCACGGGCCCAGCTACACAAGATCCTGCGAACAAGACAAGAAAGGGAAACTACAAGAAGCATGCATTCATAACTGATTCAAGGATTAGCATAAATCAAATACGCAAGTAAGACAATACACCATTGAAACACATGCGAATAAAAGAACCTCAAATGCTTTATTAATATAAGGAAGTAAGGTTCAGGCGGTGATACAACCGTGAGAGGTCCAATCCAGCATCACCTTCCCGACGGAAAGAAATCTCCTCTTCACCTCCCTCAAGCAATCACCCAATACTCACAACTGTAAACCAACAGCAATTCTTTGCACAAAATTCCGGCCTCTAGATCCCATGGGATGAGATCCTTATATAGAGTTTTGGAGTGAAGATAAGTCAGCTTGATGTGTGACTTGTTGTCCTCTTCAACTCCAGTTGTTCTTCAGTCCTTGAGTCCACTCGGAGTTTCTACCTTCCACTTGGAGTTTTAGAACCTCTTGACTCATCATTAGGCGAATCTTCTGATCCAAGTGTCATTTTGGAAGCTTCCTGGGCACTGGCACATTGAGAAAAGATTCCTCCACATGTCAAAGTATGCCCAGCGCAGGTAGCCTTTGTTGCACTTGCTATGCAGCGCAGGTACACCATAGAGCTTTTGACATTCAGCACAGATGCTTAGTGGAGCAGCTGCTTTGATCCAAAATTGACCTGTTTTTGAGTGTTTTTCAGTGGAGAACTGATCTGTAGTGCTGTGGTTTGCTGACCTTGTTCCTCTAGGGGTAGGAACAACATGTTTAGGGACTTTGGATCCCTCAGATTATTGACATTTCATGCTCCATGCTGTAAGGCACAAAAATGTCTATAACAACCACAGCCTAACAAACTATTTCAGCCAGCCCACCTTAAATACAAGACAAGCTCGCTGGGCTGACTTCTTAAGCGGGTTCGACTTTGAAATTAAGCATTTAAAGGGGAAGGAGAACCGAGTAGCGGATGCATTAAGTCGGAAAGTACAGTGCGTGTGCAAGATTTCGGTCAGTAAGTGGCAAAGTACTCTATTGGAAAAGATAAAAATAGCAGCTGAACGAGATGCTGTTTATCAGCACATTAAACAACAAATACAACAGCAATCTGGTAAGGAAATACAACAAGAATATACACTAGATGATGCTGAAATGTTTTGTTTTAATAAAAAGCTGTATGTACCCAATGAAGACAGTGTTAAGAAGCTGATTCTGGATGAATTTCATACCAGCCATTATACTGGACATCCGGGCTACCAGAAAATGGTGACTGCCCTCCGAAAAGAATATTACTGGCCAAAAATGAAGAAGGAGGTAGCTGAGTATCTAGCACGATGTCTAGAATGTCAGCAGATTAAGGCAGAGCACATGCACCCAGCAGGGCTGTTACAACCTTTACCCATTCCGGAATGGAAATGGGAGACTATCTCCATGGATTTCATAACTGGACTGCCTAAAACAAAGAAGAATAATGATTCCATTATGGTGGTAGTGGATAAGCTGAGTAAGGCAGCACACTTTATACCAGTGCAGTCGACATACAAGGCTGTGCAAATTGCTCATATTTTCATGCAAAATGTGTTCAAGTTGCATGGACTTCCGAAGGTGATTATCTCAGATCGAGATGTCAAATTTACATCAACCTTTTGGAGAACATTGTTTGCTGAACTGGGGACACAGCTGAACTTTAGCACAGCTTATCATCCCCAAACAGATGGCCAAACCGAACGAGTGAATCAGGTTGTGGAAGACATGCTGAGAGCATGCGTTATGATGAAGCCAACCCAATGGGAAGATTATCTTCGTCTGGTTGAATTCGCATGCAATAATGGATATCATTCCTCAACACAGATGAGTCCTTTCGAGGTTATGTATGGGCAGAAGTGCCGCACACCTGCAAGCTGGAATGGACCAGAGGACAGGTTACGAATTGGTCCTGATATGCTCAAGGAAATGGAGGATACGGTAAAGAGGGTGCGTACCAACTTAAAAGCTGCTCAAGACAGACAGAAAAGTTTTGCTGATCGCAAAAGAAGATTTAAGGAATTCCAAGTTGGGGATCATGTATTTGTAAGAATCCAACCAAGGAGGAGTACCTTGCAGTGGAGCGGATGTGCCAAACTAGCACCTCGCTACTTTGGACCTTTCCAGATTTTGGCAAAAGTGGGGCCGGTAGCGTATCAACTTGCCCTACCAAGCCATATTAGAATTCACAACGTGTTTCACGTATCCGTATTAAAGCAATACGTTTACGATCCTAAACATGTGATTCAATGGCAGAATGTTCGGGTAAGAATTAATCTGGTCACTATAGATAGGCGTTACTTCTAAACTGAAAAGTAATTAAATCTGTTTCTGGTTGCAGGTCGAGCCGGAAGGCGAGGTTCTGGTCGAACCACTGACCATTCTCGACCGGAGAGAAGTGCAACTGCAGAAACGGGTTATTTCCCAAGCTAAAGTGCAGTGGCAGCACTATGGATCAGAGGAGGCCACTTGGGAGGATGCGGAACTCCTTAGAGAAGCCTACCCAAACTTGTTTACAGGAGAAAGACATCGGGACGATGTCCAATCTCAGGAGGGGGAGATGTAATGACCCCAGATTTATGTAAATTCGAAAAGTTACTATGGTAAAAGACTAATACAGTTGTTGTTGTGTTTTAAACAAAACTGTGGCAAACTATTTTGATTAAGTAATTTAAATATTTTCTTGGAATTGCTGGCAGCCTCTAAGAGCTGAATCTTAAAGAAAATGATCAGTTGTGATAACTGATGGAACTACCCTCCAAAACAGGAAAAAGTCCTGACTGAGGGAATTCTGTGCTGTGAGGACAGACAGAGAGAAAAACAATCTTTTTCCAAGAAGAGAAAAAGTACAGAAGGAAAAGAGGGTTAAGTCTGGTTAGGACCAGATAACCTGGCACAAAGAGTGCACAAATCCTGTTGAGGGCTGGAGGCCTGCAGGATGGCTCGGGGGGAGAATTCCGTCTGAGGGATGGATCTCATGGCTGGGTGGAGAGCAGAATTAAAGCTCAGGTGACTTTTTGTTGAAAAACCATTCCTGACATTGGTAATCAGGTACGGTTCCAAACTGGTAGTCCCTGATAGAAAAATGAATGTGCATTAAAGTTACAGTAATTTAAATAGGAAAAGACTGTTGTTTCCTAGTTACTGTTAGTGTAATGTACCCGTGTAAACTTGAAGAAGAAAACTGTCAGTTAATGGACAGAGTCTGGGATAGTACCCAGATCAAGTGAAAAGGTACAGAGTTTTTAACAAGGTTGCATATGATTAAGGTAGCCTGAATCCGAGAACTGGTTACAGGTAACAGTCTCGACTTAACTCTATTAATAGAGTCTTTACGTTCAAATGAATAGATAATGAAACCAAATCATACCATATCAAACCATAAGACTGATACCTAAGTCTAGATCTGTGAGAGATCATTAGCTCAAGACTTAGAACTCTGAGTTAAAAATAATACCGACTTTGGTTGGAAGCAATTCCGTAACGGAGGAACAATGGAATAGTTAATAACATAAGAAGACATTAATCTGTGTATAACTAATCAATGACTCTATGCAGAGAGTATTGGTAAACGAGAGAATATATAGAACAGAGATTCGCTATATTCACCAAAATATTTGTTACCGAGTCACTGTACTCGCTGTATAAATCTACCAACAAGAATCTGTGATATAAAGCCATAACCGTGCACAGGTGGAACACAAATAAGTGAAAGAACTGTGTACCATAATAACATACAAGACAGTGGTATTACATATCCGTTACAATGCATGCAATCGATAAAGAGACATTTATATCAATCCAAGAGCTGGAGTATATAACTATAAAGAAATGATATTAACTGTAACGGAGAACCTGTGCATGCATGCGGAGATGGTTGTTAATCTTATTAAGGCCGAGAGGCTGTGCATGCAAATATAAATATAAACCCTCATATTAAAACAGAGAAAACTGTGAAGAATCTGATGTAGAGATAATAAACCATACACGAAAGGCCGCCTTGTTCCATAGGGAAAAGGCCTAAGCGTTTAGACGCTGAACAGTCGCCGAGGCATATCATGCAGATTGGCAATATAAAATCTTAGAACCACAGAGTTCGTGAACCGAGGTTGTCAATACAACTCAAATAACATAGAGGCGGAGGCCGCATGTGAACAAACAAATCAATAGCGAAAATACAAACCCATATCTCTAATTTGAATATCGGCAACCAAAATGAAACATTCCATTAAACCATAGGGAAATGCCCCGAGGGCTTAAGGTTTATGTACAATTGCAAATATGAACAGCACCGACGGAGAACTGTTAAGCATGAATATAACAATACATTTGAGGAAGGGGGGGTCAAGCCCCAAATTACCATTACGAGTTCTGTGCTTGAGAACCAAATCCGAAATTATGTAAACGACAAAAAAATACCAAATTTGTTACAGGAAGGTCTGAAATCCAAATAGCAGAATATAAATATACATAACAGAACCCTGAGACTGTTCTATAAACATAAATCTCTCGACAGAGGAACCACCGTCGTATGCAGCGAAGGCAGCTGTAAGGGTGTCCCACAGGGAATACCCGACAGCGGAAGTGAGAAAACCGTGCTGAAAAACAAAGGTCTGCACCAAATCACATATGGTAGCTCAAGACCGAAAACCTTAACTGCTAATAAACAAAACAGGATTCCAAATGCCGAATCATACCTATGTAATGCCGGAGGGATGTTCTGCTAGAGAAAACGCCGTGGATTTGTCTGCAGCGTAGCAGGTTGCAGCTGCACAAATTCGACAAGGAAAACATAAGAATCTGTAAGAGACATCCCATGGTTAACAAAGCATCAAACCATAACCGAAGACTGTCCAACCAAGTTACCTGTGAGGATTTGGTTCTGGACGGAATGAAAACCCTGGAGTGTTGCAGGCTTGAGACACAATGGTGTTCGGAGTCGAGCTGGAGGAGGAACATTGAACCAGGTCCGCAAAGACCGCGGCACCAAATGAACACAATGACGATATGAACCCACTTAAAAGTCTTAGCCAAACCCTGAACAAAATTCCAACCCTTCGATCTCCAAACGGGATCTGAACCGTCGAAGGAAGGCGGGAGTCTGTGGCGGTAAGACCAAAGTTTGCAATACCAAAGCATCACGTGGCTGGTGAAACCAGGCCATGCCACCTGCCCTGGAAGGACTGACGCCTTTATGGTAAGAGTGAACTGTCATCCGGAAGTACTGCGGCGGGACCATCAAGTCCACACCATTAATATCGCGCCTTTGGGAAAAATATCTCGAATAGATTGTCATGTGGGTAGAGTAGACCCAATGCATATGTTATGTTAATTCTGTGTGAAATATATATAAAGACAGAGACCATAAACGAGTAATGTGTGCCGCAAAACATTTGTGCATAAGTTAAGATATTTATATATATGTACACGTATCAATATGAATGATGACTGTAAAAAGGGTAAAGTGCACACGTAGGGTTTATAGATTTACACGTTAAATGTGTGTAATGATTGGAAAATGTATGGGCACACATAGAAATGGATAATCTTCAGATGAGCACTATGTTTAGGAAGGTTGACATATAACTTTTTAAATTTTTTTTTATGGATATATGGAAATGGACGTGACAAAATTTATACTTTTGTGAGGATCTACGTAGAGGTAGACCTTAGCAAAAGACTACCTAACCATATCCTTCTGACGCACAACAACCAGCATTAAACATAGATATTAGATCATGAAAAAAATATATCAGTTGTCATCTATGTCTTCAAACTGGACAGTTACAAACCACATATCCTTTGGCAAAGAAAGGTCGGAGGAAGAGAACTTGGGCACCGCCATAAATGAGGGAAACCCAAACCCACAGGTAACTTCAGTAAATGAAGAAATCAACCAAGAAGGAATAGTGGTATCAAGTTTGCCAAAACCAAGAGTCAAAGGACAGTGAGGCCAAGAAATGTAGAAGGAGAAGGAGATAAGAGGATTCAAATGTCCTTATACTACTGAGAGCTCAGACTCATATAAGGAACAAGCAAGGAAGATAGAAGAGAGCCAACTAATTATTGTAACAGTGAATCTTTATCAAGGAATATGGTGAAAAGTAGAAAAAAAGAAAGGTAGAAAAATCTGACTAAGCTTTCTTTCTTACTCCCAATTAATTTTTTTTTTTTTGGTTTTGATTTTATGGGTATGAACACTTCATTGGTTCTTACTTCATTGGTTCTTACATTTAGGACAGTAAAAGAATGCACATTATGAGTTCTTACATTTGGGACAGAAAAAAATGCACATTATGCATGTACGTATGTACCTTTTTAATATTAATAGAAAGTTTCTATTTTTCATTGGTTCTTACATTTGGGATAGTAAAAGAATGCACATTATGTGTTCTTACATTTGAGACAGTAAAAGAATGCACATTATGCATGTACGTATGTACCTTTTTAATATTAATAGAAAGTTTCTATTTTTCGAGGGAAAAAAAAACAATTGATTTCGTCTTTTTTTTAATGAATTCTTGGAAGAATTTAATTTGACTTTGTATTTATGCCTTAAGGCATCTAAAGAACTCCACAACACTTCCAGCAATGTTGACCACTCCTGTGGTAGAGGCCAAGTGCTTTTTCTAAATGATTTTGATGAGTTAGATATCTTTGGGTTATGTCACATTACCTAACAAACAAAAATAATTCTAAATATGCGATTTATTAATATGAATGATGATGATATATTTTTAAATTAAAATTTATATAAATTTTAAAAAATTATGATGAAATTAAAATGATACTCTAAAATATTGTATCATATTTTTACGGATACATATATATTTTCAAATAGAAATTATTATATCAAATGTTTATTTAATTATAGAAAGTGTTGTGGTGCAATTGGTTACCGCGTATGTCTCATTCTTTATCTTTGAAATCTTTAAAAAAACATTTTAATAAATTTCTTTGAAATCTTTAAAAAAACATTTTAATAAATTTAAATAAAAAAATTAATTAGATATTTTGTTCATCACACTTATTTTAATTATTTAAATATATAACTAAAAAATAGATTATAATTTAATTAATGAACACTTTGATAATGAAAGTGAACTGAGATTCCATGAACTTAGAAAAGTTAATTATATATTTTTATAATTTAAATAAAAAAATTAATTAGATATTTTTGTTCATCACAATTATTTAAATATATAACTAAAGAAATTAATTAAATATTTTTTTCCCTTTAATTATTTAAATATATAATTAAAAAAGTAAGATTATAATTTAATTAACGATCACCTTGATAATGATAATGTATTGAGATTCGATGAACTTAAAAAAGTTAATTATATAATTATTTTTATAAATTTGAATAAAAAAATTATAATCATAATGAACTCAGATTCCATGAACTTAGAAAAGTTAATTATATATTTATTTTTATAAATTTAAATAAAAAAATTAATTAAATATTTTTGTTCACCACAATTATTTTAATTCTTTAAATATATAATTAAAATTAAGATTATAGGTATAATCTAGTGTAAAAAGGTAATTTGGTTTGTTTTTTTTTTTTATTTTTTATATTTAAATGTTCACTATTAATGTTTCTCTAATTTATATATTTTTAAATAGATATAATTATTTATCAAAAAAAATTAGTTTATATTTTAAAATATTATTTCCTTACATACAAAATTTATATATTTATTTAAAAAAAATAAATGAAAATATAATATTAAAAAAAGTTATATACTATTAAATTAAATATTCAACTATTAATTTATTTTAGATAAAAGAGGTTCAAAAGGTAAAGGAAGCATGTAGAAATAAGAAAGTTATTATTAGGGATAGAGAACAAAATAAGAGTGATAACTAGGAATTTGGAACATTTCGGATCATCTTCTTGAACTGTCATGCCTTTCAATGGTGTAAATAGAATATGCTAAATTGGATCTGAAGTGAATTGATATTATTTTCATAGTTGAAGCTTCGAGATGTGATGAGTCTAAGGTCTCTGACATACATGGGTTCCTTTTTATTCATAAAAAATATTATTTATCCTCACACTTCTTCATAACAACCCCCCCTCCCCAATTGGTACATTCTTATTGAAAGAAATCCTCTCGGAGAGAAATTGGTGGAATAACATGTTATATAAAAAATGTTATTTATCCTCACACTTCTTCATAACAAAAAATCCCCCAATTGGTGCATTCTAATTGAAATACATAGCGTTAATGCCAATATGATTTATTTCACAATTTTTTATTTTTTTTTATTTTGAACCTATCAACTCTACCTTCCATAAGAAAAACAATCTTGAGAAGAATTTTCCCTATATACTTTAGAACATGATATTGATAGTCTAAGAAATGAAGGTAATATCCTCTAGTTAGAAAACTTCAATGATAGAGTCTTACTTTAACCAAATTATTTGTAATACCCCTCTTTATTCTATGTTAATAATTTATTATTTTGGACATGGACTATATTTTTTTACTATGTAGGTAAGCCATATCATACTTACAAATGATGTAAATATATAGATTATTATTAATAAATAAAATGATGGGGATTACTCGAGAAAGAGGTATTAGAGTTTAAAGATTCTTGCTAAGTTGGAAAGAGTTATTAGTGGTTATTAGTGGTATTTTTCATTGAGTTAAATTGCATTTTATGCTTAAAATTTTGGTACTTTAAAGAAATGTTACACTTCTTTTTATGTGGATGCAATAGCGATAAGACATGCTCAATAATATCTCATGGAGAAATTAATTAATTTTTCATGTGTCATATTTTTCCATAATGAGGTATGGTTTATGTATGTATATAATTAAGGATTTTTCAAGTATTACTATGATTCGTGAAAAAGAAATATTTAATTAAAGAATATACCTGATAAAAGATGCAACCTAGATGTAGCTACTAGTATGCAAAAAAAATAATTGGAGTGTTTGGGTTATTTTCTATCTTAATCATGTTTATATTGCGGTCTCTCTTTCCTTAGATTATACTTATAACAATTGCATTCAGAATCATTTTCCTTTGAAAAAAAAAAAAAAACTAGTCTTATACTTCCATGAGGAAGATAAGTATTAAATACGAAGACGAGGAAATATGGAAGGTACAAAAGTATTTTAAGAATAAGTAGCTAGGAAAACATGTGCTACATGAGAAAATGCGAGATTTTAATCCTACTTTGACAACTTTTTCTTAGATATTATTAGTCTTAAAAAAAGGGACAAGAAAATATTGAGTTCTACAATAATATGTATTAATCGCAAGAAAGTATTTATTGAAAGAAATCGTTCAGTGTTGGCAATGATACTATTTCCAAATTAGTAATTATGTAGTTATTATTTTGCATGCAAAGGATTATGACCTAGTGACCAACATTAGTATTGTTGTCTTATAAGTGAAGTTAGGGAATCATTATGAAGCAAACTACCTGAGTAAATGTGTTTGATATCCATAGAAAACCTAGAACTCCTAACTATATACAATTAAAATAAGTAGATGATATGCATTCCATGCCATTGACAAATTTTAAGTGACTTTACATGTTGGTGAATAGAATTAAGGCTCGAGAGTGTATTTTTGCTGGCATGTCATTGCTAGTTTTAGGTATCTACCAATGCGAAGCTCCCATAAGTGGTATCAAGGTGACAGAGTGGAATTAAATCATGTTGTAGTGAAGGAAATTAATTTAAAACAAGGTTGACTGTTGGACACCTAATCCTCTATGGGTTGGTGTAGAATGTGAACAACCATGAGAGTCCAAGAGACCTTGGGATATGGAACCCAACGGTTACACGAAAGTACTATAAATGTATATCATTATCAAATAATAGATGTACTCTCCTACTTATCTTTAATAATCTGTTGCTGCCATGTGTGTGTTTAACATGGTATCAGAACGGGCAATTGCTAGTCCTACTCCAATTTGAGCCACTAGTTTTGTGGCATCCACCTAGGTATGCGCATTCTAAATTTTAGTCTTGCAATTCTAATCATATCCTAATTCTTTGCCATATTCTCTACACATTTAATGACCTCTGCTATTTTTCCAAGAATCTACTACAATAACGCTCCCTCATGAAATACGTTGGTATTAATTTAAACAACGTTGTTTATTCTGGCCTCTCTCCGAGATCTCAGCTTGAATCTTGCCGAGTTATTTTACACACTTGTCAAACCTGCCTCTAATTGGTCAGATAAGCCACTCTGAGGAGTCGATTCTCTACCTCATCTGTCAGAAACATTTCATATTCTCTCCTCTTGCTGTAGTGGAATCGAAATGACAAGAGCAAGGATGGAATCGAAACTTGCATTGGACTATCACAAACACTTCTCTTTCACCTTATCAGTGTTACCTTGTGTATGCTACTATCACTCCTATTGTCCACATTGTGAATGTTGGAAGCAGTGTGAGAGAATCCTTAGCAAACGTCACAAAAATTCATGAGGCGCTAGATTTCTCTATGTGTTCTTTAAAGATACCAACTCATAAGGATGATACCATTGGGTCGAGCCAGAGATTGAATAGTCCAAGAAAGAATCTCCAGGCTGCCTAGTTGAGGAAATAACCCCACTACGATAGTATTTGGGGGTGAACCACCTTGTTCATGATGAACCAGAAAATAATTATTAATCACTGAGCAACCTGCTAATGCGAACTCCAAAACCCTTCGATTGCATTTTCCTCTTCTCACTGGCAATATTGCTCCGCACCTAACAAAATTGTTCGGGTTAGTTCCTGTGCACACTTCTCTTTTTGGCGCTAATGCTTCCTTTCATTCTTATGACAAATTTTCTCACGTCTATCATTTTCACCTATCAATCCTGGTGGATTCTAGATTCTCTTATTTGCCTATTCCATTTTTGTACTTTTGTTCTTCTGATTCACTAGAACAACTACCATTATTGGAAAGTGAATCACAATTTGCGTTTGTTGCAAAATAACTAGAATTATCATCAATGTCAAACCGCACATTATTCAATGAGGCCCCTGAAGAGACAGTTACTAAGTCAAGCATATGAAATGTGCCTTGGATTGTATGCACTGGCAGAAGTGCCACCATTGGTTAATACATGCTTAGATGGGACCTTCTGATCTTTCACCAAGGACTTCTCCTTGGAATTTGATTTGACTACTGGGGACATTGCTGCAATACACTGTTACAAACCAGCTGCCACTATCCACCAAAACCTTTTTGAGGAATTCATAGCCATCCGACCACTGCAAGTTAAGTCATCATTGCGGTAAAATCTAGATTTTGATGAGGACGGTGATGATATTCGATCTAGAACACAAATGCATACTTGAAATTTCTTAGCTTAGAGTGGGGATCAACATGGTGATAATGCCGGAATGAGCTTTATCACCTCATCTCTCATCCTTTTCACCTGTTCGTAATGGATCTGAAGAAGTATCTGCTCTATGTGAGTATTTCTCTTCAGGATGTCGTCATCTTCGGAAGATGCCAGATATATGCAGAACTAGGATGGAACAAGACCAAAATACAACCATCCAACATGGAGTCAGAAAAGGATCTGCGCGTATGGGAATCATCCTGGGATATAAGCAGAACATCAAGTTGATTTATTTCACCTATAGCAACTTTTTTTGAGAGAAAGGCGAGTTGTCCTCATCTCTATAGCAGGCTAGCAGCCTATCACTACAGATCTGCATTTCCTATTCCTGTAGCAACTTGTTTGGAGTGCCAAGTTGGGTTCAAACAGTCCCAGATCAGCCGATTCAATCTTTGTCCATTGGGATAAATTACCATGTCTATTCTCTGCATTAGTATTGTAAACTTTTGGCGTTTCTCTCTGTGTTGGTTTGAAACATTGAAGGTTGTGAACTGAGTTTTATTTATTTTAGATTATTGTTGATGAATTGAGCTGACCTATTAAAGCTTAAAAATGGCTCAAATTGGAAATTTATTAGAGTTATTAAGAACTCTAATTATGTCAACTACTGAAACCAAAATCAACATTAGCAAGGAAACTCTTCTTGACATTCAAACTTGCTTGCAATATACACAAGAGAAGATTATTTTTTTGCAGCTCAAATCTCAATTCTAGCAAGAAGAGCTACATCAAATTAGACATCATTCTGAATGAGTTTTTCTTTAGAACATTAAGACAACCACCCATCAACAACAAGTCAATATTGTTGAAATTCATTCAGATTTTGTACCCAATGAAGCAACAATTGTACATGCAGATGTAGAAGTTCAGTTTGCACTTGCCAAGCCCATCATGTGACCTTAGGAGGACCTTGTCCACAACAAGCACAAAACTTGTCTTGCATATGACAAGGACGTGTCCTTTCATATTCCAGATTACTCAAAGCCCATATAGTTTCAAAATGATGGATTCCTTCATGACAGTTCACATTCAACTGTTCCAGATTTTGCCCTTCCTCCACAACAACAACAACAGCAACAGATTGTGAAATGCCAACACTTTGATTAAGCATTCCAGAATTGCTGGTAATCCTTAAACCATCACAGGTTTAGATCTCCCTTTTCAGGTTGAGGTTCTCCTTTTATGCGGGGTGAGACCTCCCTTTCATGGTTGAAGGTTTCCCTCTTCAAAACATCAGGAGCACTTCCTCTAGTAGAAGACTTGAGCTTCATGCCAGACTTGGAAGAGTTCTGGGAACTGCACTAAGCATTCCAGTGTTGGTGGTCATCCTTAAACCACCTCCCTTTATACCAACATTTCAGAGAGCACATTTAGCCTAGTGCTGCCATGCATTTTTGCACATTTTGTATTACAGCTCTCTTCTTGGACTCATACATAACCATTCGGATTAAGGGGGGTATGTTGGACACCTAATCCTCTATGGGTTTGTGTAGAATGTGAACAACCATGAGAGTCCAAGAGACCTTGGGATGTGGAACCCAACGGTCACACGAATGTACTATAAATGTATATCATTATCAAATAATAGATGTACCATCCTGCTTATCTTTAATATTCTGTTACTGCCATGTGTGTGTTTAACATTGACCAAAAAAGAGTTCCACAACCACTGCCTTCTACGAACAATGGAAAAACTTGTATTCCCTACCAAAACCTTTAGAAAATGGGAATGTTACCTATAACATGTGGTAAATGACACATACTAGAGACAAAACTAAGTGGATGCGAATTCAGGGAGTGATTTTCAAATTAAGAAGTGTACCCAAAAAAGATTACAGATAAGTATGTGCGCATTGATATAAAGTTAATTAAGAATGCATTTCCGTTAGAAGATCAAAGTGTTAATCTCTGGCCAAAACCTTAGTTATTATACATAATATCACATGGAAGTATGCGTAAAAACATATAAACATGGCATATCCAATAACTAAAGATACCATCATATTTAATAGCAAAGACATAAAAACAAGAAATATATATTATGAAATTAAACCCTTGAAATACAATGATCTACTTCTGAAAAGTGTCAAAATTTGAGACTGGAAACCTTGGGAGGCTTTGAGCTTCATTTACAATAAAGTTACACATCATAACATAACAATTTATAGTACTATAGCACCAAAAATAAAATATCATAACAAATATCTCTGAACATTCATAGAGTATAGGCCAGAGACCCTTATTAAGGTGCATGCCAACTATAGATGAGTTTTCCCCCTTAAATAAATTTCCCTAAGTAAAAATTAGTAGTACTATCCCATAAAAATAACGAGAAGAAAAACCATAACCCAACATACCATTCCACCAATCTGATTAGTGGGAGGTCCACGAGAGACATGATGAGAAATTACATGTAACATAGTGGATATAATTTAGATGAGAATGGATGCCCTCAGTCCTATTAAGCAAATCTTGTCACAACATAAGCCTCCCTGCAACCATTGGTTCAAAGACAGTAGTGAGTGAAAATAAATTTTTGTGTAGAACTACAAAACATATATTAAATACATAAATAATCACGAAATAACGATATTATACCTGTAGCCATGAGGAACATGAGTGCTCCCTTACTGTATATTATCAAAGGACCCCATTAGTGCCACGTGAGGGGACTCAGAAACATAGTACCGAAAAAAAAATTGAACAATGGAAACTATTCTAATCTCAAAGAATTGTACTCCACAGTGGTTTGAAACCACCTTCTAAGACTAATTCAGAAGGTGGCATGAAAATTTATGGACGTTCATATCTATTTAGGAAAATAATGAGACCCAGAAGGGCAATTAACTAAGCCTATAAAAAATTCTCGTGTCAAAACCTTCCTGGCCCTGCAAAAAAAATGTTTACACCATAAGTTAACAGAACATACTAGGAAAGAGCTATTGAACACCCAAAAAACAAATTACAAGTAGAAAATGAAATTTCTAGAAAGGAAACTCATGATCAGTGTGGAAATGAACTTAACCATAAAAAATTCCATCATATTGTCTACAGACTTCCATGATGAGTTCAATTTGGTGATAAATGTGTATTGACACCAAGAACCTATGAACACTTTAAAAATAATTAAGAAGAGAATTAGATCCATAAACGTAATACAGGGAATTGAACTACTATTCGAGGAATAAAAAAAATGTAATGAATAAATTAAACCTATACCCTTTATTCTATCAGGGAGAAGAACAAACTCAAAGGGAGAAGATGACTCAACCACAAAACCTTGGTAGTAAACCACAAACGTCAGTATGCAAAGGTCATTAATGGTGGTGCTCTGCAGGGACGACAACACCCCAACGCAGAGGAGGAAAACCAAATCAGGGGGATAGAGGCTCAATGCATAGGGTTAGTGTTGATGGAATGAACCTCAACCCTCATATCGATAAAACACATCACCATGACACTTTTTCTCAAGTATTGGAGACCACATGGAGTGCACATGAACCATGTAGTTGTGGCCACCATTAGTTCGATGCCCAAATCTCAAGGAGCACTTAGTAGGCACGCCATCAAGTCCCATATGTAGACTATGACTAGAAGAGTCAAACAATAATAAATTTAAAGAAATACACTTCTTTATCATGTGACCAACAACTAGCAGCACTAGAATAATCATCTATTGTATACTAATATATATATTTATATATATATATATATATATATATATATATATCTTTTGTTAGGTGCTTTAGAAGGGAGAAAAATCATTACGTTTGAGTGGTACCCCTTATTATAAATAAGCTTTAGTAAGTTTCGAGGCAAGGGATTTTATATTTTAATTAATGTGGTTTAAATGAACCAAGTATGACAAATTATTTCAAGCTTTATGAGTATGCGAGTAATTTTAAGGCCATAATAGTCATTTATGAGTTACAAGGGAAGGTTTTTCTCTAGTGGGAGGGGGTCAAAATTGTGCATGTATTGGAGGAAAAGACAGTTTGCTAAGAGGAGTTATGGAAACAATTCAAATCCAAATATTTGAATGAATGATATTATGATGATCGAGCAAAGGAGTTCCATGAGCTAACACTAGTACAATAAATTATGGATGTGTTTGTGGGTAAATTCAAAAAAATTGTGATACCTCTCTTACATTAGTGAAGAAAAAGCCAAGGAGTAGAGATTTTTAAACTGCTTACGAGTTCCCTATAAAGAAGGGATTCAGTTTGACAATCAAAAAACAATGTTCGAAGTAGTAAGGAAGGCAATATTATGTTATAAACAATTGAAAAATACGAGAGAAGGTTCAAAACATGGCAAGATAAAGACAAAAACAAAATTTCAATGGGGACAAACATACAAAAAGATGCATATCTTAAAATTTTTAGAAAAGATCACCACTCGACGAAATTCAATAAAGGGAATTCAACACAGCCAACACGATCTCAAACTTGGTCCAAAACAATGGACTTGAGAACTAAAAGGATAGGTGGGGTACAATAGAGAGAACCTTTAAAGTATTAGGGTTGTGGAGAACCTCACTTGTTGAGGGACTCCCCATAGAACCCTAGATCTACTCAGAGTATACAAGAAATACATGAGGCTACATAAGTAAATGATATTGCAAGGAATATCACAAAGTTAAGTGCAACACTTGGATAGATAGGACGAGAATCAATCTGCTATGGTCGAGATTGAAGGTACTATTTTGAATTATTTTATCTCTGAGTTAATTGACCTAGGGGATAGTCTTAGTTATATTAGACCTCAGATTGTAGAAAATGTAAATTAAAAATTGAAAATGGAAACTATCACAAAGGGTAAGCTAACTAGCCAAGTAAAACAATGTTTCATAGAATTAAATGGTTTTCTCACTAAAGTAAACTTAGATATACTTCTTGTAGGGTCCTATGATGTGTTAATAGGAATGGATTGGTTGGAAAAACATGGAGCTATCATAAATTGTTTAGAGAAAACATTGAGTTGTTTAAATCAAGAAGGAGAATCAAAGTCAATAAAACGCATCCCAATACCAATTTTTGCGAGATAAATTTCAGCGTTATAATTGAAAACGGGTGCTAGGAAAGGTTTTCAACTATTCGTTATCCGGAAAGAGGAAAAGAAATAAAAAATAGAAAATAAAAAACTAGAAGAGTTATCGATTATTAGATAAATTAAGAATGTATTTACAGAGGAGATCTCAGGTTTATGTTGGGAAACATACCGAAAGGGTGGGTGGGGGTGAATTGGTATTTTAACTTTCACAATAATAGTTTTCTTTTTCAAACTGTATACGTGATTTTACATAAACCAAACTGTTGCAAGGAAAAGTGTCTATATAGAACTGCTCTATCCCACTAAGGTGTGATAGCTGCCTTAGAAACAAATAGAGAAAATCCACTTTCATTTTTCCTTTATGAATTATATATAGAGAGGAACAGAAAGACCAACCTCTATCTTGCGCTAATCTCCTGATTTGATTCCTATCTTCTTTGATAGTCTTTAGCCACCTGCTCCCTTGCACGCCCATCTTCACAAAGTACCTGTAAGATCACAGTAGCATAGCACTATACAAAGACATTGATCTATAATCATAAACAATCTAGGATCAGATGTAAATTGACCATACAAATGAAGCAAGCATCAATGACACAAGAGCATGGAGGAAAACTTGAATAGCTTTTATTGATAAACAAGAAAGAGCCAAGAGGAGTTACAACCAGTAGTTCTGACCCAGCATCAACCTCTCAGCAAGGAAGCCCCTCTTCACCTCAAACAAAGCTTAGATCACCCAACAATCTGATGTTTGTCTCAAGAAACCAACAACAATTCCTTACAATATGCAAAATTCCAGCCTCTGGATCTTTGGGATGAGGGATCCATATATAGATATCTCTAATGGAGATAAGTCAGCTTATGATTTGATTAGTGTCTTCCCTCTGATAGTTCTTGCTTCCACTTGGAGATTGATGATCTCTTACTCATCCTTGGTCGAATTTAGAGAGGCAAGTGTCACTGGAGAAGATTCTGGAAGCTTCCATTGCCTCTCCACCTCGCGGAATGACACTGCCATTTGTCATTTCTCGTCCATCGCACCCCATAGAAGGGATTTTTGAAATGTAACACACCCACACAGTGTATTTAGGTGAGATGCAACACACTTGGCCAGTGGAGCAGCTGAAATGATCCTGTTTTGACCAATTCTGAGCAGTTTTTCATGGAGAACTTCTGGGAGAAGCTGTAATCTGTTGACCTTGTTCCTTTAGGGGTTAGAACAACACTTTTAGGGACTTAGGATCCCTTGGTTTATGGAC
This sequence comes from Pinus tabuliformis, assembly GCA_031772625.1. Taxonomy (NCBI): domain Eukaryota; kingdom Viridiplantae; phylum Streptophyta; class Pinopsida; order Pinales; family Pinaceae; genus Pinus; species Pinus tabuliformis. The sequence continues at coordinate 1,336,020,876 of CM062817.1, forward strand.
ATTTCATGCTGGGGGTTGTAGTGCCCAAAAATGTCGATAACAGTTGCCCCCTAAAGCATGACGTCGTTCATCTTTTGATGTCAGGTGAAATGCTTTATTATGAGGATCCGAAGTTCTTTCAAGCTGGGAGGAGACTTGTAATAAGATACAATACAATACATTATCTTCATAATATTTTCATGATCTAGCTAAGGCAGGTATTCCCATGCTCAGCTCTATAAATTCATTTTCATGTACATAGGACAGACAATCATCTGAGTGTAAACTGATGATTCTGATAGAACCATCATCCTTTTGATTGGATGATGATCTGTACAGCAATCATGTACATTTGATGTCTTTATTTCCCTGAATATATATCGCAGCCCGGATGGATGAAACTAGATCCTGGGTAATCAATCTCGTTCGATCTTCACTCGAAGTACAATTCGATCCATGTGAAAGTTGTTCTGGAGTCGAACATGGAAAGACATCGCCTGATTACCAGCCAATGATGTAAGCTATTAACAGGCGCGAGAGGAATCACCGATAATGATAATGACCCTCAAGGTACTGCAGTACAATTCACGTGGCGTGAATAAAGGACTTGGCGTCGAACACCATGCAAAATCTTTCGGTCGAAGGCCATTGATGTAAACCTATCACTGGAAGTGAGAAACTTGCCATTGAGGCATGCAAGCTTCAAAGTACTAAATGGGGTGTTCCTAGATCAACTTCTTGGATAATGAGCTGATGTCGATAAGAAGTGATCTGTCACAGGAGGGCCTTAATGAATCCCACATCAATGACACGGAACAGAGCAAATGATTTTAATGGAGGTGAAAACGATCTGGTGATATACGGTTTAGGGTGGCGGTCATGAAAGAATGGAGTATAAATGTATGTTAGTGGGTGAGACACAGGTGAATTCTCTGAATGACTTCTCTTGAACATATCGGCGACACTGATGTGATGGATTGGTAGCATTAACCCCAAACGTGGATGGTATGATGGGACCATGGTGATGTGACCGGTGAATGAAACAACCCAACCCGACTCGGACGCAGAGTGGAAGTGTCATGTTCAAGAGTGACTTGCTACCAACAAAGTTTCTTCAAGTTTTCTTCCCAATTTTCCCCAGTCATTGCTGACCAGTACCTCTTTATTTTTGTCAATCTTGAGGAGGATAACATATGCTTGTTCTATAATTTGCCCTTCGGGCAAACCCATCGCTATGTTTTAATGAGCCTAGCGATAGTGAAACTCGTTCTCGTCTACAGACAAGTTTGTCGCTATTAAACTTTTAACGAGTTTAACGACAAAGATAACTCGGTCCTTTTCAATTTTAGAGAGTCTGAAAAGGAACGTAAAGGTAACTCCAAAATTCCTTTTTCGTCATCTAATCCCTTAAGTCTGAAAAAGTATAAAACAATACAGAAGGGATGAATTTTCGATACTTTTAACGAGCCGAACAAAACAAACGCTCGATCTTTTTGTGTAATAATCTCTCAAGTCCAAAAAGATTAAAATTTAGAGGAGAGATAGCACTTCCGGTCCCTTTAACGAACTGGAGAGGCCAATGGCTCGGCAATATTTTCATATTTTATGAGTCAGTTGAAAAGAGCTTAAAGGAGACTCGTCTTTTGAGGAACGAGTGATAAAATGGATAGCAACTGATTCCAGGTAAGGTTTGGAATTTTCCAATCACGGCAGTGTTACAAGGATGGCTAGTCAAATCACTCTTTGCAGCTGTTCCTCAAAATGGGTAAACAATCAAATGGAGGTGAATGATCGGCCAATGCAAAAGTGGAGGTGATGGTGCAAACACGACCAAGGCTTTAATGGTTGAAGTACTACATTCACGATGGTTATTTACCGGTGAATAGTTCATTTTTTAATGAGCTTAAACGTGGGGGGAAACATTTGCTCATGTCTTATGTTTATTTTTTAACGAGCTTGAACTATGTGCTAAAACTGCTCGATTAATCCAGTCGTGTGATAAGAATGTCTCATATAAAAACGACAACTTTTAGAGTTTTGCCCCACATCCTTTCTTTATGCAAGTTAGGAAACGACCAATCCAAAAAATAGATAAATGATTGCTCTTTGCTTGCACTCCAAAAGGTTTGCATGCCCCCAGGTATAAAACAAAGTTTCAAGGTTACCCCTTCTTTCTTCCGTTAAAACATTTGTTTTACCGGGAGAGGGCTACCTCTTACAGGTTACCCAAAGATTGTTTTATTCACAGCGCAAACAAAACACTTCTTCGACGATGTTTATCGAAATAGACAAAGGTGAGTGAAGGAGGCTACTCCACTCACGTAACTTTGACAAGAGAATTTTGTTCTAGAATAACCCCCTCTTCCAATCACGGACGGGAGTACAGACTAGTCATATTCTCTCACAGAAACCTACCCTATACCCGCAGTTTTCCTGCCGAAGCAGACCAGGGTGCATGCCCCCTGGGTTTCAGTCATGTCCCCCGATCACTCGCGCTCATCGGGTGGGCGGACTGGGGATTGAGACATTTCTTGCGTGAAAAGACCATTCAGGGATGGTATATGACTATTTGCTATGTGTGAACTGGGGAATGAAAGCTGGTCTACGAGCTTGACCACTCTTCCTTCGTGCGGAAAACACATTACTCTAAAGAGTGAGGAGACAATTGCTCCCATGCAATAAATATAGTCTCGTCCAAGGATTAGATTATAATCTAGGGGTCCTTGAACTACCATTACATTCATGTGAACGGTTTTCCCCCTCAATGTTATGGGCACATTGGGAAGGATCCCTAACGGTCGACTAGTTCCTTTATCAAAGCCTATTAGATTTCTCATCTCAGGCAAAAGCGATGGCGAACCAAGCGCTTTCCAAGCAGTTGAGGAAGGGATACTCACAGAATCCCCTTCATCTATGATGGTACCGGCCATAACCATTCTATATATTTGAACAATGATTCGGAATGGTATGCTAGCTGGTAAACGGGGTCTGCCTAGTTGATTCCAGTTGAAGGAGACAACTAAGTTGCTTGGAGGTGGGACCGAAAAGACGGCCGAGTACGAATCTGACGAACTTCCTTCCTGTAGTAAAGGAACGGGTAAATTGCCCCCATGTTCGTTGGAGTTTGTGCTTATGAAAAGAATTTGGACGGTGTCATCCTTGTTCTCTTCAGTGATGGTATCATCTGAAGATGCAACCTCTGAAGGCAAGACCGGGTCAACTGCCGCCTCGACCTTTTGACTTTCGTCGGGTATGGGTTCCGATGGTTTGTCTTCAATGATAGATGCTTCAGCCGACCACTTGAGCGGGCCAGCTGGATTTTCAACTAGTGACAGACTCGGCAAGATTTTTTTATATCCAGGAGGAAGTCGTAACGGTGAAACCGGACGATCGTCCAAAACTCTTTTAGCCTCGTCTAAGAAGGGACAATGGTGGACGGCATGATCGCCTTCGCACAGTTTACAAGGAAATCTATATTTTCCTTTTTGTCCTGGGGCTTCACTTTCACTAGTTGACGGTGTTCTTTCAACATGATCATCAGAGGTTGACGACACCGGGTTGTGCAAACGAGGAGACCAGTCCCTTAAGATCCGAGGGATACAAGGACAATCTCTATGATAGTGGTATCCTTTGCAAATGACACATGGCGATTTAGGCTTGGTCGGTGCAGTGTGTGGATTTTCGCTAGACGACACTCGTTTGCCCCCATTCGCTTTTGGCTCCTTCTTCTTCTTCTTTTCCTTCTTCTTCTCAGGTACTTGACTTTTGGCTTTACCAGCCCCATCAAGCGAAGAGGAAGGAGGAGAGGAAGAATTAAAGGAAGTAGAAGGTTGGTGGGTAACTCTGGACTCGTCTAGTTGCTGGTTCGATTGTTCAGGAATTACAGTGTTCTGAATGACAGAGGTTGAGAAGAGCCATACAGGCAAGCCGATTGTCAGTCCTGGAAGCGACAATGTGGCCATATGGGGTGCACCAACATCTCCCCAAGAGGAGAAGGGACTAGGATTTCCTCCAAGGGGAATTCCTTGGTTGGTGGATTCCATTTTCTCAACCCAAGATCAACGTAGGAAAGGGTAATGAGTATTCCGTTTAAAATAAATTTTAGACGCTTTGACACAACTTGTTTTTTCAATTTTTAAGAGTCGAGAAAAAACAAAAGATGACTCTAGTCTCCTTCAATTTTTAATGAGCCTAAAGTGACAAGTGCTCAGATGGACCTTTTTTGTTAAAGAGTCTGAAAAGGAACGAAAGGGACTGCTCTGGAAATCTAGGTAGAGGGATTACCAAACCAATCGCAAAACTACAGAATACTTTTTATGGTACGGCAGTCAATCTTCCTAAATGCTATGTTCAGTGCATTGCGATCGATAGGGCAGCAGACACGGCTTCCTATGGATAAAGGATTAAGCCTATTGGGGTCTCCCAAAATATACTCGACGGTACGTGGGAGGACAAGTCCGTACTGGCACTTATCGTCTCAAAGTGGAGGAATCACCCAACCATCAGTGAGAACAACAGTTACCAGGCTTTACGACGCCGAAATACGTCTCTAGCCTAGACTTCTAAATGTTGTGTGTTAAGTTCCAAAGCGTTGTTAGATTCATTGAATTTATTTTATGTTGATCTTGTTTATGAAGTTTTCCTTTCAGGTTCACCGTGAGATGTAGATGTAATTCCTAAAATGCAATCTAAGATGATAAACAAACTTTTTATCTTCTTTGTGCATTGAAAATCCTAGCTACTGAGGAAAAGAAAGACAGAATCTTTTCACAAAGAGCAAAGAGCACACTCTAAATGCACTTTCCTAAATCAAGCCAATCAGACTGTCTATATGCAAATGCACATGCATGTATTTGTTTTCGACTTTCTTAGTATATGAATGCTAAAAGGAAAGTTGATGCACAAATCTGAATTTCTTTTCAAGCGACAAATATCAACAAGTTTCTTTTCGAAATAAAAAATGGAGACGATCACAACACCTTACGATTTTGAAATGAATACTTGTTCTTGACACTAGAAAATTACAAATTCTGACCAAAAACAACAGTAACAGGATAATCGACCATCAACAGCAATCAAACTCTTTCCTACGTTTGAAATTGACACTTGCGACAGTTTCAAATCAAAGGACGACAGTACGATTATGCTACTTTTGCAAAGGAGAACTGAAAATGACTCAACAAACACACAAAAACATCTACAGTTCTTTTGTACAAAGGAGGCGGAATAACAACAAGGAAAAGGGGTTTCAAACAGACATATACTGATCACAGGCAGCAAAATTCAGGAATAGAACTGGAAAGAATGAATAACAGAAACCAAAACTGCACAGAGCCTAGTCTGATTAGCGCACCTATAACACAGAGAATTTGAAATGCAGTGCACCTTGTACACTTGGGAAGTGTGTTGAAGTTCAGATTCTCTTAACAGTACCTGCACTGGGCCAGAAACAAGACTCTGTTTGGGTTCCGGGTCACAGTTTGCAGTTCAGTTCTTGGGTTTTGGCTGAGCAAAAAACAATCAGTAATGCAACAATCAGGGGTAGATCTAAGGAGGATCTAAGAGCTATCACAAGGGCAATTAGATAGTTTGTGAATCAGTTGTTTAAATCATAAACAGATCCAGTAGATGGATTGAAGTAGCATTTATCTACTTTGCATTTGTTATGGTAAATGCAGTTCGAATGCTACCTGTAAGTTTATGAAACAGAAAACAAAGAATGATAAACAAACAAACTAATTCTTCCCCAGCGGAGTCGCCATTTTGTTGCAGGGGAAAGTGTCTATATAGAACTGCTCTATCCCACTAAGGTGTGACAGCTGCCTTAGAAACAAACAGAGAAAAGCTACTTTTGTTTACCTCTGTCTTGCGCTAATCTCCTGATTTGATTCCTCTCTTCTTTGATAGTCTTTAGCCACCTGCTCCCTTGCACACCCAGCTTCACAAAGTACCTGTAAGATCACAGTAGCATAGCACTATACAAAGACATGGATCTATAATCATAAACAATCTAGGATCAGATGTAAATTGACCAGACAAATGTAGCAAGCATCAATGACACAAGAGCATGGAGGAAAACTTGAATAGATTTTATTGATAAACAAGAAAGAGCCAAGAGGAGTTACAACCAGTAGTTCTGATCCAGCATCAACCTCTCAGCAAGGAAGCCCCTCTTCACCTCAAACAAAGCTTAGATCACCCAACAATCTGATGTTTGTCTCAAGAAACCAACAACAATTCCTTACAATATGCAAAATTCCAACCTCTGGATCTCTGGGATGAGGGATCCATATATAGATATCTGTAATGGAGATGAGTCAGAGTATGATTTGATTAGTGTCTTCCCTCTGATAGTTCTTGCTTCCACTTGGAGATTGATGATCTCTTACTCATCCTTGGTCGAATTCAGAGAGGTAAGTGTCACAGGAGAAGATTCTGGAAGCTTCCATTGCCTCTCCACCTCGCAGAATGACACTGCCATTTGTCATTTCTCATCCATCGCACCCCATAGAAGGGCTTTTTGAAATGCAATGCACCCACACAGTGTATTTAGGTGAGATGCAACGCACTTGGCCAGTGGAGCAGCTGAAATGATCCTGTTTTGACCAATTCTGAGCAGTTTTTCATGGAGAACTTCTGGGAGAAGCTGTAATCTGTTGAACTTGTTCCTTTAGGGGTTAGAAAAACACTTTTAGGGACTTAGGAGCCCTTGGTTTATGGACATTTCATGCTTGGGCTTGTAGTGCCCAAAAATGTCTATAACACAAACGGCGTATGTGTAATTAATGAAACCAACATATAGATAATAAACTTGTAAAACAACTAATTCATTGATTGTTGAACTTAAATCAGAGTGTGATGCCTTTACTAAGCAATAAACAGATGTAGTAAGAACAAAATAAATCAACACACATAATTAGCACACATGAACACCAGGATTTTACAAGTGGAAACCAAATGTGGGAAAAAAGCACCATTTTTGTCATCTCAGTCTTCAATCTTGTTATTAAAAAGTATTTACAGGTTTTGTACTAGTGCCCTATTTCTAGTACGCAGGCATCTACCTACTGAAGGCTACAAGCTTCACTCATTTTTTAGCTTCTACTAGAAGGGAGCTCGAACCCCCTAGATCTTTTGCTGGTTGATATGATTACCAATACATAGACACTAGCCTATATAAGGCTACCACCTTCACTCTTTCTCCAGGGACGACGTTTCATAAATTTTCAGACTCGATACTCCTGCTACACATTAACACAATATGTAGGCCATGTTTCATCAAATTTTCAGATTGGACCCATTAGTCACATTGAAGCTCAAAATCAATCACCACTATAATACAACCATAAAACACAACTGCATCAACCATTTATTGAAACCCATCAATTCCAAAGAAAAACACTATCAATCAATCTGAACAGTCAAATCGTTGTCACTAGAACATAGAGCTAAAAGCGGAACACTGCATCAATAACCAGAAACAACTCTAACCTCAAGAATCATATGTCAGAATGTATATGCTACCTCAATGAGGATAACCTACGTGTATATGCTACTTTCTATAACCCAACTTGTGTATACCTCTAAAGATACTGAATCATAAAAAATTTGAACCAAAAACTCGGCTAACCAAAGACATTTTGAAGATCTAATGTAATATTACAAAGCTCTAAATAGATAGCAGCAAACATCACCCTTCTTACTCAATCAATCAGTCAGCCAGACTCAATCCTCTTATACAACTAGTTTAACTTCAGATCTAATGAAGACATCATTGACAAGCAGTGTAAAACAGCAGCACTGATCAGATAGATCAGTCATTGTTGAACAACAATCTCTTCTTCTACATATGCTACTTGGAAGTGTCGAATACAAATGTATACACATCCTTACCAAGGCGAACCTATGTATAGATCTGCAAATAATGACTTATAACTTCGCAACTTTTCAAGACTTCAGAAATACCTAGATCATAGAATTTTAGGGATAAAACATGCATTAGCACTTAGATCTAGCCTATCCATTATCAGATCATATAATAATAAGTCATTTCAAGTCTTATGATCCTGATTCAGCATTCTATCGAAGGGTGTACAAGATGTTTCAAATATATATCATAACCATAGCCCTTACAACACAAAATATACTTCAGATAGAAGTATTCATGAAAAACCATTTTACTTGCACATCTAGCCCTTTGATTTTCTCCTCCTTATATACTTAGAGCCTTTGTCAATACCATGCACCAAAACAACACTTAGAACCTATGGTATTCTTAGACGAGATCATGTAACTGTTATTTCACTCAATATTGTGGGCTAATACTATGGTATGGACCCTTGGTATTCTTTAACCTTAATTTTCCATCCCATACATGCTTTTCCTTCTGTGAAATTGCATGCACGTATATGCGCCTTTATTCCATTTACCTGTGGACATACATGACTTGGACTAGATTAAACAACGTATACAACTTAAAACATGCTCTTTCCTCAATTTCTTGATTCTGATCTACAATCCTTTGTACCATCATCTTGTTCTTTTGTGCCATTACTTAGTTACCTCTGAATTGACCTGCTATAATGTGAGTTTCCATCATGCATCACTTTATCATTTATGAACTGACCTATGGATATATCATCTAGTTATCATATATGTGAGTTTCCATCAAGGACAACACTTGTTCCATAATGCCAACAATCCCCCCATTTGGACTTGATGGCAACCATATTGGTGTTTATCACTTCAAGCTGTAGAACTTATTACGTATAACAAAAAACACCAAGATACTCTCCCCCTTTGACATCAAGGGCATAGGGAGGACAAATATATTCTCCCCCTTAGGACATGCTGAGAGGCACTATATTGTCCATGCTCCCCCTGAGCACATGCAGAATCTGCATAAATATTTTTCAAAAGAATAAAATGACTCTATAACTCAACTATGTGAGTATGACCTTCCTATCACCAATGACTCATACATACATCAATCACCCAACTAAGTGGGGATACATCAAATGTTCATACATGACTGAAAATTGCAATTAATATATCATCCTTCCCATACATAGAGGGGGTAAAAATTACATCATGTGTCCAAAAGTACTCATCCATAATAGACTACGATAGAAGAGACATATTATTACACCATAGATATTTACATGGTGTTTTCATCAAATGAAATTAATAACTGAGACCATAGATGAATTCAACAACCATGATGCCAACCTCTGATATCAATGCATATTATTTTGAAGGCTAATGCTTCACCTGAACCTATGCTACCTGTGCATTGTCAACAGTTCATTCATCAAGGCATCTTCGTCAATCAAATAAACATCAATAAGAAAAGAATATCAACAAACTGTATCCATCAACATCACACTGAACAGGCATGTCAGAAACTGATTTTGAGTCTGAACTGCTATTTTTCTATCAAAAGACACATAGACTATTGCCGGAAAAGAAGCTAGTGTATATACGTGACTCTGCTTCATCAAATTTGCATATAGGAAAGAATATTTTGAATCTAAACAAACGGGTTTTAACAACAAGATGAGGTAGAAACAACTTATAGGTTTTTCTTGAGATATTCAAATGCTTCTCTCGGAAGAGGTTTGGTAAATATATCAACAGCCTGATCTTTGGAGAGAACATACTCTAATTTAACCTTTTGTTCAAGAACTTGTTCTTGTAGAAAGTGGTACCTAATGGGTATGTGCTTGGTCTTGGAGTGCAAGACATGATTTTTCGAAATACTAATTGCACTTGTGTTGTCAGCTGAGATGGAGATGGGTGGAGAAAGTTCAATTTCAATATAATGTAATGTTTGCATCATCCAGAGACTTTTTGTGTAGTAAGATGCAGGAAGCACTCATTCTTCTTCCACTGTAGATAAGGCAATCTAACTTTTCTTCTTACTGACCCAAGATACTAATGATGATCCCATATAAAATGCACCTCCACTAGTGCTTTTTCAGTCATCAACATTTCCAGCCCAATCCGCATATGTATATGCATGAAGGGTGAGATCTGTATCTTTAGGATACCATAGAAAAAAGTCTTGAGCTCCTTGGAGATATTTGAATATTCTTTTTACTACCGAAAGATGTGATTCCTTCAAATTTGCTTGGAATCTTCCAACAATTCCTATCGCATGCATGATATATGGTATGGTACCTATTAGATAAAGTAGACTTCCAATCATAGATATGTACTCTAGCTAATTCACGGTAGGAGAATCATCATTAGAAATGAGACTACATCTTGTTACCATTGGTGTACATACTGGTTTGGAATCTTTCATACCGTGCTTCTTCAGAATCTGCTTGAGATATTTACTTTGTGAGAGAAAGATTCTGTCTTTTGTTTGTTGCACTTGTAGGCCAGGAAAATAGGTTAGCTCTAAAAGTAAACACATTTCAAATTCTTGCTTCATAACAAAAAGAAAGTTTTGACTCATAGATTCTTCATTACTAACAAAGATGATATCATCAACATAAAAAACAATAATTAGCTTTTTATCATTCTCAATTTTTGTATATAAGTTGATGTTTTTGGATCCTTTTGTGAAGCCTTGTTGTTGAATATATTTGTCAAGACGATAATACCATGCTCTCGAAGGTTGTTTCAATCCATATAAATCCATTTTGAGTTTTCATACAAGTTTTGCATAATTTTCCAGAATGAATCCTTAAAGTTGTTCAACGTATACTTCTTTTAGATATCCATTAAGAAATGCATATTTTACATCCATTTGATAAACTTTGAATTTTAAAAAACTTGAAAGAGAAAGAAACATTCAAACTGTATACGTGATTTTACATAAACCAAACAGTGTATATGTAATGAATGAAACCAGCGTATAGATAATAAAATTGTAAAACAACTAATTCATTGATTGTTGAACTTAAATCAGAGTGTGATGCCTTTACTAAGCAGTAAACAAATGCAGCAAGAATAGAATAAATCAACACCAATAAGTAGCACACATGAACATCAAGATTTTTTAGGGATAAAACATGCATTATCACTTAGATATAACCTATCCATTATCATATCATACAATGATAAGTAATTTCAAGTCTTATGATCCTGATCCAACATTGTATCCAATGGTGTACAAGATGTTTCAAATATATATCATAACCATAGCCCTTACAACACAAAATATACTTCAGATAGAAGTATTCATGAAAAACCATTTTACTTGCACATCTAGCCCTTACATTTTCTCCTCCATATAACTTAGAGCCTTTATCAATACCATGCACCAAAACAACACTTAGAACCTATGGTATTCTTAGACGGGATCAAGTAACCATTATTTCGCTCAATATTGTGTGCTAATACTATGGTATGGGCCCTCAGTATTCTTTAACCTTAATTTTCCATGCGATAAGTGCTTTTCCTTTTGTGAAATTGCGTGCATGTATATGCACCTTTTATTTCATTTACCCACGTGTATACACGACTTGGACTACATTAAACAACGTATACAACTTAAAACATTCTCTTTCCTCAATTTCTTGATTCTGATCTGCAATCCTTTGTACCATCATCTTGTTCTTCTGTGCCATTACTCGGTTACCTCTAAATTGACCTGCTACAATGTGATTTTCCATCATGCATCACTTTATCATTTATGAACTAACCTATGGATACATCATCTAGTTATCATATATGTGAGTTTCCATCAAGGACAACACTTGTACCATAATGCCAACAATCCCCCCTTTGGACTTGATGGCAACCATATTGGTGTTTATCACTTCAAGTTGTAGAACTTATTAGATATATCAAAAAAAACCAAGATACTCTCCCCCTTTAACATCAAGGGCAGAGGGAGGACCAATATATTCTCCTCGTTAGGACATGCTGAGAGGCACTATATTCTCCATGCTCCCCCTCAGCACATGTAGAGTCTGCAGAAATATTTTTCAAAAGAATAAAATGTCTCTATAGCTCAACTATGTGAGTATGACCTTCCAATCACCAATGAGTCATACATAAATCAATCACCCAACCAAGTGGGGATACATCAAATTTTCATACATGACTAAGAGTTGCAATTATTACATCATCCTTCCCATGCATAGTGGGGGTAAAAATTACATCATGTGTCCAAAAGTACTCATCCATAATAGAATACGACAGAAGAGACATATTATTACACCATAGGTCTTTACATGGTATTTTCATCAAATGACACTAATAACTGAGACCATAGATGAATTCAACAACCATGATGACAACCTCTAATATCAATGCATAATATTTTGAAGGCTAATGCTTCCCCTGAACCTGTGCTACTTGTGCATCGTCAACAATTCATTCATTAAGGCATCTTCATCAATCAAATAAACATCAATGAGAAAAGAATATAAACAGACTATATCCATCAACATCACAATGAACAGGCATGTCAGAAACTGATTTTGAGTCTGAACCACTATTTTTCTATAAAAAAAACACATACATTATTGTCAGCACAGAAGCTCACATATATACGCGACTCTGCTTCATGAAATTCGCGTATAGGAAAGAATCTTTTCAATCTAAACAAACAGGTTTTGGTAACAATATGAGGTAGAAGCAACTCCCAGGTTTTGTCTGAGATATTCAAATTCTTCTCTGGGAAGAGGTTTGGTAAATATATCAGCAGCCTGATTTTTAGAGGGAACATACTCTAATTTAACCTTTTGCTCATGCACTTGTTCTCCTAGAAAGTGGTACTTAATGGGTATGTGCTTGGTCTTGGAGTGAAAAACATGATTTTTTGAAATGCTAATCGCACTTGTGTTGTTAGATTGGATGGAGATGGGTGTAGGAAATTAAATTTGAACATATTGTAATGTTTGCATCATCTAGAGAATTTGTGTGCAATAAGATGCAACAACCACGTATTCTTCTTCTACTGTAGATAAGACAATCGAACTTTGTTTCTTACTGACCCAAGATACTGATTGTGACCCCATATAAAATGCACCTCCACTAGTGCTTTCTCAGTCATCAACATTTCCAGCCCAATCCACATCTGTATATGCCTGAAGGGTGAGATCTATGTCTTTAGTGATCCGAAGTTGATCGAAGACAAACAATAAGGTATTACAGACTTGTGTGCATGGATGTGCCTATGTTATTTTATGCAATAGATTAATAAGATTGCAAAATACACAAATACTGAAGCAGTTTGAGAAAACACAATAGGAAAAACATATAAACACAACAAGTTTAATAAGGAGTTCACCAAATACTCCTAGGCTATGTCTATCAGTGCAGCCTTCAGTGGTGGCCTCTTTATTATGCTTTTAAAGCAGAGTTTTTACAACAGTGAGCTCAATTTGAGTCTCACTCAATAGATAGATATCAGCAAGACTGTACTTGGATTCCCCAAGTCTTTGTAGTACAAAGACTCTCTTTACTAATTCTTGACCTCCTATGGGTCACAATGGTATGAGTCCAATCTGAGACTCAATACATGACTGGGATTTACAAAGGAGTTCACTTGAACTTTCAAGCCTTTTCTGGAGTACACAGACTCTCTGCTCTCTCTGTATTCGTCTCGATGCTACCTTTTGCTTGTGTAGGTCAGCTCTATTTCTTCTCTTTGTTCTCTACTCTCAGCTTTCTGCTTCTAACTTACTTGCTAACTGCTTCCTTCTTTCTTTTTCATCTCGTGGCTTTAAAGCCAATCTACTTTTTGACTATTCGTTTCCACTTCCCGGCTTTCTGGTTCCCCTGCCTCTGTCCTTTTGAATTCGTCTGTTCTCCGTCATCACTGTATAATGCCTCACAGGGAGGTGGCCACCTATTTCAGAACGAACTAGGTATTAGTTCTCTTGGATGTTTTTGAGCGACTGTTTTTACCGTTAACTCCAAGAATGCCCATGAACACGATCTTCTGCCAACGCATCGTCCACATCGGACTTAAAATCTTATACAACTCTGCCTGTTTACCCCGTCGAATCTGGTCATCCATCGGATTGCGTCTCTACCATCGATCTAGACCCTCCAAATCCTACGTTTATCATCTATATCGGGCAGATAAGTAGCATGACATTTACCTGTCTGATGTGAGTGGTTTTCTCTCTCTTCTGCCGGAAGCGTGGCACCCATTGTGTGGCATCGGGTAGGACTCGGTTGAAACCGCTTACCTCTCGAAGTCCTTCCGATATTCTACCGGTTTATGTGGGACCCCGCCTCTGATGAAATCAGTGCGATATCCATTACATTTTATAACTTTTTGGGTCCGGTTTCTTTAGGCTTTTCCTTCTTTGAGGGGTTTTCCCGACGATATGTGATTAGCGACTTGTCACTAATCACATATCAGAAATCACCCCCGTTTCTCGAAAAGGCCTCCCATTTTGCTAATTCGCAATAGTGTGCATTACAATGGGCTGACGATCTACGTGCTTGACCAAGGGTCCTCGCTACTTCGCATTGATTGCAAATTGCAACCATTTCGAGGATATTTCTGATAAGCTCATTCTTCATAAGACTTTGAAAATTTGGAATGAATTTACAGAGTTCATAAAAAATTAGAGAGTGTTTTAGGATCCAATTTGGATCATGGCCTTCCCACTGAAAAAGCTTTTGGACCACCAAAAGTTGGTTTTTAAGCATCAATCAAGTGAGGGTACAGTTTCCTCGCTTGTCCGATTTCTATCCATTTCGCACTGCTTGGTTTTGAACCTTTGAGTCCAATACTGAGGTACTCGACATCCCCTCTGCATGTAGTTCTCACCTTCCTGTCCTGAACTGTATCTTCCTGCAATTCACTAAGATATTCAAGCAACAGATCATCAATAGAAGGCAATTGACTCTGCTCTTCGGGATCTTCTCTCAATGAATGTTCAAATAGTCTCAAGTTGTCTACATTAACAACTGAGTAGATGTGCATGTAAGCTGGAAAATCAAGGTGAAAATCATTCTCACCAATTTTCTCAAGTATCTTGAAAGGTCCATACCTTATTGGCTTCAACTTCTTACCTTCACCTTGAATTTTATCTTTGCTTATATACAGTCAGACTTGGTCACTAACTTGGAAACTATGTTCAATCTGATGCTTATCATGCCTCACCTTGTACTTGGCTTGGCTCTTTTCTAGCTGTTCTTCTACTTCCTGGTGAATCTCTTAGATTTGTTCAATGAACTTGGTTGTCTTGTCCACATCACTGTGTCCATCAACGACTATTTCTTTACCAAAGACAAAATCCAAGAGAGACCTAGGTGTGAAACCAAAATAGGTCTCGAAAGGAGATCTTTGTGTAGAAGAATGTTTAACACGGTTGTAAGCATGCCGCACATAACATAAATTTTCATCCCAAAGCTTGGGATGATTGCTGCAACAGCCTAGATTTTAGTCTCTTTTCTTCCACGGGAAGTGCTGCAATTGTCTCATGCAATTTTTGTTAAGTCATTTGACTCAAAGTGAAGACAACATTATTATAACTTGAAGGAAGACTATTTAATAATATTGCTTTAACATATTCATCCTCCACCTTGGCACCTGCTTCAGCTAATTGTATTCTAAGAGACATTAAATTGTTTACATGAGTGTACATAGATGTCTCTTCATTCATTTTCAGTCTAAACAATTGCAATTTTATGGAAAACTTTGCATTGGTAGATTTTACACCAAATAGTTGAGTCAAATGTTCCCATATTTTGTTAGATGGTTTAGTGAGATCTACAAGATGTAATGGTGAATCTGAAGGATCAAGTCCAATATGGACTTAGCTTTGTCATCTCTATTTTTCCATTCAATTAACTATTTAGCATTTGTAAGTGCTACTTTTCAACCATTCACTATACACCACAAATTTTTCCTCATTAATTGCATTTGAATTTTTACTTTCCATGAAGGGAAATTTGCGCCGCTAAATTTTTCTAAAACCATAAAATCCATGATGAAAGAAGAGAATGAAATACCTTTTAAACTTGAGCACCAATATACCCTTAAGAAATTAAAAAAAGCTTCGGTTCCCTTGTGAAAGTGGCATGCCTCAGATGAAATTCAAACAAGTCAAAACAAAACAACATTATACAGTCAACTCACGGAAAGAAAACAGTCAATGATCCACTGCTTATTCTAACAACGAACCTCCATCACACCAATTTCCAACACAACCTCCAATCTACGCCTCCAACACTTGAAAACCTTTAACGTTACCACCATGCACTCAGAAACGAGAGAATCTATCTTCTTATACCCTGCGAATGAGTTCCATTGAAAAACTCATCTATGCTTCACGACTTACATAATATCAGGTAAGTTTGCTTTAAATTTTATATGATAAGAAGATGCATTCTTGACTAGAGCACTATTGTCATGAAGAATGTCAAAAACTCAAATGAACGACGATGGTTCATGTCGCATTCTCTATGGCAGCCTCCACACCATTTGAAATCCTCTCCAAAAAAGGTTTGCCCACACTCCCAAAACGAGCCTAGTGCTCCAATACCATAATAAAGATGGTTGAAAGCACATATATATTTCACGCAAAGATGTATGCACTCAACAAACACACATTACATTAAAAAAATACTCTAATACATAGAATTTCTTAGATGTAACTTATTCCTAACTTAGAAAGAGAGATTGAGAGAATTTCTCAACCATCTCAAACTCACATCTTAAATATAAAAATAAAATGTAAACATTAACTCCAACATATTTTAACTAGCATAACCATCAAAATTTCTAAAACTTTATCAACAATAATATAAAATCATTTTCACAAATTAATGAATGTTCATATAATAAACGAAGAAATATCAAAAAATTCTACAAGTGTCTTTTATTTCTCGTTGTATTTTTTTAAGTTGCCTAAAATATCTAAACAATTTTAATTTTAATATATTTTGTACATTTCGTCGTCTTCTTAATCCATCCTAGGGGCTTTAGTTTGAATAGCGTCTTAATTAAAATAGGGAAACTATTTATTTCCTTGGGTTTACTTTGCTAAAATATTATTTAAATATTTATTATAATTCTATGTTTTATATTTTTAAAAGTATGATAGATGTTGTAATTTAATCTTAACCTCTTAATTACTAATTATAAATAAAAATAAATAAATAAATAAATGAATTAAAATGAATAAAATGATAATGTAATGTAATCTTAATCTTTTAAATCAAGAAAAATAAAATAATAAAATAAATAAAAGCATAAATAACCAAATAAAAATAATTCTATAAAAATAAAATTCAAGGTATTGAGAATTCATAGTATTGAATCGTGGTATTCATATGAAATATAATCTATTTAAAAGGCTAGTTAAATAATTTAGATCTATCTCTTGAGATGCAAATTTCTTTTAGAGTGAAAAAAGATTTGATCTCTAGTAGATCCTAAATTAAGATAAATATAAACTGGTTATATATATATATATATATATATATATATATATATATATTCTTATAAAATTATCCAACACTTAAGAACTTGAGGGTAAGAAATTATTTTTAAAATGGTCATTTGAAATTAGAAACATTAAAAGTATATTTAGTTTGTTATAAATTAATTTTAGAAAATCTCAAATAAATGGATAAATTAGTAAGTTTATTGTATCATTACCTTTTGTAAAAAGTAGTTGTTTCTTTCTAGTTGTTTGAATGACCGGTCTCTCTATTTAACTTGTTTCCATTATTTGATTCTTCGTCTTGTCCTAATGATGAACCACACACGCTGGTTCAACGCATACCTTTTGTAAAAGGTAGTTGTTTCTTTCTAGTTGTTTGAATGACCAGTGTCTTTATTTAACTTGTTTCCATGATTTGATTCTTCATCTTGTCCTAATGATGAACCACACATGCTGGTTCGAAATGCGTCGACAAATGAACTTCTATGTGATTATCTCTGAAAACATGTCTCAAAAATTTTATTATTATAGATAATAAATTAAACCATATCTTCATCGATGAGGTTTTCTTTATTATAGGAAAAACATTAGCCTAGGTTAAGATATTATGAGAATTGTGGTGAACAAAATTATTTTCAAATATTTTCAATTAAATATTTTTAAATGGTAATATATATATATTTTGATTTGTATTTTCTAAAAGTGAATTTATCTATTTATTATTTTTATGGTTATATCTTCTTTTGCCTCATTTATCACTAGATGCATTTGTTGGCTAGGACAACATCCATTTTCCCTATGCCGGAAAAATATTTTTCAAATTCAATACCCGAACTTGTGTCATGAAAAACATGTATAGATGCAGTGATTCCCAAAAGAACTGATTTATGGATTAAGTTATATTTCTTTTTGTCGATCAAAAATCTTCTCTTAATTCATCTAGAGATTACAACATGGTTGTCAAGATTTTACTATTCATCCAACCTCACTCCAACTAGATTTGTTGGCTATAAAAATGCAGAAAAACTAAATACAAAATGTCAAAATCTACCGAGGACTCAAAATACCGCTAAGATGAAGACACAAACAACATACATTAATAAGTGGGAGGATTTACCAGTGCTCAAGTATTTGATTCATTACCTATATAATCTAGAGTCCTAAGCTTGTCATGGATGTGAAATTCTATGTGACTTAGTCTCCCTTCCAGATGCTCCATTCACTCGACATTCTCCTCTGACGCTATTAAAATGAAACCAAATGATCAGGCATATTTCACTCATTTTGTTGCATATCATTCATGGATTCTATGACCTAATTATAGTGATCAAGGAGAACTTTGCCCAATTATTCCAAAAGATTAGTGATGATTAAATTATATTAAAAAATTAATATTTTTCAAACCCACCTGCAAAAACTTGTGCCCTAATGACTCGAAAAATATTATAGTGATATAAATATACACCTTGCATAACCCAGATACCACATACGTGTCATTAACATTCATATTGTTCTTTTCCAAAATTCTACCAAATTAAATATGTTATTCTCATGCTTTTAATCACTCCCACATATTTAGGAAACCAGATTTTCCATGTTCAGCTCCACTTATCTCGTATTTCTATAGCTACTATTAGAGGAGTCGTCTTTTAGTTTCGTAAGAAGGAATGATTAGAAGGAAGGATTTAAAAGAACATTTCCTTTAATGTTGGAAGCCAAGATCAAGTGATCGTGTAATTAGTTTTGCATCTTTATTATCAATAAAGAAATTTATGTTTCGTCTTAATTCTCTTTTGATATTTCATGATTATAATATTTGATTGAATTTCTTATGGACTATATATATTATACGTCATGATTTCACTTTTCTACTTTCTAGTTCCTTATTTGTGTTACATATTCAAATTTTATTAGTTTTTTTATTTGTGTCACATATTTAAATTTAAAAATTTAATGTGTGAATGCCTATTAATTTTTTTTTAGGAATTTTCAACATATATTTAATTTTAGAAAAATTGATTATATTAATTATTATAAATTTTTTAATACTCATGATTTTTATCAAGACTTGAACTTCTTAAGAGTTAAGTAAAACCAAAATTAGTAAATAATATGTTTTTAAATAGTTAATAATAATATTTTTGTTACAATAGTTAACAACAATATTTTTGTTATATATTTATTAATGATAGATATAAATGAAGTCTTCACTATATAACCACATTAATATTTTTAATATGATTGTACTAGTATAATAATATTAAATATATAACATTCATTTAATGAATCCAATTTTTTTTCATTCAAAGTCAAATTATATAATTTTTCGTCGAAAATTTTATTATTTAAATCATATTTTTAACTCTAAAAGAAATTCATCTCTATGGCGCAAATTTAAGAGGTTAAAATTATAATTTATGAGTTAAAAAAAAAAATCAACTATCCGAAAGAGAAAAATCAACACCTTAAAATATCCTCTACAGATTTTCCAAAATACATAAAGTAGGTTAAAATGTAAAATGTATTTTATAGAAGTAAGGATCACGCCATCACGCGAGTCGCTTTTGTTACCTTAAAAGTCCATGGATTAGGCACTCGAACAACGCGCGCCTTGTAATCGCTTGCAACATTTTCATCCTCTTCCTCTATTAAAAGGGTGATACGTTAACGCAACTAGTACGATAAAAATTGTTTATCCTAATTGAATTGTTTATCCTAATTGAGGTGTTCTCGTCCGCTTTTTTTTTATTATTATTAAGTGAGTGGCATGATTTTTTTGGGTGACATCTTCTATTTTATTTTATTAATTGTATGGTTATAAAAAGTAAATATGGTATTTGTTTTTTTAATTCTTTAATGTAAAATTATAATTTTCTTATTTTTAATTAAATTTAAAATAAATTATTTTTTTAAAATATAATTAAATAAATTATACTATTATAATAAAATAGTATTTACTTTTTATTTTTTGTTTTTTAAAAACAAATCACACATAACTAAATTTCATTTGATATCATTAAATACACAAAAAATTATTTGGCATCTTCTCCCTGGCTCAAAAGTTTGGGGTTCTCAACACCCTTGCTACTCGTGCCTTAAGGATCTCTGATGATAAGAGCTTCGAGGAGGAGAAATCCCATCTCTTTAATGTCTTTGTTGAGAATGGTTATAGTAGGCACTTGGGTCGGAGGGCTTTCCTCAAAGCAGCTAAGAATTCGGTGGCTAAAAGAAATAAGAAGGAGAGGATTCTTGGTGTCCATCTTCCGTTTGTTCAGGGGACTACGGATAGAATTGTGAGGATTCTTAAGAAGCATAATGTCCCCTCGACCTTTAGACCTTTCAACACCATTTGCAAGTCCCTCACATCTGTGAAGGATCCTATCGACCCCAAGGACATGAAACGGGTTTATATTATTCCTTGTTCATGTGGGACTCCCTATATTGGTGAGACTGGTCATTCCATTAATCAAAGGATTAGTGAGCATGCAGCTGACCTCAAGCATAGAAGAGCCAATTCTTTTGCTTTAGCAGAGCATGTGGAGAAAACCAATCAGCATGTCTGCATAGAGGAGGCTAGTGTGATTGCTAGAATGTCCCATTTCCATCACCAGAAATTTAGGGAAGCGATTAAGATCGAAGAAAGGCCAAACAATCTCAATAGAGAGGATGGCTGGAAGATCAATAGTTGCTGGACTCCAACCCTCTCCTCCTAGTTGTGGTCTTCCTGCCTTCCCTTCCCATTGGTTTTTATTTTCTTTTTTCTTTTTTTTCCTATGGTCTTCTAAGATTGATTTTTTTTTTTTTTTTTGTGGCCTTTGTTCCTTTAGGTTCATATAGTCTGAGGTATTGTGGCAGTCCTTTTTTATACTTATAACATGAAGATTTTAATCTTGAAATTATTCCTTAATTATTTTAACCTTTTATTTTGAATATTAAATTTTAATTAATTAATTTATTTATACATTTTTTTTTTCATAAAGATTTTAAGCTTGAAATTATTCCTGGATTATTTTAACTTTTTATTTTGAATATTTTTTTTTTTTAACTCTTAAATTACTCGAATTTTTATATTTAACTAACTTTTATATATAACCATTGAATTAATATTAATTTGTTTTTTATATTATAACTTCATATTTAGTTATTACCCTAATATTTATATCTTTTATAATTAACTACTCTAAATATGTAGATTTAATAACTTGAATAGCATACTATTTATTTAAATTAGTTTAGTTTATATTTTATTTATATTTTATATTTATAATATCAGAATTACTCTATTACTCTATCATTTATATATTGGTTTAACTTCTATATTTAACTATTATTTAAAATTTATTTAGTTTATAATTATTTTAATATTTATTATTAGATGGAATAGTCCCTTTCACTGATATATAGATATTTATGTGTTTTTATATATTTAATAATTTTTATATTTAACTATTAATTACTCTAATATTTTAGATATATCAACTTTGATAACTAACTATTTATGTAAATTAATCTAGGTTATAATTTATTTTTGAGATATATTTATTTAACCCAAGTTAATTTTTATTTAAATAATGGTTATTCCCCTAATCTTGTCAAATCTAGCCACTGTCAATATAGCCGTTACTTGGTCTTAACCGTTGGGGTTTCTGCTCTATCTATTTAACATGCAAAGCCTGATCTGATCATTCAACTTGTCTTGACGATGAACCACACTTGTTGGTTCGAAACCTGTTGACAAATGAAATATCTTCTGATTTACGCCGAAATATCTCTCTTAAACCTAATATGGATCACAAAAGCCTCAATTCAACAACTTTTATCTTCTTATCCAATATAAATTAATTATCATAAATCATCCAATATCAACTAATTATCATAAATTATGATATAAAATTTTATCTCATTATAAAATTTTATGTAATTATAATTAAAAATCATTTTTCAGAAATTATTGAATGTTGATATAGTAAACGCAGAAACACTCCATCAATACACACATTCTTCGCATCGAAAAACCATCTTTTATTTTTACAAATTCGTTGTCATTATTTTTACTTGCCTAAAATATCTTAAGAATTTTAATATGATGTCATTGTCTTCTTAATCCATTTCTTTAGCTTGATTTGTGTCTGAATTAAAATAGGGAAAGTATATATTTCTTTGTAGATTTGGCTGGGTTTACTTTGTTAAAATATTATTTAAATAAGTGTTTTAAATATTTTATTATAATTTTATGTTTAATATTTTTAATTTTATCCAGAGACATTTTCAAGTCCAATAGGCTAGATGTTGTACCTTAATGTTTATAAATAATAAATTATATTAAATGATTAATGTAATAATAAATTATATTAAATGATTAATGTAATTTAAATTTTTAAATTAGGTAAAATAAAATCATAAAAATAAAAATAATTTTATAAAATAGAAATATTTATGGTATGATTTGTGATATTTATGTGGAATATAGTCTATTTAAAATAGAAAATTAAACTAATCTAGATCCATCATAACTCCAGAAGTTCCAAAAGAGATCAAATCTCGAGATGCAAACCTCTTTTAGAGTGAAAATAGATTTGGTTTTTCTTGATGTTCAATTGATTCAAAATATTATAAATTATATATAAAATTATAAAACATTTAAAAACATGAGAATAAGAAATTATATTTAAGGTGATCATTTAAAAACTTGAGGGTAAGAAATTATATTTAAGGTGATCATTTGAAATTAAAAAAAATTAAAATTATTTTTAAAATGCCAAATAAGGTAGTAATTTTATTACTATATATAGAGGAAAAAGATTAACCTGGGTGAAGATATTGCGAGAATGGTGGAGGAGAAAATTACTTTTAAATATTTTTAGCTAGATAATTTTTAAATTGTTATATATATATATATATATATATATATATATATATAAGTGAATTCATTTATTTTTTTATTTTATGATTATATTTTTTTACCTTATTTATCAATAGATTTATTTGTTGGTTAGGGCAGCATCCCTTTTCCCTATGTAAAATAATAAATCAAATTTAATAAAAGAGTTTACCACATGGTTGTCTAGATTTCACAATTCATCCGACCTCACTCCTACTAGATTTGTTGGCCAAAAAGAAAGCACAAAAACTAGTTACAAAGTGACAAAATCAACTTAAGACATAGAAACTAAAATATCAAAACGTCCAAAATACCACTAAGATGAACATACAAGCAACAAACATTAAGACGTAGGAGGATTCCGCAGTGCTAGAGTATTTTATTCATTAACTAGATAACCTAGAGCCTTAATTTCGCCATGGACGTGAAATTCTACATGAGTTAGTCTTCGTTCCAAGTGCTCCATTCATCCAGACATTCTCCTTTGGCCCTGTCGAAGTCAAAACCCAATGATCTTGCATACTCCATTGATTTTGTTGCAAATCATTCATGAAGTATACAACCTGATTATGGTCATCATGGAAATTCTATCCCAATTGTTCTAAGAGATGGGTGACAATTAAATTATATTGAAAACATATAAAAATTAATATTTTCCATGCAAGGTTTATTGGCTACACCGGAAACCCACCTACAAGAGCCTATGCCATAATAACTCAAAAAACATTATGGTGATATAAATATACACCTTGAATGGCCCTCATAGGTGTCATTAGTATTCACATATGTACTTTTCCAAAATTATACCAAATTATGTATGTTATTCTTGTTCTTTTAAGTACTCTTGTATCTTTAGGAAACCCTTGTTTCCATGTTGTGATGTCGAGCTCCACTTATCTCACATCCATATAGCTACTATTAGAGGAGGATACCTTTATTTTCCCAAGAAGGAATCATCAGAAGGAAGGATCTAAAGGAAAATTTCATTTAGTGTTTGAAGCCAAGATCAGGTGATCGTGTAACTACCTCTGTGACACTGTTATCAATAAAGAAGCTCATGTTTCATCTTATTGTCTTTATTTAATTATTATAATATTTCGGTGAATTTATTTTGGACTAAATTGTGATATATATAGATGTACACCATGAGTTCACCATTCTAATTTTTGGCTTATTGCTTGTGTTATAGGTTCACATCTCTTGTGCAAGAATGAGCATTTGGACCTTGACAATTGACATCATACATAAGACTCACATATAGTTTCTCATCCCCTTCTTTTTGAATTTAATGCAAGTAGTACGATTTTTTAATTTTCCTTTGTTGATTATTTAATTCTTATATGTTAGGTCTACCAAACCCTAGCCTCGTGAATTTCATCCCACAACATAACTGATGAGTCCACTAGGGAAGTTACTATTTAAGTATATTTCCTAAGTGTTATATCCTTGACACGGGTGATCAATGAGTTTATTGTTTTGTTTTTGAGTCTCTTGATATGTTCTTGTATCTGTCCTTCTTGCCCAATCTTTTGGATCAAAGATTTTATTCTATTTTTTCTATTTTTGCATAGATATGTATTAGAGGAAATTCCAACTTGAAAGTGGTCTCGTAATGAAAAATAATAAAATAGTAGTAAAAAAATAAAATAAAAGTTATGAATTTTGGAGGGGAAAAGAAGAAAACTATTTTTTTAATTGTATTTTTGGCTTATCTTCTTATAGGTTTACTCAAATTTTAAGTGTAGATGCTCGTTGGATGAAAAATTAAATTCCACATCCAACAGTACGCATTGTACATACTTTTGAGAAGACCCACATTGATAAAAATTGAAGACACATTAAAAGAAAAAAAATTGAACATATTTTTTTAATACATTTTTAATTTTTATCAATTTGACTCTTCTCATAAGTATGCATGGTGGGTATTTTTTGATGTGCAATTTAATTCCACTTTCAATTAGTGTCTACACTTTAAAGTTGAACAAACCTATAAGGAGATAAGCCAAAAATACAGTTAAAATAATATAGTTATCCTTATTTTCCCTCCAAAATATTTACATGTGCCTCTTTTTAAATTTAAGGGATTTTGATTGGTTTATATATGACATGGAAATTACATGAAAATTTTATGGACTTTTTTAGGTTCAAATTTCCACTAATGTAGGTTTCTTTCATAGCAGTAATATATATAGGCTAGTTGTTAGTGCAAAAGTTGCATATATGTGGGTTTCTTTGGCAACATTTGTGCATGCATTCATTTTGTTCGGAAAATATATCATGTATCCTTTTGATATTGGACAATTTTCCACTCTTGTTTCTACTTATGTGGCTTGAAATGGTCTATTTATGGACCATATTGTTGGTCTAATTTTGAGATTTCTAGAATTGACAAGGATAGGTATTTTCTTATAAATTTATATGTTCTTGAGGGTAGTTTGTGATTACCTTTTACTAATTGTGGCTTCTGACTTTTCTAGTTGCTTCAATGTTTATAAGTGCATTTTCACACTTGTAGTTTTTGCATCTTGCTGCCTCTTTGAAATCTTGTTCTCACTTCTATTCCATAGAAGTTCATAAGCGCATTTTGGCAACTTATATCATATCTATTACATTATAATAGCTTGAAAGTTTCATGGTGTGACTCATTTTGTTCCTTTGTTGACTTTGATCTATATTAACAAAGTTACCAACTTAACAAGAACTATATTGAATTCTTAGTTTTTTCTAGGTCGCATGAAATCATGATGATGTTTGGAAAGTGTTGATGAAACATCAACTTTTTTATTTGGAGAATCATATTTTTGACACTTTAAATTTTCTTATGTATTAAGTATGAACATATTTGCTTTTTAAATGTTGGTGATTTTGATGACGATTTTGAAAAGTGGCAATGCAACATCAACCCTTTTTTTTGGAAGGGGGGGGGGGGGGGGGGGGTGTTGGTGTATTTTTGACAGTTTAATTTTTCTTATGTAGTAAGAATGAACATATTTTTTAAAATGTTTTTGACTTTTAAAAGCATTGATGTAACATCAAAATTTTCCTTTGAGGACATATTTTTGACACTTTAAATTTCTCATGTCTTAAATATGTGCATTTTTTTTAAATGTTCATTATTTCACCATTTTTCAAGTTGTCTTCTTCTTCTTTTTGCTCTTTTTCTTCTTGAGGTGTTTGCTTTTTTTTTCTTTGTAATGCTTTTGTGTAATGAAATTTTCAATTTTTTTATAAAACTATTAAAAAAAAGAGGTAAAAATAAGAAACTAATATTTTGGAGCTATGATTTTTTATATATTTATGTATCATTTATTAATATTTCAATACACATAAAATAATTCTTACTAAAAATACAATAATTTTAAACACTTGACAAAAAAATGCACATTTTGCATATAGATATAATTAAAAAATTACAATTCTTGATGGGGTTGAGTATCTGTAACACATAAGGGATGAAAGGGGCCTTGTAATCCTCCTCAACTTGAAATAATTTTTAATGAGGTATGTCGAACACACATTCTATGGAAATCGCACAAAAATTATTCTAGAGAATAGGGGGATTATATGGTTATGCATGGCCTATGGGATGACTTTGTCAAGCTTGAGTATGTGAGTTAAGGTGTTGGGTGTTGTTTAAAGTTTGGTAGTGCAGGGTGGCATTCGAGTCTATGCCAACACTGACTCCTTAAGTTGTGATTTGGGGCAAAATTCATGCCAGCCCCTGGAACAATGGAAACTTCATCTCTTTGGTTCACTTTTAAGTGCATTTGGGATCTAGGCAATTGGTGCTTCCCCTAGTTCGTCTTCTGCATCTTCATTGTTTTTTTGAGGTGGTAGAGGTAGGGCTTTGGAGAAGGGGAATAATATTTGGGAAGCATGTTTGTCCTCAGCCCTCCTATAAATTTATTGGGCCTTGTTCCTTAGCTAGTTTATGTTTTCCTTCACTATTGGTTCACTTTCATTATTGCTAATATTGTAGGTCTATTATTGGGAATTATAATCGTTTTTCATTATAAACTATGGAGGGATAGGGGGAGGAATACACATGGTTTACTGGTGATCTAGGCACTAGAGGAGGGGACTTGGCTTGCTCGTGGGCCTCCTGAACTCATTCTTGACTTTTCATATTACTTCTTTCTTACTGGAAGAACATGTGCATTGTGTTTTTAGTACTCTCCTGTGTCCAAGCACCGGTCTAGACAATCCAGCTCCAGTTATATCTTCGAACCAAGGATGATTGTTAGTTACATACAGATCCAAGGGGTTTTTTAGTCTCATTGGGCTATCTCTATGTGGTTTTCTAGTTTGCCTTGTCTTTTGATAATGTGGTTCGCCTACTATCTCCTGGCCAACAAATCTATTACGAATCAGGCTAAAAGACTTTATCAATCAAATAATCACTATGTATATATGATTTTAATTAATAGAATTTTTTTATTCACAGAAGAAAAAAAAAGTAATTAAAAATTTATACATATGTGGACCCTTTTCACTAAATATGACATGTAAAATAAACAATTTTTATGAAAAAAATTAACAAGAAAAAGCTAAATAATAGAAATTTTTATGAATTCTATGTCCAAGGATAATAATAATCTTTGAAGTTTTCTCAATAATTATGATTCACATAAATTTTAAGTAAAATTTATGAAATAAATAAAGAAAATATTGAATTAAAAATTATAAACAATTTTAATAAAAAAAATTAATAATAATAATAATAAAGGTTTAAAATAAAAATTTATAAATAAAAAACATAAAACAAAAAAATGAAAACAAAACCAAAACGTTGCAAGCAAGGTGGCTAGAGTAGGCAATTGCTCTAGGTGTTGTGTTAGTGACCCTTTTGCACGAGCTGAGCATTTCTATACCATATTTTAAAAATATTTATTTTTTTTTAAATAATTTTTTTATTTCCTTTATTTTTTTAAGATATATTGGTTTAATCTTATTTAATACTTATAAAATTGATTTTACAAATTTTCTATTCACTTTATATATATCGATATGAATTTGTTTTTTAGTTATCTAATTTATTATTAATTATTTATTTTTATTTTTTAACCTTTTTTTTTCTACGTAAAGGCTAAATCTATTACAAAGAGAAAAATATTTACAGAGAGGTTAAGAACTCAGAGGAGGCTGAAGCCATCCAACAACCAGATACCTTGATAAACATATACCCCTGTGACAACAATCCCGGGATTGACAAAACTCAAAACATGTTTTCCAGAGCCCTTACAGACAAAAGTGCGAACCAAAGTGGTGAACATCACTACATAACAGTCAAGGACTATGGCTTTACTGATAACTGTTCTGCCCTGATAGCCATATACAAAATTTAGCAAAAACAATGGCTTTCTGAGCCATGACCTGATACAAAGCATTAGACTATAATGGCTGATAGCGATACTCAGCTAGGACCTAATATAGATTAGAATTGACATAATCCAGAGAAGCATAGCAAAATGATATAAAGACTAGAAGGGAAACTGCCATCAGTAGGCGCGGTACCGTAAAAATCAAGCATGTTTCAGAGATTTCAGAGAATCCTTTTCCACTCGGCAAGGAGAGCCCATCCACATGTCAATAGCATTGTCCCCATCTCCCATGTCGCCGCCACCTAGAGGACCTACCAAATTCAGATTGCCATCAGAAGGGTTCGCCGACTCAACCGCAGGCAAATTGCGTTGAGCAGAATCAACTGGAGGCTGAGGTATCTCAGGCACATTCCCCACTTCCTGAAAATCATCACAATTAAACACAGTTCCTACCACATCTCCCTGAAGCACACTGTCATCCTGAGACTGCGACGGTGAGGTATGAACAGAGCTGCTGGGCTTATCTTCTTCCTCAGCCAAAATAACCGTAATGTTGGCTAAGAGAATTGGTTTATTGAGCCAACTGTGAAATTTGAAACGGCTGGTTTGAAAAGAGTTATGCGGGAAGGGCCTGCCATGATCAGAGGACGGGGAAGCCGAAGCCAGCGGAATAATATTCTGGGGAGCAGGCTGAGAGTGACCACGATTACCACTGGTGCCTCCACGGCGAGAAACACCACGGCGTCACACCATCTTCAGAAAGACAGAGAGACCTGAGAAGGGGACTAAACAAGACCAGACAGAATAGGGCCAAGAGTGGGCGAACCAGGTAAAGAACAGACTCCGGATAAGCCCCCAAGCTGCCAGAGCAAAATAGGGATGCGGAAAAATGGCAGACGGATATGGAAGGATCCGATGAGAGCAATAGCCAAAACCAGAAACTGAGCCATGAATAAAACAGTCTGCGCCAGATCTCAAACAGGGTGCGCATTCATTGTCAAATGCTTAACGATAAGCCTGTACCTCAACACATTCATATCAATTGCGGGGAGGTTGTGGGAGCTGTGCCATATCGGCAGGTGCGAAGCCAGCTGCCGGCAGAGAGTTAACCCGCCTTAAATGCACCTCGGGAGCACCCGCATCCGGGTTTTTATTTTTTTACTTAAGTAATTTTTTTTTAATTAATTATTTCTCTTATCATTTTCTAATAAAATATGTTTATTTATTTATTTTTATTTCGTTTCATATTTTAGTTTTTGGTGAGATAATGTTTTCTTTTTACCTTTTTGTTTTAAATTTTTTTGGTTTGTAAATTTTTGACAACCGGCTAGCTCATCCTGCTACAGAGGCGTGGAAGTATTTTAAAGAAATCACCGAAGATAAAATCATCGCATAATTGGTTGACAGAAAAGTGGTGGACCTCATAATTGGTAATGTCTACCATTTTTTAATGTGACAAGTGCAATGTTGACTTTTTAAAATATTTTTGTAGGGTTTCATTATATTCTACAACAAATTGAAATAATTTTTTGGGTGTGAGGTTGGTGGCAATCTTCCCTTGTCTGGATTCAGAGTAGGATCGTCGAACACACGATTTATCTGTAAAGATATATGGATTTTCTAAAATCGATAACGTAATAGTACGATAAAAATTGCTTGTCTTGCTTGTCCTAATTGACGTGTTCTCGTCTGCTTTTTTAGTTTTAAGTCAGTGACATGATTTTGTTGTTTTTACTACTATTTTATTATTTTAATTTTATGGTTATAAAAAATAAATATAATGTTTTTTTTTAAATCATATAAAGTTCGCACATGTAAAAATTAAATTTTTTTGAATTTCTAATTAAATTTGGAATGAAATTAAATTTATTAAATATAATTAAACAAATTACACTATTATAATAAAAATAGGTTACTTCTCATATTTTGTTTATTAAAAATAAATTACACATAATTGAATTTCATTTCGTATCATAAAATACACAAAATTGTATTTAGCATCAATTTCACCATCTTAAATTTTTTATCTAATCATCCAATATAAATTAACTACCACAAATTATGATATAAAATTTTATCTAATTATAATAAAAAAAATCATTTTCATAAATTATTGAATGTTGATATAATAAACACAAAAACACTACATTAATACACACATTCTATCCCTACCTCAATCCTTGGCGTCGAAAAACTATCCTTTACTTTTAGTTTGATTAGTGTCTGAATTAAAATAGAGAAAGTATTTATTTCTTTATAGATTTGGATAATGGTGCATGTGTCCGAATTATAGGGAGCTCAACAAGCTCACTATTAAAGATAAATTTTCCATTTCTGTCATTGATGAATTATTGGATGAATTACATAGAGAAATTTAGTTCACCAAGTTGGATATTCGTTCAAGATATCATCAAATCAGAATGAAGACTGACGACGTTATGAAAACATCATTTAGAACTCATGAGGGTCATTATGAATTTTTTTTATGCCTTTGGGCCTTACCAATGCACCTTTTACATTTCAAGATTTGATGAATTCCATTTTCAAACCCTTCCTTAGAAAATTCTTGTTAGCATTTTTTGATGATATACTGATCTACAACAAGTCTTGGAAGGATCATGTTCAACATGTTGACAGGGTACTCAAACTATTGGAGGAAAAATAATTATATGCAAGAACCTCCAAATGTTTCTTTGGAGTACAGGAGGTGGAATATCTGAGTCATATTGTATCTCATGAAGGTGTGAAAGTAGACCCTAGAAAAATTAAAGCCATTAAGGAATGGAAAATCCCCACATCCATAAAGCATCTGCAAGGATTTCTTGGGTTGGTAGGGTATTATCGCAACTTTGTTAAGAAATATGGGAAAATAACAACACATCTAACAACATTACTAAAGAATGATGCATTTTCTTGGACTCTAGAAGCAATGAAGCCTTTTGAATATCTTAAAGAGGCAATGTGCCAAGCAATGGTCTTAGCTACGCCAGACTTCACAAAAACATTTATTGTGGAATGTGATGCCTCAAAAAATGGAATTGGCATTGTTTTAATGCAAGAAGGAAGAGCCATTTCTTTTGAAAGTCATCCAATCAAAGGAAAGTATTTACACAAAGCTATTTATGAGAAGGAAATTCTGGCAATACTACATGCACTTAAGAAATGGCAACCTTACCTAATGGGAAGACACTTCAAGGTAAAAACAGATCATGATAGTCCTAAATACTTTCTAGAACAAATATTATCTTCAAAAGAGAAACAAAAATGGGTCATAAAGATGTTGGGTTATGACTTTGAAATCATCTACAAAAAAGGGAAGCAAAAGTTTATTGCAGATGCACTCTCAAGAAAGGATGAGGATGTGAAAGCATTGCTTTGTGCCATCTTTATCATCCAACTAGATTGGATAAATGAAGCAAGGGATGAATGGAAGAATGATGAAGAAGTGTGGGCACTATTCAAAAGTTGTAGCAAGATCCGAGTACATCTAATACATTTAGCTGGAAATATGATTCGTTGTGGTACAAAGATCGCTTCTACCTTTGTAAGAATTCCCAACTCAAACAAATGATTCTTATAGAATCACACACCTCTCCATTAGGAGCGCACTCAAGAGTTTTAAAAACTTGCCATAGGGTCAAGAACGTTTTTTTTGGGATGGCCTTAAATTAGATATTCAAAGGTTTGTGGTAGAATGTTTGGTTTTCCAACAAAATAAAGTTGATACATTAAGACCCTGGGTCTGTTACAACCTTTATCCATTCCCAGTCAATGTTGGGATGAGATTTCAATGGATTTTATCATAGGTTTACCCAAGTCTGAAGGAATGAGTGTTATCATGGTGGTAGTTGATAGAATTACTAAGTATGCACACTCATGTGCATTATCTCATCCATTTAAAGTGAGTATAGTTTCTACTGCATTTATGGAAACAACTCAAAAGCTACATGGAAACTCAAAGATTATTGTCATTGTATAATACTAGTGATTCCCCCATTATTATTGTCATTGTAGCCCCTTATTTTTATTGTTATGCCCAAGTTGTCCCCACATTGTGATTATTATGCCCCATAGAAGCCCACTATTGTTATTGTTGTTCCCTTATATTATTATTGTTATGTCAGCTTTGATTATGTTGTGACCCCTTAGACTCCTATATATAGAAAGGAGGATTTTTAATTTGAATCATCCAAGAATTGTTCATTTGTGTAATATAAAGGAGGTTGTCCCCTTCAAGAGGCTGATTTTGAAGTCATTTACCTATCTTTTCTTCTATTTTGTCAGTTGGCTACATAACAAGGGGACTGACCCAAAAGTAACTCTAGTGTAAATACATATTAGGAAGTAGAAAGAGAACAAGACATAAAAAAACAAAATGAATAAAAAAAGGGTGCACGTGGTGTTTAAAAATTTAAAGGGTGTGAAGTTGCGAATATTGTAAATTTCATTTATAACTCATATATGGGAAATGTATGCATGTGCATATTGTTTATTCAATGGGGTTTAGACCTACACTGAATTCATCATGGCCAACAAGGTGTTGGAAGAAGTGAAAAAAGAGCAATAGTAAATCATATGACATGATTTGTTTAAGTGTGGAGTATTTGTTGAGTATCAAACAATTTTGTCCTTGGTTAAAGACAAGATAAGATGGTTATTAGAATTCAATGATATATGATAGACTAAGTATCATAGTCAATATCTTGCTTTATGATTAAGCAGAAGTCATATTCCATTGTTGTCAAAACCTTGTCCAAGTGACAAATTTCATCCCAATACTCGAAGTTATGGGTATGATAATGTTGTAGTATGCATGATTAATTTTATGATAATATTTTGTTGACATTATACTGCAACCACATGGCACAAGAACATGATTTTCTAAATAAAAACACTCAAATACTTTACATAAAAAATTTATCTGGTTGGAGAAGTTGAACAGGTCCATGAAATTCCTTATTCTACCATCGATAAACTGAGCACGGTCTGATCAAATTACCTAAAGGTAATATAAAAAAGTTAAGGAAACTTTGGCATAATACTAACATGGCTGAAAACATGTGGATGAAGTATAGGTCATGCAGGTGATGTTATGGACATCGGTATGGTGTACGAGTTGTACAAATGCTACTATGTACAAACAGTACATATGGTACCAATATGGATACATGTATTGCATGATAATATATGACATGTATAATTTTGTGTGTAATACACACTATGTGTAGGTACACATGAAGACATTGGGTGATTGCCTGATAAGGAAACCAATTCAGAGTGCGTACAAAGATAGGACAAAGATGGAAACTAAGGATAAGTATAAGTGGTTTGTGTCAGTGTTGTATGCAAGTGATTATGATTTTGATGTATGAGGATTACAAGTAATCTATAATTGGGGGGTACATATGATTATGATGGTTATGTGTGAACTAACCTGATATGATATTTTATACATATTGATTTGGCAAATGTGCTAGTTGAATTGTTGTATGCAAGGAAACTACAGGAAAGAAGTGTTCGACAAGAACATAAAGGCTTGGAAGAATGTAGGGGAAGAACATGCATTCTTCAAATGAGGAATCATATTTATACAATGGGCAACATAGGCCGTAGTTACTCGAATAGTAGTATTGTATATCAGGTTATGTTATTAACTATGGCAAACAA
The DNA here is from genome assembly GCA_031772625.1 of Pinus tabuliformis. Lineage (NCBI taxonomy): Eukaryota > Viridiplantae > Streptophyta > Pinopsida > Pinales > Pinaceae > Pinus > Pinus tabuliformis. The sequence goes on from CM062817.1 coordinate 1,336,055,093, forward strand.
AGTTGAGTTTCTGCATTTAAAATCTCTCACAAAATTGGTTGAAACCTATGTTATAGGTACCGATGGAAGGAGATGTGCTAGGAAAACTCCTTTATAACTGATATATTTTTATCAGAAGATCTGCATCAGATGGAAACACCATGGAGTCTGTAAATTCATAAACAAGTACCTGTGAATGAGGAAATACTGTGGTAAGATGTAGTAATAAATTTAAGCGGGGGAGTATGTAACACCCCTCCATTGTAATATGTAACAATAAACCGAGGATGGTGTAAATTTAAGGGGGGAGAATGTAACACGCCTCCATTATATGTAAAACTTTGCTAACCTAAGCTAGGAAAATCTAGGTCTGATGTGTAACACGAAAAGTAAATACTTTATTATTAAATAAATAAAATAAATTAAACATTTGGAAAAGCGAGAAACTAATAGATGAGATTATTGCCAAAAATTAGAGCTGATTAAATTTCTCAATTTCCCGATGATACTCCTTAATTCAACTTCCTTTCCTTCCCAACAAAATTTCATGAAAATTTCTTGAAAATTAAAGGATATCGTACCCAAAGATTGTATCCATTGGACTCCTAGTACAACATCAGCACCACCCACTGGAATAGAAAGCATAGGACTATTCAACACATATTATCCCATGGAAAGCTTGATATTATGGCACTTTCCAGAGAAATTTACAGTTCCTCCATTTACAACCATCACTTGACACTCTGTTGCTGGATATAAGAAGAAACTCAATTCCTTCGATATCTTACAATGAATAAAATTATGGGTACTACCCGAATCAATCAACACTTTTACCTTTTTCTTCCTGATATGCCCTTCTATATTGAGAGTTTGAGGAGTAGTAACTCCTGCCAATGCATTACAAGATATGGTTGGATTCATTTCTTCTTTCTGTAGTGTTGATTCCTAATGTATATCCTCTTCTTTTGAAATTTCTTGTTCCTTTTCTTCATCCTCTTCAAAATCTATGTAAAATAATTTCTTCTCAACACACTTATGAACTTAGCATATTTTCTATCACAACTATAAAAAATCCCCTTTGCTCTTTTTTCTTCCAATTGTTGTGGTGCCAACCTTGTAGGTTATGGAAGGCTAGGGATAGCAACGCTTCCATCTTTATAATTGTGAATGGTAGGCTTGTTGCCATAATTTTTCTTTCATTTTTTCTTGCCAACCTGAATGCCTTCTCCAATGAATCAGGTTCCCAAAGGCAAACCACATGTTGGATATTATCCTTTAAGGTCTATATGAACACATCAATACTATGCTCCTCTGAAATATCGTTTACCCGTATATTCAATTTTTGGAAGTCCTCAATGTGCTTCACCATTGAACATTTTTGTTTGAGATTTATCAATAGGCTAAAGAAGGTGTTGCTCTTTGTATCCTCATAATGTGTTATCATTTTTTTTCTAGAATCTTGATATTAAATATGATGTATCTCTAAAATTTCGGAAATCCAAGGTCTGAAATTACGAATGTGGTAGCCCTATGTGTCCTCTTTCCAACGCCACTAATCTGATCAAAATTGGATTCTCCAAGAATGTGTTATGCCCAATCTTCGAAGATGACCTGAATATACACTTTTTCAGTAGAGATAACTTGTATGAAGTGCCATGTGTTACTCTTTCAACCTTCAGACCTGATAACAATGCATAAAAAACTACATACTATCCTCTGTTTGTAACTTCTTAGGAAATTTCAATCGATACTGAGAGAGAAAGTAATGACGATTTTCCCAAGAACACCTGTTTGGGATGTAATTCGAGATCCCCTAAACCCATAACTTCCTTGGATCTATCTCTTAAACTATAGCAAGACATCCTCTGAAATTTGGGGTCGAGGGTCATCAATATTTCAGTTCAAATGGGTCTTTTTTATAGCTAAACATTGTCTAAGAAAAGGTATAGAGAAAATTCCACGATGACATGTTTGGAGCAGCAAAACCCTAGAATCCAAAGCTCTGATACCAAATGTTATGTAACCAACTCACACAATAGAAGAAAAGTTATGTAAACAACTTCAAAATTAGCATCTTTGAGGGGGAAACCTCATTTACATTACACAAATGAACAATTGTTGGATGATTCAAATGAAAAAACCTCCTTTCTATATATAGGAGTCTAAGCGGTCACAATATAATCAATACTGAAACCAAAATAATAATATGATGTCAACAAGATGCCAACATGGTGTTTGATCCTTCCTAATCAACAATATATCATGTTTATCCTATTGTCATCATATCCTGTTGTCTTCATATTTCAAGTGTTTGTGCAACATGTCCATTCTAGATTCTTCGTGATATAATAAAATGCACCCTAACATAAAATTCATCTTCCAATAAAAATTAATTGTCTACATATATTGATTGACTCTTCCTCATGTATGCCCCGTATCGGGGATCCAACCTATCCAATCTACCATCACTTCCAAATTAGATAAGGAAGTTGTATGGGAAAATGTGTCCCCTTAACTTTGGGTCAACTCCTCTTGTACAGGAATCGCGATCTGCTCCCAATATTTTGTTTAAAAACCTTCTATATGGTGATGTAGGTAAGTATTCCCCCTATGGGCTATGTCTTAGTAGTATGTTGCCCCTCTCCTCAAGTTACCTATTTTTCTCATTGTGTCATGGACAAACACGCATGACTAGGATTGATCCAGATCTTGGGGGGAGGCCCCCAAGATCTAAAAAATTGAAATGGATATTGGGGCGAGGCCCCCAAGATATAAAAAATTGTAATTCATTAAAGAAAATGAGAGAGCACACAGTAAATAAAACCACAAAGAAACTTTTTATTAAAACAGAGAATAACTGTAAAAGCTACAGTGTAGGGGACAAACTATCCTTTTACAAAATGTTACTTGTTACTTATAGTATTTTTCAGTTACAATACCACGGGTCAATTCCATGGGTGAATTAATACCATGGGTGGATGCCACAATACCATGGGAAAATACCATGGGTTAATGAATACCATGGATGGATGTCACTTACAATGCCATGGGTGGATCAATACCATGGGTAAATTCCATAGGTAGATGAATAACATGGGTGGATGAATACCATGGGTTGATGCCATTTTCCATTTGGATCATTCCTCCCTCCTTAAGAAGCAATGGTCCCCATTGCGTGAAGTTTCATCCTGTGAAGCCTTCGTTTGTCATGGTTTTGGGTCATCCATAAACCCACACTTCATCGAATTCCATTTGCTAGGCCTCCAAGATCTAAAAAATTGAAATGGAACTTTGGGGGAGGCCCCCAAGATCTGAAAAATTGTAATGCTAGAAAGAAAATGAGAGAACACACAGTAAATAAAACCACAAAGAAACTTTTTATTAAAACGAAGAATAAATGTTAAGGCTACATTGTGGCAGACAAATTGTCCTTTTACAAAACGTGACTTATTACTTATAGTATTTTTCAGTTACAATACCATGGGTCAATTCCATGGGTGAATGAATACCATGGGTGAATTAACACCATGGGTGGATGTCACTTACAATACCATGGGTGGATGCCACTTACAATACCATGCGTAAATTCCATGGGTGGATGAATAACATGGGTGTATGAATACCATGGGTTGATGTCATTTTCCATTTCGATCATGGATATGGTAAGTAGGTTGAATAGGTTACACAGTGGTTGACACAGTCCACACCACTTCAATATGGTTAGGTCATTGGCCTTTTGAAAATATCCGTAAGAGGTAATCATCCAAATGGCCTGATCTTGGTGACTAAACCACAACCACAGTGCTATAGTACTTCACCAACTGCCTACACCCATTCTACTATCAATGCACCCACCTACTTTAGAATAACTGAATGTGGTGTGTCCCAAGGGTTTGATCCCAACAAGACACCCTCCTATTGCACCACACTAATAAACAGAACTCAAACAATTATCATGTGCTTAGATAGTCCTGCAACCTCTGATGCTCCCCCCAATCCATCCATCTAGTCCAAACCAACAACTCAAATGCTCAAAGTAATTGAAGCTTTCAACATCACAAACCCTGCATTCAAAATAAAAGGATCCCCATGCATTTCAAAACAAAAAAGAACTGCAACCTTCCCACATCAAAAACTCCATTTCAATCTATCCCAATTCCAAATTTCTCCCAGGCTACCCTAACCTCTTCATTCCCACACTAACAAATAGAGAACGTGAATTTGCAATTCCAAGAACACCAGCGAATTCTTGGCAATAAAGGTCGAGAATCCAAACGATACTACTAGAATATGCAACCAATAAAAAGAACCATAAAAAGAAACCCAACAAAAGGACAACGATTCCCAAGTGAAAGAGTAGAAAATTGCTACCACTGAAGCCTAACCCCAATGGTGAAAAGTAGCAAATTCCTTAATCAAAAGTTGTGGGCTTAACATTTTGCTTCTCTAGCCTGTGGAGTGTCAGATGCCACCCTCAAGTTGCCTACTAATGTCAAGACATACCACAATTTCAAATCGTTGGCATGGATAACCACAATTCCTCCAAAAATTAGTAGCCCGTTGAAAATGGAAGCCCTTCTTTATGTATTTCCATGCTTTCTTACTTACCTCCTTGTTATTTAGAAGCTCATTCTTTGCATTCCTTAGTCGATCTTAGATTATCAACCTAGTTACCTATCTAATGCTCTCATGTGATAAGCCTTGCTGGGAAATAAAATCCACCATGCATTTCATTAGGGTCACCTTCTCATTCACTCACATTAATGTGCCCCTTTTCCATCCTTATTGCCTATGCATAACATCTCGCACAAAGGTTATATTTACTTTATTTGAATGAATTACACCTACTAAGGGGATGGTGCCACATCCCTTAGCCTATTTATCTAATGGGGTGGTGGCGATGAACTACCTCCAAACCCTCTCCTCTACTTCCATGTTTGTCACCCCCATCCACCTATATAATTTATTTGATAAATTAAAATTAAAATATTTATTTATATCATAGTAAATTAAATTTATATTTATTTTTTACTTAACTTTTCCCATATTTAAAATTTGATATTTTATGTGTTTTTTTAATTAGTTTAAATAAATATTATAGAATATATAAATATAATTTAACATATATTACTTATTTTCAAATTTTATATTTTAAAATCAAATATTTTCTAAATTATTTTCTTAAAGATTATTAAATAAAGATGGTTATCACGAACTCGATTATAGATTTAAAAACAAATATAATTAAAATATAATATAATATTACACAGAAAGTATATGACACTAGTTTAATAAACCCAATTTTTTCTCATTGCTATATATTTTTTGGTCAGAAGTTTTATCCTTTAAATCATAATTTTGAGTATAAAAATGTTCGAACTCTCTGAAAAACTCTGGCCAGGTTAAAATTATAATTTATCGGTTAAAACAAAATCAACTATCAGAAAGAAGAAAATATCAAGAGCTTAACCTCCAGGGTCCAACGAATTTAAAAATTCAAGCAGGTAGAAATACTGCTATAAATCAAAACATTTATTTCACATGAACGGGTCTACCGAAATTCATCCTTCTATGGTGCAGTCACAGAAAATTCCAAAAGAGGGAAAAGGTTCACTACTTTAATACCATCTATTGGAATCCATTAGACAGAGGAAAAGTTGTACCACTCCTAGAACATTCATTAAGAGTTAGATCGAGAATAAGCTCGATCGAAGAATTGTTGGATTAATATTAAAGCAACCAGTTTATTAATATTTTCATTACTGCACTACTTGGGTAATGTGTGACACCGAGAGGAAAAGTGACATGTTTAATCCCATACGCAAAGTCACCTTTCAACGATGAAAGCACACCTAAACAATGTTGGGGGCAGTTAGCACTCCCCCGCCCCCCGAAGAGTAGATATGAGTAGATATTGTAATTTAATATTTAACATTTTGACTAAACCAATTATATTGTAATTCAATATTTAATATTTTGACTAAATTAATTACATATAAATAAAATCATTAATGTAATGTAAATTTTTTAAACTGACAAAATAAAAATGATTTTATAAAAAATAATAATAAAGATAAAAAATTATGATATTCACTTTTAATATTTATGTGGAATATAATATATTTAAAGGGGAGATTAAATTAACTTATATCCATCTTAATCCTAGATGAAGTGTTTAAAGGGATAAAATTTCTTGTGATGCAAATCTCTTTTAGAATGAAATAGACTTAATTTATAAGAAATTATATTTAATATGCTCATTTGAAATTAAAAATATTAAAAATAAATTAATTTCTTATAAATTAGTATTAGTAAATCAAATAAATGGACAAAATAGTAATTTTATTATTATAGATAATAAGTTAAACAATAATTTCCTAGACGGGTTTTCCTTTATTATAGGAAAAACATTAACCTCGGTTAAGATATTGTGAGAATAAATTTCCTAGATGAGGTTTTCTTTATTATAGGAAAAACATTAACCTAGGTTAAGATATTGTGAGGATTGTGATGGAGAAAATTATTCTTATATATTCTAAATTATACAATTTTTAAATTGTAATCAACCAAGGAATATATAGGAATATATATAGTTAGTTTGATTTGTAGTTTCTGAAAGTAAATTTATTTATTTATTCATTTTACGGTTATACATTTTTTTGCCATATTTATCATTAGATGGATTTGTTTGCGAGGGCAACATCCTTTTTCCCTATGCAAAGAAATATTTTTCAAATTCAATACCTGAGTTTGCAACATGGTTGTCCAGATTTCACAATTCATCCAGCCTCTTTTCTCTCCAAAAATATTTACATGTACCTCGTTTTATATTTAACGAATTTTGATTGGTCTACATATTATGACATGGAAATTTCATGGACATTTTTAGGTTCAAATTTCCTCTAATGTAGGTTTCTTTCATAGCAGTCACATGTATAGGCTATTTGTTAATGTGAAAGTTGCATATATGTGGGTTTCTTTGGCAATGTTTGTGCATGCATGCATTTTATTCAAAAAAAAAATCACGTATCCTTTGATAGTGGAAAATTTTCCCCTCTTACTTCTACTTGTGTGGATTGGAAAGGTCTATTTATGGTACATATTGTTGTTCTAATTTTGAGATTTCTAGAATTGAAAGTAATTTGTACGTATTTTGTTGGTTTATGTGAAGGGTTTCTTGTACCATCCTACGATTTCTAATTGTGCAAGTGTTCTAGCTTCTAGGTTGGATCTTTGGACTCTAGTTCTTAGGTTTTTATTGTTTTAGGCCAACATGGCGAACTTTTCTTATTGTTTGTGTGGAAGTCTTCAATTTTGATTCATTGTATTCTCACTTATTTTTTACTCAAGTGAAACCTTTTCATATTGCATTGATTTTGATTTGATTGAAATGTAGTCTTCACTTTTTTTTAAATGTTGGTGATTTGCACGACAATTTTGAAAAGTGTCAATGCAACAACAACTTTTTTTTTTTTTTTTGGGGGGGTGGGGGCGAGCATATTTTTGACAATTTAATTTTTCTTATGTATTAAGAATGAAAGTATTGTTTATTTTCATGTTGATTTTGAAAAGCATTGATGCAATATCAAACTTTTCCTTTAGGGGCATATTTTTGACACTTTAAATTTCTCATGTCTTAAGTATGTGCATTATTTTTTAAATATTCATTATTTATCCATTTCTCAAGTTTTCTTATTTTTTCTCTTGCTCATTTTCTTCTTGAGGTTTTTGTTTTTGGTTTTACTTCGCAATGTTTCTTTGTAAGGAAATTTTCAATCTTTTAACCAAAAAAAAAAAACTAATATTTTGAAGCTATGATATTTTATATATTTATGTATCATTTATTAATATTTCAATACATATAAAATAATTCTAACTAAAAATATAATAATTTTAAACACTCATAAAAAAATGCACATTTTTCATGTAGATACAATTAATAAATTACAGTTCTTGATGGGAGTGAATATCAACAACACATAAGGGACGAAAGGAGCCCCATAATCCTCCTCCACTTGGAATAATGTTTAATGAGGTGTGTTGAACACACATTCTATGGAAAGCACACAATGATTCTTCTAGAGCATGGGGGGAAATATATGGTTATGCATGGCCTATAGGACGACATTGTTGAGCTTGAGTATGTGAGTTAAGGTGGTGGGAGTTGTTCAAAGATTCATAGTGCAGGGTGGCATTCGGTCTATGTCAACACCTACTCCTGAAGTTGTTGTGTTTTGGGATGAAATTCATTCCAACACCTCGAATGATAGTAACTTCATCTCTCTGGTTCATTTTAAGTGCATTTTGGTCCTAGGCAAGTGGTTCTTCCCCCATTTCATCTTCTTTGTCTTCATTATCTTGCTAGGGTGGTAGAGGCAACACTTTGGAGAAGGGAAAGAATATTTGGGAAGCATGTTTATCCTCAACCCTCTGGTAAAGTTACCAGGCCTTGTTCCTTAGTTAGTTTATGTTTTCCTTCACTATTGGTTCACTTTCATTGTTGTTGATATTATAGGTGTCTTATTGGGAATTATAATCATTTTTTGGTTATAAACTATGGAGGGGTGGGGGAGGAATACACAGTTTTACTGGTGTTCTAGGCACTCGAGGAGGGGTTGGGCTTGCTGGTGGGCCTCCTGATCTCAATCCTGACTTCACAAATTCTTACTTCTTTCTTTCAAATGGTAAATTTAGGAAGCCTAAGGCCTCGAGAAATTTCGTACTTATCTTCCAATTTTCTAGAAAATTGGGACATTTACTTGAGGATTTATATTTTCTGTCACTAATACTAGAGTCCTAGAAGGCTTTAGAGTAGAGCGGTTTAGTCCTGAGGCATCATTTCTAGAATGAGTCGCTTTAATTAATTGACACTAAACTTTGGTGCAAACAATTCTTACTGTGGTGGGAAGTCAAAAGGGTGGAAAACACTGGAGGTGGTGTGCAAGGAAGTAAAATTGGGACAAAATAGAGGACATGGGATGTTGAATGACATGTAATGGGTATTAGTTGGGGTCAATTCTTACAGTTCTTAGGTTGCATTTGGTTTACGACAACCACTACAACTAGGAGGCTTTGGAGGGGTTAGAGTTTACAATGGAGAGCCTTAGATATTTTGATGAAGTTCGTTAACAATGTTTCCATGCAACATCAGCGCAGTAAGGCTCATCAAGGCATAGGGCCACGTCGCATATGGAAGAAAACCACATGGAATATCGTGATTTGGCGAAAGTGTTGGACCCAAATCCAGCACAATCCCTTAGTAAAATTGAATTAACACCTCCTTTTAATTCATTGGAAATCCATATTCAGCACATCACCCTACTTATGGATCATCTTAGATGTGTTTGACCTCATGATATGAACACATTCATTAGTTTCATGAAAAACATACAACAAAACCAATTACATTTGCACAATAGGATAACCACTATTCAACATAGACAAAGGCGGATCTCTAAAAAGTTGGAGTGCTTGGACGGATGATTAGAACATATGTAGGAACATGTGCATTGTGTTTTTAGTATTGCCCCATCTCCAAGCACCGATCTAGACAACCCAGCTCTAGTTAGTTCTTTGAACCAGGGATGATTGTTAGTTACATATAGATCCAAGGGGATTTTTAGTCACACTGGGCTATCTTTATGTGGTTTTCTAGTTTTTCTTGCCTTTTGATAATGTGGTTCTACTACTATATTCTAGACAACAAATATTGTAGAAGTGAGGTCGAAAGGATTTTTTAAATGAAATAATCATGATGTGTATATGATTTGAACTGATAGAAAATTTTGATTTACCAAAAAAAAAAGGTTATACATTTTTGAACCTTTTTCACTAGAAATGACTATCATAGAGCCTTTGGCATCAGACGCATATTTTTGTACCTTTTTCATTAATGTCTACTGAGGTGGTGGCAATCAACTGCATCAAAACCCCTCCTCCATTCCCAGATTTGTCACCCCATTCATGTATTTATTTTATTTGCTAAATTTTTTTTGCTCAAGTAAGATTAGGTCCTTCTATTCAACTATATGAAAAAAGTTACATAATATGCATATAAAGGAGCTATCGCCACATGAAAGTCGAGCCCCACAAAGCCTTTTTTCCCAGGCCGTGGACCCACAAACTGAGTCGAGGGCCCACAAAACATTTCAACATTACCTTCGTGGAACCAGAACTTCCCATGACCATCGACCATTCTACAAAGATCTAGCAGTCAGAAGGCTATATCGGTGTCCTTCATGCTCACGCTTTAATCATAAACATGGAACCAAAAAAAGAATGTACCAATTATAGTAACCATTTTGCGTCCGAATTGGGAGATAACCTTTGGGCTATTTATCCACCCGAAATCCACTGGATCAACGCGACCTTGAAAGGACTGATCAACTTGCATGGAACTTAACTGCACCTTTGGACCCGAAACAACACCACCTAATTGCATTTCGGGTCCGATTGGAAGGTTAACAATCTTGCTATTTGTCACACGCAAATCATTGGATTACCATGATTTCATCGACCCGACCACTCTTTAAATAAGCACTTGTCAAAAAACATTGAAGGGCCATATTTAATGTATAACTGATACATTTGAAGATTAGTCCTATAAGTATTTTCCCACTCGGAAACCATAGGATTTTACTGTTTTGGGTGCATTTTCCCGCCCGAAGACTACAGTAAAACTTCATCCTGCTCATACTTCTTCCTCGTGTAGACCAAAACTCCTATGTTTTCATCAAGCTTCACCCTGCTTATTTCCCCTGATCTGATAGTATTCCCTGTCTAAGGTCGCCTGTCTATGACACTCTTCCTGCAGTTGTCCTTGGGGAGTCCCTATCCAGTCATATCTTTTATTTCTTTTGGAACAGTGTACGTCTTCATTTTCCAAAATATCTGCTAATTTGTTGGCTGTTCGTCGCACATGAATGAAGCTAAGGGTTCTCATTGTGCACAGGTGGGATTGAATAAGTTGATAGACTTGCAGTAACCTCCAATGTTTTGACACCTTATCTGGTGTTGAGCCATTGAAAATTTTCTTTAACAAATTGATTATTAGTTTAGAATCAGCTTCAATTATGGTGTTATGTAAGTTGGAGTCTCTTAAGATTTCTAGGCATTGCTCAAGGGCCATGAGCTCTACCATATTATTCGTGGCCTTCCCCAAATGACTCTGAAATATGGCTTTTTTGAAACCATGTTCATCTCTTATTACTCCTCCATTTCCTGCCATGCTAGGGTTTTCTTTTGAGGTTCCATCTATATTTCATTTCATAAAATAATGAGGGGGAGTTTGCCAGAAGTCCTTATCTGCTGTTATATGCCTTATAGTCTTGCTTATGCCTTAGGGGAAGAGCCCCTGTAGTCCCAAATGCAGAAGTATCTACACATCCTGATCTTGAGGTTGGTTCTCAGGAGGGTTTTTTATAAGGGTTCCTACAGTCTGTTTGATCTGTCTTATAATCTGAGCCATGATGACCTTGGATGAACCAATCTCGTTCTTGAAGATTCTGTTGTTGTGTTCTTTCCAGACATCCCAGATTACAAATTTGGGAACCAAATCCCAAGCTTTGTTGATTATTTCATTTTCAAAGAAATGTTTCCTCCAATTCCTCAAAGTACCGATGATGCTGCCAATGTCCCTGTCTGTTTGTCTGAAGATTGATGCCACCCAATTCCACAAGGTTGAGGTGAATGGGTAGAGGTTGGGAAGGTGTTCCATAGTTTCTTCTTGTGATTCACACAGCTGGCATCTAGATGGACCTATTACACCTCTCTTCCGAAGGTTTTCCCAAGTTAGAATTTTTTTGTGTTGCACCAACCACATGAACAGTTTGATTTTCATCCAGTTCTGGTTCTACCATAGGTCCTTCCATACCATATCAGGGTTTGGAAAGTCAAGCCCAAGGGCTATTCACTTGGCCTCTTTGAGGTTAAAGTTTCCTTCATTGTTCTTACCCCATCTCAGTTGGTTTGAAGATGTTGATGTCAAAATTTTTCTCTGTTCCAAGATATATGTAAGAGCTTCTACCTAGACCTTCAACGGAGAGTCATCACTGTAAAGCAGGTCCTTCCATATTATCCATTTTCCATCGCTTCTATTCTAATCCTAGAAGTCATTTACCATGAGTAACCCTTTTTCGTTAGTATCCTTCTTAAGATTGTCAAATTATTCTCTTAACAATTTAGGTTCCTGTTTCCAATTATCTTCCCAAAATCAAGCAAGGTTTCCATCTCTTATTTCCTAGAAACTATGTTTTTGAACAATGGCTCTATTCTCCCAAGCTTTGTTCCAAATGTGGGAGCCTTTAATGAGCCCAGAAATTCTAATGTGCTCCCTTTCTTGCAAATTGTTTGCATATTTCTATTTCCATACTTTGGCCCAAGGGGAAACTGATTCCTTTAGCCATCTCCACCATAGTTTTTCCCCTGTAACTTTGTTGAGGGTTTCAGGGTCATCAAGTCCCAAACCTCCATGTGTCTTAGGTTTACAAATCTTTTCCCAGGCTACCAAAGCCCATTTCTTTTTTTCTTCCCCTTTGCCCCAAAGAAAATATCTTTGGATATTCCTGATGTGTTGCACAACTCCTTTAGGAGCTAGAAGGGCTGAAAACATGAAGATGGGGACAATTTGTAGGATGGCTTTTGTAAGCACTAGCCTTCCTGCTAAATTCAAAGACCTGTTTGTCCATTTCCAGATTTTGTCCTGGAGTTTATTAGTAACAGGGTCCCAAATTGTCTTGCTCAGAGGTTTGTTTGTTAGAGGAACTCCCAAATATTTGGAGGGTAGCAGTTCTCTTTGAAAACCTAGAATTCTAGTGAGATTTTTCTGAATAGCAATATCAGTATTGACAAAGAAAATCTTTGATTTGGTAAGGCTTATGTCAGTACCCACAGCCATAGAAAAGTTGTTCAAGATTTGTTTGAAGGCATGAGCATCCTTGACCATAGGTGTACCCTACAGTATGTTGTCATCAACAAATTGTTGATGAGTCAAAGCATCCCCATTGAGGGTGAGTTTTAGACCCTAAATTTTGCCTTCTGCTTTGGCAAATTTGATTGCATTTCCTAGCCCTTTGATCATGAGAATAAAGAGCAAGGGTGAGAGCAGATTGCCTTGTCTAATTCCTCTTGAAGGCTTAAATGGTTTGGATGTTGAGCTTTAGCAGTATTGAAAAACTTGAGGTGGTAACAAGGGCCATTACCCATCTTATCTAGTTATGTTCAAAGCCATATGCTATTAGTACTTCCCTGATGTATGCCTAGGTTAGTGTTGATGCCCCGAAAATCGTTGTATCAACATTGGGGGATAACCACCCGGTCCAGACCTTAATACAGCTCCTTTTCCGTTTGGAATGGTGGCTCCGACTGGGGATAATGGGACCAGTTTCCCAGCAATGAATAAATGGAATGAATGAATGATTGATTGACTAATCTAATGATAGGCGAATAACTTAATTTATCAGTGAAATAAAAAGAATTACTACTAATCTCGGGAACTATTGTACTTTGAAGTGTAGCGCTTGATGATCTATGTTTATTAACAGGCATGTAGATGACTCCATCTAATAAACATGGACATTTACTCATTCAAGGATTACTTTGCTTAAATAGTTAAACAAGGTGATTAACGCAATATTGCTACACTCATCATTTATATCATCAATACATATATGATCAAAAGAAAAGCATTACCATAAACATCCAATAGTGGAGGGAATAAAGAAATGTTGTTAAAACACATATATATATTCGATAATAGCAAAGGCGATCAAATAACAATTCATATAAAAAGAATGGATTCAGACATAGATAGTAGTACCATATGAGCTGCGAGTCACTCTCCAATATCAATCGCTATTTGAAATTCTTCCTCTAATGCAAAAATACTTTCAAATAAAGACAGTAGTGCACATTTTCATAAAAGCTTCTTTGCCAAAATCAGAATGATTGGTCCAGTTTATAAAAGAATATGCCTGAAGCACAGTAGTGCAACTTCAGGTTTTAAGTCAAGTACAAAACTTTACGACCCTTTCTAAAAACATGAAAGGGTCTATAAATACTGAATTAAACTAACTATCTATGAAATTGAAATCCTACTTAATTGGTATCAAATGATTTTGAATATCTCCTTCTCAGCAACCTCGCAGTCGGCGGCATGAATCATCAAGTAGGTTGTTTGCCTTTAAACTTGAGCTGACTTATCACAAGCATTGGCTCCACTTCGGGCGGTCTGTTGAGACAAGAGTTGAGCTGGGCAGCATAGGTGGCATCCTGAATATCGGGGATAATATACCCGATTGCATCTGTAAGGCATTTGAGGGCGGCTCTTTGACTGTGTGGTTTTACCAAGAAGAACCAATAGGTCTCCCATGTTAAAGTGTTAATTCCAGCAATTAATCTTCCCTTTTCCTCTAGATCTGGATAACATGACTGCTCCAATGTTTTGACCGCTGTCAATTTACTTGGAGTGGATTGGGAAATCATGTTTGACAAGTAGAGAGTATTATTAACCAATTCAACCAAATTACTTGTGGTTGATTTGCACCTTGAAATTGCCCTCTCTGCTTTCATTAACTGGGACTGCCATTCTGTAAACAATATTTCTTTATGTGACTCTAAAATTCTTGGTAAATTTGCCACTTGTCCCTGATCGGTATCTTGCCAGTCAAGAAATTCAGTTAATGTTTCTTCAGCTTGATCTAATTCTGTTCTAGCCTTTTCTGTTCGTTTACTTATTGATGCCATCAATTCGCATAGTGGTTCCGCCTGGGCAATTTGTTGACATAGAAGCTTGATTTGTGCTATTAATGCCTTATTTATCTGTAATGCTTCTAATTTGAATTCGGTTATTTGTGGAATGCCCTTTGTCTTCTCAAGCTATGCTGATAGTTGAGAAATCTCCTCATCTTTTGACTTCAACATTTGTTCATTTGCTGCCCTCAGTTGCGCCAAGGCTTCAAACAACTCTTTCTGCTTCTGGATTGCGCTGTGATCAATCCTCTGTTTCTCTTCCCGCAATTGTTGAGTTAATTGATTATTTATTTGCTGTTGTGTTAACAATTGTTGTTCTGCCTGCTCCGCTTTCTGCTGTGCTTCTGTTAGCTATGCTTGCAATAAAAAGATTTCCTGGTCTTTTGTTTTTAATAAAAGACTCACCTCTGATGCCTTGTCTATTGTTGCTGTCGAATAGGCTCCAGCATACTGTGATAGTTTTGTTAGGTCATCAGAGGGGTCAAATTCCTCCTTCCAAACCACATTACCCGTGACCATTTGTTCTGGGAAAAGGGAAGGTTGATCAATCCTTCTTCTCTTCCTCTGTCATTTTACCATAGCTTTGTGCCTTGGGCTATAGAAGACATCCAAGGGAGGAATTTCTTCTATCTGCAAAATGATTTGATCGGAGGGGTCCTTTGGGATTATTTCTACTTCCTTTGAACTGGGTAGGCCACTAGTTCCACTTGGAACCTGTTGTGAAGTGGTTTCCTGTGTATCTGCTGCTTTCGAGGTTTCGATGTCCTTTGAACATTCAAGACTACTGATAATTGAATCAAATTGCTGCCATTCCTGGAGCAATTTTGGATCAATATGAGTATCCACATTTACCTCTATGTTGCTCTGTTTCTGCTCTTCAGTCTGGGTTTCCTCTCGCACCTTCTCCTGTTCTTTGTTCTAGGTTTCCTCTGAATGTTGTTGTTCAGGCTCACTTGGTCTTGTTGCTAGGGTTGTTGCTAATAGATCTAGAGGCAGAGTTTGCAACCTTTGTTCTCTAAGTCTGTTGAATTCAGTTAACCCTTCATCTTTGTATTGCATTATGGCCAGCAATCTAACCTGATACATGACTCAACTGAAGAGAACAGGTCGTCAAACTTATCTTCTACATGATCAAACTTTGTTAATTTGGCCTGTTCAAGTGCATTATAGGCGACTTTGTTGGGATCAAATCACCTATTTGGGAGAGTCGCTAGAGTTAATGATTTCATTTTCGTAGCTTCTTTTTCTGCATGTTTGAAATCATGCAAAGTGTAGACACCACATCTTAGAGGAAAGGAGGGCCAGACCTGCTTCTTATTTTTCTTGAGAGTTTGTGTAACTCCCTCGGTAATAATCTGATAGGCTATCTCCCTTGCCACCAGTTTGTCAGGTATGTACAAAGGAAGGACATGAGGTTTGGCTTGGGTGCCTAAAATTCTTACATAAGTAAATTTCTCCTCTCCGAACCATCTTCCTATTGATGTTAAACCAATCCCTGCTTGGTAAGAAATTTTGGTAGCAGGTTTATTAAAAATATAATAATGAATGGGTAACATGAAGCCGTTGCAGACTTGGTACAAATGGTGCTTATAGGAAGTCTTCCACAACTTCTGATGGTATATGTGAATAGGAGTGGGGTCTTGTGGAGTCCACCTCCAGTCGAGTACAGGAAACTCAGAATTAAAACACAAGGTATCTAAAATATAAGCACTATAGTAGAATGGGGGAATAATCCTTTCTGAGACGGAAGTTTTAGTTCTAAAACTAAGAATTGTTGTCACTAGCTTATCTGACAGTATGGTTGCCCAATCCATTATCTCACTATTACATGCCGCTTCCATCAAGGGAACCATTTCTATAGTGAAATTAGCGGAATCGTACAACCCCCACAATCTACACATCATTATCCCAACATAACAATATGGAGAACATAGAGAATCAACAGAGTACTTACCGGAAGTTTCATGCTTGTGTTTCGCTGGATTTTGCCTTCATTCCCGAATGGGTTCGGATTCAGTTTTGTTCTCATTTAAGAATTTCTCCAGAAATGCCTTGTTGTATTTCTTCTCTGGCTCAGGCAAATGATACATTTGCCTCAAATCATCAGCCTTGAATGAACCAAAGATTCTCCCATCTCTGGTGCAGAAAGTTCTGTCTGTGATTGGGATTTCCTCAATTGCCCACTTCACTACATCCGTATATGGGAGAATTTGCTCCCGAGCCGCTATCCGATGAAGGAAAGAGTCAGCCAAGTCTTTCAAAGTACCATCAGATTTTCTACTGGAACCCGCTGTAGCTTGTACTTCCGTCACCTTTGGTTCTTCAGCTTTGATCAAATTATAGGTACTTTGCCAAGTGGTATTGGCAAGTCCTGAATATGTAGTATCAGATATTAATCCTTTCTTTTTATTTGCTGGATCAGCGACGGCTTGTCCTGTGGCTGGTGCAGTGGAAGCGACTATGGTTTTCTTAGACTTCTTCCCCATTCTGCTTGAATCTATTACTTCGGAAGAATTCTGCACAGTAGTGGAAATAAGCATAACACAGAGAATTGGTAGCGAAAACCAAATACGAGTGAGATATATTGATTAATGCTTGATGAGGGATTAACTTTAAAGTAGCCGTGGATACAATCTATGAGAAGATTTTTAAAGCTTACTATTTCATTAAATGGCCATTAAAACCTGTCAATCCTTTAAATTCTCATCATATCTCTTATCGGCCGCATGATTTGTTTAAGCGTGCCTTGGACGTTTTGGCGGTTGAGCGTAGGTGAATCACTGTTTGAAAGATAAGGCCTTAAATATGAATTAATCGTAATACCTCTGCTTTAACGACTTTTTGAAGTTTGCGCTTTTGGCTTTATCGCAATCGGGTGTCGGGGAAAACTTAAATCTTCATATTGACACCTTTTGAAATCCCTGATCACCGATAGCGATATCGCATTGCATGGCATTGGGAGTATGGGCACTTTAAAAAGCATGCATGGTGTATCGCCGATCGCCGATAGCGATATCGCATCGCATCGGGGCGAACGGGAGTTTATCGCATCACATCGGATTGAAAGGCACTTTAATTATGGGAACTTATGATTGTCGATGTCCAATAAGCTATTGCATGTTATCGCGTCGGAGCAAACCAATGGGTTTTTAAGTTATGCCTCCTTTGTCATTGCGATATGTGATCTTGCGATCGCTTTATCGCAATGATAAAAGATTGATTATTTATATTATAAGACCAAAATTGGTTTGTCAAAAAGGTTTTTTGTAATGTTTTCATTTTGTTTTCGAACCTTTTCAAATAATACAAAGTTGATACCAATCAAAACTAAAAGGGACCCATTTCATATGATAGTTTTGTGAATAAAAATGATATGAAATGGGGGGTTGTTGTAGAGCACAACAGTTAGCTTATCATATGCCTTATATAGGTCAAGTTGTATAATCATACCTGCCTACTTATTTCTCTTAAGTGAGTGGACCACCTCGTGAGCTTGAATGATGTTATTTAGAATTTGCCTACCTTCCACATATCCTGTTTGCTCCTCAGACACTAGAGTTGGAAGAAGGGGCATGAGCCTGTTTGCAATTATTTTGTAAATAATTTTGTATGCCGCATTACATAATGCTATGGGTCTAAATCTACTAGTGTCATAGCATTTTCCTGCTTAGGAATCAAGGCTATGAAAGAGGTGTTGAGTGCCTTTAGAACAATTTTGTTTTTCCTTGAGTCCTCCACAACATCAAGGATATCTTGCTTGACTATTTTCCAGCATGCTTTGAAGAAGTCAACATTGAAACCATTCGGACCCATTTTGCATCCCTTTGATGACTTCGTTGACCTCCTCTTCATTCACTGGCCTGTTAAGATTATAGTTGTCTTCTCTTGTCACAAGCTTAGGAATGTGTTTAGTGAAGTCATTGATGAATTGTGTTCTGTCTATGAGAGGCTCCTCTACTATGACTTCGAAATGTTGAACCAGGGCAGCTTCTATTTCTTTATGGGTACTGATCTCCTTTCCTTGAGTATCTTTCAGTTTTAAAATCCTATTATGAGACCTATGATCCATGGTAGACTTGTGAAAAAACCTTGTATTCCTTTCTCCTTCCTTTAACCATTATATCCTCTATTTTTCTTTCTAGAAGATTTCCTCTTGCTTTCACAAGTATTCCCAATCCTGTTGCAGTGAGTCAACTTGTTTCTTACCTTCATTAGGTGAAGTCATATGTGATGAGTACCTAGTTAATTTGTTGTAGCTTCCATTCAACTACTATTTTTACTTTGAAGATATTGCCAAACTCATTCTTATTCTAATATTTAAGCCTGAGTTTGATATGTTTCAATCTCTGATACAAAAGGAACATTTTAGTACCCTGAACATGCAAATATTCTGTCCACCATTTTTCAATATTGCTGATGAAGTCAGGATGGGTAAGCCAAATGTTTTCAAACCTGAAAAGTCTGTTCCTCGGAGTTCCTATAAAGGGCACTTCTAGTTGAATAGGCCAGTGATCCGAGCCTCCAAAAGGGAGGATCATAGCTGACAAGTAAATTCTTGTGAGCATGAGGTCCTCAGAGATAATGAAACTATATAGTTTAGAGGCCACTTGAGAAGCCCCTCTGCTTCTATTATTCCAGCTAAAGATACCATTATTGGTTTCTGTATCTACTAGCCTCATGTTGTTTATGAAGTTCTGAAATGCTATGGAATCTCTGCCTAGTGATCTGGTCCCACCTTTTTTCTCTGAGAGAGACTTAATCATATTAAAGTCCCCTCCCATAATCCAGGGGATACCCGAATGTCTTTCTCTTAATTCCTCTAGTGAGGTTAGAAGCCTGAATTTGTCTTCAAGCTTTTGTGGACCATAGACATTTTTGATCAAATAAACTTCCTTGTCCCCCGAAGGTTGGATGACCATTGATAGGTAGTTCCTGGATGCTTCAGCATCTAGGATTCCAAGTTTCCGAGGGTTCCAAAGTGTGAGAATTCCTCTTGTTGTGTTGTTTGCTTTAACTTCTAGATATTCATACTTAATAAGCCACTTGCTATGTATCTGTCTTATTTTGTCTATAGAACATTTTGTTTCCTGGATAAATACCATATCTCGTTTTTCTTCTTTCATTCTATTGCTGAGATTTCTTTGTTTCCTTTTACTTCCTAGACCCCTAGTATTCGATGTTGTGAGCTTCATCGAGAAAGATTTGTAAATGAGTAACTAGTTATGTCTTTCATCTTACCTTAGTTGCTCATGAGTTTTCCACATTCTATCATCAGCTCATTCTATTTTTTCCTTCCTCTTTTCCTTCCTGGGTTCTTGGG
The DNA here is from genome assembly GCA_031772625.1 of Pinus tabuliformis. Lineage (NCBI taxonomy): Eukaryota > Viridiplantae > Streptophyta > Pinopsida > Pinales > Pinaceae > Pinus > Pinus tabuliformis. The sequence goes on from CM062817.1 coordinate 1,336,075,140, forward strand.
AGCTTGTCCCACTATTGCCTCCATCATTTTAAGCCCTCTGTTGTCCTGACTGTCATGGATTCTTTTGACCCCAGAACCCTTTGCCCGAGTTCTCCAAAGGAAGAGCTGTTGTACTCTGTTAAACTCCTCTTGAGGTAGCGAATCCACCACTTTGGTAGTTCCCTCCTCCAGGAACTTTTCTAGATCAAGTTGCTCCCTTTCCAGAATTTCCTGCAATTCATGATCCTCCATTCCCACTTCACTTGGGGTCATCTCTTGGTCCCTGTCTAGTTCCATAGTACTTGGTTGATCCTCCTTTTTTTGGCTTTTTTCAAGTCTATCCTCCATGCTTTCATCCTTTTCCTTCTCTAGAGGACTGTCCTCTAGTACTTGGTTCACTCTTTCATGCCCCGCTTCTTCTTCTAATATCTTGAACCTATTATGACTAGGCTACTTTTCCTTGTAGATTTTTTTCTGGTTCTTTCTCCCTCCTTTTCCTCTGCCTCCCACTTTGGTAAAGCTTTCAGTCTCTTTCCATAAGGTTTCTTTTGATACTACTCTCCATTTTATTTATAGGGAAGTCTCTGAAGAGATGCCCATGTTCATGGCATTTATGACATCGGAAAGGGACATGCTCCTAGTCCACCGGCTACACCCATTATTCATCGTATACTTCTAGAATTATTTCATCTAGGAAAGCCCCAGAAAGGTCCATTTCTACGCATATTCAGGCAAAGGAGGTATATTTTTGTGTAGTGTGGCCTCTGATATTTTAAAAATGCCCTAGTTTATTTCCTATGGTTTCTAACGATTTTGGCATCCAATAATCTAGAGGTAGGGAATAGAGTCTTATCCACACCAGCACCAATGTAAATGTTTCTCGTTCCGAGACAAAATTCATCCCCCATGGCCACATATAAAGGCCTGCAGTAGCATGGAAGTATGGTCCTCCTTCAAACACCCTGTATTTATCCTCTAGATTTGTGAACACAACTGTGAAGAAACCCTTGGATCCAAGGTGTAGATCTATTTCTCCCTTAGGTTTCCAATGGGTCTTTATCCATGCATATAAAGCTTTCTCCGTTGGCCATAGCCATATGAATTTGCATATCACTGCATAAGCCACCATGTGCTCCCTATCCGCTTGTAGCGCTGGATCACTTAATACCGCTCGACGTGTGATGGTTATCTTAGGATTACATGGTCTTAACCGACTTCTAGGGTCAACTTTCTGACTGTGTCCTTCTATTTGCTTTTCTCTTCTGACTTCCTCCTGTGTTTCTGTCTGCCCCTATGATCTGTTGTTTTCCGGTTTTCCTCTATCTATACACCCGGTTTCCGCTTCCATTGGCTTCTTGAAATGATTTGAGACTACATGACTGTAGGAGGGAGTGGAACTCCCCCCTTCACGCCCCTCCATGGTGCCCAACTCTGAAAACCTGCTACAACCCTAGTTTTGTGTGTTTATTCGGATCTTATTTGCTAAATTAAAATTAAAGTATTTACTTATTTTATGGTAAAATTAAATTTGTATTTTTTTTTTTACTTATTTTTTCCATATTTTAGATTTTATATATATTTTTTATTATTTTAAACAATATTTTATATTTTATATATTTTTTAATTAGTTTAAATAATATTTTATATTTCATATTTTTAAAATTAATTTAAATAAATATTATATATTATATAAATATAATTTAACATATATTACATAATTTCAATTTTTATAATTTAAAAATATTTTGATTTTTTCTAAATTATTTTCTTAAAAGTTATTAAATAAAAATATTTACTACAAACTTGATTATAAATTTTAAAAAGATATATAATTAAATTATAATATAATATTACATATAAAATATATGGCACTAGTTTAATAAACCCAACTTCTGTTAAAAAAAAAACTCTAGCGCAAATTTAATAGGTTAAAATAATAATTTATCAGTGAAAACAAAATCAACTATCAGAAAGAAAAAAAAAACAACAGCTTAACCTCGAGGTTCTAACGAATTTAAAAATTCAAACAGTTTAAAATGCTACTATAAATGATAATCTCTATTTCACATAAAAGGGTCCACCGAAATTCATCCTTCCAAGGTGCAGTCATAGAAAATTCCAAAAGAGGGTAAAGCCTCATTACTTTAATATCATCTATCGGAATCCCAGAAATAGAGGAAAAGCTTTATGACTTCTAGAACTTTCATTAAAATGGAGGGAAAGTTGTATGACTTCTGGAACTTTCATTAAAAGTAAGATCGATTGTAAGCTCAATCTGGTTGGATTAATATTAATGCGACCAATTTATTCATTTCTTCATTATTACATTATTTGGGAAAAGTATTCAATGTGCAAATTTGAAGGTCTACTCTTAATTTTATTTGGAAGGGTATGTATTCATTTAATCTTTCAAGGATGAAAGGTCATAAAAAAATTCACTTCTACTGAAAAGCATATATTAAATAAACCTCTAAAAAAATTCCATAATGAAATAGTGCTATTCTAAATTTTAAAATCTTTAAAATTTAAATAGTAGCTTCAATAAAACACTATAAAATCTCAATATAACTAGTAAATAAAGAAAACAAATATCAAATTCTATTAAAAAAATGTAAACATGTCTTTCTTCTATTCATTATAAAACACTATAAAATTTCAATATAACTAGTAAATAAACAAAAAAATCTCAAGTTCCATTAAAAAAACATAAACATATATTTCTTCTATTCATTCGATGATATTCAAAAGTATTTGGACTTACATAATTGAAAATATAAATATATTTTCCCAATGGAAATGGATTTCTAGTTTTCATTTATTTCCATACATCATAAGCAACATTCCAATGCATCTCATTTAGATCGTGATCTGCACTTAGAGATAGAAACATTAACATATGTAGCGTCTCCAATGAAATTCTTTATCTATCATCATTTTTTATCGTGTTAAATTTTCAGAAGCCTCTTTCACACACTGATGTGGCTGTTGGGATAATAAGAATAGCTTTCCATAATTGTATCAAACATAGAAAGTATTCAAACCATTCATGTTCATCTCCACATAGGTCTCATGTCATACATATGCTTTTTAGGGCATGATTTACAAATAGCACAAATAAATTCATTCATTTCACCCAAACATCTAGCAGTATCCACAATAGATGATTCCCCAACGCTAAATTTTTTCACATAAACATTTGAACTATCTTTTTGTTGCATAGCCTATATCATTCACTTCTTCATAATAATGTTTAGAAGTGAAAAACTTAGCGACATTAAATACATGTAAATCTATGAATCTCCTATCTAAATATTTAATCACCGTTACAATAAAACATTTTCCCAAAAGAATACAATCATATAGTAGACCCGAATATTTTCATCTTTGGAAAACTTTTGAACCTCAATGGATGTAAATGCACCAACCTGTGCTATCTACAAATTCAAGGGTTCCCCTTTATGATTTAACTAAAAAATAAGACATATGCATTGCATCTACACCAAAAATGCTTTCTAAAAATCGTTTACGAAGCATGCTAATAGAAACATCTAAAGTAGTGTCAATATATGTAATATCAACATGATACTCTTCGAAATTTTGATTCAACTTGTTTAATTCAACGACCATGTCTGCAAGTATATGGATGCAAATTTGCACTTGAAATATTGTTGCTAACTCATACATTTTTTTCTCCCCTGACTCCCAATCCTAAAAAATAATGCATGAGTTTCACAAGTCTTTCCATGACATTTCCTCTTGAGAGGCACCTAATTTGATGAGTTTGTAAGACCACTAACTTAGAGATTTGAAATGTATACATTATCTCTCTCAATTTTTCATGTCCTTTCATTGATTTTCCAAGACATGAATAAACTTTGTTTCAAATTTGTTAATATATTGCAACTCTGGAAAATGAGATGAAGCCTCATTGATTGTTAATGCTTCCATGGGAGTTATGCAATGGATAACTAATAAATTAGGAGCATACGAAGTTTAGGAGATAAACCTTCATGAATACCCCTCATGGAAGATGCACCATCTGAACCAAAACCAGCAAACTTCATCAAATATAAATCCATTTATGCTGAAAGAGTTCTCACTAGATCATACATACATTGAGCTATTCCATCCTTTATTTGAAGTAAACATATAAACAAATTTAAACATTGACCTCTTCCTCCATTCGTCAAATATGTAATATAAACAATCAATTGGTGTTCCATAATTTGATCAGTGCTTTCATCAACTGAAATTGCGTAAAAGGACCTATGTAAAATATTCTCTTCTGGATTGTTCCAATGCACCTCTTTACCAACTTGAAGAAAATATTTTCTTTCTATGCTATTTGTGTATGCAAAAAATCCATCTGTTAGAAGCACGCGTGGAGTGCATTTATACCAATTCAAGTCACATAATGACTTATACATTTCTAAAGATAAATCATGTATAGCAAAAAAATACATGTTTTCAATCATTGATATAATTTTCTCCTTCCCAGCATTTACCATTAATTCTACATGTTTAGTGATTGGAATATCACTTCAATTGCTTTTTCTCTCCAAAAGTTGCAAAACAAAAATTGAGCTTTTGATTTTGCATGGCCACTTATACCACTAACTTGAAGAGTGGTAGTTCCCTCTTTTGAAAATGGAGTCTCACTTTTAAATTTAACACGTCAAGAACATTTTATCCTTTCATTACCATTAAATGTTTTAAAACATAAGCCCATGGAAACCTTGTATCCCATTTAGATTTGAATATTATTTTTTGTTTCTTTGATGGGTTTTATATTTCAACAAGCTCTACACTATTTTATTCATCATATTCATGTAGATGAGCATCAACTTCATTTTGAATATTACATGGTTGATTAGAATGTTGTGTAAGGCCGAATGATTCAACAATTGATTGTTGCATTTTATTCTTCTTAGGATGACCAATAGGAGACATTTTTAAAGATTTACACTATTAAATAAATAAATAGATAATAAGTAAATACATAAATTAAAAATCCCTTAGCAAGATTGAGATAGAAAAAATTCAACCTTTGCAAGATTCCCTAGGATTTGACTATAGATTTCTTGATAGGTTATTCATTGATTTGTTGAACTATGTTTTGTAACATTCAAGGAAACTTGTAGCTTTATGATAGAGAACAAACACTTCATGAAAAATGGTACTTGGATAAGAAATCTGTAGGGATTTAAGAAACGAAGAAAAATAAGAAAGAGTTTGAATGAGAGTGTTATAGTTGTGGAATTCAATGCCCTCGTGATAAGATAGAAATTATTTTCATAGTTGGTAGATTCATATAATTATGACAACAAAAATTTGCACCATTATCAATGTAGAAAACAACTCGACCACCCATGCCTTTATTGGAAGGATGGCACACGGTTGCATTCAGGGTATCTAGCCACAATGTTGATTTCCTGGGTTGTGGATTCTATGGTGCCCAGGATACATTGTGTGACCACGTTACTTCAAGGAGTGTTGCATTAAAGAATCCATAGAATGCAAAACCAAATCTTAATGAAGATATGAGGAGGATAATTAAAAATACTTTATAGTCTAGCGTCGAACGATAACTTTCCTTCTCTGGATGATGGGTTGCAATTCAAATGAAAATGGAAAAAATGGATGCAGGGAAAGAGCACTCAAGGATAATAACGAAGAAGGGAGGGCTCTGCCACCCTGTGCTAGGTGTAATATTACCATGACTATTGCATGTCTGATTATTACAAGTTGTATCATGTTGGCATAAGTTGGGGGCCTCAAGAAATGTCCCCAAATCGTGACATAACTATTAGATTCTATGAGGTCATTTGGACTTTCAATGGTCTCTTCTACGAAACTATCACTAGTCAGAGTGATTTCTGCACTAATACAGACTCAAAATTATCATAAACTTAAAAAAGTATTGACAAGTTATTAAAAATATTTCCCTTCATTTGAAATATAAAAATTTAATCTAATATTTTTAATTGATTAGTGATTTTGATATTTTAATTTTTTTCGAAGTGTATTTATTTTTTAGCCCTTCTAAGAAGGCCCAAGAGCCTAAAGAAGGGCTAGGAATGGTTCCATTTTGAACGTTGTGTGTGACACCGAGAGGAAAAGTGACCTGTTAAATCAAATCCGCGGAGTCACCTTTCAACCTTGAAAGCACACCTAAACAAGGTTGGGACGAGTTAGTATTACCCTCCTAAGAGTACAAGTTGAATAAAAAGTACAACATGCCAGCTCATCCTCCGATGGCAGAGACAATGCTGGAGAGGCTATGTCAAAGGCGTGGAAGTATTTTAATGAAATCTCAAAATATAGAATCACCACATCTAAGTCATCATTGACAGTAATGTTGATCGAAATCATTGGCGCTGTCACACCAAAATGGCTAGAATTTTGTGAAAGAAATTTCAGGAAATTTTTTACGTAAGATTATTTGAATCATATTTTTGATGATGGAAATAGATTCAGTACCATAAAAAAACGCTTAAAATACTTAAAATCTTGAAATTTAACAACTATAGTTTAAATTTACAATACTTTCATGTCAATTTTTAACAAAATCTCGCAGAATTTTTTTATAGTTTTCTAAACCATATAAAAACCGATTAAACTATGACCAAACCCACAACCCAGACATACCAAACCTAATATCAGAGCCGTGGGGGTAATGGTCATTAGTTTAATTCATCACAAAAGGTCCACATCGTTCATTCCCAGCATAGCAAACCAACTAGCATAGAAAATGAAACGATTGTCTATTATCACAAAAGGTCCATATCGTTCACCCCCAACATAGCAAACCAACTAGCATAGAAAATGGACTAATAATCTATTATTATAAAAGGTCTATATCGTTCATCCCCCAAGCATAGGAAAACAACTAGCATAGAAAATGGACCGATCATCTATCATTACAAAAGGTCCATATTGTTCATCCCCCCAGCATAGCAAACGAAACCTATTATAGAAAATGACAGATTATCTATGATTTCATGGCTTTTTATAATTCATCGTCTACTACTCGATTTCTAAAATCTATTTTGAAAGGACTTGAGACACTGAAAAGCAGTGTGACAAAAGCACTCGTTGGCCTCATAATTCGTAATGTCGTACTCTTTTTTAGTGAGACAAGTGCAATGTTGACATTTTAAAATATTCTGGTAGGGCTTCATTAAATTCTACAACAAATTGAAATAAAATTTTGGAGGTCAAATTTGGATGTCAGGCTGGCAGCAAGCTTCCCTTGTCTGGATTCAGAGTAGGGTTGTAGAAAACATAATTTTGAAGACGTCGCAATTACGATTTATGGATTTATGGATTAGTCGGAGTTAGTATCACCCGCCGAAGATACCGATGGAATAGAAATACAACAGGCTAGGTCATCCTTCCCGGGCGGAGACAATGCTGGAGAGGCTATGTTAGAGGTGTGGAAGTATTTTAAGTACCATCAAAAAATTTTAAGGCACTTAAAAATTTTAAGTTTTAAAATTATAATTTAGATTTTCGAATTAAAATTTAAATTGGAGAGGTTATATTAGACGAGTGGAAGTCTTTTAAGTACCATCAAAAATTTCTAAAACCCTTAAAAACTTGAAATTCTTGAAGTTTGAAAATTATAACTTAGATTTACAAATTATAATTTAAATTTACAATAGGTTTACAAATTAAAAAAATTTACAATAAATTCCTTTTAAATTTTAACAAAATCTTAAAAGTGGTTAGACTACTGCCGAAACCACAATCAAGACGTACCAAGCCTAATATCAGAGCCTTGGGGATAATGGCCATTAGTTTAATGCATCACAAAACGTCCACATCGTTCAGCGCCCCAGCATAGCAAACGAACCGATCGTCTATTATTACAAAAGGTCCGTATCTTTCAACTCCCAGCATAGAAAACGGACTGCTCATCTATTATTATAAAAGGTCCACATCGTTCATCCCCAAGCATAAGAAATCAAGTAGCATAGAAAATGGACCGATCATCTATTCTTACAAATGGTCCATATTGTTCATCCCCCCAGCATAGCAAACCAAGTACCATAGAAAATGGACAAATCATCTATTATTTCATGGCTTTTTATAATTCATCGCCTACCACTCGATCTCTAAAATCTATTTCGAAAGGACTTGAGACACTGAAAAGTACTGTGACAGAAACGCTCGTTGGCCTCATAATTGGTAATGTCAACTCTTTTTTAATGAGACAAGTGCAATGTTGACGTTTTAAAATATTTGGTTTGTTTGCAAGCTTCCCTTGAAATAATCATTAAATTCTACAACAGATTGAAATAAAATTTTGGAGGTCAGGGTTGTTGGCAAGCTTCCCTTGTCTGGATTCAGAGAAGGATTATGGAACACATGACTTTGAGGACATCGCAAATATCTTCAAATATCCTCTATAGATTTTCTAAAATCCATTAGGTAGGTAGGTTAAAATGCATTTTATAGACGTAAGGATCACGCCATCACGCCACTCGCTCTGGTTACCTTAAAAGTGCATGGATTCCACACTCCAACAATGCGCGCCGCCTAACATTTAGCTTGCAACATTTTCATACTCTTCCTTTATTAAAAGGGTGATACGTTAACGTAACTATTACGATAAAAATTGTTTATCCTAATTGAGGTGTTGCCGTCTCCTTTCTTTCTTTTTTTATTAAGTCAGTCGCGTGATTTTGCTTTTTTGGTGACATCTTCTATTTTATTATTTTAATTTTATTGTTGCAAAAAATATATAATTGTGTTGTTATAAAAAATAAATATGGTATTTGTTTTTTAATCTTTAAATCATATAAAATTATAATTTTTCAATTTCTAATTAAATTTGGAATGAAAATAAATCTATTAAATATAATTAAACAAATTATATTATTATAATAAAATAATATTTACTCTTCATTTTTTTATAAAAAACAAATCAACCATAACTGAATTTCATTTTGATATAAAAAACTGCATTTCATAATAATAATAAAAAAAAAAAACAACTGAAAAAACTCGCATCAAATTCCCCATCTTCAAAATTTTCATCTTGTTATCCAATATAAATTGATTATCATAAATCATCCCATATAAATTAATTATCACAAATTATGATATAAAATTTTATCTCATTATAAAAAAAATATTTTTCAGAAATTATTGAATGTTGATATAATAAACGCAGAAACACTTCATCAATACACACATTCGATCCCTGCCTCAACCTGGCAAGAAAAACTATCTTTTATTTTTACGAATTCGTTGTCATTATTTTTACTTCCCTAAAATATCTTAAGAATTTTAATATCTTTCGTAGATGTCATTGTCTTCTTAATCCATTTCTTTAGTTTGATTTGTGTTTGAATTAAAATAGGGAAAGTATTTATTTCTTTGTAGATTTCGCTAGGGTTTACTTTGTTAAAATATTTTTTTTGGTCAAATAAGAGTGGAGCCTTCTATTAACCGCAAGAAAGATTATATAAGTTATATGGATTTACAATGTAAAGACCAACTAGGGCTAACCCTATGAAGGATAACCAACTACATAACCCGAAATAAACCCGAAACCCTCAACCTGAGGCTTACAAAATAAGTCACCATCTAAGATCTCGTGAGATCCGACGATCACGAACACTAATGTCTCCACAACATGTTCCCCTTTTACCCGGTACATGGACCCGATAATGATTGTGAGCCATTGGTTTATAAATATTCGGGTCCGTTGTGAAACTTAAGCTCTGATTACTTTTAGAACTCGACGGTTGATCTGACGGTCCTCCGAGATATTGGAACAAAAACCTACATGGTCTTTAATTCCCTTTTCGGACCCAATGAGGATTATAAACCAGTAAACTAAAGAACATCAGGTCTCCTTTGGTGGTTAACGCTCGATTGCTTTTCCACCCGATGGCCATTCGATCACAAAGGCTATCAAGATCCATGGCCGACGACCTACTAAGAGACCTGTTGTTTACCAAATGTCTCTTTCCTATGGAAAGCTATGTTTTAAGCATTTATCTTCTCCCCTTTTTCCTTTTCTTTTTCTTCCTTTTCTTTTTTTGGAAATCAACGATTAAAAATGACTTACATTTCTGCTTTCTCCTACTTCCACTAGTCTTCCTTCTTTTTCAATCCTAATAGTTTGGAAGTTTTCCATATCTTTGTCCACCTGTCTTTGACAATCCTCACGCAATTTCCCCGAGGGTGCCAAGTCCCATGCATACCTGTTGTAACTTTCTTTCCAAAACACTCCTTCATTCGCCAAACGATCAGCTAGCATGTTGGCTTTTCTTCGCACATGAACAAATCTGGTTTTTCTTAGGGTTTGTGGGTGGGAATGAATGTGTTGAAAGACATACAAAAGTCACGAATGTTTTGATATTTTTCCAGGTGCTTTTCCATTACAGATCTTCTTGGCCACATTAATAACCAATTCTTAGTGTGCTTCAATGATGACATTATGAGAATTTGACTCAATTAGTATTTCCAGGCATTGCTCTAAGGCGATGAGCTCTGCCATGTTATTTGTGGCAGTTCATAGATGACTATGAGAGATGTCCTTTATGCACCCCTGCTCATCTTTGATGACCCCGCCAAAACTAGTCATTCCTGGGTTACCTTTCGAGGCTCCATCAGTGTTAATTTTCAAGAAACCATGACGAGGAGGTTGTCAAAAGTCTTTACTGACGTTCATCCGGCTCACATCCTTGTGTATGCTCTGTGGAGCTAGTGAATGGAGACCCAATTGCAGCAATATACGAGTGTCCTAGGGCAATGTTGGGTTCTTAAAAAGTCTCCCTAACATGGTACCAACAATATCTTTGAGTTGTCTTAATATCTGTGCAATAGTGTTCTGGGTTGAGCCAGTTTTTCTCTTGAAAATCTTGTCATTGTGTTCTTTCCAGACATCCCAGATTAAGAAGCCTGGAACTAGAGTCCAAGCATTGTCGATGATCTCATTGCCTGAGAAGTTCCTTCTCCAATTCCTCAATTTGTTGGTAATACTAAGGCCATCCCTGTCAGTCTTCCTGAAGACTGAGACCACCCAATCCCACAAGGTTGAGGTGAAGGGGCAAAGGTTGAGTAAGTGTTCCATCGTCTCAACTTGTGTACCACACAGATAGCATTTGGATGGGCCAACAAAAGCATTCTTCATAACATTTTCCCAAGTTAGAATTTTCTTTTATTGAACTAACCACATGAACAACTTTATTTTCATCCAATGTGAGTGTTGCGGAAGGTTCTTCCATGGCTTATTAGCATTTTGATAATCAAACCCTAAGGCTATTTGTTTGGCTTCTTTGACCTTAAAGTTAACTTTTGTGTTTCTTCCCCATATTAGTTGGTCAGGCGAGGATGAAACCAAAATATTCCTTTGTTTCAATTCCATAGTAAGAGAGTTTGCCTGAGCTTTCAAAGGGTTCTCTTCCTTGTAGCCTAGATCCTTCCATATTCTCCATTTTCTATTGTTTTTTACCTGATCCCAAAAGTCACTTACCATGCATAAACCTTTGTTGTCAGTGAAATTCTTGAGATCAGTTAGTTCTTCCCTAAACAGGTTTGGTTCTTGCTGCCATTTTTCCTCCCAAAATCTTGCCAGTTTCCCATCTTGGATCTCCTAGAAGCTGTGCTACTGGACAATGCATCTATTTTCCCAAGCAAGATTCCAAATGTGGGAGCCCTTGATAAGCCCAAACATTTGAATGTGATCCCCTTCCTGCCAATTTTTTTCATATTTTTGTTTCCAAACCTTGGCCCATGGGGTTGCTGATTCCTTAAGCCACCTCCACCAAAGCTTTGCACCGAAACCTTGCTGAGGGTTTCAGGGTCATGAAGCCCCAAACCTCCATGAGCCTTAGGTTTGTAGAGCTTATCCCAAGCTACCAAAGCCCATTTCTTTTTCTCTTCCCCTTTTCCGCAAAGAAAATCTCTTTGGATGTTCCTGATCTATTGTAAAACTCCTTTAGGAACAGGAAGAGCTGACATCGTGAAGTTGGGTATGGCCTGTAGGATTTCTTTTGTGAGCATAAGACGCCTTGCTAAATTTAAAGATATGCATGTCCATTTCCTGAACTTATCTTGAAGTTTGGTAATGACCGGCTCCGACACTCCCCTACTTAGAGGTTTGTCTGTAAGGGGCATTCCAAGGTACTTAGAGGATAACTGATCCCTTTGGAACCTAAGATTCTAGTAAGGTTTCTCTGAATAGCAATGTCAGTGTTAAAAAAGAAAACTTTTGATTTGTCAAGGCTTACCTCTATACCAGTGGCTGTAGCAATGTCATTCAAGATTTGTTTAAAATCTTTGGCTTCCTTGACTGTGGGAATACCCTACAGCATAGTGTCATCCACAAATTGATGGTGAGTTGAGGCTGCTCCATCTGTGGTAAGTTTCAAACCTTGGATTCTTCCCTCAGCACTTGCCATTTTTATCGCTCTTCCTAGCCCTTCCATCATGAGCACAAAGAGTAAGGCAGAGAGCAGATCTCCTTGTTTTCGCCCCCTAGACGGCATGAAAGTTCTTAAGGGCAAGCCATTAAGCAGGATTGAAAAACTGGCTGTGGATGCAAGGGCCATAACCCATCTGATCCAATTGTGGTCAAAACCATAAGCTTTCAACGTTGCCCTGATGTAAGACTGTCTTAGCTTGTCATAAGCTTTTGCTAAGTCAAGCTATATGATCATACCAGCTTTCTTGTTGTTCTTCAAAGAGTGTACCATCCAATGAGCTTGTATGATATTATTGAGAATCTATCTTCCTTCCACATAACTAGTTTTCTCCTCTCAGATAAGAGCTAGATGAAGGGGCTTGAGTCTGTTAGCGATCACTTTGGAAATAATTTTGTACACCACATCGCATAAAGCTTTGGGTCTGAATCTTTCTAGTGTGATGGCTTTTCCTGCTTTGGAATCATAACTATGAAAGAGGCATTAAGAGCTTTCAAGACTGATCTAGATCTTCTTGAGTCTTCCACCACCTCAAGGATGTCTTTTTTGACTGTTTTCCAACATGCTTTGAAAAAATACAGATTAAAACCATTCGGGCCAAGAGATTTCCCATTTTTCATCTCGTTCATAACTTCACTGACCTCATCTTCAGATACTGGCCTATTGAGATTATGGTTGCCTTCCCTTGTTAAAAACTAGGGAATGTACCTTGTGAATTTTTTAATGAACTATGACTTGTCTAAGAGAGGCTCCTTTGCAATGCTAAGGAAGTGTTGTACTAGGATAGATTCCATTTCTTTGTGGGTGACGAGCTCTTTCCCTTGAGAATCTTTGAGTTTTAAAATTTTGTTATGTGACCTGTGACTCAAAGTTGACTTATGAAAAAACTTTGTGTTTCTTTCCCCTTCTCTAATCCACTGTACTCTCGATTTCTGTCTCCAGAAAATCTCCTCTTTCCTGCACCTGTCATCCCATTCCTTCTGAAGAGCATCAGCTTGAGTTTTCCTTTCCTCGTTAAAGCCATCTGTGATCATGAGCTGATTAATCCCCTGAAGTTTCTATTCAACTTCTTTTTTGGCTTTGAAAATGTTACCAAACTATTTTTTGTTCTAATCTTTGAGTCTGACTTTGATGTGTTTAAGTCTTTATTGTAGCATGTACATTTTAGTGCCTTGAAAGGGCAACTCTTCCACCCACCATTTATCAATATTGCTCGTGAAGTCAAGGTGAGAGAGCCAGACATTTTCAAACCTGAAAGGTCGGTTCCTTGGTGTACCCATAAAAGTGCCTTCAAGTTGGACAAGAGATCGGTCTGAGCCTCCAAAAGGAAGGATTAAATCTGACATGTTAGGGCCTGTGAGAAATAGGTTCTCTGAGATCATGAACCTGTCTAGTTTAGAGGCAACTTGAGAAGCCCCTCCTCTCTTGTTGTTCCAAGTGAAAGTACCATTTATTGTTTCAGCATCCACTAATCTCATGTTATTTATGAAGTTCTGGAAGGCAATGGAGTCTCTGCCTAGTGTTCTGATGCCACCCTTTTTCTCTGTAAGAGATTTGATGATATTGAAATCCCCTGCCATAATCCAGGGTATATCAGGATATCTCCCTCTTAGCTCCTCGAGGGAAGTGAGAAGCTTGAGTTTGTCTTCTAGTTTTTGAGGACCATAGACATTTGTAATCATGTAAATCTCCTTATCACCCACAGGTTGTATTACTAGTGAAAGATAGTTCCTGGACACTTCCGCATCTAGGATTCCAAGTTTTTGGGGATCCCAGAGTGTCAGAATCCCTCCTGCCGAGTTGTCTACCTTAACCTCTACATACTTATACCTTCTTAACCATTTGTTGCATATTTCTCTAATTTTATCCATCGAGCACTTTGTTTCTTGAATGAAAACCAAGTCTAGTTTTTCTTCTTTTATTCTACTGCTGAGATTTCTTTGTTTCATTTTACTTCCTAGGCCCCTAATATTCTAGCTTGTAAACTTTATTAAGAAAGGTTTGTAAATGAGTAACTGGTGAGATCTTTCATCTTACTTGAGTTGATCATGAGTTTTCCACATTCTGTCAACAACTCATTTTGTCTTTTCCTTCCTCTTTTCCTACTCAGGTTCTTCGAAGAGTGCCCCGATGTTTCCTCCATTATCTTCATCCCTCTATTTTCCTAGTTGTCATTGTGTCTTTTGACTCCAGAACTATTCGATTGGGATCTCGACAGGAAGAATTGTTGAACCCTATCAAACTCCTCTTTCAGCAAGGAATCAACTCCTTTGGTAATACCCTGCTTTAGGCACTTTTCTAGGTCTAAGTTTTCCTTAAGAATCTCCTGTAGTTCATGAACCTCTATTCCCACCTCACTTGGGGTCATCTCATGGTCCCTGCTGAGCTCCACAATGCTCAGTAGATCATCCTGTTGCTGGTTGTTCTCCAGTATGTCCTCCATGCTAGTATCCTTATCCTTCTCATTGGTTTTAGTCTCCAATTTCTGGTTTTCCCTATTGTTCCATTTTCTTCTTCTAAGATTCTAAAACTATTATGGCTCAGTTGACCGTCCTCATTGATTTTCTTTTGGTGCCGCTTTCCTCCTTTCCCCTTACCCCCCGCCTTCGTGAAACCCTTGGTATCTTTGCTTGTGGTGGTTTTCTTGTTGCTTTCTATTTTGTTTAATGGGAAATCTTTGTATAGGTGCCCATGTTCATGGCACTTACGACACCTAAATGGGACATTCTCATACTCCACCGCCTACACCCATTCTTCATCATAAAATTCTAAAATGATCTCATCTGGGAGTGCCCTACATAGGTCCATTTCCACATAGATCTGGGCGAAGGAAGTGTATTTGCCTCTTAATGACGCATCTGATGTCTTTATAAAATTCCCTAGTTTATTTCCAATAGCCTTTAGAGACTCAGGCAACCAATAATCTAAAGGAATGGAGTATAGTCTTATCCATACCGGTACTGAATTGAACGTTTCTCATTCTGGGACAAAGTTCATCATCCATGGTCACATGTATAGGCCTGCAACAGCATAAAAATAGGGTCCTCCCTAGAACATTCTATCTTTATCTTCTAAGCTTGTGAACACCACCGTAAAGAAACCCTTGGATCCAAGGTGAAGGTTTATTTCCCCTTTCGGTTTCTAGTGGTTCCTTATCCATGCATGTAAGGCCTTCTCCGTCGGCCAAGTCCCCATAAATTTTCATATGATCGTGTGTTTCGCCATGCGATCTCTATGCACCTGTAGTGCTGGGTCACTTAAGACGACCTGAGGAGTGATGGTCGACTTGGTTTGCAGCACCCTGTCACCCTCAAAGGTGCAACTTTCTCACTGCTTCCCTCTTTCCTCTTCTCCATGCTTTCTTCCTCATGATTTTCTCTTTGATCGTGAGGTTTGATATTTCTTATGATAATGTCCTCAGTTGTCCCCTCTGTTGGTTTCTTGAAGTGATGCAGATCAGTTTCTGTGTTTCTGTTCAAAGCTATTTCATTGTAGGAGGGAGCAGAACTCCCTCCTCCACGATTCACCATGGTCACCAGTGCCAAGCCCTGATTCAAACCATAGATCAGAATGCAGCGCGTCTCCAAGATAATGTCCTCAAAATGTTTGTGATTTTCATTTTCTACTTTGTTAAAATATTATTTAAATAAGTGTTTTAAATATTTTGTCCCAATTTTATGTTTAATATTTTTACTTTTATGTAGAGACATTTTCAAGTCCAATATGCTAAAAGTTGTATTTTGATTTTTATAAATAATAAATTAAATTAAATTATTAATGCAATGCAAATTTTTTAAATTAGGTAAAATAAAATAATAAAAATAAAAATATCTATGGTATTGAGAATTTATGGTATTGACTCATGATATCTATGTGGAATATAGTTTATTTAAAGTAGAAAATTAAACTAACTTAGATCCATCTTAACTCCAGATGAAGTGCCAAAAGAGATCAAATCTCTTGAGATGTAAACCTCCTTTAGAGTGAAAATAGATTTGGTCCTTCTTGACGTTCAATTGATTCAGAATATTAAAAATTATATATAAAAGTACCAAACATAATAGATTTGTTCCTCTAGATGAAGTTCCAAAAGAGATCAAATCTCTTGACATGCAAACCTCTTTTAGAGCGAAAATAGATTTTGTCCTTCTTGATGTTCAATTGATTCAGAATATTAAAAATTATATATAAAATTATCAAACATAATAGATTTTGTCCTCTAGATGAAGTGCCAAAAGAGATGAAATCTCTTGAGTTGCAAACCTCTTTTAGGGTGAAAATAGATTTGGTCTTTTCTGACACTCAATTGACTCAGAATATTAAAAATTATATATAAAATTATCAAACATAATGGATTTGGTCCTTCTCGATGCTCAATTGATTCAGAATATTAAAATATATATACAAAATTATCAAACATTTAAAAAATTAAGTGTATAAATTATATTTAAAGTGATCATTTAAAAACTCAGGTAAGAAATTATATTTGAGGTGATCATATAAAATTTAAAAATTAAAAATTAATTTACTTTATTAAAATTAATATTAAAAATGTCAAATAAAGTAGTAATTATTTTATTGTTATAGATAATACGTTAAACCATAATTTCCTAGACGGTGTTTTCTTTATTAGAGGAAAAAGATTAACCTTGGTTAAGATATTGTGAGAATGGTGGAGACGAAAATTATTTTTAATTAAATAATTTTTAAATAGTTATATATATATATATATATATATATATAAGTGAATTTATTTATTTATTTATTTTATGGTTATATTTTTTTTTGCTTTATTTATCAATAGATTTATTTATTGTTCAAGGCAACATTTTTTTTTCTTCTGTAAAAAAAATCAAATTCAATACACAAGCTTGCCACATGGTTGTCTAAATTTGACAATTCATCCGATCTCACTCCTACTAGATTTGGTTGCCAAAGAAGAAGCACAAAATCCAGTTATAGAGTGACCTAATAAAATCATGACATAGCTACTCAAAGACCAAAATGTCCAAAATACCACTAAGATGAAGATACAAGTAACAAACATTAAGACGTAGGAGGATTTGGTAGTACTAGAGTATTTTATTCATTACGTAGATAATTTGGAGCCCTAATTTTGCCATGGACGTGAAATTCTATGTGAGCTAGACTTCATTCCAAGTGCTCCTTTCATCCAGAAATTCTCCTTTGGCACTGTCGAAGTGAAACCCAATGATCATGCATATTCCATTGATTTTGTTGCAAATCATTTATGAAGTGTACGACCTGATTATGGTCATCATGGAAATTTTTCCCCAATTGTTCTTAGAGATGGGTGACGATTAAATTATATTGAAAACATATAAAAATCAATATTTTTCATGCAACATTTACTGGTTACACCGAAAACCCACGTACAAGATCCTATGCCATAATAACTCAAAAAACATTATGGTGATATAAATATACACCTTGGATGACCCTCATAGGTGTCATTAGCATTCACATATATACCTTTCCAAAATTATACCAAATTATGTATGTTATTCTTCTTCTTTTAAGCACTCTTGTATCTTTAGGAAACCCTTGTTTCCATGATGTGATGTCGAGCTCCACTTATCTCACATCCATATAACTACTATTAGAGGAGGAGACCTTTAGTTTCCTAAGACGGAATCATCAGAAGGAAGGATCTAAAGGAACATTTCATTTAGCTTTTGAAGCCAAGATCAGGTGATCATGTAACTACCTCTGTGCCACTATTATGAATAAATAAGCTCATGTTCATCCTAATTCTCTTGTCTATATTTAATTATTATAATATTTGGATGAATTTCTTTTGGACTAAATTGTCATATATATAATTGTACACCATGAGTTCACCATTCTACCTTTTGGCTTATTGCTTGTGTTATAGGTTGACATCTCTTGTGCAAGAATGAGCATTTGGACCTTGACAATTAACACCATACATAGGACTCACATGTAGTTTCTCATCCCTTTCTTTGTGAATTTAATGAAGTTGTATGATTTTTTAATTTTCCTTTGTTGACTATTTAATTCTCCTTTGTTGATTATTTAATTATTCTATGTTAGGTCTATCAAACCCTACCCTCATGAATTTCATCCCACAACATAATTGATGAGCCCAGAGGGAAGTTACTATTTAAGTATCTTTCCTAAGTGTTATATCTTTGATATGGGTGATCAATGAGTTTATTGTTTTGTTTTTGAGTCTCTTGATATGTTCTTGTGTCTTTCCTTCTTACCCAACCTTTTGGATCTAAGATTTTATTCTATTTTTCCTAGTTTTGCATAAATATGTATTAGAGGAAATTCCAACCTAAAAGTGGTCCCCTAACGAAAAATAATAAAATAGTAGTAAAAAAATAACATAAAAGTTATGAATTTTGGAGGGAAAAGAAGAAAGCTATCTTTTTAATTGTATTTTTGGCTTATCTTCTTATAGGTTTAGTCAAATTTCAAGTGTATATGCTCATTGGATGAAAAATTAAATTCCACATCCAACAAGTACCCATTGTACATACTTTTGAGAAGACCCACATTTATAAAACTTGAAGATACGTTAAAAAAAAAAAACATGTTGAACACATTTTTTAATATATTTTTAAGTTTTATCAATTTGACTCTTCTCATAAGTATGCATGATGGGTATTTGTTGGATGTGGAATTTAATTCCACATCCAATGAGTGTCTACACTTTAAAGTTGAGTAAACCTAAAGGAAATAAGCCAAAAATACAATTAAAAAAATAGTTATCCTTATTTTCCCTCCAAAATATTTACATGTACCTCTTTTTAAATTTAATGGATTTTGATTGGTTTACATATGACATGGAAATTACATGAAAAATTCATGGACATTTTTAAGTTCTTATTTCCACCAATGTAGGCTTCTTTTGTATCAGTCACATATATAAGTTAGTTGTTAGTGTGAAAGTTGCATATATGTGGATTTCTTTGGCAAAATTTTTGCATGCATTCATTTTGTTCGAAAAAAATATCATGTATCCTTTCGATATTAGAAAATTTTCCACTCTTGTTTCTATTTATGTGGCTTGGAATGGTTCATTTATGGTCCATGTTATTTGTCTAATTTTGAGATTTCTAAAATTGACATGGGTAGGTAGTTTCTTCTACCTTTATATGTTGTTGAGGGTAGTTTGTGATTACTTTTTAGTACTTGTGGCTTCTGACTTTGCTAGTTGCTTCAATGTTTATAAGTGATTTTTCACATTTGTATTTTTTGCATCTTGCTAGCTCTTTGAAATCTTATTCTCATTTATATTCCATAAAAGTTCATAAGAAAATTTTGGTAACTTGTAAAAAGGGGAAAGAGGGGCATAAATGTAAGGATAAATATTAAGCCTAAAATAGTTAAACCTAATTGAGAGAAGAGGATGGTGAATTAAAATAAGATTAATAAATTATGTCACATCTATTACATTATAATAAATTGAATTTTTCATGGTGTGACTCATTTTGTTCCTTTACTGACTTTGATCTATATTAACAAAGTTACCAACTTAACAAGAACTATATTCATTTCTTAGTATTTTTGAGGTCACATGAAATCATGATGATGTTTGGAAAGTGTTGATGCAACATCAAATTTTTAATTTGGAGAATCATATTTTTGACACTTTAAATGTTCTTATGTATTAAGTACGAAAATATTTGTTTTTTAAATGTTGGTAATTTTGATGACAATTTTGAAAAATGTCAATGCAACATCAACCTTTTTTTTTGGGGCAGGGTGAGTAGCATATTTTTGATAGTTTAATTTTTGTTACGTAGTAAGAATGAACATATTTTTAAAAATGTTGTTGATTTTGAAAATCGTTGATGTAACATCAAACTTTTCCTTTCAGGACATATTTTTGACACTTTAAATTTCTCATGTCTTAAGTATGTGCTTTTTTTTTTTAAATGCTCATTATTTAACCATTTTTCAAGTTGTCTTCTTCTTATTCTTGCTCCTTTTCTTCTTGAGGTGTTTTTTTTCTTTGCAATGTTTTTGTGTAATGAAATTTTCAAATTTTTTATAAAATTATAAAAAAAGTAAAAATAAAAAAGTAATATTTTGAAGCTATGATTTTTTATATATTTATGTATCATTTATTAATATTTCAATACGCATAAAAAATTATAACTAAAAATACAATAATTTTAAACACTTGAAAAAATGCACATTTTTCATATAGATATAATTAAAAAAATAAAATTCTTGATGGGGTTCAATATCCTTAAGACATAAGGGATGGAAGGCGCTCCATAATCCTCCTCCACTTGGAATAATGTTTAATGAGGTGTGTCAAACAAACATTCTATGGAAAGTGCACAAAAATTCTTCTAGATAATAGGGGGGATTATATGGTTATGCATGGCCTGTGGGACGACTTTGTCAAGCTTGAGTATGTGAGTTAAGGTGGTGGGTGTTGTGTAAAGTTTGGTAGTGCATGGTGGCATTCGGTCTATGCGAACACCGACTCCTTTAGTTGTTGTGGTTTGGGGCAATATTCATGCCATCACCTGAAACGATGGAAACTTCATCTCTTTGGTTCAATTTTAAGTGCATTTGGGACCCAGGCAAGTGGTGCTTCCCCTGGTTCATCTTCTGCATCTTCATTATTTTTTTGGGGTGGTAGGGGCCAGGCTTTAGAGAAGGGGAATAATATTTGGGAAGCATGTTTGTCCTCAACGATCTTGTAAATTTACTAGGCCTTGTTCCTTAGCTAGTTTATGTTTTCCTTCACTATTGGTTCACTTTCATTGTTGCTAATATTGTAGGTCTATTATTGGGAATTATAATCATTTTTCGTTATAAACTATGGAGGGCTAGGGGAGGAATACACATGGTTTACTGGTGATCTAGGCACTGGACGAGGGGACTGGGCTTGCTTGTGGGCCTCTTGAGCTCATTCTTGACTTTTCATATTACTTCTTTCTTTCAAAGGGTAAATTTAGGAAGCTCAAGGCCTCCAAGGTTTCAGAATTCTCTTCCTATTTTCTAGAAATATGACACATTTACTTGAGGGTTTATATTTTCTCTCATTTAATAATCGAGTCCTGGAAGGCTCTAGGGAAGAGGGGATCAATCCTAAGCTATCATTTCTATAATGATTCGCTTCAATTAATTGACCCTAACCTTTGGTGCAAACAATTCTTGATGTGGTGGCCAATTGAAGTGGTGGAAAACACTAGAGGTGGTGTGCAAGGAGGTAACGTTGGGACAAAATAGAAGAGGTGAGATGATGAATGACATGTAATGGGTATCATGTGGGGTCATTTCTTGCAGTGCTCAGGTTGCATTGAGTTTACGAAGGTCTCTACAATTAGAGGGCTTTGAAGGAGTTAGAATTTATAAGGGTGGGCCTTCGATATTTAGAGGATGTTCATTAACAATGCTTCCATGCAACGTTAGTGTGGCAAGGTTCATCAAGGGATAGGGCCATGTGGAAAGAGGGAAGAAAACCACTTGGAAAATTGTGATTTGGGGGAAGAGTTGGACCCAAATCCAGCATAGTCCCCTAGAAGAATTGAATTACCACCTCCCTTTGATTCATTAGAAAACCATATTCAACACATCACCCTGCTTATGAATCATCTTGGACGTGTTTGGCGTGATGATATAAACACATTAATTGGCTTCATGAAAAACATAAAATAAAACCAATGACATGTGTAGTATAGGTTAGAGGAGGATTTCTAAAAAGTTCAAGTGCTTGGAAGGTTGATTAGGACATATGGAAGAACATGTGCATTGTGTTTTTAGTATTCCCTTGTCTCCAAGCACCGGTCTGGACAATTTAGCTCCAGTTAGTTCTTCGAAACAAGGATGATTGTTAGTTTCAAACAGATCTAAGGGGTTTTTTAGTCTCATTGGGCTATCTCTATGTGGTTTTCTAGTTTGCATTGTCTTTTGATAATGTGGTTTTGCTATTATCTTCTGGCCAACAAATCTGTTAGGAATGAGGCTAAAAGACTTTGGCAATCAAATAATCACTATGTATATATCATTTGAATTAATAGAAAACTTTTATTTACAGAAAAAAGTAATTAAAAAATTATACATCTTTGGACCTTTTTTCACTAAAAATGACATGTGCAGTAAAAGATTTTTATGAAAATAATTAACGAGAAAAAGCTAAATAATAGAAAATTTTATGAATTTTATGTCCAAGGATAATAATATTTGAAGCTTTCTCAAAAATAATGATTCACATATATATATTTTTTTTGTAAGATGAGGTAGTGCCTTTCTTTTTCTATTCACATAAAACCAGGTTAAGCCATGTACATCGTTTTGGTGGCCTCAACCCGCCCAAATGGGAAACCGAGTCTATTGGCCACCTCAAATTAAAATAAGCCATCCAGTCGCAAAAATGAGTGAGTCTATCAATTCGGGCTAAATAAAATTCGCAACAAAAAATACTAAGCATATGTCTGATAGTCATGAAAACAAACAAGAAAATGGGATACTATCTTCAGAAAACCAACATGGTAAACAACTACAAGAACTAAAAAGTCATTCTTCCACAAGCTCGGGTGGTGCTACCACTTCTCTTTTTGCGGGAATAAGTTGCTTCAGCTGTTGCTGGATTTCATCCAGCTTAATATCATGCATGATCATTGTGATTTGAAGGTTCTTCATTTCCTTCTTCATATTAGGCATGCCCTGGGCCAATTCTGCCATTTATCTTGCAGCTTGCTCCAACGCCTTGGCAAGTAAGCATTTCAATACCCAATAAACATGCAAGGCCTATTTATATAATGTCATTCGACCCCTGGTGTTACCCGGGTCCGGAATGAGGTTTCCCCATTCTTCCATTTCAGGCTCTAGATCTTCTTCCATTACATTTTCTTCTAGTTCATTGATGAGCCTGCGTATCTCCTCATGAGTGCCTTCTCTGTACGCCTTTTTAGCCTCTTGAATAGTTCTTCTCATAGTTTTCTGACTGCTTCTTTGAGGAGTAGGCATTGAGGTTGCATGATTCACATAAAATTTTAAGTAAAACTTATGAAATAAATAAATAAATGTTGAATTAAAAATTATAAACAACTCTAACAAAAAGAAATTAATAATAATAATAAATGTTTAAAATAAAATTTTATAAATAAAAAACATAAAACAACAAAATGAAAACAAAACCAAAACCGTTGCGAGCAAGGTGGCTAGAGCAGGTTATTGCTCTAGGTGTTGTGTGAGTGACCCTTTTGCACCAGCTAAGCTTTTTTATACTATATTTTAAAAATATATATATATTTTTAATCTTATTTAATACTTTAAAAATTGATTTTACTAATTTTCTATTCTCTTTATATATATCTATATGAATTTGTTTTTATTAGTTATCTAATTTATTATTATTATTTTTTTTTATATTTTAAGAATATTTATTTTTTTAATCTTATTTAATAATTTTAAAATTGATTTTACTAATTTTCTATTCACTTTATATATACCTATATGAATTTGTTTTTATTAATTATATAATTTATTATTTATTTTTATTTTTTAACTTTTATTTGTTAAACAATTTTTATTTTTTTAATTAATTATTTCTCTTATCTTTTTGTAATAAAATATGTTTATTTATTTATTTTTATTTCGTTTCCTATTTTAGTTTTTTGGCGAGATAATTTTTCCTTTTACATTTTTTAAAATTTTTAGTTTGTATATATATATTTTTTTTATATGTTTTTTTATTTTTCTCTTGTATGTATTTTACTGTTAATTTTTTAATGCTTGAATTTTTCAGGTTTTTTTTATCCTTTTTATTTTTTTTTTAACTTGTTTTTTAATGTTTTAATCTAATTTAATTTAATTTCTATTTTTATTATTCTTTAGTCGTCTTCTTCTTTTTTTGGATTTAATTAATTAATTAATTTATTTATTTATTTATTTATTTTTATCTATTTATCTTTTAGTTATTTTATTTTCTTTTGGTATAATAGATGTTTCAATGCTTGGTTAGCAATCTAACTTCACTATGTGTCAATTTGATAGTTGTTTTTTAAACTTTTGTTACAATGGATAAAGTCTGCCACCACTATTTGTCAATTTTATCGTTAATTTTCATTGCAATGCGTCAATTTGACTCTCACCATCTGTCAATTTGGGGGTTGAATTTTAAGTTTTCATTGCAATGTGTAAAGTTTTCCTACACTAGGATTTTAAAAGAGCTATAGTTTTAACAATTAAAAAAAAGTTGTTCTTGGCATAACGACTGTTTGATTTAGGTATTCATTTTTAATGTTTTTTTGTGTTATGGTATTTGGTATATAATGTTATGATTGAAATATGTTGAAAAATTAAATTTTTTTACACTCATGATACTTTGTTTTACTTCCGTTAATAAAAAATATTAAAATTTTAACCTTTTTTGAAGTCATGATATTTTATCTTTAATTCCATCATTAATGTCAAAATTTGAAGGTTTTTTAGTCATGATATGTACATTTAAGACCATGGTTGAAAATTGTTGGAACTTTTAGGTTTCTTAGAGTTGTAATATTTTATCTTTAACACTATCATCAAGAACTATTGGAATTTTAAGGTTTTTGAGAGTCATGATATTTTATTTTTGATGTCATTGCTAAAAAATGTTGGAGTTTTAATAGGATAAAAAGAGAGATGATGCAACATTAAAACTTTTCAATTTTGGTGTGTGTTTTCATGTTTATTGCACAAGAATTTAGTTTTTAATGTCATTGTTGAAAAAAAGGAATTTTAACCCGAAAAAAATTATTGATTCAACATCAACATTTTTATTTTTTGGGATGTTTTTCATATTTGTTGCAAAAAAAATGGTTTTTAATGCTGCTATTATAAAAGGCTTTGAATATTATCTTAGGAAAAAGAAAAGAAAATCTATGAAATATCAACACTTTTCAATTTTTGAGTGTTTTTAATGTTTTCTGTGCAAAAGAAGGGTTTCTTGGGCTAGAGTTCTCATTTCCAGATTACATTTCTCGTTAAGTTGGTAACTTTGTTTACTATGAAATGTTTACCTTCTAGATTTTAGAGCAAAGGAGAAATATTTAATAGTGTTTTGTAGAGCCCAAACTGAAACCCTCTTTTCATTAAAAAGGGAGAGCCACATTACATGTGGTTAAGTGTTCTTATTTGATTTCCTTTGTATTAGAACATCACTAGTTACACTCTTGTAACCCCCGATTCAAATAAAAAATGAGTAAAATAAATGTGTAATAAAATTAGGTATACATTTGTTTTATCATAGAAACATACTAGTATATGTGATTTAAGGCTTTGGAATATGTGTGTGGAGGATAAATTCTATAAGGTTACTCAAACAAAAACATAGAAGTTGATTAAAAAGTGTAATATCTTGTCTTTTATAGTTCATTGGTGAAGCTCCTCTAACATAGAAGTTAAGCACTATGCCATGCAAGGATAAGGAAAGAGAGATACCCCCTATCTTTTCCAAATACATGTCCACAAATGTATCCAACATATTCTAGTTATTAACTAGTAGCTTAGTTTTCGTTCCTGGGGACTATTTAGGTGACTGCAAAGGGAAATACGTGAATTTCCTAATATAGACATTGTATCACTTTTATAATGCTTGTTGAGGGTGCCTTGCAATGTGAAGGTAGTTGCATCAGCCAAGGCTACTTTTAGGAGGTCAAAATATGTCTTTCTATTACCTTTGCTGGTAGGACATTACTATAAGAAAAATGGACATTGGTGATGGTTGAAAATTGTCACTATAAGCTCATTAGTGATGGTTAAAAGAGCCTTTGTCACCAAAAATTGAATGTAACCAAAGGTAGCGTCACTAAAAGTATAGGTGTTGTGCTGACATTCAAGGTTCGTCACCAATAATGATTTATAATGATGGATAGTGATTGTCACCATTCCATATAAGTAATGGTGATAGACCTTAGCCTCTGTCACAAAAAAATTGAACACCACCAAATGTCACTTCACCAAAAGTATAGGTGTTGTGGTCACATTCAAGGCCCGTCACGAATAATGATTATAATAACAGATAGTGACCGTCACCATTTCATATGAACAACAACGATTTATTGTGATCGACCTTTCATGACCATCAGTATTGATGCAAATATATGGTGGTGTTTGTTAACCATCACCATTTCATATTTTCGTGTGGTTCGAAAAATGTCGCCATAAGCTCAATGACGATGCCAAAAGAGTGTCCGTCACTACAGACTAAACGTAACCAAAGGCGTGGCTACACTCATAGTGTGTCATGAATAACGATTATAATGACAGAGAATGACCGTCACCATTTCATATAAATAACAATGATTTATGGTGATGGACCTTTCATGGCCATCATTATTGATGCCTAACATTTTTCTTCTCTAGCCTATGGAGTGTTAGCTACCACCATCAAGCTCCTTGCTAATGTGAAGACACACCAAAATTTCAAATCCTTAGCACAATAACCACAATTCCTCCAAATATTAGTAGACCATTGAAAATGGGGGGCCTTCTTTATGTGTTTCCATGCTTTCTTACTTATCTCCTTGTTATTTAAAATCTCATGCTTTACATTCCTTAATCGATCTTAGATAATCAACCTTGTTGTTGGCATTATGAGACTAGTGTTTGTTAGGATATTCCGACACATAGGATATAGTTAAGTTCAACTTGGTCTAGCATAGAGTTAGGTTAGAGTTAGGTAAAGTGTGTTTCTTTACCGTTGTACATTTTGTAACTTACAATCCGACAGTCACGATATGTAGTGATCCGACGGTTCACTCTCACCTCGGTATTACCGACACTTGATCCGTGGCTTGACACCCGATTGGTCCATGAGTTCTATTTAAAGCGCATGGAGGGTCATTGTTCGGGATATCCGTGCATGAGAGAAGCTTATGTAAATTTTCATTCTTTGATTAATAAATTGTCTGTACCCATGTTGGGACAGGCCATGGACTGTTTCCCTCCTTGCACTCTGAGGGTTTTAACCACGTCAAAAATACTGGTGTATTGATTTGAGATCTGGTTGTGAGCGGTGTCCTTTTGGTATTCTTTCTGAGGAACTTACCCTGTAAATTCCTACATGGTATCAGAGCTATTTGAGGGCCGCGTCCGTTGGTGATCCAAATCTGAAGCCGGTAGAACTGCATGCGGCTGTCGTTTCCTAGATCTGCTGTTTCTGACTGCTTTCGGGCCGAGAGGACTGCTCTGTTGCGTTCGGAGCATCTGTTTCAGTGAGGAACCCCTTTCGTTTCACGCGAAAAGGTTTCCGGTAGCCCTAGCTGCGTCATTTTTTCAGATCGGGAGGTATACAGAGTTTTTTTTTGCAGTTTACTGTCATTTTCTCTCTGCTTATTTCGGTTTCGGTTTATTTAGCCTTTTTTTCCCGGATCTATACCTTTCATTTCTGCGTATGCTCTTTGCCCTGCGACTCTGTGCGATCTGGGCAAATCAGAAACAGAAAGAAAGGATTTTTCTCATGCGTATGCTCTTTTCCCTGCACCTTAGTGTGATCTTGGAAAATCAGAAACATTGAGAAAAATATTTAGTTTTTTGGTTAAAAGCTAACTTTGAGATTTTTTTTTTTAAAAATTCTAGTTTTTTGGCTAAAGCTAACTTTGAGCCGTAAGGTTCGTTTTTCTTTGCATATTCGTGTTGGGTTTTGTGTTTTGTGTTTTGTAGGGGAAAAGAGCCTTCCCAAGGCAAGCACGCAAATCGAGGCCCCCCCCCCCTCTCTCTCTCTCTCTCTCTCTCTCTCTCTCAAATATTTTGTATAGATCAATTGGTTCAAAGACTTTTTAAGAGAGTAGAGGTCTTGGGTTCAAGTCTCCATTTTGTGGGGGCGGATTTTTTCATTCCCGCACATTCGCGCACTTTGCCGGCAACGTCAACAATTTTTTTTTCAAAAAGCCATAACTTCTTCATCCGGAAGCCTTTTTCAGAGCCGTTTTTTTTAAAACCGCCTATTTTTTCGAGATCTATCCATTGGACCACTTACTTTCAGCATCTTCAGCTTCAGTTTTTTTTTTTAAAAATGGAAAGTCCATGCCAAGTCATTCTTGACAGCACTAACTACTTCCAATGGGTAGCCTACATGGGAGATTTACTTAGAAGTAAAGGTCTCTTCAGAATAGCCACAGACCAAGAGAAGAAACCCAAAGATGAAGACAAGGCCGAAAAATGGGAAAATAGACAAGATCAAGCACGTGGTTTGATAGGAATGTCTGTTTCTCCTGATCTTAGATTCCACATTGCAGAAATTGAAACTCCTCATGAAGCATTAGAAAAACTTGCTAAAGTTTTTGGGATTAAAAATGAAATTAGAGCCCATCAACTTGAGAATGAGTTGCTTACTTTGGATCCTAATAATTTTTCTTGCATTGAAGATTTCTTGTCCAAATTCAAGACCCTTAGATATCTCTTGGAAGGTGTTAAAGTTAAGAAAGAAGATGGTAACCTTATTTATTCCATCCTTACTAAGTTGGGACCAGCCTACTCTGTATTTGTTTCCACTTTCCATTCTACAAGGGAAGCTTTCATTTGTCAAGGCAAAGACTACAAACCCCTTCCTTTGACTCCTTTTGTGATTCCTTAATAAGAGAACAAGAAAAACTCTTACACCTTGGTCTTCTTAATCTTGGAAACTCTTCCTCGAAAGCGTTAGCCGCCCAGCAGCAACCAAATTCAAAGAATCCTAAGAAGTCTTATCCTCAAAGGAATGGTCCTAAACCAACTCAGCCTCAAGATGAAAGATCATTTCAGCAAAATGACAAGACCAATAAAAACAAATGGAAGAGACTGATAGACATTGTAACTTTTGTAATCGAGATGGCCACTTAGAATCTAAATGCTTTAAGAAGATGGAAGCCTTGGAAGCCGCAATGAAGAAACATAACATCCATCTGGAGCCTACTTCAACTTCAACTTCCGGAACGGCACTTTCTGCATGTCATCGTCAATCATCTCAGTCTGGTTATGCATTAAATGTATCTTCTTCTTCTTCTCATTCTCATGAGTGGCTCATTGATTCTGGAGCCTCTTGTCACATGGCCAAAAACCAAGCCATGTTTTCTTCTTTAAATGATTGTAACACCAAAAATATATATGTTGGTGATGATAGATCTCTTAATGTTGTAGGGACTGGAACTGTTCATCTAGACAATGGTCAGTTCAATGATGTATTATGTGTTCCAAACTTATCCTGCAACCTTCTATCTGTCTATCAGATAACTCATTCAGGTGAAGGTAAAATTGTTGAATTTTCACCTCATGATGTTGTAATCAAGGATCTAAAAGATCCTAAACAGATTCTAGCTACTGGTCTTGCTGATGATTCCAAAAGGTTGTATAAGTTTCACAACTTTGGGTTTGTTGCTCATAATGATGAAGTGAGCAAACTTTGGCATGAGCGGTTTGGTCACTTAAACTATCGCTCCCTTCAGCATCTATGTAAAGAAAATATGGTGACAGGTCTTCCTATGGTATCTTGCAAAGATGGTGTTTGTTCCGGATGTGTACTCGGAAAACATCATCGGGACAGTTTTGACAAACGTGCCTCTTGGCACGCCTCAGCCCCTTTACAGCTTGTGCACAGTGATTTATGTGGTCCTCTTCCTGTTGCTTCATTCTCTGGCTGCAAGTACTTCTTAACTTTCATTGATGATTTCTCTAGACGCACTTGGGTATACTTCTTAAAACTCAAGAGCGAAGTATTTAACACTTTTTTGGCCTTCAAAGCATTTGTTGAAAAACAATCTGGACATCAAATTCTTAAGCTAAGAACTGATAATGGTGGAGAATATGTTAAAAACACATTCATCAACTTTTGCACCGAAAATGGAATTCAAATGCAACATACTGTTCCATACACTCCACAACAAAATGGTGTAGCTGAAAGGAAAAATCGCACCTTAAAGGAAATGGCTAATTGTATGCTGCAATCTAAAGGACTCAGTCTTAGTTTTTGGGCCGAAGCAATTAATTGTGCAAATTATATAATCAATCGCACTCCTACTAAGGTTCTAGAGAATATCACTCCAGAAGAAGCTTGGAGTTCCATTAAACCAGATGTAAGTCACTTTCGTGTGTTTGGAAGTGAAGCATGGGCCCATATTCCAGATGAAAAGCATAAAGCTTTAGAACCTAAGAGTGAGAAATGTACTTTTGTTGGATATTCTGAAGATGTAAAAGGTTATAGACTTATTCCATTTAAGTCCAAAAATGTTATCATTAGAAGAGATGTAAAATTTGATGAAAATAAATCGGCCTGCGAGCCTAGTCCGGCGGATGTGCCACCTCTTCCTATCTCTTCTATCTTTGAAAACATTTCTTCTTCTGATGATGAAAGCGAGGATGATAATCCTCCCCCACCTTCTCAGGATCCTCAACTTCCAAGATGGGTCCGTGCTACTCGGGATGCAGCAGGTGATCTTGCCGGTGATCCTACAGATCAGCGACGTACACGTTCTCAGTTTGAAAGAGCCTCTTCTTTACTGGCTCAAGCTCCAGTAAATCATGATCCTGACACTTTTGCAGAAGCTTCAGGCCATCCACATTGGGAAGCAGCTATGAATGAAGAATATCATTCATTGATGACAAATGATACATGGGATCTTGTTCCTCTACCAAAGGGACGCAAACTTGTTAGATGCAAATGGGTTTACAGAACCAAGTATGGACCAGATGGGAAAGTTGATAAACATAAAGCTCGTCTAGTTGCTAAGGGCTTTTCACAGGTTGAAGGCATTGACTACACTGAAACCTTCTCTCCAGTTGCCAAAATGAACTCTATCCGCCTTGTTCTTTCCCTTGCTGCCTCTTTAAAATGGGAAGTCCATCAAATGGATGTTAAATCTGCCTTCTTGCATGGGGACTTGCAGGAAGAAATCTATATGGAACAACCCATTGGCTTCATACAAACAGACTCCAGCCTTGTTTGTCGACTTAAGAAATCCCTTTATGGCCTCAAGCAAGCTCCTCGGGCTTGGTATGCCAAAATGGATAGCTTTCTTTTAGAATCTGGCTTTTCTAGGTGTCATTCTGACAATACTGTCTACACCAAGAAAGTGGGCAACTCTCTTATCATCCTTGTTCTTTATGTTGATGATCTTATTCTTACTGGTAGTGATCCCAACCTTATAAACCATGTGAAGTCCAGCCTTAAAAAGAAATTTGAAATGACAGACTTAGGACACTTACACTATTTTCTCGGTCTTCAAGTCTTGCAATCCCAAGAGGGTATTTTCCTTTCCCAGTCCAAGTATGCTTGTGATATTCTTCGTCATTTTCACATGGAAGACTGTAAGCCAGCCCCTTCTCCC
This sequence comes from Pinus tabuliformis, assembly GCA_031772625.1. Lineage (NCBI taxonomy): Eukaryota > Viridiplantae > Streptophyta > Pinopsida > Pinales > Pinaceae > Pinus > Pinus tabuliformis. The sequence goes on from CM062817.1 coordinate 1,336,106,854, forward strand.
TTTCAGTCTGGAGTCAAACTTTCAGTCTCTTGTACTTCTCCTGAAGTTGATGCTACCTTATACCGTCAACTTGTCGGAAAACTCTTGTATTTAACCCATACTCGTCCTGATCTTTCCTTTGTTGTTGGCCTTGTTGCTCGTTTTATGCAAAACCCCCGTGAAAGTCATTGGAAAGCAGCTAAAAGAATACTTCGTTATGTTCGAGGTACAGTACAGTTTGGGATTCATTACAGTGCCAAAGCAGCTCCTCTGTTAGTTGGTTTCACTGATTCTGATTGGGCTGGTGACCTTGATGATCGGAAGTCTACTGCCGGTTATGTCTTCACTCTTGGTTCAGGACCTATTACATGGGCTTGTAAGAAACAGGCTGCCATTTCTCTTTCGTCAGCAGAAGCAGAGTATCGTGGTGCCGTGGAAGCTAGTAAGGAAGCCTTGTGGCTTCGTCAGATCCTATCAGAGTTTGGCTTTGAGCAGCAGCATCCAACCACACTTTGGTGTGATAATCAAAGTGCCATTCAGCTATGCAAAGATCCAGTCCAGCATCAGCGCAGCAAACACATTGAACTACACATGCACTTCATCAGAAAGCTCATTCATGACCATGTTCTTGAAGTGCAATATTGTCCAACAGATGATCAGGTTGCAGACATCTTCACAAAGGCTCTCACAGAGGCGAAGTTCACTAAACTTCGATATATGCTTGGAGTTCAGGAAGTTGTCACTAAGGGGGGATAGGCTCTAGTGCCTCCTTCCTTCTCCTATTGTGTCATATTTGTAAATCCTTCAATCCTATCCCAAGTTGTTCTTAAGGGGGGATGTTAGGATATTCCGACACATAGGATATAGTTAAGTTCAACTTGGTCTAGTATAGAGTTAGGTTAGAGTTAGGTAAAGTGTGTTTCTTTACCGTTGTACATTTTGTAACTTACAATCCGACGGTCACGATATGTAGTGATCCGACGGTTCACTCTCACCTCGGTATTACCGACACTTGATCCGTGGCTTGACACCCGATTGGTCCATGAGTTCTATTTAAAGCGCATGGAGGGTCATTGTTCGGGATATCCGTGCATGAGAGAAGCTTATGTAAATTTTCATTCTTTGATTAATAAATTGTCTGTACCCACGTTGGGACAGGCCGTGGACTGTTTCCCTCCTTGCACTCTGAGGGTTTTAACCACGTCAAAAATACTGGTGTATTGATTTGAGATCTGGTTGTGAGCGGTGTCCTTTTGGTATTCTTTCTGAGGAACTTACCCTGTAAATTCCTACAGTGTTGTCCTTGATGGAAAATGACACTGATGACAGATCATAGTGCAGCAGGGCAACAACAAGGATTTGATGATCAGACTACAAGTATGAAGATAAAATATATATACGCAGGTTCATCGTGACCAAGCCACGTATACACGCGGGTCAGACGTTACAAAGGCGTGTATGCATATACACACACTTTCATGCAAAGAAAAGCACGTATATGTTGGAGAACTTACTTTTGGTCCGTGGTAGTTAGTCCTCAGTATTTTAACCTATGGTTTTGGACCATGGTATCTCGATAAGTGTGTTGATCCCAAGTATTGGGTCCATGGTATTGTTTTGTTATGGTTTTGGACCATGGTATTGAGCAAGGCCTAAGACTATAAAAGGAGAAGAAGATCATTAGGTAAGGACATCCGAAAAGTCTTGAATATCTGAGGAAGTATGATATCCAGTATGCAGGTTATGGGTTGATGATGCATTGCTTGATCTGAGCTAAGGAGGGATCTCATCGGTGGATGGAGAACAAGATCTAAGGATAGATCGGGATCAAATGGTTTGAAATGAACTCTCACTATATGATTGACTATGTTTATTCTAGATCTGTATACTGACACATGTAATGATCTAAATGGGGTATAACTTAAGTTTGAAATCGCTGCAAGTCATGATTTAATATTTATAGATCTGTACGCGGGTTGGCTTTGGTGTAAGCTCGTATGTACATAGGTTGAGTTCATTGTAGTAGCGTATACCTTTTGAGCTATGATATTTGAAGTTACAAGTGGTTCTGGTTGTTGAAGGGTTCTGATGACAAGTTAAAGGTGTCAGTATTATGCATATCTTGTATGGCTGATTGTGTTTAGCTTCAGTATTGATGGATGAGAACGAATATTGGATCAGGATCATAATGACTCATATTTATGAGATCTGATGGACTAGATATGGGTGCTAACACATATATTATCCTTGTATATGTAATGATCTGGTTATGTCTGAAGTCAGGAAGTGCAGTGAAGTTATGAAGAAGTAATTAATGACATATACGCTGGTTCACCTTGATGAAGTTGTGTATACACGCAGGTTCGACACTTCCAAGTAGCGTATGCACTCTGATGCATAATTTTGATGGTACAGTTGGTTCTGATTGTTGTTGCAGAGTTCTGTTGTCTGCTCTGTGTTGTTGACAGGGTTTCAGTGTTTCAGAGATTCAGAGATTGATGATGCTAGAATTGATTGTTTTGAGCTTCAATGATAGTTATGGGTCCAGTATGAAAATTTGATGAAACATGGCCTTCTGATTATAGTGTTGTGCTTCAGGAGTATCCAGTCTAAAAATGTATGAAACGTGGTACCCAGAGGAGAGAAGAGTGTAGGAAGGGGCCTACGTACTAGTATCTTAGCTAGTACAAGAGCAAAGGGGGTTGGAGCTCCCTTCCAGGAGAATCTGGAGAATGAGAGAAGGTTGTAGCCTTCTGCAGGTTGTAGCCTGCGTGCTGGTAAAGGACTGCACCGGTACATTGTAAAAAAAGTTTCTTAATAAAGGAAGATAGAAACGAATTGCAGCAGGTGGTTTTCACCCACATTGGGTTTCCACCTTATATCATGGTGTTCATGTGTGTTGCTTATGTGTGTTGATCTATCTGTTTTCCTGCTACTGTTGACTGTTAATATGGCTAATAATGTTCTGATGCATCCATTGAAGATCACATAACTGAATCATGAGTTTAATGGTTATATGCTAGTTTCAATAGACACAGTCGCGTATATACACGGGTATACTTAACTGAAGTAGCGTATATGAATCTGAGTATGAAAATAAAAAAATTTTATTGATTAGATAATACTGATTCACTCCCCCCCTCTCAGTATTATTTCCAACAATTGGAATCAGAGCAGGTCCTTTGGTAGAATCTTGATCGCTTGAAGGAGATCCGTGGAACAATGGGAAAGAAGCTTAAGAAGAAAGCACCAAAGAAGAAGAAGACATCTCAGAAGAACTATGATAGTGGGAGAATCGATTGGGGATTAGGTGTAAGAAGCTCTTCAGATTTAGAATCAGATTCAGAATTATTTCAGAATGAAGATGAACCATCAGGTATGAATTTGCTATCCTCTGATGTTCCAGCTATCTCTCCATTTGGAAAAGATGAAAGTGATAGTGAAACAACTGAATTTGCTCTTATGGGTGAACAAGAAAGATATCAAATAGAGGCAGAATTTAAAAGGCTTTCAGATAAAATCAAGGATCAACAAGATCTATTGAACAAAAGGGAATGTGACTTCAAAGAAGAAGCTACCAAACTAAAGGCCCAACCGGAGGAAGGAAACAAGGTAAGGAAGTTATTCAAGGACAAATATCAAAAGTTGCAGGATGAAGTAACATCACTAAGAGATGAAGTCAATGAAAGAAGCACAACCATCAAGAAACTCAGAGATAGATCCAGTTATTATGAAAGTCTTGAAGCCATGATCCGCTCGCTAAAGGAAGATCTTGAAGAATCAAAGAAGCAGAATAAAGATCTACTCCAAGCTATTGAAAAGCAGGTAAATGAAGTTATCAGCTTAAAATCTCAGCTGGAATGTGCCTTCAGAATTCATCAAATGCAACAGGATCTAAATGAAGAAAAAGAAAAGGAGATTCTCAAACTAAGGCATCAGTTGGAAGAAGGAAGGAAAGATGAAGAAGACATGAAGAAGCAATGTCTAGAAAAGGAAGAACAACTTCAAGTTGAGGTAAATATCTTGAAAGGTAAATTAGAAGAAAAGGATAAACTGTTACGATTTCAAGAGAGTACTAAAGCCTTGGATGATATTCTTAGTAGTCAAAGGTCTCCTGCTATAAAGACTCGTGTTGGCTTTCATGAATCTGTTGAAGGTGAATCTAGTTCACAAGGTGAGGCAAGGTACTCTAAAGAGAAATCTAAAATGATCAATAAGGAGATAGGAGAGATGAGAGGTCAACCCCATCAACAATCAAGGAAAGAGATTCTTCAAAGAAAATCTTTTACTCCTAACTATGGAAGTAATAGTCGGCCATTTACTCAGATGAATAATATTGAATGTTATGAATGTCATAATCTTGGACATGTTGCAGCTAGATGTAGAAGAAGAATGGTTCAATATCATCACACAGAAAGATCATCACATTCCATATACTTTAATGGATATTGTTTTTCTTGCAATATGTTTGGTCACAAAGCTGTTGATTGCTACAGGAGGAATATGAAACATGTAAGAAGTTATGCGTGTAACAAGCTTGGACATATAGTAAAGGAATGCAGGAACAGAGGACGAACATCACACCAAAAGGAGAAAACACCATCACACTTGAAGATATGGGAGAAGAAGGAAGTGCAGTCAGAAAGATGTGGTACAGCACAATGTACTGAGACACAGCACAGCACAGACATAACAGACTCAGGGGGAGCTGAAAGTGTAAAACTTCAGTGTCTTGAATCTCATACGCAAGTTTCTTAAAGGGAAGTCGCATATATACGCGAGTTAGACACTGCAAAGTTGCGTATATGTTAGTCTGAGGAAAAGCAGTGGGGACAGGCTCAGAAAAAGGATCTGATATGATTCAGTCCATTATTTGCTCTATTGGTTAATAGTTACAGTCTACTGAGGATGTGTGGAAATGTCTTGATTCTTGTAAGATGTTTAGAAGTATTTTAATCCTAACTTGATGATGATGATGTCTTGATGCTTATTGCTGATTTATGCATGATCAGATCTAACAGTAAACAGATGGCACAGGTTGAGGGGGAGCATATGCCTTTAATAATGCATTGTTGGCATTATGGTTAATAGTCCTTGGTGATGATGCTTATATGGCTAAATGATATATCTTGCTATGATGTGGTTATGAGTTGTCCATGATAAAATCTCATATGATTCTTGGGTTTACATAGTTGATTTTCAGATCATATTTGTGGATTGATTCTTAGATGGTGCATAAATGATGCTTACATGGTGATCTTCATAAGGATAAGGAGAAGTACAAAGCTTGAGTACACATCTTCATTACTTGATGAGTCACTCATATGCAGCTGTTGTCATATTCTACAGATATGATATAGGATTCCTATAGTTCTTGGTGCTCATGTGAATGAGGAGTGTTGATGATATAAAGAAGCCTTGACAAATGAGCTTGAGCTGAAGATACATAGTGCTGGATACATGCAAAGTTGCATTGTTGGAGACATGAAGATGATAAGTTCTACCTATATGATGATAGAAATTTACAGGTTGCTGATCTGGAATTGGTTGTACGCGAGTTTCATAAGGAGTATCCGCATATATACGCGCGTTTATGTGGATACAGTCGCGTATATGTTGATTTGAAGGAAATCAATAGGGCCAAGGTTTGGTTGAAGAAAGTCTGATATGGGTATATCAGAGACCATCTGGTACAGATGGAACAGGTACAGAGGGAGAACATGATTGCTGGTCTAGATGTTGTTGACAGATGCTTATGGAGCAGATCATACATTGTGTATGATAGTTGCTAATGACTATCATGGTTTTATTTAGATGGTTGGTCTCATGAAAAGGTCATATCAAGACTCATGATGTAATAGTGTGTCTCTATCTATTGTAGTCATTTGATGAAATCTCTTCGAGTCACATAATGTAATTTGTAAACCCTCTTTGCATAAGAAGGATGATGAAATATTTCAGTCATGTATTTTATGGTGTTAAGGTCATGTAACAGCCTATTTTGGTTTCCCCACTATTCCTGGGATGAAGATGTAATGTTCTTGTTTTATCATTGTAAACTTTTGATGTATCCCCACTTGGTTGGGTGATGGATGTATGTATTGAGTCTTTAGGTGATAGGAATGTCTTTTATGATGTATAAGTCTTGGTTCTTCTTGTAGAACATCCTTTTTCAGATCTTGCCTACAGTCAGGGGGAGCATGAATAGCACACTTCAGCAGTGCAGAGACTCAGCATGTACCTAGGGGGAGCATGGACAGACTGGTACACCTTGGCATGTACAAAGGGGGAGCTCATTCAGAAATTTCAGCAAGCACTGAGGGGAGTATGGACAACAAAATGTTTATCAAGGAAAGAGAATATCTTGGTCCGCCCTTTGCCCTTGATGTCAAAGGGGGAGAGTGATTTGGTGTTGTTACCATCAAGTCCAAAGGGGGTGATTGTTGGCATTATGATGCATGAGTTGTAGTTGATGGCAACCAACTCATAGAAGAACATCTCACTTAGTTATAACTAGATGAATCTTCAGAAGAGATATGAGATGTGATTGAATGCATGAGATGCAGGACAAGCTCAAAGGAATCAGATGATAGTTCTATGTGTGACAAGTTATCTTTGCCATCAAGTCCAAAGGGGGAGATTGTTGGCATTATGAGACTAGTGTTGTCCTTGATGGCAAATGACACTGATGACAGATCATAGTGCAGCAGGGTAGCAACAAGGATTTGATGATCAGACTACAAGTATGAAGAGAAAATATATATACGCAGGTTCATCGTGACCAAGCCGCGTATACACGCGGATCAGATGTTACAAAGGTGCGTACGCGTATACACGCACTTTCATGCAAAGAAAAGTGCGTATATGTTGGAGAACTTACTTTTGGTCTGTGGTAGTTAGTCCTCGGTATTTGAACCTATGGTTTTAGACCACGGTATCTGGACATGTGTGTTGATCCCAAGTATTGGGTCCATGGTATTGGTTTGTTATGGTTTTGGACCATGGTATTGAGAAAGACCTAAGACTATAAAAGGAGAAGAAGATCATTAGGCAAGGACATCCGAAAAGTCTTGAATATCTGAGGAAGTATGAGATCCAGTATGCAGGTTATGGGTTGATGATGCATTGCTTGATCTGAGCTAAGGAGGGATCTCAACGGTGGATGGAGAACAAGATCTAAGGATAGATCGGGATAAAATGGTTTGAAATTAACTATCTCTATATGATTGACTATGTTTATTCTAGATCTGTATACTGACACATGTAATGATCTGAACGGGGTATAACTTAAGTTTGAAATCGCTGCAAGTCATGATTGAATATTTATAGATCTATACACGGGTTGGCTTTGGTGTAAGCACGTACGTACACAGGTTGAGTTCATTGTCGTAGCGTATACCTTTTGAGCTATGATATTTGAAGTTACAGGTAGTTCTGGTTGTTGAAGGGTTCTGATGACAGGTTAAAGGTGTCAGTATTCTGCATATCTTGTATAGCTGATTGTGTTTAGCTTTAGTATTGATGGATGAGAACTAATATTGGATCAGGATCATAATGACTCATATTTATGAGATTTGATGGACTAGATCTGGGTGCTAACACATATATTATCCTTGTATATGTAATGATCTGGTTATGTCTGAAGTCAGGAAGTGCAACGAAGTTATGAAGAAGTAATTAATGACATATATGCTGGTTCACCTTGATGAAGTTGTGTACACACGTAGGCTCGGCACTTCCAAGTAGCGTATGCACTCTGATGCATAATTTTGATGGTACAGTTGGTTCTGATTGTTGTTGCAGAGTTCTGTTGTCTGCTCTATGTTGTTGACAGGGTTTCATTGTTTCAGAGATTCAGAGATTGATGATGCTAGTATTGATTGTTTTGAGCTTCAATGATAGTTATGGGTCCAGTATGAAAATTTGATGAAATGTGGCCTTCAGATTATAGTGTTGTGCTTCAGGAGTACCCAGTCTGAAAATGTATGAAACGTGGTACCCGGAGGAGAGAAGAGTGTAGGTAGGCACCTACGTACTAGTATCTTAGCTAGTACAAGAGCAAAGGGGGTTGGAGCTCCCTTCCAGGAGAATCTAGAGAACGGGAGAAGGTTGTAGCCTTCTGCAGGTTGTAGCCTGCGTTCTGGTAAAGCACTACACCAGTACACTGTGAAAGAAGTTTCTTAATAAAGGAAGATAGAAACGAATTGCAGTAGGTGGTTTTCACCCACATTGGGTTTCCACCTTATATCATGGTGTTCATGTGTGTTGCTTATGTGTGTTGATCTATCTATTTTACTGCTACTGTTGACTGTTAATATGGCTAATAATGTTCTGATGCATCCATTGAAGATCACATAACTGAATCATGAGTTTAATGGTTATACGCTAGTTCCAATAGACACAGTCGCGTATATACGCGGGTATACTTAACTGAAGTAGCGTATATGAATCTGAGTATGAAAATAAAAAAGTTTTATTGATTGGATAATACTAATTCACACCCCCCCCCCCCCTTCTTAGTATTATTTCCAACACTTGTTACCTGTCGAATGATCTCAAGTGCTAAGCTTTGCTGGGAAATGAAATCCACCATGCACTTCATTAGAGTCACCTTCTCATTAACTCACGTTAATTTACCCCTTTTCCATTCTGGTTGCGCATGTATAATGTCTAAAACAAAGGTTATAGTTGCTTTATTTCCATGAATTTCACCTACTAAGGAGATGGTGCCACAGCCCTTGGCCTATTGTTCTAGAGGGGTGGTGGCGATCAATGACCTCCAAACCCCTTCCTCTACTCCCATGTTTATCACCCCATCCACTTATTTATTTTATTTGATAAATTAAAATTAAAATATCTATTTATTTTATAGTAAAATTAAATTTATATTTATTTTTGTCTTAATTTTTCCCATATTTAAAATTTGATATTTTATGTTTTTTTTTAATTTGTTTAAATAAATATTATATAATATATAAATATAATTTAACATATATTACATATTTTCCGTTTTTATATTTTAAAATTAAAAGATTTTTTCTAAATTATTTTCTTATTTTTCTTAAAAATTATTAAATAAAATCTTTATCACGAACTTGATTATAGATTTAAAAACAAATATAATTAAAATATAATATAATATAAGATTACAGAGACTAGTTTCACAAACCCAATTTTGTTTCATATATTTTTTGGTAAGAAGTTTTATCATTTAAATCATATTTTTGAGTATAAAAAAAGTTCAACTCTCTGAAAAACTCAGGCGCAACTTTAAGAAGTTAAAATTATAATTTATCGATTAAAACAAACTCAACTATGAGAAAGAAAAAAAACGAAGAACTTAACCTCAAGGGTCTAACGAATCTAGAAACTCAACCAGTTAGAACTTAACCTCAAGGGTCTACCGAATTTCATCCTTCTGAGGTGCAGTCATAGAAAATTCCAAAAGAGGGAAAAGATTCATTACATTAATACCATCTATTGGAATCCCTTAGACAGCGGAAAAGTTGTATCACTCCTCGAAGATTCATTAAGAGTTAGATCGAGAGTAAGCTCGATCGAATGTTTGTTGGATTAATATTAAAGCCACCAATTTATTAGTATTTTCATTACTCCACTACTTGGAGAGAGTATTCAATATGTGACACCGAGAGGAAAAATTACATGTTTAATCCATAGTTACCATGTTCGGCCATACCGGCAAAAAAAAGAAATCGGAAATTCGCTGATCCTATTCGGTACAACGAATAATTCATCAGTTTCCAATTTGGTACGGTCACCGTGCATGATTTTGGTCAAAGATTTCTATCGGCTTATGTCCAACTTCCACTGTGCTGCTCCTGCTGAGTTCGCGAACAGTGTCACTGTGGAACTATAAAATTGAACCTCGGCATCGTGTCCAGCACAACTCCACCACCAAATTTTCCCTTCGTTGATTTATCTTGGCTGTGGTTGCCTTTCATTAGTTCCGATTGGCTGTGGTTTCCTTCTTTTTGAACGCCTTTTAAATTTAATGGCCGATCAAAGAAATGATTACGTGGCCTTAACCGATCATGCTTCTTGACACGTGTACGATAAATGTGGTTAATGGGTGGGAAGATCCGGCTGTGTGTAACCATGGATAGGAATGCCGACAAATCACTGAGGGATAAAATCGTAGAGGAAATAAATCTGATTTATTCAATTACATTTTATAAAAATAACGCAGCTCTGAAAATTGAAATAATGCACGGATCCTTTAGCTTTAATGCTAGGATTGTTTAGTTTTTATAATATTTTTATATGGGTAAATTTTTTTAGTTTTTATAAAAAAAAAATTGATGCGGGTACTTTTTTATATGAGGATTAATTGGAAAAGCAATAAATAATAAATAATAATTTTTATAAAAAATAAAATAAAAAACAATAATTCTTATATTATAAAAAAAAAAAAAAATTTCTATCAAATTTGGCTATAAAATGGTAAATATAGTTAGAAATTTGGTTAGAAAATTGATTATTTCAATCTTAGTTTGATTTTGTTATTTCATTATATGTCATTTACAAATTGTTCTAGGACACAATATGGTATAATCGAAAAATATGGTATAGTCGAAAACTAATGGCTAATACTAAAATGTAAAATTTTTATTAAATAATTAATTTAATTAGAAATTAATCAAATACAAAAATTAGTTGCATTGACATTAAATAATATAAATAGCTCTGATACATATCCAAGAGGCATCACGTGACTCAAATTTGAATTTTAAGTATACTTTTTGAAACAATCAATCAATCAAAATGCTTTAAATGAGAGGTGAGTTAGTAATTTCTATATAATTGCAACTAAAAAAATATAACTTCAATCTTAACAAAAATTATAAAATAATGAATTGGTTGCAAATGGTACCTCTTTTATAAAAGAACAAAAAACCTAATTTCTATGTTTGAAAAAATTATAAATTGAGAAATTTCAGTGTTAACTGGATAACTAGTTAGTATTTTCTATATAATGTTCAATTGCAAAAAAAAAAAGGGATAACTTCTATATTAAAAATAATTTAAAATAGTAAATTCTTTGCAAATTGGTAATTCTTATTAAAAAAAAACCAAAAAACATAACTTCTATATTGTGAAAATTTATAAACTCGCAAATTTAAGTGTTAAATGGAAAACTCCTATAAAAAAATAGAAAAAAAAAAGATAAATCCAATATTAGGAAAAAATATAAAAGTTATAAAATGGTAAACTTGCAATTCCACAACTTTTATAAAAAAATAGAAAAACATTAACTTCTATATTACAAAAAATTATAAAATGGCAAAATTATGTTTAAAATGGATAAGTTATATGAAAAAATAGAAAAAAAAAGGATAATTCCAATATTAGAAAAAAATAGAAAATGGGAACTTTAGTTGCACTTTCAAATCCATAACTCATATACCAAAACATAGAAAAACGACAACTTCTATATTACAAAAAATTATAAAATGAGAATACCTAAAGATAAGTTTGCACTTGTGAATAAAAGGAATAGAAAGCTTCTATATTACAAAAAAAATATAAAATGGAAAATTTCAGTTTAAAATGGATAACTCTTATGAAAAAATAGGAAAAGTATAAATCCAATATTATATATATATATATATATGAAAAAACTTAGTTTCAAATCCATAACTCCTATAGAAAAGTATAGAAAAATGGCAACTTCTATATTACAAAAAAATATAAAATAAGTGCTCACTGTGAATAAAATAATAATTAAATTTATTATTTTATTTTTATGTTGAAGTACAATTGAAAATAGTAAAAGCTAAGGTTTGCTTAGAATAATAATTAAATTTACATGAATAAGCTATAAAATAGTAATAAAGGTAAGTTTACACTTTTGAATAGAAAGAAAAGTAAATTTACCTTTTAAATTATAAGTATAAAATAATAAATCACATGTAAAAAATTATGTAGTTAAAAATGGTATAGTAAGATTGGTATGCTTTGTAAATTTGCATGTTACACATTTTATATAAAAAACAATAAACTAAATTTACATGTGCAATTTTATATTAAAGTACGGTAGAAAATTATAAGTTTGCACTCTTGATTTTTTTTCCATATTAAATTTAAATTATGACAGAGAAGGTAAGTTCTATTTTTAAAAATTGCAATAAAACTAGTTTACCATCTAATCTTTTTTTGGGAAACCTTCTTCAAGTAATGAGAATTAAGATGGAATTATGTCTTAATGTAGTAGCAAACTATAGTTGGAAATTAGAATTAAAAACTTATTCCTTTCAATAAAGAATTCTTGGTCAAAATAGTAGCAAAACAGAGTTAGAATTAAGAATTTGTTCTCTTCAACAAAGAATTTTGGATCAATGCATCAACTAAGCACTTTTGGAATTAAAAAAATATAGGGAATTGTAAGTTTTATATTAAAAAAATTGCAAATATCTTTAAATCACATTTTTTGTTTTTATTCTCATGATTTTTTTTATGATATCCATTACCAGGTTGGAGTATAGTGATTACCTGGATTTCATTCCATTGCAAAACAAGGATCACTAGTGTGGAATTCAAATAGAGGGGCTCATTTTCTGTAGTCAATCAGAAAGGTTGGGCATTACCACATATTTTCTAACAAATTTGGATAAGATAGGACACATAACAAATTGAAATTAATGAAAATTGTTATTTGCTATTTGTGATCAAATATTTTTTCTTAGTTGTTAATAGACATGTAAATACTAATTTCCTTGTATCTATCCAATTATCACTCTAGTAATAGTTTTGAAATTGTATATCCTGGCCATATTTGCAATTTTAGACTAGATTCTTAGGAATTAATGTGTTTTAGTTTCACATAGAATGCCATGTTTTTAATTCAGTTATAAGTAATATCATAAGTAGGCTTATATGCATTGTCTCTTTTGTATTCTCTATAATTTGATTTCTTTTTTTTTCAAAATATGTACAAATATAGTTCATTGAATTTGAATTATTTTTTTCCTTGCGAACATGATACTTGGAGACCCTCTAAAGAACATTGATGGCACCTAGATCAAAATTTCCTGAATGTAAATATCTTGAAAGAAAAAATGATGGAAAAATTTATAGCAAGTTATGCAATAATACTTGTGGGACATCAGTGACTCGAGCAAGAGATCAATTTCTTGGCATTGTGGGTGGAACTGGTGGAGGAGTGGTAGCATGTACTAAAATTGCGCAAGATGTGAAGAAAGGTTTAAGTGAAGAATTCAATGCTCATAAGCAAGGAAAGGTAGTCCAAGAAGGAAAAAAAAAAGAACACAAGATACACATATGGGAAGAGAAAATGTTATTAATTCAACTCCAAGCTCTTTCTCATCATTTGTGGCATTTACAACATATTCTATGCCATATGGATCAAAAAGGGAGCCTACTTTACCAGGCGTTGATCCAACACAACAAACATTGGAGAAAGCTTGGAAGCCATTGGAGCGAAATGAGGTAGATGATGCAGTTTATAATTTTTTCATTGGTTGTAATATCTCTTTCAACACTATCAAAAGCCCATTATTTAATGATATGTTAAGACATAGGCCATTTTGATCCCTCATATGTTCTTCCAAGCTATGAAAGCCTTAGGACCAAACGAATTGATATGAGCAGACAAAGAATAGAGGAAAGAGTTAAACCAATAAGGGATTCATGGGCTATTTCTGGATGTATTTTAGTTAGTGATGGTTGGATTGATCACTATTCTAGACCTCTTGTGCACACACTTGGTTGTTGTCCTCAGGGAGTGATCCATTTGTCTATTATTTATTATATGGACAAAACAAAGACTATTTAATATTTATTTCATATACTAAAGGATACCATATTATCTATAGGAGAGGACAACGTAGTCCAAGTTGTCACTGATAATGCATCCAATTTTGTTCGTGTTGTTGAGCTATTGATGGAGCATTTCCCTAAGTTGTTTTGGACACCTTGTGCAGCACATTGTATTGATCTAGCCCTTAATGACATTGGTAAAATAGGTTGGGTGCAAGTAAATATATCTCAAGCAAGGCAACTGGTCAAATTCATTCTTAACCATCGATTAAGTTTGAGTATATTTAGAAAATAAAAAACCAGGAATCTACTGAGACCAGGTGAAACTAAGTTTTCCACCCATTTTATTGCACTACAAAGGGTCATAGAGCAAAAAACTGCATTAAGATCATTTATATGTAATGAAGTGTTATGAAACTAGTTCACAAAAGATAGAAAAGATAGATCAATGCCTTAGAAATAAGCCTCTTTGAGGGGGAAACCTCCTTTACATTACATAATCAACAATTCTTGGATCATTGACAAAACCTTCTTTCTATATATAGGAGTCTAAGGGGTCACAATATAACTAAGCCGACCTAACAATAACAATATAATGGCACAAAAATAACAATAGATGGATTCTATGGGGCACAATAATAACAATATGGGGATAATAGGGGCACAACAATAACAATAAGGGATACAACGACAATAGTAATGGGGTAATCACTAGTATTATAGGGACCTAATAGGCCCCTCTTCTTCAAAAAACTATTTTCCTCAAGGCTTGAGTAGTTTTAGATGCTTCTCTATAAAATTCTCATCCTCCCATGTGGAATCTTCAACAGGTAAGTTCTTTTGCTTGATGAGATATTCTGAAATTGATCGATTTTGTAGTTGTCGAGTTCTTGTTTCTTTGACTTCTTCAGGTTCCAATATGATCTTTCCTTCCTCATCAAGTTCTGGGAATATTGTTTGAACTAGAAGCATATCACCTATAACCTTTTTTAAGCATGAAACATGGAAAACTGGGTGCACTTGGGAAGATGGAGGAAGATCCAATTTGTATGGCATAGTACCTAGCTTTTCCAACACCTTGTATGAACCAAAATGCTTTGGTGATAATTTATTATCCTTCTTAGCTTTCTTGAAGGACATTTATTTATATGGTTGTAGCTGTAGGAATACCCAATCACCTACATCAAAACTTCTTTCGCTGCGATGTTGATCTGCCTGCTGTTTCATTCTATTTTGCGCTAAGGCGAGGTTATACTTTAAGATTTGGAGAACTTGTCGTTGATGCTTGATGTGATCTTCCACTGCTTGAACCTCAGAATTTTCTCTTAAATATGATGTGATGGATGGTGGATGATATCCATAAAGTGCCATAAATGGGGTCATTTTTGTTGCAGTATGGAAGGAAGTGTTATACCACCATTCAGCCAGAGGCAACCATTTGACCCATTGTGTCTATTTATCAGATACAAAGCAACGAAGATATCCTTCCAAACATTTGTTTACTATCTTAGTTTTCCCATCAGATTAAGGATGATAAGACGATCTATGAGCTAATTGAATACCAAGACAAGAAAATAATTCTGTCCAAAAATTTCCAGTGAAAATGGGATCTCTATCACTTACAATAATCTTTGGGTTTCCATGTAGCTTTTGAATTGTTTCCATAAATGCAGTAGAAACTATACTCGATTGAAATGGATGAGATAATGCACAAAAGTGTGAATACTTGCTAAGTCTCTCAACTACCACCATGATGACACTCTTTCCTTCGAACTTGGGTAAACCTGTGATAAAATCCATTGAAACCTCCTCCCAAAATTGACTTGGAATGGATAAAGGTTGTAATAGTCTTGGGGTCTTAATTTTTTAAACTTTATTTTGTTGGAAAACCAAACATTCCGCCACAAACTTTTGAATATTCGATTTAAGGCCATCCCAAAAAAAATCCTTCTTAACCCTGTGGTAGGTTTTTAGAAATCTCGAGTGCCCTCCTAAGGGAGAGGTGTGCAATTCCCTAAGAATCTTTTGTTTGAGTTTGGAATTCTTACATAGGTATAACCGATCCTTGTACCATAACGAATCATTTTTCCAGCTAAATGTATCAGATGTACTGGGATCTTGTTGTATCTTTTGAATGAGTTCCCACACTTCCTCGTCATTCTTCCATTCATCCATTGCTTCATTTATCCAATATAGTTGGATAATAGAAATGGCGCAAAGAAATGCTTCCACATCCTCATCCTTTCTTGACAGTGCATCTGCCACAACATTTTTCTTCCCTTTTTTGTAGATGATTTCAAAGTCGTAACCCAACATCTTTGTGACCCATTTTTGTTGCTCTTCTGAAGATAAGCTTTGTTATAAAAACTATTTAAGACTATCATGATCTATTTTTGCCTTGAATTATCATCCCATTAGGTAGGGTCACCATTTCGTAAGTGCATGTAGTATTACCATCATTTCCTTCTCATAAATAGCTTTATCTAAATACTTTCCTTTGATTGGATGACTTTTGAAAGCAATGGGTCTTTCTTCTTGCATTATAATAGCACCAATTCCATTTCTTGAGGCATCACATTCCATAATAAAGGTTTTTGTGAAGTCCGGTGTAGCTAAGACTAGTGCTTTGCACATTTCCTCTGTAAGATGTTCAAAGGCCTTCATTGCTTCTGGAGTCCATGAAAATGAATCTTTCTTCAATAATGTTGTTATAGGTGCTTCTATTCTTCCATAACTGTTAACAAAGTTGTGATAATACCCTGTCAACCCTAGAAATCCTCGTAGATGTTTTATGGAGGTAGGGATTTTCCATTGCTTAATTGTTTTAATTTTGCTAGGGTCTACCTTAACACCTTCATGAGATACAATATGACCCAGATGTCCCACCTCTTGTACTCCAAAGAAACATTTGGAGATTTTTGCATATAATTGTTTCTCCTCCAATAGTTTGAGCACGATGTCAACATGTTGGACATGATCCTTCCAAGACTTGATGTAGATTAGTATATCATCAAAAAATACTAACACAAATTTTCTAAGGAAGGATTTGAAATGAATTCATGAAACCTTGAAATGTAGAAGGTGCATTAGTAAGGCCAAAAGGCATGACCAAAACTTCATAATGACCCTCATGAGTTCTAAATGTTGTTTTTGGAATGTCTTCAATCTTCATTCTGATTTGATGATATCCTCAATGAAGATCCAACTTGGCGAAGTAATGCAATTCATCCAATAATTCATCAATGACAGGAATGGGAAATTTATCTTTAATAGTGAGCTTCTTGAGCTCCCTATAATCTGGACACATCCACCATGATCCATCCTTCTTGTGAGACAATACTACTGGAGCAGAGAAAGTTAGTTGACTAGGTTGAATTATAGCAACCTCTAGCATTTCTGCAATCATACGTTCAATTTCACTCTTTTGGACATAGGGATATTTGTAAAGCCTGATTTTTGGAGGAACACTTCATGGAATCAAATTAATAGCATGATCATGATCACGAATAGGTGGAAGGCCTTTCGGGAATCTGAAATACCTTGGAATGATTGTCCAAGACTTTTTGGAGATCTGGAGAAATGGATGATTTCGACATGGGAACCTCTAGCGAACATAATTGTGCAATTATGCCTCGTTGTTCTTTCATTAGAAGCTTTGTCATTCCATTAGAGCTGATTATCTTTCCCGGTTTCTCTACGATACCCCTTAATTCAACTTCATTTCCTTTTGAAGAGATTTTCATGAAAATTTCTTGAAAATAAAAAGCTATTGTACCCAAGGATTGTAGCCATTGGACTCCTAGTACAACATCAGCTCCACCCATTAGAATGGAAAGCATTGGGCTATTCAATACATATTCTCCCATGGATAGCTTTATATTATGGCACTTTCCTGAGCAATTTATGGTTCCTCCACTTGCAACCATCACTTGACACTGTGGTCCTAGATGTAGGAAGCATTTCAATTCCTTGGCTATCTTACAATGAATAAAATTATGGGTACTTCCCAAATCAATAAACACTATCACCTTTTTCTTCTTGATCTTCCCTTCTATCTTGATAGTTTGAGGAGTGGTAATTCCAACCAATGCATTACAAGATATGGTCAGATTCATTTCTTCTTTTCCAAAGGTTTGTTCTTGGTGTATATCCTCTTCTTTTGACGTTTGTTGTTCCTTTTCTTCCCTTCTTCACAATCCATGTAAAATAATTTCTTCTCGGCACACATATTACCTTTAGAATATTTGCTATCACAACTGTAGCAAAGCCCTTTTTCTCTTTTTTCTTCCAATTATTGTGGTGTCAACCTTGTAGGTTGTGGATGTCTAGAGGCAGTAACACTTCCATCTTTATGATTGCGAGTGGTAGGTTTCCTTGTTTCCATAATTTTTCTTTCCATTTTTCTTGCCAACCTGAATGCCTTCTCCAATGAATCTGGTTTCAAAAGGCGAGCCTCATCTTGGATGTTATCTTTTAAAGTCCCTATGAACACATCAATCCTATGCTCTTCTGGAATATCTTTTACCCTTATATTCAATTTTTGGAAGTCCTCAATGTGCTCCATCATTGAACCCTTTTGTTTGAGATTTATCAATTGGCTAAAAAAAGTGTTGCTTTTTGTATCCTCATAATGTGCTATCATTTCAACTATAAAAATATCCCAAGTGACAATTTGTTTACGAGACAAAAGCCATCGATACCATACAAACTGATTTGGTTCCAAATATAAAGTTACAATGCATACCTTTTGTGTGTTTTTCACATTATGGAGATCGAAAAATTGCTCCATCTGTAGTATCCATGTTCCGGGATCCTTGCCATCAAATTTCCTCACATCGATCTTTGGAACATGGTGGTTCTTCAATCCAGCGTTAGAGTCTATGAAATCATGATTAACATTTATTTTTTTCTCATCATGAATTTCCTTTACTACCCTTTCACCATTAGTAAGCATTTCTTATAGAAACGTTGTCAAATCTGTCTTCAAATCTATCTTCAAATGTTCCAAGCTTGTCTTCAAATCTGTCTTCAAATTGTCCATCTTAGCTTCCATGCCTTCCATCTTAGCTTCCACACCATTCATGTTAGCTTCTACATCTTTCTTTAAACCATCCATATTAGCATCTATGTCTTTCTTTAAACCATCCATCTTAGATTCTGTTACTTTTTGTGTGAGTGACATTTGTTGCACTTGGTCTTGTAATTTTGATATATCATGTTGCATTTCTTCCTCTTATTCATGAGTAATGCTAGAGCTTTCAGGTTGCTTACTAGGTGTTTCCATTTTCCTTCTTTGAGGCATCAATTACCGATAATAATTCTTCACTATGCCCTTTGAATTCCTTCAAACTAATTTTTCAAACCAAGCTTATGCAAAAAAATTTAAAAATAAAAACTACACATGTTTTTTTTCACTTTATAGGAGCTTGATATTGAATCTGATGTATTTCTGTAATTTAGATCTCCAAGGTTTTAAATTTCTTCCTACAGTAACCCTATGAGTAATATTTCTAACTCCGCAAGTCTGACCAAGATTGGATTCTCTAATGAAGAGTTATGCTAAATCTTCCACGATGACCTGAGTATAGACTTGCTCAATAGAGAGAACTTGTACGATGTGTTGTGAGTCACTGTTTCAACCTTAGGATTTGAAAATGGTACCCAAAATACTAGAGACTGTTCTCTTTCTGTAACTTCATACTAAAATTCAATTTGATGCTCAAAGGGAAAGTTTTGATGATTTTCCCAAGGTGACTTGTTTGAAATGTAATTTGATGTTCTTCAAAAACCCTAAATTCTTAGATTATATCTCTGAAAATATAGTGAGGCAAGATCTGAAATTCGGAGCTGTAGTTCAAACAGATTTCTTCTCAAATGGGTTTTTTTTTAGCTTCTAAAATTTTGTACCAAAAGATTTATAGCGCAAATTCTATGATGACATTTTTTAGATGAAATTCTGGACCTTGCAAAAGCCCGAAATTCCTCAGATCATATCTCCGAAAATATAGAGAGACAAGATATGAAATTTAGACCCGAGGTTCAGTGAAATTTCTTCTCAAATGGTTTTTTTTTAGCTCCTGAAATGTCACAGAAAAAAGTTATAGTGAAAATGCCACGATGGCCTGTTTGGAGCAACAAAGCCCTAGAATCCAAAGCTCTGATACCAAATGTTATGAAACCAGGTCACAAAAAGATAGAAAGGATAGATCAATGCCTTATAAATAAGCCTCTTCGAGGGGGAAACCTCCTTTACATTACACAAATGAACAATTCTTGGATCATTCAAATGAAAAAACCCCCTTTCTATATATAGGAGTCTAAAGGGTCACAATATAATCAAGTTGTCCTAACAATAATAATATAAAGGCACAAAAATAACAATAGAGAGATTCTATGGGGCACAATAATAACAATATGGGGACAATAGGGGCACAACAATAACAATAAGGGATACAACAACAATAGTAATGGGGGAATCACTAGTATTATAGGGAACTAACATGAAGAGTGAGTGAACTCTCCTTTGTCAAGGTCAGGAGGTGGTAAACTAGTAGATAAAACAATCTTCAATGAAATGTTTTGGTCATGTGTGGAAAAAATCATCTCTATTTGTGAGCCTATTGTACAAATATTGAGGATGGTGGATTCTAATGTTGCATGTATGGGTTTTATATATGAGTGCATGGGTAGGGTAAGAGAACACATATCATTGATATGTAAGAATGATAGTTCAGTATATAATCCAATATGGAGAATTGTGGAAAAAAGGTGGTGTATGTTGCATACGCCATTACATGCTACAGGGCTTTTTATATCAACTAAATACTTTCATGTTCCTAAGGTTAGAGATATCATGGAGGGATTTTATAATTTCATGGAGAGAATGTATCATGATCCTGAGATACAATATCAAATACAAATACAATCAATATCATATAAGCAAGGGACTGGTCATTCTTTCACTACATTTAGGGCACTACGAGATATGCACCATCCAGAGGTCACCCCTACTCAATGGTGGTTTCTCCATGGATATGAGACATCTCAATTACAAACATTTGCATTCAGGGTGTCGAGTCAGGTATGTAGGCATCATAATTATTTATACTTTGTATGTATATTTGGAAATTATTCCATGAAAATTATTATACTAATATAATATTATTTTCATGTAAAAAAATAGGTCACTAGTGCATCAACATGTGAAAGGAGTTGGAGCACTCATGAGTTCATCCATAGTAAGAAAATAAACCACTTAAGAGCTAGAAAATTTACAGATTTGGCTAGCATTCATTGCAATTTACACTGATGGCTTAAATCTTTGGAGGGGAAGAAAACAACTTCAAATATAGTACAAGAAGTTCCCCCTATTTTTAATGCATCTAGTGCAACCTCAAAAGCATCAATTGTGGGATAGTCTTCTACATCCACACATCACATAAATGAGAATGATGCCTTGCTCAGAGATATTCTAGATGAGAATGATAGTAGTGATAATGCCTCTCTGATGAGTGAATACACTGATGTGGATGAGGACAATGGAAACGAGATGACCTACACACCTTAAGATAATTTTGAACCTTCATTTATGGTAATGATAATAAATTTTTTTTCTATTAGCATTTTGTATATAAGCACATAAGTCTTAAACTATGTTTTAACTTTTTGACATTTTATGATTGAATTGTTGTAGTTTGATATATTATGATTCTTAGTTACTTTTATTGCATTTTTTTATAAGGTTTAAAGGTGTTTATTTTATAAGTAACATTGTTTTTTTAACTATAATACAAAACGAGCATGAAGTAAATGATCTAAATTCATATTTGAATCTTAAATTGGATATCATTGTTGTTGTCTTTTTTAACTATAATACAAAATGAGCATGAAAAAAATTATCTAAATTCATATTTTAATCTTAAATTGGATATCATTGTTGTTGTCTTTCAAGAAGATTCTCTAGAAGTTTGTAGATATCTAGAAAAAGAACCTTTAGGAGTGGTATCAATGTTTGTAGATGACATGTACATTTTCAAATAGATCTATATAATGATTTAGACATAAATTTCATGGTATTGAGAGATCACTTAAATAATATTTTGAATATCCAATATCTAAATTTTTACATTGAACTCTAGCTTTGTGTGTTGTGACTGATATTATTAGATTTTACTTTTACATGTTTTTCTAGTCTATGATCCTCATTATTTCTAAGCCAAAATTAATGTTGGAAGTAAACAGAAATATCCTTGTTAGGGAAAGATTTAATGAATTATCATATAATGATTGTTTATTTAAATTAAAAAAAAATAAGTATTTGTAAGTTGTATAATGTCAAATTAAGGTCAAATTTTTTCCGTTATGAATTATATTCAAATTCAAATTTGGTAATTATGTAATCACATCCTAGTCACCTTTCAACAATGAAAGCACACCTAAACAATGTTGGGCGGGGTTATTACCACCCCCGAAGAGTACCAGTGGGTTAAAATGTACAACCAGCTAGGGCATCCTCCCATGGAGGAGACAACGCTGGAGAGGCTATGTGAGAGGCGTGGAATTAAAGAAATCTCCGAAGATAAAATCACCGCATAATTGACTTGAGACACTGAAAAGCAGGTAACAGAAAAGTGGTGCACCTCATAATTGGTAATGTCTACTATTTTTTAATGGGACAAGTGCAATGTTGACGTTTTAAAATATTTTGGTAGGGCTTCATTAAATTCTACAACAAACTGAAATAAAATTTTGGATGTCTTTGGATGTCCTTGTCTGGATTCAGAGTTCAGAGTAGGATCGTCGAACACACATGTGAAGACATCGCAATTATCCGTTAAAGATATATGGATTTTCTAAACTCCATTAGGTAGGTAGGTTAAAATGTATTTTTATAGACGCAAGGATCACGCCATCACGGGACTCGCTTCTGTTACCCTAAAAGTGCATGAATTCGACACTCCAACAATGCGCGCCCTGTAATAACTTGCAACATTTTCATCCTCTTCCTTTATTAAAAGTGTGATTTGTTAACGTAACTAGTACGATCAAAATGGCTTTTCTTGCTTTTCCTAATTGACTTGTTCTCGTCTGCTTTTTATTTTTACGTAAGCCAGTGACATGATTTTGCTGTGTTTACTACTATTTTATTATTTTAATTGTATTGTTATAAAAAAGTAAATATAATAATTTTTTTTTAATCATATAAAGTTCACAAGTGTAAAAATTATAATTTTTCTAATTTGTAATTAAATTTAGAATGAAATTAAATTTCTTAAAGATAATTAAACAAATTACACTATTATAATAAAAATATATTACGTTTCATTTTTTTGTTTATTAAAAACAAATCACATATAACTAAATTTCATTTGATATCATAAAATCGTATTTAGCATAATTTCACCATCGTGAAATCTTTTATCTAATCATCCAAAACAAATTAATTATCACAAATTATGATATAAAATTTTATCATTATAATAAAAAAACATTTTCATTTCATTTTCATTTTCAGAAATTATTGAATGTTGATATAATAAACGCAAAAACGCTACATCAATACACACATTCTATCCCTGCCTCAATCGTTGGCTTCGAAAAACCATCTTTTACTTTTAGTTTGATTAGTCTTTGAATTAAAATAGGGAAACTATTTATTTCTTTGTAGATTTGGCTAGGGTTTATTTCGTTAAAATATTGTTTAAATAAGTATTTTAAATATTTTATGTTTAATTTTTTAATTTCATTTAAAGATATTTTCAAGGTAGATATTGTAATTTAATATTTAACATTTTGCCTAAACAAATGACATATAAATAAATAATAAACTAAATAAAATGATTAATATAATGTAAACTTTTTAAATGATTAATGTAATGTAAACCTTTTAAATGGCCAAAATAAAATAATAAATAACATTATAAAAATAATAAAAATAAAAATAAAATATCATGATATTCATTTTTAATAATTATGTGGAATATAGTATATTTAAGGGGTTAAACTAATCTATATCCATCTTAACTCTAGATGAAGGGCTTAAAGGAATCAAATCTCTTGTGATGCAAACCTCTTTTAGAATGAAAACAGATTTGATTTCTCAACACTCACTAAATCCAAAATATAGAAAGTTATATATATATATATATATATATATATATATATATATATATATATAAAATTAATGTGTCCATTTGAAATTAGAAACATTAAAAATAAATTTAATTTCTTATAAATTAATATTAGTAAATCTCAAATAAAAGGATAGAATAGTAATTTTATTATTATAGAAAATAAGTTAAACAATAATTTCTTAGATGGGTTTTTTTTTATTATAGGTTAAACATTAACCTCGGTTAAGATATTGTGAGAATAAATTTCTTAGATGAGGTTTTCTTTATTATAGGAAAAACATTAACCTAGGTTAAGATACTGTGAGAATTGTGGTGGAGAAAATTATTTTTAAATATTTTCAATTGAACAATTTTTAAATTGTAATCAACTAAGAAATATATATAGTTAGTTTGATTTGTAGTTTTTGAAAGTCAACTTATTTATTTATTAATTTTATGGTTATACCTTTTTTTTCCTTATTTATCATTAGATGAATTTGTTCGCTAGGGAAACATCCCTTTTCCCTATGCAGAAAAATAATTTTTAAATTCAATACCTGAGTTTTCCACATGGTTGTCCAGATTTCACAATTCATCCATCCTCACTTCGAATGTATTTATTGGCAAGAAAAAAATCACAAAAACTAGTTACAAAGTGTGAAAATCTACTAAGGACGTAGAAATTGAAATTCTAAAATGGGCAAAATACCACTAAGATAAAGATACATGAAAAAAATGTTAAGGTGTAGGATGATTTGGTAGTGCTAAAGTATTTGATCCATTACCTAGATAATCTAGAGCCCTATGTTTTCCATGGATGTGAAATTCTACGTGAGCTAGTCTCCATTCCAGGTGCTCCATTTGCCCAAACATTATCCTCGAGCCCTAAGAAAGTGAAACCAAATGATCTTGCATATTCCATTGATTTTGTTGCAAATCATTCAAGAAGTATATGACCTGATTACATTCATCATGGAGATTTTGTCCTAGTTGTTCTAGGAGATGGGTGATGATATTGCTATCGGTGATCGCAAGTCACACAAGGTCATATCCGATGCGTTAATCGCTATCAATGATCGCAAGTTGCATAGGGTCGCTTACATTGTATTACCTCCGCTCTAAATTCCCGATGCGATAATCGCTATCGGCGATCGCAAAGGGGCCGCTTAACACTGTATGACTTCCCTCCCGAAGTCCCGATGCGATATTGTGTGCCGGACCCGATACAACTCAACACTCCCATGTATATGGTTTCAAGTCTGCTTTCCACCTCCGATTGTGTAAAGGCATGTATATGTGAGTTTTGGCCTCCGATAGTGTATTGGCCGCTCCCAATAGTGTTTAAATGCATGCATATATATATGGGTTTTCTCCTCTGATGGCTCCCGATAACTCTGTGTGCTCCTCTTCTTTGGCTCTGTCTGCTCCTCTCGTCTCCATCTGCTCCTCTGGTGGCTCTGTCTGCTCCTCTTGAATATTGCCATATTGACATCAATGACAATTTGTGTCCAACAATCTCCCCCTTTGTTATTGATGGCAATATTCTTCTGCTCTCTCTCCCCCTTTGACATCAATGGCAAAGGAATGCATATGGACTCCCCCTGTCAAATGGCTCCCCCTGTCCTGCTACATCTTTATGAATGAACTTGAGTGATGATAAAGAAATAACCCCCATCTTTTGACACAGATGTTCAAATGCTTCTCGAGGAAGAGGTTCCATGAAAATATTAGCTATCTACTCCTTAGTACTGATATATTTTAGAACGATGCTTTGTTCAGCTACTTGCTCACGGAGGAAATGATACTTGATTGGTATGTGTTTGGTTCTTAAGTGCATCACAGGATTTTTGCTGAGACTGATGGAAATTGTGTTGTGACAATAGACGGTAATCAGTTGATCTGTACATATGTCGACATCTTTTAGAGCTTCCTTCATCCATAGTATCTGAGTACAACAGTCTATTGCAGCAATATACTCGGCTTCGGCTATGGATAATGATATGGATGACTGTTTTTTGCTGAGCCAAGATACCAAATAATCTCCTAGGAAGAATGCATTTCCACTCGTACTTTTCCGATCATCTATACTTCCAGCCCAATCAGCATCAATGTATGCAATTACAGTCAATGTTGAGTTCTTTAGGTACCAAAGACTGAAATCAGAAGTTCCCTTCAGATATCTAAGAATTCTTTTTACAGCTAATAAATGGGATTGTTTGGGAGCAGATTGAAATCTTCCCACCATTCCTACTACTTGCATTATGTCTGGTCATGTAACTATTAAGTGTAGAAGGGCTGCAATCATTGACCTATAATGAGTTGCATCTACTAGAGGGGAGTCATCATCTTTGCTCAGTTTGCAGTTTGTGGTCATAGGTGTGCTCATGGGTGCACAATCCTCCATTCCATACTTTTTGAGCATGTATTTTAGATTTGGTTTGAGATATACACAATCCTACTCTGGTTGGAGATATTTGAAGTCCAAGGAAGTGGGATAGCTCTCCTATCATTGATATCTCAAACTCTTTTGACATTTTTTGAGAAAATTCATGGCTCATTTCATCATTATTACTAGCAAAAAATAGATCATCAACATAAGCAAGAGCAGCTAGTAACTTACCTTGATCTGTCTTTATGTATAGATTACTTCCAGCCACTCCCTTTTTGAAGCCTTGTTGTTGTATATAGTGATCCAGTCTTGCATACCAAGCTCTAGGAGCTTGTTTCAACCCATATAAAGCCTTTTTCAACTTGAAAACTAAGTCCTTTCCTGCTATTAGATCAAAACCTTTTGGCTGCTCCATGTAGACTTCCTCCTTGAGTTCCCCATTTAGAAATGTTGATTTCACATCCATTTGATAGATTTTGAATCCTTTTGAGCAAGAAAATGCCAAGAACATCCTGATAGCTTCCATATGGGCCACTGGTGCAAACGTCTCTTCAAAGTCAATTCCTTCAATTTGTGAATAGCCTTTGCAGACAAGTCTTGCCTTATTTCTGATAACCTGTCCTTCCTCATTCATTGTATTTTTGAACACCCATTTGGTTTCTATTATGTTTTTGTCCTTTGGACGAGTACCAGCTCCCATGTCTTGTTCTTCTCAATTTGGGTCATTTCTTCTTCCATGGTGTAGTGTTCTATCTAGGGTACTAGACTAGACCATATTTATTATCGACCAGAATGCGTAAGCTTAGAGGCATGCGTCTAAAGTATATAGACATAAAGGATTATTAGCTAAGTGGTTATGATGTAGGTCACAGAACTTCTTTACGGAAGATTGGGGTATGTTACCTATCATCCAAACACTCAGGTCACTCTGCTAATATACTTGATTACAATACGGTCATTAAATTCATTTGCCAAATTAAACACTGAAATTAAACACTGTGTATCACTGCAAACCAAGATTTCAATCTCCTTACAGAGACATTATACATAAAACCCTTGTTCAGCAAACACCCAGAATTCACTAATATTTATACAAGATAAAAATATACAGAGATCATAAACAGACTTTGAAATGAAAACAAATTTCATGACATTGCTTTAAAAGACAACACAGGGATCGAATCCCTTACAGGATGCGCTTCACGATCTCAGTGATGACTGTTCAAGTATTATCACAAACACAAACCATGTGCATTCGATTGAAATCAACAACCAATATGAACTATTGAAAATCGGAAACCAATCTTAACTACTGTGCAAACCATATAATACCCTAAGTGCGAATAAAACGAAAAGGACAGTATACCAGTTTAACTCAGGGCCCATCTGTGTTCTAGAGGTATACTGGACTGTATTAACCCGGTTATCAAATCAACGTACAAGACAAGGGTCGTGATTGTAACTGGATTCTTAATATTAAGTTCAAAAACTCTGTTTCAAAATGATACAACGATTAACCATCATTCATTACACCGAACTGTATTTACATATGTCTTTTTTACAACACATTTCAAAAACGAATGTACATACATGATATGGCTATTGCCGCTTTTACTACATCGAGATTTTTAAAATGTTTCCATCCTAAACTGATTTCAAAAAGAACAAAAACTAAATCAAATTAGAATGCTCTGCTGTTGCTGCCTTTGTCGCAAGTGTGCCATGCTTTGACCTATGTTGACCGCGCATGTAGGAGGGTCGATTCTGCTGTAGGATAGGTATTCATCCATGCTTGGACATTCTACTTTTCCTCCATACCTTTCGCTCTAGCCCAGCTGTTGTGCCACATGTCAAACAATGAGCTAATTACAGGATGTTGGAACTTCCTGTAGCCATTTTACCAAAAACTTCTAATTCTTTAACATAAAACTCCTAAATCAATTTCAATGCATTTTAATAACTATAGAACTATTAACTAATCAATTTTCAAGTATTCTAAGAGATATATGATGAAAAGGAATAGGCAAATGATATGTTTTAGGAGGAAAAAGGAGGTCATGGGATGGTACCAACATCTCTCCCCGACTTAAGGAATTAGCATGTCCTCATGCTAACCCCGAAGTGCTTCCCTTGAACTCTGTCCCTGCCTAGATCTCTGCTGCCTTTAGCAATGTGTCTACATTCTTTTTCACCTGGGTATCTTTCTGACCCTTGAGCTCCTGCTTTAATCTTTTGTATTTTTCTTTGAGGGTCTTCTTCTGATTGTACCACTTAGTGGCCCAGTTAGAAATCTCCGTTTGCTCAGCCTCCAATTCACTGATTCTCTCCCTTAACTTTTCATTCTTCTTTTGAGTTTCTTTACTCTGCGCTCGGAGCATTTCATTTTCTCTCTTGATAACTTTTTCTAGCATATTAGCCTCCATGAGCTCTTCCTTTAATTCTTCAATTTGTTTTTCCAATTTCTTTTGTCTCTTAATGGGAGGTGGTGAACATTTTTCCTGCCTGTTATTGCTTTCTACCTCTATATCAACTCCTGGCCCTGGTGGTGAGTGGTCACCACTCTCAACATCCATTTGTGCAGGTGCATTGGATTCAAGCTGGTCTTCTTGTAACTGGGCTTTTGGTGTCCTCCTTGTTCTTCGTGAGTAAGTGGTGAAAATTTTATCTCGTTCTGCCCTCTTAGCATCTTCCTTTCTCATGTTCCTAGTCCTTATGCTGCCCACAGGTAGAGGTGCCTTGCTGGCTTTGGATACTGGGATTTCTTCATCAATATCCTTCATGAACCCTCAGTCCTCCTGCACTTCTTCTTTGTCTTCCTCATCTCTAATTTGATTAGCAGCTAGGAACTCTTTCCACGGTTTCCCTCTTCTCTGCAATTCATGCTCAATAAGAATTTTAATTAAGCCAAAGTGATATAGGCTTTTGTCTTCATTTCCCTTCTGCTTCTGGATGGTCTTGGACATCTTGGTTAAGCTTTGTAATAGAAAATATGGTAGACTGATAACACATTGTTTCTTCAAGTCGAGCAGTAGTTTAATATGGTATAGATAAACAATACTGTAATGGCCTTCGCAGGTTATGAATTTTTGAAGGATATAGACCATCTCATCCCACGGATGCATCAACCAACTTCTTGGAACACCTTTCTTCCAGTTAACTGATGAGACTCTGGATCTAGACATAAACTGTGTCCACGATTTCTCTTTAAATTGCTTTGTTTTAAAGTACTTCTCCCCTTCTGGACTAATCCCTATTGACTGAGCTATAGTATCCTCTGAAACCCTAAATGAGAAGTTACCTATCAGGGTTTTTTCTCCATTGAAGGTGAAAGCAAATTGTTTGGTAACCTCTTCATTACTTCCATGAAATTTTTCTAAAAATGGTAACCACTGTATCTCTCTAAGAATTGCAATGCAATCTTCATGATATTGAGAACTGTCGAACACACTCGGCTCGACCCTATTAGTCATAGTGGCAGAGGGTCGTGCTCTAACCCTTCTCTGTTTATGTCTTGCAATTTTAACAAAGAAATTTCAATTTGTTACCTGGTGTGTCGCTCCCTTAATCTTCAGTATGATGCTCGGTCGGTCGACTGTCTTATGACTGTGGTGGGAGTCAAAACAGAGTGGTTATATTTTCCTCTTTGTGGCGCTCACTGCTTCCAATCCTCACTGTGTAAGTCGAACCCAAATGGTAATATTTCTTTCGGCACTCACTGCTTCTGATTCTTACTTTGAAAGTCACGAGAAATCAAATGCCAGCGTAAGATAACCGAAAATGATGGTGGGATACCGAGCTGTACTTACTTCATAGCGTATTCATTTTTTAAAACAGAGGAGTGTTGTACCGCTTGTATAGATGTCACCATAAGAGCGCTGGGAGCGTATATGCAATACTGGGTATGATTTCGGGGAGTCCTTTAAATCATTTAGCTACGTCGGGTGGTGGAGTCATAATTTGGCCGTGTGGAATACAATGAATAGGCCGCTTTACATTTGTTTCTTTCCCTTTTATTTAAAAACACAATCCACCACGTGTCCTGTTTCGGTTGGCATTCTGTCAAGATGTTGGTATGGCTGTAGGATGCATTTAGCATGACAAGGTTGATGTGTTGGTAATGGGTTTAGAGGTATGAATAGGTTGAAGTATGAAAAATGATAAGAATCGGTGGGATAAGGGATGATGGAAAATGTAGGTGTCCTTGAAATCGATCATAACAGTCACAGTCATCAAATTTACATTAAAAATTAATCTAAGAAATTAAATGTTAAGAATAAGAAACATATTACTCTTTTGTTGGTTGTTGTTGTATTGACATGCTGAGTAGGACTAGTCCCTTTTTTACTGTTCTTTTGCTTGTTGTAACAGGTCCCCTAAGAAAGATTGAATGCACAGGTCCCTTTAGAAAGATTTGAAGATGCAACAGGTCCCTTGAGAAAGATTGAATGCAACAGGTCCCTTGAGAAAGATTTGAAGATGTTCATACAGCTCCTTATATGTATACAGGTTCATTGAACTTGGGCATTTGATGGAGTCTTGGTGCCCAAATCCTTGTAGAAACTTGATGAAACTTTGTTGAAGTAGCCCTGGGTGTCAATCTCTTTAACAGGTCCCTTCTAGGTGTCTTAAACAGGTCCCATTACTGCTGATGTTGGTAGCATAGTCGTCTGGACAGAACAGGCCCACCTGCATAATGTTTATAA
Source organism: Pinus tabuliformis (assembly GCA_031772625.1). Taxonomy (NCBI): domain Eukaryota; kingdom Viridiplantae; phylum Streptophyta; class Pinopsida; order Pinales; family Pinaceae; genus Pinus; species Pinus tabuliformis. The sequence goes on from CM062817.1 coordinate 1,336,137,834, forward strand.
CCAGGTCCCTCTGAGACAAAACAATGACAAAACAACTTATTTATTGAAGTCTGGAATGCTGGAACAAGCTGCTTTGGAAAGTTACAGTGAAGAGATAAGATAAGAAATCTTTAAGAATTTACAATGGAGAGATAAAAGAACAAAATGTTGATGCCTCTCTCCCCGACTAAAATTTTGACTTGTCCTCAAGTCATGATTCAGTTGATAAATCAAACAGTGAACAAAAGAAAGAGAATTCATACCCGCCAACAAATTGGTTTTGAAGTAGGAATTCGGGGTTAGAGTGTGCCAGAGGCTAGTTTTCACATCTAACCCATTATTTTTTTTTATATATATATATATATTTTTTATTTTTTTTATTTTTTATATATATTTTTTTTAGTTTTTGTTTTATATTATTTTTTTTTTATTTCTTTTTTACTCTGAAATTGAAAGGAAATGAACTAAGGCAGTGATACTGCAGCTGAGGGCTGCAATACCTTAACCTCTCTTTGCTGAGATACTGTATGGAGAAAATCTTGCTTGTTGATGGGCTTGGTTATAGTCTCAGGCGATGACCATTGACAGTAAAGGAGTGACCTTCTCCATCAATAGTTTTGAGCTTGACTGAACCATTGTCGTAAGCCTAAATAATTTCATATGGGCCCATCCAATGGGTGGTGAACTTGGCTTTATGATCTCTGAATTTAGAGTCAAAAAGTAAAGCCCAGTCACCTTCCTTGAACTGCTTCTTCTTAATATGTGCATCATGCCACTGCTTCCTTTGTTTTTGCATGAGGATTGTGGTCTCCTCTGCTTGCTGCCTCATTTCATCCAGCTGGTTCAACTGCTGAATTCTTTCTTTTTGTGCTTGGTCCAAGTCAATTTGCAAATCTGCAGCCAGTTTAAAAGTATGTATTTGAAACTCAATAGGAAGCATTACCTCTTTGCCGTACACCAATTGATATGGTGTAAATCCGGTAGTATCTTTCCACGTAATTCTGTAAGCCCAGAGTGCATCTTTGAGCTTCTCTTCCCAATTCTTCCTGTTCATTGCCACAGTTTTAGTAATGATCCCTTCCAAAGTTTTGTTTGTGGATTCCACCTACCCATTGGCCTGTGGATGGTAAGGGGTACTTTTCCTATGCTTGATTTGGTATTTGTCTGTGATGTCCTTCACTAGCTTTGAGGTGAATTGAGTACCTTGATCAGTCACAATTTCCCTTGGTACTCCATACCTCACAAAAATCTCTTCAAAAAGGAAATTTACTACTGTGTGTTCGGTGGCTCTAACCAGTGCTTTTGCTTCAGCCCACTTTGTTACGTAATCAGTACATACTGAGATGTACTTCTTACCATTGGAGGTTGGGTTAATGGGTCCTATAAAGTCTAGAGCCCATTTGTCAAATGGCTCTAAGTGAACTTGGGGCTGAAGGGGCATCTCATCGGTAGCTGTTGGCCTGCCCATTCTTTGGCAGCTGTCACAACTCTTTACATACTTCTTGGCATCCTTGAAAATGGATGGCCAGTAGTATCCAAGAGTAAGAACTTTGAATGCTGTCCGCTTAGCTGCAAAATGCCCACCACACGGTTCATCATGGCAAGATTTTAAAATATCAATTACCTCATCATTTCTTACACATCTTCTAATGATCATATCATAAACAGTGTAAAATAAATCGCCATTAAGCCATGAATATCTAGCACTTTGTTTGACTAGTCTCTTCCTTTCCTTTGCAGTAAAGTGTGGAGGTGTCCTTCCTGTAGACAAATAATTGGCCAAATCAGCATACCAAGGAGTTACTATGGAAATTGCAAATAAGTTTTCATCTGGAAAAGAATCTTCAACTGGAACAACCTCACCTGGATTTTGTAGTCTAGAAAGAAAATCTTCCACCTGGTTCTCTTTGCCTGGTCTATCTAACACTGTGATGTTAAATTCCTGTAACAATAATAACCATCTGGTAAATCTGCCACTAGTTATTGGTTTAGTCATTAAATGTCAAATGGCAGAATGATCAATATGTACAAAGACCTCATAACCAGTTATATAATGTTGGAATTTATTCACAGCATAAATGATGGCAAGTGTTTCCTTTTCTGTAACTGTGTAGTTTAACTCTGCAGGTGTTAGATTTTTGCTAATGAAATAAATGGCATAAGTACAAGATTCCTCTTTTTGGCTTAAGGATGCACCCACTGCAGTGTCAGATGCATCCGTGAAGATATGAAATGGTAGGCTCCAATTAGGCCCTCTCAAGACTGGTGCGGTTGATAACTTCTTTTTGAGTTGTTCAAATGCTTGTTGACAGTTCTCATTCCAGTTGAAAAGTACATATTTGGTTAGAAGCTTAAACAAAGGTAAAGCTATTTTACTAAAATGTTCAATGAATCTTCTGTAGTAGCTTGCATACCCAAGGAAACCTCTTACCTCTCTCTGATTCTGTGGGATTGGCAAATCAGCAATGATCTGGATCTTTGCTGGGTCAACCTTGATGCCTTGAAAAGAAATACAGTGGCCTAACACTATCCCTTCGTTTAACATCATAAAGCACTTTTCATTGTTGAGGGACAGGTTAGCTTCAATACATCTTTTCAAAACTCTCTCAAGGTTTTCTAATGCATGTTCAAATGAATTGCCATATACTGAAAAATCATCCATGTAAACTTCAACAAAATCATGAATTAAATCAACGAAAATAGCTAGCACAATTCTATGAAATGTAGCTGGAGCGTTGCAAAGTCCAAATGGAAAAACATTGTAAGCATAAGTGCCCCAAGGACAGGTGAATGTGGTTTTGTCCTGGTCTTCTGAGGTGATCCTAATCTGGTTGTAGCCACTGAAACCATCAAGAAAAGAAAATGATGATTTGCCAGCTAGGGTGTCTAACACTTGGTCAATAAATGGTAGTGGGAAATAATCTTTGAGCGTTGCTTTGTTCAGCTACCTGTAATAAACACAAATGCGCCACTTACCATTTTTCTTGGGCACTATAACCAATGGGGATACCCACTGACTGTCAGAAATAGGATATATAAAATTAACTCTCAAAAGTTTTTGCAATTCCTCTCTGACAATATCTTGGAGCATGGGGTTCATTCTTCTCTATGGTTGCCTCATTGGTTTAATGGTGCTATCTGTATAGATATGGTGAGTGCATGTGTCGGGGTGAATCCCATGCATATCGGTGTAGTCCCAAGCAAAGGCTTTTTGGTTTTTTCTCAAGAGTCTAATCAATTTCTCTTGCTGAGATGAGTCTAGGTGATTGCCTATGTTTAGAGTTTTCCCTGGACTAATCTCTATGATCTGACTCTGTGTGTTGGTGATGGATTGAACTGGAAAAATGTCGTGAAATTTGGTTTGCAAAGATTGAATGGTGCATGTTTCCTGAAAGTTTTGGGCCAAAAGTACATCTGCAGCATGATATTGTTCATTTCTCAAATTTTCGGACATATCAGGTTGAGAAAGGAATAATTCTACCAAATCATTATTGTCTTGTTCTTGGAAATCATAGATTTGGTCAATGCTAAAAACAGATTGTACTTCTTCTTTATCATTAAATTTATCATCAAGCCACAAATTGTGTGTTACTGCTGGTGATTGTGCCGATGGATAAAGGGTGAGTTGTTTTCTTTCGGTCCCCCTTGAAATGATCATGTTGCCCGATCGACATCCTATAAATGCATCAACAGTCGCTAACCATGGTCTACCAAGGATGATAAGGTGTCCTCCTAAATTGGATTTTGGTTGAAGGACTAAGAAATCCACTGGATGCTCCCAAGAGTCCAATGAGACAATGATGTCCTCCAAGATCCCCTCAGGAATCACTTTAGACCTATCAGCTAGTTCTAGAACAATCGTTGTATGTTGCAAATTTATGAGCTGGAGTGTTCTCATGGTTTCAAGAGTCATGACATTGATTGCGGCCCGAGATCTATCAAAGTGTTTGGAATCCGTATGTTGTTAATGATGGTGGTCACTCTGGGGATGCCAGGATCAACATACTTCTCCATGGAGATGGTATTGGTCATAAGGCCTGCTAAATTTCCTAAAACATGAATGGTTTGAGGATCAATCCTTTTTCTAGCAGGCTTCTTGAGGCACATGTCTTTGATGGCTTTGGTATAGATAGGAATGTCTTTTATAGCTTGCAGCAGTGGAATTTTTATGTAGACATTCTTGAGTTCATCTAAGACATCAAACTGTGGTATAGACAGTGGAGGTTTTATTTGGACCAATCAGTCTGGAAAAGGTGGATGCAGTGGTTGCATCTGTTTATCTTTGGTATCATTGTTTGGTTTTCTTTGATTTATCATTTCATTTTCATTTTCTGTGTTTTCTTCTTGCTTATATGTTATTGGAGAATCTTTGTGGAGTATCCTACCAGACCTCAAGTTAATATTTTGCAAAGGCAGTGTGGAATATGAGGTTCCCTCTTCTACATTGTAAGTTGGCCTCTCTGCTCTATTATTTGGATTTGGGACAGTTTGAGCAGGAATTTGAGTGGGTCTGGGAGGTTGTGAGTTAGCTGGAAATTGCAGTTGTGGTGGATTTATTGGTGGAGGAGCAGGCAGTGCTTGTTGAGGAGGTTGGGGCTGATAAGCAACTTGCTGAGGATACTGCTGATATGGTTGAGAATGTGATGAATACGGCTATTGGTATTGTTGATATGGTTGTGAGTATGGAGGGTATGATTGAGGATATGTATGATAAGATTGGGAGTACTGTTGAGATGGTCTCCATTGGTGTTGTGATTGGTTTTGGTGCTGCCATGGCATGGGTACATTCCATGAGTTTTGTACATACATTTGATCATTCATAGGAAATTGCAAATTTTGACTTGGAAACATACCTTGAGGTGCTGGCCTTGGCTGCCATGGTCTCTTTGCACCCATGTAATACATGTTTTCCATCTCTGCATTGGCTGCCATATTACAGTTCTGCAAAACCTTAACTTTAGGATAGTTAAACATATCATGATGTTCAGTACAGAAAGCACAAACTTGGATGTTTTCTAGAGGGCAGTCTTTTAATGCATGTTTCTTCCGGCATTTTGGGCAGAAGATAGCCATTATCTGATCTTCATCTTCTTGTTTCTTCTTGGCTTTTAAAGTGTCAATTTGGTTCCCTAGAGTGCTTAACAGATCTGTTTTAAACTCTTCTAAGAGATTCCCTATTTCAGCCCTTGTGACGCTTGCAGAGGAAGATTTTGTGACTTTGGATGACAGGGTTCTCTTTCCCATTTTAGCTTTACTCCTTGAATACTTTTCGCACAACTCAGTGATTTCTTCAAAGGGTAAGGCAGAAATGTCACCTTTTCCCATCAAGTTGAGATCATCCATGTATTCCTCTTGGATACCTTTCAAGAATATTGTGTGGATCAGATCAAGAGGCATAGTTCAGTGTTTAGATTTTTGTAAGTTATAGACAAACTGTTCTAAATATTCCTCTAAAGTTTCATCCTCTTGCTAGCTCATTCTAAAGATATCATCTTTAGAATCTTTGGATCTGTAATAAGGCTGATATTTCCTAAGAAATATTCTCCTCATGCCATCCCAATCAACTATAGCATGCTCACCAAGCCTCATGAACCATCTTAAGGCTAATGCCTTTAATGTCGCTGGGAATAGTCTAAGCCTATGAGCATCATCTGTATATCCATATGCTCGACATACAATGTCAAACTCGAACAAGAATGAGTCTGGATCCTCCGAAGCCATACCATAGAAGTTTGGTAGCACGGATGGGGGTATGTTTTTCATTTTGATCTCATCATCTTCCTATGGTTCATGTATAGGAAACTTAAAAGTTGACTCCTCTTCATCTCCTTGGCGTGGTACTGATCCAGATCCTTCCTCAGCCATTCTAATAGGTCTCTCTGTGTCAGTGTCACTTGTTTGAAAAAGGAGATTAAAGAAAGATTGTTCGGTCATTGTACTACTTCCTCCTTGTGTGGAAGGTCTAGGAAAGTGCTTCTTCTGGGATTTATGTGTGAATAAAGTTTGCCTTTCAATAAGAGTAAGTCTATGTCCTGACTTTTGTTTTTCTTCCAATAACTTCCTCAGCTGGTGTTGTATTCCCTAGAGAGTCTGCTCCTGATGATGATGGGTTAGTTTTTAGATGGTGGGGGGTTTTTACAAATCTACCTTGACTGTCTCTAAATCTAGGCATAAATGAACATGATTTCTAACTGTGTTTTTGTTTATTTTTGTGTATTGGAATTCTTTTCTTTTTGTTTGAATCCTTTAAGTACGCCTCCCCGGCAACGACACCAAAATGTAGTGTTCTATCTAGGGTACTAGACTAGACCATATTTATTATCGACCAGGATGCGTAAGCTTAGAGGCATGCATCTAAAGTATATAGACATAAAGGATTATTAGCTAAGTGGTTATGATGTAGGTCACATAACTTCTTTACGGAAGATTGGGGTATGTTACCTATCATCCAAACACTCAGGTCACTTTGCTAATATACCTAATTACAATACGGTCATTAAATTCATTCGCCAAATTAAACACTGAAATTAAACACTGTGTATCACTGCAAACCAAGATTTCAATCTCCTTACAGAGACATTATACATAAAACCCTTGTTCAGCAAACACCCAGAATTCACTAATATTTATACAAGATAAAAATATACAGAGATCATAAACAGACTTTGAAATGAAAACAAAGTTCATGACATTGCTTTAAAAGACAACACAGGGATCGAATCCCTTACAGGACGCGCTTCATGATCTCAGTGATGACTGTTCAAGTATTATCACAAACACAAACCATGTGCATTCGATTGAAATCAACAACCAATATGAACTATTGAAAATCGGAAACCAATCTTAACTACTGTGCAAACCATATAATACCCTAAGTGCGAATAAAATGAAAAGGACAGTATACCAGTTTAACGCAGGGCCCGTCCGCGTTCCAGAGGTATACTAGACTGTATTCAACCGGTTATCAAATCAACGCACAAGACAAGGGTCATGACTGTAACTGGATTCTTAATATTAAGTTCAAAAACTTTGTTTCAAAATGATACAACGATTAACCATCGTTCATTACACCGAACTGTATTTACATGTCTTTTTTACAACACATTTCAAAAACGAATGTACATACATGATATGGCTGTTGCCGCTTTTACTACATCGAGATTTTTAAAATGTTTCCATCCTAAACTGATTTCAAAATGAACAAAAACTAAATCAAATTAGAATGCTCTGCTGTTGCTACCTTTGTCGCAAGTGTGCCATGCTTTGACCTGTGTTGACAGCTTATGTAGGAGGGTCGATTCTGCTGTAGGATAGGTATTCGTCCATGCTTGGACATTCTACTTTTCATCCATACCTTTCGCTCTAGCCCAGCTGTTGTTCCACATGTCAAACAATGAGCTAATTACAGGATGTTGGAACTTCCTGTAGCCATTTTACCAAAAACTTCTAATTCTTTAACATAAAACTCCTAAATCAATTTCAGTGCATTTTAATAACTATAGAACTATTAACTAATCAATTTTCAAGGATTCTAAGAGATATATGATGAAAAGTAATAGGCAAATGATATGTTTTAGGAGGAAAAAGGAGGTCATGGGATGGTACCAACACATGGCTTTTACCTAATGAGGATCCTTACTTTCTTCTACAAATGTTTCTAGTTCTATCATAGATAGGAGGGCAATGACTTTTCTCTTGGGTGTAATTGTTATCCTTCTTCGGGTCTGCACACCTTCATCTTTATTACCAATGATCTACTCTTCTGGATGATGTCTTTGGACATAATTCATCTTTGAAGGGGTATTATGTGGTTCTCTTTTCTCTTCTTCTTGTTCTTCTTCCCCATCTATTTCTTCTTCTTTAGGTTCTTCTTCTTCAATGAGAGAGTCATCTTCATGTTCTTCAATTTCCTTTTCTAGAAGATCTTCATCAATCTTTACATCAATGCTTTCCACTATTTTCTTCAGTCAATAATTGTAGCACTTGTAAGCCTTGCTCTGTGTAGAGTATCCAAGAAATATCCCCTCATCAACCGGAGAATCAAACTTTCCGGGTGAGCCATCATTTATTTTTATGAAGTACTTGCTTTCAAATATCTTGAAGTACTTCACCGAAGAAGGTCTTCCTTTCCATAGCTCATAAGGATTTTTTTCACAATTTGGTCTTAATTGAGTTTGACTCAGTGTATAGATAGCTGTTCCTACTGCTTCTCTCTAGAATTTAGGTTGTAAGTCTGCTGCTAATAGCATAGTTCTTTCCATTTCTTGGACTGTTCAGTTTCTTCTTTCAACTACCCCATTTTGCTGAGGTGTTCTAGTAGCTGAGAATTCCCTTTTAATTCCATGAATATTACAGAACTCACTAAACTCGTTTGATGTGAATTCTCCTCCTCTGTCTGTTCTAAGGAACTTAATTTTTGAATCTTTTTCATTTTCTACAAGGGCTTTTAGATTCTTAAAAAACCCAAAAGTTTCAGATTTATACTTTATGAAATATATCCACATCATTCTAGTATAATCATCAACAAATAACACAAAGTACCTTTCTCCCTGGAGTGCTTGATTTCTAGTTGGCCCACACACATCAACGTGGATGATCTCCAAGGGCTTTGATTTATAGAGCTCCCTTTTCTTGTGGCTAGTTCTGGTCTGCTTTCCATGTTGACATGGACCACACACTGCTTGATTTGGTTTGGACAGCCTTGGGATGTCTCGTACAGCTTTGATCTTGCTGATATTGATCAGATTTTTGAAGCTTGTATGTCAAAGTCGCTTGTGCCATAGCCAACTCTCATCTGTCTGACTTAAGTAGCATTTATTTTCTTGAATCTTATTCAGAATGTAAATGTTGTATGATGTTCTCACCCCTTTTGCCACAAGTTTCCCTGAGGCAGAGTTCCTTATTTCACATTCTTTAGTGCTGAAAACGACCTTATGTCCTTGATCACAGATTTGGCTGACACTTAGGAGGTTGTTTTTCAGCCCGTCAACTAGCATAGCATCTTGAGCTTTTCCTTTTCCATTGATTAGAGTAACTATTCCTTTTGCTGCAATTCTACCTGATCTGCTTCCAAAGGACACATTCCCTTCCTTTTTACTCGGTGAGACAAACATCCTTCTGCCTCTTGTCATGTGTCTAGAGCACCCACTATCTACAAACCACTGGTTTTCATTATTTTGAGCATATAGATCTAGGCCGCATTTCTCCATGCTGGAGTTCTTGCTACTTGTCTTTCTTCCTTTGAGCGGGCAGTCTTGTTCATAGTGTCCATTATTGTAGCAAAAAGAGAAAATCAGATCAAGTTTGGTCAAGGGATCAAATGAATTGAACATTTTGATTTGTCCCTACCTTTTGGGGGCATATGAGTTGATTATTCGGTCCTTTAGCTTTGTCTTTTCACTTCTGCAAGCCATACAATGTCTGGCTTGATGACCGAGTTTTTACAGTGAAATCAGTGTCCAAGAAAGATGGTTTTGTACTTGTTGAAGCAACCACAATTTGAGTCAATTTCCTTCCTTGGAATTACTCTTCCCTCGTTCTTTGGATTTGCGATGAGCCCTTGGTGGAGTATAGGTTTGTATTTGATATAGTGTCCATGATTCGTCTCCACATTCTTCTTTGGAGTAATTCTCTCTTCATTCTTGGGATCTGGGATGCACTTTTGATAACATACTTTTTCATATTTTGGATTACAGGAAAGTGCATCGGCATAGCTTTTCACATTATTCTTAGTGCTTGAGGATTCTCCTTTGAAACCTATTCTAGACTTGTCATGTTGAGGTTTTTGATTTTTCAGAATAGTCTCAAGTATTTGAGAGCTTTTACAGCCCTTTTTAATTTGCTCCAACTCCTTTCTCAGAGACACTATTTTGGTCTCGCATTCTTCACAAGTCTCTTCCTTTTCTTTAATCTTTTCTTCCAAGAGATCTTCTCTCCTTCTTATTTCCTCGTTTTCCACTTTGAGAGAAATGATTTTGTTCTGTAGTTTCTCATTTTCTTCAATGGCACTTATTAATATTTCATCTACATTTCCTTTCAGCCCTGAGTCATCATCATCTGTGAGTGCCATGAATTATGCTTCTTGGCTTTCATCGTGATCACTTTCCTCATTTGATTTCTTTTTGATGACGATAAACTCATCCTCATTAGACTCATCTTGCTTGGAGAAGAATTTTTTCTTATTGAACCCTTTCTTTTTATGTGCCATTCTTTTAGAATTTCCTTCATCATCACTGTCATGTTTATTAGGGCATTTTTCTGCGTAATGACCTATTTTACCACATTTAAAACAGATAAGAGGATACTTGCCTTTAAGCTTAGATCCTCTCTTCAGCTTTCGTACAAATTGAGCCAATTCGGATTCCACATCTGACTCATCAGTACATTCATTCCCTTCTTAGCCCTTCTTTGACTTTGAGGCCTTGAATGTTGCATCTTTGGAGCTTGGTCCACCTTTCCCCATTTCATAGACAATGAGAATTCCATGGAGTTCATCCATTTTGAGGGTATCTAGAACCTTTGCTTCTTCTAGAACCTTTGCTTCTTTCTTTTTATGTGCCATTCTTTTAGAATTTCCTTCATCATCACTGTCATGTTTATTAGGGCATTTTTCTGCATAATGACCTATTTTACCACATTTAAAACAGATAAGAGGATACTTGCCCTTAAGCTTAGATCCTCTCTTCAGCTTTCGTACAAATTGAGCCAATTCGGATTCCACATCTGACTCATCAGTACATTCATTCCCTTCTTAGCCCTTCTTTGACTTTGAGGCCTTGAATGCTGCATCTTTGGAGCTTGGGCCACCTTTCCCCATTTCATAGACAGTGAGAATTCCATGGAGTTCATCCATTTTGAGGGTATCTAGAACCTTTGCTTCTTCTATAGCGCTTATTTTGGAGTCAAATCTGTCTAGAAGAGACCTTGATACCTTTTGAACAATGGTAGTTTCTTCCACTTTTTCATCCAATCCTTTCAGGGAATTTACCACTTCAGCTACTCGGAGGAGGTATGCTGTGATATCTTCTTCATCTTCCATCCTCAAACTTTAAAATTGTCTTCTGTGAGTTTGAAGCTTTTCCTTTTTGACTTTTGAGTCTCCATCGTGCAAGCCAACTAACTTCTCCCACATTTCTTTGGCAGAGGTACAGTGCATGATTTTTGTAAACTCAGAATCAGTGATTCCACTAGTGATGGAGTTCATGGCCTTTGCATTTGCGATGTAGGCTTTCCTCTCATCTTGGTCTATTGGAAGAGTGGAAGTAGTTTTGTATTCATTTTGAACAAAATGCCAAACTTCAGGTCCAAGGGACATTAAGTAGTAGGTCATTCTTTTCTTCCAGAAACCAAAGTTAGTGCCATCGAGCAAAGCAGGTCTTCCTGATGCTTCGTGATTTCTGATCATGGCTGTGGATCCTTCTTCAAGCTATTAGGCTAGTATGAAGAAGCCTGCTCTAATACCAATTGTTGGAAATACTAAGAGGGGGGGGGTGAATCAGTATTTCTTACTTTTTTTATTCTAGTGATTGCCAAAAGCATATATAGATATGTATATGTATACACAGAACACAGAAACCAGCAGCTAGAATAAATTCTTTTATTAAAACTCAAGACAGTACAATGAAATAAATACAATATAAGTATATATCTGATTGTGAATAGTTGCCAAGCTCCAACTTGGACTTTAGTGAGGCTCCAACCTCCAGAGCACCAACTCTGTTTAGCAGTGGTTCTGCACTTAGGAGCACCTACCCCTAATGACTTTAGTCCTGTTCAGTTCTTAGGCTCCAGCCTCTTGGGCTCCAACCCAAACATAATATAAACTATTCTCCTGTTGTTCTCTACTCACAAGCCTATTGAGCTTTTGCTCTTCTCCTGTTCTCTTGCTTCTCTGGCCTCTCCTTCCTCTTGCCGGTTCTTCAGCTTCCTCTCTCACTGATTATACATCCATCAATCACCATATCACCTTGTTTTTATGTATTTCAGATGCCTCTGACTCTTCGTTTCTGCTTTCCACCGCCTCTTTGGCTTCCTCCTCGGTCACTGTCGTTTCGTCTGACTCGCTTGATCTTTCAGCTTCCCTCATTGGTCGATGTGGCTTCCTCTATGCTGGCTTTTCATTCAACTTCTTGGCTTTACGGTCACTGTGTGTTAAAATTGTAACACAGACCTGTTTTTTCAATGATAACAGGCATCCACGAGATTGTTTCATTTAACGAACATGCCGCGTCCTATCGCAATCGCAATCAGCTTGATTCTAGCCTTCTGAGCTATCGTTCAGGCTTCTTGAACCATCCTAAGCATCCCTTAGTGTATTTTTGCCTCCAAACACTGTGCAAGACAAATATTCAATTACACAGGAAATATGAGCAAAAAACAGGTGAACGTGCTAAAGGGCGGACTTCAAGGATCATTGCACCCATATCTATACCTATGTCGGGTCCATAGTGAAATCGCAATCGGCAGTCGCAAGGCTTCCAGGGGTCCTTTATACATCAACCCCATGATATCACCGATGGCCGATGGGCCGATACTCCACTGCTCCGATGAACCGGATGCGATATGGTATTAACCATGGTTTATATGCCCGTCAGGTCCGCAATCTTATTGCAATCGGGGGTTGCCCTTGGCGGAGGTCCGATGCGATATCGCTATCGGCGATCGCAAGTCGCACAGGGTCAGGTCCGATGCGATAATCGCTATCGGCGATCGCAAGTCGCACAGGGTCGCTTACATTGTATTACCTCCGCTCCAAATTCCTGATGCGATAATCGCTATCAGCGATCGCAAAGGGGCCGCTTAACACTGTATGACTTCCCTCCCGAAGTCCCGATGTGATATTGTGTGCCGAACCCGATACAGCTCAACACTCCCATGTATACGGTTTCAAGTCCGCTTTCCACATCTGATTGTGTAAAGGCATGTATACGTGATTTTTGGCCTCCGTTAGTGTATTGGCCACTCCCAATAGTGTTTAAATGCATGTATATATATGGGTTTTCTCCTCTGATGGCTCCTGATAACTCTGTGTGCTCCTCTTCTTTGGCTCTGTCTGCTCCTCTCGTCTCGATCTGCTCCTCTGGTGGCTATGTCTACTCCTCTGGTGGCTTTGTCTACTCCTCTTGAATATTGCCATATTGACATCAATGAAAATCTGTGTCCAACAGATTTTTCATGCACGGTTTACTGACCACACCAGAAACCCATCTATAAGGGCTTGTGCTATAATGACTCAAAAAAAATTATGGTGATATAAATGTACACCTTGGATGGCACTCATAGGTGCCATTAATATTCACATATATACTTTTCCAAAATTCCACTAAATTATGTATGTTATTCATGTGCTTTTAAGCACACCCGTATCTTTAAGAATTCCCTGTTTCGATGTTGTGATGTTGAGATCCACTTATCTCACATCCATATAGCTACAATTAGAGGAGGAGACCTTTAGATTCCCGAGATGGAATCATCAGAAGGAAGAATCTATAGGAACATTTCATTTGTTGGAAGCCCAGATCAAATGATTGTGTAACTACCTCTCTGGCACTATTATCAATAAAGAAGCTCAATTTTCATCCTAATTCTCCCCTTGTATATATTTAATTATTATAATATTTGATTGAATTTATTTTAGAATAAATTGTCATATATATACTTGTACACAATGAGTTCACCATTCTACTTTCTGGTTTCTTACTTGTGTTATAGGTTCACATCTCTTGTTCAAGAATGAGTGTTTGGACCTTGGAAATTGACATCATACATAGGATTCACCTATACTTTCTCAACCCTTTCTTTGTGAATTTAATGTAAGTTTTATGTTTTTCTAATTTTCCCCTAGCCTCAACCTTTAGTCTCATGGATTTCATCCCACAAAAAAATTGGTGACTCCACTGTGGAAGTTGCTATTTAAGTATATTTCCTAAGGGTTGTATCCTTGATATGGGTGATCAATGAGTTTAATGCATTGTTTCTGAGTCTCTTGATATGTCCTTATTGCCTAATATTTTGGATCTAAGATTTTATCTTATTTTTTGTAGTTTTGCAAAGATATGCATTAGAGTAATTTCCAACCTAAAAGTGGCCTGCTCAAAAAAATAATAAAATAATAGTAAAAAATATAAAATAAGAGTTATGAACTTTGTAAGCAAAATAAGAAAATTAATTTTTTTAATTGTATTTTTTGCTTATATCTTTATAGGTTTACTCAAATTTCAAGGGTAGACACTTTTTGGATACAAAATTAAATCCCACGTCCAACAAGTACCTATTTTGCATACTTTTGAGAATATCTACATTGATAAAAATTGAAGATACGTTAAGAAAACCATGTTGAACACACTTTTTTTAATGTATCTTATATTTTTATCGATTTTTGTCTTTTCATAAGTATGCATGATGGGTATTTATTGAATGAACAATTTAATTCCACATCCAATCACTGTCGACACTTGAATTTGAGTAAGCCTATAAGGATAAGCCAAAAGTACAATTAAAAAGAAACAGTTATACCTATTTTCTCTTCAAAATATTTAAATGTACCTCGTTTTAAATTTAACAGATTTTGATTGGTTTACGTATTATGATATGGAAATTTAATGGGCATTTTTAGGTTCAAATTTCCTCTAATGTAGGTTTCTTTCATAATAGTCACATATATAAGCTCGTTGTTAATGTGAAAGTTGCATATATGTGGGTTTCTTTGGCAACATTTGTGCATGCATGCATTTTATTAAAAAAAAATCATGTTTCCTTTTGATAGTGGGAAATTTTCCACTCTTATTTCTACTTATGTGGCTTGGAAAGGTCTATTTATGGTACATATTGTTGGTTTGATTTTGAGATTTCTAGAGTTGAAAGTAATTTGTACTTACCTTGTTGGTTTATGTGAAGGGTTTCTTGTACCATCCTAGGATTTCTGATTGTGCAAGTGTTCTAGCTTCTAGGTTGGATCTTTGGACTCTAGTTCTTCGACTTTTATTGTTTCATGCCAACATGGCAATCTTTTGTTGTTGTTTGCGTGGAAGTCTTCAATTCCTCTTCATTTCATTCTCACATATTTTTTACTCAACTACAACCTTTTCATATTGCATTGATTTTGATTTGATTGAAATGTGATCTTCACTTTTTTTAAATGTTGGTGATTTGCACAAAAAATTTGAAAAGTTTTGATGTAACATCAACTTTTTTTTTTGAGTGGGGGGCTTGGGGGTATTTTTGACAATTTAACTTTTCGTATGTATTAAGAATGAACATATTTTTTAAAATTTTGTTGATTTTCATGTTGATTTTCAAAAGCATTGACGCAATATCAAACTTTTCCTTTGGCAGCATATTTTTGACACTTTAAATTTCCCATGTCTTAAGTATGTGCATTATTTTTTAAATATTCATTATTTAACCATTTTTCAAGTTTTCTTATTTTTTCTCTTGCTCTTTTTCTTCCTAAGGTTTTTGTTTTTTGTTTTTCTTTGCAATGTTTCTTTGTAAGGATATTTTCAATTTTTTAACAAAAAAAAAAAAAACTAATATTTTGAAGCTATGATATTTTGTATATTTATGTATCATTTATTAATATTTCAATACATATAAAATAATTCTAACTAAAAATATAATAATTTTAAACACTTATAAAAAAAAATGCACATTTTGCGTGTAGATACAATTAATAAATTACACTTCTTGATGGGAGTGAATATCAACAACACATAAGGGACAAAAGGAGCCCCATAATCCTCCTCCACTTGGAATAATGTTTAATGAGGTGTGTCAAACACACATTCTATGGAAAGCACACAACGATTCTTCTAGAGAATACGGGGAGAATATATGGTTATGCATGGCCTACAGGACGACGTTGTCAAGCTTTAGTATGTGAGTTAAGGTGGTGGGCTTTGTTCAAAGATTCATAGTGCAGGGTGGCATTCGGTCTATGCCAACACCTACTCCTCAAGTTGTTGTGGTTTGGGACGAAATTCATTCCAACGCCTACAACGATGGTCACTTCATCTCTCTGATTCATTTTATGTGCATTTGGGTCCTAGCAAGTGGTTCTTCCCCCATTTCATCTTCTTTGTCTTCATTATCTTGCTAGGGTGGCAGAGGCAGCGCTTTGGAGAAGGGAAAGAATATTTGCGAAGCATGTTTATCCTCAGTCGTCCGGTAAAGTTACTAGGCCTTATTCCTTAGCTAGTTTATGTTTTCCTTCACTATTGGTTCACTTTCATTGTTGCTAATATTATAGGTCTCTCATTCGAAATTATAATCGTTTTTTGGTTATAAACTATGGAGGGCTAGTGGCAGGAATACACATGTTTACTGGTGTTCTAGGCACTCAAGAAGGGGTTGGGCTTGTTGGTGGGCCACATGTGCTCATTCCTAACTTCACATCTAACATAGTTATCGATCAAACGGGAACTATTACCTCAAAATGGGTACTTGAGACAAAAAATCCAAAAAAAAACATGAAAAAGCACCTTCAAATCAGAAAGTGTTGATGTCGGAATAACATTATTTTTTTTTTAGAGTAAATTTTCAATATTTTTTAAAAATAACAATAAAAACCATTTTATTTGGTGCAAAATACACCTTGAAATAGAAAAGTGTTGATGCTGGAATAATGTTTTCTTTTTTCAATGTATATTTTCAACATTTTTTAGTAATGATGTTAAAAACAAAATATCGTGACTTTGAAAAACTTTAAATTTCCAATTATTTTCAAGCATGACATTAACGATAAAATTTCACGTATTTGAAAACCCTTAAAATTCCAATGATTTTTAAGGATGACATTAAATTTAAAATATCACTTTTTTGAAAAACCTTAAAATTTCAACCATTTTCAAGTATGGTGCTAAGAAAAAATATTTATAATTATTTTCAACCATAACATTAAAGAAATATCACGTCGTAGAAAAAAATTAAAAATCTTGACAATTTTTCAACCATGGAATTAAAACCAAAGATTATGACTACAAAACAATCTTAAATTTTCAAAATATTTTAAGCATGACATTATGGAAAAATTTTATGACTAAAAAAACATTAAAAATGAACACCTGAATGAAAGAGTTATTATACTGAGAGTAATTTTTTTTAAATGCTAAATGTGTAGTCATTTTGAAATCTTAGTCTAAGACAACTTGATACATTGTGAAAAAATTTAAAAATCAACTATCAAATTGACACGCAATTTAGGTGGGCTCCACCCATTGTAATGAAAACTTAAAGACCAACCATGAAATTAACACATTGTGGGACAGACTCGATTCATTATAACGAAAAATTTAAAATCAATTATGAAATTGCACATAATGGGAACGGTTGCTAGACAAGCATCGACACATACCCAACAATATATATATATATATATATATATATATATATATATATATATATATATATATATATTCCTCGAGCTTCTTCTCTGCTCGATATTCTCCTCAACCGTCGGATTTAGCGGGTGAAGATCTACGGCCACAGTTCATTGAGCTTGTTGGTTGCGTTATCCTCCGAGCTTATCATGATCATCGTGGTGGCTCTTGGGTTTCAGATGTCAAAGTAGCTTGGGATTTATCTCCCTAGATGGAACCAATTGAACCCTTGAATTGGGTTTAATTTCCCCTCAGGTCCTTGGTTTTGTCATTTTGTAGGCATATTGAGCTGTCGTTTTCACCCCCCAACCATGTGCTCTTTAGATTCAAATCCTATGGACGCTGGTGTTCACAGAGTTTTTTGGGACCATGGCCCAATTTTTTAGGCTTGGCAGCCACTGGCTTCTCCCGTTGACTTTTGGGTCGAGACTTGTAACATAGTTTTGTAACTTTTTTGTCATTGAATGAGAAGAAAACACTCTTGCTTTAGCAATATATATATATATATATATATATATATATATATATATATATATATATACATACATACATACATACATACATACATACATACATATATATATAAGAAAGATATATAAGAAAACAAAAATTCAAATATTGAAAAGAAAAATAATAACAAGTAATAAAGCATAAAAAAAAACATGAAAAAAAAAAAATCAAATATAAAAAATATATGGTAATGACATTAAAAAAAAAAAAAAAGCTATAAAATGTAAAAAAAAATTAACGATATCATGTAAAATTAAAACAAAAAAGAAGAAAAGAGATAAAAAAGAGAAATAAAATAAAAACCAAATAGAAATTTAAAATTTAAAAATAAAATACACCATTTAAAAAAAATAAAATTTCACCCAAAAAAAAAATCCCTAGTGACCCCAAGGCCCAACTGGACAGATGTGGCAAGGGGACAATTCATGACAAAAAAGAAATTAAATTTCATTAAAAAAAAAAAATAACTTGTTAAAATAAAAATTTTAATAAGAAATAAATAAAGAAAACAAAAATTAAATAAATAAATAAATAAAATTGAAAAATAAACAAACAAAAAAACAAACATATATAGTATAAGGAAAAATAAATAAAAATGAAAAAGACCATTTTTTAAGTTAAAAAAAGGAAAAAAGAAAAAAAAAAAAAATCATTTAAAAAAAAGGTTAAATAATTATCGAAAAATAAAATTAAATTAAAAATTAAAAATAAACATAAACATAAAAACAAAACAATTAAAACAAATAATATATATATATATATATATATATATATATATATATATATATATATATATATATATATATATATATATATATATATATAAAATAAGAAATATTTAAATTAAAAAATTAAAATAAAAAACATTTAAATTTTAAAATTTTAAGATATATATATATATATATATAAAACAAAAAAAAGACAAAACAAAAACTTTAATTAAAATTAAAAGAAATTAAATAAAAATAAAAAATAAAAATAAATAAAAAAATAAACAATTAGAACAGAAAAAAAATAAAAAACAAATTATATTAAAAGACAATTCTAAAATGCCACAACCCTCGTCCTCTCCCTCCCCTCTCCTCTCCTCTCCCCTCCCCTCCGCACCCTCGGCCTTCTCCTCCCTACCCGACCCAACCCCTACCCGACCTAGCCCCTACCCAACACCCCTCCAATCCCCACCCTCGGGCGTCCTCCTGCCCCCATCACCCCTTCCCCTACCCACCTGAGCATCGAGCCAATGGCTAAGAGGTCGTAGGCCGATTCGCCCGCAGCCCTCCCTTGCTTGCTCGAGCCCCTAGCCAGCGGCAAAGAGGCCATAGGCCGATTCCCTGAAGCGACCCGTAGCCTCTTGGCCACTGGCTGGGGGCCCAGGTGGGGAGGCGAGGGGGATAATGGGGCGAGAGGGAAGGCCAAGGGTGTGGAGGGGAGAAGCGTGAGGGAGGGTGGCGGAGTGTGGGTCCGGTAGGGGAGGGGAGAGAGAGGAGAAGGGTCGAGGAGGGGCAGGTGAAGGAGGGACGAGGGGAGGACGAGGGATGATTTTTTTTTTAATTGTGTTTTTTTAATATTTTTTTAATATTGGTTTTTTTTTCTAATCTAATTGTTTCTTTTTCACTTTTTTTAATGGTTTATTTTTAATTGTTTATTTCTATTTATTTTTTAATTGTTTTTTTTATATTGTTTTTCTAAATTGTTTATTTTAAATTTTTTCTTTTTAATTGTTTATTTTAATTGTTTTATTTTAATTGTGTTTTTTTTTAAATTGTTTTTATTTTTTTTATTATTTTATAATTGTTCTAAATTTATTTTTTAATCTTTTCTTTTTAAATTTTTATAATTTAATTTTTTAATTTTTATATATTTTTTTTTATTTCTTTATTTTTATAATTTTAATTTTTAAAATAATTCTATAATTTTTATTTTATTTTATTTTTCATTTTTAGCTTTTTTTATTTAAATTATTTAATTTAAATATTTTTTGTTTTTTATTTCAATTATTTCTTTTGTAATTAACTTTTTTCTTAATTTTTTTTTATTTTTATTTTTTCCGGTAATTATTTTTATTTTTATTTTCGTAACGAGTTTTTTTATTATTATTACTTTTTTTTAACTTCAAAAAAATGTTTATAGATTTCTTTTTGTGGATCAATTTGTTTTTCTCTAAATTATTATTATTATTTTTTTTAAATCAGTTTTTTTTTTTTTTTTTTTTTTTTTTCATTAACTTTTTTTCAATTTTTTTATTTTTACGAGTTAATTTTGGTTTTTTTTTTACATTTTTATAGGTTTTTCGTTATTTATATTTTTTTGTATTTGAATTTTTTTTGTCATTTTTTATTTATTTATTTTTTTTTTATTGCTAACATGTTTTATGTGTTTTTTTTGTCATGTTTTTTTTAATTTTTATTTTTGTTAGGTTTATTCTTTTATATATATTTTTATGTTTTATTACTAACATGTTTTTATTATTTTTATTTTTTTCATGCTTTGTGTTTTACTTTTATGTTTTATGTTTTTATTTAATATTTTTTATACATTTTTTTCTCTTTTTTTAATATATATTTTTTGTATTTGATTCTTTTGTCATGTTTTTATTAATTTTTTTTTATGCTTTATTACTAAGATGAAAATCACCAACATTTACAAAAAAATTATCGACACTTAATTCATTAAAAAATTTGAAGTGTAAAAACTAACCCCTCTAAACAAAAAGAATTGATGCTCATCAGCGCTTTTCAAATTCAAGATGAAAATAACTAACAAAAAAAATGTGTTGATGTTGCATCAACACTTTTCAAAAATCAAAATGAAAATCACTAACATCGAAGAAAAAAATATTCATACTTGATACATAAGAAAATTTAAAGTACCAAAATTATTTAAAAAAAAATGTATTCTGGCATCACTACTTTTCAAAATCGGGTGATTTTTTGCTACCTCAAAAAAACGAGTACGAGTTCACTTTCTCGTTTGATCGGTAACTATGTTATCTTACTTCTTTCTTTCAATTGGTAAATTTAGGAAGTCTAAGGCCTTGAGAAATTTCGGACTTATCTTCCAATTTTCTAGAAAAATGGCACATTTGCTTGACGATTTATATCTTCTCTCACTAATACTCAAGTCCTGTAAGGCTTTGGAGGAGAGGGGTTTACTCCCGAGGTATCATTTCTAGAATGAGTCACTTTAGTTAATTGACCCTAACCTTTGGTGCAAACAATTCTTGTTGTGGTGGGAAGTCGAAGGGGTGGAAAACACTGGAGGTGGTGTGCAAGGAGGTAACATTGGGATAAAATAGAGGACATGGGTTTTTGAATGACATGTAATGGGTATTAGTTGGGGTCGTTTCTTGCAATGCTTAGGTTGCATTTGGTTTATGGTGACGATTACAGCCAGGAGGCTTTGGAGGGGTTAGAGTTTACAATGGAGGGACTCAGATATTTGGATGAAGCTCGTTAATAATGTTTCCATGCAACATGAATGCAGTAAGGTTCATCAAGGCATAGGGCCACGTCGCTTATGGAAGAAAACCACTTGGAAAATCGTGATTTGGCGATAGTGTTGGACCCAAATCTATCACAGTCCCCTAGCAAAATTGAATTAACACCTCCCTCTGATTCATTGGAAAACCATATTCAACACATCACCCTACTTATGGATCATCCTAGATGTATTTGACCTCATGATATAAAAACATTCATTGGTTTCATGAAAAACATACAACAAAACCAATGACATTTGCAGGATAGGTCAGCCACTATTCAACACAGACAAAGGAGTATCTCTAAAAAGTTGGAGTGCTTGGAAGGATGATTAGAACATATGTGAGAACATGTGCATTGGGCTTTTAGTATTGCCCCATATCCAAGCACCAGTCTAAACAACCCAGCTCTAGTTAGTTCTTTCAACGAGGGATGATTGTTAGTTACATATAGATCTAAGCGGATTTTTAGTCACACTGGGCTATCTGTATGTGGTTTTCTAGTTTGCCTCATCTTTTGATAATGTGGTCCTGCTACTATATTCTAGACAACAAATATTGTAAGAGTGAGATTGAAAGACTTCTTTCAATGAAATAATCATGATGTATATATGATTTGAATGGATAGAAAAATTTGATTTACCAAAAAAAAAGTTATACATTTTTTAACCTTTTTCACTAAAAATGACTATCATAGAGTCTTTGGCATCAGACGCATATTTTTGGACCATTTTCATTAATGTCTAATGAGGTGGTGGCAATCAACTAAGTCCAAACCCCTCCTCCACTCCCATATTTGTCACCACATTCAAGTATTTATTTTATTTGATAAATTAAAATTAAAATATTTACTTATTTTACAGTAAAATTAAATTTATATTTATTTTTTACTTAATTTTTCCCATATTTTATATTTAATCAGTTTAAATAAATATTATATAATATATAAATATAATTTAACATATATTACATAATTCCAATTTTTATAATTTATTTTTTTTTTCTAAATTATTTTCGTAAAAGTTATTAAATAAAAATATTTACTACAGACTTGACTATAAATTTAAAAACATATATAATTAAAATATAATATAATATTACACAGAAAGTATATGGCACTAGTTTAACAAACCCAACTTCTCTGAAAAACTCGGGCGCAAATTTAATATGTTAAAATTATAACTTATGAATTAAAACAAAATCAACTCTCAGAAAGAAAGAAAAAAACAACAGCTTAACCTCGAGGGTCTAACGAATTTAAAAATTCAAACAGGTTAAAATGCCACTAAAATCAAAATCTCTATTTCACATAAAAGGGTCTACAGAAATTCATCCTTCTAAGGTGCACTCAGAGAAAGTTCCAAAAGAGGGTATTGCCTCATTACTTTAATACCATCTATTGGAATCCCATAAATAGAGGAAAAGTTTTATCAATCTTCGAAATTTGATTAAAAGTTACATAGATTGTAAGCTCAATCGAAGATTCGTTGGATTAAATATTAAAGCGACCAATTTATTCATATTTTCATTACCCCAATAGTTGGCGAGAGTATTCAATGTATGACACCGAGAGGAAAAGTGATCATCTATTATTACAAAAGGTCCATATTGTTCATCCCCCCAGCATAGAAAACCAAACCTAGCATAAAAAATGGACAGATCATCTATTATTTCATGGCTTTTTATAATTCATCGTCTACCACTCGATTTCTAAAATCTTTTTTTGAAACGACTTGAAACACTGAAAAGCAGTGTGACAGAAACGCTCCGTGGCCACATAATTCGTAATGTCGTACTATTTTTTAATGAGACAAGTGCAATGTTGACGTTTTAAAATAGTTTGGTAGGGCTTCGTTAAATTCTACAACAAATTGATTCCCTTCGTTAAATTCTACAACAAATAGTTTGGTAGGGGTAGCGGAAAGCTTCCCTTGTCTGGATTCAGAGTAGGATTGTGGAACACATAATTTTGAAGGCATAGCAATTACGATTTATGAATTTTCTAAGATCCATTAAGTATGTTAAAATGTATTTTATGTATGTTAATATTGTTCATCTCCCGAGTCCCACCATAGCAAACGAAGTAGCATAGAAAATGGACCGATCATCTATTATTACAAATGGTCCATATTGTTCATCCCCCAGCATAGCAAACCAAACCTAGCATAAAAAATGGACACATCATCTATTATTTCATGACTTTTTATAATTCATCGTCTACCACTCGATTTCTAACATCTTTTTTGAACGGACTTGACGTAGTGAAAAGCGGTGTGACAGAAACGCTCGTTGGCCTCATAATTCGTAATGTCGTACTCTTTTTTAATGAGACAAGTGCAATGTTGACGTTTTAAAAGAGTTAAATTGAAATAAAATTTTGGATGTCAGGGTGGCGGCAAGCTTCCCTTGTCTGGATTCAGAGTAGGATTGTAGAACACACAATTTTGAAGACATCGCAACTGCCATTTATGAATTTTCTAAAATCCATTAGGTAGGTAGGTTAAAATGTATTTTATAGACGTAAGGATCACGCCATCACACCACTCGCTTTTGTTACCTTAAAAGTGCATGGATTCTACACTTGAACAATTGGCGCCTTTTAATGCCCTAACATTTAGCTTTCAACATTTTCATCCTCTTCCTTTACTAAAAGGGTGATACGTTAACGCAACTAGTACCATAAAAATGGTTTATCCTAATTGAAGTGTCACAGTATGTTTTTTTGGTGACGTCTTCTAATTTATTATTTTAATTTATTGTTATAAGAACTATATAATTGTAGTGTTATAAAAAATAAATATGGTATTTGTTTTTTAATTCATATTATAATTTTTAATTCCAAAATTAAATTTGGAATGAAATTAAATTTATTAAATATAATTAAAAAAATTACACTATTATAATAAAATAATATTTACTCTTCATTTTTTTTTTATTAAAAACAAATCAACCATATTTCATTTGATATCCTAAAATGCACAAAAGATTCTCTGCCATCAATTTCTCCATCTTCAAAAATTTTATCTTGTTATCCAATATAAATTAATTATCATAAATCATCCAATATAAATTAATTATCACAAATTATGATATAAAATTTTATCTCATTATAATAAAAATTCATTTGTCAGAAGTTATTAAATGTGGGTATAATAAACGCAGAAACACTTCATCAACACACGCATTCTATCTCTGCGTCAACCTATGGCATCGAAAACCTACCTCTTATTTTTACAAATTCGTTGTCATTATTTTTACTTGCCTAAAATATCTTAAGAATTTTAATATCTTTCGTACATGTCATTGTCTTCTTAATCCATTTCTTTAATTTGATTTGTGTCTTAATTAAAATAGGGATTGTATTTATTTCTTTGTAGATTTGGATGGGTTTACTCTCTTAAAATATTATTTAAACAAGTGTTTTAAATATTTTATTATAATTTTATGTTTAATATTTAAATATTTTATTATAATTTTATGTTTAATATTTTTAATTTTATATAGAGACATTTTTAAGTTCAATATACTAGATGTTGTATCTTTAAGTTTATAAATAATAAAATAAATTAAAGGATTGATATGGTGTAAATTTTTAAAATTTGGTAAAATTAAATAATAAAATTAAAAATAATTCTATAAAATAAAAATATTTATGGCATTAAGAACTTTTGGTATTTGACTCATGATATTTATATGCAATGTAGTTTATTTATAGCAGGAAATTAAACTAACTTAGATTTATCTTAACTTTAAATGAAATGTCAAAAGAGATCAAATCTCTTGAAATGTAAACTTCTTTTAGTGCGAAAATAACTTTAGTCTTTCTCAACACTCAATTGATTCAGAATATTAAAAATTATATATATAATTATCAAACATAATAAATTTAGTCCTTCTCCATACTTGATTGATTCAAAATATTAAAAATTATATATAAAATCATCGAATTGGAGGTAAGAAATTATATTTAAGGAGATCATTTAAAAACTTGAGGGTAAGAAATTATATTTGTGGTTATCATTTGAAATTAAAAAGATTAAAACTTAATTTAATTCGTTAAAATTAATTATAAAAATGTCAAATAAAGTAGTAATTTTATTATTATGGATAATACGTTAAATCATAATTTACTAGATGGTGTTTTCTTTATTAGAGGAAAAAGATTATCCTAGGTTAAGTTATTGTGGGAATGGTGAGAATGGTGTAGAAGAAAATTATTTTTAAATAACTTTTACTAAATAATTTATATATATATGTAAATTAATTTATTTATTTTATGGTTATATTTTGTTAGTAGATTTATTTGTTGGTGATGGTAATATCGGTGATGGTAATATCTTTTTTCTCTATGTAAAAAAATAATAATTTAAATTTAATACACGAGTTTGCCACATGGTTGTTTAGAATTTACAATTCATTCGACCTCATTCCTATTAGATTTGTTGGCCAAAACAGAAGCACAAAAATTAGTTTCAATGTGACAAAATCAACTGAGGACATAGAAATTAAAAGACCAAAATGTCCAAAATACCACTAAGATGAAGATACAAGCAAAAAACATTAAAACGTAGGAGGATTTGTCAGTGCTAGAGTATTTTATTCATTACCTAGGTAATATAGAGCCCTAATTTCACCACAGACGTGAAATTCTACATTAGCTAGTCTTTGTTCCAAGTGCTCCATTCATCTATATATTCTCCTTTGGCCCTGCCAAAGTGAAACCCAATGATCTTGCATATTCCATTAATTTTGTTGCAAATCATTCATGAAGTGTATGACCTGATTATGGTCATCATGGAAATTTTGTCCCAGTTGTTCTAAGAGATGGGTGATGATTAAATTATATTGAAAACATATACAGATTAAGATTTTTCATGCAGGGTTTATTGGCTACACCGAAAACCCACCTACAAGAGCCTATGCCATAATAACTCAAAAAACATTATGGTGATATAAATATGCACCTTGGATGGCCCTCATAGGTGTCATTAGCATTCACATATATACTTTTTGAAAACTATACCAAATTATGTATGTTATTCTTGTTCCTTTAACCACTATTGTATCTTTAGGAAACCCTTATTTCCATGTTGTGATGTCGAACTCCACTTACCTCACATCCATATAGTTATTATTAGATGAGGAGACCTTTAGTTTCCCAAGAAGGAATCATCAAAAGGATGGATCCAAAGGAACATTTTATTTAGTGTTTGAAGCCAAGATGAAGTGATCATTTAACTACCTTTGTGGCACTATTATCAATAAAGAAGCTCATGTTTCATCCTAATTCTCTTGTCTATATTTAATTATTATAATAGTTATGATGCAACCATATGGTTACCACACCCTAAACACCTTATCGGGAGTCATTCACCCTTATAAGACTTTATTAAACTTTATGCTGCACATATATCGGAAGTGTTACATTATGCCTTTACTTTAGAAAAAAAACCCGGTTCATCAAACTATAGAAATACATTGAAACAATGGGAAACCCCGCAACCGAAAGCATAAGCCAGATTTCAAAACCCAATTCACCTGCATCTATAAATCCCTCAGGTCTGCTCATCGCCCCTTCCTATGGATCTATCACAATATCACTATCGCGACTATCATAGACACATAATATTGGAATAAACCACAATACATAAAAACCCAACCATGAACGCTTAGGCCAGATCTAAAAAATTGTAAAATCACATTCAAAATGATCGTCAGGTCCGCTCCTTGCTAAACTTTTTGTCACGCTTCCTGATCTCCAATCTCTGATCAGCTTATCGGAGATATCACTTATTGGCCATCGGCACATTCATCAACCACTAGCCTTAATTCCTCTGATTTGCGATTGATGATTAAATCGCGACTATTGATCTGTTTCCAATCCAATGGTTGACGTTAAATCGCATGATCACTATCACTATGTCTCCTCGGTCGGTTCCGATAAAAGAACCCTCCTCCGATGCGATATCACTTGGTCTATTTTCCACAATTTGAATCTGGTCCATTGATCGTCCAGATCCAACAGCTCTTACTCCTTGCGCCTACACCATAGATTGCCAATGCTAACCATCGATCTATGAGATCTGACAACTCCTGTGCATACTCCAATCAATTCCTCTTTAACTTAGTTTCATTTGCTTTTGATGGATTATGTGTTAAACCGCCTTCCTCTGCCATACTCTATTACGACATCCATATAACAATTATTCATTTAGTCAATGGATCGCCATTGATTCTTACAGTAATCAATGATCGATCAACATGCCTGCAAATGGGATTTTAAATGAATAATGCATATATATAATCGCACGACTTGGAAGCATAAGACCTAGTTCCTCTTCCTGCACACCATCGTTTCTATTATTAAAAGAATATCAACATTAACAGAGTTACGCTTTGGCCCTTGATGCCCTAATTTACATTCATTTCTCCTCTCTTGCTCTCTGCTAACTCACTTCCTCTTCTGAATCCTTCCTCTCTAGCCTAGTTCTTCAAATTAGTGGCCTTTGTTCCTAACCTACTGTTAGGCTTACAATTCCATTGTGAGTCCTCTCTCACTCTGTCCCTCTCTTTCATAAAGAAGGAAAATACATATATGTTCTATCTAAATAATCATTCTAACTACTTGTCTTGATCTCCAAAAAGGGAGGATCACTTTCCACTTATCCCCAATTCTGTTCAGAATTAGGCAACAATTAACTACTTACATACTTTGCAATTAATAAAATTAAACAACCAATTCTTCCTCCAAACTTTCATTAGCCACAACATGCGACGACACCATCACGTTGCTGGCTAGGCCTAGATGCTCCTATATCAGACTCCGAAGGTTAAAAATAATCATGATCTCCTGATCATGTGCTTCTGATCTGTGTCCTCCTAGATCCCATACTTTGTTTAGTAGTATGTCCTTGGTTACTGATGTTGTTGGTTGTCCTTCAGGTCTCCATACTTTATGTTGCACTATCCCGTTAGCTATACTCTCACTGTCTGCTGCTGTCTTTTTCCTATATCTTACTACTTTTTGCTCAACATCACAATTTATGCCAGGCTTCCACACCTTAATTTGCAATTTACCATTACCTTCACCTGTACCATTCTTTCTAGCCAATCTTCCTTTCTCCTTTTGTCCTCTATTTATTTTATTGGAATGTTGTTGTATTATTCTCCACAACTCATCAATTTCTTTGTCCACTTCACTTCTCAGATGATGAATACTATTCTCCTGCAACTCGATGTGTTCTTGCATAAGAACATCATAATCCCTATGCCAATGCCTTCTCCATTGATCCCCTGCAATAATTCCAGATCCCTCTTCTGGTTTCTCATTCATGGCTTCACCACTTCCTACTCCAATTTCTAGTAGACCTACAATTCCACAAATTTCTTGAAAACTAAGAATTCTTCCCCTTGCCTAGGTACTTGGAATACCTCTTCTTCCAGTAACTTAATTTCTGCACCCTTAAGGATCATGGCATCATATTTGTCTGCTTCTGAAATGTCATTTTCAGCCTCTTCTTCATCAATAACTCCCTGTAGTACAATAGTAATCATGTTACTATTATCTCTTGAACTCATCTCTAGTTCAACAATTCCATACTGTAAATTCAACATCATTCCATCTTTCTGAGACATTCTAATCTCATCCTTCCTTACTTCAATCTGATCTTCAGAATCAATTCCTTGTTTCAAATTGACTTCACATTGCCTTGTTTCTGCATATAAATCTTCACCAGAATCAATCAATTCATTAAACACAAATGCTTTACCCTGTTTCCTCATTATGCCAACATTTCTGACAACTTCTTTTCCATATTTGTCATCCATGACAACTTCATTCTCATTCAGTTCTGGTTGTATAGTCTAATCACTTATTCTTTGGTTTTCTTGCCTCTTCTCCAAAAGACTAGACTCATGCCACAAATATGTCATCTCATTTGGAATTTCTCCCAAGAGGTTTGCATGATCTTAACTAACTTCATTGTCTGCAACATCTATCTTTAGTCCTTCTCTACTTTGCCTTTCTTCATGGTCAATAATCTTCAATAGTTGTTTAATATCTACAAAGTATTTTGTATCAACCTTCAGTGGCTACTTTCCTTTGGCTTTAGTCCTCAATAGTTGTCCAATATCTGCATAATTCACTACAACCATGTTTAACAGCTTCTCTTTCCCCTACATCACAAGATTTTGTGAATTTCCTTCCTCTAACTTCTGAAAAATCACATATTTTCTTTTCCTTTCCCTTATGACAACATTAAATAGTTGCCTTACTTCAGCGTATCCTGCATTTACACACAAAATATTAGTTTCAAAACTATGAGACACCAAGGTCTCCTTAAATAATTTCATCGTCAATTCTTTCGGTTGACTCCCACTTCCTGAATACACCATAATATTCTCCATTTGGTTTGTATTAGCTTCATCAATTTTCTTGAGAAAACTCTTTGTTCCATATTCTTATGAATGGATTTCTTCCTTTCCAAACACTTCTTTGATCTCAATAATTCCTTTGCCATCCTCCTTTTGACTTATCTTTTGGATAACATATGACTGGACATCTTCCTTCACTTGACTGTAGCTTTTCTCTTTATTCTTCACATGACTATGTGTAGTCATCTTTCCACCTGTTGGTTTGACAGTTTCCAATAACTACCTATTTTTCCCCAAGTTTACATGACTACAAACATACAACAATTATCAGTTTTAAAAATACAATACCTTTCATCCTCTTTTGATGCTTCAAGCATCAATCTTCCATCATAGATCTTCTGGATTTCAGCAAATCCTCCTTGCTATGACTCCATTCCTTTGAGTCTCTTATTCTCTAACAAATCAATATGAATTTGTTCAGTTTCCCTGAACTCGTTCATCAGCTTCCCATTCCACCTATGTTGCAATAGCTTCCACTTGACCCGTTTCTTCATTCTCCATCTGTATCTTCGGTCTTCATTTGTCTTTCTTTGTACTACCAGACTAACATCTTTTTCTTCTTTCTGCTGCCAGTTACTATACTTCTGCAATCTAACTCCTTCCTCAAATTCACTCTCATGTTGATGATCATCTCTTTTAAATTGTTGGTTCCTTCCATCTTTGTCCTGCTGGATTAATACTACTGTCTCCTTCACGTCTCTAAGTACATAACTTCCTTGTTGTTCCTGATCTTTCATCTCACCTTCAAATAATCTCTGCTCAATTTCTCTGATTTAGGCATCATATTTATTAATGTTGTCTTCCGTACCTATAGTCACATCATTAACTTAAGAGTCTAAAAATTAACTTAACTCTATAAATGTTTGAGACATTTCATCCTTATCATGCATGGTAACCAAAATCTCTTCTTTATCAGGTTTTGAAAGCCTCGTTTCTCCTACAGGTTCCTTGAGCAATATTTCCAAGAACTCTATTTCCATGTGAAATCTTTCCAGCAGTTCATCACAACTTTCATTCTCAACTTCATTCTTTTCCTGGAAATCCTCCTGAGTTATTCTGTTTTTTGCACTATCATATTGCAAAGTTCTTTCATCAATTTCATTAGACAAATTCTTTTGCTTACCTTCTTGGAATACCACTATGGAAATTTCATTAGACTTCTAGTCCATATCAAATTCATCTCACTGTCTTACACCAAACGGAATTTCATCTATGAACTCTCTCTGCTGCAATAAATCAACACCCTCGTCCTGTAAAAGGCATTCTCCATCATACTTCACCTCAAGAGCATCATTCCTGTTTGTGACAATTTCATCAGACTGTCCATCATCCTCTGCATATCCTGCAAACATACACAACTATGAGAATTAAAACCACAAGGCTTCATTACCTCATCTATTTCCCTTGTCAACATATATTCTAATTGTTTTGAACTATGCTAATAGTCCATGAGATCTTCAGATGATCTCCCATTATCCTCTTCCCCCAACATTTCACCCTGTTCTGGTCCACAAATAGAAACTTCCATTTCTTCCTCTGCTTTTCTGAGGTTTTCCATCAACCACTTTACATGTTCTTGTTGTAGCCTTCTCTGCAACTTAGGCCACTTCACTGGCTTCTTCTTCAAGACCCAACCTTGTCTTTGGTTCTCCTCTAGCAGCATTACTAACGCATCAAGTTCTTCCCTTATCTCAGCTATTTCCTTGTCAATCTCTGCTTGACTCATACGTTTCCTACGGATTGTTTGAGCACCCTTCTCCTTCATCTTCTAGCATTTTTTTAACCTTCCATATGACTTTCCATAGCCATCTTCTCTTTTGTGTGAGCTCCTACACCTGCAACCAATCAACATCCTTCTAAGTTGATCTTCTCACCAAGCTTCTCCTCTATCTGGTCTCCAAGTCCTCTTTCTTTAGAACTTGCACTAACCAGTCTTGCTCTCTCTCTGGTTGCTCCACTGACTTCTCTTAAGGACTCCTCTGTCCCTATCTATTCCAAGCCTCAGATGGAATGAGGTTTTGCTACAATCTCTAAGAACTTCCAAAAATTCTTCCTATAGTCTTACTGTTATAGTTTGGTGCCAAACTTTCTCATTCATTCAACCACTGCAACTTTCTTACCTTTGTAATCATAATCTTCATAAGCAAAGCATCCTTTCTCTGATACCAAATGATGCAACCATATTGCTTCCACACCCTAAACACCTTATCGGGACTCATTCACCCTTATAAGCCTTTATTAAACTTTATGCCACACATATATTAGAAGCATTACATTATGTCTTTGCTTTAAAAAAAAAAACTTGGTTCATCAAACTATAGAAATATATTGAAACAACAGGAAACCCCGCAGCCGAGCACATAAGCCGGATTTCAAAACCTAATTCACTTGCATCTATAAATCCCTCGGGTCTGCTCATCGGCCCTCTTATGGATCTATTGCAATATCACTATTGCGACTATCTCAAACACATAATATCGAAATACACCACAATACATAGAAACTCGACCATAAATGCTTAGGCCAAATCTCAAAAATTATAAAATCACATTCAGAATGATCGTCGGGTCCGCTTCTTGCTAAACTTTCTGTCGTGCTTCCCGATCTCTGATTAGCCTATCGGCGATATCGCTTATCGGCCATCAGCACATTCATCAACCACTAGCCTTAATTCCTTCAATTTGCAATTGACGATTAAATCGCGACTGTTGATCTGGTTCCGATCCAACGGTTGCCACTAAATCGCGTGATCGCTATCGCTATGTCTCCTCGGCCAGTTCCAATAACACAACTCTCCTCCGATGCGATATCACTTGGTTTATTTTCTGTGATTTGAATTTGGTCCATTGATCGTGCAGATCTAATGGCTCTTACTCCTTACGCCTACACCATAGATCGCCAATGCTAACCATCGATCTATGAGATCTGATGGCTCCTGTGCATACTCCGATCAATTCCTCTTTAACTTAGTTTCATTCGCATTTTATGGATTCTGTGTTAAACCGACTTCCTCTGCCATACTCTGTTATGACATCCATATAACAATTATTCAATTAGTCAATGGATCGCCATCGATTCTTACAGTAATCAACGGTCGATCAACATGCCTGCAAATGGGATTTTAAATGAATAATGCATATATATAATCGCACGACTTGGAAGCATAAGACCTAGTTCCTCTTCCTGCACACCATCGTTTCTATTATTAAAAGAATATCAACATTAACAGAGTTACGCTTTGGCCCTTGATGCCCTAATTTACATTCATTTCTCCTCTCTTGCTCTCTGCTAACTCACTTCCTCTTCTGAATCCTTCCTCTCTAGCCTAGTTCTTCAAATTAGTGGCCTTTGTTCCTAACCTACTGTTAGGCTTACAATTCCATCATGAATCCTCTCTCTCTCTCTGTCTCTCTCTTTCAGAAAAGAAGGAAAATACATATATGTTCTATCTAACCATCTCCTTCCATAAATGAAGGAATTCACTATATTTTTAGAAATCAAATCCTACCCTAACTAATCATTCTAACTACTTGGCTTGATCTTCATTCAGGGAGGATCACTTGCCACTTATTCCCAATTTTGTTCAGAATTAGGCAACAATTAACTACTTACAGACTTTGTAATTAATAAAATTAAACAACCAATTCTTCCTCCAAACTTTCCTTAGCCACAACATGTGACCACACCATCACATTGCTAGCTAGGCTTAGATGCTCCTGCATCAATTTAGATGAATTTCTTTTGGACTAAATTGTCATATATATACCACCATGAGTTCACCATTCTACTTTTTGGCTTATTTCTTGTGTTATAGGTTCACAGCTCTTGTGCAAGGATGATTATTTGGACCTTGACAATTAACATCATATATAGGACTCACGTGTAGCTTCTTATCCCTTTCTTTGTGAATTTAGTGTCGGGTGTATGATTTTCTAATTTTCCTTTGTTGATTATTTAATTCTTATATCTTAGGTCTATCAAACCTTAGCCTCAAGAATTTCATCCCACAACATAATTAATAAGTCCACTAGGGAAGATACTATTTAAGTATATTTCCTAAGTGTTATATCCTTGATATGGGTGATCAATGAGTTTATTGTTTTTTTTTTTAGTCTCTTGATATGTTCTTGTATTTGTCCTTCTGGCCCAATCTTTTGGATCTAAGATTTTATTCTATTTTTCCTAGTTTTGCATAGATATGTATTAGAGGAAATTCCAACCTAAAAATGGTCTCCTAAGGAAAAATAATAAAATAGTAGTAAGAAAATAAAATAAAAGTTACGAATTTTGGAGGGAAAAGAAGAAAGCTATTTTTTTTTAATTGTATTTTTGGCTTATTTTCTTATAGGTTTACTCAAATTTCAAGTATAGATGCTCATTGGATGCAAAATTAAATTCCACATCCATCAGGTACCCTTTGGACATACTTTTGAGAAGACTCACATTGATAAAAATTGAAGATACGTTAAAAAAAAAACATGTTGAACACACTTTTTTTAATATATTTTTAATTTTTATCAATTTGACTCTTCTCATAAGTATTCACGATGGGTATTTGTTGGGTGTGGAATTAAATTCCACATCCAATGAGTGTCTACACTTTAAAGTTGAGTGAACCTATAAGGAGATAAGCCAAAAATACAATTAAAAAAAATAGTTATCCTTATTTTCCCTCCAAAATATTTACATGTACCTCTTTTTAAATTTAATGGATTTTGATTGGCTTACATATGACATGGAAATTACATGAAAATTTCATGGACATTTTTAGGTTCAAATTTCCACTAATGTAGGTTTCTTTCGTAGCGGTCACATATATACACTAGTTGTTAGTGCGAAAGTTGCATATATGTGGGTTTCTTTGGCAACATTTGTGCATGCACTGATTTTTTCGAAAAAAATATCATCTATCCTTTCGATATTGGAAAAAAATCCATTCTTTTTTCTACTTATGTGGCTTGGAATGGTCTATTTATGGTCCATATTGTTGGTCTAATTTTGATATTTTTAGAATTGGCAGGGACAAGTAGTTGCTTCTACTTTTATATGTTATTGAGGGTAGTTTGCAATTACTTTTTAGTACTTTTGGCTTCTAACTTTCCTATTTGCATCAATGTTTATAAGTGCATTTTCACACTTTTAGTTTTTGCATCTTGGTGGATCTTTGAAATCTTATTCTCACTTCTATTCCATAGAGGTTCATAAGCACATTTTGGCAACTTATATCATATTTATTACATTATAAGAGCTTGAACTTTTCATGGTGTGACTCATTTTGTTCCTTTGTTGACTTTGATATATATTAACAAAGTTACCAACTTAACAAGAACTATATTGAGTTCTTAGTTTTTTTGAGGTCGCATGAAATCATGATGATGTTTGGAAAGTGTTGATGCAACATCAACTTTTTTATTTGGAGAATCATATTTTTGACACTTCAAATGTTCTTATGTATTAAGTATGAAAATATTACTTTTTTAAATGTTGGTGATTTTGATGAGAATTTTGAAAAGTTTCAATACAACATCAACCTTTGATTTTGAAAAGCATTGACGTAACATAAAACTTTTCCTTTGAGGACATATTTTTGACAATTTAAATTTCTCATGTATTAAGTATGTGAATTTCTTTTAAATGTTCATTATTTAACCAATTTTTTAAGTTCTCGTCTTCTTCTTCTTGCTCTTTTTCTTCTTGAGGTGTTTGTTTTCTTTTTCTTTGCAATGGTTTTGTGCAATGAAATTTTTAATTTTTTTATAGAATTATGAAAAAGTAAAAAAAAAAAAACTAATAATTTGAAGCTATGAATTTTTTATATATTTATGTATCATTTATTAATATTTCAATACACATAAAATAATTCTAACTAAAAATACAATAATTTTAAACACTTGACAAAAAAATGCACATTTTGCATATAGATATAATTAAAAAAATACAATTATTGATGGGGTTGAATATCCGTAACACATAAGGGATGGAAGGCACCCGTAATCCTCCTCCACTTGGAATAATGTTTAATGAGGTGTGTTGAAAACACATTATATGGAAAGTGCAAAAAAATTCTTCTAGAGAATAGGGGGATTATATGGTTATGCATGGCCTATGGGACGACTTTGTCAAGATTGAGTATGTGAGTTAAGGTGGTGGGTGTTGTTTAAACTTGGTAGTGTAGGGTGGCATTAGGTCTATGCGAACATTGACTCCTTAAGTTGTTGTGGTTTGGGGCAAAATTCATGCAAGCGTTTGGAACAATGGAAACTTCATCTCTTTGGTTCATTTTTAAGTGTATTTGGGACCGAGGCATGTGGTGCTTCCCCTAGTTCATCTTCCTCATCTTCATTTTTTTTTCGGGGTGGTAGAGGGTCAGATTTGGAGAAGGGGAGTAATATTTGGGAAGCATGTTTGTCCTCAGCCCTCTTGTAAATTTACTAGGCCTTGTTCCTTAGCTAGTTTATGTTTTCCTTCACTATTGCTTCACTTTCAATTGTTGCTAATATTGTAGGTCTATTATTGGGAATTATAATCATTTTTTGTTATAAACTATGAAGGGATATGGGGAGGAATACACATGGTTTACTGGTGATCTAGGCACTGGACAGGGGACTTGGCTTGCTGGTGGGCCTGCTAAGCTCATTCTTGACTTTTCATATTACTTCTTCCTTTCAAAGGGTAAATTTAGGAAGTTGAAAGCCTCAAAGATTTCAGAATTATCTTCCTATTTTCTAGAAATATGACACATATACTTGAGGGTTTATATATTCTCTCACTAATAATCGAGTCCTGGAAGGCTCTAGGGAAGAGGGGTTTAGTCCTGAGGTATGATTTCTATAATGATTCACTTCAATTAATTGACCCTAACCTTTGGTGCAAACAATTCTTGATATGGTGGGAAATTGAAGTGGTGGAAAACACTAGAGGTGATGTGAAAGGAGGTAACATTAGGAAAAAATAGAATAGATGAGATGATGAATGACATTTAATAGGTATCTTGTCGGGTCATTTCTTGCAGTTCTTAGGTTGCATGGGGTTTACGAAGGCCGCTATGACTAGAGAGCTTTGAAGGAGTTAGATTTTAGAGGGGTGGGCCTTCGATATTTAGAGGAAGTTCATTAACAATGTTTCCATGCAACGTAAGTGTGGCAAGGTTCATCAAGGGATAGGGTCATGTGGCAAGAGGGGAGAAAACCACTTGGAAAATCGTGATTTGGAGGAACTGTTGGACCCAAATCTGTCACAGTCCCCTAGAAAAATTGAATTACCACCTCCCTTTAATTCATTGGAAAACCATATTCAGCACATCACCCTACTTATGGATTATCTTGGACGTGTTTGGCATGATGATATAAACACATCCATTGGCTTCATGGAAAACACCAAAACCAATGAGATATGCAGTATAGGTTAACCACTATTCAACACATACAAAGGAGGATCTCTAAAAATTTGGAGTGCTTGGAAGGATGATTAGGACATATGGAAGAACATGTGCATTTTGTTTTTAGTACTCCCCCATCTCCAAGTATCGGTCTAGACAATCTAGCTCCAGTTAGTTCTTCGAACCAAGGATGATTGTTAGTTAAATACAGATCCAGGGGTTTTTTTAGTATCATTGGGCTATCTCTACGTGGTTTTCTAGTTTGACTTTTATTTTGATAATGTGGTTCTGCTACTATCTTTTGTCCAACAAATCTGTTAGGAATGAGGCTGAAAGACTTTGTCAATCAAATAATCACTATGTACATATGATTTGAATTAATAGAAAATTTTTATTTAAAAAAAGGTAATTAACAATTTATACTTCTTTGGACCTTTTTCACTAAAAATGACATGTCAAATAAAAGATTTTTATGAAAAAATTTAAAGAGAAAAAGCTAAATAATAGAAAATTTTATGAATTCTCTGCCCACAGATAACAATATTTGAATTTTTTTAAAAATTAATGATTCACATAAAATTTTAAGTAAAACTGATGAAACAAATAAAGAAAATATTGAATTTAAAATTATAAACAGCTTTAATAAAAAAAATTAGTAATAATAACAATGTTTAAAATAATTTTTTATAAATAAAAACATAAAACAAAACAACCAAAACCAAAACCAAAACGTTGTCAGCAAGGTGGCTAGAGTAGGTTACCGCTCTAGGTTTTATGTCAGTGACCCTTTTGCACCAACGAAGCATTTTTATACCATACTTTAAAAATATTTATTTCTTTTAAATACGTTTTTTTTAATTCCTTTTAGTTTTTTAATATATATTGGTTTAATTTTATTTAATACTTTTAAAATTCATTTTACTAATTTTCTATTCACTTGATATATATATCTATATGATTATTTTTTAATTATCTAATTTATTATTTTTCAACTTTTATTTCTTAACCAATTTTTATTTTTTTAATTAATTATTCTTCTTATATTTTTCTAATAAAATATGTTTATTTATTTATTTTTAATTGGTTTCCTATTTTAGTTTTTGGCGAGATAACTTTTTCCTTTTACATTTAAAAGAAAATTTGGGTTTAATTTTTTATTTTATGTTTTAATTTTTCTTGTGTGTTTTCTTGTTATTTTTTTTAACGCTTATTTTTTGGTTTTCTTTTTTAAACTTGGTTTTTAATGTTTTAATTTATTTTATTTTAATTTCTATTTTATTATTTTTTAGCCTTGTTTTTTGTTTTGGGTTTAATCTCTCTCTCTTTTTTTATCTATTTATCTTTTAGTTATTTTATTTTCTTTTCAGTTAGCAATCTGACTTCACTATGTGTCAATTTGATAGTTGTTTTTAAAAATTTTGTTACAATGGATAAATTCTGCCACCACTATTTGTCAATTTTATGGTTAGTTTTCATTGCAATGGGTCAATTCCAATCTCACCATGTGTCAATTTGGGGATTGAATTTTAAGTTTTGATTGCAATGTGTAAAGTTATCTTACACTAGGATTTTAAAAGAGCTATAGTTTGAACAATTAAAAAAAAGTTGCTCTTGGCATAATCAC
Source organism: Pinus tabuliformis (assembly GCA_031772625.1). NCBI lineage: Eukaryota > Viridiplantae > Streptophyta > Pinopsida > Pinales > Pinaceae > Pinus > Pinus tabuliformis. The sequence continues at coordinate 1,336,176,611 of CM062817.1, forward strand.
TGTTTGATTTAGGTATTCAATTTTAATGTTTTTTTTTTTACTTGTCCTGGTATTTGGTATATAATGTTATGCTTGAAATATGTTGAAAATTTGAAGTTTCTTACACTCATGATAATTTTTTTTACTTTCGTCACTAAAAAATATCGAAATTTTAACGTTTTTCGAAATCATGATATTTTATCTTTAATTCCATCATTAATGTCAAAATTTTAAGGTTTTTACAGTGATGATATGTATATTTAACACCATGTTTGAAAATTGTTGGAACTTTTAGGTTTCTTAGAGTCGTAATATTTTATTTTTAATGCTATCGTCAAGAACTATTGGAATTTTAAGGTTTATGAGAGTCATGATACTTTATTTTTGATGTCATTGCTAAAAAATGTTGGATTTTTAATAGGATAAAAAAAGAGATAATGCAACATTAACACTTTTCAATTTTGGCGTGTGTTTTCATGAATATTGCACAAAAATTTATTTTTTAATATCATTGTTAAAAAAAATGGAATTTTAGCCTGAAAAAAATATTGATTCAACATTAACACTTTTCTTTTTTGGGGTGTATTTTCATGTTTATTACCAAAAAAAAAAATATGTTTTTAATGCTACTGCTAGAAAAGGATTTGAATATTATCCTAGGAAAAAAGAAAAGAAAATCTATGCAATATCAACACTTTTCAGTTTTTGAGTGTTTTTAATGTTTTTTTGTGCAAAATAACGGTTTCTTGGGCTAGAGTTCTCATTTCTAGATTACATTTCTCGTTAAGTTGGTAACTTTGTTTACCATGAAATGTTTACCTTCTATATTTTAGAGGAAAGGAAAAATATTGAATAGTGTTTTGTAGAGCCCAAACTGAAACCCTCTTTTCATAAAAGAACGAGAGCCACATTACATATGGTTAATTGTTCTTATTTAATTTCCTTTGTATTAGAACCTCACTAGTTGCACTCATGTAACCCTTGACTCAAATAATAGATAAATAAAATAAATCTGTAATAAAATTAGTTATACATCTATTTTATCATAGAAACATACTAGTATATGTGATTTAAGACTTTGGAATATGTGTGTGAAGGATAAATTCTATAAGGTTACTCAAACAAAAACATAGAAGTTGATTAAAAGGTGTAATGTCTACCCTTGTATAGTTCATTAGCGAAGCTCCTCTAACATAGGAGTTAGGCCATGTGAGGATAAGGAAAGAGAGATACCGCCTCTCTTGTTGAAATACATGTCAACCAAATGTATCCCTCAATTTCTAATTATGAACAAGTAGCTTATTTTTCCTTCCTGGGGACTGTTTAGGTGACTGCAAAGGGAAATACGTGCATTTCATAAGATAGACATTGTATCACTTTAATAATGCTCATTGAGGGTGCCTTGCAATGTGAAGGTAGTTGCATCACTCAAGGCTACTTTTAGGAGGTCAACATATCTCTTTCTATTACTTTTGTTGGTAGGACATTACTACAAGAAAATTAGACATTGGTGAGGGTCGAAAATTGTCACCATAAGCTCATCGGTGACAGCGAAAAGAGCCTTTGTCACCAAAAACTGAATGTCATCAAAAGTATAGGTGTTGTTCTGACATTTAAGGTTCGTCACCAATAATGACTTATAATAATGAATAGTGACCATCACCATTTCATATAATCAATGGTGACAGAACTTAGCCTCCGTCACAAAAAATTGAACATCACCAAAGGTGGGTTCACCAAAAGTATATGCGTTGTGGTGACATTCAAAGTCCATCACAAATAATGATTATAATAACAGATAGTGACCATCACCATTTCATATGAACAAGAACGATTTATTGTGATGGACCTTTCATTATCATCACTATTGATGCATATATATGGTGAAGTTTGTTGACTGTCACCATTTCATATTTTGGTGAGGTTCGAAAAATGTCACAATAAGTTCATTAGCGATGGTCAAAAGAGCCTCTGTCACAACATAATAAACATAACCAAAAGCGTGGTTACATTCACAGTGCGTCACGAATAATGATTATAATGACAAATAGTGATCGTCACCATTTCATATGAACAATAATGATTTATGGTGATGGACCTTTCATGGCCATCACTATTGATGCTTAACATTTTGCTTCTCTAGCCTGTGGAGTGTCAGCTACGACCCTCAGTCTCCCTGCTAATGTGAAGACACCAAAATTTCAACTTGTTGGCATGGATAACCACAATTCCTCCAAAGATTAGTAGACCATTGAAAATGGGGGCCCTTCTTTACGTATTTCCATGCTTTCTTACTTATCTCCTTGTTATTTAGAATCTCATGCCTTGCATTCCTTAATCGATCCTAGATAATCGACCTTGTTACCTATCGAATGATCTCAAGTGCTAAGCCTCGTTAGGAAATAAAATCCACCATCCACTTCATTAGAGTCACCTTCTCATTCACTCGCATTAATTTGCCACTTTTCCATCCTGGTTGCCCATGCATAACGTCTAAAAGAAGGGTTATAGTTTCTTTATTTCTATTAATTACACCTACTAAGGGGATGATGCCACATCCCTTGGCCTATTGGTCTAGTGGAGTGGTGGTGATTAGTTGCTTTATTTCCATGAATTACACCTACTAAGGGGATGGTGCCACATCCCTTGGCCTATTGGTCTAGTGGGGTGGTGGCGATCAATTGCCTAAAACCCCTTTCTCTACTCCCGTGTTTGTCACCCCATCCACTATTTATTTTATTTGATAAATTAAAATTAAAATTAAACTATTTATTTATTTTATAATAAAATTAATTTTTTCCCATATTTAAAATTTGATATTTTATGTTTTATTTTAAATTGTTTAAATAAATATTATATAATATATAAATATAATTTAACATATATTAAATATTTTCAGTTTTTATATTTATTTATATATATATATATATATATATATATATATATATATATATTCTAAATCATATTTTTGAGTATAAAAATATTTCAACCGTCTGAAAAACTCAGGCTCAAATTTAAGAGGTTAAAGTTATAATTTATCCGTTAAAACAAAATCAACTACCAGAAAGAAAAAAAACCAAGACCTTAACCTCGAGGGTCTAACGAATTTAAAAACTCACGGCTGTAGAAATGCTACTATAAATCAAAACTTTATTTCACATGAAAGGGTCTACCGAAATTCATGCTTCTGAGGTGCAGTCATAGAAAATTCCAAAAGAGGGAAAAGATTCATTACATTAATACCATCTATTGGAATCCCTTAGAAAGAGGAAAAGTTGTATCAGTCTTAGAACATTAATTAAGAGTTAGATCGAGAGTAAGCTCGATCGAAGGTTTGTTGGTTTGATATTAAAGCGGCCAATTTATTATTTTTTTCATTACTGCACTAGTTGGGGAGAGTATTCAATGTGTGACACCGAGAGGAAAAGTGACATGTTTAATCACATCTGGAGAGTCACCTTTCAACCATGAAACCACACCAAAACAATGTTGGGTGGAGTTAGTACCGCCCCCCGAAGAATACCAGTGGAATAAAAAGTACAACCGGCTAGGTCATCCTGCCATGGCGCAGACAATGCTGGAGAGGCTATGTCAGAGGCGTGGAAGTATTTTAAAGAAAGTTCGGAAGATAAAATCACCGCATCTGATTCATCATTCACAGAAATTTTAAACGAAATCATGGGTGTCCTCTATGCGAATAAGGAAAAATGGTTGGAATTTCTTAAAAAAAAATTAAGAAATATTTTGATAGAGAAAAGATTCAACATCATCAAAAATTTATACATTAACTAAAATTTTGAAATATATTTAAAATATTGAAATTTATCTAAAATTTTGACCTTTAACAATTATAACTTAGATTTACAATAAATTCTTACTAGATTTTAACAAAATCTTATAAAAATTTCCATAATTTTCTAAAAAAATATAAAAACTAATTCACAACCACATACCAAAACTAATATCAGAGCCATGGGGTAATGGCCATGAGTTTAATACATCACAAAATGTCCACATCGTTCATCCCCAAACATAACAAACCAACTAGCATAGAAAATGAACCGATCGTCTATTATTACAAAAGGTCCATATCGTTCACACCAGCATAGCAAACCAACTAGCATAGAAAATGAACCGATCATCTATTATTATAAAGAGTCCACATCGTTCATCCCCAAGCATAGGAAAACAACTAGAATAGAAAATGGACCCGCCATCTATTATTACAAAAGGTCTAAATCGTTCATCCCCTAAAAGCAAAGCAGCTAGCATAGAAAATGGACCTGATCATCTATTATTACAAAAGGTACATATTGTTCATCCCCCAGCAAACCAAACCTAGTATAGAAAATGGACAGATCATCTACGATTTCATGGCTTTTTATAATTCATCGTCTATAATTTCTAATCAAATTTTGAATAAACTTAAATCTATTAAATCTAATTAAATAAATTACATTATTATAATAATAAAATATTTACTTTTATTTTTTATTTATTAAAAACAAATCACACAACTGAATTTCATTTGATATCGTGAAATACCCAATGGTTTAACTAGCATCAATTTGACCATCCTCTAAATTTTCACAACTTAATGAAGGTTCATATAATAAACGAAGAAATACTACATCAATAAACACATTCTATCCCTGCAGAGGGTAAAATTATCTTTTATTTTTACAAATTCGTGGTCATTATTTTAACTTGCCTGAAATATCTAAACAATTCTAATAAATTTTGTACATTTCATCGTCTTCTTAATCCATCATCCTAGGGGCTTTAGTTTGAATAGTGTCTGAATTAAAATACGGAATGTATTTATTTCTTTATAAAATATTAAATAAATATTTTATTATAATTTTATGTTTTATATTTTTAATTGCAAAAAAATATTTTATTATAATTTTATGTTTTTAATTGCATCAAGATATTTTCTATTTCAATAAGATAAGACGTTATAATTTAATGTTTAACATTTTAACTAAATTAAATATAAATAAATAAATAAATAAAGAAATAATAAATTTAATAAAATTATAAATTTAATGTACTAATAAGATTTACTTTGCTAAAATATTATTTAAATATTTTATTATAATTTTATGTTTTATATTTTTAATTGCATTAAGATATTTTCTATTTCAATAAGATTGGTGTTATAATTGGCCCACGGGGCTTTGGATTGACAGTGAATGGGTGCGCTGTTAAGGCACTCCTTGCGATAGGTCACTGGTTCAATTCCCCGTGGGTACTTACTTTAGTCTTAACCTAGAAAAAAAAAAAAGATTGGTGTTATAATTTAATGTTTAACATTTTAACTAAACTAATTTTATATAAATAAATAAATAATAAATTTCATAAAATTATAAATTTAATGTAATCTTAATCTTTTAAATCAAGAAAAATAAAATAATACAATAAATAAAAGAAAAAATAAAAAAATAAAAATAAAATGACTCATGGCATTGAACTATGGTATTCAGGTGAAATATAGTCTATTTAAAGGGGTAGTTAAACTAACTTAGATCTATCTTAATTTCAATCAAGTCCCAAGAGGGATCAAATTTATTGAGATGCCAATTTTTTTTAGAGTGAAATTAAGATATATATCTATATATATATATATATATATATATATATATATATATGAAATTATCAACAAACTTGTTTTATATATATGAAGGTAAGAAATTATTTTTAAAATACTCATTCGAAATTAGAAACATTAAAAATATATTTAGTTGGCTATAAATTAATGTTAGAAAAATCTCAAATAAATGGATAAATTAGTAAGTTTATTATTATAGATAATAAATTAAACTATAACTTTTTGGATGAGGATTTCTTTATTATAGGATAAGCATTAATCTAGTTAAGATATTGTGAGAATTGTTATGGAAAAGATATTTTTAAATATTTTTAACTAAATAATTTTTAAATTGTAATATGTATATATATCTATATATATTTGCAATTTCTAAAAGTGAACTTATTTATTTATTACTTTTATGGTTATAGCTTTTTTTTCTTCATTTATCAATAGATAGCTAGGATAACATCTAGTTTCCCTATGCAAAACAAATATTTTTCAAATTCAATACTCAAATTTGTCATGAAAATCACGTATAGATGTGGTTACTCCAAAAAAAACTGATGTATGGGTTAAATTATATTTTTTTGTCAATTAAAAAGCTTCTTTTAATTCATCCAAAGATTACAACATGGTTGATTTCACTATTCATTCGACCTCACTCCTACTACATTTATTGGTTGGCAAAGAAGCAAGATAAACTAATTACAAAGTGCCAAAATCTATTGAGCACTCAAAATACCCTAAGATGAAGATACAACCAACAGACACTAAGAAATGGGAGGATTACCAGTGTTGGAGTATTTGATTCATCACCTAGATGATCTAGAGGCCTAGGTTTATCGTGGATGTGAAATTCTATGTGAGTTAGTCTTCCTTCCATGTGCTTCATTCGCTCAGGCATTCTCCTATGGGCCTACGAAAGTGAAACCAAACAATCCTGCATATTTTATTGATTTGGTTGCAAATCATTCATGAAGTCTATGGCCTAATTACGACCTAATTACAGTCATCAAGGAGATTTTTTCCTATTTGTTCCAGAAGATGGGTGATGATTAAATTATATTGAAAACACAATAAAAATGATATTTTTTAGGCGGCGTTTACTAGCGACATCAGAAACCCACTTACAAGAACCTGTGCCCTAATAACTCAAAAAATATTATGATGATTAAAAAATATTATGGTAATATAAATATACACCTTAGATGACCCTCATAGAGATCATTAACATTCATATATATCATTTTCCAAAATTCTACCAAATTAAGCATATTATTCTCATATTTTTAATCACTCCCACATCTTTAGGAAACCCTTGTTTCCATGATGTGAAGTTGAGCCTTTCCATGTTGTGAAGTTAAGCTCCACTTATCTCATATTCGTATAGCTACTATACGAGGAGGATTCCATTAGTTTCCAAAGAAGGAATGATTAGAAGAAAGGATCTAAAGGAACATTTCCTTTAATGTCGGAAGCTAAGATCAGGTTAAATGTTCCTTTAATGAAGCTAAGATCAAGTTATCATGTAGCTACTTTTGCGTCTTTATTTTCAATAAAGAAACTCATATTTCATCCTAATTCTCTTTTCTATATTTCATGATTATAATATTTGATTAAATTATATATATATATATATTTCACCATTTACAGATTTAAATTAAAAAAATGAAGTGTGAAGTTAGGATTTTCTAATTTAAAAAAAAATTGTGTATATATTGGTTAAAAAAGATAGAAATTCTTCAAATAATCTTGATTCTTCAAATGAAACCTTCAATATATCAACTACATTAATATTTTTAATATAATTACACTAATATAATAATACTTTCTATATAACACTAATTTAATAAATCCGAATTCTTTCTCATGCTGAATCAATCATTTTTGTTCAGAAAATTTATCAATTAAATCATATTTTGCATTATAAAAAAGTTTTCTCTACGAAAACCCTGGCGCAAATTTAGGAGGTTAAAATTATAATTCATCGGTTAAAACAAATGAACTGTCCGAAAGAAAAAAAAACCAACAGCTTAACCTCGAACGTCTAACGAATTTAAAAATTCAAACAAGTTAAAATGCTACTATAAATCAAAATCTCTATTTCGCATAAAAAGGTCTACCGAAATTCATCCATCTAACGTGCACTCATAGAAAATAGGGAAAAGCTTCATTACTTTAATACAAATTATTGGTATCCTGTAGATAGAGGAAAACTTTTATCACTCCCGGAACTTTGATTAAAAGTTACATAGATTGTAAGCTCAATCGAAGATTCGTTGTCTTAAATATTAAAGCGACCAATTTATTCATATTTTCATTACCCCACTAGTTGGGGAGTGTATTCAATGTATCACACCAAGCGGAAATTCGTTGGATCAAATATTAAAGCCACCAATTTATTCATATTTTCATTACCCCACTAGTTGGGGAGAGTATTCAATGTATCACACCAAGCAGAAATTCGTTGGATTAAATATTAAAGCCACCAATTTATTCATATTTTCATTACCCCACTAGTTGGGGAGAGTATTCAGTGTATCACACCGAGAGGAAATTCGTTGGATTAAATATTAAAGCCACCAATTTATTCATATTTTCATTACCCCACTAGTCAGGGAGAGCATTCAATGTATCACACCAAGAGGAAAGGTGACATGGAGTATTCAATGTATCGCATCAGCGGGGTCACATTTCAATAGTGAAAGCACATCGGAACAAGGTTGGCCGGAGTTACATTTACAATATAATTATCAGATTTTAACAAAATCTTGCGAAAATTATAGAAATTTTCTTAAAAAAATATAATAGCTAATTAGGCTACTGCCGAGACCGTCAACTCAACAACCCAGACGTACCAAACCTAATTTCAGAGCCGTGTGGTAATGGCCATTAGTTTAATGCATCACAAAAGGTCCACATCGTTCACCCCAAGCATAGCAAACCAACTAGCACAGAAAATGGACCGGTAGTCTATTATTATGAAAGGTCCACATCGTTCATCCCCCAAGCATAGCAAACCAACCAGCATAGAAAATGGACCGATCATCTATTATTACAAATGGTCCATATTGTTCATCCCCGAGCATAGCAAACCAAGTACCATAGAAAATGGACAAATCATCTATTATTTCATGGCTTTTTATAATTCATTGGTCCATATTGTTCATCCCCCGGCATAGCAAACCATGTAGGATAGAAAATGGAAAATTCATCTATTATTCCACGGCTTTCCATGGCTTTTTATCATTCATCGCCCACCATTCGATTTCTAAAAGCAGTGCGACAGAAACGCACGTCTACTCGTTTTTAATGAGACAAGTGCACTGTTGACGTTTTAAATTCGACAACAAATTGAAATAAAATTTTGGAGGTCAGGGTTGGTGGCATGCTTCCCTTGTCTGGATTCAGAGTAGGATCATGGAATACCTGATTTTGACGAAATCGCAAATATCTTCAAATATCCATTAGGTAGGTAGTTTGAAACGTATTTTATAGACGTAAGGGTCACGCCACTCGCTTTTGTTACCTTAAAAGTGAACATGGATTAGACTGTAATCGCCTAACATTTAGCTGGCAACATTTTCATCATCTTCCTTTATTAAAAAAAGGGTGATACGTTAACTTAACTAGTACGATACAAATTGTTTATCCTAATTGAGGTGTTCTCGTCTGCTTTTTTTTTTATTTTTATTAAATCAGTGGCATGATTTTTCTTTTTTGGTGACATCTTCTATTTTATTATTCTAATTGTATTGTTATAAAAAATAAATATGGTATTTGTTTTTTTAATTCTTTAAAACATGTAAAATTATAATTTTCTTGAATTCTAAGTAAATTTGAAATGAAAATAATTTTTGAAGTATAATTAAATAAATTACACTATTATAATAAAATAATATTTCCTTTTATTTTTTGTTTATTAAAAACAAATCACACCATGGATAACAAACAAATCACATAATTGAATTTCATTTGATATCATAAAATACACAAAATTTTATCTAGCATCTTTTCCATCTTCAAAATTTTTATCTTGTTACTAATATAAATTAATTATCATAAATCATCCCATATTAATTAATTATCACAAATTAGATATAAAATTTTATCTCATTATAATAAAAAACATCTTCTCCATCTTCAAAATTTTTATCTTATTATTCAATATAATTTAATTATCATAAATCATCCCATATAAATTAATTATCACAAATTATGATATAAAATTTTATCTCATTATAATAAAAAATCATTTTTCAAAAATTATTGAATCTTCAAATATTAAATGCAGAACACTCCATCAATACAGACATTCTATCCCTACTCATTTTTTAGAAATTATTGAATCTTCATATATTAAACGCAGAAACACTCCATCCATACAAACATTCTATCCCTGCCTCAACCCTTGGCATCGAAAAACTATATTTTATTTTTACAAATTTGCTGTCATTATTTTTAATTGCCTAAAATATCTTAAGAATTTTAATATCTTTCGTAGATGTCATTGTCTTCTTAATCCATTTGTTTAGTTTGATTTGTGTTTGAATTAAAATAGGGAAAATATTTATTTCTTCGTAGATTTGGCAGGGGTTTACTATGTTAAAATATTATTTAAATAAGTATTTTAAATATTTTATTATAATTTTACGTTTAATATTTTTAATTTTATCCAGAAACATTTTCAAGTCCAATAGGCTAGAGGTTATACATTAATGTTTATAAATAATAAATTATATTTTTTTTAAGTAAGGTTAATCTGTTAAGAGGAAAAAAGATATTTACAGAGAGGAACTGGTTGTAAATGAAAACAGCCTATCTCAGCTTGCCGAAGAGCTAGTTCTAAAACTGCCCCAACAGAGGGGAAACCAGTCTGATAGTGCAGGAATTACAAAAAGAAGAAGGACATAATTGAACATTTTCCCCAGTTTTCTGAAGAGAGCTAAGAAAAAAATATAAAACCAACAATTCATCCTCCTCGATGTACCTACGTGGACAAAAAAGAGGTGGAACCAAATGTTAGATGAAGTGCCACCTGGCATTGGTAATTTGGTTGATGAACTCCTATGTGGCAGGCTCCTTCACCACCGGGCAGCTCCAATCTTCGTGGTTATCTGGCTGAGATTGCTTGCCTTCGCCTCTTCCTTCAGCCTGCTGCGTGTTCTCCTCGTTCATCTTGCCCACTTCCATGGCTGGCTTGGCTCGCTGAGGCTCTGGATCCTCCTGCCTTTCCCTCATAGCCTCCTTCCCTTTCTGCTTGGGTTGTCCACCATGTGCAATTGACTTGTCTCTTCTTTTGTTTTGCTGGTCTCTGCGGTGACTAGGCTCCAGTTTAGGCATATCGCCTCCAGGGCAAGGCATCTGAGCACTCTGAATTTCTTCCTCGGAGAAGGAGATGGAGATGGTGGCAGTGATAACTGGCTGGTTGAGAGTGCTGCGGAAGTGGAAGAGCGTGGTATAGGGAGAGGGGTGCTGGGGCAGAGGAAATGGAGCTGAGTGAAGGCCTGCTCTTCCTCATCCGCCTCTAGTGTTTGAATAGCGAGGATTTTCCGCAGAGGAAGAGGGAGAGCCCGAGGTGCTGCGCCTCCGGACTTGCTGTCAAGAGTTGCCACCTCTCGAACTGCCCCTTCTGCTAACTAAACGTTGTCTCACCATGATGGGAAATGGAGCAGAGAGAGCGCACAGGTACTCTGAGAGAGGAGAAAAGAGCCAATTTGGAGCTGGCAGAGAGCGCAACTCAGAAGCCGAGCGTGACCCAACAACGTCCCAGAACCCACCTTCGCCCGACCAACAATGCATATGAAATTTCCAACCGAGACCATGGCTATACATGAGATTGATTACCGCCAGCTCTCCTCGACTATCCCCTGCCATAACTTCTGTAATAAATGGAGCCGAAGCCCAGCTATACCTGAAGCATGCGGAGGTGATGGTCCAGTCCAGGTTTCGGCTATGCATGCTGCCTTCCCAATGCTTGAGGCCATGTGAACTCACCCTCCTCTGTATGAGGCTCATCCCATCCTTATCCAGGTGGTGCTGGGCTGGCAGGTGTCGTCGTGCTTTGCCGCACCCCTATCCCATCTCCTTAAATACAAACTGAAGCACCCGCATCCAGGAAATAATAAATTATATTAAATGATTATTGTAATTTAAATTTTTTAAATTAGGTAAAATAAAGTAATAAAATAATAAAAATAAAAATAATTTTATAAAATAGAAATATTTATGGCATTGACTTGTGATATTCATGTGGAATATAGTCTATTTAACATAATAGATTTGGTCCTTCTCGATGCTCAATTGATTCAAAATATTATATATATATATATATATATATATATATATATATATATATATATATATATAAACTTGAGAACAAGAAATTATATTCAAGGTGATCATTTAAAAACGTGAGGGTGAGTAATTATATTTAAGGTGATCATTTGAAATTAAAAAAATTAAAAATAAATTTAATTTATTAAAATTCATTTTTAAAATGTCAAACAAGCTAGTAATTTTATTATTATAGATAGAGGAAAAAGATTAACGTGGATTAAGATACTGTGAGAATGGTGAAGGAGAAAATTATTTTTAAATATTTTTTGTTAAATAATTTTTAAATTTTTATATATGTGTGTGTATGTGTGTGTGTGTTTGAATTCATTCATTTATTTATTTTATGGTTATATTTTTTTTGCCTTATTTATCAGTAGATTTATTTGTTGGTCACGGCAACATCCCTTTTCAATTATGTTAAAAAATAAATCAAATTAATACATGAGTTTGCCACATGGTTTTCTAGATTTCACAATTCATCCGACCTCACTCCTACTAGATTTGTTGGCCAAAAAAGAAGCACAAAAACTAGTTACAAAGTGACAAAATCAACTCAGGACATAGAAACTAAAATACCAAAACATCCAAAATACCACTAAGATGAAAATACAAGCAACAAACATTAAGACATAGGAGGATTTCGAAGTGCTAGAGTATTTTATTCATTACCTAGATAATCTAGAGCCCTAATTTCGCCATGGACGTGAAATTCTACATGAGCTAGTATTCGATCCAAGTGCTCCATTCATCTAGACATTCTCCTTTGGATCTATCGATGTGAAACCCAATGATCTTGCATATTCCATTGATTGTGTTGCAAATCATTCATGAAGTGTACAACTTGATTATGGTCATCATGGAAATTCTATCCAAATTGTTCTAAGAGATGGGTGATGATTAAATTATATTGAAAAGATATAAAAATTAAGATTTTCCATGCAAGGTTTACTGGCTACACCATAAACCAACCTACAAGAGCCTATGCAATAATAACTCAAAAAACATTATGGTGATATAAATATACACCTTGAATGGCCCTCATAGGTGTCATTAATATTCACATATGTACTTTTCCAAAATTATACCAAATTATGTATGTTATTCTTGCTCCTTTAAGCACTCTAATTTCTTTAGGAAACCCTTGTTTCCATGTCGTGATGTCGAGCTCCACTTATCTCACATCCATATAGCCTCTATTAGAGGAGGATACCTTTAGTTTCCCAAGAAGGAATCATCATAAGGAAGGATCTAAAAGAATATTTCATTTACTGTTTGAAGCCAAGATCAGGCGATCGTGTAACTACCTCTGTGACACTATTATCAATAAAGAAGCTCATGTTTCATCCTTTTGTCTATACTTACTTATTATAATATTTCGACGAATTTCTTTTGGACTAAATTGTCATATATATACATGTACACCATGAGTTCACCATTCTACCTTTTGGTTTATTGCTTGTGTTATAGGTTCACATCTCTTGTGCAAGAATGAGCATTTGGACCTTGACAATTGACATCATACATAGGACTCACATGTAGTTTCTCATCCCTTTCTTTTTGAATTTAATGCAAGTAGTATGATTTTCTAATTTTCCTTGGTTGATTATTTAATTCTTCTATATTAGGTCTATCAAACCCTAGCCTCATGAATTTCATCCCACAAAATAATTGATGAGTCCACTAGGGAAGTTACTATTTAAGTATCTTTCCTAAGTGGTATATCCTTGATATGGGTGATCAATGATTTTATTGTTTTATTTTTGAGTCTCTTGATATGTTCTTGTATCTGTCCTTCTTGCCCAATCTTTTGGATCTAAGATTTTATTTTATTTTTCCTATTTTTGCATATATATGTATTACAGGAAATTCCAACCTAAAAGCGGTCTCCTAATGAAAAATAATAAAATAGTAGTAAAAAATAAAATAAAAGTTATGAATTTTGGAGGGGAAAAGTAGAAAGCTATTTTTTTAATTGTATTTTTGGCTTATCTTCTTATAGGTTTACTTAAATTTCAAGTGTAGAGGCTCGTTGGATGAAAAATTAAATTCCACATCCAACAAGTACCCATTGTACATACTTTTGAGAAGACACACATTGATAAAAATTGAAGATACGTTAAAAAAAAACATGTTGAACACACTTTTTTAATACATTTTTAATTTTTGTCATTTGACTCTTTTCATAAGTATGCATGATGGGTATTTTTGGATGTGAAATTTAATTCCACTTCCAATGAGTGTCTACACTTTAAAGTTGAACAAACCTATAAGGAGATAAGCCAAAAATATAGTTATCCTTATTTTCCCTCCAAAATATTTACATGTACCTCTTTTTAAATTTAATGGATTTTGATTGGTTTACATATGACATGGAAATTACATGAAAATTTCATGGACTTTTTTAGGTTCAAATTTCCACTAATGTAGCTTTCTTTCATAGCAGTCACATATATAGTTTAGTTGTTAGTGCAAAAGTTGCATATATGTGGGTTTCTTTGGCAACATTTGTGCATGAATTCATTTTGTTCGAAAAATATATCATGTATCCTTTCGATATTGGACAATTTTCCACTCTTGTTTCTACTTATGTGTCTTGGAATGGTCTATTTATGGACCATATTGTTGGGCTAATTTTGAGATTTCTAGAATTGACAGGGATATGTAGTTTCTTCTACCTTTATATATTCTTGAGGGTAGTTTGTGATTACCATTTTGTACTTGTGGCTTCTGACTTTGCTAGTTGCTTCAATGTTTGTAAGTGCTTTTTCACACGTGTAGTTTTTGCATCTTGCTGGCTCTTTGAAATCTTGCTCTCACTATTATTCCATAGAAGTTCATAAGCACATTTTGGCAACTTATTTCATATCTATTACATTATAATAGCTTCAATGTTTCATGGTGTGACTCATTTTGTTCCTTTGTTGACTTTGATCTACATTAACAAAGTTACCAGATTAATAGGAACTATATTGAGTTCTTAGTTTTTTCGAGGTCACATGAAATCATGATGATGTTTGGAAAGTGTTGATGCAACATCAACTTTTTTATTTAGAGAATCATATCTTTTGACACTTTAAATTTTCTTATGTATTAAATATGAAAATATTTGTTTTTTAAATGTTGGTGATTCTGACGACGATATTGAGAAGTGTCAATGCAATATCAACCTTTTTTTTGTGGGGGGGGGGAGTCGGGGGGTGTGGGGGATATTTTGACAGTTTAATTTTTCTTATGTATTAAAAATGAACATATTTTTTAAAATATTGTTGATTTTGAAAAGCGTTGACGTAACATCAAACCTTTCCTTTGAGGACATATTTTTGACACTTTAAATTTCTCATGTCTTAAATATGTGCAATTTTCTTAAATGTTCATTAATTAACCATTTTTCAAGTTGTCTTCTTCTTCTTCTTGCTCTTTTTCTTCTTGAGGTGTTTTTTTTCTTTGCAATGTTTTCGTGTAATGAAATTTTCAATTTTTTTATAAAATTATAAATAAAAAACTAATCTTTTGAAGCTATGATTTTTTATATATTTATGTATCATTTATTAATATTTCAATACACATAAAATAATTCTAACTAAAATTACAATAATATTAAACACTTGACAAAAAAATGTACATTTTGCATATAGATATATTAAAAAAATACAATTCTTGATGGGGCTGAGTATCCATAACACATAAGGGATGGAAGGGGCCCCATAATCCTCCTCCACTTGGAATAATGTTTAAAGAGGTATGTCGAACACACATTCTATTGAAAGTGCACAAAAAGTCTTCTAGAGAATAGTGGGGATTATATGGTTATGCATGGCCTATGGGATGACTTTGTGAAGCTTTAGTATGTGAGATAAGGTGGTGGGTGTTGTTTAAATTTTGGTAGTGCAGGGTGGCATTCGGTGTATGCCAACACCAACTCTTTAAGTTGTTGTGGTTTGGGGCAAAATTCATGCCAGCACCTAGAACGGTGGAAACTTCATCTCTTTGGTTCACTTTTAAGTGCATTTGGGATCCAGGAAAATGATGCTTCCCCTAGTACATCTTCTGCATCTTCACTATTTTTTTGAGGTGGTAGAAGCAGGGCTTTGGAGAAGGGGAATAATATTTGGGAAGCATGTTTCTCCCCAGCCCTCCTATAAATTTACTAGGCCTTGTTCCTTAGCTAGTTTATGTTTTCCTTCACTATTTGTTCACTTTCATTGTTGCTAATATTGTAGGTCTATTATTGGGAATTATAATCGTTTTTCGTTATAAACTATGGAGGGCTAGGGGGAGGAATACACGTGGTTTACTGGTGATCTAGGCACTGGAGGAGGGCACTTGGCTTGCTGGTGGGCCTCTTGAGCTCATTCTTTACTTTTCATATTACTTCTTTCTTGCTGGAAGAACAAGTGCATTGTGTTTTTAGTACTCTCCCGTCTCCACGCATCGTTCTAGACAATCCAACTCTAGTTAGTTCTTCAAACCAAGGACGATTGTTAGTTACATACAGATCCAAGGGGTTTTCTAGTGTCATTGGGCTATCTCTATGTGGTTTTCTAGTTTGCCTTGTCTTTCGATAATGTGGTTCAGCGACTATCTTCTGGCCAACAAATCTATTAGGAATGAGGCTGAAAGATTTTTTCAATCAAATAATCACTATGTATATATGATTTCAATTAATAGAAACATTTTATTTACATGACAAAAAGTAATTAAAAATTTATACATCTTTGGACCCTTTTCACTAAAAATGACATGTAAAATAAAGGATTTTTATGAAAAAAAATTAACAAGAAAAAGCTAAATAATAGAATTTTTTATGTATTCTATGTCTAAAGACAATAATATTTGAAGTTTTCACAATAGTTATGATTCACATAAAAATTTTAAATAAAACTCATGAAATAAATAAAGAAAATGTTGAATTAAGAATTATAAACAACTTTAATAAAAAAGGAAAATAATAATAATAGTAAATGTTTAAAATAGAATTTTATAAATAAAAAACATAAAACAAAAAAACGAAAACAAAACCAAAACATTTCAAGCAAGGTGGCTAAAGTAGGCTACTGCTGTAGGTGTTGTGACAGTGACCCTTTTGCATTATACCATATTTTAAAAATATTTATTTTTTTTAATTCTTTTTATTTTTTTAAGATATATTTTTTTAATCTTATTTAATACTTTTAAAATTGATTTTACTAATTTTCTATTCGCTTTATATATATTTATGTGAATTTGTTTTTCTAATTGTCTAATTTATTATTTATTATTTATTTTTATTTTTTAACTTTTATTTGTTAAGCCATTTTTTTTAATTAATTATTTCTCTTATATTTTTTTAATAAAATATTTTTATTTATTTATTTTTATTTCGTTTTAGATTTTAGTTTTTGGTGAGATAATGTTTTCCTTTTACATTTTTGTTTTAAAATTTTTGGTTTGTAATTTTTTTTTTTAATAATGTGCGTTTTGTTGTTATTTTTTTTAATCCTCGATTTTTTTGGTTTTTTTAACTTTTTTATTTTTTTTAAAACTTGATTTTTAATATTTTAATTTAATTTCTAATTTTATTAATTTTTACTTTTTTTCTTTAATTTTTTTTAATCTGTTTATTTTTTAGTTATTTTATTTTCTTTTGGTATAATAGATGTTTCAATGCTCGTTTAGCAATCGGACTTGACTATGTGTCAATTTGATAGTTGTTTTTTAAACTTTTGTTACAATGGATAAAGTTTGCCACCACTATTTGTCAATTTGATGGTTAGTTTTCATTGCAATGGGTCAATTCCACTCTCACCATGCATCAATGTGGGGTTTTAGTTTTAAGTTTTCATTGCAATATGTAAAGTTGTCTTACACTAGGATTTTAAAAGAGCTATAGTTTTAACAATTAAAAAAAAAGTTGTTCTTGGCATAATGACTTTTTGATTTAGGTATTCATTTTTAATGGTTTTTTTGTGTCATGGTATTTAGTATATAATATTATGATTGAAATATGTTGAAAATTTAAATTTTTTTACACTCATGATATTTTGTTTTACTTTCATCGCTAAAAAATATCAAAATTTTAATATTTTTTGAAGTCATGATAGTTTATCTTTAATTCCATCATTAATGTCAAAATTTTAAGGTTTTTCAGAGTCATGATATGTATATTTAACACTATGGTTAAAAATTGTTGGAACTTTTAGGTTTCTTAGAGGCACAATATTTTATCTTTAACACTATCGACAAGAACTATTGGAATTTTAAGGTTTTTGAGAGTCATGGTATTTTATTTTTGATTTCATTGCTAAAAATTGTTGGAGATTTAATAAGATAAAAAAGATATGATCCAACATTAATACTTTTCAATTTTGGCATGTGTTTTCATGTTTATTGCCCAAAAATTTAGTTTTTAATGTTTAAAAAAATGGAATTTTAACCCGAAAATAATATTGATTCAACATTAACACTTTTCTTTTTCGATGTGTTTTTTCATGTTTGTTGCAAAAATAAATTGGTTTTTAATGCTACTGCTAAAAAAGGCTTTGGATATTATCTTAGGAAAAATAAAATAAAATAAAAGAAAATCTATACAATATCAACACTTTCAGTTTTTGAGTATTTTTAATGTTTTTTTGTGCAAAATAAGGGTTTCTTGGACTAGAGTTCTCATTTCTAGATTACAGTTCTTGTTAAAATTGGCAACTTTGTTTACTATGAAATGTTTACCTTC
The DNA here is from genome assembly GCA_031772625.1 of Pinus tabuliformis. Classification (NCBI taxonomy): domain Eukaryota; kingdom Viridiplantae; phylum Streptophyta; class Pinopsida; order Pinales; family Pinaceae; genus Pinus; species Pinus tabuliformis. The sequence goes on from CM062817.1 coordinate 1,336,195,228, forward strand.
TGGGTTTTAGAGAAAAGGAAAAATATTGAATCTTGTTTTGTGGAGCCCAAACTGAAACCCTCTTTTCATAAGAGAAGGAGAGCCACATTGCATGTTGTTAAGTGTTCTTATGTGATTTCCTTTGTATTAGAACATCACTAGTTGAACTATTAACTAATCATCCAATATAAATTAACTATCACAAATTATAATATAAAATTTTATTTAATTATAATAAAAAAATCATTTTCATAAATTATTGATGATGATGACGTCCACTGAGACCAAATTTTGGTCTATTGGACCTAAAGAAACGAATTATTTAGTTTGATTTAAGATTTTATTCCTATGCTCAAAAAGCTTGGAGAGAAGCCTCCTGAGCTCACTGTAATTTTGACAACGTAAAAGGCTAGGAAGGTCAATATTGCAACAAAGATTTTGAAACTGAGATCAAATGTGGTTGTATGCGGGGCACTCTAACAGGAAGTGATTTTCATCCTCGATGTTCGTATTCTCACAGAGATGGCAGAACCATTCCATCGATGGTGTTTTAGGAACTGCCCAACGACCCGTTTCACTATGGAGCTCATGAGAGTTCGTTCTAATCTTGGCTATATTAGTTTTCTTCTTTGAGTTAGTTAAAATAGAGAGATACTTTTGATCTTCTAGGGTGGGGTTGATGACCTCCTTATAGTACTTTAATTTATTTTTAGCTGCTAAATCTTTCTCACACCACATTTTTTCTTTAAACTTAGAAGTAAAAATACTTTTAATGTTATTCATGTTTTGCAATGCAACATTCTCGTCAATCTCCCAATGGTTTAACCAGGCCTTGGTGTCTTTATACCAACCTCGTTTGAGCCTTCAGTGGTTTTGGCTGGAATTTAAAGCTACCTTAGGAAGTCTATAGTCTCCTATATTATTGAGTTTGTGCTTGTACAACAGAAGCCTATTCATAGCTAGGCTCTCAATAGGGGAAAGACCGACTTATATAAGGACAATAGGATAGGGTGTGTTTCTTTTAATTTTGAGGTTATACGTTATAAAATGCTTCTCGATTTTCTCATCTTTCTCCAGGATTCTCTAGAGATGCTACAACCCCAAACTTCACATCCATATAAGATAACCGGAGTGACTAAAATTTCAAGGAGGAACTTCTTTCTTCCCACATTACGAGGTTTTCCATTTTACAATTATTTTCAAGACCAAAATAATCTTTCCATCCCCCATTAATCCTTTTCTCAATGCTATAGTTCCAATTGAGCTTGTGATGAATATCAATTCCTAGGTACTTGTAGGAAGACACTTCCTCCAAGTTACTAATGTCAAACATAAAATTAGAGTAAGTTTCCTTCTTGGATTTGATAATCATAACTTTTGTTTTGTTAGCGTTAACAATCATACCCATGGTAGAGCATAAATCCTTAAGAAGTATAAGTTGCTTATCAAGATCAGATGGGAACCTTGCAAGAAGAACAATATCTTCAGCGTAGAAAGGAAGGATGATGACTATCCCAGCTAAGATCGTGCCAACACATCCTGCTTCCTCTAAACAACCTTCTAGCTTGTCGATGTAAATGCCAAATAGGGTAGGGAGAGGGGGAAACCATGTTTAACTCTGATATTACACTTAATATCTTTCAACCACCCCTCATTGCTCTTTAACCTGGTAATTACATTCTCATATAACCTTATAGCAGCAGCCCTCAACTCAAAAGGGACCTTTAGCTCTTCTAATATATTCCAAAGGTTGTTTCTAGGAACCATAATGAAAGCCTTTCTAAAGTCCACAAAGAAACAAAAGAGATTGGATTTATCATTGCGACATTCCTCCACAATGATCCTAAGCGTAATGAGTTGTTCTGTTTTTGAGCGCTGCTTTCTAAAACCCGCTTGGCCTTTACACCGCTTACCTTCACTTTCAAGCCATATGCTCAATTTCCTTTCCAAAATAATACCATATAACTTGGCTAGGAGAAGGCTGATCATAACTGTCTAATAATTAGAGGGGTTATTTGTATCCCCACTTTTAAAAATAGGGATAATGAGGCTTTGAGTCCATGGTTTAGGGAACCCTTGCTTGACCACTTGATTGAGAAGCTTGTGAATGGGGGGGATGAGCACATGACCTCCAGTTTTTAAGATTTTCTCTTCGTACCCTTCAATGTCCTTAGTTTGCCCATTAGCCAAGCAATTAACCCCAAAATCAATGTCTTGTAATGAGAAAACTTATTTCGTTGTGAGCAGGGTTTCAAAGTTATCCATGACATTTGGAGATTCATAAAGCTTTTTAAGATAGGAATTCTAGTTGTGTAATGCAATTTTATTATTATCTTTAGTTTTCCTAGTTAGAATCTGCCTCCAGAATTTCTTAGGAGCTACCTTAGAGAGGTGTATGAGATTCTCTTGTCTTTTACGAATATAATACCTTTTCTTCCTTTTAGTTAGGGATTTGTATATTTTTATCTTGCCAATTTTAAGAGATTCATCAACAACTTCCTTAATTTCTCCCCTCGCACTTTTACAATCTTTGTCATACCATGGGTTGGTTTTGCTATTTCTTTTATTACTTGAAACTTCAATTGAGAACTCGTTAACAGAATATGTGAGGGTTGTAGTAAAATTATGATAGAGATCTTCTATGCTGTCTATCCTAGATAAAGGAAGAAAATTAGTTTTTAATTCATTTAGAAAGATATTTTTTTATTTCTATCAAAGATTAACTTCTTTTGGCTGTAAGGATTATCTTCTATGGGATCACTAGCATGACAAAATTAAGAGTTATAAGTAAAGGCCTATGATTAGAGTTAGGCTCATGGTTGTGTAAGATGTCAAAATTTGTTATTTCGTTGTATAGAGGGAGATTGGAGATGACATAGTCTACCATGCCGCTACCAAGCCCATGAATGCAGGTCATCTGGCTAGAATTGGGCCACTTCTTTAGACTGTTGCAAATTATGAGATCTTGAGCACTACAAAGCTTGACTAGCTTTGACCCAAACAAATTCTCCACGAGGTCTTAAAAGCTCCTTTTTCACCAGCTAGCGAGAGGAAGGTCTTCGTCTAACCAAAGAGGATTAGGGTTGGAATGATTGCTTAGAAGAATAGCTTGGTTTCTTGAAGTTCGAGCATTAAAGTCACCCATTAAAAGGATATTGCCTTCATTCCTTAGGCTAGAAATATCATTCTCTAAACCATTGTAAGGACTATTTTTATCTAGATTCTTTTTCTTATAAAAGTAAGAATTTATGGGGGGGGAATAACAGATTGCTATGTAGGTCTTTTTATCATAAATGCCAGTAATTTCTATCCAACTATATTGGTTGTAAGGGTTGTTTTTATAAATCCTAGCATGGGGAGAGATGTTCTTCTTAATGTAACAAGCTATACCCCCAATGCCTCTACAGGAGGATCGCTTATTCCAGGTAGACCATAATGTAAATCCATCTATGAATGTTGATATAATAAATGCAGAAACACTACATCAATACACACATTCTATCCCTACCTCAATCCTTGGCGTCGAAAAACTATCCTTTACTTTTAGTTTGATTAGTGTCTCAATTAAAATAGTGAAAGTATTTATTTCTTTATAGATTTGGCCAGGGTTTATTTTGTTAAAATATTATTTAAATAAGTGTTTTATTATAATTTAATGTTTAATTTCATTTAAATATATTTTCAATGTAGATATTGTAATTTAATATTTAACATTTTGACTAAACCAATTACATATAAATAAATAATAAAATAAGTAAAATGAATAATGTAATGTAAATTTTTTAAATAAATAATAAAATAAATAAAATGATTAATGTAATGTAAACTTTTTAAATGAGAAAAAATAAAATAATAGATAACAAAATAAAAATAATATTATAAAAAATTAATAATAAAAATAAAAAACCATGATATTCACCTTTAATATTTATGTGGAATATAGTATATTTAAAGGGAGTAATTAAAATTACCTATATCCATCTTAACTCTAAATGAAGTGCTTAAAGGGATCAAATTTATTGTGATGCAAACCTCTTTTAGAATGAAAGCAGATTTGATCTCTCAATGCTCAGTAAATCCACAATATAAAAAGTTTTGTATATATATATATATATATATGAATAAGAAATTATATTTAATGTGTCCATTTGAAATTAGAAATATTAGAATAAATTTAATTTCTTGTAAATTAATATTAACAAATCTCAAATAAATGGATAGAATAGTAGTTTTATTATTATAGATAATAAGTTAAATAATAATTTCCTTGATGGGTTTTCCTTTATTATAGGAAAAACATTAACCTCAGTTAAGATATTGTGAGAATAAATTTCTTAAATGAGGTTTTCTTTATTATAGGAAAAATATTAACCTAGGTTAAGATATTGTGAGAATTGTGGTGGAGAAAATTATTTTTAAATATTCTCAACTAAACAATTTTTAAATTGTAATCAACCAAGGAATATATAAGAATATATATAGTTAGTTTGATTTGTAGTTTTTGAAAGTAAATTTATTTATTTATTTATTTTATGGTTCTACATATTTTTGCCTTATTTATAATTAGATGAATTTGTTCTCCAGGGCAACATCCCTTTTGCCTATGCAAAAAATATTTTTCAAATTCAATACCTGAGTTTGCCACATGGTTGTCCAGATTTCACAATTCATCCAGCCTCACTCCGAATGGATTTATTGGCCAAAAAAAATCACAAAAACTAGTTACAAAGTGTGAAAATATACTAAGGCCGTAGAAATTGAAAGTCTAAAATGCCCAAAATACCACTAAGCTAAAGATACAAGATAAAAATGTTAAGACGTAAGAGTATCTGGTAGTGCTAGAGTATTTGATCCATTACCTAGATAATATAGAGCCGTAAGTTTTCCATGGATGTGAAATTCTACGTGACCTAGTCTCCGTTCCAAATGCTCCATTTGCCCAAACGTTATCCTCGGGCCCTGCCGAAGTGAAACCAAATAATCTTGCATATTCCATTGATTTTGTTGCAAATCATTCAAGAAGTATATGACCTAATTATGTTCATCATGGAGATTTTGTCCTAATTGTTCCAGAAGATAGGTGATGATTAAATTATATTGAGAACATACAAAAATTGATATTTTTAATGCAAGGTTTACTAACTACACCAAAAACCCACCTACAAGGGCTTGTGCTATAATGACTCAAAAAAAATTATGGTGATATAAATGTACACCTCGGATGGCCCTCATAGGTGTCATTAATATTCATGTATATACTTTTCCAAAGTTCTACTAAATTATGTATGTTATTCTTCTATTTTTAAGCACACCTGTATCTTTAAGAAACCCTTGTTTCGATGTTGTGATGTTGAGATCCACTTCTTTTTGCATCCATATAGCTACAATTAGATGAGGAGGCATTTATATTCCTGAGATGGAATCATCATAAGGAAGAATCTATATGAAAATTTCATTTAATTTTGGAAGCCAAGATCAGGTGATTATGTAACTACCTCTGTGGCACTATTATCAATAAAGAAGCTCAAGTTTCATCGTAATTCTTTTGTATATATTTAATTATTATAATATTTGATTGAATATATTTTGGACTAAATTGTCATATATATACTTGTACACATTGAGTCCAACATTCTACTTTCTGGTTTCTTGCTTGTGTTATAGGTTCGCATCTATTGTGCAATAATGAGTGTTTGGACCTTGGAAATTGACATCATACATAGGATTCAAATGTAGTTTCTTGTCCCTTTCTTTGTGAATTTAATGTAAGTTGTATGATTTTTTAATTTTCCCCTAGCCTGAACCTTTAGTCTCATGGATTTCATCCCACAACATAATTGGTGACTGCACTATGGAAGTTACTATTTAAATATATTTCCTGAGGGTTTTATCCTTGATATGGGTGATCAATGAGTTTAATGCATTTTAATGCATTGTTTCTAAGTCTCTTGATATGTTCTTGTGTTTGTCCTTCTTGCCCAATATTTTGGATCTAAGACTTTATTTTATTTTTGGTACTTTTGCAAAGATATGCATTATAGGAAATTTCAACCTAAAAGTGGCCTGCTAAGAAAAAATAATAAACTAGTAGTAAAAAATAATGCATGCGTGAATGGAAATGGTCATGTGTGAATGACTTACTTAACACAGTTGAATCCCAAAATGATATCTAATATAATGCACTGCAAACCCCCATACTATAAAATTAGAGTTATGAATGTTGTAAGGAAAAGAAGAAAATTGTTTTTTTTAATTGTATTTTTTGCTTATATCCTTATAGGTTTACTCAAATTTCAAGGGTATACACTTGTTGGATACAAAATTAAATACCACATCCGACAAGTACCTGTTGTGCATACTTCTGAGAATATCTACATTGATAAAAATTGAAGATATGTTAAAAGAAACATGTTGAACACACTTTTTTAATGTATCTTATATTTTTTATTACTTTAGTGAGAGGAAGATTTGTAGGCACCAGCAATTAGGGAACCGACTAGAGAATCAGTGGAGTTGAAGAGATTAGCCAGGGTTTTAGAAAGGTGCAGAAGATCATTTCTAATGGAGGGCATAAGAGGAGGGAGCTCGACTCCCTCCTACAAAGACGTGGCAACTAGCAGAGGCAAGACACTGATCATGAGCAACAAAGGTTTTGCGGAAGGCAAGAACAGGGATAACGGAAAGGAGACTGATGGGAACAAGACCAAGGAAAACAGTAGCACAAAGGACAAGGAGGAAGAAGACAAAAGTCAGGGTGCAAGAGACAAAAAACAAAAGGGACCCTGCAAACCAAAAGCAGAAATCACTCCTAGGATAATATTAAATGATCCTGCTCTATAGGCACACAGGGAACACATGGGGACCTACGCCATTATTTGTAAATTCATGGGACTCTGGCCCACTGAAAAAGCTTTACAGATGTGGATCAAATATCACTGGAAACCCAAAGGAAGCATTGACCTACATCTTGGGTCAAAGGGATTCTTCACAGTGGTGTTCTCAAACATCAAAGATAAAGACAGAATATTCAAAGGAGGAACCTACTTTTATGTAGCAGACGGTCTCTATATGAGGCCTTGGAAGACGAACTTTGTCCCAAAGTGGGAAACCTTTTCTTTAGTTCCTATTTGGGTAAGGCTCTATTCTCTACCTCTAGATTATTAGCAAACAAAATTAGTAGCTGCCATTGGCAATAAACAAGGATGTTTTGTCAAAGATTTTGAAGCCACAAGAAGAGGAAAATATACCTCCTTTGCAAGGATATGTGTTGAAATGGATCTATTAGGAGCTCTTCTGGATGAAGTTATCTTGGAAGGTTTTGATGAAGAGTGGGTGAAGACTATGTACTATGAGCATATCCCATTCAGATGTCGTAGATGCCATGAGCATGGAAAATTGTTCAGAGACTACCCTCTTGGTAAAGCAGATAACAAAGGGAAACCTAATACAATGAAGGAGACTGAAAGCTTTTAGAAACTGGCAAGTAAAGGAAAAGGGGGAAAATGGGGCAAAAGCAACAACACAACGAGGTGTAGAAGGTCAGTCAGAACAAGTTTCAAGTGCTGGAAGAGAATGAATAAATCACGAGAGAAAACCAATCTCAGGAGGAAGGTCCTAATAAAAAAGAGAAGGAAGAAGACAACAAACATTCTCAAGATACGGGTTATCAAAGAGAGACGATGATGAGTGAAACAGAAATAGAAATGGACCAAGAAATGACCCAAAGTGAAATAGATCTAGAAGATCAAGAATTACTGGAAATTCTTGATAAGGAGAACCTAGATCTAGAAGGATTCTTGATGCAGGGAACCAAGGGAGGAATAGACTCGCTGCCCCAATAAGAATGAAACAGAATACAGAAGTTGTCTTTATGGAAAGCTCAAGAAAGAGGGTTGGATAAAGGTAAAAACATTCACAAGCAAGATCACAGAGGTGTGAAAACTATGAAATCAACTCCATGATTAGTGACTAGAAATCCAGGAAAGAAGAGGGGTAGGAAAAAGAAAAATGAGCTCTTGATGGAGTGTGGAAAGCTAATGATAGATTCAGTTAAGATGAAAGACCTAACTAGTTACTCCTCTACAAATCTTTAATTATGAAGTTCATATCTTGGAACATCAGAGGTATAGGTAATAAGAGAAAACAAAGAATGCTAAGTAATAGAATGAAACTAGCAATGTTGGACATAATCTTGATTCAGGAAACAAAATGCTCTATTCAAAAATTAAAACAGATTCATAGTAAATGGATTAATGGATTTGAGTTTCTAGAAGTTAAAGCAGAGAACACAGCGAGGGGCATCCTAACTCTATGGGACCCACAAAATGTTAGCATAACAAATGCGGAGGCATCAAGAAATTACTTATCAGTAATTTTTCAACCAGTAGGGGTTTTAGACACCTTCCTAGTCACAAATGTTTATGGGCCTCAAAGAATAGATTAGAAACTCAGGTTTCTGGAATCCCTGGTTGATCTTAGAAGTAGGCATGAAGAAATTCCTTGGGTCATGGGAGGAGATTTTAACATGATTAAATCACTTTCAGGAAAAAAGGAGGTACTAGACTGCTAAGTAAAGACTCCATAGCATTCCAAACCTTCACAGATGATATGAAATTGGTGGACTCTGAAACGCACAATGGTCATTTCACATGGAACAATAAAAGAGGAGGGGAGACACAGGTCGCCTCCAATTTAGACAGATTTCTGATATCAGAGGAGCTTATGCTCACAAACAGAGAAATGACAGCTTGTGTTCTCCCCTTTGGAGGCTATGGTCACTAGCCGATTGAATTAGAAATCAAGGGGATCGATTCTCCCAGGAATATATCCTTTAGATTTCAGAATATCTGGCTTACCCACCCAAATTTCATCAGCAATATTAAAAAATGGTGGTCCAAAGATTTGCAAATCCAGGGCACTAAAATGTTTCTCCTTCATAAAAGACTCAAGCAGATTAAACTAAGGCTCAAAGAATGGAACAAGAAGAAGTTTGGTAACATTTTTTCGGATAAAAAATCAGTGGAAATCAAACTTCAGGAACTCAATCAAGCATTGATTACTGATGGTTTTGATAAAGTTAAAAGTGAGCAAGCTGATAAACACCATCAAGAATGGGAGAAATTATGCGAACAAGAGGAAAACTTTTGGAGACAAAAGTATCGAGTTTAATGGCTCAAAGAAGGTGAACGTAATACCAGATTTTTCCATAGATCCACCATGGCCAATAGAGCTCACAATAGAATCTCTTTGATATTGAATGAAAATGGGGAACTTCAGACCTCTCATAAGGATATCGAAACAGTGTTGGTACAACATTTCAGAGGCATCACTGAGGAAAACAATCTAAACAGAGAGCAATGCATCAAGGAAATTACAAAACATATCCCTATTCTGGTGCCTAGAGAGGAAAATTTTAACCTAAACAAACCAGTAACTGAAGAAGAAGTCAGTGAAGTTATTAAAGACATGCAGAATAGAAAAGCTCCAAGACCAGATGGTTTCAATGTAGACTTTTTTAAGGCCTAGTGGAACATTGTCAAACAGGATATTTTGAATGTGGTGGAGGACTCCAAAAGAAGCAGAACTATTTTGAAATCCCTCAACACCTCCTTCATCTCCATGATCCCCAAATAGGATTAAGCCCTTACTACTGATAAGTACAGACCCATTTCTTTATGCAATGTGGTTTACAAAATTATATCCAAGGTTTTGGCTAGTAGACTGAAACCTCTACTTCCTTCTTTAATTTCAGGGGAACAATCTGGTTATGTGGAAGGTAGACAAATCCTTAATAACATTATTCAAGCCCATGAAGTGGTTTACTCACTAACCATTAAGAGGCAGGTTGGTATGATCACACAATTAGATATAGCCAAATCGTATGACAAGGTGAACTGGATCTATGTCAAGAAGGTCCTTACTGCTTTCGGGTTTGATCACAACTGGGTCAGATGGGTTATGGCTCTGGTTACTTCTTCCAACTTCTCGATTTTGGTGAATGTTTGCCCTCAGAGATCTTCACTCCTTCTATAGGCCTAAGGCAGGGAGACCCTCTCTCTCCCTTTCTCTTTATCATCATGATGGAAGGACTAGGTAGGTCCATTAAACAGGTCAAAGCTATGGGTAAGATTAAGGGCCTTGAATTAACGGAGAATGATCAGGCAATGACTCATCAACAATTTTTGGATGACACCATGCTGCAAGGAATTCCTACAGTCAAAGAATCCTTGGCTTACAAACAAATCCTAATTGATTTTGCCTTGGCTACAGCTATGGAAGTTAATCTCTCCAAATCTAAAATATTTTTCTTTAATACTAACATTGCAATTCAGAGAAATATCTGCAGAATTCTAGACATTCAAAGGGATTCCCTCCCTTCAAAGTTTTTGGGAATTCCCCTCATAGCCAAACCATTACACAAAAGTATTTGGGAACCGGTGCTCAACAAGATGCAAGACAAAGTCAAAACATGGACTATCAAATCGTTGAACCTAGCTGGTAGGTTGACTCTGATCAAGGCCATTCTGCAATCAATCCCTGTGTTCCTTTTATCAGCCCTCCCAGCTCCCAAAGGTGTGTTACAGCAATTCAGGAATATCCAGAGAGATTTTCTTTGGGGAAAGGAGGAAACAAGGAAGAACTGGGCTCTGGTTTCTTGGGAAAAAATATGCAAACCGAAGAGTCATGGAGGCATAGGCTTAGATGATCAGGAGATTCTGAGTAAAGTTTTTGGAGCCAAGCTCTAGTGGAGATGGGTTAAGGAACCAGAAGCTCAATGGGCTAAGATCTGGAAAGAAAAATATGCAAGCTCCTCACAAACAAGAGATCTTATAAGATTGTCAGGAAACATAAGAGGCTCTTTCATCTGGAATAAAGCCTGGGAAAACAGAAGCCTAGTACAAAACTATAGTTTCTAGGAAATTAGAGGAGGAAATCTAGCTCTCTTCTAGGAAGATAAATGGCAACAAGAACCAATGTTGTTAAGATAGGACTTTATAAGCCTTAAGAAAGAAATAGATTCCCAAGGATTAATCAAAGTTAAAGATTTCTGGAATCTTCCTTACAACTCTGGAAAGTGGAGAAATTGGAGAAGAATAGACTACAGAGATGACAATCCCATAAAAATAGAGACAGAGGCACTCATGAGTATATTAAAACAAAGTAAAACCTTGGTAATAGAGGGATAGGATCAGTTAAGATGGGGCCTCAATAAAGAAGGTACTTTTAATCTTAGGGAAGCAAAAAGAATCATCCTAAACCTTGATTCCTGCGTTCCGGCAAAATCCTGGCAACAACTTTGGAGCCATCAAGGGTGGATGAAGATCAATCTATTCATGTGGTTAGTTCATCACAAGAAAATCTTAACTTGGGACAATATTCGAAAAAGGGGTGTTATTGGGACTTCTAGATGTCAGCTATGTGAAGCCCAAGAGGAAACAATGGAGCACATTCTCAACAGCTACACATTCACCACCTAGTTGTGGGATTCTTTTGCCACCATTTTTCAACAAACGGATAGAGATAAGGAAAGTATAATTAACATCCTAAACAAGGGGAGAAGAAAATTTTCAGAGAATGAGCTCATTAATTTAGCCTAGGCCTTTATGCCAAGCTTCATTATCTGGAATGTTTGGAAAGAAAGGAATAAAAGAATTTTCAGGGAGGAAAAAACTATTCCTCTTCTCCTGTTGGATCTGATCTTGAAACAAATTAAGGAGACAGTTAGCACCACTGTCCGCAATCATCCCAATAATCCTCTCACTGAGTATGAGTTGAGAACTCTCATGCAACTGGGTATGCATGAGATAATTCCCCGCGGTCAATGCAAAAAGGAAAAATATTTAGAAACGGATAAGGATTTCTCGCATCCTCCACCGGAAGGTTATCTGAAATGCAATATTGATGGCGCTTCAAAAGGAAACCCTAGAACAGCTGGTTATGGAGGAGTGGTAAGAGACGAAGAAGGAAACATCATCTCTATTTTCCACTACCATTTAGGGAAAGCCACCAACAATATGGCTGAATTAATGGCTTTGGAACAATGTTTAGAGCTTCTGAAACTGAATCATAGCTCAAATGTCATAGTTGAAGCAGATTCAGAAATCTCCATTAACGCGGTCAAAAGAATCAGTTGTGGAACAGCGCCAGAGAAAGTCTCAAATCACTGGAGGCTAATTCAAGTGTATCAGAGAATTCAAAATCATCTCCTGAGTCTTGGAACTGTTAGTTTCAACCATGTTCAAAGAAAAGCCAATAAACTAGCGGATACACTGGCTAATCAAGATTTATTCAGAATGAAGAATTGAGCTAAAGTGGCAGGAGACACCTCAAAGCAGATTAAAAGCTCTCTGCCATGACCAAGCGGTAGACGACAAAGATATTTTTAGATATTGGGCCAGAGTAAAAGGTATGAATGAAGGTTACTAAGTACGTTCAATCATAGTACTTCAGTTGGTTCCTTGAAGAAGGGCAAGCTCAGACTGGTTACTTTATACCTAGGTGTGAGTTGTCATATCTCCTCCTTCCTTTGGATCGCAACACTGAGGCCCATTTACAGTCAGTGGTAGTCTCAGAGACTAGTTCTGAAGCGAGCTCACACGAGCAAGGTGGTTGGCTCTTTCCGGCAACATCTATTTACCTGCATTCCTCATTTGAAGCAGAAAACCAGGCACAAAGTTGTTTCAGGGTGATCGCTTGGCTTTGGCGTGGTAAGTGGTATTGGGATTTGGGGAGCAATTCCACTGGGCTCCCGACACGTGGCAAGGGGTGGTCAGAAATACCACCTTCCATTGCGCATTATCAATCAATCAACTTAGCGATGCGATATTTTTCAGAGTCGTCCGATTTCGCAGAACGAATCGACGGTCAGGTTTAGGTGTGCAGTTTTGTGGGGCCACTAGTACTATCAAGCCTTTTGAGATATTGTAGTAAGGGGTTATCAGAGTTTTAAATTAGTCAAAGATTATTATGTCTAACCTAAGGATTTATTTGAGAGGTTAGCTTTGTTTTTTGCTAAGGGGAAGGGCATTTATAGGTCAGAATGACTAGATTTTTCCTGAGTCCTTGAAGTGTAAATGTTTTTTGTAAATGTTGTAACTTTACTTTTCGAATAATGAAATGGAAGCATAGTCTCTTTCTTTAGCAAAAAAAATGTATCTTATATTTTTATCAATTTGTGTCTTCTCATAAGTATGCATGATGGGTATTTGTTGGATGAACAATTTAATTCCACATCCAATGGCTGTCTGTACTTGAAATTTAACTAAACCTATAAGGAGATAAGCCAAAAATACAATTAAAAAAAACAATTATCCCTATTTTCTCTCCAAAATATTTACGTGTACCTCATTTTAAATTTAACAAATTTTGATTAATTTACATATTATGACATGGAAATTTCATGGACAATTTTAAGTTCAAATTTCCTCTAATGTCGGTTTCTTTCATAGAAGTCACATATATAAGCTAGTTGTTAATGTGAAAGTTGCATATATGTGGGTTTCTTTGGTAACATTTGTGCATGCATGCATTTTAATAAAAAAAAAATCACGTATCCTTTCGATAGTGGAAAATTTTCCACTCTTATTTCTACTTATGTGGCTGGGAAAGGTCTATTTATGGTACATATTGTTGGTCTAATTTTGAGATTTCTAGAATTAAAATTAATTTGTACGTATTTTTTTGGTTCATGTGAAGGGTTTCTTGTACCATCATAGGATCTCTGATTGTGCAAGTGTTCTAGCTTCTAGGTTGGATCTTTGGACTCTAGTTCTTAGGTTTTTATTGTTTTACGCCAACATAGAAAACTTTTGTTGTTATTTGCGTGGAAGTCTTCAATTCCACTTCATTGCATTCTCACTTATTTTTTACTCAACTGCAACCTTTTAATATTGCATTGATTTTGATTTGATTGAAATTTGATCTTCACTTGTTTTAAAATGTTGGTGATTTGCACGACAATTTTGAAAAGTGTCCATGCAACATCAACTTTTTTTTTTGTGGGGGGGGGGGGGGGGCATATTTTTGACAATTTATTTTTTCTTATGTATTAAGAATGAACATAATTTTTAAAATGTTGTTGATTTTCATTTTGATTTTCAAAAGAATTGAAGCAAAATCAAACTTTTCCTTTGGGGGTATATTTTTGACACTTCAAATTTCTCATGTCTTAAGTATGTGCATTATTTTCTAAATATTAATTATTTAACCATTTTTCAAGTTTTCTTATTTTTCTCTTGCTCTTTTTCTTCTTGAGGTTTTTGTTTTTTGTTTTTCTTTACAATGTTTCTTGGTAAGGAAATTTTCAATTCTTTTACAAAAAAAACTAATATTTTGAAGCTATGATATTTTATATATTTAGTATCATTTATTAATATTTCAATACATATAAAATAATTCTAACCAAAAATATAATAATTTTAAACACTTATAAAAAAAATGCACATTTTCATGTAGATACAATTAATAAATTACACTTCTTGATGAGAGTGAATATCAACAACACATAAGAGACGAAAGGAGCCCCATAATCCTCCTCCACTTGGAATTATGTTTATTGAGGTGTGTCGAACACACATTCTATGGAAAGCACACAATGATTCTTCTAGAGCATAGGGGGGAAATATATGGCTATGCATGGCCTATAGGACGACATTGTCAAGCTTGAGTATCTGAGTTAAGGTGGTGGGAGTTGTTCAAATATTCGTAGTGCAGGGTGGCATTCGGTCTATGCCAACACCTACTGCTCAAGTTGTTGTGGTTTGGGATGAAATTCATTCCAACGCTTGGAATGATGGTAACTTCATCTCTCTGGTGCATTTTAAGTGCATTTGTGTCCTAGGCAAGTGGTTCTTCCCCCATTTCATCTTCTTTGTCTTCATTATCTTGCTAGGGTGGTAGAGGCAGCACTTTGGAGAAGGGAAAGAGTATTTGGGAAGAATGTTTATCGTCAGCCCTCTGGTAAAGTTACTAGGCCTTGTTCCTTAGCTAGTTTATGTTTTCCTTCACTATTGGTTCACTTTCATTGCTGCTAATATTATAGGTGTCTTATTGGGAATTATAATCGTTTTTTGGTTATAAACTATGGAGGGCTAGGGGGAGGAATACACATATTTATTGGTGTTCTAGGAATTCGAGGAGGGCTTAGGCTTGTTGGTGGGCCTCTTGAGCTCATTCCTAACTTCATATATTCTTACTTCTTTCTTTCAAATGGTAAATTTAGGAAGTCTAAGGCCTCAAGAAATTTCGGACTTATCTTCCAATTTTCTAAAAAATTGGCACATTTGCTTGAGGATTTATATTTTCCCTCACTAATACTCAAGTCCTAGAAGGCTCTTGAGTAGAGGGGTTTAGTCCCAAGGTATCATTTCTAGAATGATTCGCTTTAGTTAATTGACCCTAAACTTTGGTCCAAACAATTCTTGTTCTGGTCGGAAGTCGAAGGGGTGGAAAACACTAGAGGTGGTGTCCAAGGAAGTAACATTGGGACAAAATAAAGGACATGGGATGTTGAATGATGTGTAATGGGTATTAGTTGGGGTCATTGCTTGCACTAATTAGGTTGCATTTGGTTTACGTGACCACTATAACTAGGAGGCTTTTGAGGGGTTAGAGTTTGCAATGGAGTGCCTCAGATATTTGGATGAAGTTTGTTAAAAATGTTTCCATCCAAAATAAACGCGGTAAGGTTCATCAAGGCATAGGGCCACGTAGCATATGGAAGAAAAGCACTTGGAATATTGTGATTTGGGGAATGTGTTCGACCTAAATCTAGCACAGTCCCCTACAAAAATTGAATTAAAACCTCCCCTTTGATTCATTGGAAAACCATATTTAGCACATCACCCTACTTATAGATCATCTTAGATGTGTTTGACCTCATGATATAAACAAATTCATTGATTTCATGAAAAACATAGAACAAATCCAATGACATTTGCACGATAGGTTAGCCACTATTCAACACAAACAAAGGAGGACCTCTAAAAACTTGGAGTGCCTGGAAGGATCATTAGAACATATGTCAGAACATGTGCATTTTGCTTTTAGTATTGCCCCATCTCCAAGCACCGGTTTGGACAACCCAGCTCTAGTTAGTTCTTTGAACCAGGGATGATTTTTAGTTACATACAGATCCAAGGGGATTTTTAGTCACACTGGGCTATCTGTATGTGGTTTTATAGTTTTCCTCATCTTTTGATAATGTGGTTCTACTATTATATTCTAGAAAACAAATATGGTAGGAGTGAGTGTCAAAGACTTTTTTCAATGAAATAATCATGATGTATATATGATTTGAGCTATGGGGGTAATGGTCATTAGTTTAATGCATCACAAAAAGTCCCCAGCATAGCAAACCAACTAGCATAGAAAATGAACAAATTTTCTATTATCACAAAAGGTCCATATCATTCACCCCCAACATAGCAAACCAACTAGCATAGAAAATGGACTGATAATCTATTATTATAAAAGGTCCATATCGTTAATCCCCCAAGCATAAGAAAGCAACTAGCATAGAAAATGGACTGATCATCTAATATTACAAAAGGTCCTAATCGTTCATCTCCTAAAAGCAAACCAGCTAGCATAGAAAATGTACCAATCATCTATTATTACAAAAGGTCCATATTGTTCATCCCCCAACATAGCAAACCAAAACTAGCATAAAAAATGGACAGATCATCTATTATTTCATGGCTTTTTATAATTCATCGTCTACCTCTAGATTTCTAATTTCTTTTTTGAAACGACTTGAGACACTGAAAAGCAATGTGACAAAAATTCTCATTGACCTCATAATTCGTAATGTCTTACTCTTTTTTAATGAGACAAGTGCAATGTTGACATTTTAAAATAGTTTGTTAGGGCTTCATTAAATTCTACAACAAATTGAAATAAAATTTTGGATGTCAGGGTGGCCGCAAGCTTCCATTGTCTGGATTCAGAGTAGGATTGTAGAACACACAATTTTGAAGACATCACAATTAAGATTTATGGATTTTCTGAAATTCATTAAGTAGGTTAAAATGTATTTTATAGACGTAAGGATCACGTCATCACACAACTCGCTTTTGTTACCTTAAAAGTGCATGGATTCAATGTGCCCCCTGTAATCGCCTAACATTTAGCTTGCAACATTTTCATCCTCTTCCTTTATTAAACGGTGATTTGTTAATATAACTAGTACTATAAAAATTGCTTATCCTAATTTACCTGTTTTGTCTGCTTTTTTTGTGTAAGTTAGTAACATGATTTTGCTTTCTTAGTGTCATCTTATATTTTAATTTTTTAAATGTATTGTTATAAAGAATACTTTATAGTATTTTATTTTTTTTAATTTTTTAAATAAAGTAAAATTCCCGGATGTAAAAATTATAATTTTTTAAATTTCTAGTTAAATTTTGAATAAGCTTAAATCTATTAAATCTAATTAAATAAATTACATTATTACAATAATAGAATATTTACTATTATTATTTTTTATTAAAAACAAATCACACAACTGAATTTCATTTGATATGATAAAATACACAATAGTTTAACTAGCATCAATTTGACCATCCTATAAATTTTCACAAATTAATGAATGTTCATATAATAAACGAATAAATACTACATCAATAAACACATTCTATACCGGCCGAGGGTCAAAGTATCTTTTATTTTTACAAATTCGTTGTCATTATTTTAACTTGCCTAAAATATCTAAACAATTTAAATATATTTGGTACATTTCATCGTCTTCTTAATCCATCATCACAGGGGCTTTAGTTTGAATAGTATCTGAATTAAAATACGGAAAGTATTTATTTCTTTGTAGATTCGGATTAGGTTTACTTTGCTAAAATATTATTTAAATATTTTATTATAATTTATGTTTTATATTTTTAATTGCATAAAGATATTTTTTATTTCAATAAGATAGATGTTGTAATTTAATGTTTAACTTTTTAAATAAACTAATAATATATAAATCAATAAATAATAAATTTAATAAAATTATAAATTTAATGTATTTTAATCTTTTATGATGATGATGATGGTTAACGTCTCTTGAGACTAAACATTGGTCTATCGGACCTAAAAACAAATTATTTAATTTGATTTAAGATTTTATTCCTATGCTCAAATAGCTTGGAGAGAAGCCTTTCGAGCTCACTATAATTTTGACATTGTAAAAGGCTAGGAAGGTCAGTATTGTAACAAAAATTGTGAAACTGAGATCTAATGTGGTTGTACGCGGGGCACTCTAAGAGGAAGTGGTTTTCATCCTCGATCCTATTATAAATTTAATGTAATTTTAATCTTTCAAATCAAGAAAAATAAAAGAATACAATAAATAAAAGTAAAAATAACAAAATAAAAATAAAATGATTCATGGTGTTGAACTGTGGTATTCATCTGAAGCATATTCTATTTAATGGGGTAGTTAAACTAACTTAGATATATCTTAATTCCAATCAAGTGGCAAGAGAGACCAAATTTATTGAGATGCAAACTTCTTTCAGAGGGAAAAAAGATTTAATCCTTCTGGACGTTTAGTAGATCGAAAATTAAGATAAATATAAACTAGTTATATATATATATATATATATATATATAGATAAATATATATATAATCTTTGTATAAAAATAGCAAACACTTAACAATTTAAGGGTAAGAAATTATTTTTAAAATAGTCATTTGAAATTAGAAACATTAAAAGTATATTTACTTTGCTATAAATTAATTTTAGAAAAATCTCAAATAAATGGATAAATTAGTAAGTTTATTATTATAGATAATAAATTAAACCATAACTTATTTGATGAAGTTTTCTTTATTATAGGAAAAGCATTAACCTAGTTAAGATATTTTGAGAATTGTTGTGGAAAAAAATATTTTTAAATATTTTTAACTAAATGATTTTTAAATTGTAATATGTATATATATATGTGTGTGTGTGTGTGTGTGTGTAATTTCTAAAAGTGAATTTATTTTATGAGAAAAAAAAATTTGGGGTAAATCACATGATAATACATTTGTCGACCTGTTTCGAACCAATGAGTGTGGTTCATCGTCAGGACAAGTTGAAGAATCAGATCATGGCAATGGTTATATTAGATCATACCGGGAAAAAAACGGCTAAAATTGACCAAGAAACGGCTAGATTTGACTATTCAAATTGTTTAATTATAATAAATTTGACTCTTTAGGAATCTTCCTTGATTTCTTATTTTTAAGAGATAGTCCTTTTCCTAACTATATAAATAGATTAAATTATCTAGTATAAGGATATTTAAATCGCTGAATTAAGTTCCAATTAGACAAATTTACCAATAAATTCATATAAATTGGTTACCTTTAATAATAATAATACTATTATTATAACACTATTATATTAATAATAATATTACAATAAATCCTTACTATTACTAATTTCCCTAAAACTGTTAGTTACCCTAACCATTAATAATTAGAATAATACTACAACAAGAATATAATAATAACTAATATTACTTATAATATATGTTAAATATTAGTATAAATATTCTTGTTTCTTGACTAATCTAGTATATATAATACGCCAATAATTTAATATTATTTTTGTTAATATTAAATACTTACAATTACTAATATCCCTAGATTTATCAATACTTATACCCATAAGATAACCTTACTATTAAATATATACTAATTAGTTACACATGCCATTAATAATAAATACTATAATATTATTATAATAATAATATAATATGAATTATTATTAGTTTAGTTAATATCAAATCCTTTCGATTACTATCAGTTATTTTCCTAGTTCTATTTTTATATGTTAACATTTCTATCAATTTTATTATAAATATTCTCTAGGAATATTGTTAACTCAAATATGGGTATTAAAATAATATTTGTTTTAGCATAATAATATTATTATAATTAAACAATTTGAATATTCAAATCTAGCCGTTTCTTGGTCAATTTTAGCTGTTTTTTTCTAGTATGATCTAATATAGCCATTTTTCTACCCATTGGAAGATTTTCTCTCCCTTTTTAATTTGTAGCCATGATTTGATTCTTCAACTTGTCCTGACGATGAACCACACTTGTTGGTTTGAAACGCGTCGACAAATATATTATCATGTGATTTACGTTGAAATTTTTTTTCTCTATGGATCACATAAGCCTCAATTCAACGAGTGAATTTATTTATTTATTATTTTTATGTTTATAGCTTTTTTTTCTTTATTTATCACTAGATAGCTAGGATAACATCTATTTTCCTAATGAAGAACAAATATTTTTCAAATTCGAACTCGAATTTGTCATGAAAATTACGTCTAGATGTAGTTACTCCCAAAAAAACCGATGTATGGATTAGATTATGTTTTTTTGTCGATTAAAAAGCTTCTTTTAATTCATCCAAAGATTACAACATGGTTGATTTCACTATTCATTTGGCCTCACTCCTAATAGATTTGTTGGCTAGAAAAGGAGCAAAAAACTAATTACAAAGTGCCAAAATTTATTGAGGACTAAAAATACCCCTAAGATGAAGATACAACCAATAGACATTAAGAAGTGGGAGGATTGCCAGTGTTGGAGTATTTAATTCATTACTTAGATAATCTAGAGGCCTAAGTTTATCGTGGATGTCGAATTCTATGTGAGCTAGTCTCTCTTCCTTGTGCTTCATTTGCTCAAGCATTCTCCTCTGGCCCTGCTAAACTTACACCAAATGATCCTGCATATTCTATTGATTTTGTTGCAAATCATTCATTAAGTCTATGGCCTAATTACGAACTAATTATGGTCATCAAGGGGATTTTTCCTAGTTGTTCCAGGAGATGGGTGATGATTAAATTATATTGAAAACATATTAAAATCGATATTTTTTAGACAGTGTTTACTAGTGACACCAAAAAACCACTTACAAAAACCTGTGCCCTAATGACTCAAAAAATATCAAGGTGATTCAAGAAATATTATGGTGATATAAATATACACCTTGGATGACCCTCATAAGGATTATTAACATTCATATATATACTTTTCAAAAATTCTACCGAATTAAGTATATTATTCTCATGTTTTTAATCACTCCGACATCTTTAGTAAACCCTTGTTTCTATGTTGTGAAGTTGAGCCCTTGTTTCCATGTTGTGAAGTTAAGCTCCACTTATCTCATATGCGTATAGCTACTATTAGAGGAGGATTCCTTGGATTCCTTTAGTTTCCCAAGAAGGAATGATTAGAAGAAAGGATCTAAAGGAACATTTCTTTTAATGTTAGAAGCCAAAATCAGGTGGTCATGTAACTATCTGTGTCTTTATTATCAATAAAGAAGTTCATATTTGGTCCTAATACTTTTTTCTATATTTCATGATTATAATATTTGATTGAATTATATATATATATATATATATATATATATATATATACTCACGAGTTTACCATTTATAGATTTAAATTATAAAAAAATTGAAGTCTAAATGCTCATCAAATTTTTAGGATTTTCTAATTTTAGAAAAATTGTGTATATCTTGATTGTAAAAGATAGAAACTCTTCAAATAATCTTGATTTTACAAATGAAACCTTCAATATATTAACAGTAATATTTTTAATATAATTTTACTAATATAATAATAAAAAAAAAGAAGGAGGTAGTGTAACACTAATTTAATAAATCCAAATTCTTTTTCATTCCTAATCAAGGTAAAAAAAGAATTATCAATTAAATCGTATTTTCCAGTATAAAAAAGTTTTCTCTACGAAAAACCCTGGCGCAAATTTAGGAGGTTAAAAAATTATAATTTATCGGTTAAAAGAAAATGAAAGAGAAAAAATCAACAGCTTAACCTCGAAGGTCTAACGAATTTAAAAATTCAAAGAGGTTAAAATGCTACTATAAATCACAACCTCTATTTCGCATAAAAGGGTCTACCGAAATTCATCCTTCTAAGGTGCACTCACAGAAAATAGGGGAAAGCTTCATTACTTTAATACCATTTATTGGTATCCTGTAGATAGAGGAAAAGTTTTATCACTCCTGGAACTCTGATTAAAAGTTACATAGATTGTAAGCTCAATCGAAGATTCGTTGTATTAAATATTAAAGCGACCAATTTATTCATATTTTAATTACCCCAATAGTTGGCTAGAGTATTCAATGTATCACACCAAGAGGAAATTCGTTGGATTAAATATTAAAGCCACCAATTTATTCATATTTTCATTACCCCATTAACTGGGGAGAGTATTCAATGTACACACCAAGAGGAAATTCTTTGGATTAAATATTAAAGCCACCAATTTATTCATATTTTCATTACCCCACTAGTCGGGGAGAGCATTCAATGTATCACAGCAAGAGGAAAGGTGACATGGAGTATTCAATGTATCGCATCAGCGGTGTCACATTTCAATAGTGAAAGCACAGCGGTTGGCCGGAGTTACTACCACCGGCCGAAGACATAAAATCACCGTATCTGAGTCATTATTGACAGCAATGTTGAATGAAACCATTGGCCTCGTCTATTGTGATGTGTAGAAATGGCTGGAATATGGTGAAAGAAATTTCAAAAAGTCTCTAAGTAAGAATATTTGAATTATGCTTTTTTAATAGTGAAATGACATTAGTACCATCAGAAAAATTTTGGAACACCAAAATTTAAAAGTTTAACGAGTGTAATTTACACTTACAATATAGTTATCAGATTTTAACAAAATCTTGCGATCTTTAAAAAATATGAAAGCTAATTAGGCTACTGCAGAAACCATCAACTCAACAACCCAGACGTACCAAACCTAATTTCAGAGCCAATCATATAAGGTCCACATCGTTCACCCCAAGCATAGCAAACCAACTAGCATAAGAAATGGACCGGTCATCTATTATTATAAAAATATGAAAGCTAATTAGGCTACTGCAGAAACCATCAACTCAACAACCCAGACGTACCAAACCTAATTTCAGAGCCAATCATATAAGGTCCACATCGTTCACCCCAAGCATAGCAAACCAACTAGCATAAGAAATGGACCGGTCATCTATTATTATAAAACGTCCACATCGTTCATCCCCAAGCATAGCAAACCAAGTAGAATAGAAAATGGACCGATCATCTATTATTACAAATGGTCCATATTGTTCATTCCCCCAGCATAGCAAACCAAGTAGCATAGAAAATAGACAAATCATCTATTATTTCATGGCTTTTTAAAATTCATCGCGTACCACTCGATTTCTAAAATCTATTTTGAAAGGATTTGAGACGCTGAAAAGTAGTGTAACAGAAACGCTCGTTGGCCTCATAATTGGTAATGTCTATTCTTTTTTAATGAGACAAGTGCAATGTTGACGTTTTAAAATATCTGGGTAGGGCTTCATTAAATTCTACAACAAATTGATATAAAATTTTGGATGTCAGGGTTGGTGGCAAGCTTCCCTTGTCTGGATTCAGAGTAGGATTATGGAGCACATGATTTTGAGGACATCCTAAATATCTTCAAATATCCTCTATGGATTTTCTAAAATCCATCAGGTAGGTTAAAATGTATTTTATAGACTTAAGGATCACGCCATCAAGCCACTCGCTTTTGTTACCTTGAAAGTGAATGGATTAGACACTCGAACAATGCGCCCCGTGTCATCAACGCTAGGGGCTTTAGTTCGAATAGTGTTTGAATTAAAATAGGGAAAGTATTTATTTCCTTGGGTTTTATGTTTTATATTTTTAATTGCATTAAGATATTTTATATTCTAGTATGATAGATGTTGCAATTTAATGTTAACCTCTTACCTACTAATAATCTATGAATAAATAAATAGTAAATGGAATAAAATGACAAATGTAATATAATATTAATTTTTTAAATGAAGAAAATAAAATAATACAATAAATAAAAGTAGAAATAATAGAGTAAAAATAATTTGATAAAAATAAAATAATAGTAAAAGTGAAAAATGACTCATAGTATTGAGAATCCATAGTATTGAACTGTGGTATTCATGTGAAATATAGTCTATTTAAAGGGGATAGATAAACCAATTTAGATCTATCTTAACTCTAGATCAAGTACTTAATCAAATCAAGATTTGATCTCCACCCTTGGATCTGAAATTAAGATAAATATAAACTGGTTATATATATATATATATATATATATATATATATATATATATATATATATATATATCAAACACTTAAGAACTTGAAGGTAAGAAATTATTTTTAAAATGGTCATTTGAAATTAGAAAAACATTAAAAATATATTTAGTTTGTTATAATTAATTTTAGAAAATCTCAAGTAAATGGATAAATTAGTAAGTTTATTGTAGTCATTTCCTTTTGTCAAAAGTAGTTGTTTCTTTTTAGCCGTTTGAATGATCGGTCTCTCTATTTAACTTGTTGCCATGATTTGATTCTTCATTTTGTCCTAACCATGAACTACACTTGCTGGTTCGAAACACGTCAACAAATGAATTTTGGTGTGATTATCGTCGAAAACATGTCTCAAAATGTTTATTATTATAGATAATAAATTAAACCATAACTTCATTGATGATGATTTATTTATTATTATAGATAATGAATTAAACCATAACTTCATTGATGAGGTTTTATTTTTATAAGAAAAACATTAACGTAGGTTAAGATATTGTGAGAATTGTCGTGAAGAAAATTATTTTCAAAGATTTTCAACTAAATAATTTTTAAATTGTAACCCCTCTCTCTCTCTCTCTCTCTCTCTCTATATATATATATATATATATATATATATATATATATATCTATATTGATTTGTAATTTCTAAAAGTGAATTTATCTATTTATTATTTTTATGGTTATATCTTCTTTAGCCTTATTTATTACTAGATGCATTTGTTGCCTAGGGCAACATCCATTTTCAAAAAATATTTTTCAAATTCAATACCCGAACTTGTCTCATGAAAATCTGTAGTTACTCCCAAAAGAACTGATGTATGAATTAACTTGTATTTTTTTTGTTGATCAAAAAGCTTTTGTTAATTCATCCAAAGATTACAACATGGTTGTCAAGATTTCACTATTCATCCGGCCTCACCCCAACTAGATTTGTTGGCTAGAAAAGAATAAAAAAAAACTAATTACAAAGTGCCAAAATCTACTGAGGACTCAAAATGCCCCTAAGATTAAGATACAACAAACAGACATTAATAAGTCGGAGGATTTACCAGTGCTCGAGTATTTGATTCATTACCTAGATAATCTAGACCAAAATCTACTGAGGACTCAAAATACCCCTAAGATGAAGATACAACCAACAGACATTAATAAGTGGGAGGATTTACCAGTGCTTGAGTATTTGGTTCATTACCTAGATAATCTAAAGGCCTAAGTTTCTCACGGTTGTGAAATTCTATGTGAGTTAGTCTCCCTTCCAGGTGCTCGGTTTGCTCAGACATTCTCCTCTAGATCTCCTAAACTGAAACCAAACGATCTTGCATATTCCACTGATTTTTTTGAAAATCATTCATGAAGTCTATGGCCTAATTACAGTCATCAAAGGGATTTTTTTCTAGTTGTTCCAAGAGATGGGTGATGATTAAATTATATTGAAAACATATTAAATTGGATATTTTTCAAGTGGCGTTTATTAGCAACACAAGAAACCCACCTACAAGAGCTTGTGCCCTAATGACTCAAAGAATATTATGGTGATATAAATATACACCTTCGATGGCTAGCATAGATGTCACTAGCATTCATATTATTCTTTTCCAAAATTCTACCAAATTAGGTATGTTATTCTCATGCTTTTAATCACTCCTACATATTTACGAAACCATTGTTTCCGTGTTGTGATGTTGAGCTCCACCTATCTCATATTCATATAGCTACTATTATAGGAGGACTCTTTTAGTTTCACTCCTCCATATTTCCGAAACCATTGTTTCCGTGTTTGATGTTGAGCTCCACCTATCTCATATTCATATAGCTACTATTATAGGAGGACTCTTTTAGTTTCACAAGAAGGAATGATTATAAGGAAGGATTTAAAAGAACATTTCCTTTAATGTTGGAAGCCAAGATCAGGTGATCGTGTAACTACTTGTGTGTCTTTATTATCAATTAAGAATTCTGTGTTTTTTCATAATTCTCTTTTTTATATTTCATGATTATTATATATATATATATATACACGCCGTGACTTCATCATTCTATTTTTTGGTTTTTTATCTTTGTTACATATTTAAATTTGGAAAATTTGATGTCTGAACTCTCACCAATTTTTTAGGGATTTTCAAAGCATACTTAATTTTAAAAAACTGATTATATCTTGGTTATAAAGGATATAAACTTTTCACCAGTTATGATTTTTATCAAGACTTGAGATTCTTAAGGGTTAAGTAAAATAAAAATTAGTAAATAGTATTTTTTTCAATAGTTAATAATAATATTTTTGTTGCAATAGTTAATAATAATATTTTTGTTATATATTATTAATGGTAGATACAAATAAAGCCTTCACTATATCAACCACATTAATATTTTTAATATGGTTGTACTAGTATAACAATATACAGAAAGTATATAACACTAGTTTAATAAATTCAATTTTTTTTCATCCAAAATCAAATTATATAATTTTTACTTGGAAATTTTATCATTTAAATCATATTTTTAAGTATAAAGAAAGTTCATCTCGGGCATATTTTTAAGTATAAAATAAGTTTTTAAGTATAAAGGAAGTTCATATCTCTAGGGCAAATTTAAGAAGTTAAAATTATAATTTATCAGAAAATCAACTATCTGAAATAGGAAAAGTTAAAATTATAATTTATCAGAAAATCAACTATCTGAAATAGGAAAATTCAACAGCTTAACCTCGAAGGTCTAACGAATTTAAAAATTCAAACAGGTTAATCAAAACCTCTATTTCACATAAAAGGGTCTACCGAAAATCATCCTTCTAATGTGCACTCATACAAAATTCCAAAAGAAGGAAAAGGTTCTTTACTTTAATACCATTTATCGGTATCCTGTAGATAGAGGAAAAGTTTTATCACTCCTGGAACTTCGATTAAAAGTGACATAGATTGTAAGCTCAATCGAAGATTCGTTGGATTAATATTAAAGCGACCAATTTATTCATATTTTCATTACTGCACTAGTTGGGGAGAGTATTCAATGTATCACACCAAGAGGAAAGGTGACATACTTAATCGCATCAGCGGGGTCACCTTTCAATAGTGAAGGCACACCGGAACAAGGTTACCACCCGCCGAAGACAATGCTGGAGAGGTTATGTCAGAGGCGTGGAAGTATTTTAAAGAAATTTCAAAAGATAAAATCACCGCATCTGAGTCATGATTGACAGCAATGTTGATTATCTATAATTTGGACTTATAATCAATTTGGTTCAGATTTGGATATATTATTACAAAAGGTCCATATCGTTCACCCAAGCATAGCAAACCAACCAGCATAGAAAATGGACCTATCATCTATTATTATAAAAGGTCCACATCGTTCATCCCCCAAGCATAGCAAACCAAGTAGCATAGAAAATGGACCGATCATCTATTATTACAAATGGTCCATATTGTTCGTTCCCCAGCATAGCAAATGGACAAATCATCTATTATTTCATGGGCTTTTTATAATTCATTGGTCCATATTGTTCATCCCCCAGCATAGAAAACCAAGTAGAATAGAAAATGGATAAATCATCTATTATTTCATGGCTTTTTATAATTCATGGGTCCATATTGTTCATCCCCCAGCATAGAAAACCAAGTAGAATAGAAAATGGACAAATCATCTATTATTCCATGGCTTTTTATAATTCATCGCCTACCACTCGATTTCTAAAATCTATTTTGAAAGGACTTAGACACACTGAAAAGCAGTGTGACAGAAACGCTCGTTCTCCTCATAATTGGTAATGTCTACTCTTTTTTAATGAGACAAGTGCAATGTTGACGTTTTAAAATATTTTGGTAGGGCTTCATTAAATTCGACAACAAATTGAAATAAATAAAATTTTGGAGGTCAGGGTTGGTGGCATGCTTCCCTTGTCTGGATTCAGTGTACGATTATAGAACACATGATTTTGAGGACATCGCAAATATATCGTCGATGGATTTTCTAAAATCCATTAGGTAGGTTAAAATCTATTTTATAGACGCAAGGATCCTTTTTAATGAGACAAGTGCAATGTTGACGTTTTAAAATATTTGGGTAGGGCTTCATTAAATTCGACAACAAATTGAAATAAAATTTTGGAGGTCAGGGTTGGTTGTCTGGATTCAGTGTACGATTATGGAACACATGATTTTGATAACATCGCAAATATCTTCAAATATCGTCTATGGATTTTCTAAAATCCATTAGGTAAGGTAGGTTAAAATCTATTTTATAGACGTAAGGATCCGGCCATCACGCGACTCGCTTTTGTTACCTTAAAAGTGCATGGATTCTATACTCGAACAATGCGCGCCCTCATCCTCTTCCTTTATTAGGAGGGTGATACGTTAACGTAACTAGTACGATAAAAAATGTTTATCCTAAGTGGCATGATTTCTTTTAGCGGCATCTTCTATTTTATTATTTTAATTGTATTGTGATAAAAAATAAATATAGCATTTGTTTTTTAATTCTTTAAATCATGTAAAATTATAACTTAATCTGGCATCAATTTCACCAACTTAAAAATTGTATCTTGTCATCCAATATAAATTAATTGTCATAAATAATCCAATATAAATTAATTATCACAAATTATGATATAAAATTTTATTTCATTATAATAAAATTTTATTTTTCAGAAATTATTAAATGTAATATAATAAACGCAGAAACACTTTATTAATAAACATATTAATTTTAATTCGTAGATGTCATTGTCTTCTTAATGCAATGCTTTAGTTTGATTAGTGTTTGAATTAAAATAGAAAAAGTATTTATTTCTTTTTAGATTTGGCTTAGGTTTATTTTGTTAAAATATTTTTTTTGGTTGATAAGTGGGTGAATCCTGAAAATCATGCTTACTCTGTCGCTGAGAGGCCATGACTCAGGGGAATTTAAGTTGTCAAAGTCATCCGGGGATCGCACCCAGCCTGAGCCACACCAGTGAAAACCATGCTAGATTTTTGGTATCGGCGAGACTAGAACCAGTGACCTTTTGCTTACGGAGTGCCTTAACAGCGCGCTCCTTCACCGACTGTTCTATATCTCTTTGATTACTTTGTTAAAATATTATTTAAATAAGTGTTTTAGATATTTTATTACAATTTTATGTTTAATTTTTTTAATTTTATTTGAAGACATTTCCAAGTGCAATTGGTAGATGTTGTAATTTAATTTTTATAAATAATAAATTAAATTAAATGATTAATGTAATTTAAATTTTTTAAATTAATCAAAATAAAATAATAAATTAAAAAATAAAAAATAAAAATAATTTTATAAAATAAATATAAAAATAAAAATGTTTATGGTATTGAGAACTTATGGTATTGACCCCTGATGTTCATGTGGAATATAGTTTATTTAAAGCAAGTAATTAAACCAACCTAGATCTATTTTAAGACTAGATCAAGTGCCAAAAAGAATCAAATCTCTTGAGATACAAACTTCTTTTAGAGTAAATAAATTTGGTCCCTCTCGATGCTCGATTAATCCTATATATATATATATATATATATATATATATATATATATATATATATATATATATATATATATATATTCTTATAAAATTATCAAACAAATTATATTTAAGGTGATCATTAAAAAAATAAAAAATTAAATCATTACAAATTAATTTTTAAAAATGTCAAATAAATAGATAAATTAGTAATATTATTATTATAGATAATAAGTTAAACCATAATTTCCTCGAGGAAAAACATTAACCTGGGTTGAGATATTGTGGGAATTGTGTAACCCAAAATTATTTTTAAATATTTTCAACTAAATCATTTTAAATTGTAATCAACTATTATTAAATTAAATGATTAATGTAATGTAAATTTTTTAAATTAATCAAAAAGTGAATTCATCCGACCTCACTCTTACTAGATTTGTTAGCAAAAAAATAAATGAATTGTAATCAACTATTATTCATCTGACCTCACTCTTACTAGATTTGTTGGCAAAAAAATAAGCACAAAAACTAGTTACAAAGTGACAAAATCAACTGAGGACATAGAAACTAAAAGACCAAAATGTCCAAAATACCACTAAGATGAAGATACAAATAACAAACATTAAGACGTACGAGGATTTGGTAGTGCTAGAGAATTTTATTCGTTACCTAGATAATCTAAAGCACTAAGTTCACCATGGATGTGAAATTTTTCACGAGCTAGTCTTCGTTCTAGGTGCTCCATTCATCTAGATATTCTCCTTTGGATTTGCCGAAGTGAAATCCAACAATCTTGCATATTCCATTGATTTTGTTGCAAATCATTCATGAATTCTATGACCTGATTACGATCATGATGGCAATTTTGTCCCATATGTTCTAAGAGATGGGTGACGATTAAATTATATTGAAAACATATAAAAATTAAGATTTTTCATGCAGGGTTTACTAACTACACCAGAAACAAACCATAATGACTCAAAAAACGTTATGGTGATATAAATATACACCTTGGATGGCCCTTGTAGGTGTCATTAGCATTCATGTATATACGTTTACAAAATTATACCAAATTATGTATGTTATTCGTATTCTAAGCACTCTTGTATCTTTAGGAAAGCCTTGTTTCCATGCTTTGATGTTGAGCTCCACTTCTCTCACATCCATGTAGCTACTATTAGAGGAGGAGACCTTTAGTTTCCCAAGAAGAAATCATTAGAAGGAAGAATCTAAAGGAACATTTCATTTATTGTTTGAAGCCAAGATCATGTGATCATGTAACTACCTTTATGGCACTATTATGAATAAAGAAGCTCATGCTTCATCCTAATTCTCTTGTTTATATTTAATTATTATAATATTTGGTTGAATTTCTTTTGGGCTGAATTGTCATATATATACGTGTACACCATGAGTTCACCATTCTACTTTTTGTCTCCTTGCTTGTGTTATAGGTTCACATCTCTTGTGCAAGAATGAGTGTTTGGACCTTGAAAATTGACATCATACATAAGACTCACATGTAATTTCTCACCCCTTTCTTTGTGAATTTAATGCAAATTGTATGATTTTTAATTTTCCTTTCTTGATTATTTAATTCTTCTGTGTTGGGTCTATCAACCCCTAGCTTCATGGATTTCATCCCACAACATTATTGGTGAGTTCACTAGGGAAGTTACTATTTAAGTATCTTTCCTAAGGGTTATATCCTTGATATGGGTGATCAATGAGTTTATTGTTTTGTTTCTGATTCTCTTGATATGTTCTTCTATCTATCTTTCTTGTCCAATCTTTTGGATCAAATATTTTATTTTATTTTTCCTAGTTTTTTATAAATATGTATTAGAGGAAATTCTAACCTGAAAGTGGTCTCCTAAGGAAAAATAATAAAATCGTGGTAAAAAAATAAAATAAAAGTTTTGAATTTTGGAAGGAAAATAAGAAATCTATTTTGTTTAATTGTATTTTTTGCTTATCTCCTTATAGGTTTATTCAAATTTCAAGTGTAGACACTCATTGGATGAAAAACTAAATTCCACACCTAACAAGTACCCATTGTACATAATTTTGAGAAGATCCACATTGACAAAAATAAAGATGGGTTAAGAAAAGCATGTTGAATTAATTTTTTAATATATCTTTAATTTTTATCAATTTAGGTCTTCTCATAAGTATGCATGATGGGTATTTGTTAGATGTGGAATTTAATTCAACATCCAATCAGTGTCTACACTTTAAATTTGAGTAAACCTATAAGGAGATAGGCTAAAAATACAAGTAAAAAAAATAGTTATCCTTATTTTCCCTCCAAAATATTTACATGTACCTCTTTTTAAATTTAATGGATTTTGATTGATTTACATATTATGACATGGAAATTACATGAAAATTTAATGGACATTTTTAGGTTCAAATTTCCTCTAATATAGGTTTCTTTCATAGCAGTCACATATATAAGCTAGTTGTTAGTGTGGAAGTTGCATATATGTGGGTTTCTTTGGCAACATTTTTGCATGCATTCATTTTTTTCGAAAAAGAGATCATGTAGGCTTTCAATATTGGTAAATTTTCCACTCTTGTTTCTACTTATGTGGCTTGGAATGGTCTATTTATGGTCCATATTGTTGGTCTAATTTTTGGATTTATAGAATTCATAGGGACAGGTAGTTTCTTCTACCTTTATATCTTCTTGAGGGTAGTTTGCAATTACTTTTTAGTACTTGTGGCTTCTGTACTTTGATAGTTGTTTGAAGTATTTTTTTTCTTTATTTGCTTCAATGTTTATAAGTGCATCTTCACACTTGTAGTTTTTGCATCTTGCTGGCTCTTTGAAATCTTATTCTCATTTCTATTCCATAGAAGTTCATAAGCACATTTTCGCAACTTATATCATATCTATTACATTATAATAGCTTGCATTTTTCATGGTGTGACTCATTTTTTTTCTTTGTTGACTTTGATCTATATTAACGAAGTTACCAACTTAACAAGAACTATATTGAGTTTTTAGTTTTTCAATGTCACATGAATTCATGTTGATGTTTGGAAAGTGTTGATGCGACATCGCCTCTTTTATTTGGAGAATTATATTTTCGACACTTTAAATTTTCTTATATATTAAGAATGGAAATATTTGTTTTTTAAATGTTGGTGATTTTCACAACAATTTTGAAAAGTGTCAATGCAACACCAACCATTTTATTTTTTGGGAGGCATATTTTTGACACTTTAATTTTTCTTACGTATTAAGAATGAACATATTTTTTAAAATGTTGTTGATTTTCATGTTGATCTTGAAAAGAATTAACATAACATCAAACTTTTCCTTTGGGGGCATATTTTTGACACTTTAAATTTCTCATGTCTTAAGTATGTGCTTTTTTTTTAAATGTTCAATATTTAACCATTTTTCAACTGTATTCTTCTTCTTCTTGGTATTTTTCTTCTTGAGGTGTTTGTTTTTTGTTTTTATTTGCAATTTTAATGTGTAATGACTTTTTCAATTTTTTATAAAATTATAAAAAAAAAAAGTAAAAACAGAAAACTAGTATTTTGAAGCTATGATTTTTTATATATTTATGTATCATTTATTAATATTTCAATACACAGAATAATTCTAACTAAAAATACAATAATTTTAAACCCTTAACAAAAAAATGCTCATTTTTCATATAGATATAATTAAGAAAATACACTGGTTGATGGGGGTGAATATCAGTAACACATAAAGGACGAAATGGGCCCCATAATCCTCCTACACTTTGAATAATGTTTAATGAGGAGTGTCGAACACAAATTCTATTGAAAGTGCATAACAATTCTTCTAGAGCATAGGGGAGGATATATGGTTATGCATGGCCTATGGGAAGACATTTTCAAGCTTGATTATGTGAGTTAAGGTCATGGGAGGTGTTCAAAGTTTGGTAGTGTAGGGTGGCATTCGTTTTACGCCAACACCGACTCCTTAAGTTGTTTTGGTTTGGGGCAACATTCATGCCAGCGCCTGGAGCACTGGAAACTTCATCTCTTTGGTTAATTTTTAAGTGCATTTGCTACCCAAGCAAGTGGTGCTTTCCCCAAGTCATCTTTTGCGTCATCATTTTTTTGTTTAGGGTGGTAGAGGTAGGGATTTGGAGAAGGGGGATAATATTTGGGAAGCATGTTTGTCCTCAACCCTCCGCTAACGTTACTAGGCCCGTTTCCTTAGCTAGTTTATGTTTTCCTTCACTATTGCTTCACTTTCATCGATGTTAATATTGTAGGTCTATTATTGGGAATTATAATCGTTTTTTGTTATAAACTATGGAGGGCTAGGGTGAGGAATACACATGGTTTACCGATGATCTAGGCACTGGAGGAGGGGACTGGTCTTGCTCGTGGGCTTCCAGATCTCATTCCTAAAATTGCATCTTACTTCTTTCTTTCAAAGAGTAAATTTAGGAAGTCGAAGGCCTCTAAAAATCTCAGAATTTTCTTCTTATTTTCTAGAAATATGGCACATTTACTTGAGGGTTTATATTTTCTCTCACTAATACTCAAGTCTTAGAAGGCTCTGGGAAGAGAGGTTTAGTCCTGAGGTATCATTTCTATAATGAGTCACTTCAATTAATTGACCCTGACCTTTGGTGCAAACAATTCTTGATGTGGTGGGCAATTGAAGGGGTGGAAAAAAATCGAGGTGGTGTGTAAGGAGGTAATGTTGGGAAAAAATCGAGGGGGTGGAAAGTTGAATGATGTGTAATGGGTATCAGGTGCGGTCGTTTCTTGTAGTGCTTAGGTTGCATTGGTTTTATGAAGGCCACTACAATGAGAGGGCTTTGAAGGGGTTAGATTTTACAAGGGAGGGCCTCAGATATTTATAGGAAGCTTGTTAACAATCTTTCCATGAAACATCAATGTGCAAAGGTTCATCGAGGGATAGGTCCATGTGGCTGGAGGGAAGAAAACCACTTGGAAAATCATGATTTGGGGGAAGATTTGGACCCAAATCCAGCACAGTCTCCTTGAAGAATTGAATTACCACCTCCCTTTGATTCATTGGACAACCATATTCAACACACGACCCTACTTATGGATCATCTTGGAGGTGTTCGGCATAATGATATAAACACATTAATTTGTTTCATGACAAACATACAACAAAACTAATGACATATGCAGGATAAGTTAGCCACTATTCAACACATACAGAGGAGGATCTCTAAAAATTTGGAGTGGTTGGAAGGATGATTAGGATATATGGAAAAACATGTGCATTGTGCTTTCAGTACTCCCCCATCTCCAAGCACTGGTCTAGACAACCCAACTCCAGTTAGTTCTTCAAACAAGGGATGATTGTTAGTTTCATATAGATCCAAAGGGATTTCTAGTCTCCTTGGGCTATCTGTATCTAGTTTTCTAGTTTGCCTTGTCTTTTGATAATGTGGTTCTACTACTATCTTCTCACAAACAAATGTAGTAGGAGTGAGGTTGAAAGACTTCATCAATCAAATAATCACTATGTATAGATGATTTGAATTAATAGAAAATTTTGATTTACAAAAAAGTAATTAAAGAATTATACATCTTTGGACCTTTTTCACTAAAAATTACATGTCAAAAATTAAGTAGTAAAAAGATAAACAATAGAAAATTTTAAGAATTTTATGTCCAAAAATAATAGTATTTGAAGTTTTATAAAAAATAATGATTCACATAAAATTTTAAGTAAAACTAATGAAATAAATAAAGAAAATGTTTAATTAAAAATTATAAACAACTTTAATAAATAAATAATAATAATAATAATAATAATAATAAATATTTAAAATAAAGTTTTATAAATAAAAAACAAAAAAGAACGAAAACGCTGCAAGCAAGGTGGCTAGAATAGGTTACTGCTCTAGGTGTTGTGTGAGCAACCCTTTTGCACCAACTGAGCATTTTTATACCATATTATATATATATATATATATATATATATATATTTCAATAAAAAATTTAATTCCTTTTAGCTTTTTAATACATGTCGTTTTAATCTTATTTAATACTATTAAAATTGATTTTAATAATCTTTTATTCACTTGATATATATATATATATATATATATATATATATATATATATATATATATATATATATATATATATATATATATAATTTTTTTTAATTATCTAATTTATTATTTATTATTTATTTTTTTACTTTTATTGGTTAAGCAATTTTATTTTTCTAATTAATTATTTCTCTTGTCCTTTTCTAATAAAATAGGGTTATTTATTTATTTTTATTTCGTTTCATATTTAGTTCTTTGCAAGATAATTTTTTCCTTTTACATTTTATTTTTTTGATTTGTAATTTTTTTTATGTTATAATTTTTCTCTTCTATGTGTTTTCTTGTTATTTTTTTAATGCTTGAATTTTTGGGTTTTTTTTGTTCTTTTAAATTTTTTTAACTTATTTTTTAATGTTTTAATTTAATTTAATTTAATTTTTATTTTTATTATTTTTTGATTTGTTTGGATTTTTTTTTTTGGTATAATAGATGTTTTAACGTTCGGTTAGTAATCCAACTTCACTATGTGTTAATTTAATAGTTGTTTTTTAAGCTTTTGTTACAATGGATAAAGTGTGTCGCCATTGTTTGTCAAAATGATGCTTAGTTTTTAAGTTTTCATTGCAATGGGTCAAGTCCACTCTCACCATGTTTCAATTTGGGGGTTAAATTTTAAGTTTCCATTGCAATGTGTAAAGTTGTCTTACAATAGGATTTTAAAAGAGCTATAGTTTTAACAATTAAAAAAAAATTGCTCTTGACATAATGATTGTTTGATTTAAGTATTCATTTTTAATGTTTTTTTGGTCATGGTATATAATGTTATGATTGATTTATGTTGAAAATTTGAAGTTTTTAACACTCATGATACGTGGTTTTACTTTCATCACTAAAAAAATATCGAAATTTTAATGTTTTTCGAATTCGTGATATTTTATCTTTAATCCCATCATTAATGTCAAAATTTTAATGTTTTTTAGAGTCATGATATTTATATTTAACACCATGGGTGAAAATTGTTGGAATTTTTAGGTTTCTTAGAGTCGTAATATTTTATCTTTAACACTATTGTCAAGAACTATTGGAATTTTGAGGTTTTTAAGAATCATGATATTTTATTTTTAATGTAATTGCTAAAAAATGTTGGAGTTTTAATAGGATAAAAAAAGAAATGTTGCAACATTAACACTTTTCAATTTTGGCATGTGTTTTCATGTTTACTAGACAAAAAATTACTTTTTAATGTCATTGTTAAAAAAATGAAATTTTAACCCGAAAAAAATATTGATTCAACATCAACACTTTTCTTTCTTTGGGTGTTTTTTCATGTTTGTTGCAAAAAAAAATGGTTTTTAATGCTACTAATAGAAAAGGCTTTGAATATTAACTTAGGAAAAAGAAAAGAAAATCTATGCAATATCAACACTTTTTAGTATTTGAGTGTTTTTTAATGTTTTTTGTGCAAAATAAGGGTTTCTTGGGCTAGAGTTCTCATTTCTAGATTACAGTTCTCATTAAGTTGGTAATTGTTTTTCTATGAAATGTTTATCCTCTATATTTTAGAGGAAAGTAAAAATATTGAATAGTGTTTTGTAAAGCCCAAACTGAAATCATATTTTCATTAATGAATGAGAGCCACATTGCATGTGGTTAAGTGTCCTTATTTGATTTCATTTATATTAGAACATCACTAGTTGCACTCTTGTAATCCTTGAATCAAATAACATATAAGTAAAATAAGTGTGTAATATAATTAGGTAGACATTTATTTTATCATAGAAACCTACTATTATATGTGATTTAAGGCTTTGTAATATGTATGTGGAGGATAAATTCTATAAGGTTACTCAAACTAAAACATAGAAGTTGATTAAAAAGTGTAATGTCTAGCCTTGTATAGTTTATTGGTGAAACTCCTCTAACATAGTGGTTAAGCACTAGGGCATGTGAGGATAAGGAAAGAGAGATACCCCTCTCTTGTCCAAATACATGTCCACAAATGTACCCCTCAATTTATAATTATGAATTAGTAGCTTAGTTTTTGTTCTGGGGGATTGTTTAGGTGACTGCAAAGGGAAATACCTGCATTTTCTAAGATAGAAATTATATCACTTTTATAATTCTTGTTGAGGGTGCCTTGCAATGTGAAGGTAGTTGCACCAATCAAGGCTACTTTCAGGAGGTCAACATATCCCTTTCTATTACCTTTGTTGGTAGGACATGGACCCTCATGATCCCAAGGATGCCTTCGAAACGCCCTTCTTTAATTTCATGTATTTTGGAGTCTAGTTCTAATCACCTAATGTGGAAATACTTAAATTTTATATAATTGTTTGTTATCATTAAGATATTTGTAGTTGAGTGCTATGTGCTCCTAAATATCCTTAGGGTGTTTTCTCTTTTTTAATTTTCATTTTCCAAAGGTGGTTGATTAATTGGTTCACTAATTTGCGATGATAGACGATCTTTCTCATGTGATTGTTGAGCCTTCACCACAAACTTGTAGGGAAGATTCTTTTGGTTCCTTTGATCTAGTCCATCCAAACACACTGAAATTGAACCTTCAATTAGAGGTATCGTTGTTAGTTGGTCAAATCAAAGCACAAGGTTTTAGTTGGAACCTTTATAGTCACCTTCACAATTAGATTCTAGTCTAATCAATATCTTTTGAGCACCAAGTTGAGTTTGATGAAAACCTAGACACTTTTAGGCTTAGTGTAAATCCCCTTTTATGGTACTATCCATTTTTCTATCTTTTGTAGGTCTTTTGGTTTAGATTGTTTGTTTGAACTCTCTTTCTTTTGTCATAGCTAATGTGAGTGGTAGTAGTTCAACTAATAAATCCATGGGTGTTCACACCCATATTCTGTTTTCAGTGGTGGGGTAAGCTTTCCTTCCTTCTCCACTATCTCTACTTCTAAGACATTTTGAATATTTGTTGGTTCTACCTCCATTTTTGGTCCAAATAGGGGAACATAACCTTCTACTTCTTTCACTAGTGCATTTTATTTTGGGATTCCATTGGTTGGCATTTTGATAAAAAAAAATCTTTTCATCCATTTTTCCCTCATTAAAAGAAACCATGTAAATATTTTTAGCTACTTTGCAGGGACCTTTGAAGGTGGACATGTACTCCCTTTAGGCCCCTTTTTAGCGAATGGTCCCTTTCCATTTCTTATTTTTTCTCTGATTGGTAATCATTTTCAAATATTTTTGAGGTAGGGTGGTGGTAAGGTGCTCAATATTTAGCTCAAAAATCAAAGTTCTCATAATGGCTCGAAACTCAAAAAGATGCATAGTCACTACACAGTCAGCAGTCTGTGCTGCTAATGTGGAATGTGATTGTGCAAGGTCAACAATGGTCAACATCCAGTTAGAGCTCGCCAAGTGTCAGGGTTTGGTTGGTTTTTAGAGGTGGTGGCGTGGCAAGTTTTTATTGGTTTGAATTGGACCAATGAGGAGGGGATAAGTGGCAAGCCCGAAGGCTGCCACGTGTCCCTCCCCAAACGACTGGGCTCAGCATGCAGTGGACGAATTTTTTTTGGCACAATGGGGGGTTGAACCCGAGACCTGCACCATACAAATCTCAAGTCTTACCGCAATACCATGCATTAGTTCTTAACATGTATTGTTGTCCGCACATATTTGAATTTTTAAATGGTTAAGGTTGGCGGTTAGGAGGGTCAGCGCTCCCCATGTGATCACACCAACTCATGAAAAATGGTTAATGTGATCAAATCGGTGGTTCCAACAAACCACGACCCGTGATGGTTAATGAAACATGTGAATATTCTGAACTTCAACGGTTACAACTATGGTTGTGGTCAATTGAACTGGCAGCCAGCGCTAATGGAAACCACGATGGTTAATCCGCCATGTGTCCGCCAAGGTAACAATTAGACTAACAGTGCTTATTATGCTAATCCTCCATTAGCCTCCAACTAATCCACAGTTAACACTAATTAAACCATCAGTTAAGCGAAGTTTAACTTGGCGGCATGTTTAGAGGATCCGATAAATTCAGAGGTTTGACCAATTTTAGTGGAGTTAACTGGAGTTCCTTGAATTTTGGAGGAGGTTTTCTAGGGAAAAACAGTTTGAGTCATAACTAGAGCATTTTTTGACCAAATTGAGCTCAGGAAAAGGTGTTCTTAACTAATTTCAACATTTTGAACACATTGAAGCAGGTTTCAGGGGAAGCAGATCTTTGTAAATAACATTTTTTCCATATTGAGTTAATATAGAGGCCCAAGCCATGGAAGTTGGACCAAGGAGATGTAGCCCAGGAGGTGTGAACTCCTTCATCAAAATACCGTGTTAAGTGTCTACTTAATGGTTTGTTGTAATTTTCATTACTATTGTTCAACATTGTCTTTTATGTTATTTTTCTCATGAATGTCACATTAAATTTGATAAAATTTACCTATTTACATTCACAAACAACCTAATGAAACCTATTCATAGGAAGTAATAGACAATCATTTGTTTATAAATCTGTAATTGAAATTAACACATCAAAACTAACATTCAATAATAGATCAGGTAGAAAATTCATTTCTTATTCAAGTGGGTCAACAACTAGTGTACACTAGTACAAAATGGATAATTAGTTACTAAAACAATGACTAAAATTTGCATATAAACAACCATTTTTCAATCGATGGCCAATAGTGGCTAATTTACAGTATCTTATAACGTGACCAACTTTTAGTCGTATTTAGCTTAGTCATTAGTTATTTGTCTCAAATTTATCATCTAGTAGTATATTTAGTCATAAATTTGGTCATTATTTTAGTCATTGATTTAGTCATTAATTGTCATAATTAATTACCAAATACACAACAAAATATACTACTATATGATTGCCTAATAAAACCAATTAATGGCTGAAGAAATATGACCAAAATGTTGGTCGCGTTATAAGATATTGTAACTTAGCTACTAATGCTCATATATATGAAAATTTTAGTCATTGTTTAAAACCAATTAATGACCAAAGAAATATGACTAAATTTTGGTCATGTTATAAGATACTGTAAATTAGCTACTAATAGTTGTATATATGAAAAATGTAGTCATCATTGGTAATCACAAATTTATCATTTTTAGTAATCGTTTATCTTTCTTGGTAGTTTCATATTCATTATATAAATGACCGATTTAGTATTTTATATTCATTTCATTTACTTTCATTAATAATCATTATAAATGACTAACTTAGTTATTGTATATTCATTTTATTTTAGCTCATCTTTAATCAATATATACTACTAATTTAGTAGTTTTAGATTGATTTTATGTGTTCATTATTAATCAACATAAATTAATTAGTATGATTTTGCCACTAAATTTAAAAAAATGTCATACAATGTGCATGTTCATCTAATATGAAAATTCAAAGTTACATATATTAATATCAATAATAAATAATATCAAGTACAACTATTAATAATTTCAACCACATAGATTATATTATAGGGAATGTCAAGTGTTACAATATGAATTTCCAACTTAATAATGATTTGACTACAATTTACACATGAAATATTGTTTCATCACTCCAAAACATTAACATTGTGTTGCCAAGGCATTGTAGGTGAATTCACCAACTCTAAAGACTTTAAAGGTATCACTAGACTAGTTCTCTTCTCTCTCTCTCTCTCTTTCAGCATTTGTCACTCTAGTGTTATTATTCTTCTCTTTCTTCAATTCCTTCTTCTTACCATCAATATTGAGTTCCTCTTCTAAAAATGAAATCAGATACAATGTAGAGTATAAGACATGAAAGGCAATGAACACTGGAATATAAACTAAATTAGAATATAAAGGGTTTATACGACATATACCTCAACATCAACAATGAAAATGCCATTTTTCCCTAGAAAAGTAAGAAAATCAAACAAGTTCTCTTCAGTTGGGTTATAAAGGCCACTATTTAGCTGCATGACCTGTATAAACAAAAAAAATAAAACATCACCATAGAAAATAACACCTTAGGAACTTAGTGTTCAACCTTAAGGGAAATCTTAGGCACAATCATGCCAACTAAGTTACATGCTAAAAAGATTATGTTGTAGATAACTTGTGAAAAAACAAATAGAAAGAGAAGAAAACATATAGTAAATAATGTATAACAATTGGTTGGGAAATTACATCATAGAAGAAGAAATAATGTATGATAGTTGTTTGGCCTGGAATGATGTTAGCTATTTCAAGGAATATCCCCCGCTCCTCTGAAGGCACCTATGTCGTGGTTGACTCATATTCTCGACCATGATGAGGCACCCCTTGGTTTGACCACCTAATTCCACTACTCTTGCACCACTTTCCTGGTTACCTTTTGAAAGAAAACCACCATCCTTATCAAGCACCTACATAGTTTCCAAGGAAATAAACAACTATACTTCACTCGAACTTTTACAATGATATATTTTTTTTTAAACTTTTGGAAGAATAAATTTATCTGTTGGAGAAAAACAATCACGTGTTTGGAAAATACATAAAGAAGCACAAGAGCATAATAATTACAAATGTAAATCCCCGGTATAACATAATGGAAATGTAATATTTTAAAGCACCATTAAACACTGAGAATGGACATGAAATTCTAGTCAATATTATCTCAAGGATGAGTGTGGAATCCAACTAGCAGTAAATTTGAAAAAGTTAGTTCGAGAAACATATATTGGACTATCTACAACATAAAAATGATGCAAGTTCCCAAAAATTGGTAGTGTTGGTCCTCTAATATGATTGAATGCTACATCCAATTGCTTCAAAATATTACAATTTAGCAATCTCAATGTTTTTATTTCCCCTGATATTTGATTAGGAATTAAGTTTAGGAAAATGATTTGTAAACTTGGAAATGATGCAAATAGATCACTTGAGATGTTCCCTAAAATCTCAATATCTTTCAAAAGGAGTCCATAGGGTGACTTGTCTTTCATAAATAACTATCCAATCAATGACGATGGCACGAGGCTTGTAAAATTATTCTGACTCAAATAATGAAAACCATGTAGAAGCCTAGATCCAACTTTTGCAAGTGGGCCATTTGTGTAACAAATCACACCTCATCTAAATATATAACTAGAGATGTTTTGTTTGTTTATTCATGTCTCGTATGGAATTATTTTAACCAGGAACAAGTTTCTCCCTTTCATGTTGATTGAGTATAAAGGGATGTTTTATTTCTTTGTTTCTCCTCATTTCAATCATAATTGGATTTCGATGTGTCTTTGTCGATCTTTCTTTTTTTGTGCTTCAAGGGGATCTATTTTATATTAGGATTTTGACTATGGTCCTTATGTTTATCCCTTGAACCATGACTTGTTGACAACCTTTCTACTGTCTACTTTTTTTGTAATATGTTCAATGTACTTTAATTTTTGTATCGAATACAATATTTTAAGCATATTTCAAAAGAAATCCATACAATAGTTCTAAAATTGAGCATTCAACTGCCCAATAAATTGTTGCGGCTCATTTTCATATTTTATTTATATTATATGTTAATTCCATAGGCATATTTATCTTAATAACACAGGGAGAAAAATCCCCTTTCTAACTAAGGACCACTTCCTACAAGAAAAATTAAGAAAGTCTAAAATCACTTCAACCCAAATTTGGTTTTGGATTTTTCATGTGAATTTTTTCTTGACATTAACTAAACCATACATAATGAATTCTATTGCAACCTACTATAAGAATTGATACTTAATTAAATCTGCCAAAAATATATTAGGAAAACTTGACACTCATCAATACTCTCAGATGATGTCAAGGGGGTGTCTTTATTCAACATAAAGGATTAAAAATTTAAGTTGCTTGAAGTAGGCCTTGACCATCTTTACTATCTGGAAAAGACACTCAATAAAAATAAATGTTAGACATCAGCCACAAGTCTGTAACCAAAATTACTTGAATTTGAATGGCAATTGAAACTAGTTCTAAATGAGATCATTTTCTTTTCTTAGAATCAAGTTAAAAGTGGAAAAACATTGTGAAAGTTAATGAAAATGGAAATTGAAATTAAGGATTCATTGGTTGTTATTATCCATAGAATTGATAGGCAACATGAAAAGAAGAGCTAGGGAAAAACTGTAACTTCTGTTGCAATTACAAAAAGTAGCAATGACAAGGGATTCTCATTTTTAATTGACAGAATGATTCAGTGTAAAGAAACAATGTGAAAAACACCACTATGGTGTAAGAATACACAATCTTCGACAAAAAGTATAACTCTTATTTATAACAATCCTTGAGAATTAGTTGAATCCATCTTTGCTGGTGTTCCCATTTAGGTTCCCAAGGTAATCTCAATTGTTCACTAAGTTTTTAATTGTTGTGTGGTTGTACCCGTCAGATCAATGGCTTGAATTCAAGCAGTGACTTCATTTCCAATGATCCAAAGGTGCAATTGCTAGATCATTGGTTAAAATAATGTTGGTGCTTTATTTAAGTGTTGTGTGAACTTTTTTACTTCCCTACCTACAACCCATTAAAGTATATTACCCTTTACTATGCTTGTTAGAT
Organism: Pinus tabuliformis; assembly: GCA_031772625.1. Taxonomy (NCBI): domain Eukaryota; kingdom Viridiplantae; phylum Streptophyta; class Pinopsida; order Pinales; family Pinaceae; genus Pinus; species Pinus tabuliformis. The sequence continues at coordinate 1,336,239,395 of CM062817.1, forward strand.
TAGTGGTTGCCATATAAATTGCTACAACTCAATTTCCCCCTAAACACATGACTAGTACACATACAACAATAATTTTTCATTTATGGATTTGCATGTTTTTTATATTGGTTCAAATGTTGTGAAATAACATTCTACGACCATATATTCCCAGACTAGTGCACTTTGGATTACATTATAGCCACCACATGCTAATGTAAATATTTTATAATGGCCTTGCGATTGGGAAACTTTGAGTAGAAGGAAAACGACTTAATACAACCATATAAAATTCTATTAATAAATGCATACAAATTTTTCTTGTGTGCTTTGTTGATTAACTACATCTTCACACCCCAAACACATGGAGACAATTAGCTAGCCTAATAGATTTATGATTGACAAATTCCACCATGATTATAGTGATATATATGAGAAGTTGTATAAATAATTGTTATTTGGTTGAACGTATGTATATGTGATTTGATTAGGAAAATAAATGGTTGAATGAAGTACTATGATTGCACAATCGAACACGAAGAGAGCATTGGTTATTTTTAACACAACATAATTTGACTTACATCCTTGGTTGAGCATCTGCCTTGGCACCATAAACAGGTAAATCCTTACATTCTATATACTATAAAGATGACAAAACTTTACATATTTGTCTCTAATGGTTTGGAATCTTAAAAACAATTATTTTCATTAAAAAATAATTATTTTATTTATTAAAAAACAAATAGCTCATTGAATCTAGTTTGATTTGTGTCTAGCTCAAAATCAATTATGATAGGTGACCAATTTGAAGATTGGTTCCAAGTTCTAAAACTATGCTTGTCACTCAGAAATTGCGCCTTTAAGTAGTCCTAGGACAAACTTTCTTTGGGTGATTTGATCTTGATAGTTGTAACTTTGACTTGTCAACAGATCAGGTTGCCTCATTTTTGGTGTTTTGACAAGATTAAAGTAGGACTACTAGGAAACCTGGTTAAGTTTTGTAACAAAGGTGTTTCTTTTTAAGTTAAATTTTCTTTGGGTGAGTCAATCTTGATAATTATAACTTTGACTTGTCACCAGATCAAGTTGGCTCATTTTTAGTGTCTTGACAAGTTTAACTTAGGATTGCTAGGAAACCTGGTCAAGTACTATAACAAAGGTGCTTCTTTTTAAGTTAAGGTTTCAGGGGAGGTTTTTTAAATTCACATTTTCTACAGGATGCAATGTGAAATTTATATCATGGCCATATCCTAGAAGGTTCAGAATCCAAAACAATAACCCATGAATCCTAAAGGAAAAACCAATGGATACAATAACATATATCTCAATAGAATTTGAATTAAAAATTCATATACATCTTTTATTCTTTCTTTCCTAACAACTATTATTTTACTACCCATAATCAATGAACACAAAAATTGGTCCAAATAAATTGAAAGCCACTTTATTGTATATCTTTTCAAAAATGACTATAATAATAGTGTACCATACTTGTAACATGTAGCTTATGGTTGGTTCATCAACCTCCATCTAAGATTCTTGCATTCTCATCAGCACATCCATCACCTGAAACAGGTCAATTGACATCAAACCATTAGCATAAGAGACATTAATCACCTCTAGAATTTATGTTCTAAGGTTTTAAGTGGGGGATGAACTAACAAAAATTCATCGAGAGATACCAAAGTTGGATATACATTAATCCTTGTTTTAAATGTTCCATTTCCATCAATTTTTTTGTTTTTTCCTTTGGGTTAAAAACACAGTAAAAATAAATAAATCTTCTGAACAAATAACTCGTAAAAAAAAACAAAGCAGTAAAAAACATAAGGACACACTTCTTTGAAAGGGAATACTAGCATAAATCCATCATACCCCTATATTTATTAAACACAAAGTGGGATGAAAAAAAATTGAAACCCAAACCTCTCGATGCTTAAAAGATTTGGGGTTAAGATGGATTTATGATGGTATGTTTTAGTATTGTATTCTTTTACGTTGGGGTAATGATCCACTTGTTTTATTTTTATTTTTCATTTTTACATTGCAGACCAACATTTTTTTCATATTCATTTGTAAATGTGATACACAGGACACATCTCACCCATATCAGGCTTTAGACTGCATCGAGAGAACAAAAATAGCAAGTAATAGGTCATTCTTTCTATTATTCTCATTTTATTTCCTAAGCTCCCTGCCATAGCACACTTGTCTATTCTATCTTATTCCATAAAGGATACACCTCAATCTATCTAGAAGAGATATATACATGAAATCAGTGAGCTTTAACCACCTTTCATTAATATTACCTCTTTAGAATCATTTCTGAAATTCTCTTTTCCCACAACCATTCCAACTAGGCTAATCCATTCCATAGATTTGGCACGCAACATACGGTTGGGTTTGTTAATGGCATTCATTAATATGGACTTCAGATCAGGCATTTCTGCATCATAATACTTCTAAAAGTTCTCCTGTGGACCATGTGAAAATCTTTGTAAAAATGGCGTATTTTATCAAATTTGTAATGAATTCCATAACAATTGTAATCTTGGAAATTTTATTACAAACATAGACTAAACAACAAGGAACTTATAATATATCTAAAAAAAACAATAGGCCAATACACTTGATGTGGAGCGGTGTTTGGTGCAAGGTAAAATCGATTTTTTTATTGATTCAATGCATTAAGGAACTTACAATATATTCTCAACAAATCCAATATACCAATATGGCTAAAGTGGGCAGTGGAGGTGATATGGCTAAAATTGGGGGGTGGAGGTGATGTTGGTGTAGCCTTGAGAAAAGCATCTTTCCAAAGGAATCTTAAGACAGTCATCCATCCATTCATTTATTCATTCAAGACTAAATGTAAATGAAAATATAGTGGGACTTTGGGTAACTGATGTGATGGATGAATCATTAAGCCATCCCATTTTCCCAGTCTAGCTTTAGTTTGTCGTCTGCCCCACACAATTGGCATCTAGAAAAAGGATGATGCTAGATCTGGCATGTTGAGAGGGATAAAAACAAGGATTGGCATATCGAAATAAATGAGGCTATGTGAAAATGTCGGTCAATTTTTCGCACAATAACTAACTTTCAGGACCTAAAAAAAACCCCTACTACAATTTCTTAGAATTCAGTGCTTTCTTCCTGTGGAAAAATCTAGTGGATCTTATCATGGCACTGCATCTTCGTCACGTCATTTCACTAGCAAGGACATTTTCCACCACTTCTTCTGCACTAGTTCATTCTTCTTCATTTATTCTGTTATCTAGATTGTCCTCCTCTTCCACTATCCCACTCGGTTATGAACAGTTATGTGGATTCCATCGACCTTGGCCCCCATCGTGATGTATGATTGCGCATTGCTGAGTATTGAACTCAAGATCAGTGTATTCTCCTCTGGACTCTAATGAATCTTGCCTCAATAGCTCCCCTTAATTTCCTCAGGAAATAAAGGAGCCCCATATAAATATTTCTAATATCACTCACGATTACCTAAGATTTCTCTATTTTGAGTTACTTTCGATGTGCTTATTTTCTACTTTTACTATGCCATTACCTCCACCTATCAAACAACTTTCCAATGACATCATTTTTTTTATTCTGACTCCTAGCTTCACAATTATGATGAGTCAAAATTTGGGTTGTTTACATCACCTTGGCAATTTGATCCACTCCTTTCCACACAAGATGATAAGTCGAAATTTGAGTTTTTTTCATCACCTTGGTAATTTGGTCCACTCCTTTCACACAAGACTTTGTGTGGCATTCTCATAACCAATGTCAGCATTGGAACATGTATATTATTTTAATATAAAATAAATAAAAAATACCAGTAAAATTCAAAAATTCTATACAAATAAAAAACATATATAAATATATTATGAAACTTAAATATATTAATTAATTAATATATATTATAAAATTTATAACATATTTAAACATAACACATGTATGATAAATGTATTATAAAAAAGTGCTTTTTAACTAAATATTTATTATAATATATATAACATAAAAATCTAAACGCATTGCATATAACTAAAATCTCACAACATATGATATAAGTATTGTATGTAATATATATCGTGTTATATTATATAATAAGTTTTATATTATATATGTCATGAAACATAAGTTCCACACCGAAACCATCAAACCGATATTATGGTATAACTTTGTTTCATATTGAATCCACCATGGGAGTAACACTTCTCACGTAAGCCAGAAAGTTAATGAATAGTCTCAGGAGACAAAAATTCCTAACGAGCTATTGCCATTTTCCTGTTTCATGATCCAATAGTTGGTAGGTCCTTTCTATCCTACGAGACAAGAAATTTTCCTACTCGAGGATTGGACTCTAGCAGGTTGCGACTACCAACATTGGCTCGTAACCATGGAGTTTTCAGATCCCCAGTTGTCATGCCCCTACCCTGGCAGTACTCTTCCAACCACACAAAGGGGGGTGTCACACCACCACCCATTTTCTTTTTAACAATACTCACACGATGTGGACTATGCCTACTTTCTACACTTAGTTTATTTTTCACTTTTTCTAAGTATAACATTCACATACACAACAGAAACATTCAATTATACATATTCATCATTATTACCATTTACACATATGCACAACAGATATTTAACGGGAGGGGAAACTCTCTGAAATATGAGTCTGCCCAATGATAATAACAATATTTTACAAAACATACAATTTACAGTCTTTGTAGGAAACCCCAAGTTTCCTTTGTACAATCTCTGTCAAAATCGTGCAAGTCTGCCTACACCGTTCGGTCCACTCGAACCACTGTTCAGAGTGCCCATCGGATACTTCTTCCCGTTGCAGCTCGTTCACCAAAACTCGTGTCATTCAGTTTTGGCCTACGACGTGTCGTCCTGCCCGGTGCCCACTCGCAGCTCACCGAACTTCCAAACACTCCGTTCGCACTTCGTGTGCCTTTGCCCGGTTGTAGCTTGTTGTCATGCAACGCTATCGCAGACCGCCCGCCGACCTGTTCAGCTTAACTCGTGTTTTGCATCATACCCACACATGTTTGGCTTGTGCCACGGCGTGTCTACCTTCTCGGTGCTCACTCGCACTCCACCCAACAATCTAGCGCTCGTTCGCACGTTCTACCACACCGTAGAACCACCCAACTGCACCACAAGCTGTTTAGCACTGCATAATTGATAGTCGTTTAGCCTAGCTCACTGGCATGTAGTGCGCCCTCTGCAGGTCGCCCGCCCTTGCCTGGCTCACTCCTTCAACTCAACTCGCTGTTAGGCAGAGTTCCCACCCCTGCGCCCTGCAATACACGATTCTGTGTTTCTTCAGGCCTTCGGTTCGGTGTTGTGCCCTAAGAACCATTTGCACCTTGCCTTAGTTCATTCTCCTATCTACTCGCTTGTCCACCTAACCATGGAACTCGCACTTCGAACTTTTTGTTTTCTTCCACCTTCTGACCACCAATATATATCATCGTCCAACCTACGGTGGGGCTTCGAACTTTGTCAAGTCGACCCTCCATTTTGTCAATTCACCATTTTCATGACATTGGCCCATGGTGTGGGAACCACTGTGCGAGACTGCCCCCACATATAAACTTCTTACCCGACTCAACACTTAGCCATTTTCACAACCGACTTCGCGCGATCGTTTCCATCGTTCAGTTGGCTCGTCGCACCGTGTGGGTTCACCCTTGACTCGATGGTTAAACGCGCCCGGCTCGCCTCGCCATCATGCGCCCGTGTCGACTCTCTGCCAAACCGTCGGTTAAACACACCCGCCTGGCATGCCCGACTCGTGGGCTTGACATACTTCCCCACTCTAAATGGTTATTTTCCTTGACAACACCATCATATGACATCGCAACGTGTCACTAACTCTAACATCCAAAGTATCCATGTTACCCACCTCTATTCTGCCATCGCATGAACCATAAAGGCATATGTCTCCATGAATTGGAAAGTCTTCTTAATCCATGAACATCAACCACCTCAGTCACAATCCCAACATGTTGTCGCACTGTGGAAGGTTGGCCCCTCAAATTCAAGCTACATGCTCACTGCAACATATCATGTTGACTCCATCATGTATCGTCATCGTGTGAACTGGTGCCATGATACTCCAACACAAATCAAGCATACCTCGGTACACTACTAGCACCCATGAATCGAACTAGTTGGGTAGCTAATCCAACTGTCACGTCCAAACCATGAGAATGAACCTCCTCATGCCATCATCGGTCATTTCTCTCAGCATCCTATCACATCATCAGCTCGATCAAGAATCCAACTCCATCTCAATCAAAGTGTAAATAAGCCATGCCCAGGTCCATGAAGTAGTCCCCATCTCATCTGCAACATGGTTTCCATGATGTTGGTGTCAATGTGTTGCATGTCAATCAGCCACATCTATCCCAACATCATCATCCATATATGTGTAAAATCCATCTCCTCAAAATGAAGAGATCCTCTCATCAAACCGACTCTCGATGTGCCACATCCAGGTCCATGAAGCAACCTCCATCATATCTGTAATGTGCCATCCCTCAAGTTTGCCAAAGAAACAAGTATACACCTATCTCATCATCCATGTGCTGCCCATGATCATAGACCAATCAACTCCCATGTATCAAAAGTGGTTAAGTCTCGGCTCAACCCATGCCCAAGTGTTGCCACCAAGGCATCATCATTGCTACAACTCCATCACTCCAAAGTGTCTCATATCGATCCTCCACATCAAGTCACTCTCTCAAGTACACCCATAAATGTACTCAAAAGTATGCACCCCATACTGCATCAAAGTCCTTGACCTCAGCTCCTCAATGCATTAGATCCTCCAATTCCACTATCATATGAAGTCCCCAAAAGTCACAACTTCATGTCATCATGAACTCCATGAGTCATCTCCAACCAACATCCTAGCAAGCATACATGTCTCAGCCCAAAGGTCTCTGCAAGATGCCTCAACTCTCCATGTAGTAGGAATGCTCCATAATCTGCTCACAACTCCACCAATTCCATGGCATTATTGTACCCATGTGCACAACATCCCCATCAGCTCGTAAATAAAAATTCTCCATGTCACACCAACAAATCCATCCACACAACATCACTGCCTTGGCACTCCTCATTGGATGCCCATAAATGACACCTCTACAAGTGCTCCTGCATAATGTCCTTGCATAAGACTGCCATGCTCCATCTCTCCAACTCAATGTCCATGACTCAATTTTCCCATGTTGTCTAACCAAGTAGACCCATCACAACGTCGGTCATCCTTATCCAATTTTGCAATCTGGTCTAGTGCCCATAGTCACCCAAACCATATCATCAAGTCATATTAGTCTCTTCCACCATAGCTCCCCCACTAAGGTTCCACCAAGACTTCCTCTTCGTCTCAACCATGAGAAGTCCACTCAAGTATCATCATGTGTGTGCCCTCTCTCCAATCTGTCCATGATTCATGCTGGGCACTTAGCCTATTCTCCATATGGCTAAACCATGACCCATTCCTCCACAATTATCATCACGTTCCTCCCTTGTCACGGGAATTTTCACCTTCTGCCATAAGGTCACAAATAACCCCAACAAGCTCTACAACAGTCAATGGTCCTTGCTTCTCCATATAAGGTCTCATCATAGACATCCATGGTAAGATCCTCCATTGCATCGGTAAATTGATTTTTCCCTTCCCTACATATGGCCCATCTAACAAAAGCTCTAATGAAACACAAGTATAAGTAGTACTTACTTCATCATGAGGCTCATCCATGTGAGTGTCCTCATCCACCAATGTCTGTAAACTACACGATCCTGGTCCAACTTGATAAATTTCAAGTTCCGCCTCCATCATTTTTGTATCTGCAACATCCTCATACATCACGACTTCCTTTTCTTCGTCATTGCAATCTGCAACTACATCCTGCTCCATTGCCCAACCAAGTCGAAGAAGTTCACCTTCAACATTTATTTCCAAGACTTCAAGTTCATCTCGAATTTGTGGGTTCTACTGTTTCATTCGCTTTAACCTATATAAGGTCAGCAAGAGCCTTCCCTTGGCATTCTTCCAAACCTGCCATGTCTTGTCATTTAGCTTGGCCCAAGCACAAGGCTTCACCTCTACTAAACCTATCACGAAGTGTAACACTTCCTTCGATAAGCCTAGATCAACTGAATCAACCTCTGATACCATCTTTCACGCCCCTAACTTGGTGCTACTCTTCCAACCGCATGAAAGGGGGTGCGGCACCACCACCCATTTTCTTTTTAACAATATTCACACGATGTGGACTACACCTACTTTCTATACTTAGTTTATTTTTCACTTTTCCTAAGTATAACATTCACATACAAAACGAAAACATTCAATTATACATCTTCATCATTGTTACCATTTACACATATGCACAACAGATATTTAACGGGAGGGGAAACTCCTTGAAATATGAGTCTGCCATACGATAATAACAATATTTTACAAAATATACAATTTACAGTCTTTGCAGGGAACCCCAAGTTTCCTTTGTACAATCTCTGTCAAAATTGTGCAAGTCGGCCTACACCGTTCGGTCCACCTGAACCATTGTTCGGAGTGCCCATCAAATACTTCCGCTCATCACAGCTCATTCAACAAAACTTGTGTTGTTTAGCCTATGCCTATGGCCTGTCACACTACCCAATGCCCACCAGCAGCTCACCGAACTTCCAAACACTTCATTTGCACTTCTTGTGCCTCTGCCCGGTCGCAACTTGTCATTGTGCGTCTCTACCGTAGACCACTCGTCGACCTGTTTAGCTTAACTCACATCGTGCAGCAGACCCGTGCCTGTTCAGCTTGTGCCACGGTGTGTCGCCCTGCCCGGTGCTCATCCGCAGTGCACCCAATAGTCTGAAGCTCGCCCGAACGTTCTGCCACACAGCAGGCTATTCTGCACCGCAGACCCGTCAGTCATTTAGCCCAGCTCACTGGTGTGTAGCGTGCCCTCCGCGGGTTGCCCACCCTTTCCCAGCTCACTCGTTCAGCTCAACTCGCCGTTGGGTAGAGTGCCCACCCTACGCCCTGCGATACTCAGTTCTGCATTTCTTCGGCCCTTTGGTTCAGTGCTGCAAACTAAGAACCATCTGCACCTTGCCTTAGTTCATTCACCTATTGGCTCGCTCGTCCACCTAGCCATGGAACTCGCACTTAAAACTTGTTTTTTTCTTCCACCTTTCAACTGCCAATATATATGGGCATCCAACCTACGGTGGGGCTTCAACCTTTGTCAAGTTGACCCTCTGTTTTTTCAATTCACCATTTTCACGACATCGGCCCATGGCATGGGTGACCCCATGCAAGACCGCCCCCACATATAAATGTTCCACCCTACTCAACAATTAGCCATTTTCACAATCGGCTTCGCGTGTTTTTTTCCATCATTCGGTTGGCTCATCACACCGTGTGGGCATGCCCTTGACTCACCAATTAAATGCGCCTAGCTCGCCTCACCATTGTCTACCTGTGTCGACTCTTCACCAACCTGTCGGTTAAACACGCCCACTCGACACGCCCAACTCCTGAGCTTAACACCAGCCGTCTCACGAGGAGAAGATTGACGCATTCATCAAAACACTTGTGAATTTCATTGGAGGGATAGATGAGGTAAAAAAGAGAATTTATGCACTATCCATGATGACGTGCATGGGTTTTATGTGTGAGATCTCAGAGGAGCTTTCTGAAAAAATAAAAAAGGATCCTAGAGTTGTTTGGGTGTTTCCCGATTCCTATGTGGACCTGATAAAGGAGGATGAAGTTAGAGACAAGTACATCAATGGAATAATGAGAGCATATTGATGTTTTCGTCAATCAAGATTATCCAAATACATGGGAAGCAACTCGCAAGCAATGAGGTGGGGATGATGGTATTTCCTCCTTGAGAAATAGCCAAAACGATCTAAAGATTCAATCACTCTAACCAACAATGGGATGATCATATTTCCTCCTAGATATGGGAACGATAAAAGTCGGCCAGTGTCCCTTCCAATTCTAGGCATCGCAGAACACCTCTAACCCCTTCCCATTTCTAGCATCACAGAGCACCTCCAACCGAATTATTATTTTTGAGGAGAGAAATAGGTGATCTGCTTCCTCTTGAAAAATATTTGCATCTTGTAAGTGGAATAAAAATTACGAATCTACCTACAAACCATGACAGGAAATTTGTTTGTCAAGACACATACTGGAGGCAATAAAGATACATATCATAAAAGGAAAAAACATTAAGTAAATGACATTAAAACTTTCCGAAGAAAATGGAAAACACTGTCTACTTGTGCAAACGTTGATGTTCACAGTGATCCCTTATTTGTCCTCGACATGAGGGTTATTATTTTCAATGGTGTCAGAGTTCTCCCAACAAAGATCAGCGTCCTCCTGACAAGGATCTACATCCTCTAACCTCTTTACAAAGATTTGATTTCTCATGACAATGATCTACGTCCTTTTAACAAAATTTTGCATCCTTCTGTAAGCATCTACAAAGCAACCACAACTTAGTTCTTATGTTTGAGGGGGAGAGAAATAGGTGATATGATTCCTCCCTACCACTAGAGCTACCACCCACTTGACGAAATTCGCAACTAAACCAGGGAGCTACCACGCACTTGACGACATCCATTCCAGCTGATCTGGGATCATAGGTGATCTAATTCCTCCCTACCACTAGAGTTACCACCCACTTGAAAACATCCTAATTGAATCTGGGAGCATCCATTCCAACTTATCTGGGAGCATAGGTGATCCACTTGAAAAAGATCTGCAAATTGTTTGCCAAGACACATGGCAGAGGAAATAATAGATGATGGTATTTTCTCTGACCAACAATGTAATTACTTGATTCACGGCATCGTCATCTTCAATATTGGTAGCATGCGAGGTAGGATCATCCTTGATAATGATCTATCACTGGAGGAATTATGGCTTGGTGTCTGCCAACTTGATAAACATTTGCAGAGGCTCCTGGGTCGTGGCCTAGTGCCTCGTTCCTATTGACTACCTCCAAGAGCCTCTACATCATGGCAAAGATCAGGTCTTCGAATCACTCACTGTCCTGTGGGGTCTCGATCATCTAGATGACGTTGGTCATGGTCGTGAGGGCAGTGATTCAAATGTCCAACAAGGAGTTCATGGAGAGACATTTGTGGAAGATAGTGTGTAAGGTGGACTACATTAATTTGATTATTAATATAATCCAATTATGTTAATAATACACATTAATTTAGAACAAAAAATTTCATTATAATTTAACACATGTATGATAATTATTAATTAATCGTAATAGGATGTTAATTAACCCTAATAGGATGAAACTGTTGGCTATAGTCACATCATGTTATTTGATGCATTCCTTCCTAACACTTCATATTTGCAGACACATGCCTGCTTAAACCAACATATTTCTGTCATAATTTCAATGGTAAATGTTTTGATCTTTGCCACAGATTATAAATCATGAAATATTATTTAAATGGAATTAACATAACGTGATACATTTGAAATAAATAAAATGATAGAGCAAAGGAAACAAAAAGGTTGTTCACCTCAACATGGTGTTTTCTAGCAGTAGAATGTAAAGTAGTTCCACCTTGGTTATCTGTGCACCAAATTAGCACATTTAGGTGGTGATGGCTACACTGCCTTATCAGCTCTCTCAAAATCTTCATGCTTCCTCATGTGGCTTCAGCATGAAGAGATTTGTTCATAAATTCAAACAGAACTTTTATACCTATTCCTCTGCAATACTCAATATGATTATTATTATTCGATCTCAAAGGATGCTCATGATAATCACAACTAGCGAAACCCAGAATTTCTCTAAAAATTTCTGGGCTATTAGCTATAGCAGCTATAAACTGCGACAGATACATGAACATGAGCAATGTGCTCTCCTTGAGACATGGTGAATTGGATCTCACTCACTGGAACATAAAAGGTAAGATCTGTGGCCACTAGCCCTCTTCCATGATGGAGGTCGCAAGCTTGACAATGGTGACGCAGAACTTCTTCATAATTGTCGTGGCCTTCTTCCTCTGAATACAAATGATGAGGTGGGCCTTGATGGTGGTCTTTGTGGGAAGTGCCAATCATGGCCATATGTCTTATACCATGTGATATGCTTCCTCAACAAAATCACAACCATGGCCTGGATTTCCACCTGCATGCATGATTGTTGGACGTGAACGAACTTTAGGTTCAAAGAATTTACGTGCTTCTCCTTGCAACAGATGTTGAACAACACCTCTGCCTGGCCTCTCTACTCATTGTCGGCGCTCATGAGGTGCATTATCAGGGCTTAACATCAATGAAGATGGGTTTTTATAAACCCCTCCTACAGTCTTAAATCTCTGTGAAGTGCCCACCTAAATCTCGTTAACGTTTTAGCTCAACGACTCTAATTTTATTTTTCTTTGTTTTGGGGGTGGGTTTGGTTTTTTGGGTTCATTGTGTAACCCTAAAATTTGATTGGGTTTTATTTTTTCCTGCACATAAAATATGTTGGAGGGTGGGTGAAGGGAAACCGATAAAAGTGGAACTTAAAACCATTTCTTTTAATTTAAATTAAGAAGTTTTATATATTTTTGGATCTTAGACTTTTCATATACATGGATTAAAGTATGGAGGGGAGATTATGGTATTGAATTAATTATTTTTAATTAAAATTTATAATTTATGTAAATAGAAGTAAATTATCTAAAATAATTAGTGATAATTTATGCCCATGGGCATTGAATAGAAAATTACATGGTGTGTTGTTAAAGCACTCCATGGTGTTAAGGTCACAGATTTGAAACTCTGTAGAAAACATCTAGTGATCTTAAGGGCTGGTATTATTTAAGCCAAAGGTTAAGTGTGCAAGTGTGTAGTCATCTCAAGGTACACAACCTAGAAAACCAAAATATATTAGTGGTAATTTATAAGGAAGTCAAATTTCATTTTTTTAAATATCTTTGGATTTTCAAAAGTTAATCCATTTTTTATATTAAAAAATAAAAATATTCAATCACTTAAAATTCATTTTAGATTATGTTTTCAAATTAAAGTAATTTTTTATTTTTATCAAGAAAATCAAAGTGACCCTGGGATGGATTATATTGTCAATTTTGTCTAATGTTCAAGCATTTGAAGCAAAATAAAATTATGTTAAGCATTCAAGTTAATGTAGTAGAATGAAGAATAATTGACCTCTTAGGAGCACAAGAGGCCATGATTATGTGACATCTATGATGAACAATGTTATTAGAATATGCGAAAAGAGATCAAATAAAATGCAAACAAATAAAAAGAGATTAGACATCCTTACTCACCTAAACTGTCATGATCCTCCTATAAAAAATAAGAAAAGGTATTTACATCTCCACACATACATATAAAAAAAGGAAATGAGAAAAATGAGGGAAAAGATAAATCTAACTAGGATATACAAATATGTCTTTGGTCTTTGGTAGAAGGATATCAATCTCACACCTCACAAACACGTTGAAGCCTTCCTTTGAGGTGGTAATTTAAGGGGAGGATAAAACAAAGTGTGAAGTATGCTTCTCAACCCTCAGATAATCATTGGAGTGCAACATGTCACAATAGGCTTGAATATAATTCTTCCACTGCTTACATGCTTTGGCAATAGAACACAACTCATTTTCATAAGTAGGGTATCTATGAAACCCATCATAGAGTTTATAGTTATTATAGACCATCAAGTGTTCATGTCATGTGGGTACTACATCAACGACATAAACGATTGGCTCATAAGATCCCTGTTTTGTTGTCATTCATCGGTGAAAGTTACTTCCCTGATGTGATAGAAGTGAAAAATGATAGTTACAAAGGTAGGAATAATGGCGTCGGAGATAATATTATTTCCATAAAGAAGAGAACTAGAAATAGGCCCATGAAAACCACCAATATCAACTGGAGGTGTTGCAATGAAAGTAATAACGAATACAAAAGTTATGGTTAGTAGGATAGGAATCATCAAGAGGTTGAACCATCCAATGAAAGATGGTTTTCAATGCTAGTGATTTAGTTACATAAAAGACCCCTTGAATTTGTTCTTTGGTATACCCCTAGTATTCAAATACAAGTAATCAAAAGTGAGAGGATTCATTGCTAAGGTGAAAATGGTAAAAACCCTTAGTTGACCTAAAGTGGCACCATTATTATTCTTTCCATAATAAGAAATTGTATGAGGGAAGGATAGAAAGGCCTTTACTTTTAAATTGAAGCATTTCAATCTCAAGGGCCATAAATTTGGCATTGAACAACCACATAGATCCAATCTAAACAATATTAGGGATATATGGGATATCAATTCAATTAGAAACATTTTCACACCATGTATAGAATTCAAGGGATATATCATCGGTAGGGGAGGTAAACAAGGGGATTATGCCTTACAAGAATATTTTTAGTATAAGGGGATATGATTTAGACTTCAAAACCACATAAATTTTCTTTGATGGATCTTTCGTCTTAAGTCAGGATATGGGCACCATAGGAGGTATTTCTCACCACATATGGGAGTTAGTGTCTATGTTATGGTTAGGAGAGGAAGACAAAGGCCTTAGTCCCTAAATTAATATTTCTAATGCTCAATTTCCATGAACAAGACCTCTTGCTGGGAATATGCACATTTAGTATGTTTTTCATAATAAGAATGGGTCTCATGGCTTTTACTATGGCCAAGGAAGGAACTTAGAAAAAAGGGGACTTAAGTCCTAAATTATCAGTGGCCATTAAAAAGGCTTCAAACCACCACATTCATTATATTCCTCTAAGGGATATTCTTTCACCTCCGAGAGGGATGTGTCTACTATTCAAAGGTTTTGCACACCATTATTGGGTCTTGTAGCCTCAATATCATTGGATCTTAATGAAATTAGAAGGAGTTTGAATCACATATTATGCTTACAAGTGTAGGCTTGGTACAATTAGGAACATAAGGGGCTTAGGCCTTATTTGAATCTTTAGTTAATAAGCTATGTGAAGTAGATATCAAGGAACCACACATGACCTTTATAGGGGATCTCAGACCTTTATGGGAGATCTTTAGTGTCATTATTATGTTTCACATAGTAAGATTGGGTCTTAGGCTTTTACCATGGCAAAGGGATGAAAACAATGGCCTCACGCCCAAAATGAAACTTCATTCACTTATACTACATGAAAAAAGACCATAAAGAACAATATAAATCCTCTTTGAGGGATTTTAGGCCTCCATCTAGGATAAGGGTTCCATTATGAGGTTTTCCACATCATATATGGGAGTTAGGGCTTATATCTTTGCCAAGGAATGAAAAAGGGCCTTAGGCTTAAAACAAGTCTTTCTCATGTTTAATTTCCATGAACAATATATTAGAATGGGAATATCAACACAATTAGTATGTTTTTCATAATAAGAATGGGTTTTATGGCCTCCATGATAGATAGAGAAGGAAAACAATATCCTTATCCCCTAAACAAAACTTCTCTAATTCAATGGATGTGAATAAGGCCTCAAACCTCGACACATGTCCTATCTAAGATATATCTAACCTTCATGTCTATTATGGGTGCTATTTGAAGGTTTTGTGTGATAAGTTGAGTCTTGGGACCTCTAAGTTTGGCCTCAACATCATTAGGAGGTTTTTCGCACCATGGTCAAGGAAGGATAATAAGGTTCCTGGATCATATTTGAATCTTTCCATGATTGTAAGAGCCCTATCCTAGGGTCTGCTAACTTCTAATTTCTTCTGAAATTAAATGCGATAAGAGACGATAACTTACCAACTTACACGACTTTTAAACAAATGGAATTTTATTATTTACATTATAATCAACATAAATTAAGGTGAATACTTCATTCTCATTAACTTTACAAGAGTAGTCTATGGAGGAATACCTGTATCGGTGGCTGATGGAGATACCTTTGTCCTGTTTCTCCTGCTGAATGCTCCTCTTTACGGACCCAACCAGATTTACCTCCTAGCCAACTAGGAAATAATCCCTAGCCCAGAAACCTCCACAGGTTCCCTAGCCCTCCAAGCCCAAGTCCAACCAGATGTAGTGTGCGTGTCCAAATAAAAGATCCAAACCAAGATAACAATACTTCCCTCCTCTCAACAACCCAATAAATCTCCACAGGTTCCTAAGGTGTCCAAGATCACAACAAGTCCAAACAATCACAACCAACCCCACAATCACAAGCAAGACCCAACCTCCCCCTTTTCTCCCTTCCCCCTTCACTTTTTATACCCTCTTTCCCTTCTCCATCTCAACCACCTCTCATTAATGTCATTAACTTCTCATCCATCCTTACAGTTGACTTCTTTTCTCCCAAGTAAGCTTGGAGTACATTTGGAAATGTGACATGAATATAAAACTGGGAATTTAATGGGAAAGGACCATGTCTTCTCCCAAATAAATCTGAAAAGTACATTTGGGAATGTAAGGTGAATATATATATTGATAGTTAAATGGAGAGGACTATGTCTTCTCCCAAGTAAATGTGAGGGTACATTGGGGAATGTGAGATGTAATTACATGGAGAGGACCATGTCTTCTCCTTAGTAAATGTGAGGGTACATTGGGGAATGTGAGATGTAATTACATGGAGAGGACCATGTCTTCTCCTTAGTAAATGTGAGGGTACATTGGGTAATGTGAAATGAATATATATATATAATATATATATATATATATTATAATAAATATATATATATAATATAAATAATATATATATATTATAATGAGATGGAGAGGACTATGTCTTCTCCCAAGTAAATGTGAGGGTACATTGGGGAATGTGAGATGAATACATATATTTTGAAATAATGGAAGGAGACCATATCCTACCTAATATTCAGTTTGAGAAGGTAAGTGGGGAATTTGAATAATGGAAATCATGAATTTTATATTAGACCAATATTTCTCAATATTTTCAGATAATGTAAACATTAACAAAATTTGTAGGATAAGATTTAAGTGGGGCATTACATACACCCCTCCTTCAGAAAACTTCGTCCTGAAGTTAGAATGAAAATATGCAAGGAGTTTGAAAGCATAGCAACCAAAGAGAGTTATAGCAATAAAATCTGATAAGTCCAACAATGACATTTCTTCCCATCAAGAGTCTCCAACTGATCTATATCCTCCTATCCATCCTAACCTACTTTCATTTCCACCCTATCCATCCTCTGCTGCTTTATTAGTGGCAACGACCATACTAACCACTGATAAAATCGAAATGGTGGAAGCATCGAATACATTGACCTAACTTCCCCAACAGGCAACTGGAAATCGTCATCACACGTTTAGGGGAGCGTGTCCACCACTACCCTCCCACAATTCAAGGTTTCGAAGGATACATGGTGGGAAAAGCCTCCGCCCCTCCTTCAGAACTAGGGTCAACACCCTAACATGGACCACACTACAGAGTTGGTTAGACTTGTCATCGAATAATCTAGTCAGGTAGTCTTTGCCACCTTCCCCATGAGATGTCTCGACCTTCCCTCAATGGAAGAGTAGCTCTCGGCTATCATATAGTTCTTTCCCCTACGGGTTAGCTCTCATTCATGCATTTATATAACAACAAGATGTATAATCATCACACTATTAAGTCTAGTATCCACGTGTCAATTTTGTAGTTCATACCAGAAACAATCATAATTTCACTATGCCATTCATTAGATAGATCATACCCACTTAAGCCATACATGAAACAACAATAGATATAATAATTCATGTACTAGATAAATCATCACCAAGTAAATCATATATCAAATATTTCCATCATCAAAATCCAACCTAAGTAGTTTCACATGTTCAACCAAATGCATCAATATTACACAATGTTCATAAATAAATAACATGGAACTACAAAATAAAACCTTAACATAGCTAGATGTCTACGTCAAAATGGGAATCATAAATGCTCATGTGACATCCTTGTGGAACTCCTCGAATCCATTAGAGTTGAAACAAATTCCACTGTCTATCATGGAAAATAGCATTTGAACTTAGATATGCTATAAGGTGGTACCAAAACCAAAATAATGGCAAGCAACAGATTAGTGCACTATCAATTCCACTAGAAGATGCTAGTATAAGTTTTATGCATATAGTTTCTTTAAAACCTTAGTGAATATAAAAGTCCCACTCTTCCAATTTGATGGTTTTTCATCTTCCAAACCAATTAGTTAATCTTGAAAATGAAAGACTCAAAACTTCATAACTATTTCCAACATGATTTTCATATTTTCTTTTTTTAAATTGAGAGAAATGTCCTCTAAATGTCAAGGGTTCAAATTTATTATATATTTAATCATTGTTTACTAGTACTAAAACAATTTCATGATATATAATGTAGCTCACCATATGACCAGACAAATGAGAAATAATTAAACGAATGGAATAATTGCCTTAGACTTGTGGTATAGACATGGGCCTTCATTTACAAAATATTTTGAATGATAATAAGAATTTTTGAGGCTTTATTGGAGTTGTTTTAAAGGTGTAATCGTCCTTTAGATTTTATCGCCTATCTTATAAAGGTTTCAGGCAATGTAAAGCTAAATTATTGTAATGACTTGGTCTCTAGGTTGTGGATAACAAATCAAATCATTATTTTTCAAAGAGCGTTTCAAATTAGCCATTAGAAGAAAATTATTTAATGTTATTCCTTCATCTCATTTGTTGTGAATTGAGATGAGCATGCCATGATAAAAGTTTTTTTTTTTTTTTTGCAAGCACTTATCTTGTATATTTATTCTTCTATTTTATTTTTATTTAGCCATGTATAAATTTTGTTTTCATTTAAAAAAAAAAAAAAAAAATTATGTTTTTCCATTGAGGGGCTACATAGTCACATGGAAGAGAACAGTTATAGTGCTAGTCCTCACTTTCTTTTGTTGGATTAGAGCTATCATTTTTTATTTTTTTTTGGACAAACCCTTATTAGAGATTGCTCCTTCAACGACAAAATCTCCCATAACACCACAACGAATCTATTGACTGAAATTATTTCAAGAGGAAGTGTCTAAGGTGAAAATCACCCTTAGTTGAATTTTAGTATCGATACATCATTTTAGAATAGAGTGAGAGATACTAGTCTTTTGACTCCAAACTCATAGCTTAATCCAAAAATACAAGATTTATTTAGAAGGGGTCATAACTACAATCCGACACTAGAAAAAAAAAAAAAATTTGCAAGGAAAAGGTAGACCTCACCATACCAACCAATATTTAAAAATCCAAAACTTTTTCCAAATTTAAAAATCCAAGCATTCTCTTAAGGAAGATGGTGACCACAAAAGGATGGAAAGCATTAATGAGTTCTTGAAGGCAGGCAGACGTAAATAAGATTTGAGCTACTATTCCTTTATTGATAGTCCTATATATGACACAAACTGAAGGATGTCAAATTGCAGAATTATATATGACACAAACTAAAGGATGTCAAATTGCAGAATTATATATAACACACACTGAAGGATGTCAAATTATAGAATTTTGACAACATGAGCAATCAAGTAATTCCATGGATTATTGGAAGTCATATCAACCAATCCAGGGACATGCATATGGATAGGTGCAAAAAAAAAAAAAAATGATTTTGTAGTATATCTATCACAAATTTGATGTTTCACTATTTTGTTCAGCGAACAAACACAAAGGTGTAACCCAAGATGATAATAAATTTATTTGATGTTTGCATTCGTTTTATTATTTTACCTAATATATTTCATTTTAATTTGTAGGCAATCATAGGCCTACTATGGTCCAACCATGCTCAATACCTCTAGAACCCACTGTAAAATCCTTTCATCCTAAATATGAATGGAAGACTTGGGATTGGGATGGATCTTCTGAAACCATGATTTAAAGAAACTATTGATTTTGTAGGAGTGATCTACTAATCTTTTAATGTAACCTGGGAGTATATATATATATATATATATATATATATATATATATATATATATATAACTCTAGGATTGCGAAATGGATTAAATAAGAACACAGCTTAAACTAGTTTAATTTAAATTAGATGAATCAGTATATTAGCTACCCAGCCAACATCAACTAGAGAGCCTTGATATCATTAACAATGTGGTTAATCAACAAAATACCTTCAATTAATTCAATAACTCTTGTGAGATTGCAAAACCAATCCAAGGCTTCATGATTAATAAAAATTCAGATGATCCTCTTCATTAGTGATCTGAAAGAAATAATTATATTAAGTACACTACGAATGTTCTCTCTGCCCGATATCCCTATTTTTCAATTTCCAATTTTTTTTCTGGGATAATTCTAAAGCAGTGTTTTTTTTAAACGAGCTTTGCAACATAACCCTGAACTAAATCATTTTCCATTGAAAGGCCTTTTGCTTCATATTTGACACATCGAACAATTGAACTTGGGAATAAAAAAAACATATCATGAGGGGATTCAAATGATGGTGTAATCATTTTCAAGGTAAGTATAAAAGAATTAATTGTAAATACTTCCAGTTGACAAAAACAACCATTAATTTTCATAAGCATTTGTTCGTAGAATATTAGAAATAATTTGTCAAAGCAACCCTAAATTACAAAATCTGGGCATGGTTACCAATGTAGTGAAACCTCAATATCCCTATTTTCCAGTTCTCACTAATTCTTGTAGAGTTAGTTACACAACATTTTTTTTTCAAGGAGCTCTGCAGCAAATCCTGAAGCTGTTGCTTCAAATTTCACACTCAACGCTGGAACATGGGGATGAAAAAATGCAGTATCATGACGCCATTCAAATTAACGTGATACTTTTCTCAACTAGCACACAAAATTTTCGCTGTAATATTTCCAGCACATACGAACAATAAGAGTTAGTTGCACATATTTAGAGTGCACATGAACATAAGTGAATTTTCACCTGATCAAAATGATGGTTCAGTTCAACCTCGAAGGTTTTTCCCTTTTATAAAAATTGCAAGCGCATTGTTGCAAATGAATATTTTACTAAACTGAAAATATTTCCAGGATCATAATCCCTTATGTCTATATATTTTCAGTCCCTAGCTGTGAATTATGATTACAAAGTAAGCAACTAATCCTAAACACATAGCATGACTAATGAAGTCTAGGTAAAACACTGGATAAACGTCCAACAAAGCAAACCAGGACCTCAAAAAAAACCAGAAAGTGAAAAAAAACATGCAAGAAGAACCTAGCCACCATGCACCAGAGTTTGACAGTTTCCTTGAGTGCTTTAACTGGGGATGTGACCATTGGGGACTATAAACAGGGTCATCAAAGAGGACACCTACAAAAAAAGGCCTAGTTCCAACCCTTGAGGAATGAGTAATTTAAATACTAAAGCCCATGTTACACTGCTATGGGCCCAAAAATCCCAGATGGAGCAAACCATCTAGAAATTGTTAACTTGTTCCTGTAAACTTCCATGAGAACCAGGAAATCGTCCTCGATGCATTGGTTCCAATGTCCTATCTGAATCAAAATAACTTTAAGATTTCATGTCAATACTTATAAATCCTGCAATATTTGAAGAAAAATTCCTGAGTCAAACTGTAGCATTTGTTGTATCTCATATTCCCAAGCATTTTCTAAGAGACAAGTAGATCACACCGCCATAAATGTGCCCTCACTGAATCAAGTGCCCTCTAACTCAATCCACTGCAATGTTACAATTTCAAACCAAGCAATGTTTCCCCCATCTTTTCTATAAAAGGCAAGCATTTATCCGTTATTTGCATACAACCTGATAAAGAAATAATCTATATAGCCTGTTGTCTTGCAGATAATAAAGAGACAATGCCATTATCCGTAATCCCACACTTTGCCAAATCTAAGTCCTATAAAGCTGGACAAGGGTCAGAAATAATCTTTAGAATTTGATCTGTCACCTTTCTACAACCATCTAGAATTAATGTCTGAAGGTTTTCTCCACATAGGTTGGCTATACCAAATATAGCCCAATCTGTAACTTGTACACACCCACTCAAGTTGACTTTCACCAAACTTGTTTTACTGTTATCCAAGAGAGCAAGAGGACCATCATCAGATATTCCTAACAGCCCACTAAGATCAAGCTGCTATAGTTAAGGGAAATCTCTCCCTAACATGGCGAGGCATCCATTTCCAAAACCTAGACAGTAACGAATATTGAGAGATTTCAATGATTCACGGGCTGGTATTGATGTTGTGACCAATGAAGATTCCTTAATTCCCTCACATTTAATCAATGACAACACTTTTAACTTTCCATTGCAATTAGAAAGCACATCTATGAGACCACAGCAAGATACCAACTTGCTATCCTCTATTTGAAAATTTTCAAGTGATATGGAAACATGTGTAAATGCTCTCAAGCCATCATCAGTCAATGACTCACACTTTAAACTTTGTCCAACTACCTCAATACTCACCTCTGTCAATCCTCGACAAGCGGTAACTGAAAGATGCTTTAGCTTCTGCAAACCCATTGTATTCCCCATACTCAAGAAGCCCTTCTCTGTGACATTGAATAGGTTCTCAAGCGACAGATAAGTTAAAAATTTACCATAATGCCCAACTGCAGCAAGAGTAATATTAGTCAATCTTAAAGCCTGCAGCTTTAACTTCATCACGTTTTGGTATTGGACAGAATTGTAATAACCCCTTCATCACTGACAAGGTAGCAGTCATTGATACTCAATGATTGAAGTCGGACACAGTTCTGTCCAATTTCTTTTAGGGACTTATTTCCCACCTGGGGGCATGATTCTAGATTAAGGGTCAATAAGTTTGGACAGTTCACAGCAACAGATTCCAAACCTTTGTCTCCTATCTATGGGCACTTGCACAAATCATGTTTCTCCAATAACTTACAGCCCTTCGCTATTGCAGCTAGCCCTGCATCACCAACTGATGGGTAGTTCCAAAGTCTCAAAACTCTTAGAGCTGGGCAGCCAAGGCCAGTAGCACATAGGCCTATATTGGTAATCCCTCGACACAGGATGGAACCACGAACTAGAAGTTTTCCCAAGCCTCCATGGCCGCCTACACAGACAACAACTGCAGCAAGCCTAATATCAGTAGGTTGAGCACAAAGTAGGCTGAGCACCCACTGGGGCACAAATCTCAAGGGGTCTAAGCATCTTCGAGCTGCTAAAATTTAATGGCATAGGGAGTCGAGGGCTAACAAGGCTAATCAAACCCAGAAGATTGCTCAGATTATTATTGTTGTTGTTGGTGTTGTGATTATTGCTAGCAAACAATCCGGTGTCCGAGAGATTCAGGTTGCTCGCGGGCATCATTCTGGGGCTCAGATTGGAGGTACCACTACCACCCATCTGATTGTGTGGGCTGCTGAAATTAGGTGTCAGGATAGCAACATTCATGTGGGGACTCAAACTCACGAAGCTAGGACTCAGCTGCCTGAAAATTCCTCCCGACAACCTCCCATACAAGTAGCCCTTGCTGCTACTATTGCTACTGGCATTGTTGCTGCTCACCAACCCCTTGCAGGCTAACTTCTGGAAGGGACTCAAACTCGCAACGTCCAGGAGCTGGGGAGCATGGTGATGATGAAGATGATGCTGATGATGGTGGCTCCCCCCAGCTAGAAAAGACTGGACCTGTGAAGGGTCGAGGCTGAAATTTGAAGTGGGTGACGATGAACAAGAATTCATGGCGTGGTGTAACAGCATATTGGGAGGCTTGGGATTCAGATTGATCATAGATGAATAGCATCAAAATCCTTCATATCTATATTGAAACAAGGACCCTCAAGATGGCTGTTAGAATTTATTCATACTGGCAGTAGTTATATCGTTATTGTTAGTATTGTTGTGAGAAGTAAACCATTCTTCCGCGTCTAGCATTGCCTTGAATGTTGGCAAATTCAAATTCTCATCGTTGTTGCAGTGGCAGTTTGTGGCATCTTCCAGACCCCACATGCCACCATTCACATTCATTCTTGACAACATTTTTATCCCCAATCAATCCTCAATGCTATCAATCTATATTTGTATATATAACTTACTAGTGCTCTGTATATCGATTAATTATGGTGACAGCTACCATATATGATTTAGCTTTTATATGCAAGAACCAATTAGTATGAAGCTTTTGGATGCATATTCCCGCGAAATCTAATGACTCTCAGCCATTTCTAGTCCCTAGGATTCGATCCTGCACCATCTAAAGAGGTGGAAAGCTCGTTTCTTCTAATCAGAACTTTCTCTTTTGGTCTTCAAGGAAAACCTGTAGCAAGCATTGGGTCTGTAAATTTGAACTCTGAATGATCCATTTTAGTGCCTCCTGGAGTTAAATACAAGAATCATTGTTTTTAGCTTTTTATTTTAGGTCTGGATTGGTCATTTTTGGTACCTTTGAAGTTAAATATCAGAACTTTTATTTCACCATTAATTTGATCTCTGGACTGTCCATGATCCATCTGGACATTTCTTGCCAACACACTTTAGAAGAAAAATAAAATTGTGCTATGACTACAGCATTTGTAGCACCAGATAAAATGGAGCCAGTGAATATGTCGAAGGTGTGGCCAAATAAACCTCAACAACGGAAATAATTTATTTATTTTTCTTTTGTTTCAAAGATTAGAACTCGTCTTTCCTAATAGAGGTGGCAGTGTTTATAAAGTCGCTCCTTTCTGAGTCGTCTTGACTGCAGCGTCTTCCTTACCTGGCCTACCTCCTGCAGCCCGCGATGTGACCTTTTTTATCTGCGATGACTCTTCATGTAAGACTATCCTTTTCATTTTAGAGGACTCAAGGAACCCTATCATCCAACCGTTTTGCCGCTAACTTGGTAGGAATGTCCATTTACCATACCCATAGATGTATTTTAATGATAAGTTAATATTTGATTACAGATCAGTCCATTTACTATTGCATATTGGTCTCAGATATGAAGGAAATTGCAAGTATTTTGCCGAGGAAGATAAATGTTTTCATGATTTTAATTCAGTAATTCAGTAAATGCTATGGTTTAGTATTGAGAAACTGACAAAACTCATGCAGTTCATTACCTTCGGTTAACTATAGGTTGTTTCTTACTTCTCTTTTTTCGGATTTCAACTTGAGCTTCAGATCGTTCATTTTAGTGACACTTGCTGCTAACTATCATGTTTTTCACTTTGGGTTGTTCAGTTTGCCGCATATTAGGGTTAAATATTTAATGAAATTGCAAGACTTTTGCATGTGGCGATAAGGATGTTGGCTTTGTAACTTCCAGAAATGCCAATATCAGTGACGGAATTGCTTAAGCTAAAATGTTGTATCAAGTTATCAACAATTTCTATGAACATACTTACATGGTGAGAGATCGGTAGTATTAATGTATGACTCATTTAAAATGTTATACTAAAGTAGTTGGTCAAGCTCAACATAGACTTCACATAGTTTAATGGATTGTGTGTAAGCATGGGGCTCAAATCTATATGCAAGGTTGTCATTAATGGGAAGTATAAATTGTGGGTTTAGTGGGCTTGGGTCCAGATTTTGAACCTGGCTCTGATACCATATGTAAGAGCCCTATCCTAGGGTCTGCTAACTTCTAATTTCTTCTGAAATTAAATACGATAAGAGACATTAACTTACCTACTTACACGGCTTTTAAACAAATGTAATTTTATTATTTACATTATAATCAACATAAATTAAGGTGAATACTTCATTCTCATTAACTTTACAAGAGTAGTCTATGGAGGAATACTTGTACCGATGGCTGATGGAGATACCTTTGTCCTATTTCTCCTGCTGAACGCTCCTCTTTACGGACCCAACCAGATTTACCTCCCAGCCAACTAGGAAATAATCCCTAGCCCAGGAAACCTCCATAGGTTCCCTAGCCCTCCAAGCCCAAGTCCAACTAGATGTAGTGTGTGTGTCCAAATGAAAGATCCAAACCAAGATAACAATACTTCCCTCCTCTCAACAACCCAAGAAACCTCCACAGGTTCCTAAGGTCTCCAAGATCACAACAAGTCCAAACAATCACAACCAACCCCACAATCATAAGCAAGACCCAACCTCCCCCTTTTCTCCCTTCCCCCTTCCCTTTTTATACCCTCTTTCCCTTCTCCATCTCAACCACCTCTCATTAATGTCATTAACTTCTCATCCATCCTTACAGTTGACTTCTCTTCTCCCAAGTAAGCTGGGAGTACATTTGGAAATGAGACATGAATATAAAATTGGGAATTTAATGGGAAAGGACCATGTCTTCTCCCAAGTAAATCTGAAAAGTACATTTGGGAATGTGAGGTGAATATATATATTGATAGTTAAATGGAGAGGACTATGTCTTCTCCCAAGTAAATGTGAGGGTACATTGGGGAATGTGAGATGTAATTACATGGAGAGGACCATGTCTTCTCCTTAGTAAATGTGAGGGTACATTGGGGAATGTGAGATGTAATTACATGGAGAGGACCATGTCTTCTCCTTAGTAAATGTGAGGGTACATTGGGTAATGTGAAATGAATATATATATTGATAATGAGATGGAGAGGACTATGTATTCTCCCAAGTAAATGTGAGGGTACATTGGGTAATGTGAAATGAATATATATATTGATAATGAGATGGAGAGGACTATGTCTTCTCCCAAGTAAATGTGAGGGTACATTGGGGAATGTGAGATGAATACATATATTTTGAAATAATGGAAGGAGACCATATCCTACCTAATATTCAATTTGAGAAGGTAAGTAGGGGATTTGAATAATGGAAATCATGAATTTTATATTAGACCAATATTTCTCAATATTTTTAGATAATGTAAACATTAACAAAATTTGTAGGATAAGATTTAAGTGGGGCATTCCAATGATCAATCTTCTTGAACAAGTATTTGAATCATGACATAACACATCTCTAGGGGATATTTCGCCTCTATGGGGGATCTTTGTCACCATTGGTATGGTTTACATTATAAGAATTGGCCTTGTGGAATGTACTATCTGGAGGGGAGGAGAAAAGAGGGCCTTAGGCCCTAAATAAATCTTCTAGATTTCAAGGAACATGAAGTAACCTTGAAACAACCACATAAATACTTTGTCAGGGATATTCAAATTTCAACTTGGATATGGGAGCCATGGCATGTTATTCTACATAAAGAGCCACACGAATTGTTACTATGTATGGTTTTCCAATAATAGTGTGTGGACATTCTAAGAATGTGAATGTGCTATTATAATTTTTGCACATTTTTGTAATGCATGTATCTGTAGAATTATTTATAGAATAATATGGCTTTAGAGTTATCTAGATCATTTATATTAATTGACCAAGTTTAAAACAAAATACTTGGAATTCAATTTAATATAGTCATTGTCTCTATGAATCAAGTGAAATAATTAACCATGGTATGTAATAACACCACAAAATCACGAAAAAAAATAGTGTGTCATCTCTCTAAGATGTGAGGAACAAATTCCTTTATTTAACCCTTAAAACCCTTCTATATTAGTTTCAAACTCTCTTTATTGTCCCTCCTTCCAAAGGGAGTATAAAACTATTATATATTATAAGCATGTAGTCTGTGTTGTATAAAATTGTTATAATTTTAGCAATATAGATGGATTCATAGGCCCCTTTAAGGGGATCGTTGAACCCATCTACCAAAATTTTAACATTGCAGGCGTATTTAGAGACTCCCTTAAAGGGATCTCTAAATTTTAACATTGTTGATGGATTCAAAGATCCCTTTGTTTTTGAAGATTCAAAGACCCCCTTAAAAGGATCTCTGAATCCATCTACAATGTTAAATTTTAGTGAAATGGAACACTTCAGTATCAAAATTGCAATTTTCCATTTCCAGAGTGACACAATTAAAATTAATAACCCATATACTTGTTGTGCTTGTTAGTTGGGCATATTTTTATTCTTGGACTATAATAGTCATTTATGCTATCATTTTTAGTATTTTTGCTTATTATCTAGTCATATAGTTTAAGCATATACTAAATTAGTCATTTAAGTTAGCTGCTTTTAGTTGGGTCACTTATTATCTAGTCGTATATTTTATCCCTAGACTAAATTAGTCATTTAACATAGTCGTTTTTAGTTGGGTCACTTAAAATTGCTTAAATTTAGTAGTAATTCACTTGAAATAATTGTGGTGACTAACGTTTTTAGTCACGTAGTCACTAATCTCTCATTTTATACTACTAGTATGGTTTTGGGGTTTGGTTAATGGGGAAGAAATCACTTCACTACTAATAATGTTTCAGTAGGATTTTGGTCATTGTTTAATGCATGGAACCATTATAAAGTGGTATCTTCCTCATATGATATTCATGTTGTTAAGGGGCAATACCTTATCAACTCATAGTACTTATATGAGTGTAGGCTTCCTCCTCTTTATTCTTGGACCTTAAAGATTGAACTTTAAGATTTTCTATGAACAAACCTTGAAAACCTGGTGAGACTTCAAATCAATATATTTAACATGGTTTATTGGAATATATTAAAGGCCTAATTAGATTATATAGTGATCTATGGAACGTAATGCGTCGTGCTTTGAAAAGGGAGTTGCCTCAGGCTTCCAACTAGTGAGGGTAGTTGATAAGCCACATCTAAGTTTGGATGCATTATGAATAACTTCTATCTATCAAGATCGTTTAGGGATCAAATAAATCTTTCCTCACATATCTATGAGCTTTGGAATTGTTAAAACCACATGTTCACACTATTTAAGTGCTTTCGGTCAATGTATAGTGAGTAACAATTCTGATAAGCATAATTCTACTCAATATATTAACAAATACTATCAATGTGGTCCACTTAGGCCAATATGGTATAGTGGAATTATAAATATTATTAAATTTTATAGAAATATGGATTTTAATATAATGAAGTGATAACAATTTAATATTTTGTATATATTTAAATTAATGTTTTTATAATTTACATATATTTTGGATATCTTATTGCCAAATAAAAATGATACTCTAAAATAGTTTTTATATATATATTTCAAATATTAATTACTATACAAAATTTTTATTTAATTATATGTTTACTAAATTATAAATTAAAAAAGAAACTAATTAGAGGTTTTTGTTTGTCACGATCATTTTAATTAGTTAAATGTATCATTGAAGAAAAAATGTATTCATATATCTACTATAAAAGGGTAAATTATTTTATTTGTTTTCATTTTCTATATTTAGAAGTTAACTATTAATATTTGTCTTAATTATATCTTTTTAAATAGATATAAATATTTATAGGTATTCCAAATATTTCCAGTTTATATTTTGATTATGTAATTTTTAATTTTTTTATATAGAAAAATTATTCATTTTTTTAAAAACAAATTAATTAAAAATATAATATATATATATTAAGCTTGGTAGATCCTTCCATTTTCATTAATATATAAGCAAGTTACAACCACATAAAAGTGGTTAGGTGGCCTCAACTTGCCTAGTGGGAAACCAAGTTTGTTGGCCACCTAACCGCATGATAAGCCATCTAGTAGAAAAAAATGATAAGTCTTTCTACCCAAGTTATATAGGTTTGTATATCATGTCCTTGCCCATACTCTATTTTCCTACAAACATATATGACTTCAAGTTGAAAAGTAAAATTTATCTGCATAAGTACTAATAAAAAATTAAAAATCAGCTAACATTCTAATCATCTTGCCCTACAGAGACAGATTCAACCAAAACTGGATCCTTGGCATTGGAACCAGGTAACACTGTCTATGAGTAAAGACATGGGAAGTTTTTTTCGATGTGGTCGAGGCATCCATCCTATTTTTTCATTTGGAATTGCAGCTTCTGGAAATCTTGTTTGTAATTAGGGAAGTCCTGCATTACTCTCGTCATGCTCACTGAAATTTTCTCCATGGCCTTGCCCAGGCGGCTTTTCATAATCCAATACAGATACAGGATCTTCTTGAACTGGGTCACTCACCCTTGAGTATGCCAAGGGTCCGACACTATCATGCGCCAATCCTACATCTTTATCTCTGTTGTGCTCAGTAGGCAGTTCAAGTTGGCTTTCCATTCCTCAATCAAACTTCTAATCTCTTCACTGGTCCCCTCTTGGTATACATTGCCTGCTTCATTAATGAGGTCGGTGATCGGTTTCCTACCACGTCTCCTGCCCAAGGAACTGGTCTCTTCCTTCTGCTTAGTTTCCCGAGGCCTCCTACCTCGACCCTTAGCTTCCATTACACTTGCCATTACAACATAATCCAGGTGCTTGGTAATGAAATGGGTGTTGGCAGGTCCCTTTGTAGGTGAGGGTGTGAGCCCAGAATTCCTTCGCACCCAGAGAAGCTACCTCTCTGTGCACCTTCCATGGGAGAAATAAATTGTAATCAACTTAAAATTAAAATTTGTTTCCCCTTCGCTTGTAGACCCTGCAGCCAATCGAAGTCCTCCAACCCACCTATGCATTCAATCTCTTGACCCCCAGGCCCATTTGCAATACAACCAAAAACAAAATTTACGAGCCCATTAAAGCCAGCATTAGAAACATTATAGAAATTCCCAAACCGAGGGCAATGCAACACCTCAAAAGTTACCCCACAGATACTACAACACAGGCTATGGGTGTGAAGCCATGAAGGCCAACCAACCACTCATTACTATGTTGGTACCACCAGTTATGCACGGATGCAAGCTTGCATTCAATCCCATAAAAAACAATTAAAGCAGACCCTAAAAGTAAAATTGGTAGCAACCCAATCTTGGTCCCCCTAGTCTTCAAACCAAGCCAGACAACAACATTCCCCAAGGTTGACACCCCTGTCCTAGCTCCCAGATAGCCCCAGTCGAGAGAGGAAAATCTCATAGCAAACTGACACCGACATTATTTCGGTGAGGGTAACATACTACTGCCAGACTATTGGCACCCAATGCTTCCACCATCCTAATTTACCCCCACCCACAAATAAAATTTTCCCATGCAGAACCCAATCCCAAAACTAGACATTTGGATGCATGAAGGAGTGGGGGGCAAGAAGTTTACATACTAAATTACACTCACCTGGAGCTGAAGAGTCCACCGTCTCTTTTGGAATCGATGTACTTCATTGTTCACGGAGTTCCTCCTACGGAATCATTTCACTACAGTCGTTTGGTTGTGGAGACAACCTACAAACCTCTCGGAACACTTACCATTGAACTCAAGACTTAACATAATACCTCTGCCACCTTCCACTACGTTGATATCCTTATGCATGCCAAGACCCACCACATCCATCACCTCGAGCATGTGGGGGGCGATGGTGGTGTAGCTCGATGTACTCAGCATTAATTATGTCTTGATGGGGTCACCCTCCGACTCACACCCCAATCAGGGGAATTAAAAATATAATATTTAAAAAGGTAAAAAAAAAATTATAAAATATTAAATTAAATATTTAGCCACTACTTTATTTTAGAATTCTAATATGACTTAAGGAAATAGGTTCAAAATGTAAAGGAAACAAGAAAGGAAGGAAAATAGGCAATCATTAAAAATAAGAATGTTACTATTAGTGATAAAGACCAAAATAAGAGAGATAAATAATAATTTGGAACACTTCAGATCCTCTTTTGTAGTAGTTGGGACTTTCCACTACATAAAGATCATATGTTAAGTTGGATCCTAAGTGATATTGAAATTATTTTCTTATTTGAAACTTGTGAACATGATGATTTTAATGTCCTGAATATAGATGGGTTCATTCTATAGTCAGTTTGGAACAAGAAATCCTCTCACAAAGGAATTGGAGGAATAGTATGTTATATAAAAGAGAATATTTTTCCTCATGCTTAGCTTCATATGATAGAGCCACTTAATTAGTTCATTTGGATTGAAATATATGATTCCAACAACAATAATATTTATTTTGAAATTTGTTATTTTTCACCTATGAACTTTGTGCTCTATAAGAAAAAAATTCTTGATAAGAATTTCCCCTATAGTACCTTAGAATAAGGTATTCATAGACTAAGAAATGAAGGTAATATCCTCTTGTTAGGAAACTTCAATGCTCAAACAGTAACTAACCAATCTATTCCTCTATGTATTGATTCTAACCCTAATCCTCTTTACCTACATGAGGACCTTGGCTTACCTAATAGATTCAAAAGAAACTATGAAGATCTAACCAATAATGTATTTCGTATTGAACCAATCAAGCTATGTAGTTCCCAAGACCTTATAATTTGTAATGATATTAACAAGTGGCCAAACTCCACCTTGTTGACTTATATTCATGGGCTTGGAAGTATTGTCATGGATTATGTGATCTCTAATATCCCTACTTTTAAGCATAATGTAAATTTTGATGTCTTAAATGACCATGATCCTCATTCCTATCACAAAACTTTAACCTTAACTCTAATCTTTGACATGCACACTAGCCACATGCAAACAAAATATGAGAGTCAAGGGCACCTATATTTTGTCACATACCTCTTTAACACCATGTTAAAAACCATATACTATTGGCGAATACCTCCTAGACACAATATTGAAGTCCACATATTATGATTCTTCACTAAATTTAACTTGGATTAAATTTAGATGCAATAGTTGTCACCTGGATTCAATTATCTCATAACAAAGTTAACCCAGGAAATTATACCCATGCATACATCACGGAGGAAGGACCCAATCCTAATCATTGAGGATCCTGCATTCGAAATTCATTCCTTTGAGAATTCAACACAAGCCTTAATGGAACATTTGTCATAAATACATTATAGCTAGCATTGCCCTATATCGTGATCATAGTCATACTGTCGTAGTTGAATGTATTACTAACATATATATTTTATATAATATGAATGATTAGCCAGAAAGAGCCTTAGTGGATGCAATTTTCTTTACGATGCATAATGCATAGCCTAGGTAACCGGAACCAGCGTCTGTACAACTACAACCTTAAAACATATTTATTCATCATACATAGTTGTCTCATTATCATTAAATTTTACATAGGGACATAGATGCCATTGGTCACCTATCTCTTTAATTCAATACTAATAATTACCTATTACGATCCCATCATTAACTACACACTTTGAGTTAATTTACATTCATTATTGCCCACATGCGTAAGTATTCAATCAATCCCATAAAAAAATATAACACATGCAACTTTACCCATACGTTGAGAGATTCAACACATAAGGAGTGAGAGGAAACATATAATACATCCCATGCACTTGAAGTAGATAAAAATATGGAAAGCAGGTCACTTGGAAAATCGAGCACCGCCATCAAACCTAAAACTGACCCTTCAGGTTCACCCCCAAGCCAAGATTTCTTGCCTGGGATCCACTGCCCCTGTTGATCTCTGCAATGGGTATTTAATACCCTCTTTCATTATATGGTTTCCATTAGCAGCGCCCCACTCTTATGGATCTTTTTAATCCATTTTCCTAGAATTTTCTAAAAAAAACTCACCTTTATCTCCCGCGAGTCTTTTCCTCATAAAAGCTTTCCTTTCTCTCCTGCAAATATTTTATGTTTTTCTAAGTAACTCAATGGATATTTATCTCCAATCCATCAAGCTTATCTAGAATTGAATCTAGAATTTTTATCATGAAATAATTATCCCTTCCCATTCACCAATGGGATTTGGAAAGAATCTCATCTCTTGGTGTCTCGCTTTTCCAAGTGATTAATTTATTTTATTTATTTAATAATGAAGTATTTACTTTTCTTGTTACACATCAGACCTAGCTTTTCCTAGCTTAGGTTAGAAAAGTTTTACATATAATGGAGGGGTGTTACATACTCCCCCCCTTAAATTTACACCATCCTCGATGTATTGTTTCATCTTATAATGGAGGGATGTTACATACTCCCCCCCTTAAATTTACTACTAAATCTTACAACAATATTTCCTTGTTCACGGGTAGCTATTTCTGAATTTATAGACTCCATGACCTTGCCATTTGATGTAGATCTTCCGATAAAAATATATTGGTTACAAAGGAGTTCTCCCAGCACATCTCCTTCCATCGCTACCTGTAACATGGGTTTCAACCAATTTTGTGAGAGATTTTAGATGCAAAAACTCAACTTTGTTTACCACAGTTAATAACATAACTTGATATACAGTACTACTATTGGAGTAACTATGAGGTATGTTGTCTGTTGTTTAAATATGATTCCTCATTTGAAGACTGCATGTTCTTATCCTACATTCTTCCAAGCCTTTATGTTCTTGTTGAACACTTGTTACCTACAGTTTCCCTGCATACAACAATTCAACGAGGACATTTTCCAAAACAATATGTACAAAATATCATATTAGGTTAGCTCACATGTAACCATCATAATCATATGGACCCCTCAATTATAGATCACCTACAATCCTCATAGATCATAATCATAATCACCTACATACAACACTGACACAAACCACTGATACTTATCCTTAGTTTCCATCTTTGTACTGACTTTGTATGCACTTTTGATCAGCTTCCTTATCAGGCAATCACCCAATGTCTTCATGTGTACCTGCACATAGTGTGTATTACACAAACAACTATACATGTCATATATTATTATGCAATACATGTATCCATAGTGGTACCATATGTACCACTTGTACGCAGTACTCATGCCCATAGCATCACCTGCATGACCTATACTTCATCTACATGTTTTCAACCATCTTAGTATTATGCCAAAATTTCCTTCATTTATTTATGTTACCTTTAGGTAAGTTGATCAAACCGTGCTCAGTTTATTGTTAGGAGAATAAGGAATTTCATGGACCTATTCAACTTCTGCAACTAGGGAAAATTTTTATGTCAAAGTGTTAGAGTGATTTTATTTAGAAAATAATGTTCCTCTGTCATGTGGTTGTAGTATAATGTCAGCAAAATATTATCATAAAAGTAATCATGCATACTACAACTTTATCATATCCATAACTTTGAGTTTTGGGATTAAATATGTCACCTGGACAAGGTTTTAACAACAACGGAATATGTCTTTCACTTAATCTTAAAGCAGGCTATTGACTATGATACTTAGTCTATCATAGATCATTGAAGTCTAATAACCATATTAGCTTGTCTTTAACCAAGAAAAAAATTGTTTGGTACTCAACAAATACTCCACACTTAAACAAATCATGTCATATGATTTACTATTGCTCATTCTTCACTTCTTCCAACACCTTGTTGGCCATGATGAATTTAGTGTAGGCCTAAACCCAATTGAATAAACAATTTGCACATGCATACATTTCACATATATGAGTTATAAACAAAATTTACAATATTCACAACTTCACACCCTTTAAATTTTTAAGCACCATGTGCACCCTTTTTGTTATTCATTTGGTTTTGTTATGTCTTGTTCTCTTTCTACTTCCTGATATGTATTTACACTAGAGTTATTTTTGGGTCAGTCCCCTTGTTATGCAACCAACTCACAAAATGGAAGAAAATATAGGTAAACGACTTCAAAATCAGCCTCTTCGGGGGGGTGAAACCTCCTTTACATTACACAAATGAATAATTCTTGGATGGTTCAAATGACAAAACCTCCTTTCTATATATAGGAATCTAAGGGGTTACACTATAATCAAATTTGACATAAAAATAATCATATAAGGGCATAACAATAACAATAGTGGGCTTCTATGGGGCACAATAATAACAATGTGGGAACAACTGGGGCACAAAAATAACATAAGGGGCTACAATGACAATAGTAATGGGGGAATCACTAGTATTTAGGGAACTAACATGCCCCTCTCCTTCAAAAAGTGTTGTCCTCAACGTTTTAGTAGTTCTTGATGCTTCTGTATAAAATTTTTATCCTCCCATGTGGAATCTTCAGTGGATAAGTTCTTCCACTTGATGAGATACTAAAATTGATCAATTTCGTAGCTGCCGATTTCTTATTTCTATGACTGCTCCAAGTTCCAATATAATTTTTCCTTCCTCGTCAAGTTCTGGAAATATTGTTTGAAATGGGAGGTTTTCACCTATAACCTTCTTTAAGCATGAAACATGGAAAATTGGGTGAACTTGGGAAGATGCACGAAGCTCCAATTTGTATGCCATAGTACTAATATTTTGCAACACCTTGTATGGACCATAATACTTTGGTGATAATTTATTATCCTTCTTAGATTGCTTGAGGGACATTTGTTTGTATGGTTGTAGTTGTAGAAATACCTAGTCATCAACATCAAAATTTATTTTTCCACAATGTTGATTTGTTTCATTCTATTATGCACCAAAGTGAGATTATCCTTTAAGAGTTGGAGAACCTATTGTTGATGCTCTATGTGATCTTCCTCGAGAATCTTGAAGATTCCCCCAAATATTCCTTCCTGAATATGCTTGGAAAATATGTTGCTCGAATGAATATTCTAAGCACACCATTGTGCTCCTTGAGTAATTATGTGAAAAATGACTATAAAGTCGACATCGATTTGTCTTGGTAAAAATATGCCTCTAATGGAATCTTGTAGATTCCACAAGATTCTCCAAGGAATCCTTGTTGCTAGACACCTACATTTTTGCTACTCAGATGGATATTATAGTTGCACGGTTGTATTCCTGGCATCTCTGGCCCTCAAGGGAATATTTTCAGCATCTTAATATCCTTCTCGTATAGGGTTCCACACCCTCTGCAAATCATGGTTCCATCTACTCAAGGTTCCGCTCCCACTCTCTGTTCCATTGTTAGCCTCGTGGTTCAAATGAAAATGCAAGATTTTATAATGGTATATTGGCAGAGTTACCAACAAAGATCCATTGGCGTGTTGATTAGAGTTATGAATGGAGGTGGGATGTTGGGGTTTCAAACCCCAACGACCCCCCATACATAGTGGGCATTTTATATTTTTTTACTATCGGTGGAATTTTGAACTGTGATATGATTTTGTTTAAATATTTTTGGAGCGTCGTTTAATACATATTGGTTGGTTGGGTATAACAACCATTCCATAAATCATTAACTCCTTTAATATATTCATTGGTTGGTTGGCTATAACAACCATGCCACCAATCATTAAATCCTTTAATATATTCGTTCATGTTGTATGAAACTTGTTTTGATAGTTTTGTCATATGGGTTTTTTTTTTTAATCATGTTTTGATATGGTTTTAATAACCACCATATTTCATAAAAATGATTTTTTTTGTTAAAATTAAACCATTTTGTTTAATAATGTTTTGGACCATGCCCATTTTTAATAAACATGTGTTTTTATATGGTTATTAAATAAATTTATTTTATATTTTAAAAATGGTTTTGTTTTATATGGGCATTTTTAATATTACTTTGTTTTGTCTTTTCTGCAGGGAAAGGAGCCAGGGATGGAGTGCTAAGTGTCAATGTTTTATGGGCTACCATGTACGTTGTGGGTCTCACCTACTGAGTGGGATGCCACGTGGCACACTATGGGCCCCATTTTTTCCCTGTCTTGTCAAACTTCAAAGGGCCATAAGTTGGTCATTTAGACTCAGATTTGAGTGTCGTCCATGCCACTAGAATTGTAATGATGAGAAATACAACTTTGTATTCGTTTCGATACATTTTTAAGACTTTGATTTTTGAGCCTTTCTAAAGCCACATTTGACTTCTGAGCCTTCTTGCAACCACCTGGATCATTCCTCCCTAATGAGGATATTTTGGCCCTCAAAAAGCATGAACATAATTTTCAATTGTCGTGTTACATTGTCTGCACCACAAGTGTTCTGAAAGGCCACACTTCCTTCTCCTTCACCCTTCTTCTGCCATAAGTGATGAACACCTGCATCCTCTGCAAACCTGTAGTACACCTTAGAAAATTACATGTACATTTATGTGACCAAACATGACCCAAGCATCCCCATACTTGCCGAGAGTTTATAAGACACACTATGTGGTCAATTTTAGATCAGAATAGAAGTCAATATCCCAACTATCAATAAAAGGCCAAAACATCATTTTTTCTTTAATAAGTTATGGCAAACACATAATCACTTTTACATTTAAATTGCAATACATGATTTTAAAAATGCAGCCATGACAATATACCTTATCTAGAAAAACCATCTCTCACTTGCGAAAGTGAATGGGTCATCATCTCCCTGTGGTGGATTTGCTTGTTGAACAACTTTTCCAACTAGTTTATGCATGGGAGCTTTGTCCTTAAGACGATTTTCTGTATGGAGCCTCCATCATGTGGCTCTTTGATGACCACCTCTATTACAATGACTCCAAAAATTATTCTTCCTCCAGACCATCTTTACCTTCTTCTTTTCTTGATCTGGAGAAGGCCTTTCATGCCTCATCATTTTTCTTATTTCCATTCTCTTCCAACACTCAGCAAACACATGGTTATATACACCACAAAAACTACATGTTTTCCTATGCCATGATTTATGCTCATCATTAACATGCTTGTAATCAAAATGAAATTTAGAGTACTAAGACATTTTATACCTCTCTCAACTTTCTTTGGTGCAATTATGGTGATGAGAGATTGCCTTAGCTCTTCCTATGTAATGTGCACTATCATGGGAGGATGGTGATGTGTTCCCATCATTCTCTTTCCTCAATGGTTTCAACAATGTCTTGGAAGCTTTTAACATCATTGAGAACTCTCCTTCAGTGTATCCTAAACTTGCGAATCGAGGTCATTGTACCACCTCCAATGGTTGAGTCATTCCTTGGCCATTAACACCAAGTCCTCCTCCTTTACATCCCATCTTGG
The DNA here is from genome assembly GCA_031772625.1 of Pinus tabuliformis. NCBI lineage: Eukaryota > Viridiplantae > Streptophyta > Pinopsida > Pinales > Pinaceae > Pinus > Pinus tabuliformis. The sequence continues at coordinate 1,336,278,092 of CM062817.1, forward strand.
TAAGGAGTCTCATGCCAGTTCTTGAAATGGGTACCTCCATGTTTCAAACAGAAATAGTGTCATGTGAAAATGAAACTAAAGAATGATCAACATTATTTACCTTGGTTGTCAATTTTGAAATAGGTGATGATGGCTTCGCTAAGCCTTCACTACACTTCAATTCTTCCAAGGCTCGTAGTTGAAGCTGCAATATCTACTTCTCCTCTTTCTCTTCTCATAAAAGTCTCCTCAATTCAACAATCCCTGTTTGAAGGCTCTGGTTAGTATCCTCATCGGAATGATGAGAAGACAATGATGAATATGAATTTACACTCGAGGGGGTAGATGGAGCATCGTCCTTTGCTCATTCTTTATCTCGTTCCTCTCTTTCCATTTTCTTCTCATAAGATTTATACATTATGCCTACCATTTTTTACATCCCGAGGAAGTCCTCGTACATATCTTTGTCATCCTCCATTTTCTTTCTTGTTGCACGTTCAATCCTTCACACTCGCAATTCACATCAGCGAGAAGACCGCTCTGATACCAAATTTGATCTAGATCTCTTTAGCTACCAGAATTAACCAAGATCTTTTACTTATGTGATGTTAGCAGAATTTCATATGAAAGAGTATTAAACAATCACATTTTCATGCTTTTAAGGAAGGTAAAACATAACAACTACCATCAAATCAATTAACACAAACACATTGATAATAGAGTTCACCCAATGTGGGTTACATCTTCGGGCCTTGGTGTTAAGAGTGGGGAGGGCACTTCATTAATGCTACAAGATGATGATGATGATGTACATGGTATATTATTTGTCATTACAAGGATGAATACCCTCAACCAGAGTGGTTTGTCTCCATGATACGTTCTCAGGAACTCTCACTCATATGGGAAAATTCCCTCAACAAGAGTGGCATGTCTCTCCATGAGATGTTCTCCCTATAGGAACTCTCACTAAAACGTGCATTCCTTCAGCATGAAAAGGTAATAAAATCTCACATAATGTGGAAACAAGTATCCCTCAACATAATGGTAATCAGGGATCTCAACAGTACAAACATCATCTCATCAAATCAGAAGAAAAGCATGACATAACTGCCTAATATGCCTCCACTTCTAGTGATGGCCGAAAAATGAAAAGTTATCTATAGAAATGGACTACACCAATAATTCCTGCCAATGAATGGTGCAAAATCGACTATAAACTTGTCCAATTCTGACACCATCAAATTTTTGACCCTCAGGAATCTTGAAGATTCCCCGAAATATTCCTTCCTAAAGATGCTAAAAAAATCCACTATTCGAATGAATATTATGAGCACACCACTGCGCTCCTTCCGAAATTCTATGAAAAATGACTATAAAGTCGACATCATTCTATCTCGGTCAAAATCTGCCTCCAAGGGAATCTTTTAAATTCCACAAGATTCTCCAAAGATTCCTTGTTGTTGGACACCTACATTTATGCTGCTCAAATGGATATTCTAACTACATGGATGCACTCCTAGTGAGAAAACATGCAAAAATGACTATCCACTTGTCAAATTTTCTCACTAGCATCTCTGACCCTGAAGGGAATCTTTTTAGCATCTTAAGATTCTTCTAGTTCAGGGTTCCTCATCCTCTACAAATCATGGTTCCACTCATTCAGGGTTCTATTCCTGCTCTGTGTTCCACTTCTTGTCCCCCAATTCAAATGAAAATTTGAGTTTTTATATTGGTCTGGATTTTTGAGTAGAGAGGTATTTTACAATCTAGTATGAAAAAATGTTACATTTAAAAATAATAAAATAATATTTGTATAAAATATATATATTTATTTTAACTACATATTTAAAATTTGAAAAAATATTTACATCTTGAGAGAGATTTGATCTCTCAATGCTTATTGTTGCATAAATATATGGTTAATACTTCTTTATATAAATATATGGTTACTATTTCTCTATATAGAAACATTTGATTTTTTAAATTGCATTTTTAAATATATAAATTGATTTAATACATTGAAATTGGGCAATTGGATTATGTAATTTACATAGTTTTAATTTCCAACAAAAATTGACCAAAAAATATATATATCAAAAAGGCTAAAATATAAAATAGTGATATTATCTAAAAAAAATTTAAAATAATTTTTTTCCCAATACATAATTTACATTGAAATCTTTTAATTAACACGGACAATAATATATTTATTTATAAACTATAATATACACACTAATTTATTTTTCTTATTAATATATTTTTAAATATATGTTAATATTGCTTGACCTTCCATATTAAAAAAATGTTTATTTATGTCCTATGTTGATTTTTTTTATTATTATTAATATTTTGAATATAACAATATTAATTTTATATTAAAAATTTAAACTAATTACATATCTTCATTTTACTTTCAATATTTTTTTAATTACTTTATATCTCTATACATTTGTTATAAAATGATGTTGCTTCATATGGATATAAAAGTATTTTATACTAAGAGTGAGAGCTAAAGATTTCTTCTTTATATTGGGTTGTAATACTGAGCAGCAAGTAAGTGAGATAATTAAAACTAACAAAATATCTATATTCATTATTACTTTTTTATTATAGCTAACTTTGTATTTGCATTTAGGAAATATTTTATTTTTATTTTAAAAGAGACATGTGTCAAATTCTTTATATTGGGTTGTAATACTGAGCAGCAAGTAAGTGAGATAATTAAAACTAACAAAATATCTATATTCATTATTACTTTTTTATTATAGCTAACTTTGTATTTTCATTTAGGAAATATTTTATTTTTATTTTAAAAGAGACATGTGTCAACTAGAGGATGAGAAATCACACATCACCATCATACATGGTTATAGAATGTGCCCCTTGGACTGTAACATCCCCCGGTAAACCTCGTGTAAAAATACATAGGATTTTAAATTACCCATATCGGTTCGAAAGGTTGTTTTCAAAATGTCCTCTTCTTTAATCCTTAGCTAATGGTAACCAAATATGAGATCTATTTTAGAAAATATAGTTGATCCCCTTACTTGTTCAAATAAATTGTCAAATTCTAGGTAGGCAATATTTATTTTTAATTGTCAATTTATTCATCTATCCATAGTCAATACATAATGTGAATGCTCCATATTTATTTTTGACAAATAAGACAAGGGCACACCATGGTCAAAGACTTGATCTAATGTACCATTTGTTTAATAATTATTGTAACTACATTTTTAAATCCAGTAATTCATATGCACTCATCTGGTAAGGTGATTTTGATACTGTTATCACCCTTGGTATTAATTCTATAGAAAAATCTATCGCTCTCTAAGACGAAAATTTGGAGATAGCATTAGGAAATAGAACTTGATAATCTCTAGCAACTTCTAAATCATTCAAGGATTTAATTGGTTTATCTTGTGAGTGGTCCTTCACTTGAATGGAAAAAAATTGGTATCCTTTCCTTGCAGCCATATTTAATTGTAAGACAAATATTTATCACACAAAAATGGACCTAGGTAGGTAACAATTTTATCAAGACAACTAGCAATTGTCTTGTGTCCCTTCAACTACTCCATCCCTACCATAATGTCATATGAACCTAACGACATAATGTTCAAAGTCATAGTGGTCAGGCTCCAATTTAAAATAATAAGGCAGGTCTTCACCCAATTAGTAATTCTTCTTTTTGTGCTAGTAGCCAACTAGACCAACCATGAATTTTTGTACTTTTTAGAGTTTAATTTTCATTTTTCTTCAATCTGCAAACTAATATAACTCAAAATAGAACTAGGGGTAGTAAAAAAAATAAACAAGTTCGTTAAAAATTTTATTGTCTATCTCCACTATATTAGATTGATGCTCTACCTAACACTCTTCCAATGCATCATTGATTCGTGGAACGTTCCTAGCCACATTGTTAACGATAAAGGCCTCTCGAATATTTTGTAGGTTCTATATAGAACTTGTATTGGAGGGACAATTTGAAAAAGATGTGGATCTCAATAGCCCAACAATTTAAGGGCTCTTTATCCTTCCCATTAAATATTTTATTACTTAATTCTACTTGTTTGGATTCGATTCGAGTCAGTCTCTATTTTCTTTAGGTCTAACTGATATTTTTACAAAAATTTTGACCTTGATTTCCTTTACCAAATTGCTTAAAAGGTCCAAGTTTTTCTCCTTTTACACCCTGGGAAAATATATCCTTATTTTTACTATGCCATGATTTCATGTTTTAATTTCTCTTCTTATCTTTCTGACAACAGATTATTGCTTTTCTAATGGCCTTATCCATTATTTTTAGATTATCATACTCAATTTATTCCTTAAAAGAGAGGGGGAAAACCAATAAAGCATTACAATTTAGCATTTTCTTCTCTTATGATCCTGATTTATGAAGGAATGAAATGAAATACAGATTTAAACAAAAATACAAATATACATTGAAAAAAACTTCAATTAATAAATAGCAACTACTAAAAATTGTTTACATATAGAAAGGAAACAAACTAGCTGAGGTGATGGTAACTTATCTCTAAGAAAAAAATGTGATAGCGACATGCCTTTTGAATTGAGTTATAAAGAGGATGTTAGGTCTTTTTATCATGAAGAAAATAATGGGAAAACCTAAACATCCAAAAACCTAACCCTAGGAGATGAAGTTCCAAAAGCTTGTGGGCCTCATTGGGGTTAGTTCGAATGCTAACTTCCTAGAGTCATAAGTTTGCATACAATATATGTTTGGCGCACATGATAGCATATTAGAATGTTCTATTTGAGGACAACAAATTTCAACTAAAAATTTATAATTTGGCTTGGATTATCCTATTTTCCCAAAAAAACATCGTTTAGGGCCTCAAAACGGCTATGAGTGTCCAGGATTCAGAAAATTGTCAAAAATAAAATAGTTCTAAAATAAGAAACTATGTTGGAAATTATGAAACTAAAAGGAAACAATATTAGGGGTCCAATTGGAATAGGAGGGTGGCCACTAATATCCATCTGGATCATGTTATATGTTGTACACACATCAAAAGATGAGTAAATTTTATCACTAACTCATCCATTGGCATTTGGCTATCTCAAATCATGAAATTCCTTAGCCTTGTCATCAAAATATCATTCAATTAAGTATTTTTATTTAGAAAGTCTATAATCTTCATCCTAATTAATATTCTTATTGTCTACATTATGTATCATTCTGGTTTCTTCCCACCACAAGAATTCTTTCCCCCATAGTTGATATGTAGCTAATTTGGCTTTTAACTCATTAGAGTAATCATAAAGTTGAAGTACCTATTGATAATAAGAAACCACACCTTTGTTGTTTTTTCACACTCCCTATCATAAGTTTGGGGCCTGATCTTTTTAAATTCTCCTTATAGTTCCATTTTTGGCTTCTTTGCAGGCTTCTAGTGAAATTTTTATAGATTGTGCTGTACCCCCCCTTGAATCTAGATTTTGTTTTTTAGCCACCTCTTCACAAGTCTTCTTCTTGGATGTTTCTTCACACTCATCCTTCTCCCTTACTATTTCTACAATCTTGGGATTGGATCTATTTGTTAGGATTTTAATGAGTTTATGTTGTTTTGCACTAACATTTAACAATTCCTCATGCCCTGCATGGAGTTTCACTAACTTTGTCCTCAAGTCTCTCACTATATTCATTAATTATACTATGGGTACTTGCGCTTATTCGCCTAGATGTATCCACAATTTGTCTTCACCTATATGAGTGTCTCCATATGGTTCTTCCATCACTTATCCCTTTTGCTTACTCTTCCTCTTATTCTGTGCAAAAGCAAGTATTCATTTTTTAAACAAAGTCATGGTTAGCTAAAAGACCACAATGTTGCAACTTGTTTTTCTCTGATACCATATGTAACATCCCTCAAATTTTAAGTCAAAAAATAACTAAGAGTTACCATGGAATAAGTAGTATTTTTTTTTTAATTAAAATATATGCATTGTTTCCCTATCGATAAGATGGTCTTTCAATTTTTCACGCCTAGGTAAAATACCTCATTAACTCCCATCCTCCAATTTGATTATCCTACATCGAGTAACATTATATCGATCTCTACATTATTCTTTTTTGTTTTTTATCTAAACTTGGCTCAATTATCTCCTATGCACACATTTGTCTTTTTCAGTCTTAAAACTAAATCTTTATTATGCTATTGGTCTAGCAAGAGTCCCCTCCCAAATAACATTTGTCTTTTTCAGTCTTAAAACTAAATCTTTATTATGCTATTGGTCTAGCAAGAGTCCCCTCTCAAATTAACGCTGAAGGTCATTATTAATTATTTTATTTTCTAAGTATTTATCACCACTTATAATATATAATTTTGGTCGACCATATATCATTATGTTAATACTTAATACATATATATACATTATCACGTCTGACCTTGATTACCAAGTCTCTCCATAATATATGTTACATAAATAACGGCAATTCCTATTTCCAACCCCATTGAAACATAAATGCAGCCTGACATGCAAGGGATATAGCAGTTATCTTGTATTTATGTTTCAATGGGATTGACTTTGGCATTTTAGCAACAAAGCAACTGCTATATCCCTTGCATGTCAGGCTGCATTTATGTTTCAATGGGGTTGGAAATAGGAATTGCCCATAAATAACCATGGTATTAAACTCCACGTGCAGTTAAATAATCGATGTTGGTGATGAATGTTCTCGATCTTGAGGCCCTTGTGGCACTTGAATACACTTGAGGATACCTAACATCATCTTCACATGAATATAATTTACATTGAATGGGATCCATGTTGCCTCACTAAACCATAAACAAGTGTATTACTTTGACGGTGACGATCACTTTATTATTACTTTGACGGTGACGATCACTTTATTTTTATCGATGGCATGAATTATCTCGAGACTGGTAGGGTGACTACCTACTCTCGACCTATTTCCACAATGGTCTCATCATGTTTTTCAAGGGATGAGAGTCGAACTCTGCAACCACAAGGGTTTTTCTGGTAAATTGACAGGTTTTTCTCCCTGCATTCGAAGGAATTTCCAATGTAGTTTGAATTATTATACTTTCAGTTTCGCAAGAACAAAGATTGATTTCCGACCAAGACGAAATTTCCATACCAATTCTCATAATCGACCTTCTCATTCTATTCAATGGTTTTTCCCTACCATATTTATGCACCCTGTGCATTTCGTTAAAATCATCGTAGATTATGTCCGCTAATTTTCGCGGTTTGGTGATATATTGCAAGTTTAACCCAAACTTCCTCTAAGGGTTTCCTCACAACGTCCACCGTTTCTCAAGAACTCTAACCTTTCTACGCACCCTTCATGGCATTTCTTCTTAGGTAATATTTTTCCAAAATTCATTTTGAATTAAAACCGTAACTTGATTTCTTCCTAGAATGGTATTCTTTCTATATTTATTTGCAGTACTGATGCATTTTCCACTATAACAGGGGAGAGGATAGGAGGTTTTCACCTATCCTCTTAAATGTGAGACATCGGTTTCCGTATAAATCTTCGCAATGTTCTTGTACGAGTTTTAAGTAATTTCAATGCCAGACTAAGGGGTTTATTCTTATTGTTTACAAGTTAGTCTGCGACTACATTGGGGTTTTCTTCCGAGGCATTATTTTGGGGTTAATTCTGCAAAACTTCTTAATCACGCTTTGGTCCTTTAGGTACTTATTTACTGATACTCTTACAGGATTTCATAGTTATATTGAGCTTCAACTTTGTCCATCAACCACATATATTTTTGATTGTAGTTTGATTGTAGTTAGGGTGTGAAGAAAAACCCATTTAACGGGTTATGGAATTCCAGTAATATTCTTTGAACAATCTCTTGAGAAATTTATTTAAATTGTTGGGCCAAAATCTAGGCAGAAGAATAGTGCCATGTACATTGATTTTTAATTAAGCATATATTCCCTTTTTTGTTATTTGAAATTTTCATACTATAAGTGATGGGTATTGGCTGAACTTGCATGCATATAAATGCAATTTTTCCTTCTCTGTTTCAAAAAAGATATATTTTCTTGGTGTTATTATATATGATATAGTAATTTTGATATAGTTTACAATTTGTTAATTTATTTATTTATTTATTTTTTTTTTCGGGCAATGCATGCCAATGTATCCCTTATAGACTTCTAAATTATACATGTTTACTTGTACTTAGTTATGCTTATATACTTGCATAAATGATATGCTTATTAATTATTTCTTTAAAAGAAAAACATAGACTTAGGCCAAGGGCCTGATGGACTCCTATCATACGCATCCACTAAGGGTCGTCCATGGGACCTCTTATTATCTTGCCTAGGACTACTTGTCTCTTGGCTAGTCAATGAAATTCTCTTCTTTTGGCCTACAACATCCTAACCTCGGAATAAAATATATTTACTATCTTGTAATGGTTCTTTTATACTAAAGTCCACAAATGAACTGAATTTTATATGATAATAAGGGTTATTGTTTAACCATGTTTCTTATAATTTCTAGTTTCTATTTCTTCTTATTCTGTGCCAAAATATGCATTCATTTCTATAGAAAAAAAATGGTGAGCTAAAAGGCCATAATTCTTCAAATTTTTTTGCTATGGTACCATATCAATAAGATGGTCTTTCAATTTTTCATGCAGAGGTAAAATACCTCATTAACTCTCATCCTCCGATTTGATTATACTTCATCAAGTAACATTGTAACGATCTCTACATTCTTCATTTTTGTTTTCAACTTTTGAACAATAAAATAACACATTGAACATAGATTTCTCCAGATATTCATATAAATATCTAAAGTTTTCCTGAAAGTAGATTAATCACTACCATGGTCCTTCCAAGTATGAATTACGTTTCTCAATAGTTCCCCATGAGCTATATTCCTCTCTTCCATGAAAACAATTTATGATTTCTTTCTAATCTTCTTCTCCTTAACCCCTGTCAATGTCCTACTAATTTAATGGGTTTTTGGTTGAGCCTTTATCTCCCATTGGCCTTCAACCTAACTGCATTTATCTCTCGCAGTCGTCTCTAAACAACTTCCACCCTATGACATTTATCTCCAATCATTGTTTTTTCTTGCTAGTCTACTCAACCAATAGTTCAACTCTCTCAAAAAATGGAAGATTTTTATTTATTTGTCCTTGCCCCTTTCTTGTGCATATATGATTTCAATTGTTTCCTAGGCAGTTAGGAGTTTAATCTCACACATGATAGCCTTTAATATATTTTCAAGAATAGTGACACACAAAACAATTTTTCTTTTTATTAATCAAAATAAATATTTACATTGTCATAACATATTCTTTGTACCACTTTATTTTTTAATAACATTTCCATTGTAAAAAATCATAAAAAGGACAAATTTACTAAAAATATCACAATACCAAATATATGTTTTGATTTATAGTAGCATTTTAACCTAATAAATTTCTAAATTCTTTAAACTTTTTCATGTAAAATAAAGGTTTCAATACTAAATTTTGTCTTAACCTTTATAAAAATTTAGATAAATTATAATTTTAGCATTTCAAATTTGCACAATCTAGATTTTTAATAATTTTACAAAGAGATGAACAACTTTCATATTTGAAATATAATTTAAATGACAAAACAGCTAACTAAAAATCATAAAAATCATATAACTTGATTGGGGATGAAAAGGGAAAAAAATAGAAATAGCTTTGTTAGCATAATACCATATATATTTATTATTTACTATTATTATATTATTTTTTAATTACATTTACTTTTAAACTTATAATTAATTTTGTTATATATATATATATATATATATATATATATATATATATATATATATTATATTATAATAATAATAATAATAATAAAATATAATTTAAAAAACAAAATTTTAATTTTAAAACATAAAAAAATAAAATATATATATATATATATATATATATATATATTAAATTATATTTATATGCAATAATAATAGATTTAACTAAATTAATTACAAAAACGTAAAATATCAAATTTTAAAAAGGGAAAATTAAGCGAAAAAAATATAAAATGAATTTTATTATAAAATAAAGAAATATTTTCATTTTCGTTTATTAAATAAAATGAATACTCGGATAGGATGATGAACATGAAGAGGGGGTGGGTAAGTGGATCGCCACTGCCCCACCGAACCAGTAAGCCAGGGCACATAACACCACACCTTTGGCAGGTACAATTCATTGAAATGGAGCGATTATAACCCTCACGTTAGACTTTATGCAAGGAATCCAAGGATGGTGAAGGGGTGGCTCAATGTGTGTGAATACATAGGAAGGGGCCTCTCGTTTTAGTGGGCTACTAATCTTTGGATGAATTCTGGATATCCTCGCAAATGTTTTAAAATTGCAGCGTGTCTTGAAATCAACGAGAGGATTAACGGGGTAGTCCACAATCCACATGTTGGACAAAAAGACTACAAAGTTACAACCCAAACCATGGAGGAATTATTGATACTTTTCGTCATTGGTATCAAGCATTGGAATTTTTTTTTTTTTTCAACTAGGTGATCATTATCATGTTGTTCTATTTGTTCTATTTCTCTTTTATGGGTTTGTTTACTCACTGCTTTTTCTAATGATATATTTGGGTTTATTGAGCTTTATTACCTAGTCTTAGGCTGGTTTTCCTGGAATTGCAATTTCAAGTTATCTCTTTGCTAGTGTGGGGATAGAGAGGTTGGGATAGCTTGAATGAAATATACAACTGGGATAAATTGGAATGTAGTGTCTAGTGTTGGAAGGTTCTAGTTCGTTTCTGTTATGGAAATACTTGGGGTTTGTTTGTTTTCGAATGTAAGGGTTGTCATGCTAAAAGTTTCAATTACTATGCGCATCCACACTGATCATTTAAGATTGGATGCTTAGATTCAAGTGAGTATCATACGTGGTGGGGCTATCTGGGCATGGGATGGTTGTTTGAATCATGTTTATCAATGTGGTGTGGTAGGATGGATTATCATCAGGGTCAAAGGCTTGGGGCATAGTCTGTTTTAGTTATTCTAGAAGAGGCAGTGGGGGAGGTGGTGTGGGGACATTGATAATAATAAGGGTGTAGGATGTAGGTCGAGTCTCGGAGCAATGTGGTTTGGATTTAGTCATGCAGGTTAGGCCATTTTTCTAATGACCTCTTGGGATTTTTTTCAAAAGGACTGTGGCCTAATGATAGAGAAGTGGTGTAGAGTGCGTGAGGCCTTGTGTGGCTTATTCAACCTACTTCCCATAGCCTCATCATTAGCATTTACCCATGCCATGTTGAGATAGATAGGTCATGTGAGGAGAGTGGTAGCATACTACGACGAGCAAGCTCGCATGGGGCATACCTCCTAGATAATATATTTTGCAGTAAGGTGTCAAGAGTAGATCCCATTTCATGGACAAGAAGAGTTGTCCTAGACTAAAGGGGAACCTCTTCCTATAGAACTTCCTTATCATCTTCTGAAGTGATGGAAAATTAGAGAAGTTGGATCCCTAATATGGGGCATATGTGAGGAAGAGCCAATCAATACACGGAGACAATTGATTTGTATTGGCAGATGAAGTTCACGTTGAGGTGCGTTTTATTGGTTCGCTAGGAATCCAGGATGGACTTGCTGCACACACTGGATCACATGCATGGGAACTTGAAATATTATGACAACAAGTTGGATAGGATAGACTGCCTTGGCATCTGGTTGGCATCTACTAAACCCCCATGTGATCCAACAAAGTCTATTCTAATGGCAAACTCATATTAAGAACCCCTCACGTGACTATTTTATGATTATGGTTATTGTATTGTTTTTTGTTAGTAGTTTTGTAAAATATCCACTTATATTATTGTTTTGTATAATATTTTTTTAATTTATTCCTTCTAATTTAATAAAACAATATATTGGTTAATTATATTTAATTTAGATAGTGGAAAGAAATGCTACCATATATTAATATATTCCAAAATAAATAAATATATATATATATATATATAGATATAGATATATATATATAATAATTTTTTATATTTTTACTTAATTAAATATTAGAAAAAAAATCAAAATTTAATTAAAAAAATTAATATATATTATTTATTATAATTTAAAAATAATGTTAGGATTGTTTTTAATATCAAATTTTCCCTGACTTTTATTCCTATCATACTACATTGAATAATAATCAAAATATATGAATATAAAATCAAAAATTGAGAAGCTTTCTTCCAACTGCACACCAAAAATTAACAAAAACAAATAAAATAAAATAATGTTAGAATTTTATTTCTCTCCAACGACGTTGTAAATGTATTTCACCAAAGTGTGAGGTATGCAGCTTTGTGTGGCACATATGTGCAGCGATGGGAGAAACTATTAAAGTATTCTGTGTTGATTAAGGGAGGGAAAAGTTTCAGAGAGTTAGTATACCGAATACAATATTATTGGCGTGGGAAAGGAGACGTTGCACAAGAACGTGGGCGTACATTACAGTTTCAAATCAATGGAAAGACAATTAGCCGACACTTTTCTTAGTTTACAGCTTCTGATGTTTGCAGGGTTCCAATAGTCTGCCGTACTATGGAACGCAGCTACAGATTAATCTCCGCCCTTTTCCACATCGAGAAGTCGCTCGTATTAATTTTCGTTTTAAAATGGATTTGTAAACTGAGACGTTGGAATTTATTTTGTCATTGAGAGGTGCGTTTTGCTTTTCGAGAAGGACTCTGGTTTTATCAGCATTGTCACATGGTATAGGAAGATTAAACGAAACGTCCGCCGCTCTTGGAGTAATGGCGTCGTTCTTTTAAACTTCGTTGGTAGTTAAAATTTTGTGACCAAAATTATGATTACTAATTAAATTTTAATAATTATAGATTAAAAAAATCATTTCTATATAAATTAAAATTATTATTGATTTTTGTGAACATTATTATCATTAAAATTTTATTAGTATTTAATTGAAATAATTAATAATAAAAATATATGTTAATAATTCTGTCAGCTAAAACGATTGTGAACTGCTGCGCTCCTGTGACCTAGCCGCCCCTGCTGCTGGTTTTGGCCGCCGGCCAGCTTCGGCTCTCGGGCTCTTTGCTGGAGGAGCCTCTCTCCTTTGCGTCAAATGGTTTGCATCGGATCCTGTTAGTGTTTGCCTACTAGGCCTGCGGCTGCGGAGCACCTTTGCAAAGCCGTGCAGTGCCCTTCATGGAGCCCAGCGGGGGCTTTGCCCCCCCCATACCTTTCCTCCGGAGATTGCGGCGTTCAAAACCATGGTAGCTGCCAGCTCGAAACGCCCTCCCACAGCTAGCCAGCAAAAATTAGTCAAGAAGCTTGACTCCATCCCAACGGTTGCCCTACCCAAAGAAGAAATCTGCAAAGCTGCCATGAATCTAGCTGATATAGGGTTGATAGGCTAGTTTACAGGTCTCTAGCCATCTCCCAAGTCGGTGGAGGACTGGACACAAAGAAACTGGTCTCCCTTGATCAAAGAAGGGGTCAAAAGCTACTTCGTAGGCAAAGGATTCTATGTGTTCGTCTTTGAGAGCTCGGATGACATAAGCCTAATCTTTCGAAATGGCCCCTATTTTATGGGACAACAGGGGTTGTATCTAAACAAATGGTCCCCGAATTTCGACCCCTCTCAGGACATCCCCTCAACAGTGCCAGTATGGGTGTGACTTCCCCATCTGCCTTTACACTGCTGGAACCAAAAAACTCTTCAGATCATAGGCAACGCGTTAGGGAAGTATATAGATCAAGCAGTAAGGAAAGATCAGTACTCATGCGCTCGAATCTGCATAGAAGTTGATCTAGAGGAGGGTTTGCCTGAAGCAATAAAGCTCTCAGTGGCCGGGTGGACCCACGTTCAGGAGCTGGATTACGAACAGCTCCCATTTAAGTGCAGATACTGTCATGAACATGGTCACTTTGCAAAGAACTGCAAGAAAAAGATCGAGGAGCAGGCAGACAAAACAAATGAGGACCAGTGGACTGTAGTCCAAAAAACTGCCCGACAAAAAAGAGGAAATGGCAAAGGCAGCTTGACCAGAGCTCCAAGTGGTTCCAAGCCCATTCAAGAAAAGGAAGCAACCCAGAAAGGCGTAGAAAATACCCAGACTATCCCTTCTACCTCGACTTAGGAAAATCTGGAGCACATAGTAGATCCATCCCCCATCAAAGAGGGTGAAGAAGTTCCACAGGTCGAGCCTGTGCAACGAAGCCCATCCAGCCCCTCATATGCTGATGTAACAAGAAAAAAGCCAGAAAAGCCAAAAGAAAGCTCAGGTTCCTCAGAGGACGAAACCTTTGAGTGCCCCTCTAAAAGAGCAGGCAGGAAATCTCGCGAAGAGCTAAGGGAAGAGGAAGCCGAGCAACTCAAAGTCCAAGGAAGCCAGGCCACCATAGAAATGACCATGGGAAGAAATACTAGACCTAGGCCTTCCAAGGGAGGCCACACCCCCTTCCTCAAGTAAATGATGAAGCTCGCCTCTTGGAACTGCAGAGGGCTGGGGAACACATCCAAAGCCGAAGCAGTCATGGACCTTCTGAAAATAGAACCCTCAGATATCCTCATGCTCCAAGAGACGAAGATAGAAGGGGGTGCCCTTCTACACATCAACAAAACAAAATGGAAGAAAAGCGCAGGCAAAGCAGTTAGTTCAAGGGGAACCTCTGGAGGGCTGGCAACTCTCTGGACCGAAGACTTATTTCAGCTAAAAAAGTCCCATGAAACCTAGCACTGGATCTTCACGGAGTTGTCACACTGCACAAGTAAATTGTCCATCTCTTTGTTTAATCTATATGTTCCTGTCACATACTCCAAAAAACGAGATTTCTGGAACTCCCTTTTAGCTTTCCTTGAACAACATAATCCAGTCAACATTATCATAGCATGCGACCTCAATATAGTTCTGAAAACAAAGGAGAAAAGGGGTGGATCTAGCAGCAGATATCCAATGCTGGCTTTTGTCGAAGAGCTCTCACAACAATGGGATTTAATAGACTTTACCCCAATGCATGGCCTTTTCACTTGGTCCAACAATAGATCTGGGCCGGAACACATTGCTGCTCCCCTGGACCGATTTCTGGTTCAAAGTTCGAACATGTTGAACAAAAAAATTATCAAGACCAAAATTCTGCCCAAGCTCACTTCAGATCACAAGTCGATTCAGCTTCTCCTAGAAGATGAAGAAAATCTGGGGCCCCTTCCTTTTTGCTTTAATCCTCAATGGATCGACAGAGAAGGATTCATCGACATTGTGAAAGAAGCTTGGGCCAAACCTATCTCTGGATCTTCAAGCTACGTTTGGGAGCAAAAACTCAAGGCTACAAAGTATGCGTTGAAGGATTGGATAAGGAAACCAGCTCCCAATCCAACCAATGCAAGAAAAGAAGCAGTGCACACTTTGGAGAACCTGCAAGATAATATGGAAAGTAAAGAGATCACGCTGGAGCACGAAACAAAGGCTTAATGCTCAACCTATCGAGCCTTAAGAAAAGAAGAAGAATATTGGAGAATCAAATCCAGAAGCCTGTGGTTAAAAGCAGGGGATCGGAACACCTCCTTCTTCCACAGACAATATAGAGCTTGGTTGTCCAGGAACCACATCTCAGAAATAAAAACAGCAGATGGCCAAGTTAGACAGGGTTTCACCCAAGTTAAAGAGGCCGCAGATAGCCATTTTAGGAAATTATATAGTGAGGAACCTCAGGACTGCGAGGAGGAGATAGCAGGTTTCCTCTCTAATATTCCTCAACTGATCAGACCTGAAGATAATGACGTCCTCATCAGCGAGGTCACGGAGGAAGAAATAATCAAAGTCATCTGGTCCATGGAACCTGATAAGGCCCCTGGTCCAGATGGCTTCACAATTCACTTCTATAAAGTATGCTGGAACATCATCAAAGCAGATCTTCAAAAAATGATTAAAGGCTTCATGAGAAAAGCAAAGATTGGTGGAGGCACCAACTCCACTTATTTAGCCTTAATCCCCAAAGATTCTAACCCGGAAACTTTCACAAGATTCAGACCTATATCGTTATGCAATGCATCATATAAGATTTTAGCTAAACTTCTTGCAAATAGGATCAAGCCCCTGTTAAAAAGATTGATCTCTGGTCCCCAGGGAGGATTTTTGGAAGGTAGGCACATTCTTGATAATGTTATTCAGGTCCAGGAGACAATCCACTCCAGCAAACAGAGAAAAGAGAAAGGTATGGTTATAAAGTTAGATATGGAAAACACGTTCGACAGAGTAAACTGCACCTTTCTCCTTAAAAAGTACTCCTTACCTTTGGCTTCTCACCCCACTTTGTCCATCTCATAAAAGCCTGTATTGAAAATCCATGGATTGCCCCTTTAGTCAATGATCATCCTTCCAATTTCTTTCAAGCCCAGAGAGGCATCAGGCAGGGATGCCCTCTCTCCTCATTCTTGTACATTTTAATTGCTGACTCTCTTAGTAGGAAGCTTTCAGCTGAAAGATCTGCTGACACGCTTCCTGGACTCAAACCCTCCCCTGGTGTCGATCCCCTGAACCATGCACTTTTCGCAGACGATTCTCTCCTTCTTGGAGGCGCTTCACCCAGAATCGCCAAAGGCTTCGACTCAGTCCTCAAAAGTTATTGTAGAGTCTCAGGAGCGCAGGTCAACAAAAATAAGAGCGAAATCTACACCTGGAATATTGATAATCAAGAGCTAACAGGAATCTCGAATGCACTGGGGTTTAGAGGCCATACCCGATGGGACCGATTCAAATATCTAGGTCTTCCCATCACAAATGGGCCTAATAGAAGGTCACTTTGGTCAGACATCATTTGCAAAATTAAATAAAAAATAGCAGCATGGGGCGGCTTCTAGCTTTCTAAAGGAGGAAAAGTCATTCTAATTAAGTCTCTTTTATTTGCGCTACCAGTCTATCAGGGAGAATTTTTACTGGCCCCCAGAAATGTTATGGAACAGATCTCTAAGCTCTTGAGAGACTTCTTATGGCAAGGTGGGAAAGGTAACAAAAGGAAGATGCATCTAGTCAATTGGGACTTGGTTAAAAGGCCAACAACAGAGGGAGGCCTCCAGATCCGCGAACCATCCCTAGTCAACCTTGCGCTTGGAGGCAAACTCCTGTGGAACTGGTTAACAAACCCAAGCATCCGACCAGCGCAATCCTGCTGTCTAAATACACTCAGAACTCGTCTCTCATCAACTTGCAATTCGAGCCTCTGGTCAACTGTTCGCAGGTATGGGCTCTCTGTTTCAAAAGCAACGCTTTCTTTAAAAAATCGCTTTATAAAATACCAGGCAATGGTAAGCGAATCAACTTATGGAAGGATAGAATCATGGGACGAGACCCATTGGAGCAGATTGATGAAATATCAGAACTTAGAGTCTGGATGATGGGCGCAGGCATCAACAGGCTTTGCGATATCTCAGTATGGGATCAACGAGGAGAGTGGGCCGGGTGGGACCTCCACGACGTTCCCGGATGGTTATCTGCACAGAGAAATCGGTTAATCGAGCTTCTGGAAGAATCGATGCCTAAGAATAGGCATATAAAAGATAGCTGGGCATGGGGGCAGACAGGCATTTACACTACTGCAGCTGGCTACAAAGCCCTTTAGGAATTAAGGAACAACAACCACAACACAGCCTTCTGGAAGCGAGCATGGGACAACCTGGCTCTCCCAAAGGTAATTTTTTTTTTTTTTTTTTTTTTTTTCTGGACATTGATGCATAACAAAATTTTAACAGGTGACAATCTGGAGAAGAGGAATATAGCTGGGCCTCACAGGTGTGCGCTATGTAGAAGCAATATAGAAACAGCTCAACATTTATTCCTGGATTGCCATTATGCTAAGGAAACGTGGGGACTCATCCTATCCGGACTACAGATACCTCCCTTACCCTAGTGTCCTGTAGTCGACCTTTTTGCCAATTGGAACAAGCAATACCCGCAAAGCATTCCCATTAAATCCTTCTGGAACAAAGTATGGATAGCCATTCCAAAATTTGTCTACTGGTAGATTTGGCTGGCCCGCAATGATCAGATCTTCAATGGACATCAACTCTCTCATCTCCAGGTTGCAGCTAAAGCCAAAGCCCTCCTATTGGAAGCAGCCCAACAACAGTTTCATAAAGAGGATCCTCTTCTCCTCCCTGAAGAAAGGAGATGGCTAGGCCACCTGGAGCCTGCTCCTCGAAAATCTCCTCTCACTCCCCAAACAGAAAATCCGGAATGGCGTAGAAGAGACTCCGAGGACACCTTCTCAAACTGGTGGAGATCCAAAAAGTTAACCACAATCTTCTTTGACGGGACCTCCAAAGGAAATCCCGGAACTGTTGGAGCAGGAGGGATCATATATTCCACAGATGGGACTCTAAAAGACTATTTTTGCCGGAGTTTAGGTTAGAAATCCAACAACCAAGCTGAAATTTATGGCCCTCTCAAAGCCTACCAAATAGCAAGAGATCAAGGTGTAAAAGAGCTGCAAGTATTTGGAGATTCCGAGATCTTAATAAAGAAAGTAAATACGGAAGATCTTTTTAGCAATGCTGCTTTGAACAAAATCCTGGGCAGATTGAAAAGAGTGTTGCAAGATTTCAACACCTATAAGTTCTACTATATCCTCAGAATCTTGAACGGTGAAGCTGATCAAATGGCGAATAAGGGATGCTCCCTCCCAAAAGGGCAGCTGATTGTAAATGGCAACATTTTCTTCCATATACCATGAAATCGATGTAACCCAAAACCTGAAGCAGAAGGCCACTCATTTTGTAATTGGGGCTGCATGGCAAAGTCCCCTCTCATCTTTTCCACGTAAATAAAATTCATAACCGTCTCAATTAAAAAAAAAAAAAAAATCTGTCATAAATATTTATCATTATTAATTGAATAGGTTAATAATATATAAATATGGTTCAATGGTCATGAGAACTAAACAAGGCGGTACAACTAGCTACTCTGCCACTTAGTTTAATTATTGAACTTTGAAAAGTTTATTGGGCTTTGAAAAGTATGAATGAGTTCCGACATCTGAACAAAGATTGTAGAGTAGCTACTCTAACATAGTTTAAATATAATAAAATTAGAGTGAAAAACAATAAAAACATAAAGCTCTATATTAATAAAAATTACAATTAAAACAACAAGATAATTCATAATTGAATAATGTTTTCCAAGACAAAGATAATAACAACTCTTTTGTGGATAGTTTTTTTATAAACTTTAATTACCATATTTCTTCATTTTAATTTATTATTTGTATATATTTACATGCAAATTTTGTATTTTATTTGACAAGAAGTACAAGGCCTTCTAAGAACACTCTCATGGGAAAATTAAAAACAATAAAGACATAAAATTTCATCAATAGTTTATATCAATAAAGGTTAGAATTAAAAAGGATTTGATATGATTTCATAAGATAAATATTGTCCACAAAGAGAAATATGATTTCTCAGCTATAGACTTAATAAGTGTTGCACAAAATAAGATGAAAATGTACTTTCCAAATGAACATGGTGTTATGTAGTTTCCAAATATACATGATGATACCGAGCTACAATTTGCTTAAAAACTTTGAAATAAAAGTATTTATACATTAATGTGATATCAAATTTGGTCATAATTTTAAAATTAAATATTTATTATTAATTATATTGAAAAGATGGAAATCATTGTATAGAGATTTATAAATAAGAATTTTCAATATTTTATATTAATGTAATTTAGATAATTGATTTTTTAATTTTTTTTAATTTTATTTGAGATTATTTTTTTCAAGTATTTGGCATAATTTAGTAAGAAATTTTTGAAATGATAAATTTGATATCTCTATAATTTAGAGTCTTCCAGGTATTGTATTTATTTATTTATTTCAAAAAACATTTTAAATAATGAAAATTCACAATTTTGCCAAAAAAAATGTTATCCTTGAATTGTTAAATTAAAAAACACCGTTAATTAATTAAAGTGCGCTTTAGATATTATATATAGATTAATTTTTTTTATCATTATCATTGGTATTGAACCTTCTGACATTACCTATATAGTCTAATAAGAAAGAATTTATTATACACTTTTAAACCATTATTTTTACTATAATTATAAAACTATTTATTTAATTAATTATATATTCATTTTTCAATCACTAAAAATATATATTTTCACTTTTTAGAAAACTATTATTATTATTTTTAAAAGCATTTTTTGAGAATATTTTTTTGACTACATTTTTCTCAGTGGATTTGTTGGTAGATGATATATTCTCTATCTAGATTTTATGGAAAATATTTTATATTTTATTTATTTTTAGAAAATTATAAAAAATTCTAATAAAAAATTTAATAAATAATATTATATTTTCTGTAATATTTAATCAATCAAATTTCAAAAAAAAAAAAAACTTTTTGAAACTAAGATAAAATAATATAAATTAATGTGAAATAAGTATAACCACTATATCATAAATTTTTGTTACATACATATCTCAACGATTTTCATTTATCATTTAAATTTGATAATTAAAATAGAAATAGAAATTATCATATTTATATTTGATAATTTAAAATAAAAGTTAAAATTATAAAATTTTGTTAATCATATATTGAAATACATGTAACTAGTTTTGTTACATACATTTTTGAGAAATAAAATATAATCCAACAATTTTCATATATCATTTATATTTAATATTTATAACAAATTATTTTAATATTTTGTTAAGAACATGAATAATGTTAATAGAGATATGCCTATTTTAGCATAATGTTTTCATAAATTTAATTTAATTATTAAATAATAAAAATATGGATTTCATGAAATATTTTTAGTAAAAGTGACATACAAAATTAAAATATGTTAAATTTATTTCAAAAATAATTATTTTATTTCAAATTTTAATTAAATTAATGAATTATATTTTTTTTTGCCTCTAATTAATTAAAAAAACAAACAATACAACCAACAAACATAACCTACCATGCATGCTCGAAAGGGATTCAAAGACTTTTCACTTATCGATATGTCCCAAAAATCTGTTATAAATCTCCATCCCATCATTCCCATCTTTATGCGATAGTCTATTGTTATATACTAGGGGTCTATATTGTATCTCATGCTCTATTATTGGATCAACTTGATTATTATAATCATATGAATATCAATCGATTAACTAGGCATTTACGTCGCACAATAGAAGGTCCCTATGGAGAGTTGTATTTTGGTTACTAAGAAACATATAGAATTTATCTACGTGTCACGTGGAAATTGGTTTGCATTAGTTTTATTTGTCGTTTAATAAGAAACACGAATTTGTAATGAAGTTTGGTTTATGGGTCGATTGACTTTTAGGTTGCAATGATGTATTAATTATAGATGAGTGTAGTTTAGGGTTTATATTAACATTAAGTTTTGTGAAGTCTCACAATTGGTCAAAATCAATGTCTACAGGGTCTAATCTTTTTGAAGTTCTTGGGGTCAGGGTTTGCTAGCGGACCGCTGGGCTAGATTTTTCTGAACTAAAATCTTATCTTTTTAAACTAAAATCTTATACCTTCTCCCTTCATAAATCAGTGTAGTTTAGGGTTTATATTAACACTAGGCTTTGTGAACTAAAATCTTATACCTTCTCCCTTCATTATCCAATCAGAATGCCAAAAAAACCACTAGTCTTTGTGAACTAAAATCTTATACCTTCTCCCTTCATAGATCAGTGTAATTTAAGATTAGTGTAATTTAAGGTTTATATTAACACTAAACTTCGTAAACTAAAATCTTATACCTTCTCCCTTCATTATCCAATCAGAATGCCAAAAAGAACACTAGGCTTTGTGAACTAAAATCTTATACCTTCTCCCTCCAAGTGTAGTTGAGGGTCAGTGTAGTTTAGGGTTTATATTAACACTAGGCTTTGTGAACTAAAATCTTATACCTTCTCCCTTCATTATCCATTCAGAATGCCATAAAATCCCTCCACGTGGACAATATGATAGATTTTCGATTTCCAGCCACGTGTTTCCATCTTCTCAGCTACGCTTCCTTCAAGTTCCAAATATTCTGTCAAATGGTGTGTCCTTCCGAGCAACCACGTCCTCACTGTCCACTGTTAATTATTGCTCCGCGATGATGTTGATTCCCCTGGCCATCGGAAAAAATTATTTATTTCGCACCTCAACTTTTCTATTTGGTTGAACACGTAGCATAGCCGAATATTTTCATCAGAGAAATTCACTGCGGTGTGAATCTAGATATTGTAGACTGCTACGTTTTTCCGCTAGAGGGGGTCTGAAATAACTTGTTTTGGCAAACCCCTTATTTATACGTGGCACCTCCCTATCAAAATGGGAGCTCCCTTCATTGAAACTGCTTACAGCTAGGGACCCCCAAAATCAGTTTATGGTTCTTCTATCTCATAGTTTTCCGAATAACTAATTAAAAATCAACATGAAAAAATAATTTTAGTCTGTCAATATAAAAATAGAATGACACAGACATTTAAAGAGACCATATGAATAATTAATTAAAAATCAACATGAAAAAATAATTTTAGTCTGTCAATATAAAAATAGAACGACATAGATATTTAAAGAGACCATACGCTCGATGTTATTTGTCGAGAATAACGATTTTGGAAAAGTTTCTAACCTATCATAACATTTTTCTTTAAATATAAATAAACATTTAATATTTTCTATAAAGTAAAATGAAAATGATGTAAATAACATTAGTGTTAACGCGCCCTTTTGCACTCTGGCATAAGATCTCCAACAATGCAATAGCCTTCTCGGCTATATTTCTTTTTGCTTCAGTAAGGATCTTGATGAGAATATCAATAGCTCCTGCTTCTACTACTTTAATATTATTTCTTCTAACAGTACTGATCATCAACAATATTTTCAATGTAGTTTTTTAATGGCCCATGCGCTGAAATCACGAAGCAATAACACCAAAATGTCAACAATATCTTCAGCAGGTCTAAAAACAGCTTTGAAGAAATTCTAATCTGTTGTTAATTCCATGAAGTTATTGTGTCGCATGAAGCCTAGCATGGAGGGCAAGAAGGGTTATCTCTGAACTATTTATAAGTTCAAGAAATAGCTCTACATTTATATACACATATATAAGATAAAAACTAACACAAAGATATTGCAAACCATTTTCATAGTTACATAAAGTAAAAGAGAAAAACCTTGTCTATATATACATGTTAGAAGCTAAATATTGTAGGTAACTCTTGCTCTAAGAGGAATCACGGTAATAAATACGATGATGAGAAAGATTTACATTACATTACTATACTATTACATCACAAATGAAATTCTAACCCGGTAATAGTTGTGGGCATCTAATGAAAAAATGGTTTGTCATTTCATTTTTTATTGAAGTATGTACATGGTAGAAACTAAATGTTGTAGGTTAGTTAGAAACTAAACGTTGTAGGTAACTGTTGTTGTAAGAGGAATCACTATATTTAAATTACATTACTGTTACATCACCAATGAAAGTCTAACCCGGTAATAACGCGCGTTGCAAGGTTGACCAGCTGGATTGCACAACAGTTCATCGCGCCCGAAGAGTTGTGTAGTACAAATGAACCATCATTGCACAATAAAAGAGATAAAATCATAGACAATGAAATTCACGAAAAATAAAATACAATATTCAAAAAAAATAAACTAAATTATTTTAACTTTGAAGATGTCAATTTAAATTTTAGTCAAATTTAAAACTAATCTCAAGTCAATGAAATATTGAATACGTATATCCTCTGCTGCGGCAAGGATAATAGCTCAAAACCATGAAATATACATTGAAAAACATACGCAAACCTGATGAAACAGCCCCCTACCAGAGACAACAGTACCTACTAGATGCTAGAAAATCATTTAGGTAACAACCATATTCATGAGGGGCGAAGGTGGAATGATGGTATGTAATTGCAAACCAGCTTTTTGAATAATAGTTTTAATATAAATTTTCAATGTATTCATTGTCGAAAATTTGTTAGAGAAATGTGTACTATTTATAATTTCATATGAAAAAATATATAATTTCTTTCTTGATTATTATATATACGATATATAATTAATATATGTAGATAAAATTGCACCATTAAGAAAAAAACACATTTTAATGTGCATTGTAAATAAAGTGTTTTAATATGTAATTTATGTTTGGAAAGATATATATTTAAAGTAATATAATTCAAAGTAAGATAGTTTATTTTTCACATTTGATTGGTTTGAAAAATAATTTTATAAATAAAATATTTTAAAATTAGTTTTATAATATTTTGTATAAAACAAAATGTTATAATTGAAAATAAAATAAGTTTTGATTGGATATAAAATATGTATTTTTTTCAATTAGATATGAATTTGATCAATAATATTTAAAACTATTTAAATTTAGCACAACCATATTTACTAATATGGTTGATATAAGCGGGTAGGTGTATATGAAACACATATACAACCACATTTTCCAATGTGGTTGATATACCCGAATATGCTTATATCAACCACATTAATAATTATTATGGGTATTTAGGATTATTAATAACTATATAAATATTAGCAACAAAATTATATATATATATATATAATTATATGACACCTAATATATATTAATTAATAATAAGAATAGCTCATAATAACAGTAAATTATCATTATATTATTTAAATAATCTAATAATATAAAATTATAAAAAAAATAAAAATAATTATATTGTATAATAATAATAATAATAATAATATTTGATTATAATATTATAATAATAATATTATTATTATATTATAATAATAATATTATTATTATATTATAATAATATACCAATATAATTATTGTATAATAATAATATAATCAATATTATTAGAATATTATTAGAATTTTATATTATTATTTTAATATTAATATAATATTTATATAATAATATATAGAAATAATTTGGTTGTTAATATTTATATAGTTACTAATAATATTTAATTATAATATTATAATAATATTATATTATACAAATATAATTATTATTATAATAATAATATAATCAATATTATTATAATAAGAACAATAAATATTTATATAGTTATTAGTAATATTTGATTATAATATTACAATAATATTATATTATTACTATATTATTATAATAATATACAAATGTAATTATTATTATAGTAATAATATAATCAATATTATTATAATAAGAACAATAAAAACCAATTATTTATTATTTATGATAATTAATAACTATATAAATAATAGCAATTATATTCTTATATTCTTATATATTTATGATTATTATATTAATATTATTATAATAATATAAGTTATTAATATTATTATTATTATTATTATTCCTGGGCTTTAGTATTTTTAATATTTATTTTAGGGTTTGTATACATAGGATTAATTATTATCAATATTTAGGATTATCAATAACTATATAAATATTAACAACCAAATTATATCTATCTATCTATCTATCTATCTATCTATATATATATATATATATATATATATATATATATATATATATATATTACTTTATAAATATTATATTAATATTATAATAATTATATAAACTCTTAATATATATTAATTAATAATAAGAATAGCTCATAATAATATTAGATTATCATTATATTATTTAAATAATCTAATAATATAAAATTATAAAAAAATAAAAATAGTTATATTGTATTATAATTATAATAATACTATTTGATTATAATAATATTATATTATTATTATATTATTATAATAGTATACAAATATAATTATTATTATAATCAATATTATTACTGAATGTCACATCGCAATCATCTAAAGGGAGGAATGAACTTTGCCCAAAAGAAAGAGCGATACGCGATTTGGTAGCCGGACCTGAAACCTTATCAAACATAACCGATTACCTTATCAGGTCTGTAAGGTAATCAAGGATCGGCGCGTTCAAGTGGAAGGGGTCTGGCTGAAGGAAGTGCTGACTATCGATGGCCTGATACTCCGATGGCCCAATACTTCGATGGCCCGATACTTCGATTGCCGATGGCCTGATACTTCGATTGTTGATGGCCCGATACTCTGATGGCCGATATGCGATATATCAATACGCCGATAGCGATAGGAGTGATCGCTGATTGGGGATCAGAGGTTTGAGAGGTCGGAGTGCTGCGGAAAAGAAACAAAGCCACAAACCCGACGATTCATAGATTCGGGTTCATAACATTTAAGATCGAGCTTTGTGTTCTGATGGAGTTTTCCTTTGAATTTCCTGTATTTCTGTGTATTTTCGATATTTTGTTGTCCTGGAGGGTTTTTAAAGGAAAACCAAAAGATTAGTGCTCCTAATAGTGTAAAAGGCTCTGACAGGGTTATATGGGCGTGTTTGTGAAGTCCAACAATTAATCGCATATCGAGTGTGGAGGAGGTGTGTATTATTGTGAACTACGGAGGAGCCGATACCCGATTGCGATAAAGGTGGAACCTCGAAAGACGTGCAGAGGCCGTATAAAGCAAAAAGGCATGTTTTGTGGCATTTCCTTTGTAAAAGGTTTTATAAGGAAAATAGTGCCGATAGAAGATTTTATGCGATAAATATATATTAACCAAGCCTAAAGAAAGGAAAGGTTATATATATGCGGGTAAAGAGATAATGAAGGTTATGAGGAGGTTTAAAGTCCCGATAGGAGGTTTAAGTGGGGTGATTGAGTTCTGATATAAAGGAACTGATGAATAGTGCCTTAACCATTCATGGTTGAAGATTTGACTCATTAGAGAGTTAAATTATTGGGAAAAAAAGGTGTCCATGCATTTTACATGCATACTGTGGGTGTCAGTGGGGGTAACCCTGACATCAAAACCCCAAGGGATTATGAACCGAAGAAAATAATGTTAAACCCAAGGGACTAATATTATAAACCCAACATTGGTAAACCCTAATATAAATATTGGAAAGGCAAAAATAAACATGGTTTATTTTCATGGTGAGAGAATCCTTGTCACAATGTCACATTCAACCATGGTTGGCCATGGTTGCCTATGAATGACAATGGTTGACCATGATCGATATTATAAACCTAAGCGAATAATAAACCCAAGGCATTGATATTATAAACCCCAAAGAATAATAAAACTAAGGGATTAATACTAAAACTCCAAGGGATTATGAACCGAAGGGAATAATATTAAACCCATGGGACTAATATTATAAACCCAATATTGATAAACCCAAATATAAATACTACGAACACTAAAATAAACATGGTTTATTTTGATGGTGAGACAATCCTTGTCACAATGCAACATTCAAACATGGTTGACCATGGTTGGCTATGATTGACAATGGTTGACCATGATTGATATTATAAACCTAAGGGAATAGTAAACCCAAGTTATTTACATTATAAACCCAAATGAATAATAAACCCAAGGGATTAATACTAAAACCCCAAGGGATTATGAACCCAAGGGAATAATATTAAGCCCAAGGGACTAATATTATAAACCCAACATTTGTAAACCCAAATATAAATATTACAAAGACTAAAATAAACATGATTTATTCATGATGAGACAATTCTTGTGACAATGTGACATTCAACCATGGTTGACCATGACTGATATTATAAACTTGAGGTAATAATAAACCCAAGGGATTGATATTATAAACCCAAATGAATAATAAACCCAAGGGATTAATGCTAAAACCCCAAGGGATTATGAACCCAAGGAAATAATATTATAAACCCAACATTGGTAAACCCAAATATAAATATTACAAACACTAAAATAAACATCATTTATTTTCATGGTTAGAAAATCCTTGTGACAATGTGACATTCAAGCATGGTTGACCATCGTTGGCTATGATTGACAATGGTTTACCATGATTGATATTACAAACCTAAGGGAATAATAAACTCAAGGGATTAATATGAGAAACCGAAAGGAATAATAAAACGAAGGGATTAGTACTAAAACCCCAAGGGGTTATGAACCCAAGGGAATAATATTAAACCCAAGGGACCAATATTATAAACCCAACGTATATAAACCCTAAGACAAATATTATAAACATTGAAATAAACATGATGGACCATCATTTATTTTCATATTGACACAATCCTTATGACAATTCCATGTTGGACCATGGTCGACATCATAATAAACCATGTTTGACTTAGGAATAATAAACCCAAGCGATTGATATTATAAACCCAAGGGATTAATACTAAAACCCCAAGGGATTATGAACCAAAGGGAATACTATTAAACAAAAGGGACTAATATTATAAACCCAAGGGAATAATAAACCCAAGGGATTGATATAATAGACTAATATTATAAACCCAATATTGATAAACCCAAATATAAATACTACGAACACTAAAATAAACATGGTTTATTTTGATGGTGAGACAATCCTTGTCACAATGGAACATTCAAACATGGTTGACCATGGTTGGCTATGATTGACAATGGTTGACCATTATTGATATTATAAACCTAAGGGAATAGTAAACCCAACTTATTTACATTATAAACCCAAATGAATAATAAACCCAAGGGATTAATACTAAAACCCCAAGGGATTATGAACCCAAGGGAATAATATTAAGCCCAAGTGATTAATACTAAAATCCCAAGGGATTATGAACCAAAGGGAATACTATTAAAGAAAAGGGACTAATATTATAAACCCAAGTGATTGATATAATAGACTAATATTATAAACCCAATATTGATAAACCCAAATATAAATACTACGAACACTAAAATAAACATGGTTTATTTTGATGGTGAGACAATCCTTGTCACAATGCAACATTCACACATGGTTGACCATGGTTGGCTATGATTGACAATGTTTGACCATGATTGATATTATAAACCTAAGGGAATAGTAAACCCAACTTATTTACATTATAAACCCAAATGAATAATAAACCTAAGGGATTAATACTAAAACCCCAAGGGATTATGAACCTAAGGGAATAATATTAAGCCCAAGGGATTAATATGAAAACCCCAAGGGATTATGAACCCAAGGGAATAATATTAAGCCCAAGGGACTAATATTATAAACCCAATATTTGTAAACCCAAATATAAATATTACAAAGACTAAAATAAACATGATTTATTCATGGCGAGACAATCCTTGTGACAATGTGACATTCAACCATGGTTGACCATGACTGATATTATAAACATGAGGTAATAATAAACCAAGGGATTGATATTATAAACCCAATGGATTAATACAAAAACCCTAAGGGATTATGAACCCAAGGGAATAATATTAAACCCAAGGGACTAATAGTATAAACCCAACATTCATAAACCCAAATATAAATATTACAAACACTAAAATAAACATCATTTATTTTCATGGTTAGAAAATCCTTGTGACAATGTGACATTCAAGCATGGTTGACCATGGTTGGCTATGATTGACAATGGTTTACTATGATCGATATTAAAAACCTAAGGGAATAATAAACCTAAGGGGTTAATACGAGAAATTGAAAGGAATAATAAAATGAAGGGATTAGTACTAAAACCCCAAGGGGTTATGAACCCAAGGGAATAATATTAAACCCAAGGGACCAATATTATAAACCCAACGTATATAAACCCTAAGACGAATATTATGAACATTGAAATAAACGTGATGGACCATCATTGATTTTCATATTGAGACATTCTTTATGACAATTCCATGTTGGACCATTGTCAACATCATAATAAACCATGTTTGACTCAGGAATAATAAACCCAAGTGATTGATATTGTAACCCAAGGGATTAATACTAAAACCCCAAGGGATTATGAACCAAAGGGAATACTATTAAACAAAAGGGACTAATATTATAAACCCAAGGGAATAATAAACCCAAGGGATTGATATAATAAACCCAAAGGAATAATAAACCCAAGGGATTATTATTTATTTTCATGGTGAGACAATCCTTGTCACAATGTGACATTCAAGCATGGTTGGCTATGATTGACAATGGTTTACCATGATCGATATTATAAACCTAAGGGAATAATAAACCCAAGGGATTAATATGAGAAACCCAAAGGAATAATAAAATGAAGGGATTAATACTAAGACCCCAAGGGATTATGAACCCAAGGGAATAATATTAAATCCAAGGGACTAATATTATAAACATTAAAATAAACATGATCAACCATCATTGATTTACATATTGAGACAATTCCTATCACAATTCCATGTTGGGCCATGGTCGACATTATAATAAACCATGTTTGACTCGGGAATAATAAACCCAAGTGATTGATATTATAAACCCAAGGGATTAATACTAAAACCCCAAGCGATTATGAACCTAAGGCAATATTATTAAACAAAAGGGACTAATAATATAAACCCAAGGGAATAATGAACCCAAGGGATTGATATAATAAACCCAAATGAATAATAAACCCAAGGGATTAACACTAAAACCTCAAGGGATTATGAACCCAAGGAATTATTAATATTAAAAAGTTGAAGAACGAAGAAAACCAATAATTTGATATTATAAACCATTGGGAATTAATAAACCCAAGGGAAAAATATTAGAAACCAAAGGGATAAAAAATGGCAAGGGATTAATAGGAATTAATTTTTTAAACCCAAGGAAATAGTAAACCGAACCTAAGCCCTAAATCCATGGCATCAATATATAAACATAAATAATGCTATAACACAAAAAAATTAAAAAAAACATAAACGAAAACCAATATATGAAGCACATTGCAAACCATAAAGCACTAAAACATGATAAATCATCATTACATTAATAATAACACATTTATATCACTACATTATAAACAATAAATAGAATTTAAGCCATAAATACATTGATATCAATACATGAATGTATTAATAGTATAAATCTCAAGAATATTGATATAAACACGTAGAACATGAAATCCCAACAATAATATTATAAATGTAAACCCTGAAGAAAACCCCAAACCCACAGAGGAAACAATGAAAATAGCATAAAGTCAAAGTAAAAAAGACACGAGTGGAGAAGTGAGGCGTTGGCACACACTAACCATTGGATCTCAGTGATCAACGATCTAGATTAAATAACATAGTAACTTAATGGAACTATTGGAACCATCCAATGGAGTAGATCAAGGGTCATCGCATATGGAAGAGCACAGGAGTTAACACAGTAAAAAGGCAGGTTTATAACCTTGAGTGGTATTTCAGGCGGCAAAGCAGTGGTAAGAGGTATCGAGAGTTTTGGCTCCGATTCCACAAATCAGAGGACACGTAGCAGCGGAGGAGTGTGGGGAAACCGCTTTATTGGGTAGTTAACCCCTGTGTGTCTTGTCAACCTGAAATCTATCGTGAACCATTGGATCTTTCGGGAGAAGATCAACGACAGAGAAGTAATGCGACATACAAAGGAGAACACTCAATAGTATTATATGGTGTAGTTAATATGTTTTGAGTTCCAAGGTTAATCGTCCCAACAATAATATTATAAATGTAAACCCTGAAGAAAACCCCAAACCCACAGAGGAAACAATGAAAATAGCGTAAAGTCAAAGTAAAAAAGGGACGAGCGGAGAAGTGAGGCATTGGCGCATACTAACCGTTGGATCTCAGTGATCAATGGTCCAGATTAAACAACATAGTAACTTAAAGGAACTATTGGAACCATCTGATGGAGTAGATTGACGGTCATCGCATATGGAAGAGTGCAGGAGTTAACACAGTAAAAAGGTGGGTTTATAACCTCGAGTGGTATTTCGGGAGGAAAAACAGTGGTAAGAAATATCGAGAGTTTCGGCTTCGATTCCACAAATCAGAGGACACGTAGAAGTGGAGGAGTGTGGGGAAATCGCTTTATCGGGCGGTTAACCCTTGTGTGCCTTGTTAACCCAAAATCTACCGTGAATTGTTGGATCTTTCAGGAGAATAGCAACGACAGAGAAGTAATGTGAGATACAAAGGAGCGGACCCGACGGTATTATATGGTGTAGTTAATATTTTTTTAGTTTCGAGGTTAATTGCATATCGGAGGAGATGGGAACCACATGTTAATGTGACCATAGACTATGGCGATTGCGATTAGCGATAAAGGTGGAACCTCAAAATTTGTGCAAAGGCGATATAAAGCGGAAAGGTATGTTTTGTGGGCATTTCCTTTGTAAAAGGTTTATAAAGGAAAATAGCACCGACGAAAGGTTTATGCATTTAAACATATATAACCAAGGTTTAAAGAAGGAATGGTTATATATACGTGGTTAAGGGGTAACAAAGGTTTAGAAGGGTAAAGAAGGTCTTGATATTAACATATAGAAAGGTTAATGAGAGGGTTTTAGTCCGATAGGAAGGACTTAAAAGAAAGGCTTTAATAAAGTCTTATTTGAAGGTTAAGGGGTGATTAAAGTCCCAATAAGTGAATATTGTATGTAGGTTAGCCTATGTTGATTAATAGGGCCTTAACCATTGGAGGTTAGAGATTTTGACTCCTTAGAGAGTTAAAATACCTGGGCCAAATGGGCTGATGCATTTCACATCCATACTGTTGGTGTAATGGGTTAATTGTTATTGGTATTTAGGATTATTAATAACTATGTAAATAACTCTATAGGATTATTAATAACTATATAACTATTAACAACCAGATTATTTATATATATTATTATATAAATATTATATTAATAATATAAACTCCTGATATATATTAACTAATAATAATAATAGCTCATAATAATATTAGATTATCATTATATTATTAAAATAATATAATAATATAAAATTATAAAAAAATCATAACAATTATATTGTATTATAATAATAATAATAATAATAATAATAATTTCTTATTATAATATTAATAATATTATATTATTATTATATTATTATAATAATACACAAATATAATTATTAGGCTTTAGTATTTTCAATAACTATCTTAGGGTTTGTATACATTAGGTTTATAATATTAATCCCTTTTGTTTATTATTACCTAAGGGTTTAATACTAAAATCCGAAGGGATTATGAACCAACGAGAATAATATTAAACAAAAAGGACTAATATTATAAACCCAAGGAACTAATAAACCCAACTCTTTAATATTATAAACCTAAGGAATTAGTGAACCCAACGGATAAATATTAAAAACCTAATGGATCAAGAAGCATAAGGAATTAATATCACAAACACAAGAGAAACATAAAGATGACCATGATTGATATTATAAACCCAAGTTAATAATAAACCCAAAGGATTAATACTAACACATTTATATCACTACATTGTAAACAATAAATAGAATTTAAGCCATAAATACATTGATATCAATACATGAATGTATTAATAGTATAAATCTCAAGAATATTGATATAAACAACTAGAACATGAAATCCCAACAATAATATTATAAATGTAAACAATATTTTCATTTATGAAAGACATGAACAAAGTGAAGGGATCCACACAAAAGACCACAACAATCAGAAATGCAAGAGAAAGATATAAAATAGTAACACTCCCATTGGAGCAAAGCAACATAAATGAAAAAAACACATCTAAATTGCACACATTGGATTTAAAGAAGAAAAGGCATAATAGGACATTTTAAGACCAAAGATATACAATTTTGTACATAAAAACAACATTAGTGTTTAAAATAATCAATTTAACCAACATTGCAACCATAGAAAGAACATTGAGTCTTAACATATATTTTTTGTTTTGTTTACATCAAATAATTCCACTACAAAATTGAAGTTCAAAACTATAAAGAAGGTCACAATGTTATTAGTTTTATTTCATAGTGATATGGACTTCAATCGCTCTTCTTCCTAATTGTAACATATGCGCTATCTTTCATCTTGGCATAATGTTGGAAAGAAAAAGGCGGTGCAATGCGTAAACCATCTATTGATTTCACTCTTGATATGGCTGTGAAGGTAAGGCCTTGCTGCTCTTTATTCCTGATATCAACTAACGCTCGTTCTAAAGTCAATCCCTATGACTTGTGGATTGTAAGAGCCCATGCCATCTTCAAATGAATTTGTTTTCGATTTCCTCTTATCACTGGGGTGATAGGGACAATGTTTCGATTTCTTGCATCAAATGGAACACCAACATACTTATCAAAAACAATAGTTGTCAACATTGGAAGTTGAGGTGGCTTAGAGGTAGGTGGATAGAATATATCCTTAACAAAACCAAGTGCACCATTCACCAAGCTAGCATCAACACATAAATTACATGTCAACATAACACGCTGACCAAGACACAACAAAACTTCAAGGTCCAATTGATCATCATCAACACCATTGATTTCTGAACGCCTTGAATACTCAGCAACACATCGTGCAATTGGATAATTTAATGACTTTAACATATGCCTATTGTGCAAGGAGACCAAATTATTTGTTGGAAACATGTGAGCTGCTGCATTAAATAAATCTCTTTCTCTAGGATGCAACCTCATATTAGCCTGAGACATAAGAAACTCCCAATCTTCAAGAAAAGGTTCTACGTTTCTTATGTTATTGAGGACTCTATGAAAACAAGATTATTTCTCATTATTCCCTTGTTGGAAAAAGATTGTGTCAAGAGTGACAACAATGTTGAATTTGTTCCACAAGACTTTCCCTGCTGTATTACC
Source organism: Pinus tabuliformis (assembly GCA_031772625.1). Classification (NCBI taxonomy): domain Eukaryota; kingdom Viridiplantae; phylum Streptophyta; class Pinopsida; order Pinales; family Pinaceae; genus Pinus; species Pinus tabuliformis. Next base: position 1,336,312,730 of record CM062817.1, read on the forward strand.
TGCATACAAAGGCATATCTTGGATAGGAGGCAGTTGGCTAAGGTCACCCACAAGGATGATGGATCTGCCACCAAAAGGACAATTCTTTTTCTCTGGAAATGCTTCTCATAATTGAGCATCTATTTTGCATAAACAACCTTGATCCTAGTAAGCTCATTTCATCAATCAATATATATCTTACATGTCGCATTTCTTCTTGGAATACTGCAAGTGACTTCCCTTGTAGTGGTTGCATATCTTTAATTGGAATTTTTAGAGTTGAGTGTATTATTTTTGCATGTATATTAAAAGTAGCTATTCCTGTTGGGGCAAGAAGAAGCAAAGGGCTTCTTCCATCAACTGATGAATTAGAAAGAGCTTCAAAAATACAATGGATAAGGAAAGACTTCCCAGTTCCCGCAGTGCCCTGAATAATCATAAGAAGATCTTCATGAATCTCATATTCCGCAAAGTTCCTTAAGACAATTTCAAAAGCAAGTCATTATTTTTCCGACAAAGAATCTGGAGATGCAAATGTTCTGTTTGAAAAGTCAACAATATCACCCACTGATTTTGCATTTCTTATAAAATTAATAGCTTCCTCTGCAACATCATCAGAAATAGTTGAACTTTCCCAGTCAAAGGATATATCAAAGTCCCTTTGACCAAGGGTGTGAAGATCAGAAACATTCACATCATTTGGTGGAACCAAACAAGAGAAAATCTGCCATTCTTGAAAATCATCTTCAAGATTCATTTCCTGGTTAGAAAAGTCACCATATTCTTCATCTTCAATATTGTCTATAATTGATGGATGTCGATCAACATGCCATGCTCTATATCAAAAATTCCTCCAACTTTCAATAATAATTTCAACTGAAAGGCCAATTTCTACAGGAATGTCATGAAATGGCTTGTACAATAACAATTATGTCTAGTAAAAGGTTTCAAATTCCTCTGAAGCCTCACCAGGAATAGAATAAAACCATGGCCAAACCCGAACAATAGCATGAACATCTCTAGGCTTCCATGGATATTGTTTACGCTTGCTATAAAATGTCCAAGATCTTGTTGTTTCTATCAAAGATAGATGTTCAAGGAAAAAAGGTCTCTTCTGATAATGTTGAACAAAAGTATTCTCAGATGAACATTGCAAGCCATCCCTTGATATTTTCCTAAAAACCTTTCTTCCAACATTTAAGGAAACAAATTTCCGACTACAAACAACAAGAGGTAGCTTAAGCAACATATGGCATGTTTCTTGTGCTCCAATGTCACAGTCAAAAATCGTTTCTACAAGAAACTTTCTATATGCACATAAAGAATGATCCTCAGAGCCAATAGAATTTGAAATTCTAGTTAACATATGATGATAACTTTCAGACCTTTTTTTTGCTTTCGATGCATACTTAGCAATGTATTTCAACACAACATAGCGAGAAAGCACTGGCTGGCAATCAACATTTGCATGCCACATTGTTAGAAGGTCAATGTTATGTACATTAAGCCTGTCATCATTTCTTGTTGGCTTATATTTCGTCTTCCTGGATCATCTATGAACAATCTTGATTCACCACAAAGATCCCATGGAGCATTGTACCGACATGTTAGAATAACGCCCTTTTTGCGCAAACAAGAATCCATAGTACACTTTGTGTGCCTTTGGACACAGTTTAACAATTCTTCATAATCATTATGAGGATTAGAAGAGAAAATCTGACTAGTATTCAATAGGCAAGGGTCATCATTGAGGCTTCGTGGAACCATTATGTTGCGACGATGTATGTCACATGGATTCCATGTAGTTACATAGTTGAAGAATATCTTTGCAAGTTTCACATCAGAACTATTTGACCAATCAAGCATTTCCATGTCAGGAGGACCTTCTAAACATAGGAAACCATGGATATGTGCTGAAACTCTGTGTTGCCACTCATATCTGAAATAAATGAAGATACAGTTAGTACAAAAAATATAAATAGAATCATAATAAAAGTTGAAAAAGTATAGAAAAAAATTCAACACAAACCTGTATCAAAAGTCTTTAGCTTTAAGATATTTTTGGATAACTTCCTCTCGAAAAATATTGAATCTGTGGTTCATAAATGTCGCAACAATATGAGGATACTGGATAACATTCTCAATTTTCATACAATTATCATTTGAAGAACGAGAATGTGAATGTATGGGCATGAGGTTATGCAACTTTGGCCACTTTGTGTCAGTTGTACTCAAAGTAAAAAATAAAGATGGACATCCTAACTGAGTAATCATGTCCGTCAATTCAGATCGACACTTAGTCTAGTATGCCCTTGTACCTCTCAAAGAAGAACAAAACCACATAAGATGCTCAACCAACTTATTATCTCATAAATTAGATAGTTGGTGATGCAACTCCTCAACTGTTGTAGGTGAGTTATCATGTAAATGTTTCTTTGCAAAAATTGCAGCAGTTGCTTGGCTCCAATACCGCATTATCATGTTTAATAGGTAATATCGAAAGCGAGGATGGCTTCTAAATCTCTAATCATCGTACCTAAGAAGATGCAATGCATACTCATGAAGTTCCACAATACAAATACGTGGTTGCAACCAATCAGCATCACCAGTGGGGAACAATGTTGGGAATGCCATATCAAATAACCCCTATGTATTATATTCATTCACTGGAGAGGTTCCAATAGTGGGCCAATCCATGTCTTGAACATGTGAAGAATAAACATTATCAAGAAATGCTCTAATTTTTTCCACTTCTCTTCATTCATTTGGTAGGCGAGCAACAAAGGAAGAAGGATGAGAGGGCAAATGCTCAGCATGAAAATATTCATTATTAGTTTCATTGATCTCAAATTCTTCAATATGACAATCAAAAAATTTAAGCCTGGAGGAGACATCCGTTGATCTTTCAGGTAGGGCATTCACAAAATCATAATCAATTACAACATCTTGATAGTATTGATCATGTTGGATTTTGAAAAGCAATGTAGCCATCACTCGAGATCTTTTGACATAACATTCATAATATTTAGACTCAGTGCCATGTCTCCTCACAATTAGAAAGTCAATATCTTCAACACGTCAAGGAAGGCTTCGTACAATTGTGGAAGTATCTTGAGGAAAGATAATTGTATGACCACTATACTTATATTGCCCACCTCGAGCATGTGTCACTTGAAAAATAGGATTCACATGTGCTATTAGCATTTCTTCAACTTGAGTAAGAACTCTTAAAATATGAGGTTGCTCACCAGGATCCATGTTATTATATCAACAAAAACGATGGGCTCCTCTTTCACTCTTACATCGTCTGCAAACAGGTCCTTCAGAATGTCTCACAACAAGGATTCTGGGATATGATTCTTGGCAAATGTGGCACATTTGGACAACTAACAAGCTATATATCTTTACTCGAAACCTTTTATGAACTGCAATCATGTTTTCATCAAAATGAATATGATCTCTACTCGCCGAACCATGTTGAAAACCATTTCGATGAGTAAAATCTCTTCTAACATTTACTTCATCTTCAAGAACATGAGATTCCCTTCGCAAATTTGAAGCATGTGGAATGGATCTATGAGAATGTCTTTCCAAATTTATGGTGTGCATTTCGCGAACTTGAGAGGATGTAAAGGTCTCTTTGTCATAAAAGACTTTAAAATTTAATTTCAAACTAATTATAAATGAATAAAATGAAAAAGAATCAAATGCATTCAAAATTTACATTTGTGTCTTCATGTGGATGAGGGTTATGAGATGGTTGCTCTTGGATTCTAAGAACAGTGGATGGAACATTTTTGGATGTAGTTTCTTTGCCTCTATTCAAATTAGTTGTTTCCTGTTTCAAAAAATAAAATACATTATAAAACTAAATGTCCAAAAAAGAAAGATTCAAAAATTGAAAATAAATCAAATACATTGAACATCTACATTAGTTTTACAATTTGATCTTTTGGATTCCAATTCGCCAAAATAACGAGATGAGATCATGGTTTCTCCAGCAAATGTTACAAAACAAAATTTCCAGGCAACTATAAATGAAAAACTGAGAAAAATATCAAATGCATTCAACATTTACATTTGTTTGGCAATGTGGATGAATGCTATGAGATGGTTCCTCTTCACTTCTAACATCAGTAGATGTAACATCTATGAAGTTAATTTGTATGCCTCTATTGGAATGACTTCTGTCTTGTTCAAAGAAAATAAAATACGCCATAAAATTCAATGTCTAAGAAATTAGAAATTTAAAAAATGAAAAGCAAATCAAAAACATTGAAAATTTACATTAGTCTAGAATGTAGTAGAACAACCACTATTACAACAAAAATCAAAATATAATTGTGTTACCTCCATTGTGCCACGTGAAATGCTATCAAGGATGACTGATTCTCCTGGTGGGACCACATTACTTTGAGAAGCGGGATTTGAAGGTCTTTTGTTTTGAACAACTGGATCCAAATTATCAAACAAATATCCAAGTAAACTATCATCCAAATCATCACACAAAAAAGCATCATTATCTCCACCATGGATGTTTTGCAACCATTGGCCATTAGAACATGCAATTGGACACACGGAAGGGTTAGGGTGGACATTTTCATCCACAATATCGATATGGCATTCTTCCCGATTGCAAGATGTTTCCCCAATGTTATGAACATTTTCAGAAGAGCATCGAACAACAAGATTATGCTGAGGAGGAGCATATCCTGATAATGAACTATCAATAGGAAATGTTCTTTCCATTATATCGTCCATAGTACAATACTTACGAGGAATTATAGAATCATTTTGAAGAGTGGCTTCACTCGTTTTTTTGTTATATGTAGCTCTCCTACGCTCATTTATGGCATCCTTATTTTGTTGATATCGTAAACGACGACTTTCATTAGACCTCTCGCGTGATTGTGATGACAAAGTTCTTTTTCTTTTACAAATGCTTGTGCCTTCAGATGACATGTCTACAATGAATAATAACATATTCATTATGGAATCATAAACATGGAACATGAAAAGTGTATATGATATTCTTTTCCAACCATATAAACTTATCAAAATGTATAAGGCTTTTTCCAAATGCCTAAAGACAAAAACAAAAAATTTCAAAATGGCAAAAAATAAGAAATTAATTCTTCCAAATGGATTAAACAAAAAAGTCTAAATTTCTATGTATCATATAATCAAAATGGAACCCATACTATTGGGACACAACAATCTAAAAATTTGGAACTATATATACTATCAAAATATAAATATAAATATTAAAATGAACATAAACATATAACATTGTTTGAGAATCAATGACAAAAACCAATACAAATAATATGTATCACATAAATCATAGAAATTATAATTATAGAAACAAAGAAAAAATCATAACATCGAAAAACATTTACATGTAAATAAGAAAACTTTAGCAGGAACAATATTAAATATTTTACATCACAAAGATCGATGCAAACATAATTTTAAAGTATTACCATAAAGACACATAGTATGTATAGAGGCAAAAGTGGAAATATTCTCCACAACCACGGAGAGTATATAAAATGGAAATATTTATAAGAACTCCTAAGAATACTAATATCCTAAGAATCCATCACCATATCCAATGGTGGAATCTCATCAACAGAATCCATACGGGAAACAATTGCAAAAACATCTCCATAATCAAATCATTGCAGTCCTCTTATGCTGGGTACCAAAACCGAGACATCTAATCATTAGTTGAATTATCAATATCTATTGGAAAACAGATGTGAGTTACCATGTCATATAATAGGAAAGGAACTTCACTGCAATTGCACATAAGAACCAGGCCATGGACTATTCAGAACGGAAGATAGCCAGGACATTTGCTACTTATATCTGCAGAAATTTCTTCCAACAACTTCCATATGAAACCCTAATCATCTTCAAAGTAGTCAATTCTTCGTTCAACATGGTTGACAAAATTAGAAATGATCTAATTCTTCAATTGATCATACAGAAGTGGACCCATCATTGACAAGGCATATCAATTGATTCATGTATATTGCTAACAACATAAAACATATGTCACTGATTGGAACAAATGAAAATCCCCACTCATTTTTTATTACGTCAAACCAGTAGATTATATACCCATACCGAGGATAATCTTCATACTCCTTATCGAGATACAGCCAAAATAATTTACTTTTATAAAACACTACATTCTTAGGGGGTGAAGTGCCACCAAATGGAACAACAACCCTTTGCCATACCCTATGAAGACTACTACAAACATAAAATTCAAATTGCATTCCATCATAGATATGTTTTAGAACAACCTAGTCATATTTTCTGCTGTTTACATTTTCTAATAATGAAAAGAACCCCGAGTCTCCAATTCGTATTGGCCCTATGTTTTTAAATGCCTTTGTAAATAGATTCGTTACAAAATAGTTTTGTGTTTGGGAGCATTCTGTTTGTAAGGATAAAACCACCATTGGTCCAACAATGCACTCTACTCTGTATCTTGAATCTATGAATCCCAAATGAAATTGATATATGTTGCCATTCTGATTAAGGTATTGAGCAGAAAAACAATTGTCTTCACTATTGAGGAAATGAACCAGAAATCTAAATTGGTTCATGGAGACATTCTTGCAACATAAAAAGAAAGAAGGGTTCTGCAAAGCATTCTTCCATTTTTTACATATAGTGCCAAACTTTATCACAACCGATTAAGGGAGCCACAACAAGACAAGTTCAAGAACTTCGAACAAAAGAGAACTCGAAATAGTTGGATCCATGATGAAACAGTGAAATCACCTAACAGTAAAAAAAAGAGGAATTTGATATCAACAAAACAAATTAATGTTGAATAAAATTAAAAGTAACATAAATACATAATTTACCATACACAATTTTCCATTTTGTTGAGACTATGTTAACTGAAAACATAGTAAAGGATCATGAATCCACCATGATGATAGACACAGTGGAAATAGCCATGGAAGCTGTTGAGACAGTCACTAAGAAGGAAGGACATCTACTGAAAGATGTTAAGAAGGAAGAAACCTATGCAAAGGATTTAACCTTGGGAGAAGGAACACTAACAGAGGAGTGTTTTACAGAGGATGACCAATCTTTTGAAGCTATCAGAAGTATGGAGAAGTATCTTTCAGAAGATAAAAACTCTAAAGTAAATGAGGATGGAGAATGTCTCTTAAATGAGAGAAGTAGTGATTTATTGCAGCAGAAAGAATTTGATAATACATTGATATTTGAAACTGTGACAACACAGGAACAAGTTCTTGTGGAAGAAGGAGATGAAGTTCAGTTTGAAGAGTTGATATGTGAAGCAACAATTGAGACTGTTGAACCTTATGATTTCCAAACTAATAATTTGTGTATAAATGCAGCAAAAATAAGTAATTATGAAATACTTATAAAGTTTCATAGAGAAATTGCATTGCTGGAATATTTGCTGGAAAATTCTGAGTAAAGGCATTTGGGCAATTACAAAACAAAGTATGGGATCCAGGAAGACAAAGATTAGAAGACACATGATCAGGAGATCATGAATATTTTCTACTTTGGGAGTCTGATGCAGGAGCATTCAACCCAAGAGAAAATAATTGTAATCCAAGATCAGGCCACGAGACAGAGAGTCTCGTTATGTAATCAACTGTTTACATGTTTATATACAGAGGAATTCGATTCCGAGTGTGAAAATGTGTGAATCGAGTATTTTATGATTGATTATTGTGTGAACTCATAGGTTTTGTAACAGAGGTTGCAGGCAGAGTCGAGATGGAGTACAGAGGAGAAGAACGAGCCAGAGGTTCGTAATGGATCTTTGAATCCATTCGAAAGATCAAGTAAAGTCTAGAGTCAGTGATAAAAATCACAGAGGTCAAGCCCAGGAGGGAGTCGCAGTGGAACAATGAAGGGGGAAGAACCTTTGAAGAACAAAAAAAAAAACCATTGAAAATGGTGGAAAAACATAAGTAACAAAGTAGCAGAGGAGTAAGTGTTAATGCACAACAGCTATTAGATCTCATAGATCAATGGCCAGGATTAAATCGCAGGAGTGGAAGAATCGGGATCGCATCGCAATCTTTCAAAGGGAAGAACCGAAGTGCGATTGCGACATGTAATGGATGGTCGGACCCAAAACCCTATCGAATGTAGCCTAGAAGCCCGTCGGGTCTGAAACATATGTTGGATCAAAGTTTTAAAGTGGAGGAGTGAAGCATAAAGATCAAGCGATAGCCGATACGTGATGGCGATAAATCGATGATTGGAGATCGGGCCGATTGGAGTTCGGAGGAGAGTGCTATGTAAAATAAATTCATTACGGACCCGATGATAATTATATATGCGGGTGCATAGAATTTGAAATCCGCTATATGTGTTCAGAGTAGGATTTCAACGTATTTCCATGTATTTGCGATAGATGTGTTGCCCGAGCCTTTTAAGGCTAAAACATATATTATCATTCTAATAGTTGCATATCAGAGGGGAAGGGGTGATGATATATATATGTGGTGTGTCGCAGAGGAGCGATACCCGATTGCGATAAAGGTGGCATAGATATCTGTGCAAAGGCCATATCGAGGTGGAAAAAGGTGTGTTTGTGTATGTTTTCCTTTGCAAATGGTTTTATAAGGAAAATAGCGCCAATAAAAGGTTTTGTGGGTTAAATATATGTGTAGCAAATCTTTAAATATGGAAGGTTACATATATAAGTGGTTAAAGGGATAATGAAGGTTATGAGGAGGTTTAAAGCCCAGATAGAATGTTTAAGTGGGGTGATTGAGTTCTAATACAAAGGAACTGAGGAATAGGGCCTTAACCATTTATGGTTGAATATTTCACTCCTGTGAGAGTTAAATACGTGGGACAGATATTTAAATAACAAAAAATGTAATATGTTTTATGTTTGTGAGATTTTTCAACATAATTATATATATTTATAGCTTTTTTAATTATTTGAATTTCTTAATATTTATTAAAATACTATTTCTTACTTAATAATGTAATTTTTAACAATATAGTAATCATAATAGTTATAATTTAAATGTTCTTAACCATTAAGAAAATGTGTTTTCTAAAACAATTAATTCTATATGTCTCCATTGTTTTAAAAAAATAATGATATATAACTTGATCTTAATGGGTTGTCTAACAAGTAGATGTTAACGAATTTTTGGTTGGAACTAAGTACATTTTACTTGTGAATAAAATTAAAAGTAACATAAATACATAATTTACCATACACAATTTTCCATTTTGTTAAGGATAAGAAATGTTAATGGTTGTGTAAGAGTGAAATTTGAACCAATAAAAAATAGTTGGTGAACAACTTGTTTTTTTTAGATTCAAGATCACATGGCTACCTGTTTTGTATAGTACTGAATTTATTTTAGTTATATGTTTTAATTATGTAGTTATTTTAGTTATTATGTTTTAATTATGAATGTAATGTTTTAATCCAAAATTGAAAAGATTTGTTTCAGGGATTACGAATCATTATGAATCCAAAAATATCATTATTATCTTATATAATTATATTATTCTATTTCTTTCAAAAAAAAATGTTTAAACCATTCTCAATAGTGAACAATTAATTAGGTTAATTATGAGTAATTTAAATATATTTACAAATAATATAGACTTATTCATAAAGTAATATGAATACAAAGAAAATATTGATATGCAAACAATAGTCATAATTACTTGCGAATTATGATTGAGTAGTGTATTTTGCATATCATAGATGCAGGCGGAGTGTGCCAGTAATAAACTGAAGGAGCAGAACCTGAAGAAACCACAAAAACATGTCGGAGTGGTTTTTAAACAGTGTAAGTGGATTATCGGCTGGAGGAAAAATGGTAAGTGGTATTGGAGGGCGAGCACCCAATTCCACTTAGTGTTTGACATGTAGCAATGAGCGGAGTGGGGAAATCACTTTATTGGGCGGTTAAACCTTGTGCGTGTTGGCAACCCAAAACCAATGTAAAGCGTTGGATCTGTGGGAGCAGATCAACGACGGAGGATAATGCGAAGGGCCATGAGTGGACCCAACCATATTTAACCCAAAACCAATGTAAAGTGCTTGATCTGCAGGAGCAGATCAATGGTGGAGAATAATGCGAAGGCCCATGAGTGGACCTGACCATATTTATAAATGAGGATATATAAATTTTGAGATCTGCTTATATGGTTAGGAGCGGAAATTTAATGTATTTCCTTTGTATTCCTATAAAGCATTGTGCCGAGGCCTTTTATGAAAAAGTGTTATTGAAACATTCATTAATTTATAACCTCGAGTGGTATTTTAGGCGGCAAAGCAGTGGTAAGCGGTATCGAGAGTTTTGGCTCCGATTCCACAAATCAGAGGACACGTAGCAGCGGAGGAGTGTGGGGAAACTGCTCTATCGGGCGGTTAACCCCCATGTGTCTTGTCAACTCGAAATCTACCATGGACTGCTGGATCTTTCAGGAGAAGATCAATGACAGAGAAGTAATAAATTTTGGGAGAGCGTTTAAAAAAAGACTAAAACCTTCTTTTTTCTACAGGCTAGTGATATCAAAGGGAATTTATACACAATCGATTCCCTTATTTTTTCTACGGGCTAGTCATCTCATTTGAATCAAAGTGGAAAAATATCGTGGAAGGAAAATCTATAGATACCTGTAAGATTGATTTCTGAATGCCTTTGAAACCTGAAAAAATAGTAGGGAATAATTCAATTAGACATGAAACCGTGAACCGCTGGATCTTTCTGGAGAAGATCAACGACAGAGAAGTAATAAATTTTTGGAGAGCATTTAAAAAGAAGTCCAGAACCTTCTTTTTTCTAACAGTTAGTGATATCACAGAGAATTTATACACAATTGATTCCCTTCTTTTTTCTACGGGCTAGTCATATCGTTTGAATCAAAGTGGAAAAATATCGCGGAAGGAAAATTTGTAGATACCTGTAAGTTCGATTTTTGAATGCCTTTCAAACCTGAAAAATAGTAGGGAATAATTCAATCAGACATGAACTACACCAAATTATTAGAGACAACCGCGAGAGCATGGAAACAATTAAAAATGAAATCACTGAGAAAGTGTTTCTCCAATGCTGAAACCTGAAAAAATAGTAGGGAATAATTCAATTAGACATGAACTACACCAAATTATCAAAGACAGCCGCGAGAGCATGGAAATAATTAAAAACACAATCACTGAGAAAGCGTTTCTCCAATGCTGAAACTTGAAAAATTAGTAGGTAGAGAAAAGGAAGGATATGAAAGATTTGTGGCCTTTTTTACCAGATAGAAGCCAAGAGAAGCCAACATTCCAGTAATCCTTCAACAATTCCAACAACCTTAAGTGCTAACAAATAAATGCATGCATCCATGGAGCGTTTGATTATAATATATGGAATGGGCTTAATGACAATTTGAAACACTAAAGATCGAGTGGCACTGTTATTCTATTGGGCATGGAGTGGGAGAGTTATTTCCATTGTGGATTAATGGAATGATGGGTGGAATGGTGAAATTAATGGACACATGTTCTTCGGAAAAAAACTGTTGGAAAATGGTTGAAGACGCTTAAGTTTAAGAATTTGAATAGACATACTTTTCAGATTCGGGTTTGAATATATGTTTTATAATTTCTTTTAAATATATTTCTTAGAGCTGAAAAAACACTTGGCAAATGGTTGAAGATGCATAAGTTAAAGAATGTAAACAACCATACGTTTTAGAATCAATGCCACTTGGAATATATATTTTATAATTTTTTTAAATACATTTCTCACTAATCAACATATTTGGTTATCAACAAGAGGTACAACAAATTTTTAATCATTCTTTGTAAAAAATTAATTTAAGTATGCTTTAAACATGTGATTTAGACATGCAAGAAGGTTGTTGTTGCGAATTTCATTCATTGATTTAGTGACAACTACGAGAATATACTTCCATCTTTCAGTTCAGGCCATCCGATCAAAAGATTAATTAAGAAAATGATTAAAGTGCCCAACTCCAATAGGGGGATGCCTATCGATGTAAAAATAATATATATATATATATATATGGATATGGTGTATTTTTTTTTTTTTTTAAATATAAAGTTTATATATATCATTTAAAAATATTAATAATTAAAACATATTTACTTACTTTTGAGCCAAAGCTAATTTAAAATATATATATATAATTAGATATAACAAAAAATAAATACGAATATACATGTTTAGTTTGTTTAATTAAAAATATTATAAAGTATTAATAATTTCATTTTCAATGGCCATATTAAAGAGAAGTGGTAAAAATATTTCAGGTAGGATATAATTAAAAAAAGATATACTTGTTTGGTTTGTTTAATTAAAAGTATGATAAAACATTAATAATCCCATTCGCAGTGCCTATACTAAAAAGTGGTAAAATTATTTCACTATCACTCTCAACCATAAATAAAATATTTCTATGAAACAACATAGTCTTATATCAACTTTATGGAGAAATAAAAAAGTTAAAAGTTAAAAAACAACTATACTTATAATATGTAGAGTAATTGAAATAAGAAAAAATTATAGTTAAAACATTTTAAGAAGTGTTATTCTTTTATGCCCAAGTAAAATTTGATCTATTTTATACATTAAAAATACAACATAAATAACGAAAAATTACAAGTGGTCTTTCTCTGTGTGCAAACATTTTATTTAAATTTAATACTCTAAAAGAAATTTTCACCTCAAAAAATTTAATCCCTCTCAAATTTTGCTAAATCAATGATTAAAATAAATCTATTAATTATTAAAACCAGAAAAATATATTTATTATTAGAGTGAAAAACGTTTTCTACCGTTACATGTAAGATATGATAAATAATATATTCAGAAGAATCAAAATACTTAAATTACTAATATAAGCGTAATCTATTGTTATTATAATTTTTTAATAAATAACAAAGAAGATTCCAATTACTTTAGAAGCAACGCCTGGTTATAAAAATCATGTTTCAATGACCATCAAAACCGAAGAACTAAAAATTAAAAACCAGACCTGCAATTAAAATCATTCCTCAACAGCTTAATGAAACAGCCCCTTTAAGATACAGGAGTAGCTACGAGAAGTTGGAAATCAATTTTTGTAACAGCAGAGGTCGAATGATGGTATTTAATTGTAAACAAGCTTTTAAAAAATTAGTTTTATTGTATTTAGTGTCGAAAATTGGTTGGAGAAAGGGTATCTAAAAATATTTTGTATGATTTATTATAAAATAAATATATAATTTCTTTTATAATTAATATTTATAATATATAATTAATTTATGATATTTAAATTATATTATTAGAAATATATATTTTAATATTTTTATTAATCAAATGTTTTAATATTTAATTTAAATTTTGAGAAATAAATATAAAAATAATATATATATATATATATATATATATATATATATATTTAAAAGTTAATTATAAATAAAATATTTCAAAATTATATATAAATATAAAATAATATTTGATTTTTTAATTAAATATCAATATATTTTTTATATTATAATATAAGGAAGATATGTAGTTCACTACTGGATATCCATTTCATGAGTGACATTTAGAAAACATAAGGGAAAATTATTTTAATACTCATCATAAATAAAATAATTAAATGTTTATCTTAACAATTTTTTATTTTTTATTTTTATTAATTTTTTTTAATTTTTTTTTTTAATTTTTTTTATGATATTAATTTGATAAATGATATTTAGAAAAATATAAGGGAAAAATATATTAATACTAATTATAAAAAAAATAATTAAATGTTTAGATAGATAGATAGATAGAAAAAAAATATTATATGTTTAAAATATATTTATAGTATATTATTCTTCTTTCTTGGATAAATATAAAGTTGAGATGTGATATTTAAAAAAGTATTAATAATAAAACATGTCTACATGATTTTAACTATTAGAGCCACTGAATATATACAATAATTGGAGAAGAAAATTCTTATTACATTGAAAGTCCAGATGTGATATTTAAAAAGGTATTAATAACAATACTTCTCTACATGCTTTTAACTATTAGAGCCATTGAATATATAAAATAATTGGAGAAGAAAATACTTATTACATTGAAGGTCATTTTCTAGAGCTAAGTATAAGGGATATGATAGATCATGTTTCAAAAGGGATGAAAATATTTAAAATAGATGTCTTTAAATCATAAAAACAACATTGAATTGTTTTGAGCAATAACCATTTTAAGACAGTGAAATCTTTTTCTCAATTTTCTTTCTAAATAGTATTTGTACTTTTAAAGACATGGTCCCTCTTGACACATAATAAATCTAGAGTTAAGATGAAAATAAGAAATAATTAAGTTTATTCTTGTATTTATGTGTGTGCCTGTGTGTTTGCAGTAACTTAGTGAAGTCAATTTAAATATAGATTACATATCTTTCTTATATTGAATAGCACATTAGTGAAAATGCTTACCAATAAGATAGATAAAATAAAAATGATCATCTAAAAAGAGGGGAGCCCACCACACCATCACCTCTCTTCACATTAAATCGGGGCGGAGGGCATGGGTATCCCACCCCATGCACTTGCACATGCCAACTAACTTCACATTACCCCACATGAAGATGGTAGCCTTCATTTCAACGAGGCACTCTCGCATACCATATTGTTTCTCTATGTTTTTTGTTGTATCCATGGCATTCCTTGGCTGTAGGTGGGATATTTTGACCTCGGCATTGGATTTTCAGACATGTTGATTTATGGACATCCTACTCCACCTGGCTTGAAACCTCATTGCACACCTACTATGACAATGTTTTGGCCTGGAGCTAGGGACTAATTGTAGTGGTTCCTAGCTCTAGCATTTGTGGTATATTAAGAAACAAAGTGCATCTTCTACAAAACTCAAGTGTTTGTTGGTTGTCAACATATGGGTAATTCCATCTATGCCCAATCTTAGGAAAGTATTCAGTTTTACTTTGTTTGGATGGTGGAATGTAGTCTATGGTTTGCAAAGCATCTCGACAGTGTTGAAAGTCATTGGAGTGTCCTAGGTAATATGGTTTTCTACCCCTTCTTGGAGCTACCCTGCACAAATGCCCTCTCCATCATTGTTAACCCACCTTGTCTATTAGCCAACCTAGAAATAGGGAGCTGAGATCCGTATGAGTTTGTCTTAGTTCCATTTGGTTTGTTTCATTGGCTTGTGCCTCCTATGGGGATTCTCTATCCTTGTTCCTTTAGCTCTTCTAATAATTATTCCTTGCAAGTGTATGCGCTCTCACTGGGGGCCTAGTAGTCATGGCCCTTCTTCAAGTATACCTCAAGCTGAGATGTAAGCCTAGGAAGTTGTCGCTATTTTTCACTTGTCCAATCCACTAGAAATCTAGGTAGAAATATGAAAATTAGAAGCCCTACCCATTAATGCTGGCCAGGATTATTCTGATTCTGAGATTGAATTAGAAGTACCTAGCTGGGATTCAGACCTTGACTACACTAGGGAATGACACAACTAATAAATCAATTCAATCATGCTCCATTGCAAAATGAATACACTCCTAAGAAGGGTGCTTGGAAAAAAGTACAAGGATCACAATGAAATCTTTCCATGCCTTAATAAAATCCAAAGATTCCATTACTAGCATCATCCCTACTTGGTCAACCTTGACGCTTGCTTGACACATATAGAAGGTCACCTACAATGTGGTCTCAAGCCTCCAATACCAGTAAGCACATGTGCCTAGGATCCAACTTCAGTAACATCATCTGAAAATTGATGCTCGTTTAAGCTTTAATTTTAGTAAATTAGTTTCTTTCTAGTAAATATATGACTAGTTATAACTAGAAAATAATATATGGTAATTTTGTTATTATCTCTATAAATGACTTAAAAGTAAATTTGTTAAATAATAATAATAATAATATTTGCATTATAAATTTAAATAAAATAGAATTAATAATACATTTAAAAGATGAAAAAAATTATTTAAATTATAAAGGATGGATAAAGAAAACACTAATATTTTTTTCCTCAGGTAAGAATCAGACCTTCTATTCTACTAAATCAACAAAAAGAGTTACATAATATAGATGTAGGAAATGTCACATGTGCACTCACTTTACAAACCAAAAAGCTTAGGAGAATCACCCTTAGATATATATAAATCTCTGCAAATCTGAGCCGACGATCTCCCACCATGGAAGTCTATGGAATTGATGGGAGTCGGATGAACATCGATCTTGGAACCATTTGTCACTTGGTCATTGGCTTTGCCAAAAGTTCGATTGTGGTTGATTTGATGCCCAATAACGCGAGAAACAATGGCCACTCCAGCTTGGTCCCACCACCAACTAGCTTGATCAACCTCGGCCCTTGATTGCTGCCTCCCGATCCGACGACAGCGAAGAATATCGCGCGGACTACATGCACGCTCATTACTTGCGTGATAAAGGCAGTATTACCTTTGAGTTTGGAGCCACGTGTCGCATGTTCAATGCCATCACATCCATTTCTTAAAAATCTCTTTAGTACGTAGAGCTGCCCGATAATCCTGGTTACTATATCAAAACTGCTCCGGTCCCACCTCTAACAAACACGACCTTTCTTCGCCCTAGATCTTCTGCCACTCGATCTGATAGCTGAACCTGATTTTGGGTTGAAGAGTTGCACAGGATGTACCTGGCCTGTGAAGGCGGCATTCTCAGTCTGCCGAGGGTCATGAGTACCTCCTTTTGTGGTATTAGAGACTTTCTGGTGAAACCACTTCCAGCACCTTTGAGCTTCCGGTAAATCTGGTAGTGTCTGCAAAACCCCCTTTCTCTGAGAAGAAGTCCTAGAACCATTTTTTAGTTTTCCTGTCTTTCTACTCTGCCTTCTATATAAGGCCCAAAACTTAGCCTGTATGTCATTTGTGCCTTTAACTGTCGTCATCTGAGATTTCTGTTAATTGATTTCCTTTGGCGTTTTGGTGATGTTCCCTATCTTCACATGCCAGAGTACTGCAATCCTCGCAAAGCTGTCTAGTTTGGACATTCTCCCAAACTAGGCACTTGTTTTCTCATGTGTAGATCACTCCTTCATTAGCTAATCTGTCTGCCACTCTGTTGGCCTCTCTTTGCACATGAACAAAGCTCAGAGTTTTAAGTGTTTTGAGGTGAGAATGTACTCTATGAAACACTTGCGATAGTCTCTAGTTCATTGAAACTTTATCTGGTGCTGAGCCAGTGCTGATTCTTTTAACTGAGTTGATCATTAATTATGAGTCTACCTCTATAATTGTAGTGGGTAGATTGTATTCTATTAGGATTTATAAGCCTTGCTCAATGGCCATGAGTTTCACCAAATTGTTGGTGGCCCTCCCAGAATGACTATGAAAGATAACTTGGATGTTTCCCTCTGCATTTCTGATGGATCCACCATAAGCAGCATTCCCTGGGTTCCCTTTTGAAGCTCCATCAATGTTTAGTTTCAAAAAGCCATGAGGGGGAGGTTTCCAGATGGCTTTGTTTTCTGTTCTTTGCCTTGCTCTCTTACTGGTATTTGTTGTATCATAAGCTTGAAGTTCCATCTATTGAATGATGAGGATGTCTCTTGGAATAGGGAGTTTCCCGGGAGGTTGCTTCATAAAGACTTTAACTGTTTCTCTGAGCTGCTTAAGAATCTGAACCACAATACCTTGAGTCAAGCTGGATTTATTCTTGAAGATTCTATTGTTGTGTTCTTTCCACACATCCTAGATCAAGAAGCCTGGGATCAAAGTCCAAGCCACATTGACTGTTTCATTTTTCGAGAAGTCTTTCCTCCAATTCTTTAGAGTTTCCGTGATGTCATTTTCCTTTCTGTCTGTTTGGTTGAAGATAGAGGCTACCCAGTTCCAGATGGAGGAGGTGAACTCACATAAGCTGAGAAGGCGATCCATTGTCTCCTCCTGACGCCGACATAAGTGGCACTTAGAAGGCCCTATAAAACCTCTTTTTCTGAGATTTTCCCAGGTCATAATTTTTTTGTGTAGAACTAGCCATATGAACATTTTTATTTTTATCCGGTGAGGATTGCTCCAAATGTTTCTCCAAGTCTTGTCAACGTTTGAATAGTCAAATCCTGTGATTATTATTTTGGCTTCTTTGAGGTTGAAATTACCTTCGTTATTTCTACCCCATCTAAGAATATCATCTGAAGTTGAGGTCAGAATCTGTCTCTTTTCTAGGATGTCTTCTAGAATTTTTGCTTGGTTTCTCAAAGGGGTTTCTGCACTGTAAGATGGTACTCTCCATAGTCTCCATTTCCTTTCCCCTCTAGACTGGTCCCAAAAATCACTTACCCTCTTGAGCCCCTTATTAAGGGTATCATTTTTGATGATGTCTAGACTGTCTCTGCATAGATTCTGTTCCTGTTGCCAGTTGTCCTCCCAGAACTAGGCCAGGTTCCCATTTTTAATCTCCTAGAAGCTGTGATTCTGAATTAAAGTTCTATTCTCCCAAGCCTTGTTCCAAATATGAGAACCCCTGATGTGCCATGACATACGAATGTGGTCCTTTTCCTACCAATTTGTTGCATACTTTTGTTTCCATAACTTGGCCCAAGGATTGTTGGACTCTTTTAGCCATCTCCACCAAAGTTTGGCCCCCAGGACCTTGCTTAGGGTGTTTGGATCGTGGAGTCCTAAACCACCATGGGTTTTTGGTTTACAGAGTTTGTCCCATGCTACCAGGGCCCATTTCTTCTTCTCTTCCCCTTTACCTGAAAGGAAGTTTCTTTGAATATTCCTGATTTGCTGTAAAAACCCCTTTAGGAACTGGAAGTGCAGAGAACATGAAGATTGGAATGGTTTGAAGTACCGCCTTTGTTAGAACTAGTCTTCCTGCTAAATTTAAGGATCTATGAGTCCAGTTATTGACCTTGTCCTTAAGCTTATTTGTAATTGCCTCCCAAACTATCTTATTCAGAGGCTTGTCAATAAGAGGCATACCTAGATATTTAGAGGGAAGATTCTCTTGTTGAAAACCAAGAATTCTGGAGAGATGTCTTTGGATTGAAATGACCATATTGAAAAAGAAAACTTTGGATTTTGAAAGGCTTACCTTTGTGCTAGCAGCAAGGGCGAAGTCATTCAGGATTTGCTTAAAGGCTTTGGCTTCCTTGATAGTGGGTGTGCCTTGCAGCATTGTGTCATCCACAAATTATTGATGCGTCAAAGCCTCCCCATTCTGAGTCAGTTTTAGCCCCTTGATTCTTCCTTCCTCCTTGGCTGCATTGATCGTTCTACCCAATCCTTCCATCATGAGAATGAAAAGGAATGGGGAGAGAGGATCTCCTTGCCTAAGGCCTCGTGAAGGCCTGAAAGTGTTGGAAGGTGAGCTGTTAAGAAGGATAGAGCAGCTTGCTGAGGTGACCAGTGCCATGACCCATTTTATCCAGTTGAAGTCAAAGCCATAAGCTTTAAGGATTTCCTTTATGTATTGCCAGCTAAGTTTATCATAGGCCTTCGCTATATCCAGCTGTATTATCATACCTGCTTGCTTATAGGTCTTGAGGGAATGGACCACTTCATGCGCTTGGATGATGTTGTTGAGGATTTGTCTTCCCTCCACATACCCAGTCTGCTCCTCTGAAACTAGCGATGGTAGAAGAGGTTTGAGTCTATTAGCGATAACTTTGGAGATGATTTTGTACACCACATTGCATAGAGCTATTGGTCTAAATTTATCTGGAGTCATTGCCTTTTCTTGTTTAGGGATTAGAGCTATAAAAGATTCATTAAGTGCTTATAAATTTTCTTGATGTTCTCGAGTCCTCTACCACATCAAGAATGTCATGTTTGACTGTTTCCCAGCAAGTTTTGAAGAAATCTACATTGAAACCATCCAGACCTGGAGCTTTCCTGTTGTGCATCTCTTTGATCACTTCTTTGACCTCTTCCTCCATTACTGGCCTATTGAGATTGTAGTTGTCTTCCCTGGTCACCATCTTGGGAATATTCTTAGTGAAGTTCTTAATGGAGTGTGATCTATCAGCCAAGGTTTCCATTGCTATGCTTTTAAAGTGTTGAAGGAGCACCATTTCCATTTCCTTGTGAGTCTTTAACTCCTTTCCTTGTGTATCCAGAAGCTTCATGATTCTGTTATGAGCCCTGTGTTTCATAGTGGATTTATGGAAGAATCTGGTGTTTCTCTCCCCTTCTTTAATCCATTTCACTCTAGATTTCTGTTTCCAGAAGATCTCCTCTTACTGACATCTATTATCCCATTCCTGCTGTAAAGAGTCTGCCACTACCTTCCTCTCCTCTGTGAATCCTTCCTTGATGAGAATTTGATTGATTTCTTGTAATTTACTTTCCACTTCTCTCTTGGCTTCGAAAATGTTACCAAACTCATTTCGGTTCCATTCTTTGAGCTTTTGTTTGATATGTTTAAGGCGCTGATGTAGGATGAACATTTTTGTGCCTTGATTGGGCATGTCTTCCACCCACCACTTACTAATGTTATTGTAGAAGTTTGGATGAGTGAGCCAAGCATTTTCAAACCTGAAAGGTCTATTTCTTGGGGTTCCAATGCAAGAAGCTTCCAACTGAATAGGCCAGTGATCCAACCCCCCAAAAGGAAGAATCCATGCGGTCATGGAGTGACCCGATAGAAGGAGATCCTCTGAAACTAAGAAGCGGTCTAATTTTGAAGCAACTTGGGCTGTTCCCCCTCTCTTGTTATTCCAAGTGAAGATGCCATTTATAGTCTCCATGCTCACCAGTCTCATGTTGTCTAAGAAGTTTTGGAATGTGAGTGAGTCTCACCCCAACATTCTGCTTCCCCCTTTTTTCTGAAAGTGATTTGATCATATTGAAGTCCCCCCACAAAATCCAGGGAATGTTAGGATGTCTTCCTCTTAGTTCCTCTAGTGAGGTGAGTAGTCTTAGTTTGTCCTCAAGCAATTGAGGGCCATAGACATTTGTAGTCAAGTAACAATCTTTGTCCCCCAGCGGTTGAATAATAATAGAGAGATGATTTCTGGAAGCTTCTGCATATGTAATCTCATTTTTTTGAGGATTCCAAATGGTAAGAATTCCTCCCGCTGTGTTGTTGGCTTTGACCTCCAAGTACTCATAGTTGTTGAGCCATTTTCTATGAAGGTCCCTGATATTTTCTATTGAGCATTTGGTTTCGTGTATGAAAACCATATTTGGTTTTTCTTCTTTTGTTCTCTTACTAAGATTTCTTTGCTTTTTTTTACTACCTAGCCCCCTAATGTTCCAAGTTGTGAGCTTCATAATGAGGTGTTTGTAAAAGAGTAACTAGTAAGATCTTTCATATTACCTAAATTAATCTAGAGTTTCCCGCATTCTGATAGGAGATCATTCTGTTTTCTTCTTCCTCTTTTTTTTCCTAGATTTTTGGTGGAGCATCCTGGTGAGATCTCCATCTATTTGACCCCTTTATTCTCCTGGCTATCGTAGTTCCATTTGACTCCAGTAGCCTTTTTTTAGGATCTATTGAGGTAGAGTTGTTGCACTCTGTCAAACTGCTCATGTGGCATAGATTCAATCCCTTTGTTGGTGCCCTGTTCTAGAAACTGTTCAAGTTCCAGGTTCTCCCTCTCAAGGATCTCCTGTAGTTCTTGGTCTTCTATTCCTACTTCGCTGGGGGTCATATCCTGGTCTTCTCCAAGTCCTGTGTTGTTTCGTGGGTCCTCCTTCCTTTATTTGTCATCCTGTGTCATGTCCATATTATCTTCTCTTTCCCTTTCTGTTGAGGTTTTCATTTTCTTCCCCCTCCTCTTCTAGAGTCTCAAAACTGTTGTGACTTGGTAGGTTATACTCACTAGGTTTTTTTGGTGCTTCCCCCCCTCCTTTCCCCTTTCCTGCCACTTTAGTGAAACCTTCAGGGTCTTTACCAATGTTTCCTTTCTAATTATTCTCTCTTTTGTTAAGTGGGCATTCTCTGAAGAGATGCCCATGTTCATGACATTTGCGGCATCTGAACGGGATGTGTTCATAGTCGACTGCCTAGATCCATTCCTCATCATAAACTTCCAGGATGACCTCATCCGGGAGTGCTCCCGATAAATCCATTTCAACCCATATGTGCGTGAAGGAAGTGTATTTACCACGTAGAGTAGCCTCTAATATTTTTATAAAATGACCTAGTTTATTGCCTATAGCTCTTAAAGATTCCAACAACCAGTAATCTAAAGGTAAGGAATATAGTCTAATCCATAATGGAACCGAAGTGAACGTTTCTCGCTCCAGCACAAAGTTCATCATCCAAGGTCACATGTAGAGACCCACAACAACAAAGAAGTAAGGTCCTCCTTCGAATATTCTGTCTTTATCCTCCAAGTTCTTAAAAACCACAATGAAGAAACCCTTAGAACCCAGATGTATAGTTATATCTCCTTTTGGTTTCCATGTGTTTCTTATCTAAGTGTATTGTGCTTTCTCTGTGGGCCAGATGCCCATGAACTTACATATGACTGCATAGGTAGCCATGTGATCTTTGTGCTCCTGCAAAGTCAGATCACTAAGGACCACCCGAGCTTTGATAATAGCCTTGGGCTTGTAAGGTCCCGTTGGAGCTCTGCTTTACGACTTCTGACCTCTGTCTCCTACTATCTCTTCTTCCCGAGCCTCCTCATGGGTCCCTCTCTCGTCCTGGGGTCCGCTACCTTCCAACACTTGTGTCTCAGTGATTTTTGTCTCTTTCTCCATGGAGTTTTTCTGCTTTCTCTGACTTGTCCCTCTACCTTTGTTCAAGACAGCGTAACTGTAGGAGGGAGTGGAGCTCCCTCCTCCTTGTCCCTCCATGGTTACCAGTTCGCTGATGTCACCCCCTGTTTCAAACCCTAGCCATCCTTCAACCTTCTTCGCTATTCAAAGAAAACACTAATCATTATTTAGCATATATATATATATATATATATATATATATATATATATATATATATATATATATATATATATATATATATATAGATATATATATATATTTTTTTTCTTTTAACACTTTTTATTTTTTAATTTAATTGAGTGATGACATGGAAGAAGCTCAAGATATATGGGTAAACCTTATTGGTCCTAGTTCCATATCAAAATTACAGGCTGAATGGATGCTTTTGTACATTTATAAGAAAGAAATCATGTAGGGTGAACTTACATTGGGACTCTATCTTCCAAGTAGAGCATAGAACAATTGATGTTCAATTCATGACCATAGCTTTTAAGTAAAATCTGTTTTATTGTTTTGTTATGATATATATTACCATTAAACATTGTGTACACTTTTGATCTCAAATCAACGTTTATTAAGATTTAATAGTACCTTATTTCTTTGAAATTTTATGAAAATTCCATACAACATGTTCAACTGAACGGAAAAGTTTTCTTCGTATCATAAATTATGAGCCGACTTCTTATGAAAATTCCATACAATATGTTCAAGTGAATGGAAAAGTTTTCTTCATATCATAAATTATGAGATGACTTCTTCTTTTCCTAAATTGGTTGAAGGACTAATTAGAATGATTCATCTAAAAATTAATTAGAATTATTCTATCAAATACATGTCGTTAAAGTTTGTTCTTTAAATTAAATAAGAATTCTAGCTAAATTTCATTTTTATATTTTTAAATCATGGACAAGCAAGATGATTTGTTTGAGTGATGGAGAAGTATGTCTTTCTAGTAAAATTACATTGTGATTCGAGATTCGAGTCTTTAAAAGGTGGAAATTTTGTAAGAGGATAAGATCACCATGTATAAGAAAGTATAAAAAGTAGCTTTTTAGTTGCCAGATTTTAGTTCCAATTTTAGTTTATAAAACTAAGTAGAGGAATCTCTTGAGAAATTTTTGAGCTTTTTTTCATTAAGAGAATTCTAGGTCTATATTTCTCTAAGAGAAGACTACATCTTTATCCAATAATAAATATGGAAGTAAGTCATTTCCTCAGTGTCTCTAATAGTGATCCAGGAGGATTCCAAAGTATAAGTGGCATTGCAAATAGCTCAAAAATCAAAGTTGTCAGATGGAAGTGAAACTAGGACCAGATCGTAGTGCTTGTCGCCCTGATTCTAATGGTGTGAACACCACTCAAATCTAAGTTCTTATGGATCAGATAGAGTTGGTTAAAGTTTTGGTCAAAAGTGGACAAGTGGCAGGCTTAAGGAGGCTACAATTTGATTGGAATCGAAGCATGGAATCTGGCTCTCGAGGATGGGCAAAATTGTAGGTTGGTTAATTTTTCTATGAACCCCTAAAATCGGAAAAGTTACACAAAATTGGTGGTTGTATTAAAAAACAAAAATAAATATAAAAATGGGGGGTGGGCTGCCACACCTACCATCCCCGCTCCGCATGTTATATATATATGGCATATATATTTAAAGGTTTTGAATGGGGCCACATATTGTAGACCCCGCATGCCAAACAAACAATAAAAAAACTAAGTGTCAGGACCGACGGGGCTCGAACCCGCCTGACCTACATGGCCAACCGTCATCTAGTGGTCCCAAAACCTCCACCCAATGACGGATATGAAATGGAATAGTGAGATATGTCAACACATATATAGGTAGTCAACTGTTCCAGCGGTTGGGAAAAAATCGCAGTCACAACAAATGTCGCGCCTCTTTTCAATACAAAATCAAAACTATTTGCCAAGATAGGGGCTCGGCGAGGTTGAAACCCCCAACCTCCCTACCTCAATCTCATCACCCTAACCAACACGCCAAGGTGGTGGCATTGGTAAATCCACTGACATGCCACTATTTAACCCAACCTTTTCTCATTTGAAGGGGGGCATCAACCAGTGGAGGACGAATTGTGGTGGAACCTTGAACTTCAAAGGGGAGCGGAACCTTGCCTAAGGGAATATTGTTGTATCAAAAAGATTCATTGGGGTTCAGAAGGTGAAATTGTTAGAATTTGACGAATTGATAGTCATTATTGCACATTTTCACACTAGGAATTCAGTGGCGATGTTAGTTTTAGCAGCTAGGCTCTCCATTTTCATGTCATCTTCCATATTGGAGGTATAAGGGTTATTTATGTAAAATTTCTTGTACTTGATTTCTTTGGTGCCACTTAATGAAGGAAGGTCTCCCCACTATTGAGTAGGGCCCAAAGACGTAGCCCACATTGGGTGAACTTTGTAATCAAATCGTGTGTCATTGATCTAATGTTTGCTTATGCTTTTTTGCTTCATGTCTATGAGGTTTTATTTTACCTGGTTAACATGCTCTATTATATGTAACTCTAAGTGCATCCTTAAAGTTAAAAGATTTGGATCAGATAGTGCATAGAAACACGCAATATAGTTTTGGTGAGAATTATTTATATAATTCTCTTTATAGATATTAGTTATTTAAAATAACATTGTTTTATAAAATTTTGGGTGTATTGTCTCGATTGGAATAAGAGAGAGGTGACGGGATTTGAAGTGAAATTCCCCACCATCAAATGGTATTAGAGTAGGAGAATCGTGTGTTCCATTAAAGGTTCATCCTCCTAACCACATTTCCATTGAATAATCTACCAACGTGCATTTGAGGGATGATCATATAAAAAAATTGAGTCATGCTTACCATGGATATCTCATCATTGATTAAGAAATGAATTGCATGCAGATTTGAGGGAATAAGAATTACTTGAAGATATGACATGCTAACATAGTGTCTACAAAGCGCAGTTTAAAATTGTTGTGTGTAAAGGTTGGGATAAGTAATGAGGGAATATACAACATATAAAAATTCCATGGAATAGAGAAAGAACTAGAATGATTGTTGAATCATCTTATAAAAATTGAAGGATTGTGAATAGGATATTTTTGCCTGGAAATCCACATGTGTGTATTGGCTACTAGTGGCTAGACTTTGAAACAAATTCCTATTATGCCTATTCAGTGATTGCAGTCATTGAAGGGTAAATGTGTGGGATGACATGTCTATGAAGGCCACAATGCTAGCATTGGATGGAGTCATTTCATTGAGCACTACTACAGGAATTGAATTTTGTTTAGGCATTGAACATTTTTTTTCAAGTTTGTAATTGCTAAATGTGACCTAACCAAAAAGGATTGGCTAAAAGAACTCAAGGTGTGGAGAAGAAGATGGTGTTTGCCATCACAAAGTAGATTTCTTGTGTTTGAATCATAATCATAATTTAACAAAGTAGAAGCAAAAGAAAAATTAGAAATACATTGTGGTATATCTCTTACATATTATTAAAGCAATGATAGTGAAGAGAACAAAGGAACTTTTAAGAAGAAGAAGTGTAACATGTAGAGAATTAGAGTAGAAGAAGCTCAAAAGGCTATAGTGAGGATAATGAAGAGAATAGCAAGAGACCAGGATGTGTTACATAGAATTTTGTCACACATGCAAAAGGCCCCAAACCTGTATCTCTCGCCATCCACTTTGCATCAATCCACTTCAATACTATGTTGGGCATGGGATGCCCCAAGGGAAGTTTTGGGGCTTAGAGCCCAGATTTTGGTCAAAAGTTGTAACTTTGATGTAACGACTCCACATTTTGTTGGCGCGGAGTGCGTAGCTTGTAAATGAGTCATAGGGTTGTCTGCCCTTAATTTTGTAATGTAATGTCGGCTGTAGAGATCTACCTATGGTCTGGGGACCATGAGAGTGTATAAATAGAGTGAGGCTGTAAGTAGATATAGACATAATCAATCAATTGAGGATCATGGAATAGAAGCGTAGCGGAATATCAGACATGTAGAGTCTAGTCTTGGGTCGTAGAGTAGGAGAAGGCTCTGCAGCTAAGTGCATAGAGGCCTAGTAATCTGCACCTAAGTCCGCGGACCCCTGCAGCTGAGTGCGTAGGGCGAGTCAATTCTGTAACAGTTGAAAGCATTCATAAAGAGAAGCTTTATTTCATTCATGTGTATTTATTTCCTGTTTTCTGCATTGAATGTATTGGGTATGAATTACATTTCTACTATTTATATGATGCGCGAACATATGTGGCTATGATAATTAAGTGACTGTGAGATAAAGTATCTGTTTATGCGAAGCTAAGTAAGATACGCAGTATTGTTTGGGGAAATAGCACAGATCGCTGCCATAGTAGCTCAAAATCACCTCAACCCTTGGTTAGGGCTGCGCAAAGGCAATTATAACAGATCATAAAGGTGTCACAGGTCAGCATAGTGCGTGAAGTGACATGCATGAAGGTAGGCACAGTTGGACTAAATCGACACCTCAGACATCTCAAGGGTGCGGAAACTTGGTTCCAACATCCCCCCATACTGCTTCGAGTGAGACTTTAGTCTGTGCTCCACAAGCTGATGCCAAAAGGGCTAGTAGTGTAGGGATTTGTTTGGCTAAATAACTCTGAACTTGGGTCAGGCCCCTCAAGCTAATAGACTAAAGAAAAACATTCCCCAAAATTTGTAAAGATCATGGATTACAATGGATTAGAACCCTAATTTAGGACTCCATCGCACTTACTCTCTTTCCAAACTATGATGGCACAGGTTGCACACATGAAACATGTGTTGGTCAGTGTAGGTTGCCTTTACAATAAGTACGATCACACTTGGAAATGAGGTGAAATAAAAATATAATTTTGAAGCTTCCCCTCCTATATGCTTCAGGAGTTGATTCTTCCATTTACTATTGAAGATGATATTGAATTCCTACTATTAAGGCTTTATATATTATCCCATGGATCTTATCCCCTTTCAATGTAGATCTATCCCTAGTATGGTGGATGTAACGCTTCCGCGTTTGTCCTCTAAAGGCACTACCTACCATAGAATATGGGTTAGCTTTTGGAGACTCTGATTCCTTCCCTTACGTTGCTCATTTAACTTTGGAGGTCCATAATTAATCCTTATATATCGATGATTTTGGAGGCTTATCATTGTGGTAAACAAAGGACGCAAAAGCTGGGAGAGATTCACAACATCAAGGCCTAAAAAGAGTTTTAGTATTTCGTTATTTCTATTAATACAAAGTGCATTATTTTTCCCATACACTATGTCTTTTCTTTTACATGTGTAGAATAGGATTCCTCAATCTCTTGTTTAGAGTTATTTGGATATATCATATTATCTATTTTAGTATCTTTTCTTGTTTTGGTTGATTTGTAGGTTCTACTTATGGAAGTAAAAGTTGGGGCTTGAGGGAACAAGTAAAGAGAAGAAGGAAGCCTGCATTGGATTCCAAGTAAGTATTCTTCTTATGTTTCAAATATATCTAGGGAAATCCATTGTATTTTTTCTAGTTGTTTTTAGGTTAAGCCATTGAACCTAGGGAGATCGCTTCTATCCACAAAATGGATTTATCCACAAAACATGATGGGTTAGGTATTGTGTACTATGAGAGAAGACATCTTGCTGTAGAGGCTACATCTAACTCTCAGTGGTCACAGGAAAAGATGTGAAGGTGGATATGGATAGTCATGTAAAAGATTTAGTGGAAAGAATCCATAGTAAGATGAGTGATGAGGAAGATAAAACAGTGAGTGATGAAGGAGTGAATAGAGAGATTGTTGAATTTAGGGAACAACCGCAAGTGATAAAGAAGTTTCTACAGAAAAAAATGTAGAAGATTTGAGACGAGGGATTAGAATAAATAAGAAGCTTAGGTTGCCTATTATAGAATCGTATGCAATAAATTTAATACACAAAATGAATTTTTTTATTAGGACAAAGAAAAATATTGAAAGGACCATTAAAAAAGATAAAGTAATTCACTTTTGTTAACTAGAAAATGGACCAATGCTTGCAGAAGTTGTTGATATGGATGATAGTTTAGATCATAATGGGGATATTATGCTAGAATCATCAAATGAGATCAAAGAGACTCTTGATTTTAAAAATGATAAATTATGTCTAATTGTGGGTTATGAATATAAACAACCAATAGATGTTGATATAATGGAAGACAAAGATAAAGGGTTGTGTTGTGATGATATAAATAACACACATCATTCTTAAGTAATGATGACTATTTTGAAGAAGAACTACATTTCCTAGAGGAATGGTTAGAAAATCCTAACGTTCAAGAATATTGAACATTAATTCTAGGCACAAATCATCCATGAATTCCACACAAAATTCATGTTGTACATGGAGTCTTAACATGGGCTATGAGAGATGCAAGTGCAAAACATGAATACCATTTCAAAGAAGGTATGATAGTAGAGGATGATAACAAGAATGATATTATTATCATTGGTGTATGATCAAGGAGATATTTTTACAAAGATAAATCCTAAAGAAGGAATAAAGGGTAATGCACCTACCAAAGGGCAATGTAGAAATGAAGCAGCCGTGCAACAAACTAGGTGGACAACAAGAAACTCAAGTTTGGGATCTTGGAACATTGAAGACAATTGAAAAAAAATAATTCAATAGATAATGTGGAAAACATCAACATAAAATATGGTATCTAAAGTGGACTTCACCAGATTAATGATGCATGATAAGGAGGTCATGAAATTTCGTACCTTGGGAGTGTGATGTAGGAGCATTTCTCCCTAGTCAGATCGCGTTGTGATTCGAGCCTCTAAAAGGCGGAAATTTTGTAAGGGTATAAGATCCTCATGTATAATAAAGCATACACTTACCTTTTTATTTGCTAAATTTTAAGCTTTAGTTATATTTTTAGGTTTTAGAACTAAAGAGAAATCTCGTGAAAAATTCTTGAGCTTTCCTTCCTCAAGAAAATTCTAGATGTCTCCTTCTCCAAGAGAAGTATAGATCCTTCCTTCTTTACTAACAAATATAGATGTAATTAATTTTCTTAATGTGTGTTAAAGGGAAGAGAAACTCTCAATATAGTTGTGCCTTTGTAATACACCTATTACAATTAGTTTTACTTGACTTTATGATTTTATGTTTACTTGTAAATTTTTAAATCAAAGACACAAGTTGTGGTGCCAAGATTAAATTTAAATATTTTGGATGAAAGATGTAAATATTTGTGTTACTGTAAATAAAATGTTGTTTAATTTAGATATATAATGGGAACCAACATGTGAGTAGTCACGTTTTTATGCTATTAGGAATTGGCTTAAATGGTTGGATTATGAAGTAGTGGATACGTTAAGATGACAATTGCTACAATTATAACCTCCATGATTCCTCACGATTTCAAGAGGAATGATCACTATGAAGATATAACATAGCTTGAGAGAGATATTATTCTAGGTGGGGGAAAGAAGCAACATATTTCCTGAGAAAATGGCAATGTTGAGGGTAATAAAGGAATGGATTCCTATGAAAAATCCTAGGTATAGGAAAGGAAAGGTCAGAAAATGAAATTATAGGACATTTTTGGAATTTGGGTGTGGACAAAGGAGGAGTAATATCATCAAATGATGATAATTTTCTTGTAACAAATAAGCCTAAGGCTAAGGGGGAATTTCCATAGTTGCAATTTGTTAGTTCAGAGGAACATGCTTGTTCCTATTATATTTTAAAGTGTTCAATATTATCCACATAAGTAAGAAAAAAATTATTGTTTTTATACTGATATTAATGGCATTTAGTATGGAAGTGTTGCATCAAGAATGATCAATAGCTACAGTATATAGAGAATAGAGAAAGAAAAACAATAATTTAAGTAAACAAAAGTAAATAATTACTTTTTTCTCAATAATGCATGTAATTTTTGATAGTAGGTAATGCATGGGTACATATGTATTTCAATGCAAACAAAGTCATACAAAATATGATAAGTTAAATAGATTAAAGATAAATTTTTATTTACAATATATTTTGTTTAAGTAAGACACTTATAGGGAGTATTTGTAGAACCCATTGGTACAGGTATCCTACAACTATCCTATCTATGAAAAGTAAGCTCAAAAGAATCCTAAGTTTGACTTTAGTCGAGTGAATTAAAGGATAAATTATTAATGGGAACTAAGACACTTTGGAATAACGGGGGTACCTATGCTTAAAACAAAATAAATATAAAATTAACTAAAAGAATATAGTCACACATACTCTTGTTGAAATTCCTATAGAAATATGCATAAAAATATGAAATATTTACAGAGACTAAATATACATGAAAAAAAAACATATTCATAATATTTCTAAAAAAAATATTATCATGTAGAACCCTAGTTACATGTAGAATAGTACAAAGTATTCTAATATTTAGATATCTCCAAGATGAGCTACATTGGCAAACTCTAGAGAGAAGTATAACAAATTGACCAAATGATTAAGTTTCAATTTAATAAAAATGAATCCTTGAACTAAAAACATATATCAAAACTAAATATTTAAAAACCATAATCAATAAAATAAGTAGTCGAGTCCATCTCTAATCATTATTATCCTCCATAGCATTTTATACTTCTATAGAAAGAAGGGCTGTTAAGGGGATTCTTACTTGGAGATATGAATTTAATATACCATGTTGATTATAAAATTCTAACTTGGGGTTTGGTGCAAAAAATTGTAATTATAAAGAAAACATACAAGCTTTTGTTAGTGTCCTCACTTAATACTTAAGTCAGAAAATAAAACATGGACTGAGAAACTTGAGCATGGAATTTACCTTAAGGGTTTCTAACCAAGGTGGCTTGATATCATCTGTTGCAATCATTTGAATAATTAGGAACTGAACTTATATTTTGATCCATAACATTTAAACCAGAAAAGAAGGGGTTCATAGGCATGAAACTATTTGGTCTTATAAGTTTATATGAACCCAAAATAAAACTAACAATCAAGGAACAAAGACTTATATATATATATATATATATAAAAGACATGTTAGTGATTAACCTTGTCCACTACAAGCTTTGACACTAAGCAAACAAGGGTTTAACTCAATAGGTACACTTTCCATTAGAACCTTGCAAGGAAGTAAGTAAGAAAATCACTTATATTAACACTAACCAAAACCCCTTTCTTTTAGCAAGTACATTTGGTTTTTGTCACCGAAATATGAGGTGAATGATATTGTCTGAGAGTAAGGGTCTATGATACCCTTGAATCCTAAACAGTAAATTGCCAAAGAAGAGATTAAACTAGATTGATAAGAAATAATATGAAGGTAAAAAATGTAGTGACGAGTAAGGGAGAATATTAGCAAAGGAAAGAATACAAGTTTCAATACAGAAATTAAATTCATACACTCATGGTAAGATTTGACACTGAGTCAACATAGGTCTTTTTTATCTAAAGAATCCATCTTCTAGAATTCTAAAAGGAAAACAAATTAAAGAAACTTGTATGTTGAAACTAGGAAAGACCTTAATAAAAAAACACATATTGAAAATGATGAAGGAAATCTATGGAGAAACCCTCAATTAACCTAAAATTAAGTTATAGACCCTCAAACAATTGCAACGTATCAAAATGACTTGAATGGCTCTAAAAAAAATACATACAACTATTTTAAATTTTATTTTTTATCAATAAGGTTTATGTTCTATGTATGCAAAGATGAAGTAAAACTTATCCAGCCTAATTTAATAACCCCTGATGATATAACTGATAAGAAGACGATGATATGACTGATAGGAAGACTATAATACAAGACTTCAAATTATACTTATAAACCCTTGATTAACATAATGATTATTAGAACAAAATAAGAAGTAAAAACTTAAAATTACCTACCACCTGTAGTTCGATAGATCATCGTAGGGTAGAAATGGTAGTTACACTGTGTTGAAAACATAACCATCATAAATCACTAGGAACTAAATAGCAGTATTCAAACCCCAAAACCCTCGTCGACAATCTCTATGTATGTAGAGAAAAATAAAAATGTCAAATGAAAAATATTGGGATGGTAGTCATCCAAGAGAATGAGGAATTCGAGCTGTCTAAGTCATTCAAATGCCACAAACCATCTGAGTTGTCCATCTATGACCCCGTCATTGGGATATGTTAGAGTTTAAGTTGCATGTGGAACACGAAGCATAAGACCCACACTAGCATGAGCTTCATGTGTGCCTTAAGTAATAGTTTTGTGGCATGATGGTTTCACATATGACTACTAAATAAAAGGCTTTTGGTTTAATTCATGATGGTTTGAATCACAAAGAC
The DNA here is from genome assembly GCA_031772625.1 of Pinus tabuliformis. Classification (NCBI taxonomy): domain Eukaryota; kingdom Viridiplantae; phylum Streptophyta; class Pinopsida; order Pinales; family Pinaceae; genus Pinus; species Pinus tabuliformis. The sequence continues at coordinate 1,336,345,737 of CM062817.1, forward strand.
CAAAAATTTATAAAATCATAAATAAATAAATAAAACATATATGACTAAAACTACACCTTAGTGTGTGGCTAACAAATCATATAATATGTATTGTGTAGCTCGACGATTTAAGTAAATATGAGTAGTTCCAAATATGTCTCAAGTTCAAATAGTTGTGAGATGATGTGGTGCTTATTTAGCCCCAAAAATATTTTTACGGTCAATGAAAAACCATAATACATCATGGTGAGGGTATTGTGGATAGTTAATGACTATCTAAATGATGTAGAAACCATGGTTAAGGGTTCAAATCTAAAAATTTTGTTTTAAATATATGAATATTAATTTTTTAAAGTTGGAAGGAAAATTAAACGTAACAATAAGAGTGCCTCGATTCCCTAGGCTATTAGGAAAAATCACACTTAGAAATACGTATATGGGAAATAATATTTCTATATGATCTTAGAAGAAAATCCCTTTTTTAGAGAACAAACTTTACCTTAATTATCAATAACAACATGTAAACATTTGATTAAGTAAGAGTAAAAAAACTTTATAGATATTAGCTATATAAAATAACTATGGTTTTATAAAATAATATGTGTACTATGTTGATTGGAATAAGAGAGATAGTGTAATCTAGTGAGTAGCATACATGGTTATAAGTAGACAAACTTCAAGCGATTATACAGTAAGCATATAGAGATACAAGAAACATAGTAACAGAGATATCTAAGATTCACAATAGTATAGTCTTTGTAATGAATCGAACCAACATTTTACATTGATACAATGAAAAATATATATAGACTAACGAGACAGTTAAACAGGTCTAATTGTTGGACTGATTATGTCGCTTAAACTATCATTAGTTAACCTTACATCACATTAAAAAGTGTCGAATTAACTGGGGCTAGTCAATAGGGTTGACTAGCCCTTTTTTATCAACTAGTTGGTCAAGCCGAATAGCTCCTCCAACATCTCCCCCACCCTCAAAGACTTCTTTGTCCTAAAGAAGGGGAGAGTTGGAGTAAAATAAAAATACAAAAATACAAAAGGCAAAAATGAATTTTTACATACTTAGTAGACAGTCCCTGAAAATAAATATTACAATAAAGAAAACTTAGAGTAAGGCAACTCTTGGATCAGTTCCTTGTGCTTCTGTTGTTGCGGTCATGTTCTTTGAAGTTGGCTGAGATGACTGGTTGATTTCTTGGTCGAATTCCTCTTCATAAGAATGTTGTTCTTAAGTGGCAACAACCGTTGAAGCACTAGGTGTGTAGAACTGATGGGTAGGCCATTAGGGATGTGGTGAAGCAGAATGTGCTCGTGGCGGTGGGACTATGCCTAGGAAAGCAGTATGGTAAATTAATGGAGCAATAATCTGCAAGTGTTTGTCAAAGATCGACCATTCTCTAACTTCCACTGTAGCCTTCACACCAGAATCTAAAAGATCAGTCAAATACTATACATTTTCTTCCATAGAAGTGTAGTAGGCTATCTGCAAACTAAAAGGTTTAGTTCCTTCAATACTCACAACTTGCTAAAGTATCTATTGTAGGAATTCAAATGCATTTAATGCTTCCTGTTGAGACTTATTTCCTTCCTACAACCATTGGTGATGTTGTTGTAGGAGCTGTGGGTAGGTTTCTCTTTCTTGTTCCATTTGGGTATTAATGGTCTACTGGGCTCTGGGATTTGACGGTTGTCTGGCCGATAAATCTCCCATAAATCTCTCATAAGCATATCATGAGTTCTTAACTTTGAATGAACAAAGGCTAGATAGGTGGGTCAATTATTTAGTATATTAGTAATGTCAACTCCTCTATCTAGCATAACTTCTAGGGTTTGTTTTGCTACTTAGAACTCTCTATGGGATTTTTGCAGAGCTTGCGTGAAACTAGGATTTGTAACCACTATGGATTGAGTCTGGAACTCCGACACTTGTGCCTGAAGCTTGATATTTTGGTTGATTAACTGGTCTACCATTTGCTAAATAACAACGAGATGATCCTCAATATTGGCTAGAGCTAGTATGTTTAGTTTTTCTACTACCTGGCTTTGACATACTAGCCAAGTCTCCCTTTCTTGTTCCTATAAGTGTTGAATCTTGTTGGTATATTTCTTTATCTTTTGCAACTACTTCTTGACAACTTTAACAGTTTGTTCAATAACTTGAAAGAGTTTTTTTTCACTAGAAAGTTTAATGTCATAATATTTTGTAGTGATATCGATGAGCTTCTTTTTCTCTTTGGTTGTTGGATTGGATGTTATAGCCGATTTTTCCGTTGTTTGAATAGTTGAGACATCCTCAGTAATTCATTTGATTATATCTATTGTGTTCACAACAAGAACTTCATTTGTTTACTCTTGCTGGTACTCAAATGATGTACCAGTAGACTGTTGATTGTAATCTTTGATAATTTCATCGGATTGAATCCTCTTAGAAAAATTTTCTTTGGACTTATTTTCTGAATTATTATGAGTATCTGATTGATTTAATCCCCACCGATTATCTTTTGACTGATTATTCTCTCACTAGTTTGCTTTCAACTGGTATCGCTCAACCCGTTTTGTGTCGGGTTGTTCTTTTTCCGACTTCTCTTTATCGAATTTTTCTTTGTCAGATTGTTCTTCTTCAAAGTGTTCCTTCCTAGCTTACTCATGGTTCAACTGGTTGCATTCTTCTAGGACCTGGGTTGGAGAATGGAAAGGAGAATCGGCTATTAGGTTGATCTCTGTGATTGTAACAGATTGTCCTTATTGATTTTGCGACTGGTTCGTAGTACCATTAAGTTGACACAGTTTTGAAGAAGAATCATTATCGTGCTTATGTTTTTGTAGTACTTTATCCATTTTTTGTTGGATGCCTTCAGAAAGAATTCTTTTGAAATTCTCTAAGGCGTCGTGGATTTTCATTTTGATAAATGGAGCTTTAGGCTTGCGAGGATTCTTTGTTGTCTTCCCTTCATAATACAATTGCTTAATCACCTCTTCTAACTACTGTTGTTTCTCTAGATTATTCAATTTAATTGTTTAAAGCACTTGTTTCAGTTGGGATGACTTGGATTTAGTTTATGGAGTTAACTTGGGGCTAAGTTATTCTCTGTGAGTAGGCTTGTGTGAAGACTAAGGCAAAGGTGTAAACAATTCAACTTTGAAGGGTTGTAGGTACAAAGCAGCGTGAACATCTTCTTTGAAATCACCATCACATAAAGGAGTGGTAATGTCATGGGAGGGTTCAAAGACTGTTGTCAAGATAATGTAGTTAGTGTTCGATTAACAATGTAATTTGTCAAATATTTTGTCAATAGTGTGCTGATAGGGGAGTTCCTGGGGATCAACTTTGCTGAGTTGTTATACTAGACTTTGGTGTAATCTAAATAGAGTTGAATATGAGAAGAGGGGGGAAGGGCTCAACGGATGTGCTAATGCACCCTCCACTTATTGGAAAATATTTTTAATGTTCAATAAACAGTTCCTAAAAGAATTATTGGGCCCTAGGGACTAGGGTTTCCCTGACCAGCTACAGGAAAAGATTCTAAAATTGTTCATCAGTGGTGTGTCTTTCCGTGTGAAGTCTGCTTCCCCAACTGGTGGGTTCGACTTCATAGCAATCCATATTAACAAAGAGGGAAAGTGAATAACCTTACCAAAATGTTGATAGTCATGGCATTTGGCTTTAATGAGATCAACTACATGGTTGGCCCAATTATATTGAATTCCGTAATTGGTTATTTGTCCAATGGCTTCAAGCATTATAAGATTGATGTCTAAGGCTCATCCTACTAAGGTAAGACATAGAGAAACAATAATTTATACCCATATATCCAATGATTATTGTACTTGGTCTATGACCAGACCATGATAATTATTTCTAGAAGAACCTCCAATGAGCTTCGTGAGCCATTCATTTACATCTATAATGGTTGGAACCTTGATTCCTTTATAAGGAAGACTTGTTATCAAATGAATGGTAGTGTTGGAAATAGAATGTGGTTGGTCTGACCAAATCTTTCCATTGTGACACCTACTCACTAGGTACTTGGTTGCTTCCTCTTTCATCTCCTAAAGATCTGCAACTTGAGGGGTGCCAAGAATGTCACAAATTTTGGCATTCTCTAAGTGGTATTTCTGAGCATTCCACTGGTTTCTCGTCTCGGAAAACTTAAGATAGTGCTTCTCCCATGTAGGATCCTCCACCTTCGCCTGCCTGATATTGTGCATGCAAATCTCTAGCTTTTTTTTACTATAGAGATAAAATCAGGCTTTGGTTCGAGGCTCCATTATATTTCTTCTTGATCTGTTCTGACATTTCTCTTTTCCATAGAGAAATCATTCTGAAATTATTTTGTGTAGAGGCAATATAAGAGCTCTGAATCTAAAATTATAGGATTGAGAATATATGGGATGTCTTCTAAGTCACAGAGGATGTCGCTGGGAATTTCATGTAACCCCAATGATCCTTGATTTTTATAGACATGACATTAAATGTTCCATCATTTTCGCTTGACTACCTTCATTCATAATGTATCTTCAACTTTTGATGGATTTTCTGATCATCATATCGCTTGTGCATGCCATCGGTTCGCCACCTTTCCCATGGAGTGGGTAGTAAATGTGGAATATCTTGAAATGAATTTTGGTAATTATCTGACAATGGTGGAATGTCCAAAGTTTGCAATGTGTTAGAGGGAGATGACAGTACTAGATTACTCTAGCTTGTAGGTCCCTATTTTTGTATTTTACGTAGATCTCTGTCAGAGTCACACAAAAGATATTTTTGTGCAACTAGATTTTCTAAACTGCTTCCTGGTAAGTAGTCATTGTTTTCTTCTAGATTTACTTATCTGTGAAATTATACTCTATGTGTAGGTTTAGTTGAATGTTGTTTCCTAAGTCAAATTATCCCTCGGTATTTTGTATCTTGATCATCTTTGTATTTTCGATGTTTGGAACTTTGTTTTTCTCTTAGAAGGTTGCATAAGTTAGATCCCTGTGCATAAAGATACTCGTTCTGGTCACCAAATGTATTCCTACTATTGATATGTCGAATGTTACATCGATTATATTTATAACTAGTTTTTGTTGATTCTATTAATATAATTTTTAATAGAAAAAGTATGAAAAGTTCGTAATACATTAATAATTGTTATTTACTCTTTTTATTATTAGGAAATTAATATTCTACATGTTAGTTGGTTAGTTTTTCTATTAATAGAGTTACGTCTAACCTATAGTAATAATTTTTATAAAATGTGTATTTTTTAAATGAGCACCATTAACAAGAGACTTGAAAAGGTGAACCTGTAGTGTCTTTAGTTGGACTGCTCCTGATGGTGGGATATCTTCAATAACAAATGGACGAAGCCATGAGATTTCAAGTTTCTTTGGTTTACCTTTGACTCGACTGTCATATATTAAGACTAAATTACCAACTTGAAGTTGTTTAGCTTGAATATTCTGGTTGTACCATGCTTTTTTGTTGGTCTTTATTATGTTTTTGATGATATAATGTGAAAATTCGATCTTCCTGTAATTGATGTAACTATGTGATGTGTTGTGCTTGTAACTTTGTGTTATATGTTAGTATGGTCGACACAACCTGTGAATTTTTCAAGTGGTGGAATGACATGACTTCTTCCTATCCATAGATAAGATTAAATGGCGTTGATCCTATCGACTGCTTTTATGTTGTACGATATGCCCATAATATTTCTAGAATTTTAACGTCCCAATCGTTTTTGTCTATGTTATAAATTTTCAGTAATCCTTTGTGCAAACTTTTATTGAACGATTCGACTCCAACATTTACTTGAGGGTGATATGATGTAGTCTTTATTTTTTCTATAATAAAGTTATTTGTTAATTATTCAATTTTTCCATTAAAAAAATGTGTTCCCCTATCACTGATGAGAACCAGGGGGCATTCGAAACATGTCATTATATTTTTATATATGAATCTAGCTGCTACTTCTTTAGTATATGATGCTACAGGTTCTGCTTTTGCCCATTTTTTTACCATTAGGGGAGTTTTGAGGTCTAAAATGGGCCTCCTAAGGAAATTATAAAATAATAGTGGAAATAATAAAACAAGATTAGATTACATCATCAAATTTTAGAGGGGAAAAATAATTTTTTTTTTCAACTCATATTTTCAACTTATCTCCCTATGGGTTTACTCAAATTTCGAGTGGAAACACTCATTGGATGCATAATTTGATTCCTTATCTAACTGGTAACCATGTTGCATACTTTCGATGGACCTTGCTACATGAAAAAACATGATGTGATTGCAATCATGTTTTTTCATGTATTTCTCATTTTTCATATAGAAGGTTCCATCGAAAGTACGCAACATGGGTACTATTTGGTTGAGGAATTAAATTTTGCATCCAACGAATACTCCTGCTCGAAATTTGAGTAAAACCTTAAGGATATATGTTGAAAATACGAGGTGAAAAAGTAGTTTTATTATTTTATTATTTTTTAATATTTTTACTTTTTTGCTCCAAAAATGGTGAATCATACCCCATGGTTGACATCATAATATTGAATCCTATTGGTTCTTATAAAGTTTATTTTGGTTGTACATTTTTCTTAGGAGGCCCATTTTAGACCTCAGAATTCCCCTAAAGATATTCAATTGCAATTATGATGCATTTTTCACTCATCCTTTTATCTCTTTTAAGAAATGGACCGATGAAGTCGATATCCCATATTTCGAATGGTAACTATGGAACTATGGAATGTAATGGAATTTTATTCTTTGGTAGAGGCCAACCCGTTATTTGACATATATCACATCTTTGTACCTATTTTTTCCAGTCACTGAATACTGTCAGCCACTAGAGACCAACTTGCATTATTTTTGGAGCAGCCGTGTCTCCTCGATAATGGCCTCGAGATCCCCCTTTGTGAGCTTCATCAATAATCATTTCTCTTTCATGTTCCATGACACATATTCGAAGTACTTATTCAATTCCTATTTATACATTTGACTATTTATCGATTTATATGGTGTTTCTTTGATTGCTAAAATATTTTTCTTTTTTACTGATAGTCCTTCTGGTGCTTTTCCTATGTGTAAAAATTCGGCTATTTCAACAAGTTCAGCTGTTGGTTCAATCCTAAATAGATATGCATTGCTTAGATTTTCATCAGTGTCCGATGACTCCTCTTGTGATTCAAGTCAAGATAGATGATTAGGGCTGACATTACTTTTACCATGTCATATAACAACTTCAAATTTAAACTCCTAAAGTAAGAGTACCATCGACAAATTCTTCCCTAATAAACTGGTTTATTTACAAGGTATTTTAAGGATTGGTGGTCCATGTAAAATATGAAGGTATTTTCTAAAAGGTAGTTCTGAAATTTCGAAAGGGCGAATATCATTTCTAAGGCTTCATGTTCTTTCATTCAATAGTTTCATTCTTATTTATTGAGATTCCGACTTGCATAAGAATTTGTATGGTCTATTAATTCATCATCAAGTTGTGCTAAGACTACCTCAACTGCAACATTTGAAGAATTGACATGAACATGAAACTATTTATGTCATTCTGTGAATTTGAGGATTGGTTCCTCGATTAATTTATTTTTTAATAGTTGGAATGATTCTTCATACCCGATAAAAGGAATGTCTTTATTTAAAATTTTGTCGATTGGGAATGTTATGTCAGAGTAATGGTTGATAAATCTTATATAGCATCTTGTATGTCCTAAGAATATTTTAATTTGATTTAGATTCCCCAGAGGTTTTAAATAAATTACCTTGATTTTTCCATGTCGACTTTAATTTTGTCCTTCGAAACAACATGACCCAACAATATTCCAATTGGTGTTGCAAATATATAGTTTTTAATATTTAGGGATAGTCTTATATGTTTTCATCTTTCGAGCATTAGTATTAGCCATTGAATATGATCTTCTAATAATATTTAGACTGTGTATTCATCAAAGTATACAACCATGGTTTTATAAATGTACTCCTGAAATGCTTTAACAACGATTCAGTAACATAAGTTATTTTTTCCTTATCATCTTATGCTATGGATACTTGGTTGTATCCTGAGAAGCCATTTGTGAAGGAGTAGCATTTATGTCCTGCAACTTCATTGATAATCTCATCAACGAAAGGGGTCGAGAATGCATCTATAGTTGTTAGTTTATTCAATCCTCAGTAATCGATACAAATGTGTAGCCTTGTCAGATCATGCTTCTTCAGTTGGACGACCATAGGACTCACCCATTCTGATGTTTCTATGGGGTATATAATACCAATGGCAAGCATCCCTTCTATTTATTTCTATACAATGGGTTTATATTTATGTGCTAATTTGTATAGTCTCTTCATTATTCGTTTAGCTCCAAGAATAAGGTTGATGTTCATTTCTCCCATTTCCTTGACTAACCCTTTTAAATATTTATAGTCGAGTAAATATGCCTTGATACTCTTTGAGTAATTCAAAAAATTCTTCAATTTGTTTCGGTGACCAATAATTTCCAATTCAAGCAATTTTCAGTCGATTACCATTTGATATATCTACTTCCCGTATTTTGATTTCTGCATCCATCCAGTCAGGTGCTTCCAATTCATCAAGTGGTTGTTCCTTGAATTTTACTTCTTGGTAGGCTACTGGAAAGTATAAAATATCTTATTTCTCTATATCTTGTTTAGCGACTTTGTATACTAATTAGATTTTCTTGTGATTTCTAGGATGATGCTTATTCAAGAAAAAAATCTGACTGTTGACAAGAATTTCTTCCATTTGTAAGAAACTAGCTAAATTTTGGTATGTGGTGTGAGTTATGTAGTTACAAGTTACTGAATCATTAAGTGAGGTATGAGAATCAACTATATTTTCTCTGATAAATTCCTTAATTTTCTAGACTACGTATTTTAAATATGCTTCCTCCAGTTTGAATCCAAAGTCCTTAATGACGTTTCCTTTTATTTTTTTCCATTGCAGTGATTGGCCCCTTGCTTCCTATAACTTATACCATTTATTTTGCAAATCATATAAGGTATTTGGGAATGTATGTGGCCAAACACGTTCATCTTTATAGCCAATTTTCCACCATTCTGATTCAAAATTTTTGATATGTTCAATAGGATCTTGACCAACACTAAAGTGGGTATATTTTCTTGTGTAGATAAAATTTTCCCTCCAAATCGTTCAATATAGTAAGTTGTCACAGTCGTCAAGGTCTGGAGTTGGGATGAATGGGTGTCCCACCATCTTTTTGCCTTACCAATAAAAGTTTGAACTAAGATTTGCATTTGTCCCTGTTCACCAATACATTTCGTTACTTCCTCTATGTGGCTGATTCAGGAGGCTCTTTCTTTAAAAAAAATATTTTTACTAGTCGTTCATTAGATCTATTGGAAGTAAAGGTGGTGTCTCTCGAAAATTCTTTTCTTGTATAATTGGTACAACTTTAATAGAATAACATGGTCGAATATTTGATGTTGAAATGGCCTGGATTGTCCACCACAGTTTTGCCTTTAATTCATAGTTTTCAATCTACCATTCGTATAGTTCAACATCTAAGTTATGTCCACTTGATAGAGGTGATCTAGTTAGAATTTAACTAGAAGCATTTGGTTCGACATTGTCATGTTCGTCATGTAAAAATTGGTAGAGTTTCCTTATTTCAAATTCTTAATTAGAGGTGTCTACCCATGGTTTACCTCATCAAGGGTCTAAGGGAATGATAATCATTTTATTATTTCCTTTTAGGTTTATTATGCATTTTTCTAATGATATGGTTGCTTTCATTCTTCGTCCCCAGGGTCAGCTGACTAATGCTGGGTAAGAAGGAATTCCATCGACTAGGTCAACGACCTAGAAATATCCTGTTGTTGAAATTCCCATTATATATGTTTGGACTTGTCCTAATGTGCCAATCGGTTCAATAAATATTTGGTCGGCCAGCTTAAGATAGTTAGATGTTCTGTGCAAGTTTGGTCGTCCCATATTAATCCAAGTTTCCCTAGGAAGAATGCTTTGTTGTGAACCGAAATGAACAAAAACTTGTCTAACCATAAACCCATGTATTTCAGACCATGATATTCTATATGATTCCCTTGCGTTATTCATCTAACATTGTTTTCTTTTTGCTTGTTTTTGTTGCAGTTTTTCAACATTTTTAATAATTCTACTAGATGAGTGACATAGTGTTCTTCTTTTACAAGTTTAAGGAATTATTCCTAGGGCAGACCTTTAGACAAATGTTGTCCTTCATTTTATTTCATAAAAATTCGACGACTTGTTTCATTGAATCATTCTCATCATGCAAATCATGATATTTCGTTGTATTTTTTATTGGACGAATTACTTGATGGTCTTAGTTGTTATTATTTTTCCTGCCACATACCTTGTGACTAAATGAAGGTTTTTAGTATTTATAATCTTATGTTTCATAACCATTTGTAGTAAGTTTCCAGAACTTTTGTTTAGGACTTTTTCTATGATTTTAGGGAAGTCTTCCAATGAATGGTCACCTGGACCGCACATATTACAAAAGCACAAATAAGTCTTATCTTTTAAGGGGAATTTAGTCACAATATGTCCCTCTTGCAAACAAGTATAACAATAAAATATTCCTCTTTTGCGGTCACGACCACGACATCTACTATTATAACCACCACGGCGTCCTCCATAGCCTCCTCGACCACGTCCTTTTTCGCTGAATGGGGATGACTTTTGGATTTCATCAATAGCTTGAGTATGGTAAACAATGTGGTAATTAGGTTTAGTTTTCCTGTTCAGTGGAAATTCCTGGGCGGAATGAACATTATCTTCAGAAATTGCACACCACTTTGGCTTCGAATTTCGTAAATTATAATGGTAGTATTTAGTTGATTGACTAGAAGAAGTTTGATAAATATCACAATATACCTTAGTTTGTATTCTTCTAAAATATTGATCAAAATAGTCTAATAACTTACATGTGTCTTTCATGTGGCTTTCCATATGTTAATTTTAACACCATAGATGATTCTTTTGAAGTGATAACTGCATTAAATAATTATATATTTTTTCTAATTTATATTCAATATTATGATCGGTTGGTGGTATGATCGATTGTCCTTTGTCATCTTATTTAATTCCTTGTGTTAATTTAATATCTTCCTCTCATTTTTTTACTTCATGCATTTGTAGAAGTCCACAAATTTTCAAAAGCCTGCTACATACCATTGTATAAGAAGATTCTCATCGATAGGATAGGGGATTTGACTTAGTAAGTCTTTGAATCATTTTTCGTACTCTCAGACATATTCATTTGCCCTCTATTTGATTTCCTTTATCTTTTGTTATGCCAAATTATTTATGTCTCGTGCCTTGAAGAATGTGAGGAAAGATAGTCTTAATCTCATCTTTTGTTTTATTTTATTTTTCGATTACGTTCATGAACCATGTTAGAGTGTGTTTTCTTAAAGCTGCAACAAACTATGCCATTTGTTTATCTTCATCATTGATGTCGTATGCGGGCCAAATATTTTCATAGACAAATTAATGTATTATCGAGTCCTCATCGCCCTCATAGATGGGTATATGATTTAGATCATTTTTCTTATATAGGGTAGTGTGAGACAAATTTGGTTTTTTTGGTTATATTCCTCGTCGGAGCTTGTGTCTTATTTTATTCACTATCGTTGGTGTATTGATATAATGACTCATAGTTATGACAAGCCCTATCTATGTATTCTATGAACCAACTTACTTGTAGCCATGAATCTTTATCAACCGATTCTAAATTTTTAGTTTCTTCAATGGATATAAATTGTAGTAGGGGGTACAATCGTGAGATTAGTCATTTGGAGAAGTATTTTTTCTAATCCATTGTTATTATTTGATTTCTCTTGGATAACATTTTCATTTTCTTGATGGTTTCTTTGTTGGTCTTTAGTTTACTTGACTGTAGGTATCTCAAAATAATTTTGTGACTCAATAAATTCTTGAACACTGGGACTTGACATATATCTAATTAGAGTGTTTCTTATTGTAGGTCAGTATTCGTCAACTTCCATAGCGTCTACTTTCTCTCAAGGGGTTATCAATATACCTTCACTCTCCATCGGTGCAGGCAATGCTACGCCTCTCAACTCTTCTAAGGAGACTCATGCATCCTCACTCTCACACCCCTAAATCTTCATTCTTTTCCTCTGGTACTCTTGTTCTCTAATTTCCCCCTGTCATTATTTTCGTTTATCCCTTGCTATTTTTTATATGTTAGTCAATTATTTGTATTGTCGGTCACTACTCAGTCTATTATTTTCTTGTTTTTGTTTCTTGACAAATGAATTCCTTCCTTCCATATTTATCAATTATAGGGACTTCTACAATTTTATATTTTGTTTTCATTGTCTTTATTTATTTCTCACGATCTGTTACCCCCTACCGACTCGACTAGTGTCGATTTGTGAGGAAGTACTTGTCAACCATATTTATTTGCTTAAGAAGTAATCCCACACTTCTTTTGTATGCTTACAATGGTTTTTGAGAAAGTTCTGCCAATTTTCTTGTTCCTTCCTCCAGTTAGCATTAGCCGATAGCCCTAATGGTGGTTATTAATTGTTGATGTGACCTCCACCATTGTCCAGAAGGAATTTGTGTAGTAAGGTTGGAATTGTGCAAAAGAAACCATCATGTAAATCATCGTAAAATCTATTTTTTATATGTTCAACTGAAGTTCGGTCTTCTATGGATTATCTTCACAATAGTATTCCAAAATATACTTGAGCCACTCGTGTAAGTTTGTTCAACCACCATTCGATAATTTCAGTAAAAGTCATGCGTAAGTTTCATTTTCTGGTTTTCTCATGGGTGATGTTATCGAGAAATTTTTTGATCTCTACTAGATTACTTTCTATGAATGGCTCATGTTCTTCTATGAAGAAGTTAGCTTTGGCTTCCGCAAGCGACCACTGATTCCTTTCTACATATCTCTTCAAATAGTTATTAATCTTTTCTTCCTACCATAACTGTATCTCATCTAAGGTTAACATTTATTCTTGCATCATATATGACTCGAGTTCTAACTACCGGAAACAAAATCAATGTTGTAATCTAGCGAGTAGCATTCATCGTTGCCAATAAACAAACTTCTAGCAATTATGCAACAAGCATATAGGGATATGAGAAACACAATAATGGAGAGATAGCCAAGATGCACATAAGTATAGTATTTATTATGAATCAAAACCTTTATTATGAATATAAGTATAGTATAATTGTTCGACTAATTATGCCACCTAAACTGTTATTAGTTAACTTTTCATCCCATTACAAATTTCCAACTTGACTGAGGCTAGTCGATAGGGTCGACTAGCCCTTTTTCTATCCAACTAGTCGGTCAAGCCGAATAGCTCCTCCAACAAGAGATGATGGGGTTTGAAGTGAAATTTCCTACCATCAAGTGGTATTATAGCAGGAAAATCCTGCATGCCACAGAAGTTTCACCCTTGTGTCCACGTTGTCATCGAATTATACTTGAACATGAGTGTGACCATTGATCATATTACATAAGTGAGACAAGATTCCAGTGGATATGTCATCGATGAACAAGCACTGAATTGCATGTCGATTTGAGGGAACAAGCATTTCTTTATACATGTTAGCATAGGGCCTACATACCACTAGCTCTAATTGTTATTTGTAAAGAATTGGGATAAGTAACAAGGGAAGAAAGTTAGCATAGGGCCTACATACCACTAGCTCTAATTGTTATTTGTAAAGAATTGGGATAAGTAACAAGGGAAGAAAGATTTTGGGAAATTTCCACTTATTAGAAAAAGCATTGGATGGGTTGTCGAATCATGTGAGAAACATTGAAGGACTGTACATAGTAGGTTGGTGTACATTGTGTTGTGTGGAGTTCCACATGTGTGTATTTTCTATCAGACAATGAACTTTGAACCTAATACTTATTCTACTTGTTAAGTAATCAATGAGTGTTTGAAGGGTAAATGTGTGGGATGAGAGGTCTATGTTAGGCATAGCACTAGCGTTAGTGACAGTGATTGCATTGAGCACTACTTCAAGAATTGAATTGTGTTTAGGAGTTCAACATTTTTTTTAGAGTGCTAGAATAGAACTTATACCAAAATGATAACACAAATAACTCAATCATAAAAGCACTCAAACCATATTGTATTAAAGGCCTATAACCTTGCTTGGTCTCTGGAAGATTATTACAAGTTTATTTCTACATGAGAAGGATAGTTCTAGAATTCTCAATAGATAATTCCTCTCTTAGAATTTTGAAAGAAGTTGAAAGAAATTCTTATAATTTTTCCCTCGATAAATTTTTTTTTTTTTTTCATTTTCATTTTTTATATATTGTTTATGAACCTTTTACATATTTTAATATTTTCTAAAATCTACCAAATCTATATTTTTTACCTATTCTAGAAATTCTAGACATTTCTTGAACTTAAAAAACTACATTTTGATGATACTCATGAAATGTTCCTACGTCATTCAGAAGTTTTTCTTGCTTTTCTTTTAATAAATTATGTTGAATTTCAATATTTTTTTGAGAGGGGTTCAAGTAATCATTGTGCCAAAAAAGTTATTATTATTATTTTTAATAAAGAAATTGTATTTAACTAATGTCTCATGTAACTTACCCTGAACTCTCAAAGTTCTTGATAACCTTTTTCTAAGTTTGAATTTTCCGAACTCGTGTATTTTTTGCAAACAAAGTTGGTGTAATTTGGTTCTGGTTTTGTTGATGGGATAACTCAATGGTCAATATGGTAATTATATGTTTGGGATTTTTTATTTTTTATTTTGCAGAGTATTTAAAAAAGGATTCAAGTGATATTGGTTGCCCTCTAGGTGTTGCGATAATTCAACAAATTATAAGTAGGAATAAAATGATATCTATTCTAGCATGAGTTTGTTTTAAATAAATAAGCCTCAGACTTACTGTTTACTTTTTTTCGATATGAAATGTTGAATTTCTCTTTTACGGCCTTTTTGATCTCCTTAAAAATAGACTACTTCATATAATGTCTTACAAATATGGATTAGATATTAATCATTATTTATTTATTTATCTAGATCTGCCAAAAGGTTGTTAAAAACTTATATACCAATAGTAAAAAGTTGTTGATAATAACTTAAAGATATGGATGAAATATCACTATAGCGCACAATTTATGCTTCATGGAATATCCTTATAGGACAAAATTTATGCTTTTGCATGAAAATCCAATAAGTTAATACTGATATTTATTTAAATAAGAATAATAGTTGAATTTTCTCTTTTATTGTTAATTAATTGATTAAAAATTGTAAGGAGTGCAGAGAAAACTTCTCACAATAAAATCTTTCTTCACAAAACTCAATGAAATCTCTCTTCACAAAACTCTCTGGATAGAATGAAATCTCTCCACATAAACATCTCCTCACACATCTCCTCACAATGAATACTTCTGTTATGAAACCAACTCAAGAAAAGATAGAAAAGATAGATCAACGCCTTAGAATTCAGCCTCTTCGAGGGGGCAACCTCCTTTACATTACATAAATGAACAATTCTTGGATGATACAAATGACAAAACCTCCTTTCTATATATAGGAGTCTAAGGAGTCACAATATAATCTAGCCGACCTAACAATAATAATATAAAGCCACACAAATAACAATAGGGGGATTCTATGGGGCACAGAAATAACAATATGGGGGTAATAGGGGCACAACAATATAAATAAGGGGTATAACTACAATAGTAATGGGGTAATCACTAGTATTATAGGGACCCAACATGCCCCTCTCCTTCAAAAAAGTGTTGTCCTCAACGCTTGAGTAGTTCTGGATACTTCTGCATAAAATTCTCATCCTCCCATGTGGAATCTTCAGCGGATAAGTTCTTCCACTTGATAAGATACTCTGAAATTGATCGATTTCGTAGCTGTCGAGTTCTTGTTTCTATGACTGCTTCCGGTTCCAATATAATTTTTCCTTCCTCATCAAGTTCTGGCAATATTGTTTGAATTGGGAGCTTGTCACCTATAACCTTCTTTAAACATGAAACATGGAAAACTGGGTGCAATCGAGAAGCTGCAGGAAGCTCCAATTTGTATGCCATAGTACCAATCTTTTGCAACACCTTGTACGGACCATAATACTTTGGTGATAATTTATTATCCTTCTTAGCTTGCTTTAGGGACATTTGCTTATATGGTTGTAGCCGTAGGAATACCCAATCACCTACATCAAAACTTCTTTCACTGCGATGTTGATCTGCCTGTTGTTTCATTCTATTTTGTGCCAACACGAGGTTATCCTTTAAGAGTTGGAGGACTTGTTGTTGATGTTCGATGTGATGTTCCACTGCCTGAACCTTAGAATTTTCTCTTAAATATGATGTGATGGATGGTGGTTGATACCCATAAAGTGCCATAAATGGGGTCATTTTTGTTGCTGTATGGAAGGAAGTGTTATACCACCATTCAGCCAGAGGCAACCATTTGACCCATTGTGTCTGTTTATCAGATACAAAGCAACGAAGATATCCTTCCAAACATTTGTTTACTATCTCAGTTTGCCCATCAGATTGAGGATGATAAGATGAGCTATGAGCTAACTGAGTACCAAGACAAGAAAATAATTCTGTCCAAAAATTTCCAGTGAAAATGGGATCTCTGTCACTTACAATAATCTTTGGGTTTCCATGTAGCTTTTGAACTGTTTCCATAAATGCAGTAGAAACTGTACTGGCTTTAAATGGATGTGATAATGCACAAAAGTGTGCATACTTGGTAAGTCTGTCAACTACCACCATGATGACACTCTTTCCCTCAGACTTGGGTAAACCTGTGATAAAATCCATTGAAACCTCCTCCCAACGTTGGCTTGGAATGGATAAAGGTTGTAATAGACCTGGTGTCTTAATTGTTTCAACTTTATTTTGCTGGCAAACCAAACATTCCGCCACAAACTTTTGAATATCTGATTTAAGGCCATCCCAAAAAAATTCCTTCTTAACCCTGTGGTAAGTTTTTAAAAATCCTGAGTGCCCTCCTAAGGGAGAAGTGTGCAATTCCATAAGAATCTTTTGTTTTAGCTGGGAATTCTTACAGAGGTATAAGCGATCTTTGTACCATAACGAATCATTTTTCCAGCTAAATGTATCAGAAGTACTGGAATCTTGTTGTAGCTTTCGAATAAGTGCCCACACTTCTTCGTCATTCTTCCATTCCTCCCTTGCTTCGTTTATCCAATCTGGTTGGATAATAGAAATGGCACACAACAATGCTTCCACATCCTCATCCTTTCTTGAGAGTGCATCTGCCACCACATTTTGCTTCCCTTTTTTGTAGATGATTTCAAAGTCATAACCCAACATCTTTGTGACCCACTTTTGTTGCTCTTCAGAGGATAATCTTTGTTCTAAAAAGTATTTAAGGCTATCATGATCCGTTTTTACCTTGAAGTGTCTTCCCATTAGGTAGGGTCGCCATTTCTTAAGTGCATGGAGTATTGCCAACATTTCCTTCTCATAAATAGCTTTGCTTAAAAACTTTCCCTTGATTGGACGACTTTCAAAAGCAATGGGTCTTTCATCTTGCATTAGAACAGCACCAATTCCATTTCCTGAAGCATCACATTCCACAATAAAGGTTTTTGTGAAGTCCGGTGTAGCTAAGACCGGTGCTTGGCACATTGCCTCTTTAAGATGTTCAAAGGCCTTTGTTGCTTCCGGAGTCCATGAAAATGAATCTTTCTTCAATAATGTTGTTAGAGGTGCTGCTATTCTCCCATAATTCTTAACAAACTTGCGATAATACCCTGTCAACCCAAGAAATCCTCGCAGATGCTTTATGGATGTGGGGATTTTCCATTCCTTAATGGCTTTAATTTTGCTAGGGTCTACCTTAACTCCTTCATGAGATACAATATGACCCAAATATTCCACCTCCTGGACTCCAAAGAAACATTTGGATCTTTTTGCATATAATTGTTTCTCCTCCAATAGTTGTAGCACCCTGTCAACATGTTCAACATGATCCTTCCAAGACTTGCTGTAGATTAGTATATCATCAAAAAATACTAACACAAATTTTCTAAGGAATGGTTTGAAAATTGAATTCATCAAACCTTGAAATGTTGAAGGTGCATTGGTAAGGCCAAAAGGCATGACCAAAAATTCATAATGACCCTCATGAGTTCTAAATGCCGTTTTTGGAATGTCTTCAATCTTCATTCTGATTTGATGATATCCCGAACGAAGATCCAACTTGGTGAAGTAAATTGATCCATGCAATTCATCCAGTAATTCATCAATAACAGGAATGGGGAACTTATCTTTAATAGTGAGCTTGTTGAGCTCCCTATAATCTGGACACATGCGCCATGATCCATCCTTCTTGTGCACCAATACTACTGGAGCTGAGAAAGAACTTTGACTCGGTTGAATTATACCAGCCTCTAGCATTTCTGCAACCATACGTTCAATTTCACTTTTTTGGACATAGGGATATCTGTACGGCCTGATGTTTGGAGGAACACTTCCTGGAATCAGATGAATAGCATGATCATGATCACGCATAGGTGGGAGACCCTTGGGAGTCTCAAATACCTTGGAATGATTGTCCAAGACTTTTTGGAGATCTGGAGAAATAGATGATTCCAATGTGGAAACATCTAGCAACATAATTGTGCAATTACACCTCTTTGCTCCTTTTTTAGAAGCTTTGTCATACCATTAGAGCTGATTATCTTTCCTGGTTTCCCTGCAATACCCCTTAATTCAACTTCCTTTCCTTCTGAAGAAAATTTGATGAAAAGTTCTTGAAAATTAAAAGCTATTGTACCCAAGGATTGTAGCCATTGGACTCCTAGTACAACATCAGCACCTCCCATTGGAATGGAAAGCATTGGGCTAGTCAATACATATTCTCCCATGGATAGCTTGATATTATGGCACTTTCCAGAGCAATTTATTGTTCCTCCATTTGCAATCATCACTTGACACTCTGGTGCTGGATATAGGAAGCAATTCAATTCTTTTGCTACCCTACAATGAATAAAATTGTGGGTGCTTCCTGAATCAATCAACACTATTACCTTTTTCTTCTTGATTTGTCCTTCTATCTTGATGGTTTGAGGAGTGGTAATTCCCGCCAATGCATTACAAGATATGGTCGGATTTATTTGTTCTTCATCTAGGCTTTGTTCCTGGAATATATCCTCTTCTTTTGACCTTTCTTGCTCCTTTTCTTCTTCCTCTTCACAATCTATGTAGAATAATTTCTTCTCAGCACACTTATGACCTTTTGTGTATTTGCTATCACAATTGTAACAAAGCCCTTTTGCTCTTTTTTCTTCCAATTGTTGTGGTGTCAACCTTGTAGGTTGTGGAAGACTATGGGCAACAACACTTCCATCTTTATAGTTGTGAGTGGTATGCTTCCTAGTTGCCATAATTTTGCTTTCCATTTTTCTTGCTAACCTGAATGCCTTCTCTAATGAATCAGGTTCCCAAAGGCGCACATCATGTTGGATATTATCCTTTAAAGACCCTATGAACACATCAATCCTATGCTCCTCTGGAATATCTTTTACCCTTATGTTCAATTTTTGGAACTCCTCAATGTGCTCCATTATTGAACCCTTTTGTTTGAGACTTATCAATTGGCTAAAAAAAGTGTTGCTTTTTGTATCCTCATAATGTGCTATCAATTCTTCCGTAAAAATTGCCCAAGTGATAAATTGTTTACGAGAACAAAGCCATTGATACCATACAAACTGATTTGGTTCCAAATATAAAGTTGCCATACGTACCTTTTGTGTGTTTTGCACATTATTGAGATCGAAGAATTGCTCCATCTGTAATATCCATGTGGCGGGATCCTTGCCATCAAACTTCCTCATATCGATTTTTGGAACATGGTGAGTCTTCGATCCAACATTAGAGTCTATGGAATCATGATTAACATTTCTTTTGTTCTCATCATGAGTTTCCTTTACTACCTTTTCACCATTAGTGACCCTTTCTTGTAGCAAGTTCTTCAATTCTTCCATGTCTGTCTTCAAATCTATCTTCAAATTTACCATCGAATCCTCCACCTTAGTTTCCATGCCCTTTATCTTAGATTCCACGCCATTTATCTTAGATTCCACGCCACTTATCTTAGCTTCTGTTAGTTTTTGTGAGCGTGACATTTGTTGCACTTGTTCTTGTAATTTTGATATATCATGTAGCATTTCTTCCTCTTCTTCATGAGTCATGCTAGAGCTTTCAGGTTCCTTACTAGGTGTTTGCATTTTCTTTCCTCGGGGCATCAGTTACCGATAATAATGCTTTACTATGCCCTTTGAATTCCGTTAAACCAAGCTTACATAAAAATTTAAAAAAAAACTACACACCTTTTTTCACTTTATAGAAGCCTGATATTGAATCTGATGTATCTCTGTAATTTTGGATCATCCAGTTCTAAAATTGCTACCTGTAGTAGCCTTCTTCGTCCTCTTTCCAATGCCACAAGTCTGAGCCAAATTGGATTCTCCAAGTAAGAGTTATGTGAAATCTCCCACCATGACTTGCTTTTAGACTGGTTCAGTAGAGCGAACTTGTACGACGTGCCACAAGTCACTGTTTCAACCTTTGAATCTGAAACACACATAAAAGAAACTACATTCTGTCCTCTTTCTGTACCATTTTACGAAATTTCAATCCGATCCTCATAGAGAGAGTTATGACGATTTTCCCCAGGTCACCTGTTTTGAATGTAATTCAGGAGTCTGCAGAAAGGCCAACTTCCTCAGATCATATCTCCAAAAATATCGCGCGAAAAGCTCTGAAATTCGGACCCACGATTCAGCGCCAATTCTTCTCAAATGGGTTTTTTTTGCGACATCTGAAACGTCACAGAAAAAAAGTTATAGCGAAAATTCCACGATGACCTGTTTGGAGCAGCGAAACCCTAGAATCCAAAGCTCTGATACCAAATGTTATGAAACCAACTCAAGAAAAGATAGAAAAGATAGATCAACGCCTTAGAATTCAGCCTCTTCGAGGGGGCAACCTCCTTTACATTACATAAATGAACAATTCTTGGATGATACAAATGACAAAACCTCCTTTCTATATATAGGAGTCTAAGGAGTCACAATATAATCCAGCCGACCTAACAATAATAATATAAAGCCACACAAATAACAATAGGGGGCTTCTATGGGGCACAGAAATAACAATATGGGGGGTAATAGGGGCACAACAATATAAATAAGGGGTATAACTACAATATTAATGGGGTAATCACTAGTATTATAGGGACCCAACAACTTCCTCCTAGTCACGTCACTATCATTTCATTTCTTTGTTTACAGGAAAATGAATTACGCAGACTTGTTCGAAAGAATATCTCTCTTCACAAAACTCTCTCGATAGAATGAAATCTCTCCACATAAACATCTCCTCACAGTGAATACTTCCTCCTAGTCACGTCACTATCATTTCATTTCTTGGTTTACAGGAAAATGAATTACGCAGAGTTGTTCTCTCTTCTTTCGAGGGTACCCTACGAAACTCCAATAGTTGAATTTCAACTTTGCACTAGGGTTAATGCGGAGGAAGCTCATTGTGCTAGAGTGCGAAGATCCGCACTCGTCCACTCCCGCACAATGAGCTTCCTTTGCACTTGAGTACCTTGAGATGCTAGTTAGTATTTATGGCATTGCATTTTCTTGTATATATCTTGTAAGTAATGTTTGAGTTTTTATTAACATGTATTTTCTTTCATGGATTAGAGGTTTGAGAAGGGAAAAAATGGTTTGTTTACAGTTTCGACCCAAAATATTTTGTTCTTGAAATCCACCCGAGCTGAATGTAGCTATGTGATTGTATAAATGATATTATTTTACCTATGTTCACTTTCAAGAATTGATTGTTCTATCTAGCTAAAGGAAAGGCTGACAGTAGGCATCGATACACATACATGCTGCAATTTTTATGAAGCATGTTTGTTTGGTTATATGAATCATAAATTTTATCCTTGTCAGATATAATAGCAATGGCATCGAATCACACCACTATATGAAAATCGTTTTCTTAATTTTTTAATGAATCCATTCAAGATATCAATGCCACTATTTCCAGATACCCTATAACTCTAGAATCAAATATTATTTTGTTGGTACGATGAATTGCAAGAAATCCATTGTATCCATTTTTCACATTGTATGCTGCAAATAGATTTTTCTTCCAATGTGGCTTGCTAAATTTGTTATGTGGCCCCGGTGAATGCAACTCCTGTCAACGATGTATTCTCCCTCGATGTTGTCATGTATATGGATTAAGGTCTTTGGAGCCATATTTACACTCCCATTGGTGCCATGTCAGACAACACCGCGAATAAGTCCCAGTTATGTTAGTGCTGTCTTTGGAATAGAATCCTTCGACTGGTATTGGTCAAGTTGTAATGAGTAATAAATTACTACTACTATGATGATAATGAGTTAGCAGGAAATTAAAAGCTTAATGATTAACCTAGTATTAGTTAATAAAAAATATTGCCAATAGGTAAGCAGTTTTAATGTTGTAAGATTTATTTATGGAAATTGAATGACTAGTAAACTTATATTAATGGTTAGGATGCAGATTTAAACTTAATAAGTGCCATATTTATTTTCATGGCCATTAATTTTATATTTTCACATAAAAATCTCTCATCTACATTGCATGAATTTAAGTGTGTATTGCGGACACATTGAGATTTTTATTGTGCAGAATGCAGAACTCTGTACTCCACACAATTGTGTGGAGTATGGAGCTCTGCAATCGCATTCATGGCAGCATTATGCATTACAAAGGAAACATAAACAATTTATCTTTTAATTGAATGAAAATCGACACCCATAGACTCACATGGATGCGAGGAAACTCAACCATAAGAAAAACCTTGGTCTTGATCATCCTCCATCGCCCCTGTCCCCGCCCAGTGCTTGTGTCCCCCACCCACCAAAGAGCGAATGCGGAGCAACGACACCGTCAGTTGAAGGAATGGAGTCCTTATTAGAATCCAGCGAATACGGGCACATATTGGGACGGCCGCCGGATGAAGGATTATATGTTGTCCTAGTTGCGATAGGTTCAATATTATTCATTGTAACCCTCGCACTTTCTTTATCCAAAGCATCATAGAAGGCTTTGTGTTACAAATCCATCCCTCCTGCAACATAGTCATAACAACATCTTCAATATTCATGTTTTCATGCCAATGTAATGTGTATAGTCAATGCATTTTTAATGCCTATGTGCAATAACAGAAAAAAAAAAGAAAAACTATTGAACCCTTTCATAATCCCAAGATGTTTGAAGCTAAAGAAAATTGGACAGATCAGTTTATACCTAGAAAAGAGAGTACCACAATTGCAGCGATATTCTCTAGTGGCGCAGGTCTTGGAACAGGCCTTCCAGTTGGACTGAACTGCATAGTACTTTGAACGCTTGTCGTGCTTACATCATTCGGAATTATTAGCGGACGAGTGTTTAACATATAGTTAAAAGGCAATTCAGAGATTAGTGATTAACCTAATATTAGCTAACAATAAACAGTGCTAAGCACTTTTAATGCTGCATGATTTATTTATAGACATTGAGTGACTAGTAAACTTATATTAATGGTTAGGATGGTGATTTATACTTAATAAGAGCAATATTTATGTTCATGGCCATTAATTTTATATTTTCACGTAGAAAGCTATCATCTATGCTACATGAATGCCAATGTGGAGTGCAAAATGAAAATCTCATTACGCGGAGTACAGAGCTCCACACTCCGCCTCTGCATTGTTTTTTTATATATAGCCATTAGACTATTGAGCCTCATGCTTGAAATTAAAGGAATAACATATTATCAAATATATAGAGCATTTGAATATCAAGTAAGGGTTCTCCCTCTATAGATCTTTTTTATATAAAATATATAATGATATATGTGGGGTGGATTTGATCGACCGACAATACCCAATCCGAAATATTTCTCGCTTAGTCATTTCCTCATCTACCATTGAACATGACTCGTGTATCTTTTCACATATTATAGAATCATGAGTTATCTTTGCTATGGTTTGCATTTGGTGGGTTCAATTTCAATTTCAATTTCAATTTGAATATCATATATATATATATGGAGTGATGTGGTCTTTATGTTCAATCAAAGATTACTATGTGTAAACTTAGCTTAAGATTTGTGTTTAATTTAGTGTTATAAGTGTGTTAATATAAATTTCATTGCTATGTTTTTGTAGCGTTATGTATCACTGTCATGACTCCAATGCCAAGTAACAATTTATTTATTTATTTATGGTCCTAATGTTACTGTGGTTTACACATTATAGTTATAATCTCATTCAACTATTGGTAATCACATAGTATCACCATATGCACCCCTTGACATGCAGCATTGGCTTGTTTTATGTACTAACGTACTAGATTTAGAAATTATTTAAATCACTGATTTGGTATCTCGCATGTTGTCCACGCGGCAATTGGACAGTTGGTAACTTTTCCTTTTGTCCCTTTGCCATCACATGGCTTTCCTTATCTGTTACCGTGTGTAATTAATCCTGCCCTGCTCCGTTCTGTACGAGGTCGGCAGGTTGTCCAGTCTCTCGGCTTGCGTGGTATTTCCCGCCTCATCTACGGTGGAGATCGCCCTCTGCCATCCAACGGTGGCAGCCATTTGCGGGTTTCCGACCTAATCTATCAGTTGCTTTGGGTGACGGTGCTCATTTGGATAGGCAGCTCTCTGTGGGCCTGTTCTGGTTCAGTCCATGCATTCAGCTCCAGAGAGCCAACCCTTTAGACCCTACTCAATTGCCGACGGATTTGTCACCCAAACCCTTCAGGTAATCAAATGATACAGAGTTTTGTTTGTTCTGCTTTCTTTTGGCTAAGCGCTTCTTCGATTTACTGAAAGAATCCTTGACTCGTTCATGGCTCATGCAAACTGCAGGTTGGTTTGGTATTTGAGGGCATCCTACAGCGCCGAAACGAGAGATGTTCATATGTTG
Source organism: Pinus tabuliformis (assembly GCA_031772625.1). Lineage (NCBI taxonomy): Eukaryota > Viridiplantae > Streptophyta > Pinopsida > Pinales > Pinaceae > Pinus > Pinus tabuliformis. The sequence continues at coordinate 1,336,370,757 of CM062817.1, forward strand.
GTTGAAGCATCCTTTAGCGGGTAAGTTCTTGTCAAAGAACAAAGATGGTTTTGTTCTATATTTCTACCGCAATCCGCATTCCTTCCACAATTGTCTAACTTTGTGTTGCGTGGCTTGCTCTCATGCAGGCTGGGTGACTGTCCCTCATGCGGTGGCCTAGACTCGCCTAAAGGAAACCCTCCTTCAGCATGTCGAGGGTTCCAGGTATGGAAAAGCCTTTCTGCCAAGGCCTCGATTGTTTGTCTTGGAGGTTTTCCTGTGTCCAATGGAGGGTAGCCCTTCTGGTTTCTTTTTATATTCTATTAAATATTTGAGTGGAGGGTATTTGCGTCCCCTCAAGGGCTCCAGGTTCCCATGAATGGCATGTATAACTTATTTAATAGAGTTTGGCATCCCACTTGAGTTTCACTGCTGCGACATTGTGGTTGTATTATCTTAATGCATAACAGTGCACATTATGATTGCGGCATATTTTTTCCTCTTCACTGATGTACTGTATTTACCGTGAAGGTCTATTGAGTTTATAGAAAGAGTGGTCTCCTTGTTTTATTCATGTTTAAAAGATTGCCGCACCGCGGACTTGCCTGTATTGGAAATCTAGATGTAGCTTCCTTTTCTAGAATTCTTGGTCTCGTCCAACGTTTGATTATGTAATGCATTTTGTTTAGCATTCAAACAAATGTACAGTTTTATGGTATTTTATGTATTCGACTTTGGGTTGGACATGTTCCACTTGCGTGCATCTTTCAGTTTGAGAGGGTCCGAACCCTGCTCCTCAACCACAGTCTTAAGTTTCTTTTTCAATAAATCTTATATACTACTAGATTCTTATCTTTGTTTTAATATGGAAGAGTTAAGCATTGAAGGGTTTCAAGCCGTACCCAACTTATATATACAACCATGCTTCAAACCTAGCTTTCTTGGGTTCGTTCACAGTTCAGACACTGCTCATGGAACAGACCTCCTACCGCACCCATAATGTTTATATCCCTACCTTAATACAGGGAGAAACATTCTTGCGGCACCTTAAAAACTTTCAATAAACTCTGTATTCGATTGGTGATATTTTAAGGTTGTCGCAGCCTGCAACGAGGCAAACGATGGAATTTTCTACTTTATATTTTTTTTGTTAAATGAAAGGCTCAGCCCTAGCGTATTGCATGCCATCTAAAAATAATACTGGAATTTAATCAGTTTTGTTCTCTTTTGTATTTTCAGGTATGTCTATACATTGCACAGTATTTCCACATTTTGTTTATTATTGTTCCTTAGAACAGATAGCCTAATTTTGAAATATCTTCCTAAGGTTTCATTTTCTTTCATTCTCTAATGCACGAAATTGGTCATTACATTTAGTATGTTCACCTCACGACAGAATCACTTTGCCAACCTTTAACAAATATTGTTAACGCCCGTGTTACTATACATGTCTTAGTTTCCAACCTGAAGAAAATTGCCTAAATAGAGACGGTTAACTGTAAAATTCTCTAATTGAGTTCGACCCTCTTCTTGACAGCTTACCGCTACTATTACCCGAAAACTAATTATATAGAATTACCTGTTCTCACTTCTTCTTTTTTTTTAGTCTTCTTTCATAATTCTAGGAAGAACTGTAACTCACAGAATTAAACATTTTCTAGTTTCAGGTTAGTGCCTCATACCTGTGTCGCTTTCTGTAAGTGGTTTCAAAGAAAGAGGTCACCTCTGCTCTCTGCAGCTAGTCAACCACCCGACCATGAGATTGTCTTTCGAGACCAATCTCCCCCCTAGCTTGCTCAAAGACTAACAGTCTTTTACAAGTTGCACGCACTCTGCGCCCTTACCATCTAATCATCACCAGACATGGTAAGCCCTCTTCCTTTTTCCTACTGCCTGTCCTCTACAACAAAGTTTTCCCCCCTCTCCCCCTCCTTTTCCTGGAAACCATTCCACGGTTAGGGGGGAGGGCAGTTAGGGTTTTGAAACTGTTTATTTTTATATATATTAACTTCTCTCCTTAGAAGTTACATGATATCCATATTACTAGGAAATCATTTCTCATTTTCATACACTAAAAAAAATATTAATTTATGCAACAGGTAATAATCACTATCCTTCAGTTTGTTTCTTTTCTATCTATGGTAAATAAAATATTTACAATATTCTGGGGATATGACATCTCCCCCTCCTGAAATTAGACATCTTTCCGATGTCCTTCGGTTATAAACAGCCCTGGGTAAGCCTGTTTCATGAGTTCTTCATCCTCCCAAGTGGCCTCATCAGGTCCAAAGTGCTGCCATTTCACTTTCACTTGGGTAATATCCCGCTTCTACAGCATTACTTCTCTCCGGTCGAGGATGTTCAGCGGTTCGACCCAGATTTCTCCTTCCGGTTTGACCTGTATATCCTGCCATTTGATCACATGTTTAGTGTCATAAACATATTTTTTTAACATGGAGACATGAAAGACATTGTGGACTGGTATGTGACTTGGCAGAGCGAGCTGGTAAGCCACCAGCCTAATTCTTGCTAAGACCTGGAATGGTTGACAGTATTGAGGTGCCAACTTAGCACACCCGCTCCACTGTAATGTGCTCTTTTTTGCTCAAATTCTCCCATACACATGATCACCGACTTGATACTCCTTAAACCTCCTTTTCTGGTCAACGAAGTTCTTTTGCCTATCCTGAGCTACCTTCAGATTAGAACATACCTGTTTAACTAGTTCCTCCATCTCCTTAAGCATTTCAGGACCTAACATCAATCTATCTTCTGGTCCACTCCAGCTCGAGGGGGTGTGGCACTTCCACCCGTACAATACTTCAAAAGGGCTCATTAGCAATGATGTGTGGTAGCCATTGTTGTATGCGAACTCAACCAAGTGCAGATAGTCCTCCCACTTGGTTGGTTGCTGCATCACATATGCTCTTAACATATCTTCCACCACCTGGTTCACCCATTCGGTTTTCCCATCAGTTTGAGGGTGATAAGCCATGCTGAAATTCAGCTGAGTCCCCAATTCTTCAAACAATGTTTTCCAAAAGACCGATGTAAATTTTACATCACGGTCTGAGATTATTGTCTTTGGTAACCCATGCAGCTTAAATATATTTTGCATGAAAACATGGGCAATCTGCACAGCTCTGTAGGTAGATTGCACTGGTATAAAATGTGCTGGTTTACTTAGCGTGTCCACCAACACCATGATGGAGTCATTATTTTTCTTTGACTTAGGGAAACCCATTATAAAATCCATAGAGATGGTTTTCCACTTCCATTCCGGGATGGGTAATGGTTGTAATAAACCCTCCTGATGTTGGTGTTCTGCTTTAGTTTGTTGACATTCTAGACATTGTGCCAAATAACCATCCACATCTTTCTTCATACCCAACCAATAATATTCTTTTCAAAGTGCAGCGATTGTATTTTGATATCCTGGGTGTCCAACGTAATGACTCTTATGATACTCATCTAATATCATATTTTTTAATGTTGTTCTGATTGGGCATGTACAGCCTTCCTTTGTAATACAACATTTCGGCAGCATCCAAAGCATAATCCAGCTGTTTCTCTTTGCTGGTTGGTTGTTGAATTTGTTGTTTTATTTGTTGATAAACAACATCTTGTTTGGCTGCCTTTTTAATCATTTCCCTGAATGGGCTTTTCCATTCACTGCAAGAAATCTCATATAGGCATTGCAATTTCTGACTCAAAGCCTCTGCCACCCGATTCTCTTTCCCTTTTAAATGCTTGATCTCAAAATCAAAACCACTTAGGAAATACACCCACCGTGCTTACCTTGCATTTAGAGTGGGCTAGCTAAAATAATTGGTCAGACTGTGGTGATCTGTCAATAATATAAATTTTCTTCCCATAAGGTATTGTCGCCACATTTTCAAGGTGTGAATAACAGCTACCAAATCTAGATCATAAGTAGAATATTTCTGTTCATGCTCTTTTAACTTTCTCGATTTGTATGCTATCACTTTTCCTTCCTGCATTAACACACCTCCTACCCCTTCCTTACTTGCGTCAGTGCACACCACATAATCTTTACTAGGATTGGCTATGCTTAAAATGGGTGCCTTGGTAAGTAAATATTTGAGTTGTTCAAAACTTTTTTGACATTTAGGGGTCCACCTGAAGGTTATTCCCTTTTTTTGTAAGGATGTGATTGGATAAGCTACTTTTGAAAATCCTTCTACAAACCGTCTGTAATAGCCTGCTAGCCCCATGAAAGATCAGATGTCTGCCACATCTTTAGGTACCGGCCATTCCATTATGGTCCTTATCTTTTCAGGATCCACTGTGATCCCTTCTTTAGTGATTATATGCCCCAAATATTGTATCTGTTCTTTAAAAAATTCACATTTACTGAACTTAGCGTATAATTGATGTTCTCGGAGGGTTTGCAATACTAATCTGAGGTGCTCCTGATGCTCCTCCATAGTCCGAGAGTAAATCAATATATCGTCAATAAAGATCAGCACAAATTTATCCAAATACCGATGAAATACACTGTTCATCAGACACATAAAGGTGGTGGGGGCGTTGGTCAACCCGAAGGGTAACACCACAAACTCATAATGGCCATACCGTGTTCTAAAAGCTGTCTTAGCTATGTCTTCCTCTTTAATCCTGATTTGGTGATACCCTGATCGCAAATCAATCTTTGAGAAAACTGTTGCTCCTTTCACCTGGTCAAACAGTTCATCAATACGGGGTAGAGGGTACTTATTTTTTATTGTCAATTTGTTTAATTGACGGTAGTCCATACACATGCGGAGGGTCCCGTCCTTTTTCTTAACAAACAATACTGGGGCTTCCTAGGGGGACACACTGGGGCGAATGTAGTTTTTGTCCAACAGCTCCTGTAATTGCATTTTTAGCTCCATCAATTTTGGTACGCTCATTCTGTAGGGTGCTCAGGATACTGGGGTTGCTCCTGCCACCAATTCGATGGTAAAATCTATGTCTCTTTTGGGTGGCAGTCCGGGAATCTCTTCCGGAAACACATCAGCAAATTCTTGTATCACAGGAATGTTCTCCAATGTGGCTGTTTTATCTTTTGAGTTGGCATAACCCACTTGGATGGCATAAATCTGACATCCCTTCCTAATGCATTTTGCTAACTGTGAGGCAGTTATGGGCCGAATCTGCACTGGCCGCTTAATTCCCTGCATCTCTTGTTTTATTCCCAGCTCGTCTTTATAACAGATAGTCTTAGTTTTACAATTAATTATGGACCAATGTTTTTCTAACCAGTCCATTCCAATCAGCACATCGTACGAACCAAGGGGAAGCACATTAAAATCTGCCATCATTGGCTATCCTGCTATCTTTAAAGGGCAGTTTTTGACCTTAGCAAGTACCCATCTCTTTGCCCCTGTTGCCAACTGTACTAGCCAAGGGTCCTTAAATTTAACAGGTTGCAATTTGCAACATTCCATGACCCTAGGACTAATATAACTTAATGTAGCTCTAGGATCAATTAAAACAGTTACAACAAGGTCTAAGAGTTTACCTTCGAATTCCACCATGGTCAACTGGTACTCCGCCTGGCGATCTTCCAAAGCGGCATTAATCTTTGGCAGACTCCGTCCTACATCGCCAACTGTAGATGCTTCGTAGACTTGGGAAACCTGTTCGGTTCCTTTTCGCTGGGGACAGTTTTTCACGTAATGGGGTCCACCACAGCCCCAACATTGCACTGGAGGCCTTGCTATCCCTTCGTTGTCTATTTTTCTGGGTTGTTCATTGGTTCTGGACTCAATGGGGGGCTTTAATCGGAGCGAATTCTTCTGTGAGTTTCTGCTGGTTTGCCCCTTGGCGAATCCTTTGTTACCACCACCACGATTACCTTTAGTATTTCCAGCCAGCTTGCTGCTTTTCTTATCGACCCATCTCTTACCCAGGATTTCTCCCTTCTGCTTGCTTTGCTGGTAGCAAATTCGGGCTTTGCGTATGGCCTCGTCCATCGTCTTTGGGTTGTCAAATTCAATTCTTTCCCTCATACTCAAGGGTAAACTACTGACAAACCTTTGTACTTTAGCTTTTTCCTCCCGAATATAAGGCACATAATGGAGCAGAGAAGTAAAACGAGTGACAAATTCATCCATAGTTTGCTGCCCCAATCGCAGGTCATGAAATTCCCTTGCCTTCTCGTCATAGAAGTGCTCGGTCAGGTACCTTTCCTTAAAGTATCTTTGAAATTTTTCCCAAGTGATATTTTGTTCGCTCACTCCTCTTACCATCTTAACTTCTTCCCACCACAGGGTGGCCTTTCCTTGTAATTGGAAAATGGCCAACTGCGCCTTGAGGTTGTGATCGTATTCATATAGCTAGAAGTATTTGTTCATATTAATCAACCAGGCCTTAGTTGCTTCCTCCTGTTCCCCATCAAAGTGTGGTGGTTTGATTTTACGAAATTCCCCTTGCAACTCTATCCATTGCCTTTTGGATGTCTGCTGTTCGGAAGCATTAACAGAGCGTTCCTCCTCCCTTACTTCTGACTCTTCGGGTTCTATGTGGTGATTTTGTTCTTCTGACATTATTTGTTGCTCAGCGCTGGGATTCGGTGGCTACTAATTCTGTCTGTCAGATAGGCTTTTTATAATCCTCTCCTCTTCCATAGTTAACCTTGCATTATCTTCTCGTAATCGGGCCATTTCATTTTTCAACTCTTGTATTGTCTCCAAAATTGCCAGATTGGTATTGCGAGCCTCCTCTCCCAGCTGTACCCATAATTCGGGACTATTTTTAGCACCAGTTGCAGGTCCCTGACCCGCCACAAACCTGCATGATGCACTGTCTGCTCTCCTCATATTGTCAGTCTTCTATTTTCCTGTGCTTAACATAAGAAAAGTAATAGTGCAAGGGTCAACACATTATCTGTTTTCATTAATTACTCAATAGAGACAAAATAAATTGTATGTACACAATCTGTTTGGCAGGTTCAATTCCTAGAGGCCACAGTTTTTGTGACTGGGCTTTGATACCACTTGTCATGACTCCAATGCTAAGTAACAATTTTTTTATTTATTTATGGTCCTAACGTTATCGTGGTTTACACATTATAGTTATAATCTCATTCAACTATTGGTAATCACATAGTATCACCATATGCACCCCTTGACATGCGGCATTGGCTTGTTTTATGTACTAACATACTGGATTTAGAAATTATTTAAATCATTGATTTGGTATCTCGCATGTTGTCCACGTGAAAATTGGACAATTGGTAACTTTTCCTTTTGTCCCTTCACCATCACATGGCTTTCCTTATCTGTTACCATGTGTAATTAATCCTGCCCTACTCTGTTCTGTATGAGGCTGGCAGGCTGTCCAGTCTCTCGGCTTGTGTGGAATTTTCCGCCTCATCTATGGCGGAGATCACCCTCTGCCATCCAACAGTCGTGGCCAATCGCGGGTTTCCGACCTAATCTATCAGTTGCTTTGGATGATGGTGCTCATTCGGATAGGCAGCTCTCTGCGGGCCTGTTCTGGTTCAGTCCATGCATTCAGCTCCAGAGAGCCAACCCTTTAGACGCTACTCAATTTCCGGCAGATTTGTCACCCAAACCCTTCAGGTAATCAAATGATACAGAGTTTTGTTTGTTCTACTTTCTTTTGACTAAGCGCTTCTTTGATTTACTGAAAGAATCCTTGACTCGTTCATGGCTCATGTAAACTACAGGTTGGTTTGGTATTTGAGGGCATCCTACAGCGCTGGAATGAGAGCTGTTCATACGTTGGTTGAAGCATCCTTTAGTGGGTAAGTTCTTGTCAAAGAACGAAGATGGTTTTCTTCTATATTTCTACCGCAATCTGCATTCCTTCCATAGTTGTCTAACTTTGTGTTGCGTGGCTTGCTCTCATGCAGGCTGGGCACCTGTCCCTCATGCGGTGGCCTAGACTCGCCTAAAGGAAACCCTCCTTCAGCATGTCCAGGGTTCCAGGTATGGAAAAGCCTTCCGGCCGAGGCCTCGACTGTTTGTCTCGGAGGTTTTCCTGTGTCCAATGGAGGGTAGCCCTTCTGGTTTCTTTTTATATTCTGTTAAATATTGGAGTGGAGGGTATTTGCATCCCCTCAAGGGCTCCAGGTTCCCATTGAATGGCATGTATAACTTATTTACTAGAGTTTGGCGTCCCACTTGAGTTTCACTGCTCGGACATTGTGGTTGTATTATCTTAATGCATAACTGTGCACATTATGCTTGCGGCATATTTTTTCCTCTTTACTGCTATACTGTATTTACCGTGAAGGTCTATTGAGTTTATAGACAGAGTGGTCTCCTTGTTTTATTCATGTTTAAAAGATTGCTGCACCGTGGACTTGCCTGTACTGGAAATCTGGATGTAGCTTCCTTTTCTAGAATTCTTGGTCTCGTCCAACATTTGATTATGTAATGCATTTTGTTTAGCATTCAAATAAATGTATAGTTTTATGGTATTTTATGTATTCGACATTGGGTTGGACATGTTCCACTTGCGTGCATCTTTCAGTTTGAGAGGGTCTGAACCCTGCTCCTCAACTGCAATCTTAAGTTTCTTTTTCAATAGCTCTTATATACTACTAGATTCTTATCTTTGTTTTAATATGGAAGAGTTAAGCGCTGAAGGGTTTCAAGCCCTACCCAACCTATATACACAGCATGCTTCAAACCCAACTTTCTTGGGTTTGTTCACAGTTTAGACACTACTCATGGAGCAGACCTCCTGCCGCACCCATAATGTTTCTAGCCCTACCTTAATACAAGGAGAAACATTCTTGTGGCACCTTAAAAACTTGGAATAAACTCTGTATTTGATTGGTGATATTTTAAGGTTGTCGCAACCTACAGCGAGGCAAGCGATGGCATTTTCTACTTTATATTTTTTTTGTTAAATGAAAGGCTCAGCCCTAGCATGTTGCATGCCATCTAGAAATAATAGTGGAATTTAATCAGTTTTGTTCTCTTTCGTATTTTCAGGTATGTCTATACATTGCATAGTATTTCCACATTTTTGTTTATTATTGTTCCTTAAAACAGGTAGCCTAATTTTGAAATGTCTTCCTAAGGTTTCATTTTCTTTCATTCTCTAATGCACAGAACTGGTCATTACATTTAGTATGTTCACCTCACGACAGAATCACCATGCCAACCTTTAACAAATATTGTTAACGCCCATGTTACTATACATGTCTTTGTTTCCAACCTGAAGAAAATTGCCTAAATAGAGACGGTTAACTGTAAAATTATCTAATTGAGTTCAACCCTCTTCTTGACAGCTTACCGCTACTATTACCCAAAAACTAATTATATAGAATTACCTATTCTCACTTCTTTTTTTTTTTAGTCTTCTTTCATAATTCTAGGAAGAACTTTAACTCATAGAATTAAACATGTTCTAGTTTTAGGTTAGTGCCTCATACCTGTGTCACTTTCTGTTAGTGGTTTCAAAGAAAGAGGTCATCTCTGCTCTCTGCAGCTAGTCAACCACCCGACCATGAGATTGTCTTTCGAGACCAATCTCCCCCCTAGCTTGCTCAAAGACTAACAGTCTTTTACAAGTTGCACGTGCTCTACGCCCTTACCATCTGATCATCACCAAACATGGTAAGCCCTCTTCCTTTTTCCTACTACCTGTCCTCTATAGCACAGTTTTTTCCCCCTCTCCCCCTCCTTTTCTTGGAAACCATTCCACGGTTGGGGGGAGGGTAGTTAGGGTTTTGCAACTATTTTTTTTAATATATTAACTTCTCTCCTCAGAAGTTACATGATATCCCTGTTAATAGGAAATCATTTCTCATTTTCATTCACTAAAAAAAATATTAATTTATGCAATAGGTAATAATCACCATCCTTCAATTTGTTTCTTTTTTTAGCTATGGTAAATAAAATATTTACAATATTCTGGGGATATGACAATTACACTAAAATAAACTCTCATAGCCTCACCTCGATGCAAGGTAACTCAAAAGGCCATATACAGATTTTTCACCAATTTATATCATTAGAAAAGCAAGGAAATCAAGTCATTGCCTTTAATTATGTCGTAAATAGTGTTGTTAGTGGGCGCACGTTACATATGGTTAAAATGCAATTCAGAGCTTAATGGTTTACCTAGTATTAGTTAATAATAAATGTAGTAGGTAAGCACTTTTAATGCTGCGTTATTTATTTATGGTTGAATGACTAGTAAACTTATATTAATGGTTAGGATGGTGATTTAAACTTAACAAGGGGGTAGCAAGTCCCTGCCACTTTAATTAATTTTTGAAACAACAGAAAATAAAATTTGTTTAATTAATTTTTGAAATAACAGAAAATAAAATATGTTTACAATGAAAAACTACAGTAGTGCAATAGACTAGCTTTTGTAAAGCAACAACTGTTGTTAAACAATAGCATCTAAGAGTTCAGATTTGAGTTTGCTAGTTTACTGAGATAAAAATTGATAATTTCATATATAGAAAAACTGTAAATAGAAAAAAAAACATTAAAAATAATACCTCAAGGAATAACAACATGGGACATTAGGTTTGTAATTAGCATGTTTGCAATTAGCGTGTATGAGTTGAGATTTGAGTTTGCTTTACTTCATAGTTTATTGAGATAAAAATTAATAATTTCATATATAGAAAAACTGTAAATAGAAAAAAAGCATTAAAAATAATACCTCAAGGAATAACAACATGGGACAGCAGGTTTGCAATCATTAGATGCAAAAGATGGCAAGAATAATGTTAATTTTGAGAGTTCATTTACATGATCCTTTTCAGAGCTATGAACCGGTGGGAGCTCCTATGATGGCTTTAGTATAAGCAAAACAAATTGCACGGTCTCCACATCTCATAATAGAAAGGAGACTGTCAGATATAGTGCATGATAGAATCCCTGAAGAAATGAAGGATAGAAAAGAAGCACCTTCTCAGTTCAATGTCACAGATGTCCATGTGGCAGGTCTAGAGTTGCAGGAAAGCACTTATCTGAAGAGAGTTGCAGGAAAGCACTAATTTGAAGAGCTGGAGCACTCCAAAAGAACTACTCTCGGGTACTCGTTAGTTGATTGCAAATGCTATGGACAAGAGTCCAAAGCAATCTTTATTGAATTTAAAACGAATGCCAACATCAAGGCCACCATCAAAGATCAAAGCTATTGAACCTAAAATGAATGCCAACATCAAAGCCACCATCAAAGACCAGAGTTAAACACAGGGACACTCTCTGGAGTATTTCCACTCGTGTTCATTGCAGTGGAAGATGGAAGGAGCTTGCCACATTAAGTTCTTACATTAGAAATCCAAACATTATACTCCCCAGTCAGAAAAATAAATTGCAATAGACTGTATACATATCAGCTTGAGAAAAAAATTAGAAATCCGAACATTATACTTCCCAGTCAAAAAAATAAATTAAGATAGGCTATATTCATATCATCTTGAGGAAACATGGATTAATATTTTACCATTTCAGGGGTTGTGCAGCTGTGAGTACATTGTCAATTGGGGTTGCAGTAACTTGAAAATCTGGGCCAGTCTTTTATGTATTAATCATATAAATAGTTGTTGAACCCGATCGATCCCCATCCCCTTGCTCCTGTAGTGAAAAGATCCAGCTTTAGTCATTATTTTTAAAAAACGTGTTGACTTAAAATGTGAGTGAGGTCGCAAAAAGCTAGAAACATTCAATGAATCTAGTACGTTGGACTCATAAATTTATATCTTGGGGAGATTGAAACACCAAATCTATTTATAGATAAATGAAGTATATTAGTTGAGATGTCAAGCATGTAACAGTGGAGCTTTCATCTTCTTGCTGTGTACAAGGTTTAAAAATGGAGCACTGCGTTTGTCAAATAATGGAAATTGCAGATAATAAAGGAAGAATTGATTGACAGGACGATAGTAACAAATTGATATACGAGGCAAGAAATGATTGACAGGCGAATAGTAAGGGTGATGTACACTACAGAGAAGTAAAGAACTAGAAAATCAGGCTTCGAATATGATGAGTTGAAGATGGTAATATCACGCGTCAAAAAGACTGTGCCACGTTTCCTATATTTGTCAAAAAGACTGTGCCACGTTTCCTATATTTTTCATGCAGTTCAACATAAAAGAGCTTGTTGTTCACTTTTATTGGAGACTGGTTCATAAATCTCTCTTCTTATGCATAAGCACTGTCGTTTGCTACACTTCGTCCCTGTGTCCTACTTTATTGTTATATGTCTGTGTCTAGTTGTATGCATCTATTCGTATCTGTGAAGTTTTAGCTATACTTAACTGGATCAATGAATGGAACTGAACAAAGAGATGTTGGTGGATCTGCTACTGGGTCATCATATGCTTCTGGATAAACAAGTGGATCTGCCTCTCAAATGGGTTCTGCTGAGAAAGGTGAGTTGACCGAATTTCTACTTGACATACTTAGACCTCTGCAGCAAACAATTTTCAGTAGCAACCAATTTTCAAGGCAATCAATCATCCATCGAATCCTTTTAAGAAAAACAAAACAAAATAAAATTCACTTACCTCATCTGATATATGTTTATGTTGATTGAAGTTTGTTGTATATCTAAGGATTCAAGTTTGTTGTATATCTATATTTTGATTGTGATGCAGGTGTGTTCACCCAGCGATGCTCATTCAGATTTTGAAACTGCTCATTCAGATTTCAAGCATGGAAGGATGGGTTGGGAGGTAGTGGATCTAACTATGTTATGGTGGAGCAGCATCCCTTCGAGTAGCTGGACTGAATATGCTTCCCGTATTCCTTCGACCAGGCAGCCCGATCCTACAACACCCTCGTTCTGCCTCTTTGAGACCTTTTAGGACCAAACAAATAGGTAAGGTCGTTGTCACTCACTGATATGAATAAATAAAGCATTCTTCTTTCTTTGTATCAAACCCCAGACCTGATAGTCACGAGTCATATTGTATGCTCCGGATCCCCGCTGCAGTCCCCTTCAAGAAAACCATTACAACATGGCATCATGCACGTAAGCTATAGACCAAATCTGTTGCCTGAATAGCTGTTCCGAAGTCGGTAACCCAACCTATCCAGTCGATAACGAGGCTTTCTTTTGGCCAAACTTTTCGCATAATATATGAAAAGACTTCAACACTCGCAATGAAATCTCTAACATAGCTATGCCAAAGTTCCTACTTACTAGAGCTAAAGTTGCCTATACTACAATAACACTTGTTTGCGGTAAGGAGAAGGCTAGTTATTATTTCATTAAGGTCTGCTTCACGGTTCTGGTAAGCGGTGAGAAGATTGAAAGGGAGAAGATTGAATGCTAGATTGGAAGGGGTCGTCGCTATTCTCTCCTAGCAAAGGCACGATCTATGGCAAAGGTATGTTTTATTGCAACACGCTATTGTTCCCGGGCGCTTACCTCAAACAAATATGCTTACCTCAAACAAAGATGTTGAAAGGAAATTAAGCTCAAAGTTTGAAAGGTTTGTAGAGATTACATAATCTTAACTCGGAAGCAGCAGTCCAGAAACAACAGTTTGTAGGGTGAAGTCAGGCCTTCAACAATGGTGAAGCCAAACCAAACTAGCAGAAGAAGGCCTTCAACAATGGTGAAGCCAAACCAATAGAAGAACATTTGTAGCAATCTAGTTTCCAAATCTCTCTGGTCCAAACACTGCTCATCCCTTGGTTTTTCTCTGCTCCCTTGGTTTTCCTCCACCGCCAACCTGGAGAAACACAATTATGAGCATGCAGACACCGAAGTAACATGTAGTAACAGGTGGAAATAGGTGGCAACTTCAGCCACTTATAAATTAGTTCTAGTTCAGTTTGACAGTTCCAAACTCTACAACTCTACTAGCATTTCATACTACTAGACTAATGCTAGCATTAGTTTAAACTAATTCCGAATAGTTCAGAAATATGAATCAAATCAACCGAAGAGACTATATGCTTAAAATCCGATAGTGTGGATCGAAGTAAAAACAGAGTAAATATTCACAAGAATTAATGTTATATCAGTTGATTCTGATTACTATAGTCCATGCCATCTGCCAGATGGAAGGGACTAATAAGTGCCATATTTATGTTCATGGCCATTGATTTTATATTTTCATGTAGAAAGTTGTCATCTAAGATGAATGCGAGTATGGAGTGCGCAACTACGCATTCTGTAAAATGAGATTTTCGTATAACATAGTCCAAAATCCAAGTCCAAGTCCAAGTCCAAAGCCATTATGAGGAAGTGAGGAATATGATTAAGCAATTTAACGCTGGTCATAAAGTGTTACTAAGAGGGACCAATCTCATAGTTGCAGAGGTGACTGTTGTGATGTGTAGGGTGGAGGTGAAGGTTGACCTAAATGAGGAGAGGTCCAAGGAGAGAGTGGAGAGGAGCTAGTAGTGGGTGCCCAAGAAAGTTTCTAAGGGAACCCACAGCTGCAGCGTTACAATTGGCTTCAAAGCCATCTCCCACCATAAAATTGACAAGGCAGTGGATCTCCAGAAAATGTTAAACCATTTCCTTAATGTGGGCATCATGGGGAAGGAACAATGGTGCCTACTAGTGTAGTACATGAAGCTAGCCATGTTGGTTCGGAAAAACACCTTAACACAAGGTTATTGAGGCATATGATGGGAAATCCTTACCACTTTGAGAAAGCTCATGGACTATAACATCACACGCATACTCCCCTTGAGAGGAATCTTTATTGTCTCAGGTGATCTGATTCCCCTCTCCGACATTGCTGGATTGCTCATTGCTTGCCCCAACTCAAAATTTCTCATGCCGGACGACCACATGCTGGACACCATGGAAGCTCTCTGAAAACACGACATTATAGACCCATTTAAACTACATCACAAGGAAGGATGGCTCTCATCAATGACAAATTAGTGGGACTCATTGTGGCTGCCTCTGTCTACTTTGATGCTTAGAACGTTCTGGGCGTGCTGTCTAAGATTTCATTGGTTCACTTGCAAGGTGATGCAAGTGAATACCAAGTTAATAGACCCTATTAAACCACCAGTTGAAAGCATAATAATCTCTCTACACAATGAGGATATGCATTCTTCATATGATGTGCTCCACAACAACTGAGGATCCAAATAAGATCCCCACTCTGCACAAATTGTAAAGCCAACTCTACAATCATAATTCACGAGGGGACTATGTAAAATAGTCAAGATACCCCCACTTTATAAATGAAACCATGGAGAATTTATCATATTCAGAATCCTTCTGCATTAGATAGAATGTCCTGTACTAGCGATAAAGAAGCGGTCAACATAAGCGTACAATAATTAGCAAGGGGATTACAAACTTCTTCACTCATTTTAACGACATTTGCTGCTAATGTTCTCATGCAAACAGAAAGAAGTTGACACTAAAAGTTCCCCCTAAGACATGGATATTTCATAGGGCCACTTTCCCAAAAAAAAAATTAATGTTCCACATATTTCTCTAATTTTAATAAATTAAGCCATGACCCTTCTGACCAACTAATGGACCCTTTCTCTAGTTCGTACTCTCTTTGTATCATATTGTATTTTGGAGTCTTTTTGGGTTTTGGAAAATCATAATATAGCATATAATAGCATATCATGTGAAGTGGATCAATGCATTGACAATCCACTAGGTAGTGTAGTGAGTAAAAGATAAGTGTGATATAATGGGCCTGAAGAAGGGGTAATACCAATATTAATCATTCTAGTGGACTTGGTAATGAAGGTGGAATGCATGCACACTTCTCAAACACTAACTGGTTATACAATTATTTGCTGATAGAAAATGTGGCCAAACATAAAATATTAAATAAACAAACTCCCTGACGACCGAATTAAGAAACAAATATGCTAAGAAAAATTGTCACCAAAGTCACAGTAATCACCGTAATCGCCATTGTCACTTTCATTGTCGCTAACAAAGACTTTCTCCATAAACTTATTACATTTATGGATTGATACCATGTGTTCCAACCTAATCATGGAGATTAATGGCTCTCACGATATAGTTGTGTGGAATGTGGACTTTTTTTTAGTGGAAGTTCATTGCGCTGAGTGCAGAGGATTTTTACACTCAACACAAAGAACTTCTTATGCACTCTGAATAGAATACTACTTCACTAATATTTTTTCAGCCTCCGATGGACCTGTTACGTAAAGGATCTATAACCACATCAATTCTAGATGATTGGGCAGAGAAATAGCATAACAATATTAGTGTTAGTGTCAGTGTTAGAGCACTTACTGAAAGAATGGCCACTCATAAAATTGGTTTGTTTTAATTTTAAAATTAATTTTCAAGCACTAACAAATACGAAAAATAAAACACCCTCCACCATAGGAATTATGTCCCATCAAACCTTGTTATGTAATATCCCTAAAATCACATATTAACATTTAGCATTATTGTTTTAATATCTTTGACATGCGGTCATTTCGTGGACATGCTACGGTGGGCATCAAGAATCCATTAGCTATCGAAACAACTTACAACAACCATGAATGGTACATTTCCCTTAGACAAATAACACATCTTGAAATAAGGGTCAATTTTTGGATGGGGCTCACCGGTTATAATGATGGCATAATAACTTTGGGTGATAATAAGTGTCCATGTAGTGGAGAAAAAGTGGTGTTTCTCAGCGTGTGGGAAGGTTTAGAAAGTGACAGATTCTTCATTTCTGACAATAAATACCATCGATGTAGAGTATGGATACCACCATATTTGGCATTTAACATATCTAAGACTGGTTGATGAGGTCAAAGACGTATTCCACTGCTACCATGAGGTAGTTCCAAGAAAAACCCTATTAAGAGGTATGACATCATGCTTCAGAAGCTGCAAGCAAATATGTTTTTAATAGATGTGCAATCCTTGCTAACAACAAGGCGATATGTTGTTGTTGAGATGCTAAGAAATACGACCTTTAAACATTTGAAATCAATGGCAAACAAGTTAGTTAAGGGAAACGTAGACATGCTCCCATTCTTGCATTATGCCTTTAGTTGTACACATGATGTAGAAGTAGGCTTGTTTTCCTTTTTCGTTTTCTTTTGTGCCTTTAGTTGTACGCATGATGTAGAAGTAGGATTTTTTTTCTTTTTCGTTTTATTTTTAAAACATATTTCAAGAAAATATTGAGAGATTCACTGCTTCTATTTTTAAGTTCTCTTCTGAATGGATAAGTATAATTAAAGAGGACGGAGGAGGTCAGGGTTTTTACATGAACAATTTGAGGGTGATTGTCTCAATATATAAATTTATGGTTTTTTATTTTTATTTTTGTGTGGCATTATAAAAAAGATAAATAGCCGCATTGTTTTCTTGGAAAATATTGCATGGTAAAAGATAAATTAACTATGTTAATATTTTGGAAAAATATTGCATATGAATATTTTGCATAAAAGATAAGTATCCATGGTATTTATTGAAAAAAATTTGCATACGAATCTTGTACATATAAAGATAAGTAACCATGTTATTTCTTGAAATAATTTCATATGAATATTGTGCATAAAACGACAAGAACCTATGCCATTTCTTGAAAAAGATTGCATAGTTATGTCTGTGGAAAGATATAATAGTTGTGATGATTTTCATGGTTCTTGTGCATTGTGTTGGGAAACAACGATAATACTGAGACGGGGGGTGAATCAATGTTAAGGCTAATTTTCAATTCTTGATGCCAGTTTACTTATCTTATTTAAACTTGACATCCAACCATATCACCAC
Source organism: Pinus tabuliformis (assembly GCA_031772625.1). NCBI lineage: Eukaryota > Viridiplantae > Streptophyta > Pinopsida > Pinales > Pinaceae > Pinus > Pinus tabuliformis. The sequence goes on from CM062817.1 coordinate 1,336,388,436, forward strand.
CAATAATGTATAATATGGCAGCAACATAAACTCAACACACAAGCAAACAAACCATAAGCATCATACACATAGACACAAGGTTTTTCACATGGAAACCCTTTCAGGAGAAAAACAAAAAGCTTGTTGTTGTTATTGATGTAAGTTAAGAGCACCCACTCTATGACATCAATATTTTTTTTTGAACAGCCAATCATAGGAAGCACCAACTCCCTTTGATATGTTTTCTAGCACCAACTAGCAGGAAGCACCAACTCCCTCAGTTTGTAGACACCTGTCCAACTTACTAGAAGCACCATATGAGACACCAACTTCATGGATTTGTTGCAAGAACTAACTTGTAGCTCCTTGGATTTATGCAAGCACCAACTTGCAGGAGGCATCGACCCCCAAGCCTTCCCAAGCTCCACTAGAGATGGAAGCACCAAATTCTTAATTGTAGGCACCAACCCACACTCAAATAAGAACTGGTTATTCTCTTTGATTCGACAGCAACTCTACCCAATCTCAGCTTTGATCTCTGCTCACTTTGCTGTAGTTTGCAGCTCTTTGCAACTTTCTTTAGTAGCCTTGTGATCTGATCACCATCAGTCACTCTCAGCCCTCTACTTTCTACTCTCAACATCAATCACTATGCTCTCTGCCACTATACTCTCCACTACACACAATCTTCTTTTGGCCTTGCTTCACACAACATAGGATTAGCTCTTGAACTTCTGCTCACAGCAGCTCACAGGGACCTTTGGCCTTCCACACAACACACAGGCACTTCAACCTTAAACACAGAGCACATGCACTTCAGCCTTAACTCATATCCCATAGGAACTTTCAACCTTACACATACAACACACTAAACTATTGATATTTTTACACAAAGCACACAAGCACTTTAGCTTCACATACAGAGTGCTGCTCACGGTGTCCTTTTTTTCTGCTTAGGCATTGTCGGGCTTTTTACACATAACTGGCTCACTTAGCCTTTCACATCATTGCACACACACATACCACTACTCTCAGCTCTCAATGGCAACTATGCAGCATTCCCCCCTCATGCTCAATCGAGCTCCTAGGTTTTGTTCCCCTGTTGTCTCCCCGATCAATGTTCTTGCACTTTCCTTCTTTAACATTGCGCACTGTACTTAGGCATGGCCCTGCATTCTATTATCTACGTCGATATTGGTATATGCCAATGTATTCATTGAGAATGAGCACTTGAATGACAATTTCCTCCATACTGAGATTTAATTCTTAGTCCACTGCACACTCAAACTAGGCACAGTCCTCTCTGTCTGCCACTCTTACATCACTGAGGCTCTCCATGCTGAGAATTTAATCTTAGTCCACTTTCACACTCCACTGAGACTCTCCATGCCTCTTCATGGCTTACAATACTTCAGACTGAATTTTTTTTTTTTCATTTATTTCTATAATGCGTGCACGGATATCTCTAGTGACCAACTCCATTGCCTCTGCATTTACTCTTTAGTTGCCAACCCATCTGTTATAGACATTTTTGGGCACTGAAACCCCAAGCATAAATGTCCATAAACCAAGGGCTCCTAAGTCCCTAAAGGTGTTATTCCAACCCATAAAAGAACAAGGTCAACTAATTACAGCATCTCCCAAAAGTTCTCCATGAAAAACTACTCAGAACTGGTCAAAACTGGACCATTTCACCTGCTCCATAGGCAAAGTGCGTTGCATCCCACCTAAATACACACAGTAGGTGCGTTGCATGTCAAAAAGCCCTTCTATGGGGTGCGATGGGCGAGAAGGGACAAATGGCAGGGTCAATCTGCAAGGTGGAGAAGCATGGAATCTTCCAGAAACTTCTTCTGTGACACTTGCCTCTCTGAATTCGACCAAGGATGAGTAAGAGATCATCCATCTCCAAGTGGAATAAAGAACTATCAGAGGGGAGACACTAATCAAATCTCAAAAGCTGACTCACCTCCCTTGTAGACATCTATATATGGATCCCTCATCCCAGAGATCCAGGGTCTGGAATTTTGTATCTTGTAAGCAAGTGCTGCTAGTTTCTTGGTGCAATATCATAGTGTTGGGTGATCTAAGATTTTCATGAGGTGAAGAAGGGCTTCTTGCTGAGAGGATGATGTTGGGTCAGAACAATTGGTTGTAATTCTCTTGGCTCTTTCTTGATTATCAATAAAACTATTCAAGTTTTCCTCCACATGTTTGTATGATTAATTTTTTATGCATTTGTGTGGTCAATGTACATCTGATCCTATATTGTTTATGATAATAGATCTATGTTCTTGGATAGTATTATGCTGCTTTAATTCTACAGGTGCCCTGTGAAGCTGGGTGGACAAGAAAACAGGTAGCAAAGGACTATCAGAAGGGAGAGGAATTGAGCAAGGAACCAAGCGCAAGACAGAGGTTGGTCTCCTTTATTCTTCTCTCATCTATCTCTCATAAAGGAAAACGAAAGTAGTTTTAGTTTGTTTGTTTCTAAGGTAGCTACCAGCCTTAGTGGGATTAGCAGCTCTGCATAGACACTATTCCCGGTAACAAAATGGCGACTCCGCTGGGGAGCGAGTAGATTGTTTGTTCATCTACATTTGTTTACTTTATAAACTTACAAATGGAGCTTGAAGTCAAGCCAGCTAGCCTTCGAACTGCATTTGCTATGCAAGTGCAAAGTAGATTAATGCTACTTTAGTCAATCTCTGGGTTTTGTTTATGAATTAAACAATTGATTTACAAACTCTCTAATTTCCCTTGTGGTGGCTCTAGTAACCTCCTTAGATCTACCCCTGTGATTGATTTACTGATTACCACTTGCTTGGCCTAAATCCCTAAATTGAACTGCAAACTGTGACCTATAATCCAATCAAAGTCTCGTCCCTGGTCCAACGCACTGTCTATTCTGTGAACTTCAAATGCAGCGCACTTCCCGAGTGTAGTAGGTGCGTTGCATTTCAGTTTCACTGTGTTACAGGTGCGCTGATCAGACAAGGCCTTGTTCCTAAATTTTGGTTTCTGTGTTCATTCTTTTCAGCTCTATTCAGGAGTTTTGCTGCCTGTAGTCAGTACACCTCTGTTTGAAACCCCTTTCCTTGTTGTTATTCCACCTCCATTGTGCAAAGAACTGTAAATGTTTTTATGTATTTTTTGAGTCATTTTCAGTTCTCCTTTACAAAGAAGTAGCGTAATTGTACTGTCGTTTCTTGATTTGAAAGTGTCGCAAGTGTTGTTTTCAGTCATAGAAGAGAATCTAATTGTTCTTGATAGTCGATTACACTGTTACTCTTGTATTTGGTTTGAATTAGTAGTTTTTCTAGTGTTGAAAGCAAGTTTTCAATTCCAAATCGCAAAGTGTTGTCATTGTCTTCATTTTGTCTTGAAAAGAAACTTGTTAGTAATTGTCGCTTTGAAAAATAATTCAGGTTTGTGCTTAGCTTTCTTTTTATCATTCACACATTAAGAAGGCTGAAAACAAATACATGCACGTGCATTTGCATTTAGACTGTTTGTTGGTTTGATTTAGGACAGTGCACATAGTGTGTGCTCTATGCTCTTTGTTGAAAGAATGCCATCTCTCTTTCCTTAGTAGCTAGGATTTTCATTGCAGAAAGAAGATTAAACGACTGTTTATCATCTTAGATTGCATTTTAGGAATTGTACATCTACATCACGCGGTGAACCTGAAAGGCAAATTTCTTAAGCAAGATCAACTATAAAATAAATTTAATGAATCTAAAAATGCTTTGGAACCTAACGCACAACATCTAGAAGTCTAGGCTAGAGATGTATTCCGGCGTCGTAAAGCCTGGTAACTGTTGTTTTCACTGTTGGTTGGGTGATTCCTCCACTTTGAGACGATAAGTGCCAGTACAGACTTGTGCTCCCATGTACCGTCGAGTATATTTTGGGAGACCACAATAGGCTTTATCCTTTATCCATAGGAAGCCGTGTCTGCCGCCCTATCGATTGCAATGCACTGAACACAACATTCGGGAAGATTGACTGTCGTACCGTAAAAAGTATTCTGCAGTTTTGCGATTGGTTTGGTAATCCCTCTGTCTAGATTTCCAGAGTAGTCCCTTTCGTTCCTTTTTAGACTCCTTAACGGAAAAGGTCCATCTGAGCACTTGTCACTTTAGGCTCATTAAAAATCGAAGGCAACTAGAGTCATCTTTTTTTTTTTCTCGACTCTTAAAAATTGGAAAAACAAGTTGTGTCAAAGCGTCTAAAATTCATCTAATTCGAAAACATACTTCCCCTTGATTTTTAGTTGATCGAGTAATCCGCAATCGTGGAAGAAATTCAATTGAAACCCCGTCATTCGCGGAGGCTTACGAGTCAACCGTCTTTGTCTTTGGAATCGAAACTGTTACGGACAAAGCGAACTCGTTTAACCGGTTCCAAATCCCCTGGTAAAGTTAGAACAAGTGTTCCAATACAATCAGAGACTCTGGTTACTCCAAACATTTCTAGTATCCCTGCCTTTACAGAAGAAGTTCAGCAGCCACCAAAGGATAGTAGCACTGATCCTAGTGTGAGGGTAAACACTTGTATTACTGAACCCATTCCATCTACAGCTGGTTCGGAGGGTGTTATTCCCCAAGCATCTGTCACTGCAGATTCCATACCTTCTTCGGCACCAGAAATATTTTACGGACCAGACGGTCTACCTCTTCCACCTGGTCTGATTGCTATAGAAGAGATTGTGGAGGATCCTCCATCTAGTACTCCATCGCAATTTGGAGTCAGGATCACTTTGTATCCTTCTTCATCAGAAATTAGTCTACCGCCATTGGAAGCTCCTGTATAATCGCTAGGCAATCTTCTGGATAGACTAGAAATGTTTGAACAACCGTCAACATCTATGACTGTGTCGTCCGACACAGCGACGGCAGAACTTCCTGCTGTCACTCCAACAATGCTCGTCGGTATACCATCTGTCCCAACTAGCTCTCAATCGCTAGAAGGGGCCCACTCAGGGGCTATTTCGACAGTATGGTCCGTTCCTGTTTGTTCATCCGGAAACTCTTATGTTGAGTATCAACAAATTGATTGTGTCAATTTGGGCAGTCCGGTCCTCAAGGGAAAACAATTCCTTTCAGTACCGGATTACTGGCGTATGGGGGGCAATATACCCTTTCATTATCTCCTCCGGGAGGACAACCATACGGGAGTTCAGTACAAAATTCAGGTTATGCTGGAATTACATCTAGCGGTTGGGTGCCAATACTGCCTCAACAACCAAGAGTTTTATATTCGATGCAACAATGCTTACCTATGTCAAATATACTGACTACGCCAGCTATTGTGACGATGTCGCAAGTACAAGCGCTGCCTGTTGTATGCCAACCTCAGGTTTCTCAGGTGGTAATGCAACAGCCTCTTGTCCCTATGACTCAACCACAATCGCCAACTAGTGGAATGACACAGGCCCAAATGGGTACAATTACCCCTCATCTTGGTCAAACAGTCAGTATTGGACAACAGCACATGGCTTCACAACCATGGCTGGTGCAATACCAACAACTGCAATTCCAACAAGTATACCAAGGATCTGAGCAACAAATCTTTGCAAATAGTGGGCAACCGTATATTCAAAATGGTCAAAATCAACCATTCTACAATGGTTATGCCCATCAACCTTACCAAAGTTACCAACATCAAATGCATTATGCTGGTATGCAGAGACCAACTGCTCAGGCGATTCCATCTTATCTTGGGTATGCTTCGCCTAACTTGAATCAACAGTTACCCTTCGTGGCAACTTTAGAGTTGCCGGATCTAAATCGGTTAACAAACGATCCAATCGCCTACGCCCCTTGGTGGCCAGTGATTCCGCATAAACTTCCATCAGATATTCCTAAATTTAATGGAAATACGGGTGAAGATCCGTTGAATCATGTGATGACCTTTCATCTGTGGTGTTCATCAAACACCCTAAACGATGATTCGATTAGGCTTCACCTTTTTCAGAGGACGTTAACATGTCCAGCAGCAAAGTGGTATATCAAATTACCCAGAGCTTCGTTTGACAACTTCAGTACCCTAGCCACAACCCTTTTGACCCATTTTCAGTTACCGATAAGGTACGAAACAGGAACGAAACTTCTTACCAATTTCAAACAAACAATGGCCACTCACATATCCGATCATATTCATGAGTGGCGACATCATTGTAGAATGGTAAAAACGTATGTTCCTGATCAGCTTTTAGCTAAATGGTTTATTAAGTCTTTATTACCTTCCATTATAGAGGATGTGGCAAAAGGAGGAGTCGTCACTGAAGAGCAAGTTATTGCTCGTGCGCAATATTTAGACTTGATTTATACTCAGTCTGGCACGCTCTACGATAAAATACCTAACGCTCCTAGACCAGAATTTTTGGTCCTCCCTCCTCCTAAATCGAACAATGACTCTCATGCCGGCGATGGTGTGATTGGCGCGATAGACACGAAATCGACAAAGGCTACATCTAAAAAGGCCCGTAAGATTTCAAGTCAAAATGCAAATGAAGAACTTCTCGCCTCAGAGGTAAATGCCGTGTCGACCAACAAGGGCAAACAACTGAAGCAACCAGGGGGCAAGAAGAAAAAGAAAGGGAGAAAAAAGAAGCAGGATGAGTCATCTCCTGAAAAACCTTCTGCAAACCCTTCTGGGCAAAGGAAACCCCCTGCAGGGTGTCAGATATGCGATGAGGATCATCAGACGAGAGATTGTCCACATAAAGCTAAAGTTAAGAAACTCTTTAAGAGTTCAAAAACCTCAGCAGTATTGACTGATCCGTTTCCAAACCCGGGAACCAAACTGGTTGCTAATCAAAATGCTTCCCGATCCCAAGTGCTTATGTTTTCAGTTTCGAAACAACAAAATGATGCTTTGATAACGACAAGGAATAAAGATTACAGGAATCCACAGCTTTCGAACAACAAGGATAAAGATCAACCTAGTAGTTCGACAACAACTTCGACCAAAGTTGTGCCACCCATCATTCCTAAACCAATGATAAAGTCGCCAAAGGGAGTATTACACAAATCGACATTTAATCCTCGTGCAAAAGTAGCACAGAATTATAATATAGTAGAGGACTTGGCCCAATCGCCGTCTGCTATGTCGACACTTGAGGTACCGCAAAATTACCTCTCCCAAAAGCAGGATCTATTATCAGTAATAGGTGGGATTGACCCAACGGATTCCAATCTTGTATCCTTTAGTCACAAAGGATATGACCCTTAGTTACCAGCTCAACTAGCTTTCCTTATTCAAGTGAAAGCCCTCAACAAAACTGTTCATCGAACAATTATTGATGAGGGGGCATCTACATGTATTATGTCGGTGAGTTGCTAGAAAAATTTAGGCTCACCACCCTTGTCGCGATCATCAACAATATTAAAAGCATTTGATGGATGATCATACACTCCATACAGGATTTTAAGTAACTTGCAAGTTGAACTAGGGGGCAAAACAGTAGAAATTTATGTTGAAGTAATCGACGGAAACCTCGATTACAACATCCTACTAGGAAGGCCCTGGATATATGCCATGGCCGCAGTTGTGTCGACCTACTTCAGGAAGATTGCATTTCCATTTCAAGGAGGAATTACAATAATCGACCAACAAACATTTCTCCCCGACAGTTCACAAGTTACGGGAAGCATTCCAATGATCCATGGAAGCAATCATTCACTTCAAAATATTGGAGTAGGTCTCCTAAAAGACCCTGCCTTAATGGGTACTTTTTCCCTACCGCCTCCAAGTAATCTAGCGGAAGTGGCCACAGTGGGAACCTGCAATATGAAATCTTCTATATCTAATGGATTCGGAAGATTCCTAAACATTTTGTCTGCATGGATCATCGCCATTTTAGAAATATTGTAGCAATCAATTTTCTTGGCCTGGGGGGCAAACCCAAATCAATACTCATCGAGTGTTTGGATAGATAGGTCTAAGGAATATGGTACCTCTTCAGATCCTTGGTCGCATGTACATTCTACAGACAAAGGAATCATTCAGTCAATGATGTTAGGAGAGACACCATGGGAAGATTACCACCATCGTTCCCATCTCCCAGATTACAACGAAGATTATTCCAATGACCTTAATCATCCTTCAGTTTTTGATTTTCTATCAAGTACTGTAAATACAGCGGAATTCGAGGATGGTTCTTATCTCATGTCAACCTCGTTAAAAAATGAAAGGAGTCATGAGGATAGTTCTTTTACTGTGTCAACCTCATTAAAAAATGAAACGACTCCCTTTACAAATCGAGTCTTTGATTACGATCTCGTGAAATCAAAGTCGAGTCTTTCGAAGATCTCGAAGGTAAACCTTCATTCCAACCACCGAGATGAATGCAATGAAGCTTGGGGGGCATGCACCTCGATTTGCGTTATTATGCTGGGGGCATGCAAACTTATCATGACCAGTGTTACCGTAAGGTTCAAGCTCATTAAAAAATAAACCTGCCACGAGCAATGTTTCTGCAAAGTTCAAGCTCATTAAAAAATAAACCTAGCCACGAGCAGTGTTACTGCAGGGTTCAAGCTCGTTAAAAAATAAACCTGCCTTGAGCAGTTTTAATGCGGAATTCAAGCTCGTTAAAAAATAAACATAAGAAATGAGCAAGTGTTTCCCCCAGCATTTAACCTCATTAAAAAATGAACCAATTTCTGGTAAATAACCATCGTGAATGTATTACTTCAGCCTTTAAAGCCTTGGTCGTGTTCTCATCATCACCTCCACTCTGTATTGGCCGATCATTCACCTCCACTTGATTGTTTACCCCTTTTGAGGAACAGCTGCGAAGAGTGATCCTGTTAGCCATCCTTGTAACACTGCCGTGATTGGAAAATTCCAAACCTTACCTGGAATCAGCTGCTACCTGAATTTATCACTCGTTCCTCAAAGACGAGTCTCCTTTAAGCTCTTTTCAACTAACTCGTAAAATATGAAAAGATTGCCGAGCCATTGGCCTCTCCAGCTCGTTAAAGTGACCGGAAGTGCTATCCCTCCTTTAGATTTTAATCTTTTTGGACCTGAGGGATTATTACACAAAAAAATCGAGCGCTTGTTTTGTTCGGCTCGTTAAAAGTACCGAAAATTCATCCCTTCTGTATTATTTTATACATTTTCAGACTTAAGGGATTAGATGACGAAAAAGGATTTTTGGAGTTTCCTTTACGTTCCTTTTTACACTCTCTAAAATTGAAAAGGACCGAGTTATCTTTGTCTTTAAACTCGTTAAAACCTAATAGCGACAAATTTGTCCATAACAGACAAGAAAGAGTTTCACTATTGCTAGGCTCGTTAAAACATAGTGATGGGTTTTCCCGAAGGGAAAATTATAGAACAAGAATATGTTATCCTCCTCAAGCTTGACAAAAATAAAGAGGTACTGGTCAGCAATGACTGGGGAAAAATTGGGAAGAAAACTTGAAGAAACTTCGTTGGTAGCAAGTCACTCTTGAACATGAAACTTTCACTCCACATCCAAGTCGGGTTGGGTTGTTCCATTCACTGGTCACATCACCATGGTTCCATCACGCCATCCACATTTTGGGTTAATGCTACCAATCCATCATGTCAGTGTCACCGATATGTTCAAGAGAAGTCACTCAGAGAATTCACCTATGTCTCACCCACTGCAATACATTTACGCTCCATTCTTTCATGACCGCCACCCTGAACCTTATATCACCAGATCGTTTTCGCCTCCATTAAAATCATTTGCTCTGTTCCGTGTCATTGATGTGGGATTAATTAAGGCCCTCCTATGACGGATTGCTTCTTGTTGACATCAGCTCATTATCCAAGAAGTCGATCTAGGAACAACCCTTTCAGTACTTTGAAGCGTGCATGCCTCAATGGCAAGTTTCTCACTTCCAGTGACAGGTTTACATCAATGGCCTTCGACCGAAAGATTTTGCGTGGTGTTCGACGCCAAGTCCTTTATTCACACCACATAAATTGTACTGCAGTACCTTGAGGATCATTATCATCATCGGTGATTCCTCTCGCGCCTGTTAACGGCTTACATCATTGGCTGGTAATCAGGTGATGTCTTTCCATGTTCGACTCCAGAACATCTCTCACATGGATCGACTTGTACTTTGAGTGAAGATCGAACGAGATTGAAGACCCCGGATCTAGTTTCATCCATCCAGGCTGCGATATATATTCATGAAAATAAAGACATCAAATGTACATCATTGCTGCATAGATAATCATCCAATCAAAGGGATGATGGCTCTACCAGAATCATCAGTCTACACTCAGATGATTGTCTGTCTCGTGTACATGAAAATGAATTTATAAAGCTGAGCATGGGAATGCCCGCCTCAGCTAGATCATGAAAATATTATGAAGATAATGTATTGTATTGTATCTTATTACAGGTCTCCTTCCAGCTTGAAAGAACTTCGGATCCTCATGATAAAGCATTTCACCCGACATAAAAAAGATTAACGACCTCATGCTTTAGGGGGCAACTATTATAGAAATTTTTGGGCACTGCAACCCCAAGCATAAATGTCCATAAACCAAGGGCTCCTAAGTCCCTAAAGATGTTGTTCCAACCCCTAAAAGAACAAGGTCAACTAATTACAGCATCTCCTAGAAGTTCTCCATGAAAAACTACTCAGAACTGGTCAAAACTGGACCATTCCACCTGCTCCATAGGCAAAGTGCGTTGCATCCCACCTAAATACACACAGTGGGTGCATTGCATGTCAAAAAGCCCTTCTATGGGGTGCGATGGGTGAGAAGGGACAAATGGCAGGGTCAATCCGCAAGGTGGAGAAGCATGGAATCTTCCAGAAACTTCTCCTGTGACACTTTCCTCTCTGAATTCGACCAAGGATGAGTAAGAGATCACAATCTCCAAGTGGAATCAAGAACTATCAGAGGGGAGACACTAATCAAATCTCAAAAGCTGACTCACCTCCCTTGCAGACATCTATATATGGATCCCTCATCCCAGAGATCCAGGGGCTGGAATTTTATATCTTGTAAGCAAGTGTTGCTGGTTTCTTGGTGCAATATCATAGTGTTGGGTGATCTAAGCTTTTCATGAGGTGAAGAAGGGCTTCTTTCTGAGAGGATGATGCTGGGTCAGAACAATTGGTTGTAATTCTCTTGGCTCTTTCTTGATTATCAATAAAGCTATTCAAGTTTTCCTCCACATGTTTGTATGATTAATGTTTTATGCATTTGTGTGTTCAATGTACATCTGATCCTATATTGTTTATGATAATAGATCTATGTTCTTGGATAGTATTATGCTGCTTTAATTCTACAGGTGCCCTGTGAAGCTGGGTGGACAAGAAAACAAGTAGCAAAGGACTATCAGAAGGGAGACGAATCGAGCAAGGAACCAAGCGCAAGACAGAGGTTGGTCTCCTTTATTATTCTCTCATCTATCTCTCATAAAGGAAAACGAAAGTAGTTTTAGTTTGTTTGTTTCTAAGGTAGCTACCAGCCTTAGTGGGATTAGCAGCTCTGCATAGACACTATTCCCGGTAACACCATCTAGCCTTCAAAGTCCTATTTTGTGCTATCGAAGAATTCACACCATAGTGCTCTATCAGAGCTTCCACATCACAACTCTACAGAGGTGCAATGTTACACATTACCGATTGCCGATCTTTGATATTCAAGCCCCTTTCGATTAGCTCCCTGATGTATCTCAGCCATAGGACGAGGTACTATGAACAAGTGCCAACCATATTGGAGCCACCTTATCGGTGATTTTCATTTGTGCCATTGTGCTTGTAACAACAAACCGACAATCGCCAATATTTGATTTCTTAGCTCCTTGCTGCTTAGCCCTTTTCACACATTTCTCACCACAGGACCGAAGGCAGTAGCCGGGGGCTTGGCCTTAAGGCACTATGTCTTTCAGCGTTTTTCTGGGGGCCTTTTTCTTTTGTTAAAGCTCTGAACCCTTGGTTTCTTGTGTGTTCCACAACCAAGCGCTAATACCATCAGAGCCCCCTTATTGACGTTTTTCACTTGTTTCCCATATGGCAGCAACCACAAATCACCAATTGTCGATTGCCGATAGGCCCCTCTATTCAACCCTAGCCTTCAGGTCCATAACACTTTGTGACTGCATGCAATCCCGCATCCCGCATCCCGACAATTTCCAAATGTGGTCAATGTTCCAACCATCACAAACCTTCGATCATCGATTCTCGAAGTGGCAACATCTCATTCCACATGGCATCTTCTAACCAGTGACATGTGTCACTTAGATATGACCCATTATGCCATTCAAAACACTGAAACTGCCTACTACGTGTCCCTTTGTACTGTCAGGTCATGCTGACGTTAGCTGCCACATGTCCCTTATCAGAACTAATCAAATACTGTCACGTGTCCTCATTGGAGCTTAGCAGATGCTGCCATCTATCTTATCAGAGCCAATCACCAGCTTCCATGTATCCTTATCAGACCCAATCAGATGCCTCCATGTGTCCTCCTTGAGGAGAGAGAAAGAGGCTCGCCAACCTTTGTTTTGCGATGATTTCCTTTGTATTTTCACTTTTGGATCTTCTGGAAATTTAGCACTAGAGGCTTAAATCCTTGATTTGCAGGAGTTACGATAAGCGGGACCTTTTATCTTCCTAGATCACTGATATGGCATGCCTTCTGATATGTCGGGACCTCCGACTACTAATATTGCAAGTTGTTGATTAGTGAAATATATACGTTGTTGTGCAACACCACTAATCCTCCAATTGTCGATTACGATTCACCAGGACCTCCAATATGCAATTCGTCAGGTCCTGTGCACTAAGCCTTGAATCCCCCAATTGTCGATATGCAATTCGTTAGGGCCTCCAATATGCGATTCGCCGGGACCTCCAATTTGTCGAGACCTCTAATTGTGATTCACTAGGACCTCCGATTGGCCGAGACCACTGATTACAATTCATCGGGACCACCGATTACAATTCGTCGGGACCTTTGATCTTTGATATTCCTCACTGCACAAGGCCTGAATCATCCTGAACTTCAGTAGGCCATATCTCTCAAACCACAAGTCTATTTTTGGACTTTGACATACCATTGGAAAGATCTTCTAGAGAACGTTCTAATGAAAGAAGTCTGATTAGCCACTAAGCCCATATGATACATCAAAATATGGCTCCAACCTCACTACCAATATTTTGCTTCTGAACTCTATGGACAACTAGGAATCACATATATAATGTCTCCTTAGCATAAGGCCTGCAGCTCCCATGGACTTCCATCCTGGGCCATCACTGTAATCATAATTTTATGGCTTTTACAATAAGCCTGCTACTATGATGATTCTCTACATGAAGCCTACAACTACCATGAGATTCTTCTTGGGCCATCACTACCAGCATCTACTGCAACAAGCAACCAAACTTGTCTGGTTGACATTAATGCTAACACTCATGCCTACTGTTAGGCACTGCCAACTGCCCAACACATCTCCCCAGTATGATTGTTGACAACAAAAGCTAGCACACTTTCAGATGCCCTCACTATGCCATTGGCCATCCACATAATTCCATCTATCCAACACATTGTTTTCCTAAAAATATTGCATGGATTCTTGTGAACGAAGATAAGTTAATTAGAAAATATTTCATGGACTCTTGTGAACAAATATTTGTTAACTATATTAACTACTTGGAAAAAATTCCATGGTTCCTGAAGAGAGAAAATTTAACCATGGTATTTTCATTGAAAATATTTCAAAGATAAGTTAACCATGTTCTTGCATGTAGAAATACAAGGTAACTATGGTGATCTATTGGATGAATGAGGGTTGGTAATTGCATGCACGTTCTTCACATGCAAGTTAACATAAATGGGGTTTGTATTTGAGAAGCAAATAAAAATTCATGATTGCATGCATGCTCTTCATTCTCATGTAGATTGTAACTGATTATTATATAGTTGAAGGTGGTATTGTAGTTGGAATAAGGATGAATACATGAGATTTTATGCATTTAATTAATGCATAATTCATACGAATAAGTATGCTTGATATTCTTTATGAATTTTATTTAATGCATGTGTGATGTGGATAAGAAAACATACTTTTATAAATATATGCATGTATTTAAAGTACATGAAATATGAATAAGAATGCATGCATTTATTTAATGAAAAATAGGTAGGCATTGTTTTTGTATGCATTTATTAATGCATTAGAAAATGATAAATTTAGAATTCATTTGTAATAATGTGCATTTATATAATACATTAGAATTGAAAAACAAGATGTTAGCTGTATTTTTATTAATAACCAATTTTATTACATTGTTACAAATAATATTTGTTTTTTATTAAGGGAACAAGTAGATTGTTATTCATAGTGTGGCAACAAGAAGAATAACTATTAAAAAAAACAATGTTGTGGTTAAGCAAATTTGTTCGTGTAGATTTACATTTTGATTAAATGCATCATTTTGATTAAAAGTGTTATAAGTATTGTTTTGTAGTTAGTAATTGAGGTGATACATGTATTAAATAGCTATGGTCTTGAACTTCGAGATGTGTGTAGAAGTAAAAGTTTAAAGATGATTTTTAATATTATTATGCAATATGAAAAGATGTATAACACATGAAAGATTATTAGTGATAATTGATAGAGATTGATTATTTGGGCTTTCTTAAATGGATAGTTTACTTAAACATGATGTTAGAGTTGATGACGATAGTAATATCAAGAAATAATTCTAACTTATACAGAGAAATAATTGATTATTCTAATCTATAATTTTGGCTTATACGAAGAAAGCATTGATTGTTCTAATCTATTCCTTTTGCAACAACCGAAAGATGGGTGATAACTAACACTATGGTAGGCAATGATGTCATCATATTTGACTATTGGATTATGTACAGTAAAGGATCATTAAATGAAGTTTACAAGGGACAACTTACCATGTCAAAAAGATATTGTGCTCGGGAAATGCGGGGTAATGTATTTGGAAAACATGACATCATGTTAAATGTATTGACCTCTAGTTAATTATATTTGAATTTAATATTATTTTCTTTGGTAAATGTTAACAATTGACAAGGGATGGACTCTCTTGTTTCCATTGATTGAGGGGTGAACACCCTAAGGAAACATTTAACAAAATAAATGTTTGTTGGTTTTTTTGTGGTTTCCAGGGTAAATCGATGTACCTTTATGCATTTCCTATGTTCTTATCTACATGATGTTGCTACTTTGCACGATGTTGAGACTTACATCATCAAATTTGTTATTAACTAACCCAATTAAATAATGTTGACGATGTCAAGACGCGACAAAAACATTATATTAATAAGTTATTTCCATGGTTATTACTTCACCAGATTTGCTACTCCTTTTCTAATATTTCTTCATTATATCATTTGATTACGAGTTAATGAATATGGGATAACTCATTGGGAATATTACATGGCAGTAAATATGGTAAAAATTTCGAAACTTGTGTTGCATGAGGTCTAGCATGGGAAGTTACAATAAGTATCAAAGCAAAGGTTGCAACATTGGCACCTTTTGGGTTCAATAAGAATGAGAAGGATAGCAATATTCCACTATTAGATATAATCTTATATATGACAATAATGAAATTATATGCCAATGTATACATTAGACTTCATTTAATATGAAATACATAATGGTTTCAATGTCTATATTGAAGAAAAATAGTGTTAATGATTTATTTGAAGAATAATTTTACTCATGGCATTTGAGTACTTATGTGGATAAAAGACAATTATAAATTTTGTTGCATTGGTTATAGCTAAATCATGGACAATTTTGAATACCCACATTGTAAATAGTGATAGTGTGGAATAACTACTAGCCTTTCCATTCATACTTTTATGATAATGTTTAATGGTGCATTTAGAGAAAAATTATTAGAGTTGAAAAACATTTCTTAAAAAAATGAATGTATGTATGCATTGATTTGTCAACAATGGAAACAATGTGAGAATGAAATAATGAATAAAGGAAGGGGTTGTCCTTGAAATGGATAATATCATGATTAAAAAGAAATTAAGAGAACCCCCTTGAATATTGAGAATGAATAATGAGTCAAGTGGTAGGTCTTAACTGTAATGGCTAACATTCAATTTTGTCTTGTCATGGTGTTTGATTTAATTTATGATAGTTTGGTAGAAATGATTACTTAGTATATTGAACTACCTCCTATGAATTAACATTGCATGACATCATAATTAGTAATTGCAATACTAATAAAGTGTATGCAATATATAGACAAAATATATTACAATAAGTTTTCTAGAATATGAATCATTAAGTTTTTGATTGAATATTATCCTTAAAGATATAAACAATGGGATCATGGTATTTGATTTTCATGTTATTTCTCTAATCGTAATAGTACATTGTTTGAATTTTGATATGATTGGATTCTAAATTGTTACCATAATTTTTATCGACACTCAAGTACTAATGGAGAATTAGTGTTCTTGTATGATTTAAGCTTTGTATAGGTGTTTATGCATATTAAGATAGTATGCAAGAAACTATGATGACTACGAAAGCAGATATTTGTTTAAAAATGCTTAAGGATGGTTGTAAATTCTTGAATGTTATAAATAACTTAAATAATGATAAGAGTAGTGTCTTTAAAAGTTAAAAATTTAATAGAAATACATTATTATGTCGATAATAAGAATCAAAAGGAAAATTATGTTCCCTTCCATATGAACATGCATAAATGGTAATTTGTGTGATAAAGAGAAACAAAAATTATTTGATATTTTAATAATGTACTGTCCCATAATGGAAATGCATGTGATGAAATAGATTATCTATGTGCCACCAACTTAATGATAGAACTAGTAGCAACTAGGTGTTGTTGATTACATTGTTTGCTCAAACTTCACGCATAACACTGTAGTTCTACAAGTTGATGATTCAACGATGGTGTTAGCATGAATGAAATGGTATGCGTCATTCATTTAACAAATATGGTATCTTTATCCTTTATAAATTCATTCAGTACATGTGAAAATTGTGGGTGACACTACATATTAAATCTAATTCATTAAGTCCATTATGTTATGAAAATATGGTTTCTTTATTGTCATCATTAAAAAAAATATGAATGGAATTTTGAATCTATTCACATTACTGGTTTATTTAACCAAGTCTGTGTGATCGAATTCCATATAGTAATGCTGAATAATGATTGTTGGTTAGACACATGCATAAATGAAAATGTCATTTTGCATAAATTAGAACTATGGTGAATGTTAATGATTGGATTGGAATGGATATATCTTTTAAAAGATGTTATTCCCTTAACTATTGTTTTGGAAAACATCTTAATGGAAAAATTTGTTTTAAATATTCTTAGATGCAGTGCTTGTAAGATGTATCCTTACTTGCTATGCTTACTCTTAATGCATGGAAATCTAAGTGAAATATTGATAGGACTAGTACCAAACATTGATGCATTTGAAAATTGAAATGCATCTTAAGAATATTTAATAAAATGTTTTGTAAATAACATGATTTTGTGAAGAGTATGGTTTAATGAGGTACAATTGTGACTAATGTTGCTAGTAAGGTTGAGCAAGGGTACCTTAATGGAAGCATAATTAAGTCTTTAATATTATGGAAAAACAGAATATAAGAACTAGTGAAAGGTAAAACGTTGCAGTGTGATTTGAAACTACAAATGTGAAGGTATAATGTTTACTATTATGACATGCAAGATTTGTGCACAAAATATATAATGGTGTTTTTATAAATTTCATGTTGGTTCTTGTGTGGAAAATTTGAAATGAACACCACTCATGTGACATGAAATGTTAGTCACGATTCCTACGAATTGTTGGATATTGTGGGATGCCCTCACTAAGTGCCATAACTTCGAGGATGTTGGGTAGTGGGAACTAAAACGTTTCAAGGAATTATGGATTGGTAGGAATTATCAGTTATCATTGGAAAATCATTCAAGAAAACTTTCGATCGCAGTGGAAATCAAATTTTGACTTTGATTTTTATGTAGATTGATAAATAACATAAATTAAAAGTGGTATATCCATTTTGAAATGACTTTTATGATTTTCTAGGATGACACGTGGCTGGAAAACTTGAAAGAAAATATGATTTTTGAGAAAGTAAATATTTATATCGTTGATAAAATGAAAGTTCTTTAATTACTATTATTGTTTGGAATATCAAAGGAGCCACCATATGAGAGGTTAGACTCATAACTTCTAGGAAAAAAGTGAAAACCAGTTATGTTACATGAAGGGGGGGGGGGTGTGTGTGGAATCTTTCATTTTACCAAATGGCTGGCCCTATTTCACTAATATGACCACCAAAAGCTAACATGACTAGAGATAAACATCATGGGTGGAAGAGCACCAAAATCTAACACGAATGGAGATAAATTTCATGGGTGGATGATGTATGAAATAAACTACGAGAGATAAAGGCATTCTAAATTTAAAGGTTCCCATGGGACATAAAGACTGGAATTGTACCCAGATCTAGCAGGACGCTACTTGGGTTGAGGAGGTGTAAATCTATGAAATATTTCTAATTAGTGTCTTGGAAGGAAAGGAGCCTAGCGCTGCAAGGGGACTATTGGAATTGTAATTCAAGGGAAACTTTTATTGTATTTCTAGTCTTGGGGATGTTTTTAGCAATGGGATAAGACAATATGCACATTGTGCAGTTATGGATACTTGCAACATTTCTGTTACTAGAGAACTATAAGTTCTTTCAGTGCTTATTGAGGTACTAGGATAAATGGTTGATAGTTAAAAAATATCACCTAGAATTGCATAAATGATGGATAGGTGAAAATGTTGTGATTAAAATTAATGTGATTATGATTGAGAGAAAATAATTGGATTTGTTGGTTATATGCTATGAGGTGCTTTTTGTCGGGATGATAAACAACTCTTAAAGTGCTTGCCACAAGTAATAAACCATTTGTAATTAAAATATTATGTGAAGTGGCCATGGTTTCCAAGAATATTGGAAATTAATAATAATTTATTATAAAGATTTTTTTTTATCCTTTTTCGAAATTGAACAATGGCTAAAAGATTGGAAGCAAAAATTGATTATTTTTGTAGCTGGAAATGTTTATGATTATTAATAAAACATTATTGATTTTACTTATTGGTATTTCCTAAAAATAAAATCCTTCATTTTGTAGGGAAGGATATCCTTTTGGTTGTTCTGTTTATAAAACTATCATTACTGGAGATGGATATCACGAGTGACAATTTATCTAAAAATAAAATTGTAAGAGATAAAGCAATCTAAATAAAAATACCAAGTTTCAGTCAAAGGTAAAGACTAGATGAAAATACAATAATGATAAAAAGAAGATAAGATAAACACCGAGGATGGTGTTATTTTTAATGGGGGTAATGTAATATCCCTAAAATCACATTTAACATTTAGCATTATTATTTTAATACGTTTGATGTCTAGTCATTCCCTTGACATGGTAAGGTGGGCATCAGGTATCCATTAGGTACCTGAAAGGTTTACAACTACCATGATAGGTACATTTCCCTTCGACAAATAACATTTCTTGAAATGAGGGTCAAAGTTTTAATGGAGATCGTAGGCTATAATGGTGGAATAGTAACTTTGAGTGATAATAAATATCCATGTAGTGGAGAAAAAACATTATTTTCCAACATGTGGGAAGGTTTAAAAAGTGATGGATCTGTCATCTGTGAGAATAAATCCCATTTATGTAGATTTGGGATGCCACCACATTTGGAATTTAACATATTCGAGAGTGGATGACAAGGCTGAAGACATATTCCACTACTACCATGAGGTAGTTCCAAGGACAAGGTCGTGAAGAGGTATCACATCATGCTTCAAAAGTTGCAAGGTTTCTTTTCAAGAGACGCAGGATCATTTCTAATCACAAGGTGGTGAGTTGCTAATATGCTAATAAATATGGCCTTTAAACATCTATAATCAATGGAAAATAAGTTATTTAAGGAAAAGGCAGACACGATTCAGTTCTTGCACCGCGCCTTTAGCTCTACTAATGATATAGGGGTAGGTTTTTCTGCATTGCACATGAATATTTTTCATAAAAGATAAGTATCCATGTTATTTCTTGAAAAAATTGCACATGAATCTTGTGCATAAAAAGATAAGAATCCATGTCATTTCTTGAAAAAGTTGCATTATTTTATGTGCGAAAAGATAAAATAATTGTGTTAATTTGCGTAATTCATGTCCATTATTTTCTTGAAAAAGATTTCATGGATTCTTTTGAACAAAGATAAGTTAATTAGAAAATATTTCATGGACTCTTGTGAAAAGATATTATTTAACTATACTAATTTCATGGAAAATATTCCATGGTTCTTGCAAAGAGAAAGTTAACCATTATATTTTCGCTGAAAATATTTCAAAGATAACTTAACCAATGATTCTTGTGTGTAGAAATATAAGGTAATTATTGTGATTTCTTGAATCGATGAGGTTGTAATTGCATGCATGTTCTTCACATGAAACTTAACATAAATGTGATTTGTATTTGAGATGTGAATAAAATTCATGATTGCATGCATGTTCTTAGTTCTCATGTAGATTGCAAGTGATTACTAAATAGTTAAAGGTGGTATTATAGTTGGTATAAGGACGAATAAGGGATATTTTATGCATATAATTAATGCATATAAATAAGCATGATTGATACTGTTTATGTATTTTATTTAATGCACGTCTGATGTGGAGAAGAAAACATATTTTTATAATTATATGTATGTATATAAAGTAGGAAAAATATGAATAAGAATGCATGCCTTTATTTAATGCAAGATAAGTAGGTGTTATTTTTGTATGCATTTATTAATGCATTGGAAATATAAAAATTATATGTGCATTTATAAGTACGTACATTTCTATAATCCATTAGAATAAAATAACAATATGTTAGTTGTATTTCTATTAATAACCATTGTTATTACGTTGCTACAAACAAGATCGATTTTTCACTAAGGGAACAATTAGATTGTTATTCATAACATGGAAACAAGAAGAATAATTGTTAAAAAGGAATCAATGTTGTGGTTGAGCCAATCTGATCCCATAGTTCTACGTTTTGATTAAACACATAATTTTGATTAAAATTATTAAAGGTAGGGTTTTGCGGTTATTAATTAAGGTGTTGCATGTGTTAAACAACTATGGTCTTTCACTTGGAGATGCATGTAAAATTAAAAGATTAAAGATGATTTTTAATGTTATTATGCAACGTGAAAAGACGCATAACACATGGAAGATTATTATTGATAACTAGTAGAGATTGATTATTGTAGTTTTGTTAAATGGTTATTTTACTTAACCATGGTGTCAAAGTTGCTCACACTAGTAATTGTAGGAAAGAATCGTGACTTATCCAAAGAAAGGATTGATAGTTCTAATATATTCCTTTTGTAACAACCAAAAGATGAATGATAACTAACACTATGGTAGGAAATGAGGTCATTATGTTTTACTATTGGATCATGCAGAGTGAAGGTTTGTCAAACGTATTTTACAAGCAATAACTCATTGAAAATGAAACAAGCAAACCCTAATTTAATTTTTTCCTTGAATTAAATTAGGAATACAATTGTAATTCCACATCACAAGACAACTTGTACGAGTTAAATAAGTTAGTTTGACTTAGTTGGTATAATTAATTCGAGTTGAGGGTCTAACTAGAGTCATGTAGAGTGTCTCCTACTTTATAGGAGCCCTGGTTGAGTTTATTTTGAGTTTTATTTAATTAATTTAGTTTAACTGAGTTAAATTCCATTAAACTAGTTCCAACTGATGGAGGAACTGGTAGGAGGTCAGATAGTGGGGTGCTTCTTCATGTGTTCAAACAACTAACTAATGATTCACTCATAAATAACTCATGCATGTTAGATATGAGAGTTACCCAGTTGAGATTAGAGTTCAAGGGAAGTGTATTATTAGTTGTATAATCATCCAAATTGTACAGGTTGTGTATGTCGTCAAAGGAAGGCCTATGAGGATTGTGAAATTTAGATTGAGGAATTTTCCTAATTGATAGGGGGCTAATTCCAAAGGTAACAACACAAGGAAATAGGGACTTGGGCAAGCAAAAAATTGGTTAAGTATTGGCCTAGGCTTGTCTAGGAAGTTGTGAGATAGTTAGAGATAGTGCAGAGGTTGCTCAGACTTGAGCAAAGCCTTGTAATCTTCTCATATTTTCTGAATAATGCAATGATCCAGGTGGCTCCAGGAAGGCTCAGAAGTTGAATGTGGCTCAAGAAAGGCTTGAAAATCAAAGTCTTTAAAATGTAACCAAAATAATACCAAGTTGTAATGTCTGTCATTACGATTCTGGTGGCACGGAGGGAACTCAAATCTGAGTCCGTATGACCAACTTATGGCTCTTTAAAGTTTGACAAGACAGGGAAAAAGTGGGGCCCACAGTGTGCCACATGGCATCTTGTTCAGTAGGTGGGACCCATAGCATACATGGTAGCCCATCAAGAATTGATAGTTAGCACTCCATCATTGGCTCCTTTCCTTACAAAACAAGACAACAAAATAATATTAAAAATGCCCATATAAAACAAAATCCATATAAAATAAAACCAATTTTAAAATACAAAAATATAATTATTTAATAACCATATAAAAACACATGGTTACTAAAAAGGAGCATGGTCCAAAACATTATAAAACCAAAGTGGTTTAATTTTAACAAAACAAAAAAAGTCATTTTTAAGAAATATGGTGGTTATTAAAACCATATAAAAGCATTAAACAAAAAAAACCTATATGATAGAACTATCAAAACAAGTTTCATACAACATGAATGAATATACTAGCAATTTACCCAAAAGGTGCAAGAGAGGCCGATAGGATTACTAAATTGGAAAAAAATTACTTTGTTTTTAAATAATAATCGTCATATTAAATTTATTATTTTAGTGTTGTTTTTTTGTTTGGTAATTATATGCATGGTGGAATATCAAACCAAAAAAGCATACATGCAACATAACTAAAAAGATAATTTGAAATTTCCAAAGTCTACATTTTATTAAAAATAAAATAAAATTGTTTCAAATGGATTTATAGTGGACCCTAGAGCTAAATATTAATATTTTTAATATCTAGAATCAATATTTATGTAACATAAAATTTGACAATGCAATGATAGCCTCAAGAGTAACGACAAAATGGCATGAAGGCTCAACAATGTTGTTTCATGAGAAATCTAAGTCAAACTTCAAACAACAAGATGGCACGAAGGCTTGACAATTTTGTTTCGTATTTAATTAAACAAATAAAAGGCCATGGTGTGAACATGATACCAGCCAATGAATTTGGCAGATTGTTTTTCAGATGGTTTTTTCGGATGGTCATGCTTTAATCATGATTACCAGTTACTCTTAGTTTATTTGGAAAAAAAATCGTATTTAATTAAAAAATAAAAGGCCATGGTGTGAACATGATACCAACCAATGAATTTGGCAGATTGTTTTTCGGATGGTCATGCTTTAATCATGATTACGAGTTACTCTTCTTTTATTTGGAAAAAATATATAAACTTGTGAAGTAATGTGCCATTTTAAATTCAATGATGGACTATGTGACAATTAAAGAGGTACTTTTCTTAGCAAGTGGAAGCATGGATAATTAAATTCACTAAACAATTATTTAAAATGAACAAAGTATTAAATTTTACTAATATGAAGCATTATGTCTTTTATTAACATTTTGTTGTTAATATTTTTTCATACTTTTATTAACATTTTGTTGTTAATATTTTTTCATACTTTTATTAACATTTTGTTGTTAATATTCTTTCATACTTTTATTAACATTCTATTGTTTATATCCTTTCATACATTTAGAAAGTATCATGTCTTTTATAAATATATTTTTTGTTAATATCTTTTCATACATTTAAATGTACTAAAGTAATTTTTTTTAATATATTTTTAAAAAATGACGAATTTTATTATAATATGGTTGTTAACTTTCATTTCAATATTTTAATTGTGTATTACCAAGTTAACACAAATACATTAAACAACCTAAATCCAATACAATAATTATTATTTCAAACCAAAATACAATTTTTCCAATTTAACAATCTTATCGACATATGTTTGCACCTTGTAGGGCAATTGTTAATATATACTTAAACCAAAATCTTAATTTCAACACATCTTAATGTTTAACGAAAAAATGTTAACCCAAAAAATATATTGGTTAAATATAGTTAATGGGACAAAGAGAACATGTTTGCACCTTGTAGGACAATTGTTAATATATACTTAAACCAAAATCTTAATTTCAATACATCTTAATGTTTAACGAAAAAATGTTAACCCAAAAAATATATTGGTTAAATATAGTTAATGGGACAAAGAGAACACCCTTGAATCCTTAGGTTAGAAGTTGTAGAAGAATGGGGTTGGAGACATATAGAATATATTTATGCCATACCTTTTTAGGGTTTGCTTTAAAGAATTGTCTAAGCATAAAAGTGCATATATGTTTGATGGTGTTGTGTTCTAATGGGAAGTGCCAAACATTTGTAGAGTGCAAAAAGAGTGTGACATTGACATCATTACTCATTATGTTTATAGGAGGAACCACTCGCTTGTGGCTATTCCCATTGGCATAAAGGTCATAGTATACTAAAGATTATACTTTATGGGCCACATCTCTCAACCAATGTGGGATTATTTTTAGTATAGAGAGATATTTATATCATAAAAAAAATTCAAAAATGCAAAGAGGGAGAGGCAAAGGGGGAAAATATTGACACCACAAACAATTAACCATTATGTTACTAGGAGATGCCACTTGTACCTTCAATGGAAAAATGATCATGGTATATCAAATCTTATATGTTAGTGTGAACTATATTTATCTATGAATACAAAATTAGTTTTTTGTATTGAAAAATATTTATATCGTAAAAACAAGTTCAAAATACACATATTTTAAGTGTATATAACTTAATACTATTTTTTTTAAAAACATATTAAAAAGATAATATGACATAATGCTAATAATGATTTTTTAATGTTTCATTAACAAAATTAAATAACAAAAATTACTTAAAAAAAATAAACTTCGTACCATAAATAAAAAAAATAGAGAAGAGAAAAGAGAGAATTTTTTTAGGATAATAGAGAAGAGAGGAGATTTTTGATAACATAAAATGAAAAATGTTTTAATTATAAAATATTGTAAAGAAAATACTTTCAAATTTAGGTTCCAACTTTTTAACTTATTTGTTTAATAACATAAAATTACATGTTAATTATGATAAACTTTATTTGTTTAGTAACATAAAATTATATATCAATTATGATAAGCTATAAAATTAATGATAAATTTCTTGTTAGATAAAGTTTAGTATTTTGTCTTTATGTTCTTACTTTTTAACTTATTTGTTTAATAATATAAAATTACATGTTAATTATGATAAACCTCATTTGTTTAGTAACATAAAATTATATATCAGGTATGATAAGCTATAAAATTAATGATTAATTTCTTGTTGGATAAAGTTTAGTATTTTGTCTTCTAGTGGTTAGCTTAATTAGTGATGGTTGTGATATGAAGTCTTATGTAAATATTGTAGTTTAAGGTTTAAATCCCCCAATTAACTTTGTAAGCAATGCATAAAGGGTATATGAATTCACCTAAAAACTATAATAATACCTAGAAATTATAATAGTAATTGTGGAAATAAACCTCATGTCATATTAATATGAATCAATTACCAATTCCTTTATATAGCAACCAGAAAAACTCAAAGTATCTTCAATGATAAGTTTGGCCAATAAGTAATATATAGTTTTATGATTTACAAGGTATCTCATACTATTTAGAAACAATATTAATGTCATTATACTCAAAACGTCAAAACTATTCTATTTGAACCATCCTTAAAAAGCATAACTAAAATTTTCCCATAAATATTAATGTAAAAGCTAAAAGGTAGTGGGTTTGTAAAAAAACCACAAAAAAAAACTTTTAAAAAGAGTAGAGGAGGTGACTTTTTTGTTGGCATTATTTTGATGAAATTAAGCTGAAATCTATATTATAGTTGTTAAGTGAAATTCAACTGAAATCTATATTATAGTTGTTGAGTGAAATTTAGCTGAAATCTATATTATAGTTGTTAAGATTTGGGTGTTTTATTAGTTTTTGATGGTGTGAATCCATTTATACTATACAAAAATGATTCAAAATTGGATTTCTTAAAAAATATATATTTTGATGGCTTTGAATCCATTTCTACCTACAAAAATAATTCAATATGAAAGTTCTTGAAAAAATCGACAAAATTCTAATAAGAAATTGGCCCTTCGGTCAAAATTATCACCTCATTGTATCTAATAAATATGTCCAGAAAGAAATGCCCTTCATACTACATAATAAAGTAGTATGATAAATATGTCCAGGAAGAAATGCCCTTCATACTACATACATCAGCGAATAGCAAAATGAACACATGAGAACCAAAAATGCAATGATGGAAGATGGTACGGAATTGGCCAGACCAGTTTGCATGACATTGTTGAGACAAAGGAGCTTATAGTCTCCTATGTTTGCATTTATACACATCGTTTCTTTTGGGTTCCTCACTAATCATTAGAACTCTCGACCAATTTGCATGACATTGTTGAGACAAAGGAGCTTATAGTCTCCTATGTTTGCATTTATACACATCGTTGCTTTTGGGTTCCTCACTGATCATTAGAACTCTCTATTGACAACATAAATCATGAGGAATTTCTTGGGTTTTTGCTAGCAAAGTCTTATAATATACTGCGATTCCGAGATATATGCTTAGAGAGGAAGGAGAAATAGGAGGGAAAGCAAAGAAGGTTCAAAATCTGAATATATAGGTGTTATAGGTGTTTTCTAAACTATACCTTTCATGTGAATCGACCTGCGATTTTACTTAAAATCACAGGTAGATTTTCAAGCCAAGCAAGCACTTCAAAAATGCAGTGCCAAATTTAGTTATAGGTGTTAGTATTTAGTTATCTAAAATCACAGGTAGATTTTCAAGCCAGGCAAGCACTTCAAAATGCAGTGCCAAATTTTTGTAGATTTTTTGCTATACTTTTACGCCCTATAGATACTTTCAATATTTTCTTAGACACGATCTAATGTAAGTTAGAAATGCACTCAAGGGAAAAGTTCCGTAAGGTTTTATAAACCCACAATGTTGGCTTCAAGAAAAGTAATGAACATAAGCAATATTCAGATATTCAAAAAGAAAACCTTTTGTTGAAGCTAATCCCAAGCTGACAACTGAAAATTTGTGGAAGTTTTTGCATGAAAATATTTATTACTGAGGGACGATATGATGATAAAAAAGATCTAGGAAATTGAATCTACAGTAAAAAAAAATTAAAGGTCCACAACTTCCTCAATACATGTGCACAAATACATGCAATGAATAAGTAAAAAAAAAAACTTACGAGCCCATAAAAAGCTCTATAACTCACTCATAAGAATTGATCCATTTCAATCTAACAACGGGCCTCAGAAATCTGAACTCTGAAATTGTTTTAAATCCAATACAAGTAGAAACAAACATTGTGGTAATGACAGGCAAATTAAACCTCTCGGTGTTTTTGTGATTGATGAATCCTCTCTCCTAGTGACTTGCCAATATGGTTTTATGAAACAAACTAGTGTTGCTCAGATGTCTTCCCAAATTTCAAGGTGAATCTGCTTGAGTATATAATCCTCTGAATGTAGTTGGTCTGGTTTAAACAATATATGCTTGTTGAATGGCATTGATGTCTAATCCCTTTAACCAAACAACTGATTCCACGTGTCCCTTCAATGTATGCAGTTCTCTCAACCTACACAAGTACTATTAGCATCAACATGTTTTTCCATCCCCTGACAAAATGGTCAAGTGAAGCAAAACTCAAAGTTTCTAGATGAATAACTTGAGTATACTTTCTTGCATGAAGCAAATGGAAGGGATCACTCATGTGCAGTATTTTAAAACAATGGTTCTTTCCCAACGTTGTTTCCAAAATACAAAAAAAAAAATTATCATATAATTGAATATGCATGAGGATTGAGTTTTTGTTTTAACTGATCATCAAAAAGTTGCAAATATTAAAAATAGGTTTTTCTTGCTTCAGATCATTGGTGAAATGGAATTGAATGCAAGCCATGTAGATTTTCCAAAATAATAAAACTTGTGAAAAAACACAGAGAACACACTTTTTGCTCAGGGCATGGTATTTAGAACCTTAAAATCATTTTCAAAATGCAGAGATTCAAATCAATTTGGTTTTTCTCATGAAATAGGATTAGGGTGATAACATAGACTCTGAAAGCATTATGCATTTCCATTATTTGTTACCTTGCAATTTCTGCATGTCTTCTGGCTTGCTTTGCAATCATGGATGAACGCCCTGCAGAAGTGTAGGCATCAAGAGAAATCAGACCATGTAAAGTTCTCTAAGCAAGTGCCCATTTGGCTTCTATGTCCTCTCTTCCGTAATCCTTCTTTGTTGTGAAAGTTGTCTACATGATGTCATTGTTACCAAAATGAGCCTTTGCAAGAGAAGAATATATGCTCCAGGGAAACTTTTCTGACACATAACAAAACATAATACCTATGAAGAGTGGAGAATGCCTGAAACTGACCTTCCTCTCAAAGAGAAATTCCCAAGCTTGTCCACTAAGAGTGTAACACACTGCAAACTTGATTATATCTAAAGGAACATAGAATACCACACTGTAAAGCCAGATCACTCCAACCCATCCCCATCCGATGCCTTTTATGGAAGAAAATCCCCAGTGTGCATATACTGCTATCAACGTTGCAATCTGAAATGAAGATATTTAAACATGAAATTTGCACAGAGAGATAATACTGAGCTTGAGAGAAGGAACAATTAAAAGGAAGTTACTGAAATAATATTTGATCTGAATCCTAAATGTTTAATGAATTTTTTTAAATGGACACTCATATTGTATCAATGCAAAAGTTACCAAGCACATGTTCTAAAGTTTCAATTTTCAAATGACAAACTTACTCATAATTACCAGACTCGGCTTGGAAAACTAATTGGAAAGATAAAATAATCAAGAAAAAGCTTGGTAGTAAAATCATGAAAAAATGAGCAAATGGTACCCTTTTATGGGAGATATAGTTTACTGGCCAAGTCAAACTTGTTAACCATGAAATTGATTGAGCCCTAGCAGGAGAAAAAAGTTTGACTGCCAATCTGAGTCAAACTCACAATTCAGCAAGTCAAACTCTCGATTCCTATTTCATTGAACCTAGACTTTGGCAATTGTGTTATCTTTGTAATGACATCACATTACAAATGATATTGTGCTCCAGAAAGAAGAGATGAATCCCTTAGACTATGTCTTCTTCAATGAGGTTATTTGACTATATCGATTTCCCCAACTATATCATCTCTAAAAATAGATACCAAATTATCGAGCCAATTTTGGCAATGTAGTGGAAAATGTTGGGTACTCATCTCCAATTCAACATTGCTCATCATCAAATTGCTAGGGATAAAGAATTGGTGAATAAGTCAAGAGCATCTTCCTTGCATTGTCTAGTCAAACATCAACCCAACAATTGGACTTGATAACAAGGATGACCTCGCCCTATTTCCCAGTCCTCAGTACACAAAAGAAGTATCACAGTGATACACACAAGCTTCAGCAGAGGTCTGTTAGCTCTAGACTCCAGTTAATCCATTGTTTTCGTAATAGAAGGAAGAAGTATCACAGTGATACACACAAGCTTCAGTAGAGGTCTGTTAGCTCTAGACTCCAGTTAATCCATTGTTTTCATAACAGAAGGCAGAGAGAAAGTGAGAGAAAGCTACCAATCAACAAATCACGATCATTGAGAGCTCTGACACCGTGTTAGCTGTGAAAAGAGGTGCTTTCTATGGCACATTATGGTCTCAATATGGACTGGTTAGCTCTAAACTCCAGTTACTCCATTGTTTTCATAACGGTAGGCAGAGAGAAAGTGAGAGAAAGCTACCAATCAATGAATCACTAATCATTGAGAGCTCTTACACTGTGTTTGTTGTGGCAAAAGATGCTTTCTACGACATAGTATGGTCCATAACCTTTTAGTAGGTTAAAAATGAAATGCAGTATCCAATCAAAAGAAAAAGGAACAAAAAAAATCCCCTCTAAAGTAGGGTATATCTATTTTAACTTAGAATATACCAAAGTAAGGTGTATCTATCTTAATTTAGAATCTATTAAATTTATTGAAGATTTCGGCTTTTTCACTATTGAAAAAATTAGTATATTATAAAGATTTGATATCTCTACCTACTTGATAGATTTCGAGTTAAAAAAGAATTATGTTGATTTGGATATTTTTCTTTACCTCTTTTAGTGTTTGTTTAGAATTTTAAACCCTACATGTGTTTTCTTAGTGAATTCAAAAATACATATATATGTATATAATGCAATGAATAGATATGACTACTTTTAACACTGGTGTACACTTACCTGAGATATTATTGTGGTTTCTTTCCTGCATACACATAATGACAGAGAGACAGAGAGACAGGGCTACTTCGACAATACATGACTGAATACTGAATACAAGATAAATTTATGTACCTCCATAGCTCTCTCCTACAATGTAAAACTCTCTATTTTTATATTGAGGGAAACATGACCCCATACACAGTAGCCACTACCATTAGGACCTAAATGTGATCTGTACATGTGATGGCTCCATGGGAATTGATCTCACCGTCCTCCAACAACCAGACCTAAATAATCTTATTAAACAATGACAACATACTTGACAACAATATTATAGCCAGCAACGATGAGTCAACGCTTATGGAACTAACATACCATTCATTAACAGAGGGATCAGCTTTGCTAACAGATAAAAAGAAGGACCAACTCTATTAATGGATAAAAACAAGGATCAACTTTGCTAACAAAAATATTATGTCAATCATTGCAGACTCCATTAGGCACTATAACCTAATACATGCCACCCAATAACCTGCAGACCAAACTTGCCAACAAGAATTTTGTTGTTTGTGCTCGTTGAAATACTTAGAGTTGAGAGAGTGCTCAAGAATGATGTCGTTGCCCGATTCCTTCGAAGATCTAACAAACCTCCAATATCTCTATTTGAAAGGTGCTTCTAGGTTGAAAATGCTTCCAAATTCATTTAGGAAATTAACTCTACTCAATTATCTATCTCTGGGAGGGTGCAGTGAGATACAAGAGCTGCCTAGTGTGGAACATTTCACTTCTTTGGAGACGTTGGACATTAGGGGATGCAAGAATCTCAAGAGCATACCATGGTTGGGCTAGCTCACAAAGCTCCAAACACTTGATGTTAATGGATGTCGTGAAATACAAACATTGTCAGATTTGGAATATAGTAGAATTGTGCGCGTGGTTGTGGTTTTGACTAGAAATTCCTCTAGATTCCTCATGCATCTGAGTTTTTTTGTGAATCTACCCCAGGGTAATTACTTGTAATTTCATGAAGAAGCCTCTATTGACATAATCAAAAACAAAATCAAGTGTTTGGAGTGTGAACACATTGATCAAGTCACTAGTGGAGAATATGGACAAATTGTTTAAATATATGAGCAACTATATCATTTTTAGGTTTCACAATGCACATATTGGAGAGTTGAGGTTTGTGTAGAGCCAAGAGGTTGAAATTATATGGTAGGAAAATATTCATAAGAAAATGGTATTATTCATAAGATAAGAAGATGCATGGAGAGGCTATCATTGGAGATTGAGTGGTATAGGTTGATTTGCTAGTAATGACAAAATTTCTAGCAGTTATAGTAGAGTTTTTATGGTGTTGGACCCACCAACATTCAGGGGATCTCCCCGGTATGAAGTCCCAACTAGAACTCGCATATTTTGGCATAGGATTCCAATCCAATATGATGGCCTGGTTGTATTTATCTTAAAGATATGCCTTATCTCTTTCTTGTTAGCACATGAGAGTGCTTTGCTTAGTCTTCGAACAGTAAGGTTCGCATTCCAGGTGAATGCTTAGTGTTGCTTGTGTCAAGGTTCTTTCCCTGCAAAGGGAAAGGGTGAGAGTGAGTCTCAAGTCAAAAGGGAATAGTCTCAACTTTGTTAGAAACACATAACATAGCAGGACGTGCACAGCTTCCGGCGGAGTAGTCCACATGGATGCGACAGTCACAAAACACAAGGTGAGCAGATAACACATACAACACCCAACGGAACAGTCCACACGAGTGCAATTTCCATTATAACAATTTTACGAGAATGAATCTATTGAGTGTCAGGTGGAATAGTCCACATGGGTGAGACAACGTTAACAATTGATACAACACATTTCCAACAGCATATGTAATAAAACAACTGAAATAGTTCAACTATATTAATACAGGTTAAAGCAACATGCATTACAAGAATCCAAACAATAGTCTTACAAATGAATACAATACATGTGTCAAAATGTTTTGGCCTATTAACGAGATTTTGAATTAAGCGAAAGTTCCAAGACACATTCGTATACCACTACATCACTAACCCCGATAGCGAGGTGTTGGATCCACTGCTCGCTCCTCAAAGAAAATATTACACTCTCAAGACTATGTGGGAGGAGTCAAGGTGAAAATTATTTTACATTAAAAAATGAGGGGTATATATAGCCAAGGGTGAAACTAACCCTTGTGAATGTTCGACTTCCCTCATGACTATTTGATTTACATGACTCTTCAACTTTACATGTGGGTCTCTTGGACTTCGATGTTACATTACATTGATTACAACAGTATGGCCCATAGTAGTGATGTGGCCAAGATGACTCATGACATGACTTGACACAACAGTGATGGTATGTTTATGTTGTTGGTGGTGTCCATGTCAAGCTGGAGTGCTGCTGAGTGATGAGTGTGCTCTTGGTGTACCAAAGCTTCACCTTTGCATGGCAAGGTGTGTGGAGTCTTTGATGGTCTTGATGTTCACTTGATGTTACACATGCATGTCTCTCCGTCGCTTGTACTTAGCATTCTCCATGTGTTTGTTCATTCGTGAACAAGTCTCGTAGCATGCACTCCTTGTTCATCACGTTCGTCGTCACACCATGTCTCATCCATGTACCTATATCTGTGATCACTCATGACAAGACGACATCAAATCTATAAATTGCCTTGTCTACCATAATGCATCATCTTTTTCTTTCGGATGCAGGTGACTGGGAGAGAGGACAAGGCTATGAAACTGCACAGAGCACATTTTTGGTTGAGATGCGGGCTCCGGGGCACTGTCAAGGAAAATTGTGCAAAGGGCACTCGAAAGCTGAGATGAGTAGTCTGGAATAGCAGTGATCATTTGTGGGATCTGTCTCTACTGAAGGGCGAAACTGTTCAAATTTTCAAGGGGGGCAGTGTAGGTAGCAGGGAGGACACTGATAGTGAAAACTGTGCAAATTCTCCAAGGAGGCTAGCAGCGGGTGGTAGGAGCTTGTAGGCAAAAACTACACATAACTAAGAGGATGACATGCAAGACATCCCTGCACATTTTTTGGGCCGAGCGGGGAATCGAGTAGCTGGAGGACAGCCAAAGAAAACCACGCAATTTTGAGGAGGAGCAGCAGGTCGACTAACAGGGTGACTAGCTAACAGAACTGCACAAATTTTGAGGATAGTGCAATGATAGGCACCAAGTTCCTATCCTTCCTGTCTGCACCATTTCTTCAGTCAGAAGAGGTGGGCACGCCAGCAGCTTCAATGCAAATTTTTGGAGTGAAGCCTGGGGTCACTACCCAGTCAAACTCTCTGCTTGACCAATGGGAATCTTGATAGATTTTCTTGTGGGAAGCACAGATTGAGATGGTTGTTGAGAAACTTATACATTGTTCTGAGTGACAGTTAGTCAGGTTGAAGTAGTACATGATCACTGAGGGTTGATATTGCACAGTGTAGCTCAGCAAAGGTCCGGCTAATGGAGGATGTTATGGTCGACAGACTTTCAAAAAAATGGCTAAGTGTGCAAGCGAGTGAACTCGTGAATACATGACCTTGCGAACACACACTCAAGATGACTCGGCAAAAATACACATCAAACTAACAAGACAACATATGCTCAGTGTGACTGACTACGATATTGTCTAATGGTGAGAGTGATAAGTGTAACACTTCGGATAGACATTCAGATGACCTTGATGAGACTTGCATCACTGTACTTACAATATCGTGTGCGCAAACACAATGTTCAACATCACTATTACGAGGTTGCAAGTATGACATAGAAATCAACATGCCAAAGACGACAGTTGTTCAAACAAGTGAAAAGGAAGCAAGACATGTAGAAGAAACACATAAAATGACTTTTCATGTTTGCGCACATGCACGTTATTTAGGACAGGATGATATGACAATGACAAGCAGTCCTGTAAACTCAACTAAGAGGTGTACTCCAAAAGGTGTTCTTTACTTACCATACTTACCCTCAAGATGATCATGCATCCGATGGAGTTTGCATGTGGTCTTGATATTTTCCATTACTTGGTCTCTTGGTCCTTCTCCTCGACTCCTTGGGAGTGATCTCAGCATGTCACCTTTTCCTGTAGCCATTGAGCGACAGATCAGCAGGATGTAACTATTGTCGAGATGAGGCCATGGGAGTCCTATCTGAGCAGTTTATGCATGCAAGACTAACAGGACAACTTGAACAACACTACGTAGTTTAGAGGCAGAAGACACGTTGCGAGATCGGGGTCTTGGGAGGACACCTCTGCGTAGTTTCTGAATGGAGGGAAATTGGACTTCTTTGCACATTTCTAGAGAGTAGTGTTGGTTGTCTGACTACTCTGTGAATTTCTAGAGAGCAGTGTTGGTTGTCTGACTGCTCTGCACATTTCTAGTGATAATTGTTGGCTGGGGTCTCTACAAGTTGCAAGGTTTCAGCAGGTAAGGGAGGAATCTTGATGGGTGCAGAAGCAAAGTGAAAAGTTTTGGGAAGCTAAACAAGGCTAGGTTGCTTGGGAAATGGCTAAGTGTGAAATCAGTGACACATATGTAAATAGTGATAGGACTCGACTGTGATCACACACGAATATTTAGTGACACAACATAGACCATCCATAATGCATAAGACATACTTATCTTGATGCAACAACCTTTGTGACAAGAGTGCATGAAGTGAGTGTGAAACATGTCTATGTGATGACAACCACTCATCCGCACATGCTTTCTTTTGAAGAAAAACAACATTCATTTTGCATGACGAACAACCCATATGCCCAATGATGACACATGCTGCATAAAGATAAGAACACGGACAACTCTTAATATCAAGGAGGGGAACTTGAAATCATTAGCTTACCAACAAGAAACCAAGGATGATCAATCGCAGGATCTAAGGTAGGCTCTAAAATTTGCATGCGAGCCAAAATTTTGGAGGGTGGTTGTAGCTGCTACAACATTGGCGACACACTAGTAGAACTCCAGCTCTCTGTATGGACCTTGTTTCATGAAAAGTGAGTCTAACCCTTCTGTAAGTATTGTTTGATTCATTGATCGTGATGGCTTCCACACTAGCTTGTGTGAAAGATGTAGTCCCTACCATTCTCTTGATTAGTTAGCACACATTCCAAGCCAAGTAAACTTAGTTATTTTGATTGGGGATGAGAGGTCTATTGATGTACAAGTAATATAATTTTTATAATATAAGTTTCATCTCTAGTGTTTCTCTAGTGCTAACAAGCCTAGACAGTACCCCGACAGAGTCACACAAGAACACAAACATCACTCTGCTTCCAGTGAGCCTAGTCAATACCATGGCGAAGTTACTTGCATCACCTCTCTGCATATGAAGCATTTCTCTTCTTTTGCTTTATTGATTTTTCATTTTTTCAAAAAAAAAAAATGTGCATAGGCACTTATTTATTTCAGAGGCGGAAGAGGGATCCCGACTTATTGAGAGCAGAAGAGATTGTTCCTTCAAAGAAGTATGTTATATATACCTCTAACATACTTGTTAAGGTTTCCCCCCTCATCTTTCTCTACTTGACTGAGCTAACAAGGGTTAACCCAAAAGAACCGATTTGAGTAGGCGGTACTAGTTAACTGTGCAAGCATTGTGTTTTCACCAAGACCTCTCTAAATAGAACGTGTTTTATATCACGACACCAATGACTAGAGACAACAAGCTCTTCGTAAAGAGAGAGGACATCAAATAACCAAGTGTTGATAGTTGTATAAGTCCTCTTAGATTTTCCCAACTTGTCTCGATAGCCAAACACGGTTTCACA
This sequence comes from Pinus tabuliformis, assembly GCA_031772625.1. Taxonomy (NCBI): domain Eukaryota; kingdom Viridiplantae; phylum Streptophyta; class Pinopsida; order Pinales; family Pinaceae; genus Pinus; species Pinus tabuliformis. The sequence goes on from CM062817.1 coordinate 1,336,424,723, forward strand.
AGAGGCTAACCTACAAGTACAAGCAAGCAAAGAAATAAAAAATCAAAAATCAAAAGTAAAGAGAAAGAAAAACAAGTAAAGCAAGCAAGCAAGAAAACCAAACCTAGTAAGCAAACAAACAAACATGCAAACCAGAAATCAATGCAAAGCAAGAAGCCAAGACTACTCCTACTCCTATGCTAAATAGTGCATGGGCCTACTCACATGAAGTGATATTTCCAATGCAGTCATCGGTGCATTGGCTGACCCATGTTGGCGAAGGAATGAAAAATATGCATGTAAACTGGTGAACACGAAATATCTAACAATGAAGACCAACATGATCCAGGTTCTAAAACATCCATAGAAAACAAAAGAGAGAATGCACAAGATAGGCATTTTGTGGACTTAACATGGTGTTGTGACACACTATATGTAGATGATAAGCATGCAAACTCTCTTGGTTGTGACAGACAAGAAAACATGAGAAAGAGAGACAACTTATGCCTTGCAAGTTTTCTTGTCATGTATGATTCCTCCAATGCATGAGCGATGGGATCATGTGATTTGAGCGAAGGAAGCGAAATCTGTGTCTTGGATTGATTGTCAGTGAAAAAAGATGAGTGATGAGGAGCCTTGAGTGTTTCACGAATTTTTTGATGGGAAGTGGAACTAACCTCGGGACAATGAGGGCCTTACGTAACCATCAACCCAAGCTAAAGTGCCTCGACAGCCTGTGGGGTTTCCGTTGTGTCAATAGGTAGATCATCGGAGACCAGTCACTTAGACAGATTAACAAAAAGTTAATCAACATCATGAAATGAAGAAGTACAGAGATCATGATGACCATGATCAGAAAATTCATGATGTTTGATGGCATCCTCATGATTTGATGAGAAGAAAGAATGTTCACCCCCTGCGTTTCCAAAAAAAGTAGATGAAAAATTAAGTGGATTTCCAATGAAATATTTGTCCTCTCCATTATCAAATGATGGACTGACATCAGGTGTGTTCTATAGATGATTAGGAGTAGATGCATCCATTGATGGCTTTACATAAGGAAAATCAGAGATAGAAAATTCACTAGAGATGTCAGGAAAGAGTGGAGGAGGCGTAGACAGAAGGAGGTCATCCTTTACCATAGTTCATGTTCGGATTCCCACACACACTCATCATGGATGATAGTGTAGGTTGGTTGCACAACATCAAATCCATTAATAGCTCAAACCTTGTTCACAACATGTGTGGAGTTCGGAAGGGAAGAACACAAGACAACACAATCTGGAGGACCAGGATAATGTGGGGATGGAGGCTGAGGTACCAAGTGCGTATGATAACCCCTGGGTTTCCCAACCAAATCTAAGGAGAAATTGAGACTACTAAGGGTGGGAGAATGTGACAGTTGAATAGACTTATGTGCACGCTCTCCCACATCACTCTACCGATGTGGAGCTATTTGATGAGGGGAAGGCGAACGATCACTTGTGACAGCAATTGTGTCTACTTGTGATTGTGCAGCTCCATCACTGAAGTATGCTGAGTGGGGTTTAAACTTTTTCTTCACTTCGGGACAGATTGATTTGCGACAGCAATGTTCAAATCTATCCATAAGCTATTGTAATTTTATCTGACTTTTTGGAGCTTCAAACATGATTGGATGGAAGCGCTTCCAAAAATACATAGGCGATTCATGCGGGGCCTTCCGTTGTTTTAACATTTTCTTATCAAGAGATTCAGAATCAAAATGGTGGAAAACAAATTCGATTAGATCACTAAATTTCTTAAATGAGTGCATGCAATTGTGGGGTAGGTTGCAGCACCAATGTTCCGGGTATCCATGAGGTGTGTATGCAAGCAACATACTGACTTATAATTCATCAAAATCTTCCGCATTCCTTGAGAACAAAAGAAAGTCATGTAAGTTCTCAGGCTAGGCCACTTTGCCTTCACCATCATATGTGAGTTCGGACAAGTCATAAAAAAACTCCTTCGTGACTTCAAAGGAATGTGCATTGGACAAACATCACAAAGGGTTAACTACAATAATATCCATGATAGATGTGCGAAGATTCAAAATAGAATGTGAGGACTCATCTTGTCATTTGGCCCTACTTCTAGTGCCAGAAATGTTGATGGTACTAGACCCGCCAACATTCAGGGGATCTCCCTGTATGAAGTCCCAACTAGAGCTCACACCGTTTGGTGTAGGAGTCCCATCCAGTATGATGGCCCAGTTGCCATTATATTAAATATATTCCTTAGCTCTTTATTGTTAGCACATGAGAGTCGTTTTCTTAGTCTTTGAATAGCGAGGTTCATGTGCCTGGTGAGTGTTTAGTGTCACTTGTGTCAAGGTTATTTCACTGCATAGGGAGAGGGTGAGAATGAGTCTCAAGTCAAAAGGGAATATTCCCAACTCTATTAGAAACAAACAACACAACAGGACATGCACAGCTTCCGGCAAACTAGTCCACACGGATGCGATAGTCACAAAACACAAGGTGAGTAGATAACATGTACAACAGCCATCATAATAGTCCACAAGAGTTTGACGGTCATTATAACAAGTTTACAGGAATGAATCTATCGAGTGTCTAATGGAATAGTCCACACAGGGGAGATAGCGTTAACAACTGGTACAACACATTTACAATAGCATATGTAATAAAGCAACTAAAATAGTTCAAATATCTTAATAAAGGTTAAAACAACATGCATTACAAGCATCCAAAGGATGGTCTTACAAATGAACACAATACATGTGTGAAAATGTGATGGCATGTTAATAGGCTTCTGAATCAAGAAAAAGTTCCAAGACACATCTGTACACCATTACATCACTAACCCCAATAGTGGGGCATTGGAGCCACTGCTCGCTCCTTAAATAAAAGACTACAGACTCTCAAGGCTATGTGGGAGGAGCCAAGGTGAAAAGTATTTTGCATGTACAAATGAGGGGTATATATAGCCAAGGGTGAAATTGACCCTTGTGACTGTTCGATTTCCCTCGTGAATGTTTGACTTACATGACTCTTCAACTTTACATGTGGGTCTCTTGGACTTCCACGTTACATTATATTGATTACAACAGTACGGCCCACAATAGTGGTGTGGCTGAGATGACTCATGACATGACTTGACACAATAGTGTTGGTATGTTCATGTTGCTAGTGGTGTCCATGTCGAGTTGCAGTGCTACTAAGTGATGAGCGTTCTCTCGGTATATCAAGCTTCACCTCCTGATGGAAAGGTGCGTGAGGTCTACGATAGTCTTGGTGTTCACTTTATGTTTCATGTGCATGTCTCTCCTTGGTTTGTACCTCGCATGCTCCATGTGTTCATCCGTTCGCGAGCAAGTCTCCCTACATGTGCTCTTTGTTCATCTCGTTCACCGTCACACCATGTCTCATCCATGTACCAGCATCTGCAATCACTCATGATGAGATGACATCAAATTCAGAAATATCCTAGTCTACCATGATATGTCATCTTTCACTTTAGGGTGCAGGTGATCGGAGAGAGGACAAGGCTCTAAAACTACGCATAACACATTTCAGGTTGGGATGCGGGCTCCAGGGCACTATCAAGGAAAATTGTGCAGAGGTCACTAGGAGGCTGAGATTAGCAGTCTAGAACAACAGTGACCATTTACGAGATTTGGCTCAGATAGAGGGAAAAACTACACAAATTTTCCAAGGAGGCAGTGCAAGCAGCAGGGAGGACATTAGCAATGAAAACTACACAGATTCTTCGAGGAGGTTAGTAGCGGGTTGTGGGAGCTTGCTAGAAAAAATTGTGAAGAACTAGGAGGCTTGCCTGCAAAACATCCCTACACAATTTCTGGGTTGAGCGGGCAGTCGGGAAACTAGAGGAAAACCCAAGAAAACTTTGCAGTTTTCAGGAGGAGTAGCAGGTCGATTAACAGGGTCACTAGCTGACAGAACTACACAAATTTCGAGGACAGTGTAGTGAGAGGCACTGGGTGCATTTCCTTCATGTCTATGCAATTTCTTCAGTCAGCAGAGGTGGGCACACTAGTAGCTTCTGTGCAATGTTTTTGGAGGATTGAAACCCGGGGTCACTGCCCAATCAAACTCTATGGTTGACTAGTAAGAATCTTGATAGATTTTCTTGCGAGCAACGGAAATGAAGATGGCTTGCTGAGAAACTTTTGTGATGTTCTAGGTGACATTCAGTTGGGTTGAAGCAGTACATGATCACTGAGGGCTGAGACTGTGCAGTGCAGCTCGGAGGAGGTTCAACTGATGGAGGGTGCTATGGTCGATGAACTTTCGGAAAAATGGCTAAGTGCGTGAGCGAGTGAACTCATGAATACATGACCTTGTGAACACACAATCAACATGACTAGGAGACAAGACACCTCAAACCAACAATACAACATAAGCTCAGTGTGACTGACTATGGGACTATCTAATGGTGAGAGCGAAAAGTGTGACACTTCAGAGAGACATTCGAACAATCGTCACGACACTTGCACAATGGTACTTACAACATTGTGTGCGAGTGCAATAGATTTTTACATAGCGAACACAACTCAAACATAACCTTCAGCATCACTAAAATGAGGTTGCAAGCATGACATAGAAATCAACATGTCGAAGATGACAGTTGGTCAAACAAGTGAAAAGGAAGCAAGACACGTAGAAGAAACACATAAAATGAATTTTCGTGTTTTTGCACATGTATTTTACTGAGGACAGGGTGATATGACAATGACAAGCATCCCTATAAACTCAAGTAAGAGGTGTACTTCAAAAGGTGTTCTTTACTTACCATACTTACCCTCAAGATGATCATGCAATGAAGGACTTTTCATGTGGTCCTGATCTTTTCCCTTACTTGGTCTCTTAGTCCTTCTCCTCGACTCCTTAGGAGTGATCTCAGCATGTCACATTTTCCTGTATTCAATGAGCGATGGATTAGTGCGGTTTCAATGGGAAGTGATTGTTGCCAAGATGAGGCCATGGGAGGTCCACCTATGTAGTTTCTGTATGCAAGACTAATAGGAAAACTTGGACAACATTGCACAGTTTGGAGGCAGAAGACACTACTGTGGGATGGGGGTCCCAAGAGGACACCTCTATATAGTTTCTAAATGGAGGGCAACTAGACTGCTCTGTGCATTTCTAGAGAGAAGTTCTGGTTGTCTGACTGCTCTGCGCATTTTTCGAGAGCAATGCTGGTTGGGGTCTCTGTGGGCTATAGGGTTTCAGTAAGTAAGGGAGGAAGCTTGATGGGTGCAAAAGCAAAGTGCAAAGTTTTAGGAAGCTGAATGAGTGAGATCAATGACATAGATGTAAATAGTGATAGGACTCAACTGTGATCGCAAATGGACATTTAGTGATGCAATGTAGACCAACTAGAATGCATAAGACATACTTTTCTTGATGCAAAAACCTTCATGAGAAGAGTGCGTGAATTGAGTGTGAAACATGTCTATGTGATGACAACCACTCATGCGCACATGCTTTCTCTTGAAGAAAAACAATATTCTGTTTACATGACTAACAACAACCCCTATGCCCAAATATGACATATGCTGCATAAATATGAGAACACAAACAACTCTTAAGATCAAGAATGGGAGGTTGAAATCATCAACTTACCAACAAGAATATAAATATGATCGATCATAGGATCTAACGTAGGCTTCAAATTTTGCATGCGAGCCAAAATTTTGGAGGGTGGTTGTAGCCGCTAAAACACAGAGATAAATTTGAACCAAAATGTGTTGATCAGTTCTTGATGGTTGAGAAAAGTTCAAAGCATGTTGTTTATTGCAGATTTTTAGAGCTTGATTGCAGAGGATATGAGAAGAGTGTAGCTTCTTTATTGTATGGATGATTTATTTGTGTTTGGAGGGATAGAAAATTCACATGTATGGTTGCAATAGTGTTTCATGTTTTTATATGGACATTTTATATTGCATCATTGAGATTTTTCAGCCAGATTATTTACAACTGATGTATTGAGGCTATGTGAGTTGAGGATGGTGTGTGGATGTGAGAGAAAGCTATATATTAAGTTTATTTCCAGCTAATGCATTTGTAGAGTTGAGATTGATTCAGTAATTGATGTTTTGTATTGAGAGCATTGATTATGTGGTATGAATCTATTGTTGTTATGATATTCATGTTGAGTAGCTTTAGGGTTCTAGTTTGAAAATGCATGAAATGTGAACGACATAGAGAATTGGAGTGGGGGCTCTGTTAAAACAAGTCAATAGGGGAATTTTGAGGTCTAAAATGGGCCTCCAAAGAGAAATGTACAACCAAAATAAACTTTATAAGAACCAATAAGACTCAAGATGATGATGTCAACCATGGGGAATGATTCACCATTTTTGGAGTAAAAAGGTACAAATATTAAAAAATAATAAAATAATAAAACTACTTTTTCAACTCGTATTTTCAACTTATCTCCTTAAGGTTTTACTCAAATTCAAGTGGGAGTACGAGTTGGATTAAAATTTTAATTCCTCATCCAAGGAATACCCATGTTACATTCTTTCGATGGACCCTGCTACACAAAAAATGGGAAATACATGAAAAAACGTGACTGCAATCATGATTTTCATGTATTTCTCATTTTTCGTGTAGCAAAGTCCATTGAAAGTATGCAATATGGGTACTCCTTGGATGAGGAATCAAATTTTTCATCCGACTAGTGTTTCTGCTCAAAATTTGAGTAAACCCATAGGGAGATAAGTTGAAAAAATAGGTTTTTCTTTTTTCCCACTAAAATTTGATGATGTAATCTGATCTTATTTTAGTATTTTCACTATTATTTTATAATTTCCTTAGGAGGCCCATTTTAGACCTCAAAATTCCCCTAATTATTGAGAACTAGTTTCTTCATAAGTCCAATAGGATTTGGACGAGGCTCGTTAGTCATGGAGGCATCCAGTTGATGGTAGTCCATAGAGTCACGAGATGGAGATGAGAGTTCATTTTAGATAGTTAGCATTTGTATTCTCTATGTAATTATTTTCTTGACCGATAACAAAAAATATTGAGCAGCACAGCAACAACAAGGGTGGTCTTTGACCCAAAGGGGGTTTTCCACCATATATCCTATGTTTCTATGTGATGTGATGATTTGTGTCTCAATGTATATTTTTTCTTCATATGTTATGTCTCTCATGTGTCGATTCTTGTTGAATTTGCATATTCATATCTATTTCTTATTTGTTAAGTTATGAATTGATTAATATATTGGAGAATATTTTTAAAGTTGTGTGATTTTTATCACTACTGATTCACCGCACCCTCCCCCCACCCCCCCCCCCCCCCCCCCCCCCCCCCCCACACCCCCTGTAGTGTCCGTGGTTCCAACAATTGGTATCAATGCAAGGTTCCTTCTAGTGAAGTTTCATTGGTGGAGGGTAGATCATGGGTAACGAGGGACAATTTGTAGCAAATGGAGTTCCTCTTCTATATGGACCAAATTATATGCTTTGGAAGGTGAAGTTTGAAGCATGCATTTTAACTATTGATGTGAATATTATGCTTTCAATTGAGTATGGTATGCATGATGAATTTAATGAGGAAGCCAAGAAGATCATTTTAAAAGGATTATCAGATCATGATGTTACTAAAATGAGACATTGTGGGACTACAAAAGAAATCATGGATAAGCTGGATAGCTTGTATGCATTAGAAAGGTTTCAATATTTAGAAATTTTTGAATAACCCCATTGCATTATTCAAGAGAAAGAGAATTATAAAAGGGACTACACATTCATAGCAGTAGCAGGTCCATTTTTCTTTGAAGGATATAGTGAGAGAATCCATGAGAGTAATGACATGAAAATAATTGATCTAATGATTCAACATGAAGAATTCATCAAGACAAATGAGTTAATGTCAAATCAGTTGCAAGACGGAGAGGCCTATTGTGCAAGATTATAAGTGGAATTAGCCACTTTGAGATGTGAGCTTGAAAAATAAAATAACAAAAGAGACACAAGTTTACCCTAATAAAACCCAAACTCAGGAAAAATAAAACAATATTTTATTTTCTTGTGAGGAAAATTCTCATCTCTCCCTCATAATAATATTATGGTATTGTTGCCCATGGGGCTTTGGATTGAGGTGAATGGGTGCGTTCTTAAGGCACTCCTTGCGATAGGTCACCAATTCAAATCCCCCGTGGGTACTTAGGTTAGTCTAATAGATAAAAAATATATATATATTATGGTATTGTTTTCCATAATTTCTATGCTATTTTTTTTTTCAAATCTACATGGTTATATATGTGATTTTCTAGACAATTTCTAGCTCTGCATGTAGAGCAATTGGTATCAAAGCTTAATATCTTCAAATTCATCCACCTATTTGAAGAATTTATTTTTTGGGGATTCGTATTTTAACAATTTAGAAAACTTATTAATGGATGAAAATCATGTTTCCCCATTGAGAACCCTCAATTGATGACTTATTATTCCATGGTTTAGCCATGGTTCTTCAAGATCTAATTATACTGCAACAATATAGCTTCCCTACAGGGAAAATTCACTCAGATACATGCTTTCAACTACCCAAATTCTTAGGAAAAATGAATCGCAAGGCTATTGATTCTTGGATCCGTATTCTCTCCACATATTTCAAAACATGTCTCGTGATGAAAGAGGACATGAAGCTTTATATTTCAATCTATAGCTGGAGGGTCTAGCACAAACTGTTGATTTTTCAAGGAGAACCTAATCTTGTAGTCTGAAAATTATTTTCCAATGATTTCTTAATAAATATATCTAAAGTCGCATAGATGATTAAGTGATTGTACATAGAAAATGTCAACATAAATGAAATAATCATAAAGAAACATCCAAGCACAAAAGAGGCACAAGTTTATGCTAGGAAAACCCAAACTTGGGAAAATCCAAACAATCTTTTCTTAGGAGAAATTATTCAATTCAACAAAAGTGCAATCTAATTTCAAAATTCATCCTAGACTATAAATCCTAATGCTGGACAAAAATAAACCTCAGAACTTCTCAATCTAGGTAACACATCTAATCTTGGTCCCTTTCTCACAAGGTTGAGGCTTTTTTAGATTGTTTTTTGGATTTATCACATAATTAGTTATTTAGTCGACATTTTGAACCATCTGATGTGGTTCATCCTCAAGACAAAGATGAAAAAACTTGATCTATCCATAGATTTAAATAGTTGAGAAGCGTCTTGTTCCAAATATAAACATTAGAACAAGTTAAATAAGATTAATAGAAATTAATATTTAATTAAAATGTGAACGCTAGGTTCTAAAATAATTGGTCCTTTTACTATTTTATAATAAAATATTTAATAACATATAGTTAATTATGGAAATAAATAATATTCGAAAAATAATCGTTATAAAATAAAAAATATATTTAGCATAGAAAATTAATAAATAAAATTAAGAAAAGATATTTCATCAATTTATGATATCTTATTTTATTATAAGTATAATAAATTGAGAATAAAGTAATCAACTAAAACAATAAATATATTATTATTAGAATAGTATATAGAATTATTATATATGATATCATTATTTATATATATAGATATAGATATATAATTGCTAAGTCAAAGTATATCTTGATATAATGGAGAATTTTTATTTATTTTTAACACGGTCGGGTACTTATATATTTAAAAAAGCTTCAGAAGAGGGACAAGTCCCATTACAAATGCTTGAGGTAGCTTAGTGGAATTGGTACAAAATGGGCACGCAATCTCGAGATCCAATTCACTGTTCTTGTTTTTTAAAGTTTGAAAGACATAACAGCTATATTGCCATAAGAACTGACCTAGGAGAAAACAGTATTTACAATGCATATGGATTTATCACCAGAACTAGTTAACCGAATCATCTGGAGGTTGTTCTTTCTTATCGTTGTTCTTGGTGGATCCTTCCCCTTGCATGCTTTGATTCAGCGATATTTTGTGACTGATTGCGTCTTCCAAGTGATTGCATTTCTCTTTGAGGCCTTCGATTTCCGCCTTCTGTTTTTCAAGTTTTTTCTTCTTTGATTTGTTCTTTGACTGGACTTCTGCTTTGAGTTCATTGAAATGCTTTATGAAACGGGCAATCATAAAGCAGTGCGCCTTACAGAGGGTGAAACTACTGTTGGTAACAACGCGATCCAATGGGTTTTCTGACATTGTTGAAGTGTCTTGGATTTTCTTGTTGATCTTGATTCAGAACTTGATCAGCTTACTCCAGAAGGGAGAATGATGGTCAGCAAAGATTTTGAGAGTTAGAGACAGTCGGGTCAGGATATTGAGGGCAGAGGAGCAGTCCTAATAGGAGAAAGTAAGAAACAGAGCTCCAAAGATTGAAATGAGCGGGAAGCAATTGATCACAGAGAAGGGGAGGAGGCTACCAGGGGAGAGCTGAGAAGGGACAGAAATAGAGGAGAAAGCGAGGGACGCGGGGAGATGAAAACGGAGAGGAGATGGGACAATCCACAGTGAATCAGATGCCAAGAAGGTCGATTGAGATTGTTTCACAGAGACAAAACAAGAGTTAGAGGAAAAATAGAAAATACAATCCCAGTAGGCGACAACAATACCTCTCAGAGCTGGCAAAGAGGGGGTGACTCTACCACCGGGACTGCTACAGCAACTGATACACACAGCAGACAACCTGAAACAGAAGCAACATGAACTCAGGCCTTTGAAACAAAGCACTCCAACCACACAGGCGATGAGTTTCTGAAGGAACCATCGCACCCCGGGCTACTTATAAGCCCGCTCTTTCACCAGAGCCTCAAAAGATGGATCAACCTGCACTGGAATGCACCTGTCCCGAACATCATTTCGAATTTTACTTGAGCAGTCTCTGTGGATATCGAATTGACTGTTGCTTGAATTTTGAATGTCCTTCCCACGAGACTCTTCCAGCTCCATCATCCAATGCAGATCTTTTCTATGCCTGGGGATATTCCTGACTGTTCTAAGGATATGATAGAGGATAATGTCAGTGTTGAGAAGTTTGGACATCCTACTGCTTTGTCTGAGGGGAGAAGCTGTCTTTTTACTGAGTTGAATGATGGAACACTGAGTCACATGCCCAACCACGAGGAGGGACAACTTATGGAATTGATTTCTCATATGTATTATTATTCTCTTGAACCTGCCCAATAGGTCTGTTTACTGCATTATTGGCTAGAGAGTTGGTCTTAGTGTTAAAATTTCTCATGACATGTTTATATTGGATGATCCCCAACTATTTTGTGTTTTCCACGATCCTTTGCTTGATTATATTGAGGGCCTAGTTTTTGAAGTCTCCCCCTGATTCCATAGTTGCGATTATTATTGCTGAGTCGCCTATTATAACTGGATTTTTAGCTTGGAGATTTTTAAGGATGCAAGTACCTAGAAGCAGACTGTAGGCCTCTGCCTTGTTTTTTTTCATATTTCCCAGTCCCCATTCGTAAGTAGTGATGGCTTTCCCCTCTTGATCAGAAATAGTTCCCCCGGCTCCTGCTTTACCAGGGTTATTTTTGGAGGCACCATCAAACTGAAGAGTGATAGTCTTTTGGTCTTGTATCCACTGTTCTATTTCTTTTTGGGTTCCCCTAAGTTTCCATTATTTTTTCCTTTTTCCTGACTTTGATACCACATGTTTACTTGTTAAGTATACCAACAGGAATTTGTTGAACCATTCCTCCTCATCTTTTTTCCAGTTGGTATGATCGATTTTATACACTGAGTTGGCGTTGATCATTTCCACAACTAGCCCCAGAGTTTTAGACAGAATGAGTGTTGGGTTTGGCTTTTGGTTTCTAAAGATACAACTATTCCTGGAGAGCCAAATTTTCCAGCAAAGAGTAGATGGAATACATTTCCAAATTCAAGTAATTATGGATTTACCTTTTCTTCATAGGGATAGCCTTTTTCCCAGTTTCTATTTAGAGTTGTGAGCTGATCAAAATTTTCCATAGGTAACCTCAAAGGACTTGAAATTTGTCGCCAACAATGTTGAACAAAGGAGCATTCAAGGAATAAATGTTGACTGCTCTCCACCCCATTATGGCAAAGACAGCACATTGGTGGACCTTGAATCCCTTTTTTCTTGATATTTTCAGTAGTGAGAATTTTACCCTTCAAGAGGGTCCATGTGAAATTTTTTATTTTTGGGAGGCATTCATTCTTCCAAACTGCTGACCGAAGGTTTCAGTTTTCTAGGTTGTTGCTAGATTGTAGGAGCTGATACTCGTCTTTCACTGCAAACTTCCCTCCACTTGGATCCCAAACAAAGCTGTCTTGAGAGGTTTTATTTGTTGGGGCAGCTCCAATCAACATTAATTTCAAATTTGCCCACTGATTTTTTAAATGGTTTGGGAGAGGAAGGTCCTTCCAGGCAGACCAGCAATTTTGATCCCAGACCGAGATGTCGTGGAGGGAATTAAGGCTTTTTTCCTCCATCCAATTTTTCAGGGGTCTATACTACTGATAATGGCTTCGTGGCTCCGAACCCATTATTCTATCTGTCCATAGATTTATATCTTTTCCATTTCCAGGGATCTTTGAAATATGATTTTTGATTTGAGGAATGACCTTTTTGATGAGTCTCCAAGCTTGGGTGCATGGTCTTTCCGCGATCAGATTAGTGAGAATCTTAGAGTGCTGCCCATTGAGGTATTTCTTTAGAAGGGCCTCAACCCACCAGCTGCCTTTTTCCATTAGCATTCTCCACACAAGTTTAAAGCCCATCACTTTATTTGTTAAACTTGGAATCTTGATAGATATGCCTCCTTTTTCGAAGGGAAGGATCACCTGTTCCCAGTGAACCAGACTGAATTTTTTTGTGTCTTGTTTCCCTCCTTGCCAGAGAAAGCCTCTCATGATTAGCTCCATTTGTTTATGGATGCTAGCTGGTGCCAAAGTGACAGCATAATATAATGGAGAATTATTAATAAATGAATAAGTAATGTATTATGGTATGTGTACAAATACACAAAGTAGTATATTAATATATATGAAAAAAATTCAAACATATTTTATAAAATCAATTTTAGGGAAATGATACATATATAATGAATCAAAGAATAATATCTATATATGATCCAAGAGGATCTTGTTAGTCCAACATGAGCAGAGTCTTCAGTGGTTCAAAGTCGAAATGGTCTTCAAATGATCATAATCGATGAGGTCTTGAACTTTTTCAACTTCGCCAGTTTCGTCGTCAGCATTCAATGTCTAATGTCTTCAGCTTCGACAATGATGTTTATGGTTCAGGTTGTCCAGGGATGTCAATGGTTTTCATGGTGTGAAGGATATGTACCTAGTTGTCGACATGTGTTTGTCATCAATTCTGTCGAGATTTGGTTGTCGACATCTTGTCGTCAGTTCCACCAGGGTTTGGTTGTCAAAAATTGAACAGGTGTCGTCATGTGATTTTGACAAATGTCACTTTGTGACGAAGATGTGTAAATGGGTTTTTTTAGATGTAAAAGTGTAAAGCCTTGACACTAAAATACTAAACCTAAATCATTATACTAAAACCTATCCTAAAAAACCTAGCCCTAAAAAGCTATGGTGAAAAACATAAATCTATGCATTAAAACCTAAGCCCTAAACATATAAACCCTAGCACTAAAACATTTGGGCCATGTTAATACATTACAAAACCATTGTAATAAATATAACATTACAAAAATGCATGCAACTATTCCTAAGCCGCAACGGTCACTGCGTCGGAACCGCAGGCATGTGAACAAGGGTTCACGAGGTGGCGGAGGTTGTAGTTTAAACAAACTCAATGTGAGTAGACTCTAAACTGTAACAGTAACCTATCCATGTGAATAGGAAATGAGCGCAACTGCGTGGGTAAGAAAGATTGCCAGGTGGGAATGCAGTTAAGATAACCACAACAACACAGTTGTCACATGCAAGCTGGTAGACCGCATCGGTAGCGGAACCGTCGGCAACTAACCTACAAGGTGGCAGATTATGGTTAGGCCACCCGATCACATGATTCAGCTCCATTTTTCCGCGCAGTTAGCATGACCGCTAGCGGGTTTTTATAACCTAAAGTTTATTTTTGGGTTTTTCGTTGAGTTTTGGTCTATTTTAATTAAACCACCATGTGACTAGGTACTAAGATGTCCTCTAGTGATAAGACTGAGACCACATGATGGTTAATGCTCAACCAAATGCTATGTTTGGCCATGGAAGCTCGAAACTCAACCTTCAACTTTATAAATTCATCCTTTTACTCATGGAGAAGGAGAGAGTGGTTTTAGAGTTTGTATGCAAATTCTAGAGGATATAGGCAGTTTTGCTTTCAGTGTAACAGGAGCATCGGGAATCGGAATTGGGAACTATGACAGGCGTTGGAAAGCTAATTTAGAGAGATTTCTTGTGATAGTGGCTAGAAGTGCCTGTGTGCATAATCAGTCTAGTTAACTTTCTATGTAATATACCTCCCCGGATTCAATCCTAATAAAGTGGGCACCCATCTTGAAAGCAGATCCAGAGACATAGTTCATCAGGGACGAACTCTGTAATCAATCTTGATGTCTATTTTCGCTTTGTTTTTGTTGCTTTTCACTTCTGTTTGCATCCTACTTATGTTTCAATTATGTCGTAAAGTCATTATTTTCAATCAGTTCTCACATTTAAAGCACTTTAAGTTAACATTCAGTTCACCGATGGCATTAATCAATTCTACTTCAGTTTAATGTATGATAATTTCATATCATATAATTTGGTATCAGAACAGGTTGCATTTGTAGAATTTTGCTAGTGAATGTTAACCAGGTCAAAGTCACAACATGGAGAAGGAATCCTCGAGGAGATTTATATAGATATTGGAAAGCGAATAGTTGCTCATAAGTCGACCATGGAAAGATTTGATGTAGGTGAAACCCCTGAAACTAAGATGAGCAAGGAACAGTTTTAGCAAGAATTCTTAAGCATGCAGCAGATGTTAGGAGAACTTTAAATGAAGATAAGAAAGCAAGAGATGTAGCTTCTTCTTCAAAGACATTGAAGAAGGACAAAGGTAAAGGCAAGGCTGATAAACCTCCTACAACTCCATCATCTCCATAATCATCATCTTCTTCGTCTTCTTCCGGTTCAAATTCTGAAACAAAAAAGAAACCTAAGAAAACATCTCTTTTGAAACTTGATGTAAAATTTGAGTTACCTATTTATGATGGTGAAATGAATCCTAAAAAGTTAGATAACTGGATTAATCAGTTAGAAGTGTATTTTCATATTCAGAACATTTCTGACGATAAAACGAAAATTCAGTTAGCTACACTTAGAATGGGGGGGGTCAGCTTTAATCTGGTGGGAAAGTAAAACTCAGATAGATGTAAAGAAAAAAGGTAAAGTCATCTCTTCATGGTCTAAGTTTTTAAAAGCTCTTAGGAAACAATTATATCATTTAGGATACATGCAGCAAGCCGTTATTGATTGGCAGCACTTGATGCAAGGTAAAGGGCAGAGTGTTCAAGATTTTACTCAGGAGTTCAAAAAGAAAGCATTAGTGCTTGGTATTTCATTGGATACACGTGAAACTTTATTAAAGTACATCGGCAGTTTACATTCATATTTGCATCATACATTATTGATGTTTAATCCTGATGAATTTGATGAAGTGTGTGTTCAAGCCATTCATATTGAATCAGGTGGGACCATTCAAAGTTTCACTGCAATCATCCAAAGAGTTGGAAATCAAGGATTCCAATGATAGTAAGAGGAAGAACAATTTGAAGAGAAATAAATCAGTGATGGCTCAGAAGGAAAGGCCTACTTGTTCTCATTGCAATCGGTCATGATGAATCTAGGTGTTGGAAACTTCATCCTGAACTTAAGCCAAAGAAGTTCCTTAAGGAGAAGGATGAAAAGAAAGAAAATGCATCAATCCAACAAGATCTAGGCTCTGATTCAGGTGATGAAAAGAGGGTAACTGCCATAGTTTTGACTGATAAAACGTCTAACGTTGGTTCAAGTTCTAATACTATTGCATCTTCATCAAACATAAATCCTTCAAATGAGGATAAAAGAGTTGAATTATTTCACATAAGTAAGCACACAAAGATAGATACAATGTTTGAAATTGTATCACAAGAAAAATTAATATCTGAATATTTAGTTAAGAACTTGGGTTTGGAGACACGGAATCATGCAAGACCATACCCATTAGGTTGGCTGAATAAATCAACTCAGATAAAAGTCACAAATCAATGTCGGTTAAAATTTGTCATTACATCTAATTACATTGATGAAGTAGAATTAGATGTGGCTCCAGTAGACATATGTGGAGTTGTCTTAGGAAGTCCTTATCTTTAGGATCGTGATGCAGTGTTTTATAGAAGAGAGCATAAATATCACCTTAAGAAAGATGGGGTTGAATTTATTGTCAGGGCACATAAAAGTAAAATTCACTTGAATTTAGTTGTTTCTAATCATATGAAGCGATTAATAAGTTCAAATAAGAGATTTGTACTCATGTGTGTAAAAGAACAACATAAGAATCGACATGATGTTTTTTCAGGTTGTGAGTTTCAGTTTAAAGATAGTTTGGTCAAGAAGGTAGAAAATTTTTCAGTTCTATTTAAAGAACCCAAACATCTTACTCATAAGCAAGGAATTCAACATGAGTTACAGTTGATGTCCAAATATCCTCTTCCTAATGTTAGAATGAATCATTTCAGTCCAAGTTTGGAAGTTATAAATTACAGGGATGCAGGTCAGTACTGGGGAAATTTAGTGTTACATTTCTCTTGTATTGTATCACCATTTCATGTTTCAAATAGTTTTGAAGCCTCTTTTCAAGTGGAGGGGAGGCCTATTTGTTTTCATGTCAAATCCTTTTCTAAAGTAGTTTCAAAGTATCCAGTACATCTAAGGGAAACTTATGCATTAAGGGAAAGTGTTAATCAATGGAGACATCGTTTAATGAATGAGGAAACAGTGATTCAAACAAATCAACGACCACTTTAATACCTTCAAAATCAAACTAATTTGCAGCAGTTTTCACACTACAATTTGATCAGTTTATTGCAGCAAGTTCACTTAGTAATTAGGAATCAGGAAATGATCTCAAGTCAAGTAACTAGTAAGATGTCAAGAATGTCTTTGAATGTTTCTATCATTCCACAAAATAGATTGTTAATACATGTCAAAAGTATTGAACAATATCCTGTAGAGACTATTTTCAAAGATGTTTATGAATCACTAATTCATGGTACTTCATGGAAAGAAGTCAATTGCCATGTTCATAACAGGTTGTTTAACCATCTTCGCAAGTTGTGCATATTGCAAATGGATGGAACAATTCACAGATTCAAAATGTGCCATGATCAACATCATCAAGGTCATCACTTTCATATGGTTGATCAAATGTATTGGTACATCATCAGGGCAAGGTGGAGAATGAGGGAGTTCTATCCTCACCTACTATCTGTCTAGTCAAACTTTTGTGGTCCAAAAGCTTTCAAGTGGAGAGGATTGACCCAAGAGGATCTTTTCAGTCCAACATAAGCGGAGTCTTCAGTGGTCCAAAGTAGAAATGGCCTTCAAATCATCATAATCGATGAGGTCTTGAACTTTATCAACTTCGCCAGTTTCATCATCAGCATTCAGTGTTTGATGTCTTCATCTTCGACAATGATGTTTATGGTTCAGGTTGTCCTCTGATGTCAATGGTTTTCATGGTGTGAAGGATATGTACCTAGTTGTCGACATGTGTTTGTCGTCAGTTCCGTCGAGATTTGGTTGTCAACATCTTGTCGTCAGTTCCACTGTGGTTTGGTTGTAAAAAATGGAACAGGTGTCATCATGTGATGTTGACAAATGTCGCTTTGTGACAAATATGTGTAAATGGGTTTTTAGATGTAAAATTTTAAAGTATTGCCACTAAAAGACTAAACCTAAATCATTATACTAAAACCTATGCTAAAAAACCTAGCCCTAAAAAGCTATGGTGAAAAACATAAATCTATGCATTAAAACCTAAGTCCTAAACACCTAAACCCTAGCACTAAAACATTCGAGCCATGTTAATACATTACAAAACCATTGTAATAAATATAACGTTACAAAAATGCATCCAACTATTCCTAAGCCATAGCGGTCACTGCATCGGAACCACATGCATGTGAACAAGGGTTCACGAGGTGGTAGAGGCTGTAGTTTAAACAAGTGCCATGTGAATAGACTCTAAACCGTAATAGTAACCTAGCCATGTGAACAGACGATGAGCGCAACCGCGCAAGTAAGAAATACATCTAAGTGGGAATGCAGTTAGGATAACTGTAGCAACACAGTTGTCACATGCAAGCTGGTAGATCGCGCCAGTAACCAGAACCATCGACAACTAATCTACAAAAAGGTAGCTTATGGTTAGACTGCCCGGTCACATGATTCAGTTCCCTTTTTCGGCATAGTTAGCATGACCGCCAGCAGGTTGTTATAACCTAAAGTTTATTTTTGGGTTTTTCGTTGAGTTTTGGTCTATTTTAATTAAACCACCATGTGACTATGTACTAAGATGTCCTCTAGTAATAATACTGAGACCACATGATGGTTAATGCTCAACCAAATGCTATGTTTTGCCATGGAAGCTCGAAACTAAACCTTCAACTCTATAAATTCATACTTTTACTCATGGAGAAGGAGAAAGTGGTTTTAGAGTTTGTATGCAAATTCTGGAGGATATAGGCAGTTTTGTTTTCAGTGTAAAAGGAGCATCAGGTGTCGTAATTGGGCACTATGACAAGTGTTGGAAAACTAATTCAGAAATATTTCTTGTGACAGTGACCAGAAGTGCATGTGTGCATAATCAATCTGGTTAATTTGCTATGTAATTGACCTCTTAGGGTTCAATACTAATAAAGCGGATGCCCATCTTGAAAGCAGACCCGGAGACATAGTCCATCAGGAGAAAACTTCGTAATCAATCTTGTTGTCTGGTATCGCTATGTTTTTGTTGCTTTTCACTTCTATTTTCATCTTACTTATGTTTCAATTCTGTTGTAAAGTCATTCTTTTCAATCAATTCTCATGGTTAAATCACTTTAAGTTAACATTCAGTTCACTGATGGCATTAATCAATTCTACTTCAGTTTAATGTATGATCATTTTAGATCAATATAATACATAGGAATAAGAATTAAGCTAGGATTGCAAAAAAACAAAAAACAAAAAAAAAGAACTTAAGATATTAATGAAGAGAATTTTGGAATCCAACTCTTACTTAATTTCCAACTATCATCCTTGTTGATATTATTCACCTGCTTCGCAATCCTCTAGAGATTCAAGTCTCCACAAAAGATAAGGACTCGATCCTTCTAGGTTTTTGGCCCTTCCATAGAAACAGGGGTATGTAGGCTTCAAGCCTCTAGGCCCTGAACTAGGGCTTTGACCCTCTTCTTCTTGCATATATAATAGAACTTAGATATTTTAAAGATAGAAAGATACACAACTCGACTTTCTCTTGGATGATATTCATCCTTCTTGAACCAGATATGCTTATCTTGGTGATCTGTAGCTTACTTGGGCTAGTATCTCTTCACAAGGTGAGATTGATGTGTGATGATTTATAATGTTGTAATTATATAACATATGTTTATTTATACAACTCTTATACTTTACACTGTTGTAATTTTGTAATGTAGGCTTATTGCTACAACTTTACTAATTCATATTCATGCAACAATGTAGCATAGTTTTATTTATAATTCACTAACATGAACATTAATTATGACTAATATTTGGAGTTTACACAACAAATTGTGACTTATGTTTTTGTTGCAAGTCTCATTGTTGAAACTCCATAATGACACCATAATCCTCTGTTTCATTTCTAGAATTATGATTACTTCTTTTCAATTGAGTTTTGTTTACAACATTTTATTTATAGCCTTATTTCTTTATGTGTAAGTTTTGGTTTGATGGTTTGTGACTTGCTACATAATATTGCACGTGCAACTACATATTTGTTATAGTAATCAAGATCATATTAACAACTATAACAAGTCACCTTAGGTTCGTATGTGATTTACTTACCCACAAATGTGGATTGGATTTCAAGTGGATTTCTCCTATTGACTTGTTAAAGAATACGAATATATTGTCCTATGACACTCATTTAGGTTACTAAAATTTCAAAATTGTACTAGTGTAGATGGTTTATGAAAGTTTGCAAGTTCCATACGAACCTCGTATTGATAATTAAGAGTAGAATATTTTAGTTGTCTTTTTGCAAAATTATAAAGGGAATTACAATTCCCATCAGTATTGTCCCAGGAAGCAACTCAAATGGTGGCTGAAGTAATGTGAAATCTATGAAAATTGAGAGATTCAAGGTTCAAATCCCCCTATTTGTGACTTGGTTTATGTAGAGGAGGACAAGTCGTAGACCCCTAGAGGTTTACTGGTAGTTACGTGGCAGGCAAGCTAATGGGTTCCTCTGGGATACAAAAAAAAAAAAAAATCCATCAATACTCGTATGCACAAAAGAGTTATATTGAGTGTATGAATAAATAAATGTTATAGGATGGCATCATTCAAGTCAAAGTGATTTATATTCACAAGTGGTTATGATCACAAAGAATTTCCATATTATAGATATACCAACAAAATTAATATTAAAAATAAGTTGTTTGTTACTATCATTGATGAATTATCAGATGAGAAAGGACAAATATTTTTTTACTGAGTTAGATATCCACTTTGAATAAAATTATATCATAATCATGAAAAAATACATTTTTAAAACAATATTTAGGAAACATAAACTTCTTGATGAGATTTTTAAAATGTCATCTATTTTTATTAATGCACCTTCAACATTTCAAATATTAATGAATTATATTGTATACCACTTCTTGAGAAAATGTGTGTTAGTTTTTTTTTATGATATACTAATATATAAAAAAATATTGGGAGGAACATGTACAACACATGGACGTGTTCTGAGAACTATTGGAAGAGAAACAAATATATGCAAAGCCTTCAAAGTTTTCCTTTTGGGTTTAAGAAGGAGAATATTTGGATCATATTGTATCTGAGGAAGGTATCAAAATAGAACCTAACAAGATTAAATTTATGATGGAATGATTGCTTCCTATGGTTTTAATGAATATTATAGGATTCTTAGGACTAATAGGATATCACTACAATATTGTCAATAATTATGCTCAAATTACAACACATCTAATAGCATTATTGAAAAACAATGTATTTCTTGGACTTAAGAAGAAACAAACTCTTTCTAATATTATGTGTAACTAAGCCTTAAGGGTTATCTCAATTGGTTGAGGTCTTATTTCTAGATTACCTTTTCATTGGGAGGTCACATGTTCAATTCTCCTTGATGCCCTCGTGGTTAGGCTCAGATTCATTTGGCCAAGATGTGTGGTCCCTTTGGGTTGACCTACCCTGATTTTTTGCAGAAATATATATATATATATATATATAGAGAGAGAGAGAGAGAGAGAGAGAGAGAGAGAGAGAGAGAGTAACTCCTATCTTGGCCATGATTGATTTCACAAAATTATTTATTTTGGAAAGTGATACTTCAAGTCATGACATTGGTGCATTTTTAATGCAAGAAGGAAGGTCCCTTTGAAAGCATCCATTTCAAATAAGTAAATAAATACTTAAACAAAACCCATTTATGAAAATGGAATGTTAACCGTATTACATGCAGTCAAGAAGTTGTTCCCTTACCTAATGGGAAGAAGTTTGAAGGTAAAAATAGATCATGATAGTTTGAATTATTTCAATACAATGGTTACAAAGTTGCTAAGTTATGATACTAGAATTATCTATAAAAAAGGAAAGGTATAGTGGAATATGCACTTTCAAGGATAGAAGAAGAAATAGAAGTTAGTTATGTGCTATCTCCATTCCATAGCTTGTTTCGATAGAAGAAGAATATAATAGAAGCAAGATTAGAAGTTATGTGAGACCATAAAACAACTTCAAGAGGACCCAAGTAAATTAGATAATAAAAAAATTGGAAAATGTACTTTCTATGGTATCAAAATCACCTATATTTATGTAAAAATTCCTACCACAAATAGGTGGTTTTTTTTTAATTGCACATTTCTCCAATAGGATGATATTCAGGTTTCTTGAAAACTTACCATTTTATTAGGAAGGAATTTTTGGTTAAAGTCTTAAAGTTGATGTTGAAAAGTGTGTGTTTGAATATGTTGATTTCCAATAGAATAAGGAAGAGAAAATAAAAATCCCATATATCCTTCAATTATTGGTTGTGCCAAGTCAATATTATGAAGAGGTTTTGGTGGATTTCATTATAGGACTACCCAAATATAAAGGAAATAATTTCATCGTGGTTTTCTTCAATTAACTCATTAAGTATACTCATTTTTTCTCTCTTTCTCATTGTTTTAAAGCAAGTATAGTAGCCACAACATTCATGGAAGTAATTCAAAATCTACATGGGATCTACAAGATTATTGTAAGTGACAAAGATTAGAAGGAATACATATATATATGTATATGTATATGTATATGTATATGTATATGTATATGTATATGTATATGTATATGTATATGTATATGTATATGTATATGTATATGTATATGTATATGTATTTATATATTTATATATTTCTTTTTGGGACTCAATTTTCTCATAGCTCAACCTACCATCCTTAGTATGATGAACACACTAAGATTATGAATAAATGTCTAGAAAGATATCTTTGATGAATTGCATATGATAAAAATTCGCAATGGGTCAAGTGGTATACCTTAGAAGAGTGGTGGTACAACACATCCTTCCATACATCATCAAAAATTCCCCCATTTATGGAACTTTATAGATATCATTGTTGAAAAGTGTACAAAAATAAATGCTTGTTGAGAATGCAACAAGATGATGGCGCTTAGTGGAAAGGGGTCGCCTTCACTAAGTGGTCCCGCAGGCAAGTTTTGGCGCAAAGTCTATTTTTAGACTATGTGTATTTTTAGACATATGGATCATGGTCTGTGAGTTGAAGTTTGCTATTTATGGATGATTGGTCATGTTGGGAAAAATAGATGGACTTCTATTTTTGGATCACAGCAAGAGTGATCAGAGTCTATTTTTAGACTGCTAGTCAAAAATACAAAAGTCAAATATTATTGTCTCATAATAATATTTAGACTATAAACTTTATCTTATCCTCTTGGAGCACTTTAGTTTGAGCTACAGATGTGGCACATGTAGCTGTCAGAAGGAAATATGCTTTCTTTATGGGTCAGTTGAGCTATTGCATGCAGGACATCAGTTAGAACTCATGTGGTTGAGTTCTGTGGAGTTGGATGAGCAGTTAATGGAGTTGTGTTCAGTTTGACTTAGTTGAACTAGTTGTATTTAGTCTAACTGGACAATAGACTAAGTGATGAGTTTTGTGAATTAGTTATTAATTAATTCACTAATTATTGACTCATAATGCAACTGAAGAATACATCAGTTAACTCAGTGCATGTACAGTTCAGTGGAGACAGGTGTTAGAGGTTGAGATTGCTATCAGTTGTGACTATAGTTGTGCATGAGATTTTGCACAATCAAAGGATTGAGTATGCCCATGAGAATTGCATATGCCCAATGATATATCTTGTGCTCACGTGATTTCTAGTGTGAGTGATTCTCCAAGGTAAATAGAACTTGGAACGAGTTTGGATTCATTCATTCTCTTGCAGGATTGTGCAGTGGAGGCAGGCAAAGTAGTGGGGGAGATTTGGAGATTAGATCTGAGTTGTATTGTGTGTAACAGGTGGAGATAGTGCTGGATACTTGTGAGGAGTATTGTACTATGTAATGTTACATGTTATCAATCATTAATATACAGATAGTGTGGGGTTTTCAGCTGTAAGCTTTCCCTGGGTTACATACTGTGTTAATGTGTGCATGCGATTGATGTTTCATTGTTTTTTATGTTGCTAAATTGATGATCAATGTAGAGGAGATTCCGCAATAGTGTATAATCGGAATAATCTCTGTGAATAAGTGTTTATTATTCAAAATTTCTACATGGTATCAGAGCTGGTTGATTTGTAGAAAAAGTTCTACAGGATATCAAAGCGAGGATTGATCATCAGATCTATTATTCAGAAAGTGTTTATATTTTATTTCTTCAGGCAAAGTCTATGATCAGGCCAGGTAGCCTCTGGATTCATCCTTCTTTTGGAAGGTGAGATATCCGGTGAATGCCCATACAGTTGATCTCTATACGAGAAATACTTTGTTCTCACGAATTTTAGATCAGAAGTGGTTGAGTTTTTTTGAGCTAGTGGAATTCGAATTTGCAGCAGTGTTTTCTTGGTGTCAAAGTTGAAATGTATTTTAATGGATTGCGATTGGAGTATGCCCTTGAGGGCAGCTCGAGCTATATTGCATGGAAGGACAGGATGGAGGCGGTGTTAGATGATAATGGGTTTGAAGGAGTTCATAGATGCATATGTCCCAAAACCTACTGATGTTGCTCAAGTCGGGGATTGGCAAAAGAAGACAGCAAAGTGTCGAAGGATTCTATTGGAGGGCATGAGGGATCACATTGTGTCCAGCCTCCATGGAAAGGCTTCTCCATATTTGATGTGGAAAATGTTGACAGAATTATTCCAAAGCAAGAGCGACCAGAGGAAGTTGGCACTCAAGGATAAACTCAGAAACATTAGGTGTGAGAATGGAGACAGTATGCCCCAGTATCTCACGAAGTTCACCCAATGTTGGGATGAGCTGGGAAGTGTGGGGGTAACTGTTGAGGATGAGGATATGGTGAGTCTAGCACTCCTTGGCCTTCCTAAGAGTTGGCATAGCTACCAGGACTCGGTGAATGGAAGGGAGAAATTGCCAGGATGGGAGAGACTTTGGTCAGATCTTGTGCAAGAGGAGATTAGACGGCGCACCAAAGACAGTTCTTCATCTATGCATGATGAGGAGAACTGTACCTTAGCGAGTAAGGCAAAGAAGGGCAAGGGGAAGGTTTCTCATTCTGAATCTAGTTCTTCCAATGATGGGAAGAAGGTTGACAAGTCGAAGGTGCGATGCTTTCATTGTCATGAGTTGGGCCATTATGCTACTAATTGCCCAAAGAAGAAGTCCAAGAAGGGATCCGGGGAAGGATCTGAAGGTGAGGCACTTGCTTCACAGTTTGAGTTGGATTCCACACTCTTCGCATGCATGGTTTCATCCATGATGGGAAGTGGTTGGTTTCTTGACAATGGAGCTTCTTTCCACATGACCAGTGACAAAATTTTGTTCAGTACTTTGGAGGATAAAGATCTCCAGATACTCATAGCGATGGGTAATGATGAGAAGTAGAGTGTCTCAGGTGTAGGCACAGTTATTTTTCAGAGGGAGCATGGAGCTCACCTTACCTTGACCGATGTCAAGTATGTACTAGGACTGAAGAGAAACTTGGTGTCGATCGCAATGCTGGAAGCCAGAGGCTATGATGTAGTCTTCAATAAGGGAAAGGTTTTCCTTAGACACATCATCACTAAACAGGTGAAGCAGATTGGTTCACGGGTCAAGAACCTATATGCTCTTGAGGTTCAAGATGCATGCAAAGCCTTGAGCAGCGAGGCAACTGATGGAGACTTGGTGGTTGAGAGGGAGCGTATATTACCTCTCAACATGCAGAGCTAGAAGAAGTCTCAGACGATTGTGGAGGAGACACAATTGGTGCAGCAGCTTCAAGAGGTTGTGGAGCAGCCACAACAAGGGAAGTTGAGAGGAGATCGAGTAGAGACATATACTCATGCAGAGACCTCCAGTAGGGGGAAACTTCGAGCCAGGTGGGCAGAGGGATCGCATGCATCCATACCTCCAGGTAGGAGGTGGGGTGATGTGGATTGATCATCCCAAGGAGGAGGGGTAGGATCCTTGAGGTACCCAACCTCTTGGATGAGACCTTGCTACAGGAGCCCCAATGTGTAGTAGCAGGAACTGAGTGATTGGGTAGAGACAGATACGGATGGAGCAGCAAAGAGAGCGACAGTGCAGGGAATCCCAGGACAGCGCATAGCATGCAGGCTGCAGCAATGCGAGAGGCACAAGTGTTTTGCACAATGCTAGGTGGCATAGAGAGGTGTGCAATGGTGCGAGATGCATGGAGATGTTACAGTAGCGTAGATGTCAGAGAGGGAGCACTTTTCAGCAGCAGGTAGAGCTTCAGCATCAGAGTATGTTCCTAGCCCAACAGAGTGGTCAGTTGGGAGTGTTTTTGTTCCAAGTGTTGTTGGAGCAAAGTGGACCGGGAAGATGTGTTGCATGCAGAACATTCCAGAGTTACAAGATCGGGTTTGAGAGGAAGCCTTTCTTGTTGAGAGGGAGTGTTGAAAAGTGTGCAACAAGAAA
The DNA here is from genome assembly GCA_031772625.1 of Pinus tabuliformis. Classification (NCBI taxonomy): domain Eukaryota; kingdom Viridiplantae; phylum Streptophyta; class Pinopsida; order Pinales; family Pinaceae; genus Pinus; species Pinus tabuliformis. The sequence continues at coordinate 1,336,451,048 of CM062817.1, forward strand.
TGCTTGTTGAGAATGCAACAAGATGATGGAGCTTAGTGGAAAGGAGTCGCCTTCACTAAGTGGTTCCACATGAAAGTTTTGGCGCAAAGTCTATTTTTAGACTATGTCTATTTGTAGACATATGGATCATGGTCTATGAGTTGCAGTTTGTTGTTTATGGATGATTGGTCATGTTGGGAAAAATAGATGGACTTCTATTTTTGGATCACAGCAGGAGTGATCAGAGTCTATTTTTAGACTACTAGTCAAAAATAGAAAAGTCAAATATTATTGTCTCATAATAATATTTAGACTATAAACTTTATCTTATCCTCTTGGAGCACTTCAGTTTGAGCTATAGATGTGGCACATGCAGCTGTCAGAAGGAAATATGCTATGTTTGTGGGTCAGTTGAGCTATTGCATGCAGGACATCAATTAGAACTCATGTGGTTGAGTTCTGTGGAGTTGGATGAGAAGTTAATGGAGCTGTGTTCAGTTTAACTTAGTTGAACTAGTTGTATTTAGTCTAACTGGCCAATAGACTAAGTGATGAGTTGTGTAAATTAGTTATTAATTAATTCACTAATTATTAACTCATAATGCAGCTGAAGAATACATCAGTTAACTCAGTGCATGTACAGTTCAATGGAGACAGGTGTTAGAGGTTGAGATTGCTATCAGTTGTGACTATAGTTGTGCATGAGATTTTGCACAATCAAAGGATTGAGTATGCCCATGAGAATTGCATATGCCCAGTGATATAGCCTGTGCTCACGTGATTTCCAGTGTGAGTGATTCTCCAAGGTAAATAGAACTTGGAACGAGTTTGGATTCATTCATTCTCTTGCAGGATTGTGCAATGGAGGCAGGTAAAGCAGCGGGGGAGATTTGGAGATCAGATCTGAGCTGTATTGTGTGTAACAGGTGGAGATAGTGCTGGATACTTGTGAGGAGTATTGTACTATGTAATGTTACATGTTCTTAATCATTAATATACAGATAGTGTGGGTTTTTCAGCTGTAAGTTTTCCCTGGGTTACATACTGTGTTAATGTGTGCATGCGATTGATGTTTCATTGTTTTTGATGCTGCTAAATTGATGATCAACGTAGAGGAGATTATGTATTGTGCATGTATTCCGCAATAGTGTATAATCGAGATAATCTCTGTGAATAAGTGTTTATTATTAAAAATTTCTACAATCATCCTCCATCCATCACATCACCTCTGAAAGGGAATAGACAAACTTAAGAAGTGGAGGACCATATAATGTATAATGCACCAACAAGAGGTTCTAAAACTATTAAATGACAACTCGGTCATAGCACAAAATAGGATGAAACAAAAAGTAGATAAACATCATATTGAAAGGGAATTCGAAGTGGATTATTGGATATTTTAGAGGCTACAACCATACAAACAAATGTCGCTCAAGGAAGATAAGAAGGAAAAAATTATCACATGATCATTATGGTCCTTATAAAGTGTTGTATAGCATTATACGTATGGCTTATAAATTGTAGTTATGATACAATATGGGAATATATAGCGTTAAGCATATATGATGTCCCAAGGGAGGGAATATTTGGGATTAAATAATGTAAATACAATGTGTAAATGTATATGTAATAGGGTTAGATTAATAATGAATCAACCACTTGTGTAATGTGTGGAGAGTTATATATATGGATCATGTGGCCATTATTGGTTACTTTTGATTTGGATGTATGAACTTAATTGTCATTTGGAGGATTTTCTTCTATTAATTAATGATTTATTATGTAGTTTATCTATATTTTCTATATAGGAATTTTTCTCCATACTCACATTGGTGTACATGGTGTGTTTTTCTTCTTTTTAAGTCTTTGGATCATAAAATTTGGCATCAAATCATACGATAAGGTTTTGTTACTTCAAATAGGCATATAATATACATTTAACCCCATATATGCCCCCATTGGGGTCATATCAAGTTACCTCCACCTTTATATGTACCAAGGGTCTACCCAGTCACACACACACATTTAAAAGGTTTATCCAATAACACTAAAATAGAAATAGATATATAGCTAAATATATAGGGATTTACATGGGGATTTGCTAGGCCTTAACAAGGGAATTGCCTTCAAATAAGTGTTTCCCTTAACACTTGACTATCTATATATGTTTCTATGTGAAGAACCCGTCTTCCCATGTTACCTCTTCCATTCGTAGGTCCATCACTTGATGAGGAAATCAGTAATTGCTCAATTTAGTAGCTACATATTTCTTATTTTGAGTATTATTTATAGTTCTAGTATCATTTCCCCTTCATTAATATTTTGTAAGATACTACTTCTAATTAGGATATTGTCATTGATTACCTCCTTTAACAAATAAATATGGAGTACTAAATGTACATATGAGATTAATTGTTAAGGGAAACATGTATTTTAAGGGAAGGGGCATGTTAATCCCTATAAAAAGCACCATGAAAATCCATATATATTTAGTTATATTCCTATTGTTATATTAGTGTTGCTCGCTAGATCCTTTTAATACCAATTATACCCTTTATATCACATAGACATGTACACGCTACAAGGAGAATTGGTTCTAATATAATCTCATCTTATTCTCTTACATGTACTATATGGTAAAAGGAAGTTTCCCCTTGAAAAGGCTTATATTTTATTCTTATATATGTTTCTTAAGGCATGGAACTACTTCTCTTTCTATTTCAAGATATTTTGGCATTTCTTGTTTAACTGTCTACATATGCTAGGTAGTAATAATTCATTGTTACTATGGACTAATCTACATAGTCACCTTGTTTGGATGATGTAATTTCATGAACAATTTTCTTCCCATTCTATATAAAACGATGGAATTTTTTTTATCTATAATAATGTGTACTATGCGTATCAAATTAAAACAATTAGATGTAAAGATATAAAAAATAAGAAGTCTACTATGCCATCTGTAAATCATGAAATTGATATTTTTTAGTAATTTATCTCTATTATATGGTGACTCAATATGGAAAACATGGAGATATAAGAACTAACCTATCCAATGTAATTGGCACTAATATCTTTGAAAAATAATTAGTAGTCAGGCTTGACTGATAATGATAAGTCATTAGACACAATCGGGAAGGCGGATTACAAGGACCTTGGTGGGACTGAGCGGGAGCAAATGGCGATGGTTCAGAGGACAGCAGACGCAATTTCTAATGGAGGGCAGCAAAGGAGGGAGCTCGGCTCCCTCCTACAAGGATGCAGTATCCAACAAAGGCAAAACAATGGAATGTAACAACAAAGGTGTGGCTGGGGAAAAAACAGCGATAATGCTAAGGGGACAGAGAGAACTAAGACCAAGACAAATAGCAGCATAAAGGATAAGGAGGAAGAAGACAAATATCTTGGGTCACGAGAACACAGGCAAAAGGGACCTTGCAAGCCTAAAGCTGCAATCACGCCAAGAGTAATATTAAATGACCCTGCTCTGCAAGTGCATAGAGAACACATGGGGAACTATGCCATTATTTGTAAATTCATGGGACTATGGCCCACTGAAAAAGCCTTGCAAACGTGGATCAAGTATCACTGGAAGCCCAAAGGAAGCATTGACCTACATCTTGGGTCAAAAGGATTCTTCACAGTGGTGTTCACAAACATAGAAGACAAAGACAAAATATTTGAAGGAGGACCCTACTTTTATGCAGCGGCTGGTCTCTATATGAGGCCTTGGAGGATGAACTTCATCCCAGAGCGGGAGACCTTCACCTCGGTTCCAGTATGGGTAAGGCTATATTCCCTACCTCTTGATTATTGGCAAACGGAATCATTAGCAGCTATTGGTAATAAACTAGGACGTTTTGTCAAAGTTTCCGAAGCCACAAGAAGAAGGAAATATACTTCCTTTGCAAGAATATGTGTGGAGATGGATCTATCAGAAGCTCTTCCGGATGAAGTTATTCTGGAAGTTCATGATGAGGAATGGGTGCAAATCGTGGACTACGAGCATATCCCATTCAGATGTCGTAGATGCCATGAACATGGACATCTGCTCAGGGACTGCCCTCTCGGTAAAGTAGACAACAAAGAACACCTCAATACTTTGAAGGATACAGAGAGCTTTCAGAAAGTGGTAAGCAGAAGTAAAGGGGGGAAAAGGGGAATGAAGCAACAGCAGAACGAAAGGCAGAGGGTCAGCTAGAATAGGTTTCAAGTGCTGGATGAGAATGAGGATAACACGAAGGATGAACAAGCCCAGGAGAAAGATCCTAACGAAAAAGAAACAGAAGAAAATAGGAAACAATCTCAAGACATGGTATACCATAATGAGACTGTTATGAGTGAGACAGAAATGGAGATGGACCAGGAAATGACCCAAAGCGAACTAGATCTGGAAGATCATGAACTACAGGAAATCTTAGACAAGGAAAACCTGGATCTGGAAGGATTCTTGAGGCAGGGATCCAAGGAAGGAATAGAATCAATACCTCCAGAAGAATGCTCTAGAATACAGCAGTTATTTTTATGGAAAACCCAGGAAAGAGGATTGGATAAAGGTAAAAGTATTCACAAGTAGGAACACAGAGGGGTGAAAACTATGAAATCAACTCCAGGATTAGCAACTAGAAATCCAGGTAAAAAACGGGGCAGGAAAAAGCAAAATGAGCTCCTGATGGAGTGTGGAAAGCTAATGATAGATTCAGGTAAGATGAAAGACCTAACCAATTACTCTTTCACAAATATTTAATTATGAAGCTCATATCTTGGAATATTAGAGGTCTAGGCAGTAAAAGAAAACAAAGAATGTTAAGTCACAAAATGAAACAAGCATCACCAGATATCATCTTTATTCAAGAAACAAAATGTTCCATTCAAAAGTTAAAGCAAATCCATAGCAAATGGATGAACAATTTTGAGTTTCTTGAAGTGAAAGCAGAAAACACAGCGGGAGGTATCCTCACTCTATGGAACCCCCAAAAAGTTAGTATTCTGGATGTGGAGGCATCAAGAAATTATCTATCTGTAATCATTCAACCAGTGGGAGTTGTGGACACTTTCCTCACCACAAATGTCTATGGGCCGCAAAGAATAGATGAAAAACTAAGACTATTAAACTCCTTAGCACAGCTCAAGAGTAGACATGTAGGAATACCTTGGGTCTTGGGAGGAGATTTTAATATGATCAAATCACTTTCGGAAAAAAAAAAAAAAAAGGAGGCACCAGACTACTAAATAAGGACTCAGATCTATTCCAAACCTTTACTGATGACATGAATCTGGTGGACTCGGCAATGCAGAATGGCCTATATACTTGGAACAATAAAAGAGGAGGTGAGGCTCAGGTCACCTCCAAGTTAGATAGATTTCTGATCTCCGAGGAGCTTATGCTAGCAAATAGAGAAATAACAGCTAAGGTTCTCCCCTTTGGAGGTTCTGATCATTGGCCGATTCAATTAGAACTCGAGGGGTTTGATTCTCCCAAGAACAGACCCTTCAGGTTTGAGAATATCTGGCTCTCCCACCCAGATTTCACTAACAACGTTGAACAATGGTGGGCAGAAGATCTTCAAATCCAGGGCACGAATATGTTCATCCTACACAAAAGACTTCAACATATTAAATTCAGACTCAAAGAATGGAACAAGGAGGTTTTTGGCAACATTTTTGTGGAGAAAAAGGCAGTGGAAGCCAAACTACAGGAACTCAATCAAGCATTGATCACAATGGGTTTTGATAAGGACAAAAGTCAACTAGCTGACAAACACCATCAAGAATGGGAGAATTTATGCAAACAAGAAGAAATCTTTTGGAGACAAAAGTCTAGAATTCAATGGCTTAAGGAAGGGGATCGTAACACAAAATTTTTTCATAGATCCACCATAGCCAATAGGGCTCACAACAGAATCTCTGCGATTTTGAATGACAAAGGGCAGCTACAGACCTCTCACAAGAACATCGAAGAAGTGTTGGTTCAACATTTCAAAAGTATCACTAAGGAGAATAATCCAGACAGGGAGCAATACATCAGAGAAATTACAAATAACATCCCTAAGCTGGTGACTAGAGAGGACAATTTCAACTTGAACAAACCAGTCACTGAAGAGGAAGTTAGTGAGATTATCAAGGACATGCAAAATGGCAAAGCTCCAGGTCTAGATGGTTTCAATGTGGATTTTTTTAAGGCCTGCTGGAACATTGTCAAGCAAGACATCCTGAATGTTGTGGAGGATTCCAGAAGAAATAGGACTATTCTGAAAGCCCTCAACACCTCCTTCATCTCTTTGATCCCCAAACAGGATTCAGCCCTGACTGCTGATAAGTTTAGACCCATTGCCTTATGTAATGTGGTTTACAAGATTATATCCAAGATTTTGGCTAGCAGGCTCAAACCTCTTCTTCCTTCTTTAATCTCAGGTGAACAATCTAGTTATGTGGAAGGAAGACAAATTCTTAATAATATCATTCTTGCACATGAGACAGTCCACATGCTAACCAGTAAAAAACAGGCCGGTATGATCATGCAACTAGATATTGCCAAAGCTTATGACAAAGTCAACTGGAGCTACATCAAGAGGATCCTTGCTGCGTTTGGGTTTGATCATAACTGGATCAGATGGGTCATGGCTCTCGTAACATCTTCCAGCTTTTCTATTCTGGTGAATGGATCTCCCTCAGCTATCTTCACTCCTTCTAGAGGTCTCAGGTAGGGCGACCCACTCTCTCCCTTTCTTTTTATCCTCATGATGGAAGGATTGGGCAGAGCCATTAAGCAGGCTAAATTCTTGGGAAAAATTAAGGGACTTCAATTAACAAAAAATGGATAGACAATGACTCATCAACAATTTGTGGATGACACAATGCTGCATGGAATTCCCACTATCAAAGAAGCTTCAGAGTATAAACAAATCCTGAACATTTTTGCCTTGGCCACAGGTATGGAAGTAAATCTCTCCAAATCAAAAAAAAATTTCTTGAATACTAACATTGCAATTCAGAGAAATATCTCAAGAATTCTGGGCTTCCAAAGGGATTCCCTCCCTTCAAAGTATTTGGGAATTCCCCTTACAGAAAAACCCCTGCACAAGAGCATTTGGGAACCAGTACTCAATAAGATGCAGGACAAAGTTAAAAAATGGACCATCAAATCATTGAACCTGGCGGGCAGACTAATTCTGACAAAGGTTGTTCTACAGTCAATCCCGGTGTTCTTGTTATCAGCTCTCCCAGCCCCCAAATGGGTCTTACAACAATTCAGAAATATCCAGAGAGACTTCCTCTGGGGCAAGGAAGAAACAAGAAAGAAATGGGCACTTGTTTCTTGGGATAAAATCTGCAAACCTAAAAGTCATGGGGGACTAGGTTTAGACGATCAGGAAATCTTAAGTAATGTGCTAGGAGCCAAACTCTGGTGGAGATGGGTTAAAGAACTAGAAGCTCAATGGGCTAAAACCTGGAAAGAAAAATATGCAAGCTCTTGGCAAACTAATGATCTTATTAGAATGTCAGGAAACATAAAGGGCTCCTACATCTGGAATAAAGCCTGGGAAAACAGATGCCTAGTACAAGACCACAGTTTCTGGGAAATCAGAGCAGGGGATCTTGCTCTCTTTTGGGAGGACAAATGGCAACAAGAACCAATGCTGCTAAAAGAAGACTATAAAGAACTCAAGCAGGAAACAGATTCCTAGGGACTAATCAGAGTTAAATATTTCTGGAGTCATACTTACAGCTCCGAGAAATGGAGAAATTGGAGAAGCATAGACTGTAATGACGAAAGTCCCAAAAAAAAAAATCCGAGGAAATTATGAACATACTAAAACAAAGGAAAATCTTGGTTACAGAGGGGCAAGATCAATTAAGATGGGGCCTCAACAAAGAAGGCTCCTTTAATCTTAAGGAAGCTAAGAAGATTCTCATGAACCTGGATTCCAGAACTGCAATGAATTCTTGGCAACAACTCTGGAGCCAGCAAGGGTGGATGAAGATCAAGCTATTCATGTGGCTAGTTCACCATAAGAAAATCTTAACTTGGGACAACATTAGGAAAAAAGGTATTATTGGGCCCTCTAGATGTCAGCTATGTGAAGCTCAAGAGGAAACAATGGAGCATATTCTTAACAGTTGCACCTTTACCACCTAGTTGTGGGACTCTTTTGCAACCATTTTTCAACAGACAGATCGAGATAAAGAAAGCATCACAAACACCCTATTCAAGTGGAGAAGGAACTTTTCAGAAAATGAGTTTCTCAATCTGGCCTGGGCCTTTACACCTAGCTTCATCATCTGGAATGTCTAGAAAGAAAGGAATAAAAGGATTTTCAGGGATGAAAAATCCAATCCTCTTCAACTGTTGGATCTGATCTTGAAGCAGATTAGAGAGACAGTGGGCACAACTGTTCGCAATCTTCCCAAAAACACGCCCACGATAAATGAGATGAGAACCCTCAGACAACTGGGAATGCAAGAAACCATTATCAATGGACTCAGAAGAAAAGAAGGAAATTTGGGAAAGGAAAAGGATTTTTGGCAGCCTCTATCGAAAGGCTACTTGAAATGCAATATAGATGGGGCTTCAAAAGGCAACCCTGGAATAGCTAGTTATGGAGGGGTGTTAAGAGATGAGGATGGAATTATAAGCTTCATTTTCCACTGCCACTTAGGTAAAGCCACAAATAACATGGCTGAATTAATGGCCTTGGAACAATGCCTGGAACTACTGAAACAAACTCATAGCTCAAATGTCATCATAGAGGCAGACTCAGAAATCTCTATAAAAGTTGTTAGAAGAATCAGTTGTGGAGCAGCACTGGAGAAGGTCTCAAAACATTGGAGACTAATTCAAGTGTACCAGAGAATACAAAAACATCTCCAAAGTCTAAGAACTGTTAGTTTCAGACATGTCAGTCGTGAAGCCAACAAACTAGCGGATACTCTTGCCAATCAAGGAGTGTTTAATACTGTAAACAGGTTTGAGATGAAATGGAAGGAAATGTCTCTGGGAAGAGTAAAAGCTCTTTGTGAGGAACAAGCAGTGGAAGATAGAGAACTTTTCAAACATTGGGCCCGAAGGAAAGAAACTGTATGATGATGTCTAATCAAGTTCGATCACAGTTCTCCGGGAGGCTAGGGGAAGATGGACAGGTGCTAAGTTGTCTGGTTTCTACCTAGTGGAATGAGGCCAAGCCCCTTCCTCTTCAGATTGCTAATCAGGATCTACCCACGATCTTCGGGGGTCTCCGTTGCCGGTTCTGTAAAGGGAGTGTCCGGGCTATGGCGGCTCTTGTTTCCCGGCGAAGTAGTTTCCCCTTCATTCCTCTTCCCAATCGGAAAACCAAGAGAAGGTGGTTTACGGGTGATCGCGTTGATTTTGGATGGTAAGTGGTTTAGTTTTTTTGGCAGCGATCCCATTAGACTTCTGCCACGTGGCCAACGCGGGGTTTTGAAACCACCCTCCATCGCGAGATAAGTTTCGCACATTTTAGGTGGTGCGATATTTCGGGGTGTCGTCCGATCTCTTGGGGATGTGTCTACCATCAGATCTGTTGGTGCTTTTTTGGTGGGGCCACGGGTCTTGGCGGGCTTTTCGCTTGAGTGGCGGGGGTGTTTGTAAGCCTTAGATTTGGCTTTTGTTTTGTTTGAATCATCCTAAAGTATGTTGTGCATGATCTTGTTGTCTGATGTAGCGGGGTAAAGCTTTACTTTGGCATCATGCCCTTGGTTACCCTGTCACCTCCGGGAGTTCAGGGTTTTGTATATTCTGTAAATTTTTTCTCGATATAATGAAATAGAAGGAACTACTCTTGCTTAAGAAAAAAAGATAATGATAATTCATTAACATATAAAAACAAAAGATGAACATTATTATTTAAATATGCTTCTTTCAATGATAAAAGAAAACAAAGGGATTTAGGCCCAAATAGAGAAAAACTTTACCCACCAGATTTTCCATAGGAAAACAAAAATGAAAACCCATCAAATTTATTCCTAGACAAATAATGGTTCACCCACAAGATTTTGATACTAGAAAAATATATATCAAATCTATGCCCCAACGAAGAGTGTTTTACTCACATGGTTTTGAAATCAAAATTTTCAACACAAATGAAAACAATCAAAATTAGGGTTTTCAAACAAAGTGATAATGGAAAATAAGACATTTAACAACATCTAACATTTTCCAAAAAAAGGCATCCTTATCCAAATCTAGAGTCGAAATGCCTCTCCTTTGTTGTGTCGTGTTTGGTTTCATTTTATTCAATTCAAGAAATTGAATTGGTTAAATGACTGAAATGTACCCTTTGTTGGTCCCTAGCTCATTCATGTTCATAATTATATGATAAAAGGGTTAAAATATCACCGAATAAAATATTTGAATTTAATGGAATAATGGGGATTTTTATGAGTTGAAGAGTTAGCTATATCACTTAAAGAATGAAGCAGTTTAGAGTAATTAATGACTAAGCTAATTGATTACAACTATTTCATCCAAGGCACTAATATCAGAGGATTTATAAGAGATTGATTGACTTAATGGGTAGATGGAGATAGAGAAAAATTTCACCAATCATCACTATATAATTAGTTGATTTTACATAGAATCTAAGAGTTGAAAGTTTTTGCTCACCTACCTAGCATGGGAAATGAAACTAGATTCTCTATGAATAATAAATAATAATTATTACTAATTATTGTGTATTTTCTTTCTTAGTTAGTGTTTATTGGTTTGTATTTCATTGGCACTCTCAATCCTTTAAAAATATTCATTATCATGGCAAGAATTAGTATCTTCCAATCCCTGAGTAGGTGACAACAATGATAAGGGAGGAGGATTTATGTTTCAAACTATAATGGAGAGTTTTAGAAATGGTTGGGATGGTGACCTACATTCCTACTACTATTTAGTAGTATTTTTTCCACATCATCTTGATCTACTCTCCATGGTAATGAAAAGGTTAATATCCTCTCTTACTCCTCATGAAATCAAAGGTTGTGGCTCATCTATTTGATAATGCTTATTATATGATTCTAGTGGGTTGTTGTTGCTCAAAAAAACTTGGTATTGTTGACTTTAGATTTCATGAGCTCGTTGTTTTTGTGTAATGAACTAGTGAAAGTCTCATGGCCTTATTATTTTTCTTTTTGTGGCTATAAAAGTTGCAACTTGAGGCATAATTAAGATAGAGATTAATTTTATGAAGCTCATATCAGGGTAGAATGAAAATTCGAATTTATCAATACAATTCAAAGAAATAGAAAATCACAATTCGTGTTCTAATAAATGGGTGCTTTGATGCCATTTGACTCTTCTAAGCAATTCAATAACAATATATGGGTGCAGCTTAACCACTTTAACCATGAAAAAATCTAACTGAGTGTGATTGTGTTTCATGTATTTACATTTGTAATGGCTATTATCATGAATCTACATTCTGTTGGGATACATTGTGAAATAACTATTTAAGTATCTACTACCATGTCAATGTTGTGTTGGCCCTTCTCCATATTGAATTATAATTCCACATTAATTTTCATGTTGTGTATTATACACATAATTGCTTAGTTTTACCTTGATAGCCTTTAGTATGTATGTATTATATATTTTGGAATGTTATATTATGCAAAGAGAATTGTAATATGTGCTTACATAGTTTTCAACATTTTATTCATGATAATATCAAAGACCATGGAATAATTACAAGATCTAAGGAATTGTATTAAGATAATATGAATATTATGGATGAGTTACTTAGAGAAATAACACATATTGATGACATTACACAAAAGATGTTATGTAGTGTTTTGATGAAAATATTAACAGAAAAAATATTATGTACTAATTAGATATCTAAATTTTGTATTAAATATATTTTGAATTTAAAAAAAAAAAAAAAAAAAAATATGACATTTTTTAGACATTTTTTGAAGGAAAAAAAAATATTAGCTTATTTTATATATATGATTAAATGATGATATTAGCCCAAAAAAAATTACCAATTAATATTTTTTATTAATTATTCATCTACAATACTATATATGAAAAAATAATAAATCCTTAAAAAAAAACCTTGTTATTATTATCCATAATAACTAAAATTACAGAAATACATAATATTAATATTTTATGCATAATCTTACTATTAATTATTTTTAAAATAATTATCAAAATTTAAAAACTAATGCATTTATAAGACCACGCAGTTTTAATATTAATTATTATCCGTGTTGTACGCATGTGGTAATCCGTTGAACACTATTTTTTTTTTTTTTCCGAAGGTGGTAAAACCTAACAACTCAGGTGTCAAACCAACAGTGAGGACAGCCATCTCTGGCTGCTTTCCGCGAATGCTGGGTTTGACTCATCACTGTTAAATAGGAAAACCACGCCACCTGACATAACCCTGCTGGTGGTCCGTAATCGGGAGCAGGCTCTCACTCCTGCCAGATGCCTCTGGGTCTTGGGCCGTTAACCTGTTTCATTACGTCCGAGGAAGACGAGCTCTTAGCCAAGCAGAAGCAGTTGAACACTATTAGTTTGTGCACTGCTATTTTTTTTATTTATTTAACAATGTCCAACTTTAAAGAAATTTTTTTTTATAAAAAAAAAATAATAATTATTAATATATATCTCTACTACTCTTGGGTGTTAGTTTAAAAATGTTAGCGTAAAATGTATGGTGATAGGTGAATTTGGTAGCTGCATATTCATGATATTAGTATAGGTCTGAATAGATTTTTAAATCATAGTAGTTTAAATAGACTGTTTTTTTGCCCTGAAAATCATGAAAATCTAAATCGTCTTAGTCTAAACACACAGTTTTTTTGCCTTAAAAATCATGAAAATTTTGGCAATATTTTGATTAATTCCGGCAGGGAGTTTTGTAAATTCAAGTTACAGTTGTTAAACTTCATGATTTTAGGTGTCTTAGAAATTTTTGATGATCCTAATCCATTTCCACTTTCAAAAACATGATTTGAACACTGCTTCCGCAAGATTTGTTGAATTCTTTTTGCCAAAATTCCACCAAAATAACTATCCAAAAAATTCCTCGGCATTAATAGACTTGTCCTTTTAAATCCATCTCTATGTGGCATTTAATTATTTTTTAATGGCATGTGAGTAATTAAGCCAATTAATGTGTAGTTGGCAGGCACATCATCTAACTTCGGCAACGCCTAACCAGCCACAGCCATCCCCAGGGTATTTAATGCCCGGGTATATGCACGCAGGTTAGCCCGATAACACGCGAAAGCCCAAATATTATTTAATGCCGAAACTCCCCGCTCCCGTGTTATCGCATTAACCAGCGTGCATATCCCTAGACATTAAATACCCTAGGGATGACTGGTTAGGCGTTGCCATCTAACTTCCGCCTCCACCGTGTAAGCTCATGTCAATAAATCTGGGCATTTTGCTCGCTGGGTAGGCATATTAAATCATTCCAATGTTGTATATCCTTAGCAATCTAGGCTAATAGAATTATGTATGGCATAATTTTGTTCTCAAACAAACCAACACAGTCTCCAATCACTAGTGGCCATCGACGTAGAGCATATTTCTAAATAGTGAATAATTTAATATTTCATGTACGGTGTAATTGGGTTGGAATTTCAAAATGCAACAATTGGGTATATTGCCAATCGTTTTTTAACTTTAAACCGCTAAAGTTTTTAATATATTTTATGACTGAAAAGGTTAATGGGAGATGATTTTAGTCAAATTTCATCTCTGATGCAAAAACAAAATTTATGGGTTATATTTTTAGTTTTCTTCCTTATAGCCTACCGTGAGACTCGCTCCCTTATATCAATAATGTTCTCGTCTAACCAGAGAACAAGTGAGCGATCAAAAAAAAATTCTTCGGTGGCTGTAGGGGCACAATGTTTTGTCGATTATAAAGTATTTAAAATTTATTCAAAAGAGCAATAAAATTTCACAAGTTTAATGGCTAGTTCAATTTACATCATTGCAATGACTATGACAAGTAGATATTGTAAGAAAATATTTGTCTTATAATTAGAATTTTTAAGTTGGTATTGTGAAAAAATGTCTCCCACCTGTTTTTGGATAAAGAGATGCTATGATCTTCCATGTCCTTTCATAAATTCTATAATTTATGAAATGCACAATGACACATCAACCTTATTGTACTGTAAAACACTAAATTAAACTATATTAATAACTTTACAATAAGTATTAATAAACACTAAATTAAACTATATTAATAACTTTACCATAACTATTAATAATAGCTTTAATAATCTAGTTTTAATAATTAAACAATTTAATTTGTAAAGAAAATATTTTTAATATTAGGAAAAACTTAATAATGATAACTAATGTAAATTAATTATTATTTAACTTTTATATAATTTTAATAACTTATTTTATTAATATACTTTAATGTAATATAATATTCAATATTTAACTTTAATATAATATAATATTATTTTATTATATTATATTAAAGTTATAATAATATCAAACTTTACTATTATTAAATTTAGTTATGAGTATAATTATCACATACCTCATATAGATTTAAGCTCTATTTTGCACAAAAAAAAAGGCTCTTTTAAAATCCCAACACAACTTGTGCTAGTTTCATAGATGAGATTTATGTAGCTTAAATCAATGGTATCATAACTACAAGACAATATGGTTGATAAGTTCAAGCATATTCAACCATGGTCATTCATGGTTTACATGGTCAATACAATCATCCATAGTGAACATGGTCAACCATATACATATATAGTTACACTTTGGCAACCATGGTCAAACAAGCACAATAACAGTCAAACCAGCTATACAATGGTCAACCATGGTCAATCCACCTCTTATTTTTTTACTTTAATTTAGATATATTTAAACCAAGTGGCGGGAACTAGCTATTATGTAGCACTTGTTTTATCTTATGTTTTATCTTTAAGCATAAGATATGGCAACCAAATTAAATATACAATGTTTAATATATGTTTCCACTAGCAATAATGACTTCTAAGAGAAAGTACAAGTTAAATAAAACATTAAATCAAAATGACACAAAAGATAGCCATTAGTAACTAGAAATTGCACCGAGGGGTGCAAGGAAAAGCTGATAGGAGGAGCGGGGAATGTGGAAGACAATGGTTAAGGCAACATATTTCAAAGTATAATGGGTTTGTATATTTTTTTGTAGGTTAGTTGAGCATGAGTAGTTAACCCCAAGGGAAATACATAGCCAGGAGAGTGATATAGGGAATAAAAGAAATGCAGTTAAGGTTGAAAAGTGAAACTGCGTGTTATTTTCTTTTGTCATTTTTGTTGATTTTCCATGACCATCAGTCTCCTAAGAGATGCAAAGCATTACTTTGTTTTTATATGAAAGTGTTTTAAAGTTGTAAATTTGAATTGTTTTGCAAAATACTTAGTATCAATGTAATAATATAGATCTAATTTCCATGGGTGTGAATAATTTTTTCTCAAGGATGTTAATTAGAATAATTTTTCAATTGGCAATGTAGTTTGGAAAATGCTTATTAAAGTTTTCCTCTATAAATAATTAAAAATGCGATTTTTTTTTGCAATGAGTGTCATATTTCACCAGATGTTGGTCTATGAATGCATAAGCACCTATTGTATAATTGTGTTAAGTAGCACTAGTGACTGGTTATTCCCACACATTAAATTTTTTTGTAGAAGAGACACGTTCAATGTGGAAGTTGTAATTGTTTGTTTAATTAGTTGGGTATTTCTATGAGTTAGGAGTAGATGATTGCATCGACATTTTTTGTGATTGATGTTGTTTGTGTTTTTTATTGAAGTGGAAATAGGTAGCATGATTTCAAGTGGGAAAGGGTTCATTTTGGTATGTTCATGCACTGAAGTTATTTTTTTCATCTTGTGTTACAAGAACAATTGTGTTTGAAAGGCACCAAAATGTTGAACGAAAATAGTAAAAGAAAAAGGGAATTAATGTTATTTAGCTTCCAAATAGATAATTAGTTATGTACTATTTTATATTTGTAGTACCATGGCAGGAGTCGGTTTTGGACATGTACTTAGAAGTTTTGTTAGATGTATTGTCATGTGCATTGTCTTATTTTGTATGATTGTAATGCGAAAAGCTAGTTTGCATGTTTTTTATAGCATTTATTTGTTTGTAAAGTTTGGAAACAGGTGAGAAGATTAAAAATAAAAGGCATGAAAGCAAGGAAAAAGTAGAAAATAGTGAGAAGAAATGAATGGGAATGTAAGAAAAAGAGGCGTGTTTATAAGACATTGACAAGTAAGAAGAGTGCTACAAAGAAATGGTTTGTGTTATCCATGAAAGTAGAAGCATGTAGTGGACGGGGAGAAGGAAATGTTTGTAGTCAGACAATGTAGTTGTGTGTGTCCCCCATTTGAAAAAGTGCTAGTCATAAATACAAGCTGGTGCACGGCATCTGCAACAAAATTTGAGATTTAAAGTTGGGACACGGTTGAGATACTCTGAGTGGAGCCGCTTGTTTGCATCCCTTTCGTGTTTATGGATGAGCACATGCATGAAATTATTAATCCTTCTAAGTAATTAGAGAGCAGGACGCAGACGGTATAGAGACAAATTTGGCGAGAGTAGGAATCATGACTGTATATCCAAAAGAGTAGCTTCTTGTTCATGTATTTCCTAGAAAAAATGGTAGAGTTGGGAAGCAGCTTGTATATCCATTTTCCTATTCAAGCAAAAGAAAAGGTTATAAGTAAACATATATAAATGAATAATTGAAAACTAAAACATAGAATATATAACCTTAACATGTAACAACCACAACATATTAGGAATAGAGAAGGGAAAAAATAAATATGAATGTGAGTTTTGTATTTTTAACGAGAGATGAGGCAAAACATATGAAAATGCATTGCGTAGGAAGTTAAGCTATCTTGAATAGAATGTCTTCAAGGAGGTGGTTTCATAGATTTATAGGTAAGGTATGTTTCCTCTCTTTTCCTACGTATCACGTAAGGATTATGTTAGATCACTATAATACTAGTGATTCCCTCATTACTATTGTCATTGTAGCCCTTATTTTTATTATTGTGCCACTATTGTCCCCGTATTGTTATTAGTGTGCCCCATAGAAGCCCACTATTGTTATTGTTGTGCCCTTATATTATTATTGTTATGTCGGATTTGATTATATTGTGACCCCTTAGACTCCTATATATAGAAAGGAGGTTTAGTCATTTGTATCATACAATAATTGTTCATTTGTGTAATTTTGTTAAACACACATGGACAGCAAAGAATAGGAAAGATAAATCAGTGAGTTCATTTTTTTATTAACATCAGATGTACATTTATAATACAATGTTGTGACTCTTGAGTTTCAGATACCAAGGTCTCTTGGACTGCTTTGTCCATTCGACTTCCACACTAACCCACTTAGGATTAGGTGTCCAACATTCCCCCCCTTAATCCGAAGGGTTATGTATGAGTCCAAGAAGAGAGCTGTAATACAAAATGTGCAAGAATGCATGGCAGCACTAGGCTGAATGTGCTCTATGAAATGTTGGTATAAAGGGCGGTGGTTTAAGGATGACCACCAACACTGGAATGCTTAGTGCAGTTCCCGGAACTCTTCCAAAACTGGCAAGAAACTGAAGTTTTCTGCTAGAGGAAGTGATCCTATTGTTTTAAAGAGGGAAACCTTCAACCATAAAAGGGAGGTCTCACCCCACATAAAAGGTAAAACTTCAACCTGGAAAGGGAAGTCTCAACCTGTGATGGTTTAAGGATGACCAACAACTCTGGAATGCTTAATGCAATTCCTGGAACTCTTCCAAAACTGGCAAGAAGTTGGAGTCTTCTGCTAGAGGAAGTGTTCTCAATCTGTGATGGTTTAAGGATGACCAACAACTCTGGAATTCCTGGAACTCTTCCAAAACTGGCAAGAAGTTGGAGTCTTCTGCTAGAGGAAGTGTTCTCAATCTGTTCACGGGCATCTTTGTCTCTGGCTGCAACTCTGAAACTGGTGTGGCAGGTTGTGGCTCAGGCTCGCTTGATGTGACTTTGAAGCTTGTAGATGACCATCATTTCCCCCCCTGTCAAATACAAGGTGAGAAGATGGATAAAACTCAACTACAAGACTGTTCAATACTTTGGAACAAGTTCTGATATGTGTTTGGAATATCTTCTTGGCTGTTGATGCCCATTGCCAAGAAGCGATCCATCCAAGATGAATCTTTGTTCTTGCAGGATGTTTATTTCTGAAGCATCTGTGTGAAGAATGGCTGGTTTTATGACAATGCATACATGGATGAAGATCAAAACAGTGATCTTTCAGATGGCCAACTCAGTCACAGTGTTGGCACTTCACGATCTGTTGTTTTTGTTGTTGTTGTTGCTGTGGAAGAGGCGCAGAATCTCGAAAAGCTGAAGCTGAACTGTCATGAGAAGCAGGTGAACTGTCATGAATGAATCCAGCACTCTGAAACTGAATGGGCTTGGCATAGTCTGGAATATGAAAGGACAAGTCGTTGTCATATCCAAGACCAGTTCTGTGCTTGTTGTGGACAGTTTGTTCCCAAGGTCTGATGATGGGCTTGGGAAGTGCAGACTGAGTTTCTGCATCTGTATGTACAGCTGCTGCTTTATTGGGCATTGGATCTGAAACATTATTGACTTGCTGTTGATAGGTGGTTGTTTCAATGTTCTAAACAAAAACAGGTTCAGAATGATGTCTATTTTGATGTAGCTCTTCTTGCTGTAGCTTTGTTTCCAGCTGCAAAAACTCAATATTTTCTTGTACATTTTTCAAACAGATTTGAATGTTTGCGACAATGGCTTTATCAATCATAATTGTATTGTCCGTGGTAGAATGTATTAGAGTGTTCAGTAATTCTAATACAACACCCATTCTATCCATTTCACAATAATATCACTGCAAAAAATTGATTGGTGTACCACTTTGTCTTCAAAAAATCTTCAAGTATGTAGCTTCTCAATATACTTCCATATACAATGCAATTTCATACCATATGATATATATATATTTTCATGAACATATTCTGCGCAAAATTACACAGAAAAAACATCTTAGCCAACAAATTGTAATAAAGAAGTAGCTGGGAAGTAGAGAACCTGGTTCTTCAAAAATCTAGATCAATATACGACAACCCAAACATTTGCAGAAGTCATAACACTTGTCTTATAACTTGAATATCTATGTATTTCAGCTGCCAAACTTGAATTTCAAAACCCCTTCAAATAGGAAGACCAGTGTGAATTGCTTTGGGTCTGCTCAAAGCTTGAAGTCAAGAACATAAAGAATTTCATTCCATTTCAGTCACCATAGACTTGATATTACACCTTCAATCTTCATCATCATTGTATGCATAATTGCAATCCTTGATTGCAAATCTATAACATATATTTCAAGTTTCTACAATAAATATCAAGCAGTTTCAAACCAAAGAATTCTTCAGACTACCCGCATAACAGGATCAAGAGAATATCTGGAATCTCCTCTACAACAATCTTTTGAGGAGATTTTGCATCTACCATGTAGACTCTGCGGGCGAACACTTCCTCTTTGTAACAGTGAAAACACAAAATAATGTACCATATACAGTCGCAACTCTGGCTCAGGAATCGATTATCCGTCCGAACTAATACCGAATTTCTGGAAAGAAGCGGTTCTCGTGAGTTTACATAATCTGTTCCACCTACTGTCTCATACAGAAATATATTATATCCTGCCCGTGTTCCACATGTCTTTAGTATGCGCATTCCAATATAAAACATTGATGTGTCATGACTAGATTGATAATTCCCAAAACCAGCTCTTTTTCTGGATGAGAAGTTCACACCCTGAGTTAAAGTAACAAACACATGTATTGGAATACGTGCATCAGGACCCACTGCCTTTAAACGAAAATGTGAACAAGAGCGACGTCTACGGATTTGGCGTGGTGTTGCTCGAGATTCTAACCGAGCAGCGCGCGATATTCAAGCGAGACAACGGTCCAATCAGCGTTGTTGACTACGCCGTCCCCAGAATTCTCTCCGACGAATTGCAGTTCGTTCTGGACTCCAAAGTCCGGCCACCGGAGTCCCACGAAATCGAGGCCGTCGAACTCGTGGCCTATACTGCAGTCCTCTGTGTCAACTTGGAAGGTAAAGACCGGCCCTCCATGAGCGATGTTGTAACAAATCTGGAGAGAGCGGTGGCTATTTGCTCTCGTGTGACCATGTCCAGGAGCGGTTCCTTGGTTGTTACGTCAGATGACACCTAACGGGACCTCAGTTTGTTTCCTCCTATACTATGTCCTTGTCATGGTCAATAAATCAGTAACGGTAAATCCAACGGAGAAAAGAAAACATCTATTTATAGACAAGCACTCTTGCAATTCTAAAACGGTGGGGAGTAAGGGACGCTGGTGTGCTTTGTTTGATCCGCGCCTCCGACTTCCTGCTCTATTCAATTTGACCGCCTTCTAAATTACAATGAACCGCCTTGCTCAACTCAAACCGCAGAAGCTCCCACATTGAAGCTACGGAGGTTTAACATCTCGTGCCAGAGGGAAAAGAATTAACACCCAGCTACAGAGAATAGTTACAGCTCTCGGCACAGTCGAATTCGAATTCCCTTCCAGTTCTGAAGTGCGTATTCTTATTTAACTGGTGCACCTTTCCAGCCAATACAAGATTCACCTTCAGAAATTGATTTCTGCAAATCAATTAGACAGCCACGAAATAAATGCGTGTCCAAGATACATTAAGATTTCTGCTGGCAAACGATACAAAGAAGGTGAATTCAGAAGGAATCCCTCACGAATTCGCAGCTGCTAACAGAACCCAAAACCGACATATAGTCACAAGGAATGAATGCAATAT
Source organism: Pinus tabuliformis (assembly GCA_031772625.1). NCBI lineage: Eukaryota > Viridiplantae > Streptophyta > Pinopsida > Pinales > Pinaceae > Pinus > Pinus tabuliformis. Next base: position 1,336,471,882 of record CM062817.1, read on the forward strand.
AACAAAAGAATGTGCATGCCCAAGACCAAGACCATGTGTATCAGCTTATTACAAAAAAATGGCTGAAATGAAATAAATTGATATCCAAAAAGGGCCAATAATCATCATCTTTATCGTCAGCATCATAATCATCGACTGTACTGTGATAAAAATGGCGAACTTCCTGAGCAAGGAAGCCTTTACTTAGAAAACGCTGCGGTGAGGCCGAGGGTCCGCCGGATTACATTGACGTGCAGGAGCGGAAACGTTTTCAAGGCGAAGAAAGAGAGCAGTCGAAACGATTGCAGGGACAATGGATTGTTTCAATACCTCCTGCTGCGTCTTCCATAGCAGCCGAAGCTTCAACAGGTGCACATCTAGCGTTACATCGAGAAGCAACTCGTCAGGCTCCAGCATCTGCTCGGGGCTTCCGAATTCAGTGCTTCCATATTCAGGGTGAAATTCCAGAGAGCAGATTTGTCAGGATACAGAGCAGAGAGCGTATGCAGCGCTGGTGCGCCAGGGAGCAGAGGAGCAGAGGTGTGTCAGGCAAACGCTCAGGCAATGCGCTCAGAGAGCAATCAACTTATTCGGATGAACAATGCAAACATTCCTCTGTCAAGTGAATGTCAGGCGCAAACGTTCCCATGTCAGGTGAATGTCAGGCGCAGGTAAAGAATGGCACAAATCACGCTGGGTGAAGGAGCGTTTGTGTGCAGAGAGTAGCGTATTAAATGCAGGTGGAGCAGCGCTTTTAAATGGGGCATTTATGGACAGAGCGCAGTGGTGACAGAGGTGTTGATGACAGAGGCGTTATAACGCAGTTATAAGGCAGCGCTTGAAAAGAATATGGCAGAGCGCCAGGACTGCTCACAACAGAGGAATGGCAGCACTGAAACAGGTGGCTCACAGAAACAGGTGGCTCACAATGGACCAGGGTAGGAGATCGACCGCTCTGATACCATGTTAAACACACATGGACAGTAAAGAATAGGAAAGATAAATCAGTGAGTTCATTTTTTTATTAACATCAGATGTACATTTATAATACAATGTTTTGACTCTTGAGTTTCAGATCCCAAGGTCTCTTGGACTGCTTTGTCCATTCGACTTCCACACTAACCCACTTAGGATTAGGTGTCCAACAAATTTAATGGAGTTTGCCCCATCGAAGAGGCTGATTTTGAAGGCGTGGATCTATCTTTTCTTCTATTTTGTGAGCTGGTTGCATAACAATTGGTATTAGAGCTGTGGATTATAGGGTTTCACTACTCCAAACATGTCATTGTGGAATTTTGGCTATAATGTTTTTTCTGCGACATTTCAGAAGCTAAAAAAAACCCATTTGAGCCAAAATCTGATGATCCTCGAGTCCGAAATTCAGATCTTGTGTCGCTACATTTTCAGAGATATGATCTAAGGAATTTAGGGTTTTTCAAGCTCCTGAATTACATCCCAAATAGGGGACCTTGGGAAAATCGTCATAACTTTCTCTCTGAGTATCAGATTGAAATTTTGTAAGAAGTTACAGAAAGAGGATAGACTATAGTTTTCTGTACATTTTTTTCAGGTTCGAAGGTTGAAACAGGGATACGTGGAACTTCGTACAAGTTCGTCGTACTAAAAAAGTGTATAATAAGGTCATCTTGGGATATTGGGTATAACTCTTTCTTGGAGAATCCAATTTCGATCCGACTAGTGGCATTGGAAGGATGACTCAGAGGGCTACCATAGTTTGTAATTTTAGACCTTGGAGATCTAAAATTTCAGAGATACATCATATTTAATATAGAGTTCCTACAAAGTGAAAAAGGTGTGTAGTTTTTTTTAAATTTTGCATGAGTTTGGTTTGAAAAATTAGTTTGAAGGAATTCAGAGAGCATAGTGAAGCATAATTATCATTAATTGATGTCCCAAAGAAAGAAAATGGAAACACCTAGTAAGAAACCTGAAAGCTCTAGCATGACTCATGAAGAAGAGGAAGAAATGCAACATGATATATCAAAATTATGAGACCAAGTGCAACAAAATTCACTCTCGCAAAAAGTAACAAAAGATAATATGGATGGTTTAAAGAAACGCATGGAAGCTAAAATGAATGGTGTGGAAGCTAAGATGGTTGGTTTGGAAGCTAAGATGAATGACATGGAAGCTAATATGGAAGGAAAAATGGAAGATGTTATCACAAAATCACACACTGACGGCTGCCTATCAGTAAGATAATGTGTAACTATTTCAAACCTAGCTTCGGACTAAGGCTTAGCCTCCTTAGTCTGAGAGGGCTCTCTCACAGATTATGAATGTTGATCACTAACAAGGAAAGATGGCTAACTCTTTAACAAACACATGAAAATAAGCTGGTTGGACAGATATCAGATTGATTCCCATTGGGCTTATGGAGTCTCACACATCTCAGCAAACCAAAATACTATTTTTCATGGAAGTCAGGGCTCTTTACATCTATGCTCAAACATAACTAACATAAAACACAGTCTGCCATAACATACAGGAAGTCAGAGCATGTGAGCATGAGTTCTGAGTGATTATGCAATAACAGAACTGTAAAAGAACACTAAAATAACAAGACACCATACATTTGAACAATGAGACCTATTGAGAATCCTGAGGCAAAAACAACAGTCATTTGTATTCCTGAAACATGCTTTACATAAACCAAAATAGACTTATTCTCTATCAAAGTATCCAACCCCTATTACATCCAAGTTTGATCCATATATAGGAATACATGCTTAACCACCTCGAGCTTCCTCCTCCAGCATGAGGGGAGCATCGAAGGTTGTTATTAACTATCCTTATCTACTGTATAACTAATTCATTAATTACATGATTGCTGAACTGTAATCACAAATGGTCTTAATTTACTCAAAACTCAAAATCTGTCCTCCTCGTAGCATGATGCTTTTCTGACTCTTGACACATGTCCTCTATCTGTTTTGGTTGAGGTATCTTGGAGGAGAATACACTGAACGAGTTGGCTTTGGATTCTAGTTGCGCAGATGGCTCATTAATTAACCAAGAGAAGTGCTATGTTTTTACGGTCCCTATCTCCCATCATTCTTCATCACTTAAAGAACATGTCCCCTGCTCTCTAATTCTTCATAAACAACGCATATCACCATACTCTCCAATGAGCTGGAAGCCTTGTGAGCTGAACAAGTGTACAAACAAAAATCTCCGATAACCTTAACAGGAACCCTAACAATTCGGTCATAAAGTACCTTTAACGAGACTTGAGCTAGAAACAAAATATTTCACCTTTTCCAAAATGCACATCTGTCATTCTCTGAATAGCTAGGAGAGTCTTTTAAGGTTTCCCTTATGTCCTTGAGGCTTTTCCTTGAAAAATTTGCTGACCTCATCATTAAACTCCTTGTTTTTCTTATAAAACAGCACCTACAGCAGTTTCGTAGCGCGCTACGAAACTGCTGTTTTTGCTAAAACAGAATGCATTTGCACTAAAGCTTCCTTTGCTTGAACTTTTGACTTTTCAAACTTCCTCTACAGGTGTCAAAGACTTAGATGACTTCAAAATAGTGGAACTCAAACAAAATTGACCAAAACTGAAAATATCACCTTTTCCTCAAATCAATGAGCTAGCTGACCTAGCCGTATCTTCAAATTTGAAATCTCCTTCTTTAAAGCTTTGTTTTTAGCTCTCAGGGTCAGGTTCATTTTTCTGAGGAGTTTAGCTTGCTTGAGGGCTGGGACCGTCCAGGTATATACATCAGCCACGGAATCTGTCTGACCCACTAGGTTTTTGCTGCCCTTTAACACAGCTCTTTTATAGTTGGCATACCTAACTGCACGCTCCTTAATCACATTTTTGGCTTTGACAATTTCTTCTTTGGTTGGTCCCACCTGATCCTTTATGGCTGTTTCCACTTGACTCTTTATGGCAATCACATTTCCTCCTTGGGTGATGATGACCTTTTTATTCTTGTCTTTATGTTTGACTGCCTCCACTGTTTTTGTCAATACTTCAATTACCTCTGTTCTGGGTGACTTTACAGCTTTCTTTGCTTTATGCACTTTCTCCTTTATAGCTTCTTCTCCTTTATGCACTTTCTCAGCCTCTTTAATTTGTTTCCTTGTAACTAGCCTTCTTGGCTTGAACATAAACTCCTCACTAGGCTCATCAAACCTTAATCTTTTCGAAGCTTTTGATTTCTTAGTGCTCTCAGGAGAAGATTGGGTCAAATCAATATGCATGGGTTCAAGATGCACTGGTTCTTCCTGCTCAAATTCAATAGCCTCAAGTAGGTCACTTAGGCTGGCCTTTGAAATTGGACTTTCTTCCACAGCTACTGATTTACCTTTCTCCTTGCTTAGTTGACCCCTAGTTTTAACTCTTGATGCTTTTTCAGATTCAGCTGATCCATGAACATCCTTCTTTTGCTTGACTTTTTCCTTTGATGATGACTGTGGTGGCTGAGGTGGCTCTTTAATAACCAAGGCTTTGACTGGTTTGTTCAACTGAGATTTAACCTTCTTTTTCTCCCTAGCCTCCTTTCTAAGCTCAGTAATAGTAGGTTCCTCCATTAATTCTTCTCTTCCTCTAAGTGGCTGTGGGGTGAGGCCTGTCTTACTCCGGAAACCGGCCACATAGATGAAAGAATCCCAATCCCTACCAATCTTCTGCAAACCATCCATCACTAACAGTTTAACTAGGCCATGATGAAACAGTGATGACTCACAATCATCCTTCCTCAATTGAATTTTATCACACATCTTACTGAGGCTTCGAAACAAGTAAAATGGGAGATCTATAGATGCTTTACCCGTGAAATGCAGCAACAACTTGAAATGATATGAATAAACTTTGTTATATCTGCCCTCACAAGTTAAATATTTTTGAATACAAGTAAGAAGCATAGCATAACTCTCCTTAACATAACTTCTAGGTACAGCCTTGGTTAAATCTTCATTCACATAGGCTTCCTTCAAGAATACTTTACAGGGGCTCATATCAAATTTGAAATTTTTGAACCACTCCTGCCCTCCTCTAGGAATCTCAGTTACCCTAGCAATAGCCTCTGGAGATACTGGGAATTCTAACATAGATACCTTGGAACTTAAGCCTGTAAAATTCAAGGCAAATTCTTTTGTTACCTGAGTGTGTCCTCCCTTCAGCTTTTCACAAAAACTCCAGCAACCAGTGTCTTTGAAGGCCTTTTTAACACCTTCCTCCCTTAATGTCAAATCCAATCCTTCGGGCTCTGCCCTTTGACACCTTCCGGACCGATGCTCCTTCTTCTCCATTACACCTTGAAAACTTTTGCACAGAGAAACACCGGCAGCTTCAACTCGAAAAGCAAATTCAAACTTTAGAACACAGGCTCGCTTGCAATGCAGCTCTCTTGAAAAAGAAACTCGGGCTCATTTCAATTCAAATATCTTAACATATAAGCTGGCCACTTCATGTAATATTAACAGAACATCATGACACAACTATGCATGACAAAAACATTTGAATGAACTTAATGTGCATGACTATGAACCTATTGGTGGAATGATGGCTCGTAAGTGCTTGGAAGGTACACTAACTGACAACAACCGACCGGACACAATGACTCATCCCCGGACCTGACATTTCGAAGATCTGCGCTGCAAAATCCCCGAATCCGCGATTTCGTAGCGCAGACAGTTATAACTTAGCGACATGTGCTGTGAAATGGCTGGCGCTACGAAAAGGCTAAGACATTATTGCGCTTCAAAATCAGCCAATCAAACTGCGCTACGAAACTGCGAAAAGGACAAATGACATATACGAGATAAGACATGTCTTAATCAATCACGATGGAGGATGACTAACGGTTTTGAAAATGATTCTCATCAATATCATTGAAAAACATGACCCCTAAGTAGTAAACATAGGATAACAACCATTTGACATCCATTTTTAACAATGAAATTCCGGACTCAACTTATATACATGTGACTGCAGTTCTCAGTGATAACAGAAGATTTGAAGACAGATTTGACAAAGTTGCTACAGTAAATGTTTACTAATGGTGAAAGGGTAGTAAGAGAAGTTCATGATGAGAATAAAATAAATGTTAATCATGATTTCATAGCCTCTAACGTTTGATTCAAGACCTGCCATGTTCCAAAGATCGATATGAGGAAGTTTGATGGCAAGGATACCGTAACATTGATACTACGGATGGAGAAATATTTCGATCTTCATAATGTGCAAAACACACAAAAGGTACGCATTGCAACTTTATATTTGGAACCAAATCAGTTTGTGTGGTATCGATGGCTTTTCTCTCATAAACAAATTGTCACTTGGGCAATTTTTACGGAATAAATGATAGCACATTATGAGGATACAAAAAGAAACACCTTATTTAGCCAATTGATAAAACTCAAACAAAAGCATTCAATGATGGAGCGCATTGAGGACTTCCAAAAATTGAATATAAGGGTAAAAGATATTCCAGAGGAGCATAGGATTGATGTGTTCATAGGGACTTTAAAGGATAACATCCAACATGAGGTTCGCTTTTGGGAACCTGATTCATTGGAGAAGGCATTCAGGTTGGCAAGAAAAATGGAAAGCAAAATTATGGCAACCAGGAAGCCTACCACTCACAACTATAAAGATGGAAGTCTTGTTTCCCCTAGCCTTCCACAACCTACAAGGCTGACACCACAACAATTGGAAGAAAAAAGATCAAAAGGTCTTTGTTACAGTTGTGATAGAAATACACTAAAGGTCATAAGTGTGTTGAGAAGAAATTATTTTACATAGATTGTGTAAAGGGGGGAGAAAAGGAACAAGAAACGTAAAAAGAAGAGGATATACACCAGGAACAAACCCTAGAGAAAGAAGAAATGAATCCAACCATATCTTGTAATGCATTGGCTGGAATTACCACTCCTGAAATTATCAAGATAGAAGGACATATCAAGAAGAAAAGGTAATAGTGTTGATTGATTCTGGCAGTACCCAAAATTTTATTCATTGTAAGATAGCCAAGGAATTGAAATTCTTCCTATATCCAACACCAGAGTGTCAAGTGATGGTTGCAAATGGAGGAACCATAAATTTCTCTGGAAAGTGCCATAATATAAAGCTATCCATGGGAGAACATGTATTGAATAGCCCAATGCTTTCCATTCCAAGGGGTGGTGCTCATGTTGTACTAGGAGTCCAATGGCTACAATCCTTGGGTACAATAGCTTTAAATTTCCAAGAACTTTTAATGAAATTTTGTTCGAAAGGAAAGGAATTTGAATTAAGGGGTATCGCAGGGAAACCAGGAAAGATAATTAGCTCTAATGGAATGACAAATCTTCTAAATAAAGAACAAAGAGGCATAATTGCACAATTATGTTCGCTAGAGGTTCCCACATCAAAATCATCTATTTCTTCAGATCTCCAAAAAGTCTTGGACAATCATTCCAAGGTATTTGAGACTCCCAAAGGCCTCCCACCTATTCGTGATCATGATCATGCTATTCATTTGATTTCAGGAAGTGTTCCTCCAAACATCAGGACTTACAGATATCCCTATGCCCAAAAGAGTGAAATTGAACGTATGGTTGCAGAAATGCTAGAGGCTAGTGTAATTCAACCTATTCTAAGTTTTATCTCTACTCTAGTAGTGTTGGTGCACAAGAAGGATGGATTATGGCACATGTGTCTAGATTATATGGAGCTTACCAAACTCACTATTAAAGATAAATTTCCCATTCCTGTCATTGATCAATTATTGGATGAATTGCATGGATCAGTTTCCTTCACCAAGTTGGATCTTCGTTCAGGATATCACCAAATCAGAATGAAGACTAAAGACATTCCAAAAACAGCATTTAGAACTCATGAGGGTCATTATTAATTTTTGGTCATGCCTTTTGGCCTTACCAATGCACTTTCTACATTTCAAGGTTTGATGAATTCCATTTTCCAACCCTTCCTTAGAAAATTTGTGTTATTATTTTTTGATGATATACTAATCTACAACAAGTCTTGGAAGGATCATTTTCAACATGTTGATAGGATGCTCAAACTATTGGAGGAGAAACAATTATATGCAAAAATATCCAAATGTTTCTTAGGAGTACAATAGGTGGAATATCTGGGTCATATTGTATCTCATGAAGGTGTTAAGGTAGACCCTAGCAAAATTAAAGCCATTAAAGAATGGAAAATCCCCACATCCATAAAGCATTTGCGAGGATTTCTCAGGTTGACAGGGTATTATCACAAGTTTGTTAATAATTATGGGAACCTCTAACAACATTATTGAAGAAAGATGCATTTTCATGGACTCCATAAGCAACAAAGGCCTTTGAACATCTTAAAGAGGCAATGTGCCAAGCACTGATCTTAGTTATGTCGGACTTTACAAAAACCTTTATTTTGGAATGTGATGCCTTAGGAAATGGAATTGGTGCTATTTTAATGCAAGAAGAAAGACACATTGCTTTTGAAAGTCATCCAATCAAAGGAAAGCAATTACATAAAGCTATTTATGAGAAGGAAATGTTGGCAATACTACATGCACTTAAGAAATGGTGACCCTACCTAATGGGAAGACACTTGAAGGTAAAAACAAATCATTATAGTCTTAAATACTTTTTAGAACAAAGATTATCTTCAGAAGAGCAACAAAAATGGGTCACAAAGATGTTGGGTTATGACTTTGAAATCATCTACAAAAAAGGGAAGCAAAATGTTGTTGCAGATGCACTCTCAAGAAAGGATGAGGATGTGGAAGCACTGCTTTGCACCATTTCTATTATCCAACCAGTTTGGATAAATGAAGCAAGGGGTGAATGGAAGAATGACGAAGAAGTGTGGGAAATCATTCAAAAGTTACAACAAGATCCCAGTACATCTTATACATTTAGTTGGAAAAATGATTTGTTATGGTACAAATATTGCTTATACCTATGTAAGAATTCCCAACTCAAACAAAATATTCTTATGGAATTGCACACTTCCCCCTTAGGAGGGCACTCAGGATTTTTAAAAACTTACCACAAGGTTAAGAAATAATTTTTTTGGGATGGCCTTAAATCGGATATTTAAAAGTTTGTGGCGGAATGTTTGGTTTGCCAACAAAATAAAGTTGAAACAATTAAGACACCAGGTCTATTACAACCTTTATTCATTCCAAGCCAACGTTGGGAGGAGGTTTCAATGGATTTTATCACAGGTTTACCCAAGTCCAAAGGAAAGAGTGTCATCATGGTGGTAGTTGACAGACTTACCAAGTATGCACACTTTTTTGCATTATCTCATCCATTTAAAGCCAGTATTGTTTCTACTACATTTATGGAAACAATTCAAAAGCTACATGGAAACCCAAAGATTATTGTAAGCGACAGAGATCCCATTTTCACTGGAAATTTTTGGAAAGAATTTTTTCTTGTCTCAGTACTCAGTTATTTCATAGCTCATCTTATCATCCTCATTCTGATGGGAAAACTGAGATACTAAAAAAATGTTTGGAACGATATATTCGTTTCTTTGTCTTTGATAAATAGTCATAATGGGTCAAATGGTTTCCTCTGACTGAATGGTGGTATAACACTTCCTTCCATACTACAACAAAAATGACCCCATTTATGGCACTTTATGGATATCATCCACCATCCATCACAACATATTTAAGAGAAAATTCTAAAGTTCAAGCAGTGGAAGATCACATCAAGCATCAACAACAAGTTCTCCAACTCTTAAAGGATAACCTCACTTTGGTGCAGAATAGAATGAAACAACAAGCAGATCAACATCGCAGCGAAATAAGTTTTGATGTAGGTGAATGGGTATTCCTGTGGCTACATCCATATAAACAAATGTCCCTCAAGCAAGCTAAGAAGGATAATAAATTATCACCAAATTATTATGGTCCATACAAGGTGTTGCAAAAGATTGGTACTGTGGCATACAAATTGGAGCTTCATGTAGCTTCTCAACTGCACCTAGTTTTACATGTTTCATGTTTAAAGAAGGTTATAGGTGACAAGCTCCTAGTTCAAACAATATTTCCAGAACTTGACAAGGAAGGAAAAATAATATTGGTACCTGAAGCAGTCACAGAAACAAGAACCCAACAGCTATGAAATCGATCAATTTCAGAGTATCTCATCAAGTGGAAGAACTTACCCATTGAAGATTCCACATGGGAGGATGAGAATTTTATACAGAAGCATCCAGAACTATTCAAGCATTGAGGACAACACCTTTTTGAAGGAGAGGGGCATGTTAGGTCCACATAATACTAGTGATTCCCCCATTACTATTGTCATTGTAGCCCTTATTGTTATTAGTGTGCCCCATAGAAGTCCACTATTGTTATTGTTGTGCCCTTATATTATTATTGTTATGTCGGCTTTGATTATATTGTGACCCCTTAGACTCCTATATATAGAAAGGAGGTTTAGTCATTTGTATCATACAAGAATTGTTCATTTGTGTAATGTAAAGGAGGTTTCCCCCTCGAAGAGGCTGATTTTGAAGGTGTTGATCTATCTTTTCTTATATTTTGTGAGTTGGTTGAATAACATATTATCTTGCATGCATGAGTAGCGTGAAAAATAAAAAGCGGGAGAGATGCAAAGGTCCTTCAACAATTTGACTCTAGATATGGCTATGAATGTTAGGCCTTTTTGATCGATGTTCCCAATGTCAATTGTCATTTTTTGGAGGGGTATACCTCATGATTTATGGATTGTTAAGGCCCATGCCATGCGAAGGGGCATTTGGGTGCGAGAGCCACTTATTACTGGGGGGAATGGCACATAATTTAGATGTGAAATGTCCCATGGTGGACCTTTGTAGTGAATGAAATCAACAACAACAAATGATGGGAGTTATGGTGGTCGAGAACCAGATTCATAGGAAATAGCAACAACTTTTCTAAGTGAACCATTAACAAGGTCTATTTCAACCCACAAATTGCTTGTTAGGATGACTTATTTTCCAGCGCATAGAAGTACTTTTGCAGCCAGTTGTTCTTCCTCTTGAGTGGAAGATGGAATTTGTTTCCTTTGTTAGGCATAGAAACTCACAATCGTCATGTTCATTTTTTTTAGCATGGATTTATTGTGGAGAGATACAGATGCATTAGTTGCATAAAGGTGCATAGCATTTTCAAATGTTTATTTCTCATCGGGTGGAAGCTTGGATTTTGTGTGAGCCATGAGTAGTTTCTAATCATCTAGTGTGGGGGTTGCACTACGAAGATTGGAAAAGAGTTTCCAGAATGAAATCTTAGTAGTGTTTGTGCCCTGCTGGTGAAAAATCATCGAAAGTGTGACAATTGTATCAAAGCTCTACCAAAGAGCATTACCACGAGATGTGCCCACATACATTGGTGTATCTTTGACAGGTGGAAATTGACCAAGGTCACCTACAAGAATTATGGAGCGGCCATCGAATGGGGTGTTTCTATTGGATGGGAATGCCTCTCACAAATGGTCATCAATTTGAGAAAGAATTTTAGGGCCAATGAAGCTCATCTCATCAATGAGAATGTATTTCACATGCTAAATTTGTTCTTGAAGGTTTAGTATGGATTTACCTTCAAGAGGTTACGTATAGGATACAGGGATGCAAAGGCCGGAGTGTATTGTATGTGCATGTATGTGAAATGTTGTAACATTGGTTGGAGAAAGAAAGAGTAAAGGGCTAACTCTATTGCCAAAGGCGGATAGGAAGGAATTTTTGAGGCATTCAATTAGGAAATATTTTTCGGTGCCAGGAGTTCCTTGGATAAGCATCTTTAGTGGTGGTTTGGAGGAATTGCTAGAAAAGTGGGAAAAAATGATATTGAAAGCCATGTGTTGGCTTGGGGACAAGGAGGAAAGGGAATGCGTAGTTGGGGAGGGGATTTGGTGCAGTTGTGTGGAGGAGCATTTGAATTCTATGAAGTGAATGACCATCTCTTGCAAGTGTGAAGGGATAATGGAATGAGCCCAATTATGGTTTGCATCGAAGTCACGGTGGCCAAGCAGTTCTACCTCATCAAAGAGAATATTGTTACTTGGGTGGAGTTGGGAAAGGAATTTCCATTCATCCATGTCCATGGTGCATTGGGGGTCTATTTCAACAACAGAGTCATCGGGAGAGGTTGGGAGGTATAGGTCTACAAGTGCACAATGCACATGACATGCATGGTATGTGTGTTTAACCTATCCCCAATGTGCGACAATCGCCTTGTCATTTGTGCCAATATCATCTTGTAGTTTACGGAATGGGGAGTACAAGAGGAGTTCACTCCAACAAAGTTCGACATACAGTTATAAATTTGTAGATGGAATGGAGGTATAACGAGGAATGACACATACGACCATGGAAGGGGAGATGTGTTTCCACAGTGATGTCTTATGATGGGAGGAAAATGACTAAGAATGGCGACTTCAATAAGAGACAATAATTTAAGTGAGGGAGGTATTTGCATGTATAAAGTGATGAAGGGTGTTATTGGAAGATGGTCATCCAAGCTATGTGAGACATGTTTGAAAATGTTTCTCTTAACATTAATAGAGACAAAAGAGCAGTTGCATTTTGTTAGTGGGCGCTTTTGGAGAATGTGGCATGTCTCTTGTGCACCAATGTCCTTATCAGTAATGAGCTCAGTGAAGAGTTTGTGAATGACAGTGATAGTCAGGGTGTCAAGGGGAGAACTCATGGCAAGGTGAGCAAGCATTTTGTGGTAGATTTCTGATTTAGACTCTACTTTTGCTGCATATTTTGATATGTAGTTCAAAATAGCATGGTGGGAAAGCACAGGATGGAATTCAATGTTGGCCCTCCAAATCGAAAGCATTTGAGGGTTGTGTACATTAATCTTTTCATCATTCCTAGTAGGAGAATATGTTTTATGGTCGGAAGTACTGATGTCCATGGAAGAGGAATCATGTAATTCCCAGGGGACTCCATAGCGACATGATGTGGAATTGTTCCTTTTGCGAAGGTAGGTAGAGGAATGGCAGTTTGTGTGCCTTTGGACATAGTTAACAAGCTCCTCTTAGTCTTTTTGTTTATTGGAATAGAGGATTTTAGGTGTTTCAAGGAGGCAAGGATCACGAACTAATGTTCAATGGATTACTGAATTTCTTTGATGGAGGGGGCAAGGGTTCGAAGAAGTAATGTAAGAATAAAAAAAAACTTTAGCAGCAACAACACTTTCTTCGTCAGTCCAGTTGAGGTCATCCATTTCCATTTCATTTGAGAACCATAGGAAGCCATGTATATGTGCAGATCCTCTATGTTGTCATTCATACCTATGGTAAAAAAAAGAGAACAAGTAAGAGGTTTGCATGAAAGAAATTGTACATAAAGGAGAGAAGACAAACAAGGGTAGTTTCAGACTTGTACCAAAAATCCTTTACAAGGAACCCTTTTAGTAGGACCTCTTCTAAGAAGATTGTGAATCTACAATGGATGTATAGAGATGCATGATGTGGGTTTGCAACAATGTTTTGGATTCTCCATCGAGATTGTTCATGCACATTGGATGGAGGTTTAGAAGGCATGGCCATATGCAAGTCATGCCATTTTGTATCAGCTACACTTAATGTGAAGAAGAAGGTAGGGCTACCTTGTTGAATGATCATGTCACTAAGTTCCCCTCTAGCCTTGGCCAAAAAAGCCAAGCTCCCTCAGAGGGACGAGCCAAAATGAATAATCTGGTCTAGAATGGTTGAGGGGGCAAAGTTTTTGAAGGTGCTAACAAAGGTATGCAACGATGGCCAGTAAACTATTTGCAATGTCTCTTTTAATGAAGACATATGTAGTTTCCATGGCTGCGATGGCACATTATAAGGTTGCACAAGTAATAGTGAAACCTGGGATGGTGACCAAAACGGTTATCATGGTAGCGTATTAGATGCAAAGCATATTCTTGCATATAAACTTTTGTAATTCTTGGTTGGTTAATCATGGTAGACCTGGGGGGGAAGAGAGTGGGGAAGGCCATAGAGAAGAGGCCCTCAGTGTTCTATTTATTAATTGGACAAAGAATAATAATGGGCCATTGAAGTCAATGGGTGGGTGTGCAATTGGAATTTTCTATGTAGGAAAGTATTTCATCAATCTCAGTATAGGAATTTGGAAGAGTTGAACAAAGGAGAATGGATGAAGGTCAGATGGGCATGCGTGGTGGATTTCAGGAATCGGGGTTTAATGGAAGGCTTGGTGCAGTGAAGGGGAGTTAGTGGTGACATGGCGCATAAGGGTGGTGACATATGTAGAGGCAACAGGAAAAGCAAAAAGTGCAGTTGGGTCAATCTGAACATCAATGTAGTATGGATCGTTTTCTAGTTTGAATTCCAGTGCTGCAAGGACACAAGATCTGCTGAAAAATAACTCATAAGATGTGTGGTCAGACGTACTTTTGTTGACAACAAGGATATATATTTATGAGAGCATGCGAGGAAGGGAGGTGACAATGTTAGTGATATCCTGAGGGAAGCTAATAGTATGGCCAGAATATTTGTATTGGCCCCCATGTGCATGGGTAACTTGAAGAATTGGGCTAACACGAGCAATTATCATCTCTTCAACCTGAGTTAGTAAAGAGAGGACCGCGGGTTGTTTTCTTGGGTCCATGTTGTTTGAGGATGAGAAATAATGGACATTTCATTCGGAGGCACAATAGGAACAGGAAAAAAAGTCGTTACGTTTTTTTGTTTTCATGGAAGGGTAAGATTCATTACAAGTAGAACATATTTGCATGGGGGTGAGGGCATCAATTCGTGCATGAAAGCAGTGATGTGCTTGTTGGAGACGGTTGTTGTGGAATTTTGGGACTTTGAAAAGGAAGCAACATGGGGGTTTTGTTGGGAAGGGAAAGTGGGAGGTGAAGGAAGGTCAAAGACAGGAACAGGTAGGTCAATAAGAGGAAATGGAAGTGGGAGCACAGGAGAAGGGGTGGATGGAAGGGAAGAGAGAGAATGGTGGGAAGGTATGGAAGTTTGAGATGGGATGGTGTGAGGTGGTAGTGCAGATTGACAAACGTTGTAGAGAAGCTGACGACGTGCATTTATTATGTCCCTCTGAAGTGCATAATGTCGTTTCCGACGTGCTTTTCGTACATTAGTCACCGGAGTGGATTGCATAGCTAATCAAGAAAGAAGAATATTTTCAAAGTTAGAGGTAGAAGTTGAATTTGAAGAAAAGGAAAGTATACCATGCATGTCAAAGGGAAAGTAGTCTATGGAGCAAATAATGTGTTGTTGTGATGCAAGCAGAGGTATTATATTTTGTGTGGCATTTGAAAAATATATAACAAAAAAAGAAAAAGTTTAATGGCAATGTGACAACAAACATGTATCTTTGCAAGCAAGTAAGCAATATGAACGATGAACAAAGTGAGGAACAATACATGTCATGTGCTAATTTGAGAGAGGAGGATGTAATTTTTTTGTTATTTGGATGTTGTTTGTTTTTTTTTAGGTTTTTTTATGAATGAAAAGGGAGGTAGGCAAAAAATTGTGCAAGCCATGTAGGAACGTGGAAAGTAAACGAGTGGCGTTTAGGAGAATCATTTTTTTGTGTTTGTGTGTATAAAGAAAACGTGTTTTTTCTAGTGTGTTTATGTGTGAAATGCATAGTAGCATTTAATGGGTGTGTTTGTTTTTGTTTAACAAGTCATCATTGCATGAAAAGAGGTGGTGAGTATGAAACTAAGGTGAAATACAAATTTGAGAGAAGTGATTTTTTTGTGTTTGTTTTTGTTATGTTGGTGCCTTCCAATAGTGAATAGTGGGATGTTCAAATGACCATTAATTTTATTAGAATGGATATCGTTATGCATAGCTGGTTTGGATTAAAGGAAGATAAGTTTTGGATTCCACCATAATTTTAAGCAATAGTTGTGTATGTTATCCATATTGAAAAGTTACATTTTAATTTGTGTATTGAATACATGTTTGTTTTTTCTTTGTAGTTTAGATGAAGAGATGAGCAAGGGTAGAAATTGCAAGCGAGCGAGTGCCCATGTAGTTACAAGAAATATATAGTTACGAGAAACAAGTGAACATTGATATATTCATGAGGAGCATTACAAGTGAGCGAGTGCCCATACAGTTGTGAGGAACAAGTAAAAGTGATGAAGTGGAAATATACTTATGAGAAAGAAATACAAAAGTAGGAAGTAATGTTGTAAGGGAGGTGAAAAACTAAGAGTAGATATAGAAGCATGGACAAAAGGGTTTTAATAAGGCATGTAGGTGTGTGCAAGGGCATGGAGGAAATGATGCGACTGCAAGGGGGAAAAGGAGTTGACAATAGTGAAAGGGAGTGGCATAGTAGGGAATGCATTTGCAAGGTTGAAGCTGGCCATAAATGGAGAAGGGGGGGTGGAAGGGGGGGGGGGGGTGGGGGGGGGGCGATTTGGAACACATAAGTGTGTAGTGAATGGGGGTGTATAACAAGAACATGGGAAAAAACAAAGGCGAGGGGGAAAAGGCATTTTTATAGTTGGCGGGTAACCGTCCTGGAAGGGGTAGAAGTCTTTTGAATGTCACACAAACCAAGAGAGGACATGGAGGTGCAGGGGAGCTCCTAAGATCGCATTAAGGTTTGCCAGAGGCATTCAACATCGTTGAAAGTGTCTATTTTTACAGCTAGTGTGAAGAGGAATTATCAATATTTCACCTTGTTGGATATTTCCCTAACAGTTTCTGGCTCGCTTGAGAGGAGGTTAAGGTCCTTTGCAGACATGCCCAAAAGTTCTATTGTGGCATCATTGAAAGATACAACATTTTTGAGGTGGAAAGTGTGGCCATGCAATTCAAGTCAGAGCACATAGCAATAATCACATTCCAAGAAGGAGCCCTCACATTTTATACAATGCCATGTGTTGTCGTTTTGGTGGGAAGTATTTTTCATGCATTGCACCCTGTCAACGTTAAGGGGGCATGTGAGAAAGTGAAATCTTCCATGTTGATAGATGTATTTATAGCGTGGAAAGAAACCCACAGAGTTTTTTTGGTGCAGGTCATTACAGTTAGGTCAGCTATTGTTTTTGCTTTGATGGACCTGTTGTGTGTTCCTATATAATTCTGACTAAGTGAGGGCAAGGATGAGTTGACCCCTGTTTCCTAAAACCATTGTAAAAGCTCACATGTTTCAGTAATATCTGGATTGATAAAAAGGTAGGTGGTGGGGATAGTCCCAACAGTCTGACCATTGAACTCGACGACATGACCCCCTTTGATTGCAAGGATTGCAGTGGTTCACGCCATAGGGAGGTTGGACAATTCATGGCCCTCGGCATGGCAGTGTGCATCATAGAGGGTCACATTGATGCTGCAACCAAACATGTCACGAAGCGAGATAATTTTTTGTTAGTCTTGGAGCCATCGCATCTGCGTATGATGGAGGTAGGAGAAGTTGAGCTAAAAACACCAATAACATCAAAAATTGATTTGAGTGATGAAATTTTGAGTGAACTAATTGGCACAAAATGGAAGTTATGGGAAGGGATTGATGTATCGGTATGTATGGAGGGAGACACATTCGATGTGGAGTAAGAGAAGTATTTCAAAAGGTTGGTTAATATTATTGTAGGCAGGGTTCAGAACCTTTATGGTGCCATTTGAAATGGTGTATATCTGGCCAATTTGAATGATATAAGGAGGTAGTTTGCCAACTCATTGAAGGCAGACACGTGGATTACATCGCCATCGCGGTCAACAAGGTCAAATCCAAGTGATTTCCCAGAGCTGTGTGAGGTGGTGTATTCACATAGGGGTGTTTTTGTGAGCACTCTACCTTGGATGGACCAAAATTTGCGTGATGGGGTGAGGGCCTTGAAAGGGAGTAGGTTTGTAGTTGCAGGGGCACTATCTGGCAGGTTTTGAGTTTGGGTGCCTACAAGGGGATTCGACGTTAAGCTAGACGCATTAGACAAGGATGAGCTGGCATGGATTTTTTTTCAGTGGAGAGAACGAGAGGGGTTGACTCGCCAACTAGAACTACTGCAGGTTGGAGGATTTCAAGTTCGAGGACACGTATCGACCTAAAAAGAGGAAGAAAGAAAAATGTGAGTTAAGAGGGGAAAAGAAACATCAATATATCAATTACGAGTGAAAATGGCATAAAATAAGAGGGAGGCGATAGAGTTAAGGGGGAGAGTTTCAAATGTGTGAAGACCAATGAATAGATGTGCATGAGATTTTTCTAAGGATCACAATGGAGCCAATCTACAGGGTTCTGGTTACCACAAGCGCATTGTCGGAGGAAGGTAGAAAGACCTCATGGTTGTGAGTCCTATTAGAAAGAGAGAGGCAGAAATGGGGTTTTACGAACCTGGTGGGGTGTTTGTGCTAGATGGTGACAACTTGGAGGACTGGTTGCAGTTCAGTTCAACCAATCAACAACAATGAAAGTGCATTGCTAGTCAAGGTTGTCTCCATTGCGAAGTGACTTTGTTATTCGAAGAGAGGAGTTGCAGGTAAAATTCACTTGTAAGTGTATAAGAACAAAATTAGTATGCGTAGTCAAATGAAGGAGAAGGCTACAAGTTTACTTTGTAAGGAACGAAGGGAAGCAAAAAAATGAAGGGAAAAGTGTGGAAGATCTAAAAACACAAGGGGGAAAAGATGTGTGAAAGCGATGGGGATACCAGTAACAAAGAGATTGTTAGTTTTTGTTTTTTTGTTTTTTTTTGTGCAATGTGGATGTGCCAAAGCAAAATGATCCATGATTAAGAAAGCAAGCGAAGGGAAAATAAATGCCTATCATGGAATCGATTTCTTTGAGGAAATGGATTAAACATGTTACATGATGATGTTAGAAGTCCTACATTAAGGAAGATATGAAAATGTTTTCAAACATTTAATTCAAGTATAAAAATGTCTCAAAAACCATTTTGAATTTGATCCAACTAGAAAGCTAAATCATTACAAATGTCATTGTTGGATAAAACAATCATTGCACAAAATAAATTTTGATTGTTGTCAATATAATAGAAGATATATATCAGAGTTGGGTATAGTTTAGTCTAGAGTATGACAACCTCCTTATGTAAAAACGAGAACTTTTGATGGAGCAATCCAAAATTAGGAATTGGATAAGTTAAGCTTATGATTAAGTAATGAATAACAACCCTAAAAACTATGTAACAAAGGGGCAAAGATAAATTTTTCTATTTCAAACTAGCAAAGTGTTTAATAGGACCAAAGAGATTAGCGGATGGACTAGTATTAGATAATATTTTGTCAATTGCAGTGTTCAATTTGCCCAATAAGTGGTGTTAGAAACGATATCTCCCCATGGAAAGCACCCCAACTTACTATTTGAACTATGGGTCATGGATGATAGAGAATAAATTTACTATGATGACGAGAAGAAACAAAACTAAAGTAGAATAAAATTATAAAATATTTTCTAAAAGAAAACTTGTGATACATTGATCAAGTTGATTCGAGAAATATATTCAGGAAATAATTCCACTTCCACTCACAACAAATATATTTAGGAAATAATTCCACTTCCACTCATATATAGATTGACATTCATAACAAGAGAGAGAATTTGTCCATTAGTCACTGCAAAACATCCCTCCCTCCATGCATGATGAAAACTATAATAGGAAGCATGCTTAAATAATAAAATTTAAAGAAAATGCAACAAGCTACAATTTAGAGAAAATCTCTTATTTCCTTCACAATGGTTTGGCTCATGGATAAATAAACTCTAAAGTAAAATAGTGGAAACCAGAATATAATGGGAAATAGCATTGTGATAAGAAATGTACATGGTCTATCCAAAGGCCAAGCACAAGGATGTTAATAGCAGTAGTTGGTAGGAATCGAGTACCAATAAAAACAATGAATAAATAAAGGAGTTCCAAGTTGCAGTTAGAAGAGTTTCCATAATGATAAATGGCATGGTTGAAATTAAACAAGTCAAGTAATTTAATGTATATTTCTGGTTGTGAAAATGAAGTGCGAACAACATTCTAGCAAAACTGAAAGTCACTAAAATCTTTACATATTCAAAAGACATAAGGACATATTTTGTTTTTAAGTCCAATCTCGCCATTTGGAAAAAGCAAATAAAAAAGTGAGCTAGTCTCAACCTCTACATAGAGGAACCATAGCATTCGGATTAGCTAGATTAACAAGGTCCAAAGTTTTATATGGAAGTCCATGTTCATTAAAACATTGATGAAATTTAGAAATGGTGATGAAAGAGTTACTTCCATGAATTGAAAGACACTTGGGAACTAGTTATGTAGGTCTTTGGCTGCAAATGAAATAAAATTGCAAAGAGTATCATATTTCTATCTAATCACATAGGAGGGAAGGCTGAGAGATTATATATATTAGAATAGTTGTATGAATTTATAATTCTAAGACATTTTTTGTAATTTTCTGAATTAGAGAGCCTGTTAATAATTTTGAAGGATTTCATTCTCTATTTATGTCTATTTACATATTACAAAGGACCATTTTTCACTAAAATTTATATTTCCATTTGTACAATTTTTCATGGAAATTCATTTTGTATTAAAGCAGTACACCAAAACTACACCTACAGTAATGAGACAACCTGATATAAAAATAAGAGTTTGAATTTTGCCTTTATATATAGCACATTAGAATGTTATCCAAAAATTATCTATCAAGCTTATAGTAGAAAAAGGACAAATAACCATTTTTTGTAGTTTGGGACAATCATGATTACCTTTAAAGCCTATTGTTCTCTTAGAAACGAGTTTGTTTTCATCTTCTCAATACCTGAGAGAAAGATGAACATTAAACCTATGAAAAGTTTCTAACAGGGAATAGTCCACAGGGATAAATGTCAACTATTCTGGCAGGAAAATGCTTCAAACACGAGTACAAATCCTAGGGAAGAAAATTTTAACGCTAAAATCATAATATTGAGAATATAGGTTCCAAATTTTTTTAATGAAAATGAAAATAGTAATGAGTTTTATACCGACATGGGAATTTGTACCATGACCCTAGGATAGGTATTCCCTTGCTCTTCAAAATCCTTGAGTTCAAAACATTCATCTTTTGGCTTTGGCTTTATCCACTTGTACAGACTAATAAAAAAGAAAATGATGCAAATGTTTGAGATAGCTTGAACTGGGGCAAAAATGTAAATGGATCTGAATGAATCCTAGTAGAGATATATTAATCACAAGAAATCTTCAATCCCAAATAAAGTTTTCATGTAAAAATAGGGTGTGGAGAAATGTCACCTATTCAAGTGGGAAAATGCTTGAAACACAAGTGCTTCCAGTGAAACTACAAAAAGAAATGACTTAGGAAACTTAAACAATTCTTTTTTTGGATTGCTTAGATTCCATCGCCAACCCTTTTCTAGAAAGTAGGATTTTGTCGATGAGAAGACTCCATAGTCCTCTAACAAGTGAGGCAAGACACCCTCCAACATTGTGAGCCTTAAGAATAAACACCCTCAATTGCTAAGTATTCTTTCCCCTATCCTTGTCTACCAGTTGTAATGAAAAATCTAGGTTTTCAACCTGCAACATTCACTAATTGGGATTTTCCATTCTCACCACAAATGGTATTCCCTTCTATGGATCTTTGACCAAAAGGCCAAACCCTGGTCATGTTAATAATTTCTTAAGGACAAATATTTTTCTATCTAAACAATGCAACAATTATAATAAATAACCAAAAAATGGGAACCTAGTACTTTTGTCATGTCAATGAGGTAGTTCCTGAAACCTCCCTCTTTAACTAAGATCCATAATTCTACTTACACATAACCTGCTCTTGATATTGTTTCCCATAGATTCAAAAACCTTCAACTATTATGCAGCAACCATATATGTAAATTTCATTTTGGAAACACAATGCACACATAACAAAATTATCTAATAAAGTGAAATGTAATTAACAGAGAATGTGATAGTTACACATCAAGATAAGAACCTGGATCTAACCAGTTTTCACTGAAATTCATTTTGTATTAAAGCAGTACATCAAAATTGCACCTACAACAATGAGACAACCTGATATTAAAATAAGAGTTTGATTTCTTCCTTTATATATATCACATTGGATTGTTATCCAAAAAATATCTATCAAGCTTATAGTAGCAAAAATACAAATAACCATTTTCTAGAGTTTGTGATAATCCTGATTACCTTTAAAGCCTATTGATCTCTTAGAAAATAGTTTGTTTTCATCTTTTGAATACCTAAGAGAAAGACAAACGTTAAAACTATGAAAATTTTCTGACAAGGAACAGTTCATAGGGAGAAATGTCAACTATTCCAATAGGAAAATGCTTCAAACACAAGTGGAAATCCCAAGGAAACAAATTTTAACACAGAAATCATAATATTGAGAATATAGGTTCCAAAAAAACATAATGAAAATGAAAATAGTAATGAGTTTCATACCGACATGGGAATTTGTACCATGACCCTAGGATAGGTATTCCCTTGCTCTTCAAAATCCTTGAGTTCAAAACATTCATCTTTTGGCTTTGGCTTTATCCACAGACTAATAAAAAAGAAAATGATGCAAATGTTTGAGATAGCTTGAACTGGGGTAGAAATGTAAATGGATCTGAATGAATCCTAGTAGAGATATATTAATTGCAGGAAATATCAATTCCCAAATAAAGTTGGCATCTAAAAATAGGGTGTGGAGAAATGCCACCTATTCAGGTAGGAAAATGCTTGAAACACAAGTGCTGCCAATGAAACCACAAAAAGAAATGAATTAGGAAACCTAAACATTTTTTTTTTGGATTGCTCGGATTCTATTGCCAACTCTTTTCTAAAAATAGGCTTTTGTCAATGAGAAGACTCCATATTCCTCTAACAAGCAAGGAAAGACACCGTGCAACATTGTGAGCCTTAAGAAGAAACGCCCTCAATTGTTGGGCATTCTTTCCCCTGTCCTTGTCTACCAGTTGCAATGAAAAATCTAGATTTTCAACCTACAACATTCACCAATTGGGATTATCCATTCTCACCACAAATGGTATTCCCTTCGATGGAACTTTGACCAAAAGACCAAACCCAAGTCCAATTAATAATTGCTTAAGGATAGAGATTTTTTCTATCTCAACAATGCAACAACTACAATAAATAACCAAAAAATGGAACCTGGTACTTTTGTCATGCCAATGAGGTAGTTCCTGAAACCTCCCTCTTTAAGTAAGATCCATAATTCTAATTACACATAACCCTATCCTAGTTTTGTTTCCCATAGCTTCAAAAACCTTTAGCTATTATGCAGCAACCATATATGTAAATTTCATTTTGAAAACACAATTATCTAATAAAGTGAAATGCCATTAGCAGAGAATGTGATAGTTGCACATCAAGATAAGCACATGGATTCCTGAAGTGGCATGGAAGTAGTTGTTGGAAGAAGCCTCATATTTAAAATAATTGTAGCCAATAGTTGAAATAGCCTCAAATATCCACTTATCGTGTCCATAAGAGAGAGATTAAGAAATCAACTCATCAATTATATATGAATAGAAGCAATTAAAATAGATTTCAAGGGAGACTTCAATGGAATATCCATAATCCAAACCTCAACTTACTATCCATAATCCAGATATCATTATTCGGACCTAACCTCAACCTTACTAAATTCTACAATAGTAGAAACCCCATATGTTAGAACACTAAATTTCCAAGGAAATGAATAACTAGACTTTACACAGTGAAAAGACTAACAAACAACACCACTTAGTGCAACAATACTTCCATTTACAAAGGTAGAAGATGAAAAGTTAAAAAATTTAGCTGGTTGCTCAGTCAGTTCTGGCAGAAGCAAATCCATAGAGGGCCTAGCAGATTCAATTTGCCTTGGAATTCATGCACTGTTGCGACAGTTTGAAGTGCACTAGTCTTGACATTCAATTTGACATTTTTTGCATCCAATTTGAAGTTAAAATATATTTGTAAATGGAACCTCTACACAAAGGAAACATAACATTGGGATTTGCTAGATTGACAAGGTCAAAATTTTTATATGGAATTCCATGTTCATTAAAACATTGATGAAATTTAGAAATGGTGATGCAAGAGTTGCTTCCATGAATTGAAAGACACTTGGGAACCAACTATGCAGGTCTTTAGATGCAAATGAAATAAAACTGCAAAGAGTATCAGACTTCTATCTGATTACATAGGAGGGAAGGCTGGGAGATTATATATTGAGAATATTGTATGAATTTATAATTCTAAGACCCTTTTGTAATTTTCTGAAATCAATAGCCTATCAATAATTTTGAAGGAATTCATTATCTATTTAAGTCTATTTACATCTTACAAAAGACCATTTTTCACTGAAATTTCTATTTCCATATGACCATTTTTCACTAAAATTCATTTTGTATTAAAGCAGTACACCAAAATTACATCTATAGTAATGAGACAACCTGATATAAAAATAAGAGTTCGAATTCTACCTTTATATATAGCACATTGGACTGTTATCCAAAAAGGATTTATCAAGCTTAGAGTTTCACAAAGACAAATAACCATTTTTTGGAGTTTGTGACAATCTCGATTACCTTTAAAGCCTATTGATATCTTAGAAAAGAGGTTGTTTTCATCTTCTCAATACTTGAGAGAAAGACAAACATTAAACCTATGAAAATTTTCTGATAGAGAAAGGTTCATGGGGACACCAAGATTGGAAGAAGCGTCATATTTAAATAATTGTGGGCAATAGTTGAAATAGCATCAAAGATCCACTTATCATGTCCATAAGAGAGAGATTAATTAATAAACTCATCAACTATATAAGAATAGTAGCAATTAAAATAGGTTTCAAGGGAGACTTCAATGGAATATCCATAATCCAAACTTCAACTTACTATCCATAATCTGGATATCATTATCTAGACCTAACTTGAACTTTACTAAATTTTGCAATAGTAGCAACTCCATATGGAAGAACCCTAAATTTTCAAGGCAATGAAGAACTGGACTTTATGTAGTGCAAAGGCTAACAAATAACACCACTTAGTGCAACAGTACTTCCATTTACAAAGGTAGAAGCTGAAAAGTTAAAAATTTACCTGGTTTCTTGGTTAGTTTTGGGGGCAGGAGGTTTGTATAGTGCCTAGAAGATTTAGTTTCCCTTGGAATTAATGCACTGTTGTGACCAGTTTGAAGTGCAATAGTCTTGACATTCAATTTGAAATTTTTGTTTCATCCAATCTGAAGTTAACATATATTTGGAAATGGAATTTGCTAAACTATCTTGATCAAACTTAATGGCAAATAATGTTTTTTTTTTTTTTTTTTTTTTTTTTTTTTTTTTTTGTTAATTTACATTCAATTTTGTTTTTTGAAAGCATGCACTAGCTTACTTAGGCTTTAGGCTCCAAATATGAGTATTCATGGCTTCTCAAAATGACCAACGCACTAGGTTACTTAGGTTTCACATATCAGTATTCATGGCTTTTCAAAATGACCAAATATCTCTGGCTCTGAACAAAACCACTCTAACTCATGACACCAATCCCAAAGGCACAAAGAAAAGTACCATATTAGCATTGTATTACTAGCTTGAATTTCCATGTGAATAGGTTTTATACTTTTGATACCTATAATCTGGCCAACTTTGGTTTAACAGAGGTTTCGATTGGGTGTGGTGTCATGTTGGTGGGTTTGCATGCCCAAATTTTATACTTTAGTGCCTTGAAAAATAGGTGTTGTTGCACTGTAGTGTTGACCCCTCTTCTGCTCTGAATACTTAAATGTTTATCATTGAATAGTAAAATGGCCAATTCATGGTTCGAATTCTTAGCTTATAATACAAGTGAAGTTGAGACATACACCTTGAAGTGAGACTTGAGTATGAACACAACTAGCATAATATATGTAACAAAGACATGTTCATAGGTGTCAATAATTATCAATTTTTTTTAATAGATACAACTAGTTCAACTTACCTTCTGAGGCAATCTAATATCAAATGAAAGAAATTAATATTTGTTTGAAGTATATAAACGTTTATCAAGTGAATACCGAGTGGCTCTGCACATTTGTTTTATTTTCTTTGGATCTAAGATTAGGATTTCATTGGATCAAAGCTTATTTACTTTTTAGCATACACATTTTCGCAGAGGCACACAGAAAGACAAGATTCAAAACAAAATTTATCATAGGAACAATCAAGTTACCTGTTGATTTCGAAAGAAAATCCTTCAGGTCTTCGAGGTTCGATGAAGTTATATGTTCTTCAGCTTCGATGATTTTCCTAAAACAGAAGTAGGAAATAGATGATTTTCCTGAAACAACAACAGGTAATAGTGAACCCCACCTATATTCAATATATACTCTCACTTTCACACCACACTACAGGGAGAATTGAATGACGAAACTAAACAAAGGGCATGCTTCCATTCCTGTTCATTGTAATTTAATACAGGAATAGACATGCTAGGAGCCTGTAAATAAATGAACTGAGGTGATGAGCATGATGAGCATGGGCAGGAGATTGTATAGGAATGGGTGGTCATTTCAAATACAGGGAACAACCATAAGAAAATGGATGACCTAGTTCATGCACAGAACCTAACAACGTTATAAATTGGCATGGTAAGTACCAAGATCAGGCCATGGGCTATAAATGGGCATGGAGCAAGTACATTCTCAAGCGAGCCCTATAATTTCCCAATCCATTTCTCATGTTCTCATGTGGTAGGTGAAGACATGGTAAGAAATTTGATAAAGTTGACTAGCATTGACACTCTGTGACTGGGTATACAGATTATGGTTCAATCCGCTGCTAAAATGAATGGCCTTCGAACTCTTAAATTCTCAAAGTGGCATAGGCCACTATTATAAAGAATTCCTATTTTTTCACACCAATACTATTTATTTATGGCGAGCTGGGTGAAGTAAAGTAAACCTTATTATGTGTTTTTGAAACCAACTATGCCATCTTGTAAGCCTCTGTCTCTACCGATGTTGACTTTGCCTCTATAGGGTCATTCCCTTGTTCTGGATATTATGGATAAATGGATGCTTATTCACTAGCACCTAAACTTCCCTGCCACCATCCTTATCCTAGTCATACACAAGCACAAGGTCTCCTTCAGTAGATGGCGATGACGACAGTTTTGAGAGCAACGACAACTCAGGGCAATCTCGAGCAAAGTCTTCATCTGGCCATGTTCATTTTCACGCGAGCCCTAAAATTTCATAGTCCACTACTCTCGATTTTCATTCGGTAGGTGAAAACATGGGTACAACTTAGTTTTATATGGAAATGTTGACATTTTTGAGAGTTTTGATGGTGTTGGACCCGCCAACATGTCACGGGATCTCCTCGATAAGAAGTCCCAACTAGACCTTAGACCGTTTGGTGTAGGAGTCCCAACAGTGGGTCGTACGGTATCGCCATGACCGTGGTTTCACACAGAGGCAAGTAAGGTGTTCCTGTTGGTAGCAAGGGTGTGACACATGTAGCAATTCGAGGAAGGTTCATGAGCAGTTCTAACACATGGAGGGTGAGGTGAGTGTGCCCCTTGGAAACCTGTGAAAGCACAGAGTTAAGAAGGGAACACACAAGCTAATATGCATCACAAACTGGAAGGCAAGTGAGCTAGAAATCCAAAGTGATTGTTAAACCAACAACACATTTTAGTAAGATTCATACATACATATACATAAAACAGCTACATATTCATGTGTAAGCAAACAGATACATATATCATTTAGAGTAAACAAAATAGTTGAAATACAATATGACATATGCATGAAATGTATTGGCTATGTTATATTAAGAAATGTAAGTTTTAGTCACACAATACAACCATGACCAACCACTAGTTCCGACAGCAAACATTACAGTCACTGCCACCTGCTCCTCCAAGAGATATACTAGCTATGCACAGTGGAGAATCCAAGACTCATTACAATAATGTCCAAGATCTCTCTAAGATACTCCTATCGGAAGCTTGGCTGACCAAAAGCCTATACAATGAGTTATGAGGGACTATATATAGAAAAGGGTGGGGTGGCCCTTGACATTCTCCTCTATGACTATTCATCTATCCTCATGACTCTTCATCTACTCTATGATAGTTACATCCAACTATTGACACTTGAACTTCCACTTGAAAAGACATTACATACAATCTGCATATGTACCCATGTGAGACAAAATAGGCTTGAGCAAGTCATGCAAGACATCACTATGACTCGAAAAACTATGGGAAGACCAGCTCTTCGACATCCTCATGATGGTCGAAGGTGGAAAACTAATTCCATACTTGGTAGTCTATGATGGTGTCCATGTACTCTATGGTGACAACTTTCTGGAAATGAACTCTTGCCTCCATTGCATCCAGGTACACTGCTTGGGCTCCTTTGTCCAACTCATCTGATAACATGCGCATCATTGTCTTAAGTGTGGCCAAACCACTGACATACTGATGCATGGTGTTTGCACTAATCACCAAGTTTGCACTAGTGGCTATGTGCATCAACTCATCAAAGTACGAGTCAAGCTCTAGTCGAACTTGTGCCTTTATCTTTGCCTCATCGAGTGTCCCAATAGATGGGATCATGTGTGCGTGCACAACAACATCCATATTCCTAAATACCCGTGCATGGGAAGCCTGTAGACTAGTGATGAGCTGCCGGAGGTCTTCATAGTTCCAGATTTGACTCTAGATGCGTTCCTTTAGCTCGACCGCTCTGGACTTCATCATCTTGGGCAAGTGTAATGGGGCTCCCTTGTATCTCATTGTTCATGTTTGCATGTAGTCAATAGTGGTATGCACATTTGACAAGATATGTGCTCTCCTAGCACATCGTTGCGGCCAACTGTTGAGATGGAAAACTACTTTATGCACGGTACCAAACTTGGAATACAATGCCCGCATGACTATCTTAAGGGACAATACTTCATCCAGTATTGCCTTCTTCAACTCTACTCGGGCAGATGCTGTAACCAGTTCTCCTCCTTGCTTGGCCATCTGTAACTCCATAGCCATTCGCTTATTCTCAGTTATCAAGAAGCGAACAATCAAGCTAGTGGCTTCGGCATATGCTTTGGTAGCATCGGCCAATGCTGTTGGATGCTTGCACACGTCAGACGCAATCACTCATTCCTAAAACTACGCAGGAGATGTGTTGTCCTTTGGAGTAGAAACTTTGTGAGATTGCACAAATCTATGATGCAACTCATCGAATGATATGTTGTGCATCTCTCCTTCTAAATGGTCTCCAAGGATCTCAGTGTCTCCTTGGTCACTTGGGACTTGCTCTTCTTCCGGATCCGGTGAAGTTGGTGGGTCGACCTCTTGATGGTAAGGCATGAGGTCAATTTCTTTCTCTAACTCTTGTTGCTCCATATCCATATCCATCTGCTCAAATGCTTTTTCAATCTCTTGAGAAAAGTCCTACTCCTACAACTTCTCACCATACTTGCTTGGTGCCAGCTGTTTGGATGAGTTGACTACCTATACGAGCGCATTTTCATTTGTTTGTACATGTTTCACCCCATGTTGTACATGTTCTTTTTGTGCTTCCTTCTCCTCTTTTCACAACTCTTGTTCCTTCTGGAGTTTCTCCTTCAACTCATGCAACTCCTTCTCTGTTTCCTCCATTCTCCATTTTTTCTCTCTACCTTTGTGCGTTCCTCCTATCTCGTTGTTGCCTCTTCGCCTCTATTGCCAAAGTTGCTTTTTGCACAAGCAGGTCTACTCTGAACTTGCATCTTTGCTCTGCCTCTGCGATGTCTACAATCTTCCTCTTTCCCTTGTCGCGCATCGGTATGTTCACCTCTCCCGGATGCTGCTTCGCTAACTATTCCACAGCGATGCTGACCAGTTCATTATGCCTAGAGAAGTTGTAACAATATCTCCATGGGTCCTCCTCTGCCCAATGACATGCCCTGTGGATCTACTGAAATTGTACTCTCATGCAATGATCTTTTACAAAACAATGCAGGTCATACAAATTGAAGCTTTGGGCATCGAAAGGATATTTCTTGATCTCTTATGCTTCGACATCCACTTGCTTGAAATTTCATATCTCGTATAACCCGATCCACAACAGAAGAGTAGGCCAACGTGCCTTCTTCTTCCGGTGCAACCTAGCTGATAGTCCTACCGAGATGTGGTATGATACCTCTTGCATGATGAACTTGTCCATGGAAAACTTCGGCAAAACATGCAGAGGCTTCTCTACATTATACATCAGTATGAAGGTGTCGAACAGTGGGGCATACCAATCTTCTATGTCGATCAGTGCCTCCATTATTGCCTTCAACATGCAAGGTGGATCCTGCTCAAATATCATCTTTTACACCAGGGTGACAAAATGATCTGACAGTTGTGTGATGACTCTTATGAGGCAACATTCGAACAACATTTTATAATAACTATTCACAGAGGTTTTTGTTGATGTCCATGCCCACTTCAAGCCCGGGAACTCATGATGGGCACAGATTGCATCCAATATGTAAGTGGACATGTATATTTATGCTTGTTTACCTTTGGGCAGCTTCCGAGCTCTTGTTACATGTTCCTTCAGCCCGTGATCCAACATGTCGGACCAGTTGCATGCTTGGCCTTCACTGGCCAATTGGTCCAACATGATCACCCAACTCTGCGGGAAGGTATCCGTGCTCTCTTGTCAATACTTCGACATGCAAATATGACCAAGTATTGATATGCCTTCCGTAGTACCTTTGTCTTGTAAACCTGGTTGGGTGTCATCTTGAATTTGCTTGACTCCTTCACCCAGTTCTTCAAGATATCCCTGGAGTTGGCATTGTTGTTGGGTATGCTAAAGGGTGTCTCCATGATGACCATTGGCTTCGACATATGTTACATATGTTGATAATCCTATGCCCTGAAGGTAGCAATCTCGGTCCCGCTGACACTGCTCAATGTCATCATCTGAGGATCAGCGTGCGATATGATCCAATGTATCATGTCCATGCATGGGAACGCGCAATACCTGCATGCAATCTGGTACAAGCCAAACTTGTGAATGTTCACATAGACTTGGTGGTCTACGAGGTCTTCCCCAAATGTGCCCACAAATGCATCATTGAATTCTTGCCATTTCAGCTTGATGTACTTGTCTACAATCAACTTGGTGTCTTCATAGATTAAAAACTTGTAAACACTCGTTCAACTGCTGCTCTAGTTGCACTTTCATCATTGTCCTTTGATCCTTATCTCTTGGAGGCCATTGATCCTAAACTACTAAGAGGCGGACAAATGCCTTCTAGATCTAGAGACATGGTGACATGCATGGCAAGAAATCTATCAGCTAAAACCAAAGAAAACTTGAGGAACAACATGCAACATACCTAGGGATTGACTGGCAAGGATTGCACAATTTTTCCTGGGAGGTCAGGAGAATAGCTGCCAGAACTATGCAAAAGGTAGTCTGGACTGCTAGCAGGCTGGTTGACTACTAGAATTGCGCAATGCACAATCTAGACTAACCTGTTGGGTGTTGGGATTACGTAATGCGCAATTTCAGCTGGCAAGTAATGCTATCTCAAGGACTGCATTGCGCA
This sequence comes from Pinus tabuliformis, assembly GCA_031772625.1. NCBI lineage: Eukaryota > Viridiplantae > Streptophyta > Pinopsida > Pinales > Pinaceae > Pinus > Pinus tabuliformis. The sequence continues at coordinate 1,336,503,361 of CM062817.1, forward strand.
TTTTTTTGCGCTAGTAGTCACTGCCTCTTAGAATTGCTCAAGGAAAGACTAGAGGGCAACCATTGGCTAGAAATGTTCATTTTCTGAGAGGAAGGCAAAGCCTTCCCTCTCAAGATTACACAATGTTGTCTTGGTGAGGCAAAGTCTGGGCCAAGGTTGCCCAGACTCGTAGACAGGAAAATGAAAGAAAATGTGGAGGTGAATGCATGGTGATACTAAGTGTAAGTAGGAGTGAATGATCGTGCATGCAAACAGTGAATGCAAGATTTAGAAAATGGAACAACATGCATGTGTGTGAAGCGAGTCGCCAAATCGGTTACCATTCGACAAAATAGTGTCATGCATGCGATAGCAGTGAGATGCTAATGAAAACTGAAACAGTGCTAGTACAAGCTAATATGCATACAAATGACAACAAGCATTCACATAAATCAATCAAACAGCACTCACACAAGCCAAAACACAAAAGCATTAGAAATGTTGCAAAAGACAAGTTAAGCAAACTTACCTAGAAATAGTTGAGCTGGATGTGTCGAAGACTCCTGGATGTGATGTGGGATGTCAAAGCTCCAAGATCGATGTGAAGAAGAGAGCTCTAAAGCGTCAAATAAATAAGTTTGAAGCCCATTACATGCATGCCACAAATCTAGGAAAAAAAGACACTTGGAAGAAGGTTTCTAAAACAATCTTTGCACATAACCTCCAACTGCTAAAAATAGATCCCTAAAATCTAGGGATGCTTTTTGCATGTTGCTTTTTGCTATTTCGGGAAAATGAAGCCCATGCATGCAATTCAAGTTTTCTCGGTCCTGAGTGGAACCAGTCAACCTTAGGGCACATGCAACAGCCTACTTGACTGAGCGTAACATTTGCGCAGTTTCTAGGAGAAAGTTGGGCTGCCTGCCCAGAGGGATTGCATAATTTCTGGGAGGAGCAACTCACTGCTGCCTAGAATTGTGCAATTTTTGGGTTGAGCAGTCTTGGTGGGTTAGATTGCACAGTTTTCTCTGGGAAGGTTGATTAACAGGATTACGCAATTTTTGAGCCCAGCAGGTTGCCATTCAGAATTGCGCAATTTATGGAGGGAAGATTGGTTCCCCTCCATAATTGCACAATTTCTTGAGGGAGCTGCTCAGTTAGCAGCCAGACCAAGTCTGGCGAAGCAGCCTGTGAGGGTAATGCACCAAGATATCATGCATAGGTTGTCATGCTGCTATAAAACTAGTGAAGCTGATGTACTTGACAGTGCAATACATGGTGTTGAGGATGGTTGGTATGGAGGCTCCAAAATGAAGCTAAGGCAAAATTTTGGAGGGTGGTTGTAGCCACTACGACACTTGGGGACACACAAGTAGAAATCCACCTCTCTGAATGGACCTTGTTCGTGAAAAGCAAGTCTAACACCTCCAGAAGTATTGTTCAGTTCTTTGTTCGTCTTGGTTTCCATGCTTTCTTGATTGTAAGATGTAGCATCTGCCAAGCCCTTAGTCGGTCGACACACAATCCAAGCCAAGTCAACACAGTTGTTTCGATTGGGGATGGAGGTGTATTGGTGCACAAGCAATATAGTCATCAGAGTTTTAGTTTCATCTCTGGTGTTGCTCCGCTACCAGAAAGCCTGGACAATACCCCGGTGGAGTCACACAGGAACACAAGCATCGCTCTGCTGCCAACGAGCCTGGTTAGTACCCCGACAAGTCATGCAGGAACACAAGCATCGCTCTGTTTCTAGCAAGCCTGTTCAGTACCCTGGCGGAGTTACTTGCATCACCTCTCTACAAAGGAAGCCTTTCTCTTCTTTTGCCTTTTTTATTTTTCACTTTTTTCGAAATTTTTCACTTTTCATTTTTTCATTTCTCATTTTCATAATTGTGCATAGCACTTTTTCATTTTAGAGGTGGAAGAGGGATCCCGACTTATTGAGAGCAGAAGAGGTTGTTCCTTCAAAGAAGTAGTTTATATATACCTCTGATGTGCTTGTTAAGGTTTTCCCCCTCACCTTACTCTACTTGACTGAGCTGCCAAGGGTTAACCCAAAAGACAACTAACCAGAGTAGGTGACACTAGTTAACGCGTAGGCATTGTGTTTTCACCAAGGTTCACTTCGAACAACACATACTTTCCATCGACGTATCATGGACTAATGATAACAAATTCTTCATACAGAGACAGGATGACGGATAACCAAGTATTGATAACTACAAAATTCCTCTTGTACTTTACCCATCTTGTTTCAAGAGTCATGCATAGTCTCGTGCGAAACTAACCTATGAACATAAAAAATCAAACAAACACAAATCAAAGTACAAGCAAAAGTAAAAGAGAAAGAAAAGTAACACAGATGTGGTCCTTGATGGCAACTCTCACAGATGACAGATCACAGTTCAGGCTCACAGAATGAAGAAAGAGAGGTATATGCAGGTTCCCATTGACCAAGCCATGTGTACATGAGGTTTTGCAGACCAAAAGGCGCGTATGGCATACACATGCACTTTCACGAAAGGAAAGGCACGTACATGTTGGAAAACTTGGTTTTGGTTAGTGGTATTTGGTCCATGGTATTGTGATCCATGGAATTGGTCCAAGGTATCTTGTCCGACGTGTTGACTCCAGGTATTTGGTCCAAGGTATTGATTCTAAGTGGTTTTGGACCATGGTATTGAGTAAGACCTAAGACTATAAAACGAGGAGAAGATCATTAGGCAAAGGCACTCATGAATTGAATATCTAATGAAGAGCAAGATCTAGAATACAGGTGATTGGGTTATGGTGCACAGTTGGATCTGAATCAAGGATGAACCTGAGCGCTTGATGAAGGATAAGTTCTATCGATGGGCCAAGATCTTAAGGATTGAAGAGAAGTATCTTTGTGTGGTTTTGATCTTTTATATGAATAATTAACACATTTCGTAATCTGTAAATATGATTATCTGGGTATAACTAATGTCTGAATAATTGTAAAGGTTAAAATCATCATTTACAGATCTGTACGCAAGTTCATTATAGCAAAGGCGCGTATACACGCTGGTTCGGCATTTCAAAAGTGTGTATACACAGGTTTGCCTTGATACAAGTGTTTATGCACGTAGGTTTGTCACATTGAAGTAGCGTACACCTCATAAAATATGCTTTAGCTACTTGTGATTGTTGTTGCAGTGTTTTGGGTTCTGGCTTGCGTTCTGGTTACTGTTACTATATTCTGGTTACAGCATTCAGAGAAGTGATTGTTTGATTTAGTTTTGGTTGGTGCAAAGGATATTGGTTGATGCAGATATATATGATGTTTGATTGATGTTATTGATGGAACCAGTTTGAAAATTGATGAAACGTGGTCCCTGGAAGAAAAGAGAAGGTTGTAGCCTTTTGTAGGTCAGCACCTACATACTAGTACATCAGCTAGTAAAAGAGCTAGGGGGTTGTAGCTCCCTTCCAAGAGAAGCTGGAGAACGAGAGAAGGTTGTAGCCTTCTGTAGGTAGAAGCTTGCGTACTAGTATAAGACTGCACCAGTACAAAATATTGTAAAAATAAGTTTCTTATTAAATGAAAGATAAAGACGATTGCAACTAGTGGTTTTCACCCACTTTGGGTTTCCACCTTATATCTTGTGTTCATGTGTGTGACTGTCTGTTTTGTTCTTACTGCTCCTGGTTACTGTTCATATGGTTTTGATGCACAGATTAAAGACCAACATATGAAGAATTAACTAAATTATAAGTTTACAGGGTATACACTAGTTTCCTTATATACAGTTGTGTATAAATGCAAGTTTCATTAACTGAAGTAGTGTATATGAATCAGAATATGGAAATAAAATATTATTGACTTGCTAATACTGATTCCCCCCCCCCCCTCCCCCCCGCTTAGTATTATTTCCGACAATTGGAATCAGAGCAGGTCCTTCAGAAGAAGCTTGATCGCTTGAAGGAAGATCTATCATCATGAGTAACTATGAAATAGAGGCATCCATTAGACCACCGATCGAGTAACTTTGTTTATTGGAAGGTAAGAACCATAGCCTATCTTCAATCTCTTGGAACAGATGTTTGGGAAATCGTGGAAGGAGGATATTCATTTCCATCAACAACTCCTATAGATACGGCAAGTAAAAAGCAATATGAAACCAATGCCAAAGCCGTCAATACATTATTGGGGAGTCTGTCACAATTAGAATTTGTCAAGTTTATGTAGCTCAAAACCGCCAAAGAAATATGGGAAAAGATCGTTCTAAGCCATGAAGGAGACGATTAGGTAAAACATGCAAAACTACAATCTCTCGGAATTCAATATGAAACTCTCAAAATGCACAATGATGAAAGTATAGCTAATTACTTCCTACGTATAGATGATATTGTTAATCGCATGAAAAACTTGGGTGAAGAGATAAAAGAAGTTACTTTAGTTGAAAAGGTTTTAAGATCCTTGTCCACTAAGTTTGAATCAAAAGTTTCTGCTATAGAAGAAAAGCAGGATCTTAAGAGTCTTACTATGACACAGTTGCACAAAATCTTAAGTGCTTTCGAAACGAGAAAATGAGGTCCATCAAATATGAGAGAAGTCGCATTCAAAGCTTCAGGGAGAGAATAAATCAATGAATCAGGACATATTTCAAAAGGACAGGAAGAGGCAAACTTTGTCAAGAACCTTCAACGAGGTTCTGGATGATTCAAAGGTAAACTACCTTTCAGATGTTTTTCTTGTGGAAGAGTCGATCATTATGCTGCCAAATGTCCTCACAAAGATAAGCTTGATAAAGGTAAGGAATCAGTAAAATGGAATAGAAAACAAAGTGTAAGTAAGAAGAGCTACTATACGCATGAAGATAGTGATGGTTTATCAAATAGTGATGAAGATGAAAATAGTAATGATTATAGACTTCTGATGGCTTTTGAAGATGAAGATTTCTTGGATGCTTTAGATGAAGATGGTCTTTATGAAGAAATCTCTAAACTTAAAATTTGTTTAGAAAAAAGGAATATGATTATAGATACTCTGACATTCCAACTTGCTGAAAGGGAAAAACACAATGAAAAATTAGAATGTGAAATTGTGGGTCTAAGAAAGGATATTGAGAAAACAAAAGCTCTCAATATTAGATTTGCTAAAGGATCAGAGACCCTAAATGAAATTATCAAAGTGCAGCATTCTCCTCTGATAAAGATAGGTCTAGGATATACTGAAGAAGCACAGAAACTGTCGACCTCCACTAAAAGCTATCTTGATGCAGTAAAGAGCAGTGAACAGTTTGACAATCGTCAGCAAAGGCATAAAGCAGATCACCAATTAAATCAGGGTCAATCTACTTCAAGGATGAATAGAAGCTACAACCAACCTCAGGTAAATCATACTCAGCTTGCTTCAAGAATGAATGTCAATGGAAACTACAATCACCAGGGTAGTAGGTTCAATAATCGCAGGAATTTCTTTAATGGCCAATGTTTTTCATGTCATAACTTTGGACACAAAGCTGCTCAATGTGTTGCTTACAAGACTATCATGACTAGAGAAGCACGAAATCAAAATAATGTGACAAGGATCATGAAAAGGACCTACAATAACTTTTCACTTCTTGAAAATGAAATAGAATTCTCTCTCTGTAACAACTTCAGTCATGAAGATTCTGAATGCAGGAGTAAATTTCAGCAAACATCTCAGAAGGAGCAAACTTCATTGGGTCCCAAAACTTGGAGAAAGAAAGAACTGCAACCAGAAAGATGTGGTATAGATTTATATGCAGAAGGACAAGAAAATCAGTGGTACATCGACAGTGGATGCTCGAAACACATGACAGGTGATAAAGAAAAACTTCAGTCATATAATTCCTTAGAAAAAGAAAATAAGGTCTCATTTGGAAATGACACTCTTGCTGTCATAAAAGGTAAAGGTTCTATTCTCTTAAAAGAAAAGGTTAAAGCTGGGAATGTTATGTATGTTGATGGTCTAAAGCATAATCTATTGAGTGTCAGTCAAATGTGCGATCAAGGAAATGAAGTGGTATTTCGATCAAATGGATGTGTTGTTCGTGAGCTTGATACAAGAGAAACAGTTATCAAAGGAATAAGAACTCCAAATAACCTATACATACTCAAGGGAGGACAACAACAGTGCTACCTAAGCAAAAATGATGAACACTGGCTATGACACAAAAATTGGGGCATCTAAGCTTTTCTCAAAATAAGAAAAGCATGCAGATTCCAGGTTGTTCGTGATCTTCCTGATATCAGCATTCTAGAAAACACAATATGCAAATCATGTCAATTTGGTAAGCAAACTAGAGCTCATTTCCCTGAGAAGGAAGGATCAACTAGTAAGCCTCTTGAACTTGTTCATACTGATTTATGTGGTCCATCAAGGAAAAATTCACCTCGTGGAGAAGAATACTTTATATTGTTCATTGACGAATTTTCCAAAATGTGTTGGATAAGACTTCTAAAGCATAAAGAAGAAGCATTTGAAAAGTTCAAAGCCTTCAAAGAATTGGTTGAAAATGAATCAGATCACAAAATCAAATGCCTCAAGTCTAATCGAGGAGGGGAATTTACCTCAGATGAATTCTTTGACTTTTGTGAAGAACATGGAATAAAAATGGAATTCTCTACCGCAAGGACTCCTCAGTAAAATGGAGTGGTAGAAAGGATGAACATAACTGTTCAACAAATGGCTCATGCCATGCTAGATGAGTCTAGAACCCCTACAACCTTCTGGGGTGAAGCTGCATTTGCTGCCGTCACTATTCTCAACAAAACAAACGTTCAGGTAAACAACACTCAAACTCCACATGAACTTCGGTATGGTAAGACTCCTACTGTAAAATACTTCAAAGTTTTTGGAAGCAAATGTTACATCAAAAGGACTGATGAAAAACTTGGCAAGTTTTAACCTAGAGCAGATGAAGGAATTCTCCTTGGTTACTCTTCCCGAAGTAAAGGATATAAGTGTTATAATAAAAGATTAGGGAAAATTGTTGAAAGTATTGATGTTGTGGTTGATGAAGCAGGCCAAAATCCAAAGTAGGTAAAAACCAAAGATTATGAAGAAGATGAGGATTATCCTTCCACATCAAATCAGACTAATTTTGAAGAAGAAACCAGTGAAGCACCAGAAGAACAGATAACAGTAGAAGAAAAGACTCCATCCAGGTATGTTCAGAAAAATCATCTAGAGACTCAAATTTTGGGACAGAAAGAGGCAGGGGTGCAGACAAGAAGAACTATTACAAAAGCTTCAAGCTATCTAGCATTGCTTTCCACCATCGAACCTAAAAATGTACATGAAGCATGCAAAGATGAATGTTGGGTCAAGGCCATGAATGAAGAGCTTGAGAAAATTGAAAAGAATAATACTTGGGAATTAGTTCCTAGACCTCATGATAAGAATATCATTGGAACCAAATGGATATTCAAAAACAAGCTAAATGAAAATGGAGAAGTTATTAGAAACAAGGCTAGACTTGTTTGTAAAGGATATGCTCAACAAGAAGGTATATATTTTGAAGAAACTTTTGCACCTGTTGCTAGACTTGAAGCCATAAGAATGTTCCTTGCTCTTTCTAGCTTTCAGAACTTCAAAGTATACCAAATGGATGTAAAATCTACCTTTCTTAATGGAGACTTAGAAGAAGAAGTATATATTGAGCAACCAGATGGATTCATCCTTGGAAATGATCCAAAACTTGTATGCAGACTCAAAAAATCTCTCTATGGTCTAAAACAAGCTCCAAGGGCCTGGTATTACCGTCTTGACAAATACCTCCATCAACAAGGTTTTTCAAAAGGATCAGCTGATAGCAATTTATATACAAATATTGACAATGATAAATTGCTAATACTTGTTGTGTATGTTGATGATATCATTTTTGGTAGCAATGAAGAAGCCATGAGTCAAAACTTTGCTTTGGTAATGCAGAAATAATTTGAAATGTCCCTGCTTGGTTAACTCACATATTTTCTTAGTTTACAAGTTCAACAAAATAAAGATGGTATTTTTCTATCACAAACCAAGTATCTCAAGCAAATCTTGAAAAAATATGGCATGGAAGATTCTAAACCAATATGTACCCCTATGGTAACACGATGCAATCTCAGTTCAAATGATTAATTAGCAGCAGTACATCAACCAACCTACAGATCCATGATTGGCAGTCTGCTTTATCTAACAGGTACCCGACCAGACATCATGCATGCAGTGGGAATAGTTGGAAGATTCCAAGCAAATCCAAAGGAACCACACCTTCAGGCAGTCAAAAGGATTTTCAAATATCTTCAAGGAATGCAGAACTTTGATTTATGGTATCCTCGAGATACAGATCTTACACTTCATGCATATACAGATGCAGATTGGGTAGGAACCGTGGATGATAGAAAAAGCACTAGTGGTGGTGCATTTTATATGGGTTACACATTAGTATCTTGGTTCAACAAGAAACAAAGTTCAATTGCATTATCTACAACTAAAGCAGAATATGTGGCTGTTGCATCTTGCTGCACACAACTCCTTTGGATGATGCAAACATTGCAAGACATTCATATTACATGTAATCCACCCATCTCCATTCTATGTGATAATACAAGTGCAATCAGTATTTCAAAGAATCCAATCATGCATTCCAAGACCAAGCACATACCTAACAAATATCATTTTCTTTGTGAACAAGTGCTTGAACAAAAGGTCAAATTGGAGTACGTTCCCTCCAAAGAACGAGTTGCTGATATATTCACCAAACCACTGCCCAGAGAGACATTTGAATATCTTAGACAAAAGCTGGGAGTAGTTGATGCATCATCTTGTTGTTGAAACTTATCTGTTTCAGATAAAAGTGGTTGTACATGAGTTTCATGAAGCGTATCCGTGTACATACGCCAGTTGTTGTGGATACAGTCGCGTATATGTTGGTTTGAAGAAAAACAGTGGGCCAGACTCTTGATGAAAAGGGTCTGATATGGGTCTAACAGTGATCATCTGGCACGGGTTCATGGGGAGCATATACTTCTAATAATGCATTGTTGGCATTATCTTAGAAGATCTTGGTACAAATTCATAGATTCAGGTGGAACAGGTGCAGAGGGAGATCATGGTTGTTGATCTGGATGGTGATTAACATATGTTGCTGATGACAGTTTCTGATAACTATTGGTGAGCCCCAGTATTGCAGCAATAATGCTGCAACTCCTAGGGCTCCCTTCTTTAATTTTATCAACCCGGTAGTTTGTAACAAACTTGGAAGCGATGGTGCTGTATGCACAAGTGCTAGCTCTTGCCGCAGCTGTCACTTGGTTAGCTGGCACAAGTCCGCTAGGAGCTTAAGCCAACTTCTATGAGCTCTTAGAAGAAGCTTTTTAACTTATGGATGAAAGCTAACTCAAAGGAAGCTAATCTACTTGCGGAAAGAAACTGAAAGCCAAAAAGAAATGCAAACCCTAGCAAACCCTAATTCTACCAGCTAGTCCTACTGATGCAAGAAGGAAGATGCAAGCTACTGAATGAGATGCCATTGACTTCTAAGAAGATGAACTGCATGTATCTAAGCTATGTTTACAGTAGAAACTGAAAGAACCATCTTTTTGTATTTTTGAGTAAATTGTCACAATTATCATGCATGCAATTTAACTGTTTTTTACTGTGCAGAGGTGGATCAAGGAGGAGAAATGATTGGAAGAGGTCAGGAAGGTTCAAAGAATGTATAAGGAGTCCCTAACACCCTTCCAGAGAGTTTCACAAAGTTTGGCTATCAAGAAACCTCATTTGTGAGGTTCTACAGGAAGTCTGCAGGGGTTCTACAGGATGTTCAGGAATTTCTATAGGATGTTCAGAAATTTCTACAGGATGTTTAAAAATTGGATTTTGGAGGATGGGTGAGTGAGGGAAGATGCATGAATGGATATGGAAGTAGGATAGGGGTCTGAAGTGGCCCAAGGACTGGTGGATGGAGTGGTGAGAAGGTGTAGATGGCTAAATTGGCTCAAAGAAGGCTAAAACAATGATTGTAAAAAAAGGTAGGGTTACGTGGGAAAGAGGACAGATGTGAGACAAGGAACCTAGCTAGGAGATGGATCAGATGGCTCTGATGAAGCTTAGGTGGATGAAAGAGTGGTAGAGATGCTCTGCACTGTATACATTCAATTGAATCAACAAAGTCTTGCAAGTAATCAAAGTCCTAGCTAATCTAATCTAACTAACAATAAAGTGAATGAATAGCAGCTTTATTTGGAAGAGAACCATGTATATCAACTATGCAATGAAACATTTTAGAGATCTGAACACATAACCAACTTTTGCAAATGAAAACAGTACACTAAGGATTGCATGGTAAAGCAAACTAGTGTTTTTGTTTGGGACAGCACGGTTACTTCAATTCCAGCCCCTGATCCAATAAGGAAGAGGTGAAACCAAAAGTGTTTGTTGACCCTTTTTTGGAGCCTTTTTCCTGTTATTATCCTACCAACTAAATCTGAACATGAAAAGCTACTTTAACCATCAAAAGAAATCTAAATAACAAAGCAAGATTTAAATCTAAATAGCAGATTTTATTCTAAGAATGCAGCAAAAACACATAAAGATAAACAAAGGAGGTACTGGGCGCTTGAGATGGGCCCAACCCCAAGAGCTACAGCCTCCTAAGAGAGATTTAGAGCTGGTGCAAAGCTGGATTCATCTTTATTGAGCAAGAAAAGAAGAGTTACATCAAAACTGTCCACAAGGAGAACTTGAAAATGTGCTGAAATGCAAAGCTAATTTTACTGACTAAAATCGAACTACAAACTAGCTAACTTCTGCCTACAAAGTGACTAACTACTGGCTAACAAAAATGACTAACTGAAATGAGGCCCTAAGCCCTCTTATTTATACAAATTGAGGACCCAACAGTCCTCCTAAACTTTAGGGACTCGACTGCCCAAAACTTGCAGTTAACAGCAGTCCTACTTGACTTGCTTGGCTTCCCTTGTGATAATCGATTTGGTGGCCCTTGCACTCCGAGCTGATGGTGGAGAATTCGAGGTAAGGGCCCATAAATGAAGGGGACACCTTCCTACAAATCCTCTTCCTTGTTCTCCCACGAATTTGGCTGCCAAGTGCTCATTAAAACCTTTGATTTTGTCTCCAAATTGACCAAAAAGACTACACAAAGCACACATTAGACTTGTTGGCATAATGACTAACCCAATTCACTCTATTAGCATAAATATAATAAAAAACATGCAATAAACTAATGAGAATGGTGGATTAAGTCAAATTAGGAGGTTGAATGAGCCCATATAATTATCCATTTTTGGGGCTCATCAACTATAATAGTCTTGTTTTAGATATTTTGTCTCTATGATTATCAAGGTCATGAAACGACCTATTTTGTTTCCCCACTATGCATGGGATGGATGATGTAATGTTCTTGTTTTTTCATGTATAAACATTTGGTATATCCCCACTTGGTTGGGTGGATGAGTCAATCTTGGTATATCCCCACTTGGTTGGGAGATGGATGTGTGTATGAGACTTTGGTGATAGGAAGGTCATTTATGATGTATAGAGTCATGTTCTTCTTGTAGAACATCTTTTTGCAGACCTTGCTTGCATTCAGAGGGAGCATGGATAGCAAACTTCAGCATATCAGAAAATTCAGCATGTACTCAGGGGGAGCATAACCCTTTGCCCTTGATGACAAAGGGGAAGAGTGACTTCGGGTTGCCATCAAGTCCAAAGGGGGCAATTGCTGGCATTATGACACAGATTTGGAACTATGACACAGATGTTGTCCTTGATGGCAACTCTCACAGATGACAAATCACAGTTCAGGCTCACAGAATGAAGAAAGAGAAGTATATGTAGGTTCCCATTGACCAAGCCGTGTGTACACATAGGTTTGCAAATCAAAAGGCGCATATGGCGTACAAATGCACTTTCACGAAAGGAAAGGCACGTACATGTTAGAAAACTTGGTCTTGGTCCATGGTATTTGGTCCATGGTATTGTGATCCATGGTATTGGTCCAAGGTATCATGTCCGACGTGTTAACCCCAGGAATTTGGTCCAAGGTATTGATTCTAAGTGGTTTTGGACCATGGTATTGAGTAAGGCCTAAGACTATAAAAGGAGGAGAAGATCATTAGTTAAAGGCACTCATGAATTGAATATCTAATGAAGAGCAAGATCTAGAATACAAGTGATTGGGTTATGGTGCACAACTGGATTTAAATCAAGGATGAACCTGAGTGCTTGATGAAGGATAAGTTCTATTGATGGGTCAAGTGATTGGGTTATGGTGCACAACTGGATTTAAATCAAGGATGAACCTGAGTGCTTGATGAAGGATAAGTTCTATTGATGGGTCAAGATCTTAAGGCTTGAAGAGAAGTATCTTTGTGTGGTTTTGATCTTTTATCTGAATAATTGGCGCATGTCATAATCTATAAATATGATGATCTATGTATAATTGATGTCTGAATAATTGTAAAGGCTAAAATCATCATTTACAGATTCGTACGCAGGTTCATTATAGCAAAGGTGCGTATACACACTGGTTCAGCGTTTCAAAAGTGTGTATACGCAGGTTTTCCATGATACAAGTGTGTATGCACGCAGGTTCATCACACTAAAGTAGCATACACCTCATAAAATATGCTTTAGCTACTTCTAATTGTTGTTGCAGTGTTTTGGGTTCTGGCTTGGGTTCTGGTTACTGTTACTGTATTTTGGTTACATCATTCAGAGAAGTGATTGTTTGATTCAGTTTTGGTTGGTGCAAAGGAGATTGGTTGATGCAGATATATTTGACGTTTAATTGATGTTATTGATGGATCCAGTCTGAAAATTTATGAAACGTGGTCCTTGGAAGAAAAGAGAAAGTTGTAGCCTTCTGTACGTCAACACCTATGTACTAGTACATTAGCTAGTAGAAGAGCTAGGGGGTTGTAGCTCCCTTCCAAAAGAAGCTAGAGAATGAGAGAAGGTTGTAGCCTTCAGCAGGTAGAAGCCTGCGTATTGGTATAAGACTGCACTAGTACAAAATATTGTAAAAAGAAGTTTCTTATTAAAAGAAAGATAGAGACGATTACAGCAAGTGGTTTTCACCCACATTGGGTTTCCACCTTATATCTTGTGTTCATGTGTGTGACTGTCTGTTTTGTTTTTACTGCTCTTGGTTATTGTTCATATGGTTCTGATGCACAGATTAAAGATCAACATATGAAGAATTAACTAAATTATAAGTTTATAGGGTATACACTAGTTTCCTTATATACAATTTCATATACACGCAAGTTTCATTAACTGAAGTAGCGTATATGAATTAGAATATGGAAATGAAATATTATTGACTTGCTAATACTGATTCCCCCCCACCCCTCTCAGTATTATTTCCAACATTGTACTTTACCCATCTCATTTCAAGAGTCGTGCACGGTCTCGTGCGAAACTAACCTATGAACATAAAAAATCAAACAAACACAAAGCAAAGCGGAAGCAGAAGTAAAAGAGAAAGAAAAGTGAGTAAGTAAACAAACAGGAAAACAAACAAACATGTGAAGCAAGTAAGAAAACAAGCATGCAAGCAAAAAAACAAAAAGCAAACACTACTCCTACTCCTAAGCTAACGGTGCATGGGCTTGATCACATGAAGTGATACTTCAAATGCTTCCATCGATGCATTGGTCGACCCATGTTGGTGAAGGCATGGTTCGTGAAAAACACAAATGTGCGAACCAACAAACATGAAAGACATAACAATGAAGACAAACACACTACAAGTTTAACTATATCCACAGAGAATAAGTGAGTGCAAGTACATGACATGCAGTCTGTGGACTTATCACAGTGTTGTGCAACACTACGTGCAGTTGTTAACCATACGCATACTCTTTACTATGATATGCAAGCAAACAAAAGAAATAAAGACAACTTGCATTGTGCACGCGTGATTGTGTAGTACGAGTGGAGGAAGCATGATCTCTATATGAGATTGATATTCAATGCATACATATGAGTGGTGAGGAGCCTTTAGTGTTTCAACAATTCCCTGATTGGAAGTGAAACCAACCTCAGGACAGCGAGGGCCTGACATAACCATCAGCTGAGGTTGAAGTGCCTCGACATTTTGTGGGGTTTTGACTTCGTTGATAGATAGATCATCATAAACAGGTGGCTTCAAAAAATAAATTGCGATAGAATCATCATCGTGATCGAATACAGGATTAAATAGATCACGACAGCTACGATCAACAAAATCAATGATTTCATTGGCATCCTCATGATCTAATGAATCAAATGGGTATATGACAAGCTAAAAAATTCATCCTTTGTGTTTCTGCAAAAAACAGATGAAAAATCAAGTGGATTTTCAATGAATAATTTGTCCTCTTCGTTGTCGAATGATGGACTGACATCCTGTGTGTTCTGTGAATGATCAACAATGGGTGCATCCGTAGATGGAGATACACATGTGAAATCATGGATGGCAGGTTCACCAAATATGTCAATAAAGAATGGAGGGGGATTAGACAGAAGGGTGTCATCCTTCATCGAGTATTGATGCTCAAGCTCCCAGTCATACTCTTCATAAATGACAACGCATGTTGGTTGTGCAACACCAACTCCATCGATGGCTTGATCCTCATTCACAATAAGTGTAGAGTCCAGAATGGAAGAACACAAGACAGTATCATTCGGAGTATCATCTGAGTATGCAGACAGAGGTTGAGGTACAAAATGCATGTGACAACTCAATGGACTCACAACCAAATTTGTGCGAAAATTAAGCGAAGTGATGTTGGGAGGATGTGGCAATTGAACATATGTGTGTGCCTATTCTCCCGCATCATGCTACAGTGGTGGAGTTGTTTGATGAGGGGATGGAGGACAGTCACTTGTGACAGCGACTGTGTCCATCTGTGATTGTGCAACTCCATAACTGAAGTATGCTGAGCGGATCTTGGGCTCGAAATTCTTCTTAGGATGGACTAATTTGTTAAGATAGTATTTGAATCTATCCCAAAGATATGTAAATTTCATATGTATTTTTGGAGCTTTAAACTGCAAATCATAGAAGCACTACCAAAAATCCATAGGTGATTCATGCGGGGCCTTCTGTTGTTGTAACAGTTTTCGTTCAAGAGATTCTCGAGGAAAATGATGGAAAGTAAATTCAATGAGATCACAGAACTGCTCGAGTGAGTGCACGCTGTTAGCCGGCATACTGCAACACCACCGTTGTGGGGATTCGTGAAGTGTGTATGCAAGCAACAGGCTGGCCTCTTCATCAAAACATTCATCTGCCTTGTCAAGCATGGAAAAGAAGTCTTGTAAGAACATAGGCCAGGCCACTTTGCCTTCACCATCATACGTGAATTCGGACAAGAGATAAAAAAACTCCCTCGTGATGTTGAGAGGTTCGACATGCGAAAAACATCATGGAGGGGTGAGTGTGATAGAATCCATGATAGATGTGAAAAGGTTCAAAATAGGATGAGAGGACACAACTTGTCATCTGGCCCTCCTTCTAGCACCAGAAATGTTGATGGTGCTAGACCTGCCAACATGTCAGGGGATCTCCTCAGTAAGAAGTCCCAACTAGACCTCAAACCGTTTGGTGTTGGATTCCCATCAGTCAGTTGTAAAGTATCGCCTTGACCATGGTTTCGCACAGAGGCAAGTAAGGTGTCCCTGTTGGTAGAAAGGGTGTGACAAATGCAGCAAGTCAAGGAAGGTGCATGAGTGGTTCTAACACATAGAGGGTGAGGTGAGTGAGCCCCTTGGAAACCTGTGAAAGCGCGGAGTTAACAAGGAAACACATGAGCTAAGATACATCACAAACTAGAGGCAAGTGAGATAGCAATCCATGGTGATGGTTAAACCAACAACACATTTCAGTAAGATTCATACATACATATACAGAAAATAACTACATATGCATGCGTAAGCAAATAGATACATATATCATTTAGAGTAAAAAATATAGCTGAAATACAATATGACATATGCAATGAATGTGTTGGTTATGTTATATTAAGAAGTGTAACCTCCAGTCATACAATACAACCATCACCAACCACTATTTCCGACAATGGAACATTACAATCACTGCCGCCTGCTCCTCCAAAGAGATATAATAGCTCTGCACAGTGGAGAAGCCAAGGCTCATTACAATATTGTCCAAGTTCTCTCTAAGATACTCCTATCAGAAGCTTGGATGACCAAAAACCTATATAATGAGTTATGAGGGATTATATATAGCAAAGGGTGGGGTGGCCCTTGACATTCCCCTTTGTGACTGCTCATCTATTCTCATGACTCTTCATCTTTTCTATGACCGTTACATCCAACTATCAACACTTGAACTTCCACTTGACAAGAAATTACATATAATTTACACATGTACCCATGTGAGACAAAATAGGCTTGAGCAAGCCATGTAAGACATCACTATGACTCAAACAACTTTGGGAGGACTAGCTCTTCGACATTCTCATGATGGTCAATGGATGCAAACTAATGCCATGCTTGGTAGTTTGTAACAGTGTCTGTGTACTCTGTGGCAACATCTTTCTGGAAACGAACTCTTGCCTCCATCGCATTCGGGTACACTACTCGGGCTCCTTTTTCCAACTCATCTAATAACATGTGCATCATTGTCTTGAGTGCGGCTGAACTAGTGACATACTGATGCATGGTGTGTGCACTAATTACCAAGTCTGCGCTGGTGGCTAAGTGCATCAACTCGTCAAAATACGAGTCAAGCTCGAGGCAGACTTGTGCCTTTATCTTTGCCTAGTGGTTGTCCCAATAGATGGGACCATGTGCATGTGCACAACAACATCCATACTCCTGAATACTTGTGCATGGGAAGCCTGTAGACTAGTGATGAGCTACAGGAGGTCTTCATAGTTCTGAATCTAACTCTGGATGCGTGCCTTCAACTCGACTGCTCTGGGCTTCATCATCTTGGGAAAGTGTAATGGGGCTCCCTTGTATCTCATTGTCCATGTTTGCATGTAGTCAACAACGGTATTCACATTTGACAAGATATGTTCTCTCCTAGCACATTGATGCTACCAACCGTTGAGATGGACAACTGCTTTATGCACAGTACCAAACTTGGAATACAACCCCTGCATGACTGTCTCAAGGGACAATACTTCATCGAGTATTGCCTTCTTCAAATTTGCTCGGGCAGATGTCGTACCCAGTTCTCCTCCCTGCTTGGTTCTTTGTAACTCCATATCCATTCACTCGTTCTCATCTATCAAGAAGTGAACACTCAAGCTAGTGGCTTCGGCATATGCTCTAGTAGCATCGGCCAATGCTACTAGATTCTTGTGCACGTCAAACACGATCACTCGTTCCTCAAACTGCATAGGATATGTGCTGTCCTCCGAAGTATACACTCTACGAGACTACACAAATCTATGATGCAAACTCATCAAATGATATGTTCTGCATCTCTCCTTCTGGATGGTCTCCAATGATCTCAGTGTCTCCTTGGTCGCTTTGGACTTGCTCTGCTTCCAGATTCTGTGAAGCTAGTGGGTGGACCTCTTGATGGTAAGGCATGAGGTCGATGTCTTTCTCTAACTCTTGCTGCTCCATATCCATATCCATCTACTCAAGTGCTTGTTCAATATCTTAAGAAAATTCTTGCACCCGCGACTGCTCACCCTACCTGCTTGGTGCCAGTTGTTCGAATGAGTCGACTACCTGTACAGGCACAATTTCATTTGTCTGTACATGTTGTGCCCCCTGTTGTAACTGTTCTTGTTGCACTTCCTTCTCATGTCTATGCAACTCTTGTTCCTTCCGGATTTGCTCCTTTAACTCATGCAACTCCTTCTTTGTTTCCTCCATTCTCCATTTTTCTCTCTGCCTTTACGCATTCCTCTTGTCACGATGTTGCCTTTTCGCCTCTATTTATAAAGTTGCTTTCTGCACAAGTGGGTCTGCTCTAAACTTGCATCTTTTTTATGCCTTTGTGTTGTCGACAATCTTCCTCTTGCCTTAAATTGTCACGTGTCGGTATGTTTACCTTTTTTGCTGCTGCTACAGATGCTCTCTTGGATGCTGCTTCGCTAACCATTCCACAATGATGCCGACCGGTTCATTGGGCCTGGAGAAGCTGTAACAATATCTCCATGGGTCCTCCTCTACCCAATGACACACCTCGTGGATCCACTAAAACTGTGCTCTCGCGCAGTGATCTTTTACAAAACAATGTGGGTCATATGGATTGAAGCTTGGGGCATTGAAAGGATATTTCTTGATCTCCTCTACTTCAACATCTGCGTGCTTGAAATTATGTATCACGTATAACCCAATACGCAACGGAAGAGCAAGCCAAGGTGCCTTCTTCTTCCGGTGTAGCCTAGCTAACAGTCTTGCCGAGATGTGTTATGATACCTCTTGCATGACAAGCTTTTCCATGGAAAACTTCGACAAAACATGCGGAGGCTTCTCCGTGATGTACATCTGTATGAAGGTGCCAAACGGTGAGGCATACCAATATGCTATGTCGATCAGTGCCTCCATTGCTGCCTTCAACATGCAAGGTGGATCCTGCTCAAATATCATCTTGTACATCGTGGTGACAAAATGATCTGACAGTTTTGTGATGACTCCTTTGAAGTTGCATTCGAACAGCATTTTACAATAAGTATTCATAGAGGTTTCCGCCAATGTCCATGCCCACTTCAAGCCCGGGAACTCCTGACGGGCACAGATTGCATCCAAGATGTAAGTGGACATGTAGATTTCTTCTTGCTGACCTTTGGGCAGCTGCCAAGCTCTTGTTACTTGTTCCTTCATCCTGTGAGCCAACATGTCAGACCAGTTGCATGCTTGGCCTTCATTGGCCAGTTGGTCCAACGCGATCACCCAACTCTACGAGAAGGTCTCTGTGCTCTCTTGGCCATATAGGTGACATGCAAATATGACCAAGTATTGATATGCCTTCCACATTATCTTTGTCTTGTAAACCTAGTTGGGTGTCATGTTGAATTTGGTTGGCTCCTTCACCCAGTTCTTCAAGATATCCCTCGAGTTGGCATTGCTCTTAGGTATGTTGAAGGGTGTCTCCATGGTGACCACTGGCTTTGACATATGGCACATATGCCAATAATCATGTGCCCTGAATGTAACAATCTTAGTCTCGCTGACACTTCTTAATGTCATCATCTCAGGATCAGTGTGCGAGATGATCCAATGTACCGTGTCCGCAAATGGGAATGCAGGATACTTGCATGCAATCTGGTACAAGCCAGACTTGTGAATCTTCACATAGACTTGTCGGTCTTCGAGGTCTTCCCCAAATGTGCCTGCAAATGCATCATTGACCTCTTGCCATTTCAGCTTGATTTCCTTGTCTATGATCAGCTTGGTGTCTTCATAGATCGGAAAACTCATAGACACTCGCTCAATTGTTTCTCTGGTTGCACTTTCGTCCGTGAACTTTGATCCTGCTCTCTTGGAGGCCATTGATCCTGAACTGTTGAGAGGCAGATGAACACCTGCTAGATTTGGATACATGGTGACATGCATGGCACGAAATCTATCAACTAAAACCAAAGCAAACTTGAGGGACGACATGCAACATACCTAGGGATTGACTGGCAAGGATTGCCCAATTTTTCCTAGGAGGCTGGAAGACTCGCTGCCGTAATTGTGCAAAATGCAGTCTGGACTGCTGGGAGGCTGGTTGACTGCACAAATTGCGCAATACACAATCTAGACTCACCTGCTACGTGCTAGGATTGCGCAATGCGCAATTTCAACTAGCAAGTGATGCAAGCCCAGGGACTGTGTTGCACAATTTTCTCGGCCAGCAGTTACTGCGTCTCAGAATTGTGCAAGGCAAGACTAGATGGTTGTCATTGGCCAGAAATGTGCATTTTCTAGGAGGAAGGCAGAGCCTTCCCTCTTAGGATTGTGCAATTTTGTCTTGGTGAGAATGAGTCCGGGCCAAGGTTGCCCAAACCCGTCGACGAGCAACTAAAAACAAATGTAGAGGTGTGTGCATGGCGATATTGAGTGTACGCAGGAGTGAATGATCGTGCATGCAAACAGTGAATGCAAGATTCAAAAAATGAAACAACATGCACGTGTGTGAAGCAAGTCACTGAATCGACGATCGTTCGATAAAACAATGTCATGCATGCGACAACAGTGAGATGCTAATAAAAACTGAAACGGTACTAGTACAAGCTTTTATGCATACAAACGACAACAAGTATTCACAAAAATCAAGAAGAAAACACTCACACGAGACAAAACACAAAAAGCGACAGAAATGTTGCAAAAGACAAGTTAAGAGGACTTACTTAGAAATAGCTAAGTTGGATGTGTTGAAGACTCCTTGGTGTGCTGTGGGGTGTTAGAGCTCCAAGATCAATGTGAAAAAGTGAGCTCTGAAGTGTCGAATAAATAAGTTTGAAGCTCATGACGGGCATGCCACAAATCTAGGAAAAAGCGAAACTTGGAGGAAGGTTTCTAAAACGATATTTGCATATAACCTCAAGTTGCTAAAAATAGCTCCCTAAAATCTTGGGATACTTTTTGCATGTTTCTTTTTTCTATTTAGGGAAAAAGAAGCCCATGCATGCAAGTCAATTTTTCTCAGTCCCGAGTGGAACCGTTCAACCTGAGGGCACATGCAACATCCTGCTTGACTAAGGGTAACTTTTGCGCAGTTTCTGGGAGGAAGTCACGCTAGCTGCCCAGAGGGATTACGCAATTTCTAGGAGGAGCAGCTCACTGCTGCCTAGAATTGCACAATTTCTGGGTTGATCAGTCTTGCTGGGTCAGATTGCGCAGTTTTCTCTGGGAAGGTTGACTGACAAGATTGCGCAATTTCTGAGCCTAGCAGGCTGCTAGTGAGAATTGCGCAATTTCTTGAGGGAGTTGCTTAGCGAGCAGCTGGACCAAGTCCGAGGAAGTAGCCTGTGAGGGAAATGAAACAAGTTGTCATGCACATGTTGTCCTGCTGCTAGAAAATCAATGAAGCTCATGTACTTGACAGTGTAAGACATGCTGCTGAGGATGGTTGGTAGGGAGGCTCCAAAATGAAGCTAAGGCAAAATTTTGGAGGGTGGTTGTAGCCGCTACAACAGAGAGCTTTCCTATTAACATTCCACGGAGTCCACCACGCAGCAGCTCCATATGGAAAATTACAATTGGGTCAAGGACAACAAAAACCAAAGTCTGTGATTAACTCGAGTGAACAAGGTTGTCCCACCCCAAACCCGTAGTGAAAAACACCTATCAACGTAATTATTTAAACTAAAACTCATATACTTTATCTTTTAAATTAAATTCTTTGATAGACCATTCTCACACCTTTTTAAGGATTAGAAATACTTTTACTATAATCATTTGTTCCATATACATTGTACTATCTATTCATAAAACTTGTACTACAAGTTCAAGGTTCGATGCCAATCACTTCCCAAAACTTTGTACTAGAGCGTGATGGGTTAGTGCCCACTAAGGAAACGTGTAAACTAAGTAGCATAAGTTTAGCTTCTCTACGAATAATATGTGGAGAAGCAAATGGAAATACAAAAAGAAACTCTGGGCAGCGATTAGTGGATTTCATGATATTTACTAAATTTTATTCAATAAATATAATAAAACAAATAAAAAATTCATTCCTAACCATTATAATTATAATTCAACTGGACCCTGAAAATAAAAGTTCCATTCTTAAAAATTATAATATGATTCAAGTGGACACTAAAATTATGATTATTTTTAAAATTATAATCTCAATAGATACTAAATTAACGTATAAAATTAAGAGACAAAGAGAATGGTTCTTATAATGAATTGGAATATAAAATAATAATTAAGGCAATAGAAATATTTATGACTATGTCGATATCATAGATGTATAATTTAAATGATAATTCCAAAAGAGAATCTACTTTCTTATTATTCATTTAATATTTTAATTGACTTTGATTTTTCGTTTTTCTTGTCGGGAAACCAATACAAGCGGTCGTTTGCGACCGTTAATTTTATGAGAATTTGAAAAGATAAACCAAAGTGTTAAAATGCCCATGGAATATTATGAGACGTAAGGCCTAAAATACCCACGGAATGTTATGAAACATGAGGCCAACAAAAGATAAAGTATGTCGGTAAGAATAAGCATTTTATAAAATATGGCACAAATCAAAACATGGAGTTTGAGTTGGTGGGGGAGGGATATTCAAGTTATACATGTTTTTCTTGTGGGTCCATAAAATAAATGATTAGTTTGTTATTTTAAAAGGTGTTTATTTTTAATGAAGAGGTATGTTCCCTGCATCCAAGACCACTAAAAGTGGGTTCATTTTAAAATATTGAAAATCAATATTAAAGATTGTTCTCTTGAATCTTATGCTTCCCACCCAAGGGATTCCACAAAAATGTTAATTATTATATTATTGGATGACAACCACATACTTTATTATTATTGGATGATATTCTCAGGGAATTCCACAAAAATATTATTTATTATGTTATTTAATGACAAGTGCGTATTTTATTATTGGATGATATCAATGAGCATAATATATTAGTTTTGAAAATATAACGTCCTTCAAACTTATCTTACTTTATATTTGTGTTAATTTTAAATTCACAAAAAATTATAAATTAATCAGTTAATCTAATTAATGATACATTCTTTTGGTGACGTTGATATTGATTGTATGGATAGGGCTTCACCGTCCTTTGGCATGTAATTCTTCAATTTCATTGGAGAATGAGATCATTTTGCTAACCCTATTGTGGTCTCAATCACCCATTGTTGTTGTGGTCTCAATCACCCATTGTTGTAGTATCATTAATCATTAGTGATTCCTTTTTATCAATGTTTTGTGATTCATCTACAAAATTTAGTCATCCATGTAAAAAGTAATCACAATCAATTTAATAAATTGTGATTTTCTAAACCAAGATATTAGTAATTGTTTTCTAAGTTTAAAAATTAAAATTAATTAATTATAAATAAATTGATAACATAAATATAATAAAGGCGAAACAAAAATATATTATAAAAATAAAATTATTCATATGACTTTTCCTGGGTAGTTACACACCGTTCAAAGGAACCCCCCTCCATATATTTGTTGCTCTGAATGACCATGAGGTGGGGATAGATGGTTTGTGTCGATAGTATGCATGTTAGTTGGATGTTGAAGGTAGTTATAGGCATTGATTTCAAGCTCTACTTGCATTATTCAATTATCACTTCCACACAACCATTATTATGATTTGGCCTTAGTGCAATCCAAAACCAAGATGGTAATCGCCATAGAACTATGGCTTGACAATGCTAAAAGCTCAATAGTTTTGGAAAAACACCCTGCTATGCACTTCATTTGCTTAAGTTACCTTGAATTTGCATGGCTTTATTGCAGTATTATCCATGGTGGTAGATGTCTCTCACTAAACTCAGCCTTCAAGTTGACCCCTTCCTCTATAATCTTGGATTCAAAACTTTTTTCTATTTCCCTATCCTCTTGACACTTATCTCTTGGTTAGCTATAGGGCTCAGCTTTGCTCCCCTTATTTTCAATATGTTCCTATTAGGATGTTTCCTGTAGGATTAGTCACTCTAAGGCCAACTCTACTTGCTATAATTCTCTATATCCTTCTGATCAGATTCAAATCTAAAAAGGAACACAACAAATTACAGATATAACCATAAATACAAGGAAGTAGCAGAAATAACTCTTCATTTCATTACTATCAAATACTGAAATATGCTTACAAACAAAATGGAAATAAGACTAGCTCGGGCAATGGTAGCTTCTCTCTGAGAAGAGATATGGTGGCTACATGCCTCTAAATTGTGTTACAATGAGGCTCAAGGGCCTATGTATTATTGAAAAACATGAGAAAACCCTAAAAATCTAAAACTCTAACCCCAGCAGATGTAAAGCCAAGAGTTTGTGGACCCCGTTGAGGTTAGTTGGGAAACCAACTTCACAGGGTCATAACTTGGTCATATTATCTCTGTTTTGCGTGTACGATACCTTGTTGGAAATGTCTACTTGAGTAATACAAGATTTGTTTCAAGCCCTTTCCTCTGGCTTTAGGTTTGTAGTGGACCTCAAGAAAACGTCATTTAGGGGGTCAAAATTACTCCGGAAGTTCAAGACCCGAAAAACTGTTAAAAATAGTAAATGCTGAAATAAAAAGGAAACAAATGAAACTGACTTGAGGTCTAGGTGGGAAAGGTGGGTGGCCACCAATATCCATGTGGATCATTCCCCCCCCCTAGGAATCAATGGTCCCCATTGTGTGCAGAGCCTCCATGAGGTGAGGAAATTTTTGTTGAACCTGGTCCCTAGTGAGCCACTCGCCTTGGTACAGGAGTTGGTCAGCTTTGACAACCCGATATAGTTGAATATTTTGTTGGCGAGTGTTCTTGACCTGTGTGTCCATAATCCTATCAGTTGTTGATCTGAATTTGAAACTACTTGTAAATTGTTTGCAAGGTATTCAATTCAGAAATATACATGTTTAAAAGATTTCCATGTCTTGCAGAAAGAAAACAAATGAAATTTTCAGCTGTTCATGACCCATTTAAACATAGCAGATTTATTTCCTTTTACTATTTAACACACTAAAACGAATTTGTTCTGCAAAATAAATCAACCACAGATGCAAAAGAAGTTGATAAAGCAGTTCACCCCTCCTGGGCCACGTCTGCTGGGTCCAAAGCTCCCAAATGGGCTTGTCCTTGTTTTTATTAAATGCTCAAATTGAATATACAGTTGAATAGAAGCATCTACAGGTGGAATATATGGTAAAAATGGATTCAGAACACTTGAATCCTTCAGGATTGACTACTGGTTCACCTCCAATGGATACCTGCAACCCTATACAGTCTTCACAATACTGGGCCCTGGTGGCTCCTAGAACTTTCACGGCTCCAAAACCTCTGCAAATGGCCTCAGATGGCTGTAAGACCTACACCAATGGCTTCAGAAGGTCGAAAATACCCAAAATCAAAAAAAAATTCCTCCAAAATTGCCTTTCCTAGCCAAAGTTATGGCCAATTAAAGTTTTCCTCCAGTTATGCCTAGAAACACTCCAGCTAACTTTAGTTGGAGTCCAGTTAGGCCCGCCAATTTTGGAGCGGCCGCAAAATTTGGCGCTCCGCCATTAATCCCGCCAACTTGACTGCAGTTACATTAAATGCGCATGTGACCGTTTACCTCGGATTGCGCGCTGGTGGTTAGTGTGCTGGCGGTTGGGGCTTAAGCCCTTGGTTCTGGGCCCGCGGTCATATGGAATGGGGGCTGGCCCCCTTCATTTCCCGCCCAACAAACAGTTCAAAATTTAAATCAACTTTTTTCCACCCATATGATAAGAGTTGCTCCCGTGGCCTAACGGTAAGGCGTTGTATTATGGTTGATGAGGTTGTGGGTTCAAAACTTTGAACTCCCAAAAATTTTAAATATGCGCCCATATAATGCTTGCTGACGTCATCTGGGGCCACGTGGCAGCCTCCGGGCCTGCCACGTGGCAGCTTTCTATTGGCTGTGTAAAGGGAATATTCCCTAGAATATTCCAAGGAATATTCTACAGAATATTCCTTTTTAATTTTTTTTTGAAAAATTAAAATTTTCAATGTTATTGACAAATTCTTCTTTTTGCCATAACTTCCTCATATGGCGACCGTTTTTCGAACCGTTTGCGGTGTCGGAATCAGGAAGACGAGCACTTTCTAGTCGTTTAACTTTGAACTAGTTCTGAGCATTTTAAATTTTGAGCATTTTACGACACTTAGGACATGAGCACTTGATCAGTTGTGGCATATTCCATGCAGTCTAGGTTTAACTATGTTGGTGTGAGTTGTTTTGCAATGTCTGATGTGTCCAACAATGGTGGGAAGTATGGTTGGAGGCAGTCCATATTGAACACTAGGTGCAGGCCAAGGAATGGGGGGATGTTGAGCTCAAAATCATTATCTCCCACAACCTTGGTAATGGTGTAAGGACCATATCGAAGTGATTTGAGCTTCTGATGGGCTCCGATAAAGTGTTCATTCTGCAAATGCAACCAGACTTTCTTGCCCACCTGAAACTTGTGTGTCACCTGATGTTGATCATGTCACTGCTTGTACTTGGCATTTGACTTCTCTAGGATGGCATGAACCTGCTGGCGGATGTGTTGGATGCATTCAATAAATCTGGTCGTTTTATCAGCCTCAGATAGTAAATGTGTGGATTATGTCTACGTAGTCACATGAGGCATGGCAACATCAATCGGACACAATGGTTGAAATCCTAGACCCACTTGAAAGGGACTGTGACCAGTCAAGCTATGGAGATCTCTATTATAACTGTGTTGCACATATGGAAGACTCTCATCCCAAGTTCAAGGATGCTTGGAGTTGTACATGCAGAGTGTGTGACTATCATCCTATTGACGACCTTCGACTGGCCATCAGTATGGGAATTGAAGGCAGTCAATTTGGTGAGCTTGGTGTCCAATAGTGTCCAGAGACTTCACCAGAATGTGCTCAGGAACCTACTATCCCAATTTTATATAATGGTCTTTGGGATCCCAAAATGTACCCATACTCATAATAATGCGTCCTGGAGGTGGAAATCAGGAACCTACTTTCCAGGTACTAGCATTTGGTATTTCGAGGCAAACTCTAGATCATTTTTGTAGATTTGTGGCCATCTAGAGGTTGCATGACCATAAGAGTTGAGAACAGTAGTCAGTGCTGCAATAGGGGGTCGACTGAGGCAATCTACAACATGATTGGTGATGCCCTTTTTGCATTTAATGTTCAAGTGGAATTGTTTTAGATATGTAGACCACTTCTAATGGCGATCGTTCTAAAACTTCCCCTGTGTCTATATAAACTGAAGAGGTCGGTGATCGGTGTGGATGACCATCTCCTTGCCCAAAATATAGTGCTTCCATTATTGGCAAGTCTTCATGGTGGAATACATCTATTTATCATAGGTGGGGTAGTTTTGAATTGTATCAGAAAGAGTGTCACTATGATAGACCATTGGCTGCCCATGTTGGGTGAGGACTACACCAATAGCATAGTCTAAGGTGCCTGTCTCGATTTCAAATGATTTTTGCAGGTCTAGCAGTGTGAGTATTGGTGCAGAGTAGAGGCGGTGCTTCAACTCAAAGAATGCCTTCTATTGGGACTCAGACTAGGAAAACTTTTCTTTCGCCCCGCTCTTAGTAATCTGACTCAAAGGCAAAGTGATATGGAAGAATCCCAACACGAACCTCCAATAGAAATTTTCAAGGCCCAAAAAGTTACGAAGCTCTGTTAGAGTGGTCAAGGTTGGCCAATCCCAAATGACTTGGATCTTGGTCGGCTCCACATGCATACACGCTCATCTATGATGTAACCCAAGTATTGGACCTAGCCCATTCCAAAGGTGCATTTCTCCAAATTGGCACACAGTTTATGTTGTCGAAGGGTTTGACGAACCTACCAAATGTGTTGCAAGTGTTCTTCCCAATGCTTGTTGAATATGAGGATGTCATCCAGATAAACCACCAAGAACGATTTGGTGAAGGGCCGCAAGATGTCATCCATCAGCCTCATAAAAGTAGAAGAGGAATTTGTTAACCTGAAGGGCATAACCAACCATTCAAAAAGGTCTTCCTTGGATTTAAAGGCGGTCTTCCATACATCTGTGGGCTCTATTGGAACCTGGTGATAATCAGACTTCAAATCGATCTTGCTGAAATACTTGGCCCCCTTAAGTTGTTCCGGCAAGTCATCAATTTGTGGGATTGGATACCTGTTCCTGATAGTGATTTTGTTTAGTTCCTGATAATCAATGCAAAGACTCCAGGTTCCATCCTTCTTCTGTATAAGTACAATCAGGCTCTCGCAAGGCGAGGAACTTGGTCGGATGAGCCCTTTTTGTAGCAACTCCTAGATTTTCCGCTTTATCTCTTCATTTTCTAGAATGGAGCGATGATATATCGGCCCGTTGGGTAGAGGTTCTCTAGGAGTCATATCGATCGAATGCTTAACTTGACAATGCAAGGGTACCCCTGTGGGTGAGGAGAAGATGTCCCTATATTCTTCCATGACCGTATCCACCTACTTCTGCTACTTGGAGGAACCCTTCCCAGGGTCCATGGATGTGGCTATGACCTTCCCCTTACTTTGAGATCGAATCAAAAACAAAAAAAAATCTGACTCTGGGAGATGACCTTATTGCATTTCTTAGCAGAGATCAAAGAGATCATGGTATGTGGGGCTACCTCTGGTATCCTGTATAACTTAGTACCCAAAGAAATAATAATAGATCGAGCTCTAGACTCATATACAGCATGTCGCTTCCATAAGTATGTTTTTCCTAATAATACATCACAAAATTCAAGAGGAGAAACATCACATAGTACCTCATCCATGAAGGGCTTGATGTTGTATGGAATGTGGCACTGCTGGCCAACGCGGATATCTCGTCCTTGGTGAAGCCACCGGATGGTGTATGACTACAAATGTGTTGTAGTCGATAGGCCCAGCCACTTCACGACCTCTACTAAAATGAGGTTGATTTGCCTCCCGTTGTCGACAATGAACTGTAGTGGAGAACCCTTCACCCACATCTGTGAGTCGAATAGGTGCTCCCCTTATTTTGGATCTTCATGTTCAATCTTTTAGATCTTAGTGGTGGCCACAGTCGCACTGGGCTCCACGTCAATGATCTACTTCCCTTTGTCATTTTCCTTGCCAGGTTCTAACTCAGAGTCGAAACATGCATCGGACTCAGAAGCCTTCAACTTGGCCACTAGTGACTTCTTTGCCTGACACTCACTTGTGTTGTGAGTGGAGCTCTTATGGAATTCACACCACTTTTTCGTGTCCTTCTTTGTCTTCATGGCGTTGTTATTTGCTTGCGGCTTTGGTAGGTTATGCTGGGTCTTTCTGCCTTGGATTTTCCCTTTGCTCTGTGGTTTGGGGGTGCCTTTCGCTTGCTTTGGATTCACGGATCCAAATTCTCGTTTTTTTTGTTTAAGATTCTACTTAATCTTGACAGTGTATTGGTACACTGTGTCAAGCGAGGAGATGTACAGAAACTCCATCTCATCCTGGATGTACCTGTGTAGGTAGTCAGGGTACTTAATGTTTCTCAGAATCCTTGATACCCAACTTTGTGTGAAGGGTATGAAAAAAATTGGTAAACTTTGGCACGTCTTGGTCCCTTCCTTGTCGTAGTGTGGTCCACTTTATGTATTTATCCTCATAGCTCCCGACAGGGTAGCAATGCTCCTTAATGGCATCCTGAAATGAATCCAAAGTGGGTTAGACCAAGCATAGTGAGGGCGTACTTTCATCCTTCTACTCACAATAGGTTTCCCACCAGTCCTTGACATGGGGGGTAGCTTTAAGAAGAGAAAAAGTAATATTTTCCCTGCTGGAAAATTCATGAACAGAAAAATATCCTTCTAGCCGATTTAACCATTTACCTACGACGTTCGCATCTATCTAACCCTCAAATATGGGAATTTCAAAGTTAATTTGTACATTTAAGGGTGTGGCACTTCTAGAGTAGCTTCTGGAAGTAGATGTGTCGCCCTTGGGTAACAATTGAAGTATCTGGGCAAAGATGTTCATCATTGCGATCCTCTGTCGCTCAAAGGGCTTCTTCGAGCAAGATTTTGAAAGGATCTCTTGCCCCCTCATCTTTATATTGTTTGCCCATGAGAGGTCGTCATGATTTGTGAGGCTGGTCTTGCAAAGTTTCGAGTAGTTCAAGCCCTAACTCCTTATATCTCGACCTCGTTGAGGACATGCAAAGAAAAAAAGAGAAAGAGTAGACCGCTCTAATAACACTGATCTGAATTTAAACAAGAGCACAAAAAATTACATATATAACCATAAATATAAATATGCAACATAAAAACACTGCATTTCATTACTATCAAATACTGAAATATGCTTGCAAACAGAATGGAAATAAGACTATCTCGGGCAATGGTATCTTATCTCTGAGAAGAGATGTGGTGGCTACATTCCTCTAAACTATGTTACAATGAGGCTCAAGGGCCTATTTATTATTGAAAAACATGAGAAAACCATAAACATCCAAAACCATAACCCCATGAGAAGTAACACCAAGCGTTTGTGGGCCCCATTGGGGTTAATTGGGAAACTAACTTCTCGGAGTCATAACTTGTCATATAATCTTCGTTTGGCGCAAACGATATCTTGTTGGAAAGGTGTCTTCGAGTACTACAATATTTTCTGTAGGCCCCTGCCTTTGGCTATGGGCTTGTAGTAGACCTAAAAAAAACACCGTTTAGGGGGTCAAAACTTCTCTGGAAGTTCAAGACCTACAAAACTACTAAAAATAGTAAATTCTAAAATAAACAAGGAAACAAATGAAACTGATTGGAGCTTTAGGTGGGATAGGTGGGTGGCCACCAATATCCATCTGGATCATCATCCCTAGCTTGAAATTTTCTAAGCCATGCCATGGCTCTTCTCACAATCATCATGAAAGTTGAGGATAGAGGGTGCATCCTCGCTTAAGAGACCCATCTAATGTGGAAGCCTTGACTACTTACTATTTGGAACATACATCTCATTTGGACTAAGATGGTTGTGTAAGAATCCAAAGTTGAATGACAATACTTTAGAGGTAAAAGAGAATGTGGAACAATGGATTCTAGACACATGGATGAGTAATGAATAAAGTTCTTAGAGAACACAATTAAGCTTAGCAAGAGATACTACTTAGCATGTATTTCTTGCAGATTTAACTCACCAAACTAGACACAAAGTTGTTATTCTTGCCAAGAAAATTGTAAATTTGGACTTCCTTGATAGCACAAAAGAGTAATGCCATCGGAGACCCACTTAGGGTGTAACGTGCTCCCTTACCACCACTATACCACATTAAATATGTAGGGAGACAGTTAATATCGTAGACTCGATCTCCATAGTCTTGTCATGGAAATGGGGACTAAATTTTTCTCTCTTTTTCAAAACACAAAACCAATAGCATCATTGTATTCATATCGCCGATAATTTTTCAACAATATAAAACTTACCTCAACATGACTTACGAATCAAAATTTATAGCCCTTGAAAGTATCATCATTAAATTTTTGGACATGGCAAAAAGGAGATGCAACATGGTAGTCATATGATGCTCACGTGGTGACCCCACCCCACTAGAGGTCCACCTCTACAAAACCGACCACCACCATGCCACCATGTAACCACGTCGCTAGGATGACATAAGCTCTAAGTTAGTCCTTTTTTTGAAAAATGCAAATGTTACACACTCTCGTAACCCCGACCCTCATTAGCCCAACTCGATGGGTCCTACTCGGCTACTCGGTTATTTTCCTTATGCAACAACTAGGGAACTTTCCCAAGCCTCCTGACCCCCAACTTGGATGTCAGCCTGACCTTACTCCTCCACACTATGTGGTTGGGTGCAATACCATATGAACTTTGGCATTTAGATAAACTAGCCTAACCCCCGACTTGCTAACTTGGTAGGTCCCACCCAGCGTGATTATGTGAATTTTTTCTAAGTTTGTTTAGATAGACATTTTCAAAAGAAAATACCAAGGATGCAAGCACCTACACCTTCACCTCTAGACCCGTAGATATTTAAGTCTGGCTTCATCCTTTTCGAGTTTAATAATTATTTCCAAACCCAACCAGGCCCAATGACTTTCTCATTGACACACAAGTGAAATAGATAACTCATAAAAATGTAATCTACAAGATTACATCGTAGATCAACGAAATCTCCATTTTACTCACACACATATATGAATTATATGCATTAAGAAGAGCTCAATAACACAAATATTAGAATGAAAACAACAATAATACATACCATAACCATGAGTATGCATCTAATGAAATAAACACAGAGATTTCATTGTAGTAATTCAGTGATATTAGAGCTCATGAAACACTTACAAAAAAGCATCCAAATAACCATTCCTCTAAAAATGATAGGAATTATACCATTCCTTAAATATTACACAAGGCATCATCATTCCATACTTTTATAGGGATCACATTCCACCCATCCATAAAGGTATATGAATAGCACTGCAAACATACATATAAAATTCACTTACACATGATGCATAATAAGCACTATTGCACAACCATAGAGGAGTCAACCACTCCTCTGCAACACAAGGGAAGGAACATCCTTCAACATTAGTTCATACACTTAATACATAGAGAACATTTACAACAAAAGAACATGTATATAAAGTTTGATAACACTAATATTATAATGAAGAACCTGGAAATTGAGGTTGGAACTTCGATTCTCCACCCAACCTTAGGCAAGTTATAGCTAAGACTTTCTTGCAACTGTCACCCTCAGGCCAGATTCTAGATCTTGATGAGGAGTTCTCACATGGGAAGAAATAACATTACGACTTGAATAGGGTCTCGAAAGGATACATCACCTTTACTAGGTGTCAAATACAAGAGATAAGAATCCACTTCCTTAGACCTCTCAACAATTCCTAGTTGTTATAGCATATAGGTTATTATCTCAGTCAACCTTAATTTTGAATTTCTTTCTAGCATAAAAGCTTACAACTCAATACCAAGAGGAGAGTTCTTACAAACTTCAGGAATATTCATTAGCAAACAAGCTACCATGAGTGCAGGGATCACCCATATAGGTATTTCATCAGAGAGTGCAAGCACCAGTGTTCCCATCCTAAGGCCACACATGGTGGCACATTGGTCTCTCAAGTACCTGGGTGTATCTACCTCCTATCAAGTAGTTTCATCAATCCACAAGCTTCCTAATGGGTCAATCATCCTTGAGAAAACCACTCATATTGGTTTCATCGGCCTCAAGGAAAACCACTACTTTGGAAATTCTTTTATTTCAACCAGCAAACCACACACAATAGTTTCATCAATTGCACTAATACATAGTGAACTCTCTCTCTATGAATAAAATTTTCTTCCAAACTAGGAAGAAATGAACCCCCAAAAAAATAAATACCCCATTCTTTCCACCATCCATCCCTTAAATAATTATCTTCTCATGCCTTCCAATTTCGATGCTTGCCTCTTCCATATGCATAGATTCATGGATTCTTCTCCTTTTCGATGATTTCCTCTTCCATATGTATAGAATCATGGATTTTACTCCATTAAATTTTATAGTTGTTTCCTCTAGTTACATGGGAATACTCTCTTCATCACCCCTGTCAGACTACCAACACAACCAAACTTCATTTAATTTTGGTTCTCTCTTTGCAGATTTTTTTATAGATAAAATTAGTATGGTTCCCAACCATTCCTTTTCCAAAAAAATTTATTGTGCAGTTGGTTCATTAAAGCACACAATTTGGCATTAATATCAACCAAGTCTCCTCAAGAAAATATCCTTCCCCAAACTCTATAATCTGTGTCCCAATTTCTCAGCCATCTTAATTTTAACAAAAATAGAGATAATATTTACAATAAGAGGGGATGATCTAGTTCTTTCACAAACCCCTCCCCCATGGAGGAACATCTTTCTCGGTGTTCTATAACCAAAAACAAAACAAAATAGGCCTTAAGACAAGTACAAAAATTATTTGAAGCTTTATATACGCAACTTTGTACAATTTATTTAAAATTCCATTTACATTTGTTTCATTCAATAAACAAAAAAGGATATGTTTCCTGAATTTGTTCAACCATTTCCCATGTGGCTTCCTCGAGCCCAAAGTGCCTCCATTTCACCTTGATTTTCTATATTACTCAATTTTAGACTGTGAGTTATCTCTAGTCCAAGTTGCATAAAGGTTCTATCTAGAACTCTCCATTTGGTTCTACATATAGCATAGACCAATCAATCACATGATTAGAAACTGGAACATATCTTTTAAGAAAAGAAACATGGAAAACATCATGAAATTTCACTGATGGAAGCAAGGCCATCCTATCTAGTACTAGCTTTATTCTTTCAAGCACTTCAAATGGACCACAAAATCATGGTGTCAGCTTGACACATGACCCAATTTTTAAGGATATTTTCTTGGGTCTAACTCACAAGTATACATATGTGCCCTATGTTGGTCCATATAAAACTTATGTCTGTCTTATGCCACCTTTAAATTCCTTCTAATAGTTTCCATTTCTTTCAACATATCAGGTCAATGAGGGCCCTATTAATTGGGTCGCTCTAGCTAATAGGAGTGTTACAACTACCACTGAGTGCTTCAAACGGGCTCATTTTTACTGACTCTTGATATCCATTGTTATATGCAAACCCCATAAGTGGAAGATATTCCTCCCACTTCCTTAGTTGATGCATTACATACATTATCAGCATGTCCTCAATGATTTTATTCTTCCTCTCCATTTTCCCATATGTTTGTGGATGGTAAGTTGTGCTAAATTTCAATTCTATCCCCAAGCCAACAAATAATTCCTTCTAAAACTTTGAAGTGAACTTGGCATCTCTATCTGAGATAATATTCGTGGGAACTCCATGCAATATTACGACTTCCTTTATGAAAACATGAGCCACATCGCTAGCTGAATTGGTAGATTTAACTGGCATAAAGTGAGACACCTTGCATCTTTTCAACCACAACCATGATTGCATCATGTTGTCTGGAAGTCCTTGGAATCCCTATAATAAATTCCATGGAAATCACCTCTCGTTTCCATTCCATAATGGGAATAGGTTGTAGTAGACCAGTTGGGTTTTTGCATTCGACTTTCACCTATTGGCATCTATGCATTTGGAAATAAAATAAGCCACCTTTTTTTTCAAATGAGGCCAATAATAAAATTTATTTATGGTTGTTAGAGTCTTTTGGTAACCTGAGTGGCCATAATATGGCTTTGCATGAAATTATTTTAATATGAGTTTCTTCAAATTGTCATCTTTTGGTACATAAATTATATTCTTGAATCTAATTAACCCACTTTCTGAGAGATAATATTCCTTGTACTTTTCACTTTTGTACTCATGATATAGCGTTTCCTTTATTTTTTGATATTTTTTATCACAATGTCCTACATTTTTAATTCTTTATTCAATGTTATTTCCATAAGAATTTACAACTGCTACATGGCACATTTTCACTCTCCTATTTTGTCCATCAACAACTCTGTTTTCTTTTCCCTTTATCTACTTGATTTCAAAATCAAACTCACTAAGTGTGCTTAGCCATCTCTCCTTCCTAGCATTTAATTTACGTTGATCAAACAAATATTTTAACCCTTCATGATCAATCACTCATTAGGGGAGTTTTGAGGTCTAAAATGGGCCTCCTAAGGAAATTATAAAATAATAGTGGAAATAATAAAATAAGATTAGATTGCATCATTAAATTTTAGAGGGAAAAATGAAAAAACTATTTTTCAACTCATATTTTTAACTTATCTCCCTATGGGTTTACTCAAATTTCAAGTGATAACACTCGTGGGATGCAAAATTTGATTCATCAAAGGAGTACCCATGTTGCATATTTTTTATGAACCCTCCTACATGAAAAATGAGAAATACATGAAAAAACATTATTGCAATCATGTTTTTTCATGTATTTCTCATTTTCTGTGTAGCAAGGTCCATCGAAAGTATGCAACATGGGTACTCATTGGACAAGGAATTAAATTTTGCATCCAATGAGTACTCTCTCTCAAAATTTGGGTAAAACCTTAGGGACATAAGTTGAAAATAAGAGTTGAAAAATTAGTTTTATTATTTTATTACTTTTTAATCTTTTTACTTTTCTACTCCAAAAATGGTGAATCATCATCTTGAATCCTATTGGTTCTTATAAAGTTTATTTTGGCTATACATTTTTTTTAGGAGGCCTATTTTAGACCTCAAAATTCCCCTAATGGAAATGAATCTCCTTCCAAGGAGATATTTCCTCTACATTTTTAATGTGTGAACAATGGAAGCCAATTCTAAATCATGGGTTACATACTTATTCTCATGCTCATTTAAATTCCATGATTCATAACAAGCAACTTGGAATTGTTGCATAAATACTCCACCAAGTCCCTCTTTTCAGACATCTATGTAAACCATGAAATCCTTGTATGGGTCTATTATTCTTAGCACTAATGTATTAGTGAGCAATTACTTCAGCTGATCAAAGCTTGCAGCACTTTTAAATGTCCATTCAAACTTCTTCCCCTTCTTTTGCAAGGCAGTGAATGGATAACCAATCTTGGAGAAGTTCTCGATGAATCTTCTATAGTAGTCTACTAGTACCATAAAGGATCTGATCCCGGTCATGTTCTTTGGTGTTTTCCATTGCATGATGGCCTTGATCTTCTCCCGATCAATAGATACTCCCTCCTTTGAGACAATGTGTCCCAAATAATGAATTTATGATTAGAAGTAGTGACATTTGCTAAATTTTGCATAAAGCTTATGTTCCCTTAAGAATCGTAGTACTACAACTGAGATGCTCTTCATGCTCCTCCTTGGTCTTTGAATAGACCAAATGTCATCAACAAAGACTACTACAAATTTTTACAAGGGTGCAAAAAATTATTCATAAGGCACATAAAATTGCAAGCGCATTAGTAAACCTAAAGGGAACTACCATAAACTCATAATACCCATACCTAGTATGGAATGTTTTCTTATGGATGTCTTCATCTTTAATGTGCACTTGATGGTATCCATATCTTAAATCAATCTTGGAGAAGATTTTTTCTCCCCTTAGTTGATCAAATAAGTCATCGATCTGTGGTAGGGGGTATCTATTCTTAATGGTGACCTTATTGAAATTCCTTTAATCAATGCACAACCTAAGTGTATCATCATTCTTCTTCACAAATAAGATTGGTGCTCCCCATGGAGATACACTTGGACTTATGTATAATTTTTGCAACATTTCTTTGAGTTGTAGATTTAGCTCAATTAGCTCTGAAGTTCTCATTGTATATGGAACCTTAAATTTTGGGGCTTCCTATGCCATTAATTCAATGGATAAATCCACTTCTTTGTGAGGAGGCACCCCAAGAATTTATTTAGGAAAGACATCTTAAAATTGGTTTAACATGGGATGCCTCATTAGAATGTATTTTCCATCACCTTTAGCACTTATGTTAGCTTCAATGGTTTTGTTAATTTGAATAGTGTATACAATACACCCCTTCATGTGACTTATTTTGGCTTTCATGGTTGTAATTAATCTCATGAATGTGGGTTTTAATTTCCCTTACAATATTAATCTCTCCCCGAACTCACCTAAGCATAATATGGCTTTCTCATAGCAATCTACCTTGGTGCAATGCATATATAGCTAGTCCATTCCCAATAATGTATTGTATGCTCCCAATGGTAATATGCTTGAATTGGCAACAATTTGCATTCCATTTAGCTCCAATGGGCACGCTCTCACCTATTGCTACACTATTTTCTTTGCTCATGTGGCCAATTGGGACTGCCATGATTCCTCATGTGATTTCTTAGCCAATTGACACTACTCCATAATTTTTGGGCTAACATATCTATATTTAGATCATGAATCAATTAAAATAGAGATATTTAGGTCACAAATCTTGCCTTCCATCTCAATTATGGATGCCTAATGATCTGTTTATTTTTTATCCTACATTGCATAGATCCTAGGTATGCTTTGGGACACTTCTTAAACTGTTTCGGCCTCCTGGATGTTGTACATATTCAATCCATCATTTTTATGTTGTGGGTAATCCTTCCTCACGTGATTTTCCCTGCAATTTTAGCATTATGTGGTACTCTAGCAAAATTATTGGTCTCTTCTCTTGTGGGTTGGGTAAATTGTCTTTTAGTCAGAGAATTAATTTTTGTTGGGGTCGGCCCTAGTTTCTAGAGTTGTTCCTTCCCTTTTATTCATATCTTGCAAGTTCTACTCCTTCTTATGTCCTTTTCCTTTGTATCTTATACCACCTCTTTCCTTCCAATCACTCTTGAATTTTTTTCTTTGTTTTGATTGTTCATAATAGTGCTTCAATTTTCATATTGTATCTTCTAATGTTTGTGGCTCATCGAATTTGATTATGTATTTAAAGGATTGCGGCATCCCACTGATGAATCTCTGAACCTCTTCCTTTTACTCCTTGACATAAGGCACATACCATATTAGCTTCAGGAATTTAATAATATACTCCTCACTAAACATATTCCCCATTCTAAGCTCATATAAATCCTTAGCTTTGTTGTCATAATACCTTTCAAATCGATATTTCCTCCTTAAATTTCCCTCAAACTCACCCAAAGACAATTCTTCTTTTCTTATGCTTTTTACAGTCTCTAAGTCTTCCTGCCAGATGTCAGCTTCGCTTTTCAAGCTGAAGGTAGCCACCTTTTCTTTCATATTCTCAAATTAGTCATGAACTCTAAAGAAAATTTTCATCCCAAGCATCCATGCTTCATCATCTTCTACTTTCTTTGCCTCACCATCAAATGTACGAGGTTTAGCCTTTCTGAATTCTTCTAGTACATACTCATTTATTTTTCTCTTGTCATGATTATGATGATGATGATGGTATCTATGAACATTACTAGGTAGTTGCCTCTAATGGCTTGTCCTCTTTTCTAGGGTATCTAATTGATTACCCCCTCTTACTATTCCTCAGTTGAAAACCTATGATGTTTCTTGGATCTTCTCTCATATACTCCATTAGTATTTTCTTCTTGTTATGTGGAACTCTTCCTGCCTTTATGGCTAGGTTCTAACTCATGTTGCTTTTTCCTGTGTAATTATGAGAGGATCTGCAATATGACTACATTCACTTCTACTTCAGGTATTAAAGACAAACTAGAACTAGAGATGGACCCATCAATGCTTACTACCTTTTTGGAGACATGCATGAAGCTGCTGCGCAACAGCAAGGTTGTGAAGGGACTACAGGAACTCATCACTAGGTGCGCTGGGTTAGGAGAGCTACGCGTAGTCCGGAAGCTCGAGAAGCACACAACGCAAACAGGAAGGGAGATGAGATTGACTACACAAATCGAAGAATACGAAATGGATCAAGTGATTCTATATCTAGGATCAGACATGAACGTATTGCCAAAGCAGACATGGGAGTTCATGGGTAGACCTACATTGTAATGATCTCCTATTCAATTTCAAATGGCCAACCAGCAAAAGATCCTACCGATGGGAAGATTGCAGAGAATAACGTTAGACATCGAAAGTGCAAGCGTGCTTGCAGATTTCGAAGTGATAGAGATTTTCGATGATAGCAATCCCTATCCCGCGCTACTGGGAATAGATTAGGCCACTGATATGAATGGAATGATAAATCTAAAGAAGCGCAAGATGTTTTTTGAGAAAAGTCATTGCGCGTAGTGGTACCTTTAGACCCTGTGAAAGGATCGCGCTACACGAAGCCTGTGCGTGACGACGAAAGCGACGATGATCTAGACTGTATCTACAAGATAACCACTTCAGAATAGGATTGGGTGAATCCTATAGTGGATGGCAGGATTTCGTGGGAGCGCGAAAACTCCTGCACATCAGATTCAGATGAGGAAATAGAACGACGGTAGAACCGGTTACACAAGGTAACCACGCTCAATTGCAACATGATGGTAACATCACTACGCTACATGACAACAGAGGTAAGGGATCTACCTATGTATGACGGTTTGACAGCAGTGGATGAATTCCTGAACAAATTTAAAAGAGAGGTGCCAGAACAGTAGCATTTTGACACTCTGAAATGGGCACTCCGTGCTATGCCTACAAGATGGTGGGGTACGCATCAAAGAAGTTCTGAGAACTGGCCCAACTGCAGCAAAATGATGGTTATACGATTTGGAAAGCCTCAGTTTCGGATGGAAGCCTGGTATGCTAGACGAAAGAGCATGCGCGTCCACCTCTCTAGATGGGTACAAGCATGTGGTACGCAACCTACACGAATGCACACTGTCCTCATGATAGGAAACAGGAACAACAAGCAGGAGCAGGCAAGACGAGGGCGCGAACGACGAAGTATGCTAAGACCAAGCACGTTGAAGATTATATGTGGGGAAGCCTTTGAAAAGGTGTGCGAAGTACTAAACACAGTCCACCATGTGAGATGCACTGACTGGGACCTACGCGTACCAACAATTCTATGGGCTTATAGGACCATGTGCAAAACCTTGACCGTGTGAACACTCCTGAAGCTGAAGTATGAAGCAGGGATTGTAATCCCTATGGAGCATGCGAAGCCTAGTCTGTGCATAGCATCACCCGTAGATATGACAGTCTGCGAAGCCCGGAACGAAGGAATCACACAGCCACAAGAAACAGAACACATAAGACTTGAGGAAGAAATCCGACAAGGAAACCTTAGACTTCGCGAACTTGAAAAAGACTGGGTACGGCTAAGGGAGAAAAGCTCTTTGATGGATGTGGAGGTCAAGAAGCTGGAAAATGAAATAAAGGAAGCATTTCTCATTGAAAAACTGAGGATGGTAAGGCAAGGTGCGTGCGATCATATTGACAAGTTGGAGAACTATCGCCATGAAATGGTTAGTCTGCCGCCTTGGCTTGGACCACATATCACCAAACGTAGTGACTAGGGTAGTGCATTGCAAGTAGTAAAGTGTGCGATGCCGATCACAACAATGGAAGGTGTGGATTCTCCATGAACCATGATGGCGAATGGGATGGAGCCCCACATGGGTGGTGCGACAACTTGACTAGCCACAGGAAGAACACTCTTAGTGCTCCAGGCAGTTGAAAGGAAGTGCAGGACTATAAACTATTTTGTCTGAAAGTTGCGCAATATTGGGGATGTGCGCAGAAGTAGAGCGTCATAGGGTCCGTGACCACACACGGAGGGTTGCACTGCCGCGCGGATTAGCCAAAAAGTGACTGTTTATGTCACTATTCACAATGGGACGCTCGATTTGAGGCCAAATGGAGCAGATGACAGGCATTTAAGACGCGATTTATGGGCAAGATTTGGGAAACTCTGCTGCCAAGAAAGCATTAATGGCCTGAAATTGGGGGGAATGATCGAATTCAAATTCAAAAGGTGCTATAAAACACAAAGGGTTGGCCAATGAACAACACTTGGTCATTTGAGAATTGAGCGCTTGAGCAGAGCACTGAGCATTGAGAGCCGAGCGATAATTGAGCCCCTAAGTTCGTGAGTGATAAAATATAGCCTAGATATGATGACAGCCACTAAGTATGGCCTGGGAATTGAATAGGTAACTATCGGAAAGGCCGCATAGACCCCAATGGTGGAGGATGTTCCAGAAGGCGCTAGGGTTGTGGCAGAAATCCCCAAATCGCGGTAAATGTTGAGGCCCAAGAAAGATAAACAAGCAATGACCCCCGTATGCATGTCCCCAAGGAACCCACTACGCAGCAAATCTATCAATGGCAGAAAAAGGGAAAGATGTCACGATCGACACAGATGAGGAAGAAGAAGATTTGCAGGCCTTGACCATCACAACAGAAGAAGATGAAGATATGGAGGAGGATATTCAACCTACACACTCTGCAACAAAACTGCCCGCGTATGTCCCTCCGTAGAAAGGGAAGACCAAAGTGCCAAAGGACCTGGACGAAACCAAGAGTTCACTCTAGACTCCCCTCCTCCTAGACGGCATAGTGTTTGAAGGCACGCACCTGGGCCGCATGTCGACCATGAAGTTTGAAGATTGGGACCTCACTAACCGCAAGAAGTTCCCTCACCTAGAGACTGGGAACCTTATGAAGCATAACATTGAGGGGGTGGTGACAACGTTAGAGCCACGGAAGTGGCTATGCAGTGTGGAAAAGGCTGGGTTGCTGCACTTACTATGGATACCGCATTTCCATCGCACGCCCATCACCATTTTCATCATCAGGCAACTGCTCTGCCTGGTGCATGATGGGTATCTATGGCTGGAGGAGCCTATCCCCATCACAGCAGACCTAATCCACCACATTTCTCGGCTCCCCTGCAAAGGAAAGGACCCCGCAACTATAGTCGAAGGAAAGGGCAGTGATTTGGCCCTTGTAGAAGCCATGAAGACAAAATACAAGCTGGAGAAGAAGAAGAGGGACTATGCCATCTTCAACATCAAGGATAAAGGGGTACACGTAGCAGCCCAACTCCTGGCAGGAAAATTCATGAGGAAGTGCCACATCGATGTGGTACCGGCGCCAATGGTTGCACGGGCCGAGCAATGCGCAGAGGGGGTCCAGTTCAACATGTCTGAATTCCTCTACGATGAATTTTTGAGGAATTGTCGCGAAGCCCAGGAGTAGGGTAAAACCTTCCACTACGCATGGTTGTTGTTATCCATAATGCTTGTAGTGGGGGAACTGCTAGAGGATAGTCAATTCCCTAGCATTGACAGAGAATTACCAGAGGCTGCGAAGTACACTTCGCTCTCAGCCAAAAAGGATGCAAAACGAATACGTGACACCAAAATCTTCTGGGTGCTCATGGAGATGAGCATCTGGATGTGGATCAATCGGAGGCTGTGCTTGTTGCCTATGGTGTACAACAGTCTATAAAGTTTTGCAGAATTCAAAGCCGACATGCATAATGTATACATCAGGGTGCGCAAGGATACAATGAAGCAGTGGACGAAGCTCCCTTTTATAGCCACTGACGATGCCATCTTCATTGTCTTAGAGACATGGCCTCTGGAATGGCGCACCATAGATCTGGCATAAATTGAGAAGGTGGTAGCGCAAAAGAAGAAGGATGATGCCAAGCTGCGCATCACACAATTGGCCGAGGAAAGGCAAAAGGAAAGGGAAACGTGGGAAGTGACATAGAAAGCCACAGAGCAGAAAAAGGCTACAGAAGCAGCAATAGTAGCACAGGCGGCAGAGGAAGCAATAGAAAAGGTGGATGAGGACTAGGCAACGCCCTCACAGGGGTAAGAGGCAGAGGAAGAAAAAACAGCAAGAGGGAGCGCGGACCCAGGGACCATGTCCACACAACTAAAGTGCCCACACACGATAGAGAGAACAGGACTGAGGAAGAAGGTCAAGGCCTCAAAGTTTGCCATTGACCCGATCACCTTAACCAAGGGGGATCTCCATGACATCGGCGAGATAGTGTGCGATGTCACCAGTGAGGCTCTTCAGGATTTTATGCAGTAGCACTAGATTGTGTTGGGGGCCCTCAGGGCATAGCTACAAGAGTTACAAGTGCGTCCCCCTCAGGTGGGTACCCTTTCCACCCACCTCGTAGCAGGATCCTCGGCAGCAGAGTAGATGTTGCGCGCACGGATGGAAAACACCATAGTGTTATTGAAAGGAGCCCTAGTAGCAACGAATGAGACCGATAGATTTGTGGTTAACATGATCAAAGGCCTTGGCCTTAATTTGGCTGCCCTTCTGCGAGAGACACTGTATCTACTAGAGGATGGGATAACGACAGAGCTACGCGCTATGGAGAGTCACGCAATCCAAGCTCTCATTGAACAAAAGATCAACATGGAACAGCTCACTCTGCAGCGCGACGAATTGGTGTCGCAGAACCAACAGTTGGCACAGGTGGTAGATGACGCTTGCCAACACATCTCGGAGCTAGCAATCCCAATAGATCTACCAGTAGAGGTACGGATTCACAGGTTGGCAACCGAAGTCCACGAGGCTAGAGAAGAAATGAACAAGGTTCAACTGGAGTTTAATATTCATATCGCTGAGCTGCGGTTAAAGGTACAGCCTTCCACTCCCCCGGAGGCCCAAGAACAGCGCGCTAGTGCTAGTTCAGTAGGATTCGAAGAAATTGGAGGTGCAGTGCAATATTGTACCACTTTGTTGGAGCAAGCACTTGAGGTCCTCAAAACTCTACAGGAGGACCCCAACATCTAGCGCCTGGAGACAGAGGCGTGAGAACTATAGAAGTAATACAACAGTGTCAGAGGAACTGCACAGCTAGTAGTCCTCACTCAGTATCTTGCAAGGATGCATCAAGCCAAGGCACTGAAGGAACAGG
The DNA here is from genome assembly GCA_031772625.1 of Pinus tabuliformis. NCBI lineage: Eukaryota > Viridiplantae > Streptophyta > Pinopsida > Pinales > Pinaceae > Pinus > Pinus tabuliformis. The sequence goes on from CM062817.1 coordinate 1,336,547,223, forward strand.
TGGATGCGGCGCAACATAAGGAGGCAGTTCTCAAAGTGTGCATCCACCCGTGGATTGACGAGGCTTTCACTATCACAGCAAACATCGAAGGAAAGTCGGCACACATATAATGGATGCACATGTTAATGCAGAGAAGCACCTTAGACACGGAGGTCTCAGAATAGAGGATGTAACAGATTCAGCAAGCAGCGATGCAGTGCGCTGCCAACACCAGCACATTTCAAGGTCAGTTGGAGGAACTTTGTGCCAAGATTGCCGCACCGACAGAGTGACTTGAGGGCAAGTCACGATGTTTTTGTTGGGGGCCTGTTGGGCATGGAATCCCCCCGAGGCATGTTTTGGGGCTCAAAGCCCATGTTTTAACCAAATGATGTTGTAAAGCCCCACGAATTGCGGGCGCGGAAGTATGTTAGAGTCATAAGGTTTTCCACCCTAGTTTGCAATGAAATGGCGGCCTACCCATGATCCGCGGACCATGGGATTGTATAAATAGAGTGATGCTCTAAGTGTAAAAGATAGTTAGTGAGAATGAAGTAGGAGATAGAGAAGTAGAAGCACAGAGCAAGTGTCTAAGTGTGTCTTGGGTCGTAGAGTAGGAAAAGGCTCTGCAGCTAAGTGTGCAGATTCCTAGTTGTCCGCAGCTAAGTGCGTAGACCCCTGCAGTTGAGTGCACAGGGCAAAGTCAAATTTGTAACCGAAGAAGAGAATAGTAAAAGAAGTTTTATTCAAATTCTGTGTATCTATTCTTGAGTTATTACATGTTTGATATCAATTACAAATATATTGTTTATTTACTACCCGCACTTGTATGAATGATTTATATTGCTAAATATACTTTACACATGAAAGTAAGCTAAGCTAATCAACTAACGGTGGAATACTAATAAGGACATGGGTAATAACAACATTCGGCTCCCAAGTAGGGTTGCGCGAAGGCATCATCTCAAGCTGCGAGGTACGGGTAAGCGCACGTAGCAACATGCGCGTAGGGTTGGATCGTGGACCACTTGAACTCATCAGACATCTCCAAGGTGTAGAAACCTGGTTCTAGCACCCTCCCATACTACTTCAGGTGAGACCTCATTATGTGCTCTGTGGGTTGTTGCCGAAAGGGCCAGTAGTACCGGGATTTGTTTGGCTAAATAACCTCTGAACCTGGGTCAGGCCCCAACAATCCAACACCAATAGTTGAAATAGCCTCAAATATCCACTTATCGTGTCCATAAGAGAGAGATTAAGCAATCAACTCATCAACTATATATGAATAGAAGCAATTAAAATAGATTTCAATGGAGACTTTAATGGAATATCCATAATCCAAACCTCAACTTACTATCCATAATCCAGATATCATTATTCGTACCTAACCTCAACCTTACTAAATTTTGCAATAGTAGAAACTCCATATGTTAGAACACTAAATTTCCAAGGAAATGAATAACTCGACTTTACGCAGTGAAAACACTAACAAACAACACCACTTAGTGCAACAGTACTTCCATTTACAAAGGTAGAAGATGAAAAGTTAAAAAGTTTCGTTGGTTTCTCAGTCAGTTATGGCAGAAGCAAATCTGTACAGGGCCTAGCAGATTCAATTTTCCTTGGAATTCATGCACTGTTGTGACTAGTTTGAAGTGCACTAGTCTTGACATTCAATTTTACATTTTTTGAATCCAATTTGAAGTTAAAATATATTTGTAAATGGAACCTCTACACAGAGGAACCATAACATTGGGATTGGGTAGATTAACAGGGTCGAAATTTTTATATGGAAGTCCATGTTCATTAAAACATTGATGAAATTTAGAAATGGTGATGCAAGAGTTACTTCCATGAATTGAAAGACACTTGGGAACCAGCTATGCAGGTCTCTAGATGCAAATGAAATAAAACTGCAAAGAGTATCAGACTTCTATCTGATTACATAGGAGGGAAGGCTAAGAAATTATATATCTGAGAATAGTTGTATGAATTTATAATTCTAATACCCTTTTGTAATTTTCTGAAGTCAATAGCCTATCAATAATTTTGAAGGAATTCATTCTCTATTTAAGTCTATTTACATCTTACAAAAGACCATTTTTCACTGAAATTTCTATTTCCATCTGACCATTTTTCACTGAAATTCATTTTGTATTAAATCAGTACACCAAAATTACATCTATATTAATGAGACAACCTGATATAAAAATAAGAGTTCAAATTATACCTTTATATATAGCACACTGGACTATTATTCAAAAAGGATTTATCAACAAAAAGTTGATTTCCAGCAACCAAGGCGGATTTGTGGAAGGCAGATATATAATGGACAATGTCATTCAGGTTCAGGAGACCATCCATTCAAGCAAACAACGGGGTGAGAAAGGTATGTTGATCAAACTCGATATGGCAAATGCATTCGATAGAGTAAATCGTTTGTTCCTATGCAAAGTCCTACTTTCTTTTGGTTTCTCTCAGCACTTTGTCCAGCTCATTAAAGCATGCATAGAATCCCCGTGGATTGCCCCTCTCATCAATGGATGCCCTACCAACTTCTTCCAAGCTCAGAGAGGTATCAGGCAGGGATGCCCTCTCTCTCCTTCCTGTATATCCTCATGGCTGATTCTCTCAGTAGAAAGCTAGCAGTTGAAAAAATCGTCGGCTCCCTCCCAGGGCTCAAACCTTCGAATGTAGCAACTTCTCTAAATCATGCCCTCTTCGCGGATGATTCTCTGCTCCTTGGAGGAGTTTCCACCAAAATAGCGAAAGCCTTTGACAATGTACTGAAAAGTTACTGCAGGGTGACTGGAGCTCTTATCAACGAGAGAAAAAGCAAAATCTATAGTTGGAACGTTGAACAACAAGAGATCATCAATATTTCGAGGATCCTCGGGTTCAAAGGTCAGGCCAAATGGGATAGCTTCAGATATCTTGGTCTTCCCATTTCCTCAGGGGTGAACAAGAGGTGTCTTTGGACTCATATAATCAGCAAAATTAAATCCAAAATCGCTGCCTGGGGAGGATATTGGTTAACAAAAGGCGGCAAATCCATTCTAATAAAATCGCAGCTGTCAGCTCTACCCATTTATCAGGCAGCTTTTCTCCTCGCCCCCAAATATGTCACGGACCAGATTGCTACCCTGCTCAGGAATTTCCTATGGCAAGGCGGGAAAGGTAACGATAAAAAGTTGCACTTAGTTAAATGGGACACGGTCAAGAGGCCAATAGATGAGGGCAGACTTCAAATTCGGGACCCCTCCCTTGTCAACAAATCGCTGGGCGGCAAACTGTTGTGGAAAATAATCAGCGACCCCTCACATCCTATCAGCATAATTTTACATTCAAAATACTCAGACAAAGAAGCGCTAAGGAAAATGCAACTACAGTCTACAGTGACCAATTCGCAGGTATGGAGGCTCTGTTGTAAGAGCAGCAAGTTCTTCAAAAAACACATGTACAGAATTCCCGGAAATGGTAAGTCCACACATTTATGGAAAGATCGAATTATGGGAAAAGACCCGTTGGCGGAAAGAGAGGACATCACAGAGCTCAGAATTTGGCTGGAAAGAGCAGGAGTTAACAGAGTTTATGATCTGGCAAGCTGGGACGACCGTGGAGAATGGGTAAGATGGGACTTCCATGGAGTCCCAGAGCGCCTAAGGGACCAACTGATTCAGCTCGAGAACCTGCTAGAAGATGCCACCCCAGTCAGTAGATTCAAAAAGGATAGATGGGGATGGGGAAAGTCTGGAGTATATACCTCAGCAGAGGGATATAGGACTCTTCAGGGATACAGGAACAGCCACCATACTCCAGCCTTCTGGAAGCAGGTTTGGGAGCCATTAGCTCTCCCAAAAATAATTTTTTTCTTTTGGACCTTGGTACACAACAAGTTATTGACAGGGGACAATCTGACAAAAAGAAAGTTTGAAGGGCCTCATAGATGCGCTCTCTGCAGATGTCAATTAGAAACTGCCCAGCACTTGTTTCTAGACTGCGCCTTTTCCAAGGAGGTATGGGGGCTTCTTCTCCATGAATTCCAGATCTCTCTCCCTCAGCAAATCTCTGTCTCGGATCTGTTTGCGTCTTGGTGTGCTAGATACCCCAAAAGCATCCCCCCCAAGTCCTTTTGGCGTAGGATTTGGATAGCGCTACCCAAATTTGTATGCTGGCAGCTGTGGTTAACTAGAAATCAGCAGGTTTTCAAAGACGTGCAGAACTCCCCATCTCAAGTTGCTGCAAAAGCTAAGGCCCTTCTACTGGAAGCGGCTCAGCAGCAATATTCCAAAGAAGACCCCCTGCTCAGGCCAGAAGAAAAAAGGTGGCTTGCTCTAGATCCGCATCCCCGAAAGTATAGAATCTCACCCCTGAAAGCAAACCCGGATTGGAGAAAAAGAGAGACTGATGACATCTTTCAAAGCTGGTGGAGGGCACAAAATGTAACTACTATTTTCTTTGATGGAGCGTCCAAAGGGAATCCTGGAGCTGCAGGTGCTGGTGGGATCATCTACTTCACAGAAGGGCTCTCCACTGTTTCTTTTGCATGGGGCCTCAGAGAGAAAACAAACAACCAAGCGGAGATTCTGGGGCTGCTTAAGGCCTTCCACATTGCCAGAGAGAAAAGAGCCAAAGATATTCAAGTTTTCGGAGACTCGGAAATTTTAATTAAAAAACTAATCAAAGAGGAATACTTCAATAATGTTGGGCTCAACAAAATAATGGACAGACTGAAGATGGTTCTACAGAGCTTTGATTCATACAAATTTTATCATATTCTCAGAAATTCCAACAAGGAAGCAGATCGCATGGCGAACTTAGGCAGCACTCTAATCAAAGGAATCTTAAATGTAAATGGGGAAAGTCTTTATCATAATTTGTGAAACTGCCTCTTTCCTAAGGCAGCAAAAGTAGGATTACAGCCATGTAAGCAGGGCTGCCTCGGCAAAGTCCCTCTCTGTTTTTAACATATAAATAAAATATACAACCGTTTTAGTTATAAAAAAAAAAAAGGATTTATCAAGCTTATAGTAGCACAAATACAAATAACCATTTTTTGGAGTTTGTGACAACCTCGATTACCTTTAAAACCTATTGATCTCTTAGAAAAGAGTTTGTTTTCATGTTCTCAATACTTGAGAGAAAGACGAACATTAAACCTAGAAAAAAAAAAATACAGAGAAAGGTTCATGGGGACACTAAGATTGAAAGAAGCGTCATATTTAAAGAATTGTGGGCAATAGTTGAAATAGCCTCAAAGATCCACTTATCATGTCCATAAGAGAGAGATTAATTAATCAACTCATCAACTATATATGAATAGTAGCAATTAAAATATATTTCAAGGGAGACTTCAATGGAATATCCATAATCCAAACTTCAACTTACTATCCATAAACTGGATATCATTATCTGGACCTAACTTGAACTTTACTAAATTTTGCAATAGTAGCGACTCCATATGGAAGAACCCTAAATTTTTGAGGCAATGAAGAAATGGACTTTATGAACTGCAAAGACTAACAAACAGCACCACTTAGTGCAACGGTACTTCCATTTACAAAGGTAGAAGCTGAAAGGTTAAAAAAATTACCTGGTTTCTTGGTTAGTTCTGGGGGCAGGAGGTTCGTATAGTGCCTAGTAGATTCAGTTTCCCTTGGAATTAATGAACTGTTGTGACCAGTTTGAAGTGCACTAGTCTTGACATTCAATTTGAAATTTTTTTGCATCCAATTTGAAGTTAAAATATATTTGGAAATGGAATTTGCTAAACTATCTTGATCAAACTTAATGGCAAATAATGTTTTTTTTTTAATTTACACTCACATTTTTTTTTGAAAGCATGCACTAGCTGACTTAGGCTTTAGGCTCCAGATATGAGTATTCATGGCTTCTCAAAATGACCAATGCACTAGGTTACTTAGGTTTCACATATCAGTATTCATGTCTTTTCAAAATGACCAAATATCTCTAGCTCTGAACAAAAACCACTCTAACTCATGACACTAGTCCCAAAGGCACAAAGAGAAGTACCATATTAGCATTGTATTACTAGCTCGAATTTCCACGTGAATAGGGTTTATACTTTTGATACCTATAATCTATCCCACTTTGGTTTAATAGAGGTTTCGATTAGGTGTGGTGTCATGTTGGTGGGTCTGCATGCCCAAATTCTATACTTCAGTATCTTGAAGAATAGGTGTTGTTGCACTGTAGTGTTGACCCCTGTTCTACTCTGAATACTTAAATGTTTATCATTGAATAGTAAAATGGCCAATTCATGATTTGAATTCTTAGCTTATAATACAAGTGAAGTTGAGACCTATGCTTTGAAGTGAGACTTGAGTATGAGCACAACTAACATAATAGATGTAACAAAGACATGTTCTGAGGTGTCAATAATTATCAATCCTTTTTTATAGATACAACTAGTTCGACTTACCATCTGAGGCATTCTAATATCAAATGAAAGAAATTAATATGTGTTTGAAGTATATAAACATTTATCAAGTGAATACAGAGTGGCTCTACACATTTGTTTTATTTTCTTTGGATCTAAGCTTATGATTTCATTGGATCGAACCTTATTTACTTTTTAGCTTACACAAGAATACAAGAATAGACATGCTAGGAGCCTGTAAATAAATGAACTGAGGTGATGAGCATGATGAGCATGATGAGCATGGGAAGGACATTGTGTAGGAATGGGTGGTCATTTCAGATACAGGGAACGACCATAAGAAAAATGGATGACCTAGTTCATGCACAGAACCTAACAAGGTTATAAATGGGCATGGAGTAAGTACCAGGATCAGGACATGGGCTATAAATGGGCATGGAGCAAGTACATTCTCGAGCGAGCCCTATAATTTCCCAATCCATTGCTCATGCTTCTCATGTGGTAGGTGAAGACATGGTAAGAACTTTGATAAAGTTGACTAGCATTAACACTCTGTGACTGGGTATATGGATTATGGTTCAATCCGCTGCTAAAATTAATGGCTTTCAAACTCTTAAATTCTCATAGTGGCGTAGGCCACTATTATAGAGAATTCCTATTTGTTCACACCAATACTATTTATTTACGGTGAGTTGGGTGAAGTAAAGTAAACCTTATTATGTGTTTTTGAAACCAATTATGCCATCTTGTAAGCCTCTGTCTCTACTGATGTTGACTCTGCCTCTGCAGGGTCATTCCATGGCTATGGATATTATGGATAAATGAGTGCTTATTCACTAGCATCTAAACTTGCATGTCGCCATCCTTATCCTGGTCATACACAAGCACAAGGTCTCCTTTAGTAGATGGTGATGATGACATTTTTAAGAGCAACGACAACTTAGAGCAATCTCCAGCAAAGTCTTCATCCAGCCATGTTCATTTTCGCGCGAGCCCTAAAATTTCGCAATCCATTGCTCATGATTTTCATTTGGTAGGTTAAAACATGGGTACAACTTAGTTGTAGATGGCAATTCCAACATTTGTGAGAGTGTTGATGGTGCTGGACCCACCAACATTTCAGGGGATATCCCCGGTAAGAAGCCCCAACTAGACCTCAAATCGTTTGGTGTAGGAGTCCCAGCAGTGGGTCATATGGTATCGCCTTGACTGTGGTTTCGTATAGAGGCAAGTAAGGTGTCCCTGTTGGTAGCAAGGGTGTGACATATGCAACAATTTGAGGAAGGTGCATGAGCGGTTCTAACACACGGAGGGTGAGGTGAGTGCGCCCCTTGGAAATCTATGAAAGCACAGAGTTAAGAAGGGAACACACGAGCTAAGATGCATCACAAACTGGAAGGAAAGTGAGCTAGCAATCCAAAGTGATGGTTAAACCAACAACACATTTCAGTAAGATTCATACATACATATACATAAAATAGCTACATATGCATGCGTAAGCAAACAGATACATATATCATTTAGAGTAAACAAGATAGCTGAAATACAATACAACATATGCATGAAACATACTGGCTCTGTTATATTAAGAAGTGTAAGTTCCAGTCACACAATACAACCATGACCAACCACTAGTTTCGACAGCAGAATGTTATAGTCACTGTCGCCTTCTCCTCCAAAGAGATATACTAGCTCTACACAGTGGAGAATCCAAGGCTCGTTACAATACTGTCCAAGCTCTCTCCAAGATACTCCTATCGGAAAATTGGCTGACCAAAAGCCTATACAATGAGTTATGAGGGAAAATATATAGCAAAGGGTGGGGTGGCCCTTGACATTCCCCTCTGTGACTATTCATCTATCCTCATGAATCTTCATCTACTCTATGACAGTTACATCCAACTATTGACACTTGAACTTCCACTTGACAAGACATTACACACAATCTGCACATGTACCCATGTGAGACAAAATAGGCTTGAGCAAATCATGCAAGACATCACTATGACTTAGAAAACTATGGGAAGACCAGTGCTTCTACATCCTCATGATGGTCGAAGGTGGAAAACTAATTCCATTCTTGGTAGTCTGCGATGGTGTTCGTGTACTCTATGGCAACATCTTTCTCGAAATGAACTCTTACCTCCATCGCATCTGGGTACGCTTCTCAGGTTCCTTTGTCCAACTCGTATGATAACATGTGCATCATTGTCTTAAGTGCGACTGGACCAGTGACATAATGATGCATGGTGTCTGCACTGGTCACCAAGTTTGCACTGGTGGCTATGCCCATCAACTCATCAAAGTATGAGTCAAGCTCCATTTGGACTTGTGCCTTTGTCTTTGCCTCAGTGAGTGTCCCAATAGATGGGATCGTGAGTGCACGCACAACAACATCCATACTCTTGAATACCCATACATAGGAAGCCTGCAAACTAGTGATGAGCTGCGTGAGGTCTTCGTAGTTCCGGATTTTACTCTAGATGCGTGCCTTTAGCTTGACTGCTTAGGGCTTCATCAACTTGGGCAAGTGTAATGGGGCTCCCTTGTATCTCATTTTCCATGTTCTCATGTAGTCAATAGTGGTATGCACGTTTGACAAGATACGTGCTCTCCTAGCACATCGCTGCGGCCAACCGTTGAGATGGACAGCTACTTTATGCATGGTAACTTGGAATACAATGCCTACATGATTGTCTCAAGGGACAATACTTCATCAAGTATTGCCTTATTCAACTCTGCTTGGGTGGATGTTGTAACCAGTTCTCCTCCCTGCTTGGCCATCCATAACTCCATAGCCATTCGCTTATTCTCAGCTATCAAGAATCGAGCAATCAAGCTAGTGCTTTCGACATATGCTTTAGTAGCATTGATCAATGTTGTTAGATGCTTGCACACGTCAAACACGATCACTCATTCCTCAAACTGCATAGGAGATGTGTTGTCCTATGGAGTAGACACTCTATGAGATTGCACAAATCTATGCTACAACTCGTCGAATGATATGTTTTGCATCTCTCCTTCTAGATGGTCTCCAAGGATCTCAGTGTCTCCTTGGTCAATTGGGACTTTCTCTTCTTCCGAATCTGGTGAAGTTGGTGGGTCGACCTCTTAATGGTAAGGCATGAGGTCGATTTCTTTCTCTAACTCTTTTCGCTCCATATCCATATCCATCTTCTCAAGTGCTTGTTCAATCTCTTGAGAAAAGTCCTACTCCTGGGACTTCTCACCCTACTTGCTTGGTGCCAGCTGTTCGGATGAGTCGACTACCTATACGGGTGCATTTTCATTTTTCTGTACATGTTGCACCCCTTGTTATACATTTTCTTGTTGTGATTCCTTCTCCTCTCTATGTAGCTCTTGTTCCTTATGGAGTTTCTCCTTCAACTCATGCAACTTCTTCTCTGTTTCCTCCATTCTCCGTTTTTTCTCTCTACCTTTGTGTGTTCCTCCTACCCCATTGTTGCCTCTTCGCCTCTATTGCCAAAGCTGCGTTTTGCACAAGTGGGTCTACTTTGAATTTGCAACATTTCTCTCCCTCCACGTTGTCTACAATCTTCCTCTTTCCTTTATTGTGCGTCGGTATGTTTACCTCTCTTGGTGCTCTCCTAGATGTTGCTTCACGTTGCTTTGCTAACTATTCCACAACGATGCTAACCAGTTCATTATGCTTGGAGAAGCTGTAACAATATCTCCATGGGTCCTCCTCTGCCCAATGACACGCCTCGTGGATCTACAGAAACTATACTCTCACGCACTGATCTTTTACAAAACAATGCAGGTCATACAAATTGAAGCTTCGGGCATCGAAAGGATATTTCTTGATCTCCTATGCTTCGACATCCGCTTGCTTGAAATTTTGTATCTCGTATAACACGATTCGCTACGGAAGAGTAAGCCAAGGTGCCTTCTTCTTCCGGTGCATCTTAGCTGAAAGTCCTGCCAAGATGTGGTATGATACCTCTTGCATGACGAGCTTGTCCATGGAAAACTTCAGAAAAACATGCGTAGGCTTATCTATGCTATGCATTAGTATGAAGGTGTCGGACGGTGAGGCATACCAATATTCTATGTCTATCATTGCCTTCGTTGTTGCCTTCAACATGCAAGGTGTACCCTACACAAATATCATCTTGTATACCGGGGTGACAAAATGATATGATAGTTGTGTGATGACTCCTATGAAGCTGCATTTGAACAACATTTTACAATAAGTATTCACAGAGGTTTCTGCTGATGTCCATGCCCACTTCAAGCCTGAGAACTCTTGACGGGCACATATTACATCCAATATGTAAGTGGACATGTATATTTCTGTTTGTTGACCTTTGGGCAGCTATCGAGCTCTTGTTACCTGTTCCTTCAACCCGTGAGCCAACATGTCAGACCAGTTGCATGCTTGGCCTTCACTAGCCAATTGGTCCAACACGATCACCCAACTCTGCGGGAAGGTCTCCGTGCTCTCTTGGCCATACTTTGACATGCAAAGATGACCAAGTATTGATACGCCTTCCACAGTATCTTCATCTTGTAAACCTAGTTGGGTGTCATCCTGAATTTGGTTGGCTCCTTCACCCAGTTCTTTAAGATATCCCTCGAGTTGGCATTGCTGCTGGGTATGTTGAAGGGTGTCTCCATGGTGACCATTAGCTTCGACATATGGTACATATGCTGATAATCCTGTGCCCTAAAGGTAGAAATAACGGACCCGCTGACACTGCTTAGTGTCATCATGTCAGGATCAGTGTGCGAGACAATCCAATGTATCATGTCCACGCATGGGAACGTGGGATACCTGCATGCAATCTGGTACAAGCCAGACTTGTGAATGTTCACATAGACTTGGTGGTCTTTGAGGTCTTCCCCAAATGTGCCTACAAATGCATCATTGACCTCTTTCCATTTCAGCTTGATGTCCTTGTCTACGATCAACTTGGTGTCTTCATAGATCAGAAAACTCATAGACACTCGCTCAACTGCTGCTCCAGTTGCACTTTCGTCATTGTCCTTTGATCCTTCTCTCTTGGAGGCCATTGATCCTGAACTGCTGAGAGACGGACGAACACCTTCTAGATCTGGAGACATGGCAACATGCATGGCAAGAAATCTGTCAGCTAAAACCAAAGAAAACTTGAGGAATGACATGCAACATACCTGGGGATTGACTGGCAAGGATTGTGCAATTTTTCCTGGGAGGTCGGGAGACTGGCTGCCAGAACTGTGCAAAAGGCAGTTCGAACTGCTAGGAGGGTGGTTGACTACTAAAATTGTGCAATGCACAATCCAGACTAACTTGTTGGGTGCTGGGATTACGCAATGCGTAATTTCAGTTGGCAAGTGATGCAGTCCCAGGGACTGCATTGCACAAATTTTTGGGCTAGCAGTCACTGCCTCTCAGAATTGCTCAAGGAAAGACTGGAGGGTAGTCACTGGCCAAAAATGTGCATTTTATGGGAGGAAGGTAGAGCCTTCCCTCTCAAGAATGCATAATGTTGTCTTGGTGAGGCCAAGTCTGGGCCAAGGTTGCCCAAACCCACCAACGGGAAATTGAAAGCAAATGTGGAGGTGAATGCATGGCGATGCTGAGTGTAAGTAGGAGTGAACAATCGTGCGTGCAAACAGTGAATGCAAGATTTAGAAAATGGAACAACATGCATGTGTGTGAAGTGAGTCACAAAATCGATGACCGTTTGGCAAAACAGTGTCATGCATGTGACAACAATGAGATGCTAATGAAAACTGAAACGGGGCTAATACAAGCTAATATGCATACAAATGATAGCAATCATTCACAGAAATCAAGAAAACAGCACTCACACAAGCCAAAACACAAAAAGCATTAGAAATGTTGCAAAAGACAAGTTAAGCGGACTTACCCAGAAATAGCTAAGCTAGATGTGTTGAAGGCTCCTGGATGTTATGTGGGATGTTAGAGCGCCAAGGTTGACGTGAAGAAGTGAGCTCTAAAGTGTTGAATAAATAAGTTTTAAGCTCATGACGAGCATGCCACAAATCTAGGAAAAAGAGACACTTGGAACAAGGTTTCTAAAACAATCTTTGCATGTAACCTCCAGCTGCTAAAAATAGATCCCTAAAATCTAGGGATGCTTTTTGCATGTTGCTTTTGCTATTTTGGGAAAAAGAATCCCATGCATGCAAGTTAAGTTTTCTCGGTCCTGAGTGGAACCGGTCAACCTGAGGGCACATGTAACAACCTACTTGACTGAGGGTAACGTTTGCATAGTTTCTAGGAGGAAGTTGGGTTGGATGCCTAGAGGGATTATGTAATTTTTGGGAGGAGCAACTCACTGCTACCTAGAATTGCGCAATTTCTGGGCTAAGAAGTCTTGCTAGGTCAAATTTCACAGTTTTCTCTGGGAAGGTTGATTAACAAGATTGCGCAATTTCTGAGCCTAGCAAGTTGCCATTCAGAATTGCGCAACTTATGGAGGGAAGATTGGTTCCCCTTCATAATTGCACAATTTCTTGAGGGAGCTTCTCAACCAGTAGCTGGATTAAGTTTGGCGAAGCAACCTGTGAGGGGAATGCAACAAGTTATCATCCACAGGTTGTCCTGCTGCTAGAAAATCAGTGAAGCTCATGTACTTGATAGTGCAAGACATGGTGCTGAGGATGGTTGGTAGGGAGGCTCCAAAATGAAGCTAAGGCAAAATTTTGGAGGGTGGTTGTAGCCGCTACAACACTTGGTGACACACCATAGAAATCCAACTCTCTGAATGGACCTTGTTCATGAAAAGCAAGTCCAACACCTCCGGAAGTATTGTTCAGTTCTTTGTTCTTCTATGTTTCCACGGTTGCTTGATTGTAAGATGTAGCATCTACCAAACCCTCAAGTCAACACAATTTTTTTGATTGGCAATGAGGGTTATATTGGTGCACAAGCAGTATAGTCGTCAGAATGTTTGTTTCATCTCTGGTGTTGCTCCGCTACCAGTAGACCTGGACAATACCCTGGCGGTGTCACGCAGGAACACAAGCATCACATCGTTGCCAGCGAGCCTGGTCAATACCTGATGGAGTCACACAAGAACACAAGCATCGCTCTGCTGCCAGCGAGCCTGGTCAGTACCCCGGTGAAGTTACTTGCATCACCTCTCTGTAAAGGAAGCCTTTCTCTTCTTTCGCCTTATTCATTTTTCATTTTTTCAAAATTTTTCACTTTTCATTTTTTCATTGCTCATTTTCATAACTATGCATAGCACTTATTCATTTCAGAGGCGGAAGAGGGATCCCAACTTATTGAGATCAGAAGAGGTTGTTCCTTCAGAGAAGTAGTTTATATATACCTCTGATGTGCTTGTTAAGGTTTTCCCCCTCACCTTACTCTACTTGACTGAGCTGCCAAGGGTTAACCAAAAAAACAATCGACTAGAGTAGGTGACACTAGTGAACGCGCAGGCATTGTGTTTTCACCAATGTTCACTTCAAACAATGCCTATTTTCCATCAACGTATCATGGAATAACAATAACAAATTCTTCATACAAAGGCAGGACATCGGATAACCAAGTATTGATAACTACACAAGTCCTCTTGTACTTTACCCATCTTGTTTTAAGAGTCGTGCATGCTCTCATGCGAAACTAACCTATGAACATAAAAAATCAAACAAACACAAAGCAAAGCGAAAGCATAAGTAAAAGCGAAATAAAAGAGAGTAAGTAAACAAATAGGAAAACAAACAAACATGTAAAGAAAGTAAGAAAACAAGCATGCAAGCAAATAAACAAAAAGAAAAATCTACTCCTACTTCTAAGCTAACAATGCATGGGCCTGATCACGTGAAGTGATAATTCCAATGCTTCCATCGACACATTGGTCGACCCATGTTGGTGAAGGCATGGTTCGTGAACAACACAACTGTGTGAACTATCAAACATGAAAGATATAACAATGAAGACAAACACACTACAAGTTTAACTTGTCCACAGAGCATAAGTGAGTGCAAGTACATGACATGTAGTCTGTGGAATTATCGTGGTGTTGTGCAACACTACGTGCAACTGTTAAGCATCCGCATACTCTTTACTGTGACATGCAAGCAAACGAAAGAAACAAAGACAACTTGCAACGGGCACGTGTGCTTGTTATGTAAGATTCCTCCAATGCATGAGCAGTGGGATTGTGTAGTCTGAGTGGAGGAAGCATGATCTCTATGTGATATTGATCTTCAATGCATATAAATGAGTGATGAGGAGCCTTTGGTGTTTCAACAATTTCTTGATCGGAAGTAAAACCAACCTCAGGACAGCGAGGGCCTGACATAACCATCAGCTCAAGCTGAAGTGCCTCGACATTCTGTGGGGTTTCAACTTCATTGACATATATATCATCATAAACAGGTGGCTTCAAAAAATCAACTATGATAGAATCATCATCGTGATCGAATATGGGGGTAAATATATCACGACAACTACGATCAACAAAATCAATGATTTCATCGACATCCTCATGATCTAATGAATCAAACAGAGGGGTAGATGAGAAGTGGAAAAATTCACCCTCTGTGTTTTTGGAAAATGCTAATGAAGAATCAAGTGGATTTTAAATGAATAATTTGTCCTCTCCATTGTAGAATGATGGAATGGCATCCGGTTTGTTCTGTGAATGATCAATAATAGGTGCATCCGTAAATGGAGATACATATGAGAAATCATGGATGGTAGGTTCACCAAATATGTCAAGAAAGAACAGAGGGCGCTTGGATATAAGGGATTCATCCTTCATCAAGTGTTGATGCTCAAGCTCCTAGTGATACTATTCATAAATGACAGCGCATGTTGGTTGTGCACCACCAACTCCATCGATGGCTTGATCCTCATTCACAATAAGTGTAGAGTCTGGAATGGAAGAACACAAGACAGTATCATTTGGAGTATCATCTGAGTATGCAGATGGAGGTTGAGGTACAAAATACATGTGACAACTCAATGGACTCACAACCAAATCTGTGCGAAAATTAAGCGAAGCGATGTTGGGAGGATGTGACAATTGAACAAATGTGTGTGCCTATTCTCCTGCATCACTCTGCAGTGGTGGAGCTGTTTGATGAGGGGACGGCGGACAGTCACTTATGACAGCGATCGTGTCCATCTGTGATTGCACAACTCCATCACTGAAGTATGTTGAGCGGGTCTTAGGCTTGAACTTCTTCTTGGGATGGACTAATTTGTTAAGTTATTATTCAAATCTATCCCAAAGATATGGAAATTTCATCTGGATTTTCAGAGCTTCAAACTGCAAATCACGGAAGCGCTACCGAAAATCCATAGGTGATTCATGCGGGACCTTCCATTGTTGTAACAATTTTCTGTCAAGAGGTTCTCAATGAAAATGATGGAAAATAAATTCAATGAGATCACAGAATTGCTCGAGTGAGTGCACGTTGTCAGCTAGCAGACTATAGCACCGCCATTGTGGGGATTTGCAAAGTGTGTATGCAAGCAGCAGGTTGGCTTCTTCATCATAGCATTCATCTGCCTTGTCAAGCATGGAAAAGAAGTCTTGTAAGAACACAGGCCAAGCCACTTCACCTTCACCGTCATACGTGAATTTGGACAAGAAATTAAAAAACTCCCTCGTGATGTTGAGAGGTTCAACATGCGAAAAACATCGTGGAGAGGTGAGTGTGACAGAATCCATGATAGATGTACAAAGTTCAAAACAGGATGAGAGGACACATCTTGTCATTTGGCCCTCCTTCTAGTGCCAGAAATGTTGATGGTGTTGCACCTGCTAACATGTAAGGGGACCTCCCTGGTAAGAAGTCCCAACTAGACCTCAGACTGTTTGGTGTAGGAGTCTCAACAGTGGGTCGTACAGTATCACCTTGACCGCAGTTTCGCACAGAGGCAAGTAAGGTGTCCCTATTGGTAGCAAGGGTGTGAAAAATGTAGCAAGTCAAGGAAGGTGCATGAGCGGTTCTAACACACGAAGGGTGAGGTGAGTGCACCCCTTGGAAACCTGTGAAAGCAAGGAGTTAAAAATGGAACACATGAGCTAAGATGCATCACAAATTGGAAGGCAAGTGAGCTAGCAATCTAAGGTGATGGTTAAACCAACAACACATTTCAGTAAGATTATACATACATATACAGAAAATAACTACATATGCATGTGTAAGCAAACAAATACATATATTATTTAGAGTAAACAATATAGCTGAAATACAATATGACATATGAAATGAACATGCTAGTTCTGTTATATTAAAAAGTGTAAATTCCAGCCATACAATACAACCATGACCAACCACTAGTTCCGATAGTGGAACATTACAGTCACTACCGCATGCTCCTCCAAAGAGATATACTAGCTCTGCAGAGTGGAGAAGCTAAGGCTCATTACAATATTGTCCAAGCTCTCTCTAAGATACTCCTATCGGAAGCTTGGATGACCAAAAGCCTATATAATGAGTTATGAGGGACTATATATAGCAAAGGGTGGGGTGGCCCTTGACATTCCCCTTTGTGACTGCTCATTTATCCTCATGACTCTTGATCTACTCTATGACTGTTACATCCAACTATCGACACTTGAACTTCCACTTGACAAGACATTACATACAATTTGCACATGTACCCATGTGAGACAAAATAGGCTTAAGCGAGCCATGTAAGACATCACTATGACTCGGACAACTTTGGGAAGACCATCTCTTTGACATCCTCATGATGGTCAACGGTGGCAAATTGATGCCATGCTTGGTAGTCCGCAACAGTGTCTGTGTATTTCTCGAATTATTGACCGGAGAATCCACAGTATGAACATTTTTATACCAACGTTTCAAATCCCAAATGGGATCCATCATCAGGGTTAAGAATGATGATAAAAGAAGAGCAATCAAGACAGAATAAATACTTATGAGGGTCCCGACAGTTCTTAAGAAAATGCAGATCTGCAGCTCTTCTTGTTATCCTCACTCTAAAACTTTCGAGTAAAAGGATTTCACTCCAAGTATCCCCTCCGTACAGGGACAAGATTTTGGATTTAAGAGATCTGTGGTTTGTATCTTTTGAATTATTGACCGGAGAATCCACAGTATGAACATTTTTATACCAACGTTTCAAATCCCAAGTGGGATCCATCATCAGGGTTAAGAATGATGATAAAAGAAGAGCAATCAAGACAGAATAAATACTTATGAGGGTCCCAACAGTTCTTAAGAAAATGCAGATCTGCAGCTCTTCTTGTTATCCTCACTCTAAAACTTTCAAGTAAAAGGATTTCACTCCAAGTATCCCCTCCGTACAGGGACAAGATTTTGGATTTAAAAGATCTGTGGTTTGTATCTTTCGAATTATTGACCGGAGAATCCACAGTATGAACATTTTTATACCAACGTTTCAAATCCCAAATGGGATCCATCATCAGGGTTAAGAATGATGATAAAAGAAGAGCAATCAAGACAGAATAAATACTTATGAGGGTCCTGACAGTTCTTAAGAAAATGCAGATCTGCAGCTCTTCTTGTTATCCTCACTCTAAAACTTTCGAGCAAAAGGATTTCACTCCAAGTATCCCCTCCGTACAGGGACAAGATTTTGGATTTAAGAGATCTGTGGTTTGTATCTTTCGAATTATTGATTGGAGAATCCACAGTATGAACATTTTTATACCAACGTTTCAAATCCCAAATGGGATCCATCATCAGGGTTAAGAATGATGATAAAAGAAGAGCAATCAAGACAGAATAAATACTTATGAGGGTCCCGACAGTTCTTAAGAAAATGCAGATCTGCAGCTCTTCTTGTTATCCTCACTCTAAAACTTTCGAGTAAAAGGATTTCACTCCAAGTATCCCCTTCGTACAGGGACAAGATTTTGGATTTAAGAGATCTGTGGTTTGTATCTTTCGAATTATTGACCGGAGAATCCATAGTGTGAACATTTTTATACCAACGTTTCAAATCCCAAATGGGATCCATCATCAGGGTTAAGAATGATGATAAAAGAAGAGCAATCAAGACAGAATAAATACTTATGAGGGTCCCGACAGTTCTTAAGAAAATGCAGATCTGCAACTCTTCTTGTTATCCTCACTCTAAAACTTTCGAGTAAAAGGATTTCACTCCAAGTATCCCCTGTGTACCCTATGGTTACATCTTTCTAGAAACGAACTCTTGCCTCCATTGCACCCGAGGTACACTGCTCAAGCTCCTATGTCCAACTCATCTGATAACATGCACATCATTGTCTTGACTGCGGCCAGACCAGTGCGTACTAATGCATGGTGTCTGCACTAATCACCAAGTCTGTGCTGGTGGCTATGCGCATCAACTCGTCAAAGTACGAGTCAAGCTCTAGTCAGACTTGTGCCTTTGTCTTTGCTTCGGTGGGTGTCCCAATAGATGGGATCATGTGCACATGCACAAAAACATCCATACTCTTGAATACTCGTGCATGGGAAGCCTATAGACTAGTGATGAGCTGCAGGAGGTCTTCATAGTTCCGGATCTAACTTCGGATGCATGCCTTCAGTTCGAGTGCTCTGGGCTTCATCATCTTGGGAAAGTGTAACGGGGCTCCCTTGTATCTCATTGTCCATGTTTGCATGTAGTCAACAATGGTATTCACATTTGATGAGATACCTTCTCTCTTAGCACATCGCTGCTACCAACCGTTGAGATGGACAATTGCTTTATGCATGGTACCAAACTTGGAATACAACGCTCGCATGCTTGTCTCAAGGGAAAATACTTCATCGAGTATTGCCTTCTTCAACTCTGCTCAAGCAGATGCTTTACCCATTTCTCCTTCCTACTTGGCCATTTGTAACTCCATATCCATTCGCTCATTCTCATCTATCAAGAAGCGAACACTCAAGCTAGTGGCTTCGACATATGCTCTAGTAGCATCGACCAATGCTGTTGGATGTTTGTGCACATCATACATGATCACCCATTCCTCAAATTGCATAGGAGATGTGTTTTCCTTCGGAGTAGACACTCTGCGAGATTTCACAACTCTATGATGCAAACTCGTCGAATGATATGTTGTGCATCTCTCCTTCTGGATGGTCTCCAAGGATCTCTATGTCTCCTTGGTCTCTTTGGACCTGCTCTGCTTCCAGATTCGGTGAAGCTAGTGGGTCGACCTCTTGATGGTAAGGCATGAGGTCGATGTCTTTCTCTAACTCTTGCTGCTCCATATCCATATCCATCTACTCAAGTGCTTGTTTAATCTCTTGAGCAAAGTCCTGCTCCTGTGACTGCTCACCCTGTCTGCTTGGTGTCAGTTGTTCAGATGAGTCGACTACCTGTACGAGCGTAGTTTCATATGTCTATACATGTTGCGCCCCCTATTGTACCTGTTCTTGCTGTGCTTCCTTCTTGTGTCTACGCAATTCTTGTTCCTTCCAAATTTGCTCCTTCAACTCATGAAACTCCTTTTTTTCCTCCATTGTCCATTTTTCTCTCTGCCTTTACACGTTCCTCCTGACGCATTGTTGCCTCTTTGCCTCTATTGCTAAAGTTGCTTTCTGAAAAATTGGGTCTGCTCTGAACTTGCATCTTTCATCTACCTCTGCATTGTCGACAATCTTCCTCTTGCATTAAATTTTCACGTGTCGGTATGTTTACCTCTGCTGCTACTACTACAGGTGCTCTCCTGGATGCTGCTTCGCTAACCATTCCACAATGATGCCGACCGGTTCATTGGGCCTGGAGAAGCTGTAACAATATCTCCATGGGTCCTCCTCTGCCCAATGGCATGCCTTGTGGATCCACTGAAATTGTACTCTCGCGTAGTGATCTTTTACAAAATAATGTGGGTCATACAGATTGAAGCTTGGGGAATTGAAAGGATATTTCTTGATCTCCTCTGCTTCGACATCAATGTGCTTGAAATTTTGTATCTCGTATAACCCGATACACAATGGAAGAGCAGGCCAAGGCACCTTCTTCTTCCGGTGTAGCCTAGCTAATAGTCATGCCGAGAGGTGTTATGATACCTTTTGCATGACGAGCTTGTCCATAGAAAACTTTGGCAAAACATGCGGAGGCTTCTCTGCGATGTACATCTATATGAAGGTGCCAGATGGTGAGGCATACCAATCTGCTATGTCGATCAGTGCCTCCATTACTGCCTTCGACATGCAATGTGGATCCTGCTCAAATATCATCTTATACACCGTGGTGACAAAATGATTTGACAGTTGTGTGATGACTCCTCTGAAGCTGCATTCAGACAACATTTTACAATAAGTATTCATAGAGCTTTCCGTCGATGTCCATGCCCACTTCCAGCCTAGGAACTCCTGACGGGCATAGATTGCATCAAATATGTAAGCGGACATGTATATTTATGCTTACTGACCTTTGGGCGGTTGTCGAGATTTTGTTACTTGTTCCTTCATCCTGTGAGCCAACATGTCGGACCAGTTGCATGCTTGGCCTTCATTGGCCAGTTGGTCCAATGTGATCACCCAACTCTGTGGGAAGGTCTTCGTGCTCTCTTGGCCATACAGGTGACATGCAAAGATGACCAAGTATTGATACGCCTTTCGTAGTATCTTCGTCTTGTAAACCTAGTTGGGTGTCATCCTGAATTTGGCTGGCTCCTTCACCCAGTTCTTCAAGATATCCCTCGAGTTGGCATTGCTCCTGGGTATGCTGAAGGATGTCTCCATGGTGACCACTCACTTCGACATATGGAACATATGCCAATAATCATGTGCCCTGAATGTAACAATCTTGGTCTCGCTGACACTTCTCAATGTCATCGTCTCAGGATCAGTGTGCGAGACAATCTAATGTATCGTGTTTGCGCATGGGAACGTGGGATACCTGCATGCAATCCAGTACAAGCCGGACTTGTGAATCTTCACATAAACTTGTCGGTCTTCGAGGTCTTCCCCAAATGTGCCTGCAAATGCATCATTAACCCCTTTCCATTTCGGTTTGATGTCCTTGTCTGCGATCATCTTGGTGTCTTCATAGATCAGAAAACTCATAGACACTCACTCAATTGTTTCTCTAGTTGCACTTCCATCCATGTCCTTTGATCCTGCTCTCTTGGAGGCCATTGATCCTGAACTGTCGAGAGGTGGACAAACACCTGCTAGATCTGGAGACATGGCGACATGCATGGCATGAAATTTGTCAGCTAAAACCAAAGCAAACTTGAGGATCGACATGCAACATACTTGGGGATTGATTGGCAAGTATTGCACAATTTTTCCTGGGAGGCCGGGAGACTCGCTGCCGTAATTGCACAAAATGTAGTCTTGACTGCTAGGAGGCTGGTTGACTACTCGAATTGCGCAATGCGCAATCCAGACTCGCCTGCTGGGTGTTGGGATTGTGCAATGTGCAATTTCAGCTGGCAAGTGATGCAGGCCCAGGGCATGCATTGCACAATTTTCTAGGCCAACAGTCACTGTGTCTCAGAATTGCGCAAGGCAAGACTAGATGGTCGTCACTAGCCAGAAATGTGCATTTTCTGGGAGGAAGGCAGAGCCTTCCCTCTTAGGATTGTGCAATGTTGTCTTGGTGAGGCAAATTTCGGGCCAAGGTTGCGCAGACCTGCCGATGGGCAACTGAAAACAAATGTGGAGGTGAATGCATGGCAATATTGAGTGTATACAGGAGTGAATGATCGTGCATGCAAACAATGAATGCAAGATTCAAAAAATGGAACAACATGCATGTGTGTGAAGCGAGTCGTCGAATCGACGACCATTCGACAAAACAGTGTCATGCATGCGACAACAGTGAGATGCTAATAAAAACTGAAATGGTGTTAGTGCAAGCTAATATGCATACAAACAACAACAAGCGTTCATAGAAATCAAGCACACAACACTCACATAAGACAAAACACAAAAAGCGACAGAAATGCTGCAAAAGATAGGTTAAGAGGACTTACTTGGAAATAGCTGAGCTAGATGTGTCAAAGGCTCCTGGTTGTGTTGTGGGATGTCAGAGATCCAAGATCGATGTGAAAATGTGAGCTCTGAAGCGTCGAATAAATAAGTTTGAAGCTCATGACTCGCATGCCACAAATCTAGGAAAAAGCGACACTTGGAGGAAGGTTTCTAAAATGATCTTTGCATATAACCTCGAGTTGCTAAAAGTAGCTCCCTAAAATCTAGGGATGTTTTTTGCATGTTGCTTTTTTCTATTTAGGGAAAAGTAGCCCATGCATGCAAGTCAAGTTTTCTCGGTCCCAGGTGGAACCAGTCAACTTGAGGGCACATGCAACAACCTGCTTGACTGAGGGTAAATTTTGCGTAGTTTCTGGGAGGAAGTCGGGCTGGCTGCCCAGAGGGATTGTGCAATTTCTGGGAGGAGGAGCTCACTACTGCCTAGAATTGCACAATTTCTAGGCTAAGCAGTCCTGCTGGGTCAGATTGCGCAGTTTTCTCTAGGAAAGTTGACTGATAAGATTGCGCAATTTCTAAGCCTAGTAGGCTTCTAGTGAGAATTGCGCAATTTCTTGAGAGAGTTGCTCAGGCAACAGCTGGACCAAGTCTGGGGAAGCAGCCTGTGAGGGGAATAAAACAAGCTGTCATGCACATGTTGTCCCGCTGCTAGAAAATCAGTGAAGCTCATGTACTTGACAGTGTAAGACATGCTACTGAGGATGGTTGGTAGGGAGGCTCCAAAATGAAGCTAAGGCAAAATTTTGGAGGGTGGTTGTAGCTGCTACAACGGAGAGCTTTCCTATTGACATTCCATGGAGTTCAATATGGAAAATTACAATTGGGTCGAAGACGACGAAAACAAAGGTTTGTGATTAGCTCGAGTGAGCAGGGTTTGCCCACCCCAAACCCGCAGTGAAAGACACCTATCGACGTAATTATTTAAACTAAAACTCATATACTTTATCTTTTAAGTTAAATTCTTTGATAGACCATTCTCACACATTTTTAAAGATTAAAAATACTTTTACCATAATCATTTGTTCCGTATACACTGTACTATCTATTCATAAAACTTGTACTACAAGTTCAAGGGTCGATGCCAATCACTTCCCAAAACTTTGTACTACAGCTTGATGGGTTAGTGCCCACTTAGGAAACATGTAAACTAAATAGCATAAGTTTAGCTTCTCTACGAATAGTATGTGGAGAAGCAAATGGAAATACAAAAAGACACCCTGGGCAACTATTTGTGGATTTCGTGATATTTACTAAATTTTATTCAATAAATATAATAAAATATAATAAAACAAATAAAAACTTCATTCCCAACAATTATAATCATAATTCAACTGGACCGTGAAAATGAAAATCCCATTCTTAAAAATTATAATATGATCCAAGTGGACACTAAAATTATGATTATTTTTAAAATTATAATCTCAATAGATACTAAATTAACGTATAAAATTAAAGACAAAGAGAATTGTTCTTATAACGAATTGAAATATAAAATAATAATTAAGGCAATAGAAATTTTTATGACTATGTCGATATCATAGATATATAATTTCAATGATGATTCCAAAAGAGACTATATTTTCCTATTATTCATTTAATATTTTAATTGACTTTGATTTTTCGTTTTTCTTGTCGGGAAACCAATACAAGCGGTCGTTTGCGACCGTTAATTTTATGAGAATTTGAAAAGATAAACCAAAGTGTTAAAATGCCCATGGAATATTATGAGACGTAAGGCCTAAAATACCCACGGAATATTATGAAACATGAGGCCAACATAAGATAAAGTATGTTGGTAAGAATAAACATTTTATAAAATATGGCACAACATCAAAACATGGAGTTTGAGTTGGTGGGGGAGGGATGTTATACATGTTGTTCTTGTGGGTCCATAAAATAAATGATTAGTTTGTTATTTTAAAAGGTATTTTGTTTTTAATGAAGAGGTAGGTTCCCTACATCCAAGACCATTAAAAGTGGGCTTCATTTTAAAATATTGAAAATCAATATTAAAGATTGTTCTCATCATATCCTTAGAGTTAATTCTCTTGAATCTTATGCTTCCCACCCAAGGGTTTCCACGAAAATGTTATTTATTATATCATTGGATGACAACTATATATTTTATTATGGGGTGATATTCTCAAGGAATTCCACAAAAATATTATTTATTAACTTATTTAATGACAATTGCATATTTTATTATTGGATGATATCAATGAGCATAATATATTAGTGTTGAAAATTTAACATCCTTCAGACTTATCTTACTTTATATTTGTGTTAATTTTAAATTCACAAAAAATTATAAATTAATTAGTCAATCTCATCAATGATCCAATTTTTTTGGTGACATTGATATTGATTGTGTGGATAGGGCTTCACCGTCCTTATGGCATATAATTCTTCAATTTCATTGGAGAATGATCATTTTGCTAACCCTATTGTGGTCTTAATCACCCATTGTTGTAGTATCATTAATCATTAGTGATTCCTTTTTATCATTGTTGTAGTATCATTAATCATTAGTGATTCCTTTTTATCAATGTTTTGTGATTCATCCACAAAATTTAGTCATCCATCTAAAAAGTACTCACAATCAATTTTAATAAATTGTGGTTTTCTAAAATAAGATATTAATAATGGTTTCTGGTTTAAAAATTAAAATTAATTAATTATAGATAAATTTATAACATAAATATAATAAAAGGTAAAACAAAATATATTATAAAAATAAAATTATTCATATGATTTTTCCTGGGTAGTTACACATCATTCAAAGGCACCTCTTTCCACGTATTTGTTGCTCTGAATGACCATGAGGTGGGGATAGATGGTTTGTGTCGATAGTATGCATGTTAGTTGGACGTTGAAAGTAGTTATAGGCATTCATTTCAAGCTCTACTTGCATTATTCAATTATCACTTCCACACACAACCATTATTATGATTTGGCCTTAGTGCAATCCAAAACCAAGATGGCAGTCGCCATAGAACTATGGCTTGACAATACTAAGAGCTCAGTAGTTTTGGAAAAACACCCTGCTATGCACTTCATTTGCTTAAGTTACCTTGAATTTGAATGGCTTTTTTGTGGTATTATCCATGGTGGTAGATGTCTCTCACTAAACTCAGCCTTCAAGTAGACCCCTTCCTCTATAATCTTGGATTCAAAACTTTTTTTCTATTTCCCTATCCTCTTGACACTTATCTCTTGGTTAGTCATAGGGCTCAGCTTTGCTCCCCTTATTTTCAATATGTTCCTATATGATGTTTCATGTAGGGTTAGTCACTCTAAGGCCAACTCTACTTGCTATAATTTTCCATATCCTTCTCATCGGATTCAAATCTAAAAAGGAACGCAACAAATTACAGAGATAACCATAAATACAAAGATGCAACAAAAATAACACTTCATTTCATTACTATCAAATACTGAAATATGCTTACAAACAAAATGGAAATAAGACTAGCTCGAGTGATGGTAGCTTATCTCTAAGAAGAGATGTGGCGGCTACATGCCTCTAAATTGTGTTACAATGAGGCTCAAGGGCCTATGTATTATTGAAAAACATGAGAAAACCCTAAAAAACCAAAACTCTAACTCGAGGAGATGTAACACCAAGAGTTTGTGGGCCCTGTTGAGGTTAGTCGGGTAGCCAACTTCCCGGGGTCATAACTTGGTCATATTATCTTTGTTTTGCGCGTACAATACCTTGTTGGAAATGTCTCTTTGAGTACTACAAGATTTGTCACAAGCCCTTTTCTTTGGCTTTGGGTTTGTAGTGGACCTCAAAAAAACGTCATTTAGGGGGTCAAAACTGCTCCGGAAGTTCAAGACCTGAAAAACTATTAAAAATAGTAAATGCTGAAATAAACAAGGAAACAAATGAAATTGACTTGAGGTCTAGGCGAGATAGGTGGGTGGCCACCAATATCCATGTGGATCATCCCCCCCCCCCCCCCCCCCCCCCCCCGCATCTCCCCCTTAGGAATCAATGGTCCCCATTGCATGCAGAGCCTCCATGAGGTGAGGAAATTTTTGTTGAACCTGGTCCCTGGTGAGCCACTTGCCTTGGTACAAGAGTTGGTCAGCTTTGACAACCCGATATAGTTGGATATTTTGTTGGCAAGTGTTCTTGACCTGTGTGTCCATAATCCGATCAGTTGTGGCCTATTCCATGTAATCTAGGTTTAACTATGTTGGTGTGAGTTTTTCTGCAATGTCTGATGTGTCCAACTATGGTGGGAAGTATGGTCGGAGGCGGTCCATATTAAACATTGGGTGCAGGCCAAGGAATGGGGGGATGTTGAACTCAAAATCATTATCTCCCATAGCCTTGGTAATGGTGTAAGGACCATATCGAAGTGATTTGAGCTTCTAATGGGCTCCAGTAAGGCATTCTTTCTGCAAATGCAACTAGACTTTCTCGCCCACCTAAAACTTATGTATCACCTGATGTTCATCATGTCATTACTTATACCTGGAATTTGACTTCTCTAGGATGGTGTGAACCTACTGGTGAATGTGTTGGATGCATTCAATAAATCTGGTCGCTTTATCAGCCTCAGATAGTACATGTGTGGATTATGTCTGCGTAGTCACATGAGGCATGGCAACATCAATCGAACACAATGGTTGAAATCCTAGACCCACTTGAAAGGGACTACGACCAGTCGAGCTATGGAGAGCTCTATTATAACTGTGTTGCACATATGGAAGACTCTCATCCCAGGTTCGAGGATGCTTGGAGTTGTACATGCGGAGTATGTGCACTATCATCCTATTGATGACCTTCATCTGGCCATCAGTCTGGGAATGGAAGGCAGTCGATTTGGTGAGATTGGTGTCCAATAGTGTCCAGAGGCTTAACCAAAATGTGCTCAGGAACCTACTATCCCAATCTGATATAATGGTCTGCGGGATCCCAAAATGTACCCATACTCATAATAATGTGTCGTGGAGGCGGAAATCAAGAACCTACTTGCCAGGTATTAGAATCTGGTATGTCGAGGTGAGCTCTGGATCATTTTTGTATAGTTGCGAACATCTAGAGGTTGCATGACCACAAGAGTTGAGAACATTAGTCAGTGCTGCAACAGGGGGTTGGTTGAGGAAATCTACAACATGATTGGTGATGCCCTTTTTGTATTTAATGTTCAAGTGGAATTGTTGTAGATATGTAGACCACTTCTGATGGCAATCGTTCAGAAACTTCCCCTGTGTCTATATAAACTAAAGAGGTCGGTGATCGATGTGGATGACCATCTCCTTCCCCAGAATATAGTTCTTCCATTGTTGGCAAGTCTTCATGATGGAATAAATCTATTTATCATAGGTGGGGTACTTCTGAATTGTATCAGAAAGCGTCTCACTATAATAGGCCACAAGCTACCCATGTTGGGTGAGGACTGCACCAATAGCATAGTCTAAGGTGTCTGTCTCAATTTCAAATGGTTTTTGCAGGTCTGGCAGTGTGAGTATTGGTGCAAAGAAGAGGCGGTGCTTCAACTCAAAGAATGCCTTTTGTTGGGACTCATACCATGAAAAATTTTCTTTCACCCCGTTCTTAGTAATCTGACTCAAAGGCCAAGTGATATGGAAGAATCCCAACACAAACCTCTGATAGAAACTTTCAAGGCCCAAAAAACTGTGAAGCTCTGTTAGAGTGGTCAGGGCTGGCCAATCCCAAATCACTTGGATCTTGGTCGGCTCCACATGCATGCATGCTCATCTATGATGTAACCCAAGTGTTGGACCTAGCTAATGCCAAAGGTGCATTTCTCCAAATTGGCACACGGTTTGTGTTACCGAAGGGTTTGACGGACCTACTAAATGTGTTGCAAGTGTTCTTCCCAATGCTTGTTGAATATGAGGATGTCATCCAGATAAACCACCAAGAACGATTTGGTGAAAGGCTGAAATATGGCATCCATTAGCCTCATAAAAGTAGCAGGGGAATTTGTCAACCTGAAGGGCATAACCAACCATTCAAAAAGGCCTTCCTTGGATTTAAAGGCGGTCCTCCATACATCTATGGACTCTATTGGAACTTGTTGATAACCAGACTTTAGGCCGATCTTGCTGAAATACTTGGCCCCCTTGAGTTGTTCTGGCAAGTCATCAATCCATTGGATTGGAGACCTGTTCCTGATAATGATTTTTTTAGTTCCCGATAATCAATGCAAAGACTCCAGGTTCCATCCTTCTTCTGTACAAGTATAATCAGGCTGCCACAAGGTGAGGAACTTGGTCGGATGAGCCCTTTTTGTATCAACTCCTAGATTTTCTGCTTTATCTCTTAATTTTCCAAAATGGAGTGACAATATATCGGCGCGTTGGGTAGAGGTGCTCTAGGAGTCAGACTGATCGAATTCTTAACCTGACAATGCAAGGGTACCCCTGTGGGTGAGGAGAAGATGTCCCTATATTCTTCCACGACCGTATCCACCTACTTTTGTTGCTTGGAGGAACCCTTCCCAGGGGCCATGGATGTTGTTATGACCTTCCCCTTACTTTGAGAGCGAATAAAAAAAAAAAAATCTAATTTTGGGAGATGACCTTACTACATTGCTTAGCAGAGATCAAAGAGATGATGGTAGCTGGGGCTACCTCCGATATCCTGTATAACTTAGTACCCAAAGAAATAATAATAGATCGAGCTCTAGACTCATATACAGCATGTCGCTTCCATAAGTACATTTGTCCTAATAATACATCACAAACTTCAAGAGGAGAAACATCACATAGTACCTCATCCATGAAGGGCTTGATGTTGTATGGAAGGTGACACTGCTGGTTGACACAGAGATCTCATCCTTGGTGAAGCCACCCGATGGTGTAAGACTACATATGTGGTTTAGTTAGTAGGCCCAGACTCTTCACGACTTCTACTAAAATTAGGTTCATTTGGCTCCTACTGTCGACAATGAACTACAGCGGAGAACCCTTCACCCACATTTGTGAGTCGAATAGGTGCTCCCCCTCTTTTAGTTCTTCAGGTTCAATCTTCTAGATCTTAGTGGTGGCCACAGTCACACTGGGCTCCACGTCAACGATCTACTTCCCTTTGTGATTTTCCTTGCCAGGTTCTAACTCAGAGTTGAAACATGCATCGGACTCAGAAGCCTTCAGCTCGGCCATTAGTGACTTCTTTGCCTGACACTCACTTGTGTTGTGAGTGGAGATCTTATGGAACTCACACCACTTTCTCGTGTCCTTCTTTGTCTTCATGGTGTTGTTATTTTATTGCGGCTTCGACAGGTTATGTTGGGTCTTTCTGCCTTGGCTTTTCCCTTTGCTCTGTGGTTTGGGGGTGCCTTTCCCTTGCTTTGGATTCGCAGATCCAAATTCTCATTTTTTCTTTTTGAGCTTCTACTTAATCTTGACAGTGTATTGGTACATTGTGTTGAGCAAGGAGATGTCCAAAAACTTCGTCTCATCCTGGATGTACCTGTGTAGGAAGTTAGGGTACTTGAGTACCAAATGTTTCTTAGAATCCTTGATACCCAACTTTGTGTGAAGGGTATGAAAAACATTGGTAAACTCTAGCACATCTTGGTCCCTTCCCTGTCATAGTGTGGTTCACTTTATGTATTTATCCTCATAGCTCCTGACAGGGTAGTACTACTCCTTAATGGCATCCCGGAATGAATCCCAAGTGGGTGCGACCGAAAATAGTGAGGATGTACTTTCATCCTTCTACTCACAATATGTTTCCCACCAATCTTTGACATGGGGAATAGCTTTGAGAAGAAAAAAAGTAATATTTTCCCTGCTGGAAAATTTATGAACAGAAAAATATCCTTCTATCCGATTTAACCATTTACCTACAACGTTCGCATCTATCTGACCCTCAAATATGGGAATTTCAAAGTTAATTTGTACATTAAAGGGTGTGGTGCTTCCAGAGTAGCTTCTGGAAGTAGATGTGTCACCCTTGGGTAATAGCTGAAGGATCTGGGAAAAGTTGTTTCATCAATGTGTCCCTTTGTCGCTCAAAGGCTTCTTCGAGCAAGATTTAGAAAGGATCTCCTGCCCCCTAGTCTTTCTATTCTTTCCCCATGGGAGGCCATCAGGATTTGTGAGGCTATTGTTGCAAAGGTTCGAGCAGTTCAAGCCCTAACTCGTTATATCTCGACCTCGTTGGGGACATGCAAAGAAAAAAAAGAGAAACAGTAGACCGCTCTAATACCACTGGTCTGAATTTAAACAAGAATGCAACAAATTACATATATAACCATAAATACAAAGATTCAACATAAAAACACCTCATTTCATTACTATCAAATATTGAAATATGCTTACAAACAAAATGGAAATAAGACTATCTCGGGCGATTGTATCTTATCTCTAAGAAGAGATGTGGTGACTACATTCCTCTGAACTGTGTTACAATGAGGCTCAAGGGCCTATTTATTATTGAAAAACATGATAAAACCCTAAATAGCCAAAACCATAACCCCATGAGAAGTAACACCAAGCGTTTGTGGGCCCCGGTGGGGTTAGTTGGGTAGTTAACTTCTCGAGGTCATAACTTGGTCATATAATCTTTGTTTGGCTCATACGATACCTTGTTGGAAAGGTGTCTCTGAGTCCTACAATATTTTCTATAGGCCCCTACCTTTGGCTATGGGCCTATAGCAGACCTAAAAAAAAACATTGTTTAGGGGGTCAAACTTCTCCGAAAGTTCAAGACCTAAAAAACTACTAAAACTAGTAAATGCTAAAATAAACAAGGAAACAAATGAAACTAACTAGAGCTTTAGGTGGGATAGGTGGGTGGCCACCAATATCCACCTGGATCATCATCCCTAGCCTCAAATTTTCCAATCCATGCCATGGCTCTTCTCACAATCATCATGAATTTTGAGGATAGAGGGTGCATCCTCGCTTAAGAGATCCAGCTAATGTAGAAGCCTTGGTTACCTACTATTGCGAACATACATCTCATGTGGCCTAAGATGGTTGTGCAAGAAGCCAAAGTTGAATGACAATACTTTAGAGGTCAAAGAGAATGTGGAACAATGGATTCTAGACACATGGACCAGTTATGAATAAATTTCTTAGAGAACACAATTAAGCTTAGCAAGAGATACTACTTAGCATGTATTTCTTGCATATGTAACTCAACAAACTAGACACAAAATTATTATTCTTGCTAAGAAAATCGTAAATTTGAACTTCCTTGATAGCACAAAAGAGGAATGCCATTGGAGACCCACTTAGGGTGTAACGTGCTCCCTTACCACCCCTATACCACATTAAATATGTAGGGAGACAGTTAATATCGTAGACTCGATCTCCATAGTCCTGTTATGGAAATGGGGAATAATTTTTTCTCTATTTTTCAAAACACAAAACCAATAGCACTATTGTGTTTGTCTCGCCGAGACTTTTTCAACGATATAAAACTTACATCAATATGACTTACGAATCAAAATTTATAGCCCTTGAAAGTATCATCATTAAATTTTTGGACATGGCAAAAAGGAGATGCAACATGGTAGTCATATGATGCTCACATGGTGACCCCACCCCACTAGAGGTCCACCTTGGCAAAACCGACGACCACCATGCCACCATGTAACCACCTTGCTAGGATGACGTAAGCTCTAAGTCAGTCCTTTTTTTGAAAAATCCAAATGTTACACACTCCCGCAACCCAACCCTCACTGGCCCAACCCGGTGAGTCCTACTTGGCTACTCGGTTATCTTCTTTATGCAACAACTAGGGAATTTTCCCAGGCCTCCTGACCCCTAACTTGGATGTTAGCCCGACCTTACTCATCCACACTATGTGGTTAGGTGAAATACCATATGAACTTTGGCATTTATACCAACTAGCCTGGCCCCCAACTTGCCAACTTGGTAGGTCCCACCCAGCATGATTATGTGAATTTTTTCTAAGTTTGTTTAGATAGACTTTTTCAAAAAAAATTACTAAGGATGCAAGCACTTATGCCTTCACCTCTAGACCTGTAGATATTTAGGACTTGCTTCATCCCTTTCAAGTTTAATAATTATTTCCAAACTCAACCAGGTTCAATGACTTGCTCATTGACACACAAGCGAAATATATAACTCATAAAAATGTAATCTAAAAGATTACGTCATAGATCAGCCAAATCTCCATTTTACTCACACACATATATGAATTATATTCATTAATAAGAGCTCAATAACACAAATATTAGAATGAAAACAACAATAATACATACCATAACCATGAGTATGCATCTAATGAAATAAACACAGAGATTTGATTATCTCTCAAAGTAGTAACTCAATGATATTAATGCTAATGAAACACTTGTAACAGAAAAGCATCCAAATAACCTTTCCTCTAAAAATGATAGGAATTAGACCATTCCTTAAGGATTACACAAGGCATCATCATTCCATAGTTTTATAGGAATCACATTCCACCCATTCATAAAGGTATATGAATAGAACTGCAAACATACATATAAAATTCACTTTTACATGATGCATAATAAGCACTATTGCACAACCACAGAGGAGTCAACCACTCCTTTGCATCACAAGGGAAGGAACACCCTTCAATATTAGTTCATACACTTAATACATAGAGAACATTTACAACACAAGAACGTGTATATAAAGTTCGATAACACTTATCTTATAATGAATAACCCGTAAATTGAGGTTGGAACTTCGATTCTCCACCCAACCTTAGGCAAGCTATAGCCAAGACTTTCTTGCAACTGTCACCCTCAGGCCAGATTCTAGATCTTGATGAGGAGTTCTCACATGGGAAGAAATAAAATTACGACTTGAATAGGGTCTCGAAAGGATACATCACCTTTACTAGGTGTCAAATACAAGAGATAAGAATCCACTTCCTTAGACCTCTCAACAATTCCTAATTGTTACAACATATAGGTTATTATCTCAGTCAACCTTAATTATGTATTTATTTCTAGCATAAAAGCTTACAACTCAATACCAAGAGGAGAGTTCTTTCAAATTTTAGGAATATTCATTAGCAAACAAGCTACCATGAGTGTGGGGATCACCCATATAGGTAGTTCATGAGAGAGGTCAAGCACCAATGTTCCCATCCTAAGGCCACACCTAATGGCACATCGGCCTCTTAAGTACCTGGGTGTATCTACCTCCTATCAATTAGTTTCATCAATCCACAAGCTTCCTAATGGTTTCATCAGCCCTTGAGAAAACCACTCATAGTGGTTTCATCGGCCTCAAGGCAAGCCACTACTCTGTAAATTCTTTTATTTCAACTAGCAAGCCACACACAATAGTTTCATCAATTGCGCTAATACATAGCGAACTCTCTCTCTATGAATAAAATTTTCTTCCAATCTAGGAAGAAATTAACCCCCAAAAAATAAATACCCCATTCTTTCCACCATCCATCCCTTAAATAATTATCTTCTGATGCCTTTCAATTTCGATGTTTGCCTCTTCCATATGCATAGATTCATGGATTCTTATCCTTTTCGATGATTTCCTCTTCCATATGTATAGAATCATGGATTTTTCTCCCATTAAATTTTATAGTCGCTTCCTCTAGTTACATGGGAATACTCTCTTCGTCACCCCTGTAAGTCTACCAACACAACCAAACTTCATTTAATTTTGATTCTCTCTCTGCATATTTTTTTATAGATAAAATTAGTATGGTTCCCAAACATTCCTTTTCCAAACAAATTTATTGTGCAACTGGTTCATTAAAGCACACAATCTGGCATTAATATCAACCAAGTCTCCTCAAGAAAATATCCTTCCCCAAACTCTGGGATCTGTGTCCCAATTTCTCAGTCATCTTAATTTTAACAAAAATAGAGATAATATTTACAATAAGAGGGGATGATCCAGTTCTTTCACAAACCCCTCCCCATGGAGGAAAATCTTCCTCAGTGTTATATAACTAAAAACTAAACAAAATAGGCCTTAAGACAAGCACAAAAATTATTTGAGGCTTTATATACACTGCTTTGTACAATTTATTTACAATTCCATTTACATTCGTTTCATTCAACAAACAAAAAAGGATATGTTTCCTGCATTTGTTCAGCCATTTCCCATGTGGCTTCCTCAAGCCCAAAGTGCCTCCATTTCACCTTGATTTTCTATATTACTCAATTTTAGAGTGTGAGTTATCTCTAGTCCAAGTTGCATAAAGGTTCTGACTAGAACTCTCCATCTAGTTCTACATATAGCATAGACCAGTCAATCACATGATTAGCATATGAAACATATCTTTTAAGAAAAGAAACATGGAAAACATCATGAAATTTCACTGATGGAAGCAAGGCCATCCTATATACTACTAGCTTTATTCTTTCAAGCACTTCAAATGGACCACAAAATTGTGGTGTCAGATTGACACATGACCGAATTTTTAAGGAGCTTTTCTTGGGTCTAACTCGTAATTATACATATGTGCCCCATGTTGGCCTGTATAAACCTTACGTCTGTCTTATGCCACCTTTAAATTCCTTCTAATAGTTTCCATTTCTTTCAACATATCAGGCCAATGAGGACCCTATTCATTGGGTCACTCTAGCTAATAGGAGTGTTACAACTCCTCCCATTGAGTGCTTCAAAAGGGCTCATTTTTACTGACTCTTGATATCCATTTGTTAGAGCCTAGATTTGTCTCAGGCTGAAAAGACAAGGTTCTAGGTCCACATCAAACCACGCTCAGCCTTGTAGCTAGCCCTACGAGGACAGGAGAGGGCTCTCTCCAGGTCAATCTCGGCAAAAGGTAATCAATGAGGCTCGAGATGACTAAATTTTCAACTGATCTTAGGCTAGGTATTAAGTGCAGGGATTTGATTTGGTTTTTTTTTAGGGTTTTGTTGAAAAAATGGGTAAGGCAAACAAATGGCTCGGATGCCTTACTTAGTATATGATATATTATAAACTTCATATGCTATATTAATATATCAAATCTAAGATTAATATCAAAAACTCTAAGATTATAAACTCTAATATATTATTATACATATCAAGGATTAATATTATAATCCCAAGGGAATAATATTAAACCAAAAGGATTAATATTATAAAATCAAGGAATTACAAACCCAAGGGATTATTAATATTATAAACCCAAGGAATTAAGAAACCAATGGGATTAATATTATAAACCCAAAGGATAAATAAACTAAGGAATTAATAAACCCAAGAAATTAATATTAAAAATCTAAGAGAAAAAAAATAAACCAAAGGATTTAATATTAAAAACCCAAGGGATTATTAATATTTCCATCCAAAGAAATCGATAAACCCAACACATTCATATTAAAAACCCAAGAGATTATTAACATTACAAACTCAAGCCCCTGATTAGGGTGTGATGGGATGCGAGACCCCCGTGAGGATCATCATTATGATTAAACAAGTGTGGAGCAGGGCAAGTGGGCGGCCCACCCAATACAACCACACGCTCAAGGTAATTAAGGAACTGACGACCCATAACCAAGTGGCAAAGCGGACCTCGGGCGCGATAATTTGGGTTTTACAAGTGGTAAGTTTGGTGGTAAGTCTATCATTTTGCATGCAAACGTTGTGGTTTCACCTCAAGAGATGTGGTGAGGTGGTGAAGGTTGCTCGTGGGACTAGAGACCTACTCCACAGGCAGAGCACCCAAGGCGATAGCAAAAGCATGACAACAAAGCAGGGTTACTGGTATGTATCTCAGGCCTTCTTAGTTCATGAAATGGCGATATTGCTGCAAGGATTGAAGCCAGAATGGCAGGGTTTGGTGATGATAGTGCATGGGTTAATTGGGATTGGGTTAAGTCTATCTCTATTAGCATCTGGAATGTCGATTTCAGTCTTTTATGGAAATCTACTAGCTCATATGGGCATGTATGGGGAGTCAGGACTGCATTTAGGAATTTGTCTGTAAATTTTGTTAATGAGTCTTGTAATTCTAGGTGTCTAAGGCCCGGATGGGTCTGGGGTTGGTTAGAGAGTCTGACATCTTTTGGAAGTCTTCCAGCCTAGAGGGGCATGTATGGGGAGTCAGGGTCATCACCCAGCATCTGATCTGTAAATTCTATGAAGGCCTCATTTAATTCATGGATTCAAAGGCTTGGTTGGGCCTAGAGTCGATTAGAGAGTCTGGGAGGAGTAAGGCATCCGAGCCATTTGAAAGATATGGAGATGGTCGGGTCTTCTGCCAGCCCAAAGGCAAAGGCTGAGGGTGTCGGGGTTCTTTGTGTTTTCATTCCTCAGAACAGGAAATGGGGAACCAAAATGGTCTCCCACAGGAAAGAGACGGATGGTAAAGCCTGCATTTGGCATTTGGATAGTAAATATTTTATTGAACCATCTATGTGCACTACCCTTTCAGGTCTGCCTAAACTGAAAACTCCTCCAGCTCTAGCACTGCTGGTTCTCGCTACGGTGAGGGCTTGAGAGGTATCGTAGTCATTGGGTGACCCAGTCTACGGAAGAATGGTGAAGGCAGAGGTTGGAGCAGGGAAGTGAGGGCGTCATCGTGATAGCAACCAGAATATCATGAAAGGGAAATCACCGCTGGCTTCGTCCGGCAATCGCCAATGTAAAAAAGCAAGGAAAACAAGGGAGGAGAACATTCAAAATCTCATGCATTCTTGCAATGTTGGATCGTCGGCATAAGTGAAGTATGTTATCTCATCATGGGAGGCGGAATTGAATGCCAAGGAAGCTGCAAAATTGATTCCAGCATAGGACTGGGAACCTTTGGTAATGGACCCTAGACACACCCGCGGAAGGTTGACTCTATTCAAACAGTCAGTCCAACTTTATTGGGTAATCAAGAGCTTATTGGTGAGAGCCATGTCAAAAATCATAACTTGGATGGCCCCTAGAAAACCTAGCAATATGAACCAAACCTCAAGGACATTCAACAAGAAATACAGACAATATAGGTACAACAGTAGCATCAGAATGCCCACCTTGGCCGCATGGAAAAAAAGCTACAAAGTCTGCAACAAAATGAAATGCCAGGGTCGAGTGCAAAGGACCTTGCCTCGATAGAATCGTCTGATGATTGACTACCAAGAAGTCATGAAATTTCTGAAAGTTTCTGATGTTTTTTGTTGTTTTTATGATTTGGTCGGATAGCATTTACATTGTCAGTAGTACATATAGATGGGTGATAGATATGGAAGCCTATAAGGCTTGGATAGACATACTCAAACTGTTTATGTTTTGGACGACTTATGATGTTGATCGGTGGCCAACAGACCTGGTTTCCTTCGGGCAGGTTGAGGCCACCAGACATATTTTTTGTAACCTACTTTACATATGATTAATAGAAAGATACTGCCAAGCTTACACACAAAAAAATATTACAAACTCAAGCATTAATATTCATGGGCTTTAATAGTATTCCCTTGGGTTTATTAATCTAAGGGTTCATATTCCTAGGGTTTAATATTATTCCCTTTGGTTTATAATCCTTTAGGTTTTTAGTATTAATCCTAAAAACTCTAAGATTATAAACCCTAATATATTATTATACCTATGAGGGATTAATATTATAAACCCAAGGGATTATTATAAACCGTAAAATAAACATGGTTTACCATGGTTTATTTTCATATTGAGACAGCCCTTGCCACAATGCAACGTTGGACCATGCTTGACCATGCTTGATTTTCATATTGATATAATCTTTGTCATAATGTGATGTTGGACCATGGTTGATTTTCATATTGAGACAATATTTGTCACAATGCGACGTTGGGCCACAGTTGACCATGATTAATTCTATAAAATATAGTTGACCACGATTGACCATGTTTGACCATGATTGATATTATAAACCCAAGCAAATAAATAATAAATCCAAGGGATTATAAACCCAAGGAAATAATATTAAACCCTAGGAATATGAACCCTCGGGATTAATACTAAAAAATCAAGAGATTAGTAATATTACAAACCCAAGTGTTAATATTCATAGGGTTTAATATAATTCCCTTGGGTTTATTATTCTTGTGGGTTTATAATATCAATACCTTGGGTTTAGTAATATAAGGGTTCATAATCCTAGGGTTTAATATTATTCCCTTGGGTTTAATATTATTCTCTTGGGTTTATAATCCCTTGAGTTTTTAGTATTAATCATATAAACTTTAAGATTTCAACATCTAATATAATTATTATCCATATGAGGGATTAATATTATAAACCTAAGGGACTATAAACCCTAGGATTAATATTATAAACCCAAGGGATTATAAACCCTAAAATAAACATGGTTCGCCATGGTTGATTTTCATATTGAGACAGTCCTTGTCACAATGCAATGTTGGACCATGGTTGATCATGATTGATTTTCATATCGAGAAAATCATTGTCATAATGCGACGTTGGACAATGGTTGACCATGGTTGATTTTCATATTGAGACAATCTTTGTTAGAATGCAATGTTGGACCATGGTTGACCATGATTGTCCATGGTTGGCCATGATTGAAATTATAAACTCAAGTGAATAATAAACACAAGCGATTATAAACCTAAGGGAATAACATTAAACCCTAAGAATATGAACCCTTAGATTAATAAACCCAAGGGTGATCCAGATTTAAACAGGAATGCAAAAAATTACAGAGATAACCATAAATACATAGATGCAGCAGAAATAATACTTCATTTCATTACAGTAAAATACTAAAAGATGCTTACAAATAGAAATGGAAATAAACCAGCTAGGGTGATGGTAGCTTATCTCTGAGAAGAGATGTGGCAGCTACATGCCTCTAAACTGTGTTACAATGAGGCTCAAAGGCCTATTTATTGTTTAGAAACAATGGAAAACCATAAACATCCAAAAACGTAACCCTAAGGAGATGAAACGCCACAATATGGGCCCCATTTCAGGTAAATTGGTACATCAACTTCCCGGGGTCATAACTTTGGCATACGATCTCTGTTTGACATGCACAATAGCTCGTTCGAAATATCTATTTGAGAACTACAACTTTGGGAAGAGAAACATCAGTCCATGGACTCATGTTACTACCAGATTTCCCAAAAAATGTCATTTAGGGCCTCAAAACGGCTCCGGAAGTTCAAGACCCGAAAAACTGCTATAAATAGTAAATTGTGCTACAATTAAGGAAACTGAAAAACTAAAAGACACAATTGTGGGGGTCCAAGTGGGATAGATGGATGGCCACCAACATCCACCTAGATCATTCCTCCCCCTTTAGGAAGCAATGGTCCCCATTACGTTGAGTTCCTCCATCTGCTGAACTTGGTCCTTGCTGAGTTGTTCTGCAATCTCTGACGTGTCCAGTAATGGTGGGAAGCATGGTAGAGGGCGGTACACATTGAACACTCGGTGCAATCGAAGGAATGGAGGAATGTTGTGCTCCAAATCATTATTCCCCGCAGCCTTGGTAGTGGTGTAAGGACCATGTCAGAGTGGCCGGAGCTTCTGATGGGCTCTTGTAAGGCGTTCTTTCTGCAGATGCAACCAGACTTTATTGCCCACCTGAAACTTGTGTGGTACCCCTCTGGGTGAGGAGAAGTTGTTCTTGTGTTCTTTCATGACCGTACCCCTCTACTACTGCTGCTACGTAGAGGAACCCTTCGCGGGGGTCATGGATGTGGCAACAATCTTCACCTTACTTTGGGGCTGAACCAGATAGAAAATGAATTTCCTAGACTGGGCGATGAGCTTGCTGCCTTTCTTAGTAGTGATCAAAGAGGTGGTGGTAGGTGGGTCTACCTCTAGTATCCTGTATAATGAATTACACAAAGAAATAGTAACAGCGTGAGGCCTTGACTCATACACAGCATGTCGCCTCCATAAGTATGGTTGGCCTGATAATACATCACAAACATCCAGAGGTGCAACATCACACAATACCTCGTCTGTGAAGGATTTATGTTGTAGAGAAGGCGGCACTACTGGCGAACTCGGAGATCTCATCCTTGGTGAAGCCACCCAATACTATATGGTTGCGGGTGTGGTGTAGCCGTTAGGCCCAATTGCTTCACGACCTCTGCTAAAATGAGGTTCTTTTAGCTACCACTATCTACAATGAATTGCAACGGCGAACCCTTCACCCACATCTGTGAGTGGAAAAAGCACTCCCCCTCCTCTGGATCTTCGAGCTCATTCTTCTGGATCTTGGTGGTGGCAGTAGTGATGTTGGGCTCCACGTCAATGATCTACTTCCCTTTGCCATTCCCCTTGTCGGGTTCTGACTCAAGGTCGGAACATGCATATGATTATGAAGCCTTCAACTCGTCCACCAGCGACTGCTTAGTCTGACACTCACTTGTGTTGTGAGTGGGGCTCTTATGGAACTCACACCACTTTCCGGTGTCCTTATTCGACTTCATGGTGTTGTTATTTTCTTGCAACTTTGATGGTTTGTCTTGGGTTGCCCCGTCTTGGCTTTTTCCTTGGTTCTGTGATTTTGGGAAGCCTTTCCCTTACTTCGGATTCGTAGATCCAAAGTCTCGCTTCTTCTGTTTAAACTTTTGCTCAATTTTGACAGTGTATCGGTACCCTGTACTGAGCGAGGAGATGTTCAGGAACTCCATCTCTTCCTAGATGTACCTGTGTAGGTAGCCACCGTATTTGAGTACCAAATGCAGCTCACAATATTTGATACCCAACAGTGTATGAAGGGTATGAAAACATTTTGTAAACTCTGGCACATCTTGGTCCCTTCCTTGCCGCAACATGGTCCACTTTATGTATTTGTCCTCATAGCTTTTGACAGGGTAGTACTGCTCCTTGATGGCATCCCCGAATGAATTTCAAGTGGGTGAGGTTGAAAATAGTGAGCCCGTAATTTCATCCTTCTGCTCGCAGTAGGTTTCCCACCAGTCCTTGACGTGTGGGGCTGCTTTGAAGAGAGCGAAAATAATATTTTCCTCATTGGAAAAATCATGAACAAAAAAATAACCCTCTAGTAGATTTAACCATTTATCTACGGAATCTGCATCTATTTGACCCTCGAATATGGGAATTTCAAAATTAACTTGTACCTTAAACGATGTGGCGTTTCCAGAGTGGCTGTTGGAAGCCGATGCGTTGCCTCTGGGTAGCCGCTAAAGGATCTGGGCAAAGTTGTCCATAATCACGTTCCTTTGTCACTTGAGGGCTTCTTCGAGCAAGATTTTGATAGGATCTCCTGCCCCCTTGTCTTTCTTTTCATCCGCCATGGGAGGTCGTCAAGATTTGTGAGGCTGGTCTTGCAACGGTTCGACCAGTTCAAGCCATAACTCCTTATACTTGACCTCGTTGGGGACATGCAAAGAAAAACAGAGAAAAAGTAGACCGCTCTGATACCATTGATCCATACTTAAATAGGAACACAATGAATTACAGAGATAACCATAAATACAGAGATGCAATGGAAATAATACTTCATTTCATTACTATAAAATACTAAAAGATGCTTACAAACAGAAATTGAAATAAACCAGCTAGGGCGATGGTAGCTTATCTCTGAGAAGAGATGTGGCGGCTACATGCCTCTGAACTGTGTTACAATGAGGCTCGAAGGCCTATTTATTGTTGAGAAACAATGGAAAACCCTAAACATCCAAAAACCTAACCCTAAGAGATGAAACGCCGCAATATGGGCCCCGTTTCGAGTAAATTGGTACATCAACTTCCCAGGGTCGTAACTTTGGCATACGATCTCTGTTTGACGTGCACAATAGCTCATTAGAAATATCTATCCGAGAACTACAACTTTGGGAAGAGAAAAATGGGTCCCAGATTTCCCAAAAACCATCATTTGGGGCCTCAAAACAGCTTCGAAAGTTCAGGACCTGAAAAACTGCTAAAAATAGTCAATTGTGCTACAATTAAGGAAACTGAAAAACTGAAAGAGACAGTTGTGGGCATCCAAGTGAGATAGGTGGGTGGCCACCAACATCCACTTGGATCAAAGGGATTGATATTATAAACTTGAGGGAATAATATTAAACCCTAGGAATATGAACCCTTATATTAATAAACCCAAAGAATTAATATTAAAACCCCAAAGGAGTAGGACCCCAATGGAATAATATTAAACCCAAGGAATAATATTACAAACCCCCAAGGTATATAAACCCTAAGATAAATATTATAAACCCTAAACTAAACATGGTTGACTATGGTTGATTTTCATACTAAGACAATCCTTGTCGCAATGCGACATTGGACCATGGTTGATCATGCTTGACCATGAACGATTTTCATATCAAGACAATCTTTGTCACAATGTGACCTTGGACCATGGTTGACCATGATTTATTTTCATATTGACACAATATTTGCCACAATGCAATGTTGGACCATTGTTGACCATGGTTGGCCATGATTGATTTCGATAAACCATGGTTAACATATTAATTTAAGGATTTATAATATTAACCCTATATTTTATTAGTTACTTGAGTTTATTAGTCACTTGGGTTTATAATATCAATCCCTTGCCTTTATTATTCTAAGGGCTCATATTGTCAGAGTTTAATAATATTCATAGGGTTTATAATATTAATCCTAGGGTTTAATCCCTTGGGTTTTCAATAATTATCCCTTGGGTTTAATATTAATCCTAGGGTTTAATGTTGTTCCATGAGGTTTATAATCCCTTGGGTTTTTAATAATTATCCCTTGGGTTTAATATTAATCCTAGAGTTTAATGTTATTCCCTTAGGTTTATAATCCCTTGGGTTTATAATATTAATCCCAAGGTCTATAAAATTAATCTTAGGGTTTGATGTTTATTTTAGGGTTTATTTCTAGTGCTATAACAATCCCTTAGGTTTATTGTTAGTGCTTAATTGTTGAATATAAGAATTAGTTATGTTTTTTTATTTTAAATTATAATATTAATGAAATAGTCAAATAAAAGAGAGATAAGTAATTTTTCTAGAATTATATTCAAAAGTAATGTAATTCAAAAGAAAATAATCATAAAAAAAAATATTTTTAACAATTATAAATAAATATAAAAATATATAAAGTTCTAACAAATACTATAGTAGTGTTTTTTAAAATAAAATTATTTTTTTAATTGTATTTCAAAAACAATTTACAAATATTTATGGAAGAGATATATTGCAAAGAGAAATCAGTTTTATAATTGTATATGAAGATATATATTTATTGAGTCCTTGGAGTTATTGATGGTCATATTGATTGTTGAATATGAGAATTAGTTATATATTTTTTAAGATTATAATATTAATGAAATAGTCCAATAAAAAAGAGAAAAGTAAGTTTTCCAAATATTATTGATAGGTAATTTGTAGTTAAAATTGTTATTATTTCAACTTTTTTGTGCAATTTTTTCCATAAAAATATTTTATATGACATGTTATTTTTAGCAAAAATATCCCGAAATGTATATTTTTTTAATTATATCTATATGCAAATGTGTATTTTTTTGTCAATTGTTTAAAATTATTATTTTTTAGTGACAAATATTTTATGTTTATTGAAGTATTATTTAACGATACATAAATTTATAAAAAATCATAACTTCAAAATATTAATTTAATTTTTTTTAACTTTGCCAAAAAAATAA
The DNA here is from genome assembly GCA_031772625.1 of Pinus tabuliformis. Taxonomy (NCBI): domain Eukaryota; kingdom Viridiplantae; phylum Streptophyta; class Pinopsida; order Pinales; family Pinaceae; genus Pinus; species Pinus tabuliformis. The sequence continues at coordinate 1,336,591,043 of CM062817.1, forward strand.
AAATTTCATTACAAAAAACATTGCAAGGAAAAATAAAAAACACAAACTTGAAAAACCCTTAAAAACAAGTATCTTAGGAAGAAAAAAGAAGAAGAAAAATAGGACAAATTGAAAAATAATTAAATAACCAACATTTTTTTAAATGCATACTTAAGAGAATTTGAAGTGTCAAAAATATGCCCCTCCAAAAAGAAAGTTGATGTTGCATCAACACTTTTCAAAATCAGCATGAAAATCACCAACATTTTAAAAATTTGTCCATATTGAATACATAAGAAGATTTAAAGTGTCAAAAATAAGCCCAAAAAAAACAATACTTTTCAAAATCGGCATGAAAATCACTAACATTTAAAAAAGTTGTATGTACTTAATACATAAAAAAATTTGAAGTGTAAAAAATATGCTCTAAAACAAAGGTTGATTTTGCATCAATACTTTTCAAAATGGGATGATTTTTTGCAATCTCTCAAAAAATAATAACTCGCTACTGTTCTCGTTAAGTCGGTAACTTTGTTCAGGAACAAAATTCATAAAAAAATAGAAATGAAAACCTGGTTTAACTTGTTGAAATATGTTCTCTATATTTCTATTTTCTCTTGTTAAAACCCTACACCAAAACCAAAGTGCATGAATGCTTAAACTTGAAAATATGCAGAAATATATTTTGCAAATTTACAAATAATATTCTTTTGTTGTCACACACAAATTTTGCAGCATAAGATAAAACCAAAAACAACATATTAAAATCAAACTTAGATTTTCCCAAGCTCTGCATTATATCACAACGTACTGTGACTCTGGGGTCCTAACATGTGGAAATGGTAATTGAAAGATTCATTATGTACATTAGCCATGATGTCAAATTTTGGGGATAAGATGTGATTTTGTGTTTAGGGAACTAGCTTCTTGTTGTACCAGCTACAACAACACCCCAGGTTTTCAACACTCTAAAATTTAGAACCCCCATTTTGAAGTCCTCAGAAAATGCATTACAATGGTTATCCAAAACTAATCTTCTCCTAAAATTTTATAAGTCTTTTTTCACTTTAACTTGGCCCAAGAAACCCTTGTTGCAAAATTATTCAGTTAACCACATCATTGTTTTGCATCACATGTATTAGGTATAAACAACCCTTTATTGCAAATCATTATCTCATATTGCAATGAAAACTCATCTGTCTTCTAAGAATGTGATTTGTGGTTGAGTAATGTATCACTACAAACAAACTTGTGGCATCACAAATTGAATTGCAACAATGCAACTAGAGAATCAACTTGTGGAAGTTGGATTCCACCACACTGCCTCACCTCATACTACATTTTCTCCTGTGATCACACATATATTGCACCTACCCTTATGCATGTGGCCAAAATATTATATAAAGGGGTGACCCCTCATTTCATTTTAACAGTCATCTTCTTTGAGTCCACAAGTTTGCAATGCACTAAGCCTCCCCATGTTGCAGTATATCCCTGCGATCAGCAGCTACAATTGGCGTTAAGGACCAGGTTAATACCGCATCTCTCCCTTTCCATTTATCGATTGCAAGTTTGTCCTATATTCCCCATCATTTATACTACCTTTTCATTCCACCTTCCCCGTGATTCACCTACCTCGGACCTCCATTATATAAATCTAGCACCAACCTCATAATCGGTGTCATGAACCATCCTACTCTCCCATACCTGAACTAGTCCCTACTAACCCTTAGAAATTTTCATTGCCTCACTACACCAGTAGAACTCAGGGAACATTCATCTACCTTAAATTTCCTAATTTCCATGTTTCCAGCAACTATTGCATTTGTAGTTAGCATTTACATTTATCACATAACCACACGTCACTGTTTCAAATTATAATTAAGCCTTACCTCATCTTTACCCTTGTGGTCTACGACTTAGCTACTATTCACCACAAGCCACTACTACGAATCATAGACAAACCCTTCTCCTTACTAATCTCATGGTATGTGACTAAGCGAATCATGATTCTCGTGTTACCTCAAGTCACTATCACATGTGATAGTTGAAACTCACCTACAACCTATCCTTTCAATTTGTAGTCAAAACCCATCTATTGCCTATCTTTGTGATTTGTGGCTAAGCTAACTAAAATATGCTCTCCTCATTTGTGGCTAAGGCCAATCACACCCTAACTTTACAATTTTCGGTCCAATTTTAAAGAGAATTTTTTATTGTGGTTAGACTAACATTTTTTGTTACCATTCATATCTTTGAAATGTCAGGTATTATCAATATCGACTGCTTCAGTATTTCATCGTCTATTTGTGAAATGGGTTCAGCAACCAAGAAGAAATCCAAGAGATATTTACCGGAGAGAAATATCGAGGGAGTGGTAGAAATCCCTCTCAATAGAGTACATCTATATATATACATTTCATACTAAATTGATAAAGTAGTGAAGATAATCTGGAGGAATACATATTGATTATTTGCTACGAAGGAAGCAGAGGTGCGATAGGATGAAGAAGATCGCCAAGTATATATCAAGGTTAACAAATCATGGTTTCACAAGGTTTCATCCCATCTGGTTGTATTTCCATGTGTGGATAAAATTGAATGGATTCTTCAACATATAGATGAAAATGATACCATAGTCGAAAATGGCCTAGGTGAACTTGTAGAAGCTTACAAACCATCTGAAATAATTGAATATTACAGGTTTCCCAAGAATAACACAATCCTCAACACAAAATGGTTTGCTAACTTCACCAATTCAAAAAAAGATATTTTGAAATATTGGTGGCAAGAACCAAGCAAATTCGTTCAAATATTTGATCACATTTACAAGACAAAATCACTCAGGAAAGTCTACCAGATGCTAGTGTTGGAAACATTTGAGCACTGCTGAGAGGAGGGGGTGAATAAGTAGTGTGATCTATATACCATTTTTTCATTTTATTACATTACTAAATCACACACTTATATTGCAGCAACTCACAATATGCTAGCAACATATGAGTAAACAATAAACATATAAGCAACATATAATAAAGCAAACCATCAAAGCACATCCACACAAATCATCATCACACATGAGACACAAGATTTCTAGTGGAAACCCTTCCAGGAGAAAAACCACCCTTGTTGTTGTTGCTCTGCTCTGAATTTCTATTATGTCAAGAAATTGATCTTTTACATAGTGTAATGACTCTCGTCATCATGGAGACTCGACCTCGTCTACAAATGCCAATTTCCATTGGCTAGGAGACTCGATACTACTGTATCAACTTAGAATACTTTTTTCTCTACAGATCTCTACGGACTACCATCCACTGAAGGCCACCACGATCAGTTGATCCTCACCCAACTACCATTGGACTATCCAACCACCATTGGATTGAGAAACCTCCATCTCTCGTTGAAGCTTCAACATCACTACTCCACCTCCATGAAGTCACTGATCCTCACCACCATGTATATCTCCTTTCATCTATTTTCAAAATGGATCCCAAGACATTATGCTCAACCAGAAATTAGCTCTGCATACATGCTTTCAACAACAAGAAATCATCATCAAATCAATATAAAATAAATGCACAAAATATGTGCTCTCCAAAACAAAATTGTGGCCATATAAATCTGAATATGAAATACCCTCACAAGAATATAATGTTGCATTAAAAAATTAACAACATAAAACACTAAGGCTATGCACCAAATGTAATAGCATCTCCTACAAAAACAAGAGTGAAGGTCACCAACATATCTCCAGCAGCATAAAAAAACACTTCCTCAAATAATCTCTACTCCAGAAGCATCAAATCTGATCTATAATTAATCATGCTTTAGAACTACTCTCTATTCAATAACTAGCACTCATAGACTGAATCATATATTCTCTACACAAGGTTTGAAGCATCAACTCACTATGCAACACTCTCCAACACACTCTCTAACATCCTCAACTCACAATCAACCATCACATAGCTCCAAGATCAAGTATATAAAACATGTAGGGTGAAATTGAGCTAGGGGATGTGACAAAAAGTGCACAAATTGGACCAAATAAATCCACCAAGGTCACTACTAGTGCACTAAATTCATTCACATCATGAGAGGACTTTTTGCAACTATTTTCGAACTTTTTCACTAATTCTAGAAGCCTCTGGGAATTTCCAATTTAATTTTCTTCTGAAGAGTGTGAGGAATGCAGAGAAAATCTCTTCCAAACCCATAGACTCTCCCTTAACACTACTATGCATGTGACTTTAACCTCTTGGAGTCATAATCACTCCCATAAGCTTCCCTCCATGCAGTTGGAGCATCCCAACCGCTCCCATAGGTCTTTGTGCATGTGAATGGGAAGGGAAACTTTCATTTCTCTCAATTTAGACTGAATTTTGAAAAAATGCTTATTAGATAACTAATTTGGTTCGTTCTGCACAAAACCCATGTCTCATAATTTTGAGATCCATCATTTTCCCAAAAAAACCATTTCAAATCTGTCACTTCTATCCAAACACCATACTAAACAACTGGGCCTACAACTGAAGTAAAACATTTGTTCTTCAATCCACCTCTGCAAGTAAATGAAACAAGCCTCCTAAGTGTCACTGCCAAGTTGACCTAGAAGGGTCAACAAACAACGTTGGCAAGTATGCCAACAAGTCCTCCACTATCCATTAGACTTCACCACAGGGTGCAATACCTCTGTCAGACCTAAAACATGTCCGTAGAACAATCATCAAGTGATCACGTCACTACTCAATTCTCCTTATAGGCATAGACGTGAATACCTAACGAGGACCTAGTTAACAACTCAACTAGTGTGTCATCAACCATCTCTAACACATGTAGATCATAGATCCGTATAATAAATTATAGGAGAACCATATACCTATAGCAACATTAGAATCATCAATGTACATGCCAACATTCTAACTCCTCCATGACCAATAGGCTACCACAAGCTCCATCAATGCCATCACATGAGTGTGCCATCAAGAAGACCAACATCAATTCCAATACATACCAACACACACCATGGTCAATCAATCTACATCATCATGAGGTTGACATAAGTGCATGACCTCAAGAGTTGACATCAATGCCAACACATCCATCTCACTATCAATATCAAGGGCAACCATCACACATACCAAGGAGCACCATGACCATGACCTTGTTGACATCAATGCCAACACAACAATGCCAACAGTTGGCAGCCATGTGTTGACGGATTTATGGTAAACAAGATGGATAGTTTTTCGAGGAAAGTTAGGTTCCTATGATATATGCATGTGCCATGAACAGAACCATCTTCAACTTGGGAATATATATTGGCCTCCTCCATTCATAAAAATATTAAAAGGGTGAGGAATGTCTCAGAAAGAGAGAAAATAGAGTTTTACATGGCATCATACTTTCTAGATGCCTTATGTGCCATATTCAAGTTTGAGGGACTGGGATGATGGAGTTCCAATCAGAACATTCAACCCATACACATAATGTAAAAATCTATGGTACATGGTATATAGAGGGATGTATGATTGAATCATTGAACACTTCTTATTGGAACTATATCAAAGATTGTTTGACGCAGAGCCTCTGTGTATGTCAGAAAGGCCAGAGAATCCTTGCAGGATATTGCAGAATGGTTCACGAGCTTGGAGATGCCACATATATCAGGATATTTGGTGCATACAATCCCCCTCACCAATTATGTACATCCATCACAGACAAAGTGGTAATGCAAGAAGTAGTGTACCAAATTACTACAGGAAGGACTAGCTCGTTGGTGAAATACAAGAAAGCTCTCTGCCCTAGATTTCCTTTGAATATTGGAGCCTATTGTATTAAACATTTCAAGGATGCAGAGGCAGAATCCAAGGATTTGGAATACTTTAGTTTTGGTGAACTTAAGTTTTCATGGATATGATATGAAGGACATTACCACCAAACATCGTCATGCAGTCAATTATAGTTGAGCATATGCTTCGCTTGTTAAGGAAGATGAAGAGAAGGTAAAGAACGTATTCAATTCCTCCAAAGCCTTGGAAGCATCCCAAGGGGATAACACCTCTCATCCTTTAAACAACCCTAAACGTTTAGAGGACAACTTACAGGAGGGCATGAATCTAGAATAAATGAGAGTTGTGTTGAAGAGAAAGTATGAGAAAGAGGCAAAGAAATAAATATTAAATAAAAAAAAGGGCCAAGTGGGAAGCCAAGAAACAAGCTAAATAGGAAGCAAAAAAGAAGCAAGCAAAAGAATAAGTGAGGAAAATCAAGAGGAATAGGAGATGAAGAAAAAAGAGGAAAGGGAAAGAAAAAAAGAGGAAGCACTTAAGAAGAAAAGACAAGAAGACATAAAGAATAAGGAAGAAGAATAAGCCTTTATGAAAAGTGAGGAGGAAGAGAAGAAGAGATGGGAAGAGGAAAGGAAACAAAAAGAAGAAGAAGCTAAGAAAAGAGAAGAGAGTTATCCAAGCATCTAGAGGAGGAGCTCATTGTTGAACAACTAGCTAACAAATAACAAGAAGACATTATGTCAAATAACTTGCAACTACAAAAAATCATACCCTTTATGGATGTCCAGCCTCTTACACCCATTACTAAAGGACACCTTTCAATTGATGAAGCAGGTAGTACCTTTGAGGAATAAGAGTGAGTACGAGATCTCTCACACTTTAGATTTGATCAATTCAAGAACAAGATATATCAAGAGAGATGAAAGCACTTGGTAAGATATCCAAAGAAGCCTACATCAGTTATCATTTAGAGTTTCATAATGGTCGACACTATGGCCAACCCAGTTTCCATAGCCTCTGTCGGATTTGCATTCACTATTTCCACTACACATAATGCAAAATGATTGGTAGACGAAGTGGAGTTAAAAGAGGATTTTGTGAGGGCCCAACGAGAAAATGATAGGTTGTGTGCCGAGAACCATGCTCTTCCAGGCTCAAGTTCGCACAAAGAATATTTCAAGGAAGACATCTTAGAGGAGGTAAAGGTAGTAGAAGAAGTTATCAATATAGTTTATGAAGGTATGATCACCCTGAACAAAACAATATCTTTATTATCATAGTTGTAAGGTGATTTTAAAGGGAGAGGGGAATTAATAAAGCAGGCCTTCTCAGCTATAGAGTACCTCTTTGAATGGAGTAGAGAGTATTTAGATGCACCAACTGGAATTTTGAGAAAATAAAGAATGAACACTGATAGGGATAAGGTAAGAATCAAAATGTCAATGCAATTGCATGAAAAATGACCAAATACATGACTAGAACCATAAATGAATATCAACACGGTAAAATGAGTTTGAAGCTCTAGTTGAGGAATACAAAATGTAGAAATTTTGAATAATATGACACTTATTCACAGAGATTATCTCGATTATACACTATTGCGGAATTCATTCATAATACATAACCTCTTCTACGTTGATCATCAATTTAGCAGCATTAAAAATCATGAAACATCAATCGCATGCACACATTAACACAATATGTAACCCGGGGAAAGCATACAGCTGAAAACCCCACACTATCTGTATATTATAATGATAGAGAACATGTAACAATACATAGTACAATACTCCTCACAAGTACTCAGTACTATCTCCACCTGTTACACACAAACTAGCTCAGATCTGAAGCCTCAAATCTTCTCCACTGTTTGCCTGCCTCCACTGCGCAATCCTGCAAGAGAATCAATCACTCTGTGAAATCAAATTCCTTTGGTTATACTACGCAAGCCTCATGGGCAATCTCCATCCATGCATGTGCAAATCTCATGCACAACTATAGTCACAACTGATAGCAATCTCAACCTCTAACACCTGTCTCCACTGAACTGTACATGCACTGAGTTAACTGATGTGCTCTGTAGTTGCTTTATGAGTTAATAATTAGTGAATTAATTTAATCAATTAATTCACATCACTCATCACTAGTCTATTTGTAGTTAGACTAAGTACAACTAGTTTAACCAAGTCAAACTGAACACAACTCCATCAACTCCACAATCAACTCCACCGAAACTCAAGCACATGAGTTCTAACTGAAGTCCTGCATGCAATAGCTCAACTGATCCACAAGAAAAGCGTATTTCCTTCTGACAGTTGCATGTGCCACATCTGTAGCTCAAGCTGAAGTGCTCCAAGAGGATAAGATAATGTTTATAGTCCAAATATTATTATGAGACAATAATATTTGAATGTTCTATTTTTAGCCTGGAAGTCTAAAAATAGAAACCGCCCATATGTCTAAAAATAGAAGTCCATCTATTTTTACCAACGTGACCAATCATCCACAAATAGCATCCTGTAACTCATAGACCATGATCCATATGTCTAAAAATAGACATAGTCTAAAAATAGACTTTGCACCAAAAATAGCCTGCGGGCCCACTTAGCGAAGGTGACTTCTTTCCACTAAGCTCCATCATCTTGTTGCATTCTCAAAATACCCATTATTGGTGCAACAGGAACAATAAGACCTGGAGGAGATATTTGGTAGGAGGTAAAAGAAATATTATGTGTGATGAAGCAAGTGGCTACTCAAGATAACTTATAACTTACAAAGGAATCAATCGCACAACATATTGTAGGAGCAACCAAGTTGCACACTAAACTCTTTCGGATTTCATATTGGATACAAATAGACATGAGGATCTTGTTGTTGGATTCTATAGAGTGCCAAATGAGATTAGAAAGTGAATTTTCAAGGAAGGACTAATCCATTTCTTCTTAATACAAGGATTGGTACATGCCTATGACACAAGAGTTTCACATAGAGGCACCTGACATGGCTTTCATGGGTTTGGTTCCATGAAGGAACCTTGTATTTTGAAATTCCTTGTAATTTGTAAATAGAGTTTTTTTAAATTAAAGTGATGATAGAATTTAAAAGCAAAATTCATTTAGGAATTAAAAGTCATAAATAAGGTGAAGATTCATGAGGGAAGTTTAAGGTTCATGGGAGGTGAAAGTTCACCTCATTTTTGTATACATATACCCTCATGGATAGTTAGAAAATACCTTTATTTTTGGACTCCGTGTTGAGCACCTTGTTTAGGAAATATTGTACATCCAATTGAGGAATTAATTTGTAGCTTAGCACTTCCACTATTGGATTCCATGGATGTTTCTTATAACGATGTATTATACATTTCAGCATAATATTGAGAAGCTATTTGAGCCAAGGCAACAATTTCATGCATGTATTTTTTAGCATTGCGACACTTATCTTGTGGTGATTTGATGGTATTTTTTTATATTTCCATGTGTTAAGGTTAATGAACATTTTCGTTAGTTTATAAAATATATCTTATTTGAATTTGTATTCAATTCATGCTTTTATTGGCATTGTTGGTTGGGAACTAATTCACGATTGATAAATGAATACTTTCTTTATCCGTGTATCTTAATTAAAGTTTTATTGCATCCTTCCCTTAAAGGTTCATGTTATTTACTTTGGTTGTGGATATTGATTTTGTGTCTTACTTGCATAATATTTCATAAAGTTATTCTAACTTTTGTTTGTCGAGAGTTATATTAGTTTTCTCATGTATTTCTCATTCCATCCAAAACAAACTTTAAAACAACATTTTGGCAGTCGAGTCCACATATTGGATGGGACTCCTGTTCCAAATGGTGTAAGGTCTAATTGAGTATTTGCACCAGGGAGATCCCCTTACTGTTGGAAGAACATTTTGGCTCTCCAGCACTTGCATTCTCCTATTATTGGGCATGAGCTACCACTATGTATGTTCAGAACAAGATTCAATTTTGCATGAAAATGTTTAGTAGGACCAATTCAAGAAATTACAAATATGTGAGTTCGGCCTTCTATATATGACAACGACATTATCAATTTTTTTGTTCATGATGTGTATTTCATATGATATATTATGTGTTACTTTTCTTAAACGATGAATGGTATAAATTGGTTAAGCTTTTATGTTAGGTGGTTAAGTACTTATGTTGTTAATCGATTATCTGAATTACGACTACTAAATAATCAACTGGAAAATATATCCATTACAGCTAACTACTAAACCATTAATTTTGATTAAAATACTAATTGTGATGCCTCTATGATGTTTATATAATATTTATAATGTCCACATTAAAGCCCATAACTTTAAACAATATTAAAATTACTAAATTTAAGATTCACCCAAATTAAACATTAATTTAAGGTATAAAAACCTTGTTGGGTTTGACTTTCCTAATTGTCTTGGGATTAGGCTCCTTAATTAGGGTCAACAGTTTATCCCATTGACATCTCTGTTCAATTTTTCTAGTATTATTCTTCCTTCTTATTCTCATCCTCTACCAATCTTCAATAACCACATGCCTTCTCATGGAAATCATGCACATTGCTTTGTCTACTTTATAATTGTTATTTCACATCCATTTATCTATTATTTCCTCTTTCAAATACCTGACTATATTATACACATCTCAGGTTTTGTGTGCCTACAATGTATTGTTTATTTGTTGTAACCTTAGACACCATAATTATGTACAGGTTGTCACAACTGGAAATCTCCAAACCTTTGATATGGAATCCACCAAAATAAGAAATCATATCCATCAACAAGGATTTTTAAGTCCATAAAATTATCGTTTTCAAATTCCAATTACCAAGGTTTCTAAATTCCACAAAACTTGGGTTTTCAAATTTTGTAAAATATGGTGTTTTGAATTCCACTAGATTATACATCGATGGATATTTCCAACTTGCAATGCTAGGCTTTACATTCCTATCACAAATCCTAGCATCATATTATCAAGTTGTAGGTTCATTGTACTCTATCTTTTGTTCACTCCTTGTGAAAAATTGACAGTTCACACACTTAGCCTTATCCATCAACTAGGTTTTCCACACTTAGCCTTTACCACCAAATAGGTTTCGTTGACTTCTTAGGAGAAAATGAGGTTATCCACACCAACCCTTAGGTATCAACTAGATTTTCCACACCTAACCTTAGCCATCATAGCTTAATACAATTTGGCATAAGTGAGACTCTCTAAACCCTTAATAGGGCATCCACCAAAATAAGAAACCTTATCCACCAACTAGCATTTTAAATATCCACAAAACTAGATTTTTCAAATTCCACATCACTAGGGTTTTCAAATTCTACAAAACTATGGTTTTCAAATTCCAGTAAAATATACATTAATGGACATTTTCAACTTGTGATGTTATGATTTATATGCCTATCACAAATCCTAGCAACATATTATCAAACTATAAGCTCTTTGGTCTCTATATTTTGTTCATTTCTTAGAAAAATGAGTTTTTACACACTTATTCTTTGCCACCAACTAGGTTTTGATGACTTATTTGGACAAAATGAGGTTAACCACACTTCTCCTTAGTCATAAATTAAGTTTTCCACACCTAGTCTTAGCCACCATAGCTTAGTACAAGTTAGCACAAACCCTTGATAGGGAATACACCAAAATAAGAAACCTTATCCACCAACTAGGCTTTCAAATTCCACAAAACTAGCCTAGTTCTCAAATTCCACATTACTAGAGTTTTCAAATTCCACAAAACTAGGGTTTTTAAATTCCAAAAAACTAGGGATTTTCAAATTCCACTGAGATATAAATTGATGTACATTTCCAACTTTCAATGTTAGGCTTTACATCCTTATCAAAAATCCTAAGGTAATGTTATCAAAATGTAGGATCATTAGACTCTACCTTTTGTTCACTTCTTAAGACAAAATGAGGTTTTCCATACTTAGTCATATCCATCAACTAGGTTTTCCACACTAAGTGTTCACAACCAACTAGCTTATGTAGACATCTTAGGAAAAAATGAGGTTATCCATAATTCACCTTAGCCATCAACTAGGTTTCCACACCTAGCATCAACCACCATGGCATATTTCCAACTAGCACAAGTGAGACTATCCATACCATAGATATGGCATCCACCATAATAAGAAACCTTATCCACCAATTATGGTTTTGAAATTTCACAATAGTAAGGTGTTGAAAATTGCACAAAACTAATGTTTTTCAAATTACACTCCAATATGAATTAACAAACACTACCAACATTTGAATCAAGTTCACTAAGGTGTGTTTAATTACATTGCCTAATTATGCACTCAAAGTTGAGTTCACCGTGTTCAAGTTATAGCATCCAACTCTTGGCATTCTAGATTCTATTTGAGTATAGTCGTGTACCAAAACTTGAAAAAGAATTACATTCAAGAAGACAAATATTGATGTTATGTGTGACTCAAGATCACAAGTGAATATCATTGCAGCAGAGATGGACAACAAATCTATATCTATTGCACTGAGATTTGCATGTGAACTTTGAGTTGAACAGAGCTTCAATATATTTATTCTCAACCTATATCTTGATATGGAAGAATCTGGTATTTTTGGTGTCTTCCTGTTATTGAATGATACTCAGATTCACCTCCTTCTACATTGATGTAGAGATGATATTCTCATCCATGTCCAAGTTTCTTTCAACCTAGTTGCTCGAATCAATGGCCATGAAGTTCTTCTTCTTTACATATTTATTTTTTATTCTTTGGGTTAAGCTATGGATCCAACTTCTAGCACTTCTCCTTTGTATGACCATCAATGCTATAGTAGTTGCAGTGGTTGTTGGGATCTTTTCACTAGTGTGTTGTGGTTATCATGTTTTTATATGTTCCACCTTTCCACTTCTTCTTCCCCTAATTGGAATATTCCTAGTTCTCCTTATGCTTCAACCCACTTTATTTCCCTTTATTCTAGCTTGTGTTCTTCAGGTATTGTGCTTGTACACAAGCCTTTTCCATCAATTTGGACTTGAACTTTTACAAATGGTTTTGTAGACCCCATAAATACTTGAGCAGTACATTTGGGTTCTTTAGGGAGATACCTAGTATTATGGCCATCATTCTAAATGCATTGGTCTACTCCTACACACTCTACCCCTACTTTTTCATGAAGTAATTCCATCGAATCCATTGGTCCTCTACATACTCAATAGGGTAAAATTGTGACTTTATGATAGTTTTTAAATCCTCCCACTTAGCCACTGGAGGATCATCATCCAACCTCAAGGCATTCATGTGGATTTCTCGTCAGGTCAATGCATGGCCCTCTAAATTCAATCGAGAAAATGAAATATTATGTTCTTCCTCTATATAATAAACACTAAAATAAACGTCTAATTGTTGTAACCAATGATTTAGCTTTATAGAATCAATATCACCTTCATATGGCTTGATGTCAACCTTCGCTTCCATTTTCAACAAGGATTGTGAATGGTTCATGGCACTTGTATTGGGTTGGTACTTTTCGGGCCCTTCTTAGATCCCCTCTATGGTTCTTCCCAATCTACTTATTTCCCCTCCAATCCAACCACTACATTAGAACCTCCATCTTCTCTAAATATCCCAATATTATTGGTCAAGATCATCATGAGAAGGCTCACATTACAGTATATATTTGCCACTTTTTCTTCCTAATATAAATTGGATCATTATATTATCTTTCATTTATCTCAATGCTTTTAGAGTGGAAAAGTGGAGGAATCAACTCATGGGACCATTTTTACCGACGAGACTAAGTTTGGAAAATTGGGGTCTGAAACCTTTTAGGATCATTTTGAGGCATAAAATGGTGTTTTTAAGTGTAAAAATGTGTTGCTTAAATGGGGAATCTTTTTTTCCTATTCTACACATAGAGACATTTCCAATAATGTAAGAATCACCTCAATTAGAGTCTATATGCAAAAATTATGCCCCACAAAAGTTGACCTTCCTTTTTCAACCACAATAATTCAAGAGGATGCCACGTTAGCCCCATTACTAAAGAAAAAGGGGTTAGCCACATGGTCATGATGAAGAATAATCTAGAAGAGTTCATAATGTAACTCTAGTTAAGAGTTGAAGGAGGCAAACCTAATCATTAATAGGTTATATAGTTATGTAATAACTGGGCCACTAGGAGAAAAAGGGGTTTTGTTCCAGAGCTAAGAAAATTAGTCAAGGAGGATAGGGCGAGAGTACATAGAGAGGGTTTGTGCACTGTAGTAGCCCATGGGCCATAGGAATTAATTCTTTGTACTTGTAGGCATTTTCTATTCAGATAAAGAGAGAAAAGCGGCCTCACCTTCCTTTTGGTTTTCTATCAAAAGGATTTCCCAAGATATATCTTGTGTCAATTATGGTTTGTGAGTTTTTATTTCACTACTCTCTATTTTCTAAATAATTCATTAGAGAAAATTCTAGTTCTAAAATGGGACTCATAAGGAATATTATAAAATAATAGTGGAAATAAAATAAGATTAGTATATAACATAAAGTTAAGAAAGATTGTGGAGTGATGGCTAGGCTTTCGTCTTCCTCCTCTGTTAGTCATGGCACTATAAAGGACACAGGTTTCGAAGTTGGGGCCAATGGGGTTCCAGGACATGGTATTTTTGGGCATAAGCGTGATCATAGCTTAGGTTGGGACCATACTATTCTCGCGACATATCAACTGACCTTTTTTCAATAAGGGCCCAGGGAGCCGAATGGAGGCAAGTGTATTCTCTCCGTGGTGGATATTTTCTACTCGTTGGACGAGTTGCAGCTTGGTGACATGAGTTTTCACTCTATGGAGGTCATGATGGTGTCGTTTTCTCCCAGGTATGCTCGTAGGAACAATAAAGGTAACATGGATTGGTTGCAAGGTAATATAGGCACTCCTATGCTACTGTATCGAAGTTTTGGAGATACCATTTTTGTTCTCTGGTGGGGCGCAAGAGTTTGGAGCCGCATGTCATTTGATTCTGGGGTGTATGGTTGTGTCTGGTGCTTTCTTCTAAGACATCAGTGAATCCCTTTTCAATGACATGCAAGACTGCTAGACCTGATTACCCATTTTCTTTTCATCAAATGGTGTATTATGGTTGTTACAAAGACTACGACTCGTGGAAGTGGCCTCCCCCTAAATGGATTCCCTCACTGGTTATTGGATGTAATTTACAGGGCACGGACAACCCCAAAATTTCCTCTAATGGTGGATTTGAGCTTCATGGTGGATTTGGTAATAGCCCATCACAGGAAAAAGAAACATGCAGAGGAAAATAAGGAAATTTCAAGGTCTGGGAAGCTGATCTCCCAGGAAAAAAGATGTACAAGCAAAGTATTTCAATTTTTCACTCAAACCCCATCTGGAAGGTCGATTCACATGGGAGTCATGAAGTTTTTTTTTGGTTCGGGATTTGAAAAGGGAGATCATAGCAGATCTGGTATTCCAATGGAGTCACAAAGTCTTATCTACGCTATTAAATATAGGAAGGATGATCAACAACTACAAGACTACGATGTAGATTGGAATTCCACAATTATCATTAACTTGAGACTCCATGAAGTATCGTCTATATGAATCCATCGATCTACCTCATTCAAATATGCTCTTAAAGGCAAATTTGTTGCATTAAGGTAAATCTGAACAGACTCTAAACATTCTTGGGCCCTATATTGTGGAGCAGACAAAACAAATTCCGGAAATGACAATAGATCTAGCAGAGTCAACTAATCTTCACACAACCTATCAATCCTAGGAAATCATTTGTAGGTTTAATGGTTTTTGGCCAAAACCTTTGGTTCTCTTTCAATGGATTTTTATGACCTAGACATGAGACTGTGAGGTTCATTTATGCGCCAAGGGTTTCTTCATAGTAAAATTTGAATCATCAAAGATCAGAGAATATGTTATACAAGAGGTTTCATGGTTCTAGGGTAATGTGAGACTATTTATCACCCCATGGTTCACATAATTTGATTCCAACTCAATGGTGGTCTCCAAAATGCCAGTGTGGGTAATATTGCATAATTTACCCCTTCATTTCTGACATCCAAAAGTCTTAGAAGGAATTGGTAACCTATTGGGGAGATACATTAAGATGGACAAACAAATAACAGAAGAAGAAATATATACTTTTTCCTTAATTTTCTTACAGGTGGACCTTAGCAAAGGAATTCTTAATCGTATTATTCTGACACACAACAACTAGTGTTAGACTCAGTTCTTAGATTTTGAGAATATGGCATTCAGATGTCGCTCTTGTCTACAAACTGGTCATTTACAAAACGCATGTCTTTTGAAAAATAAATATCCTAGAAAGAGAAAGCAACTAGTCAAGAATCCTAATGGATGGCAATTCCCAACCTAACAACCTAATGAAGAAGAGGGAGAGGATCCGATAATTGAGGATAACTCAAATCCACAAGCTCTCCCAACAAGAGAAGGAATCAATCAAGAAGTAATGGTGGAAGAAAGGTTGCAGAATCCAAATGCAGAAGGAAATCTTGATCAAGAAATGCAAAAGGAGAAGGAAATCGGAGGATCCAAACGTCCTTTTTCCTCTGAGAACTCAAACTCAGATAAAGAACATATTAGGAAAACAGTAGACAACCAACTAATCATTGTAATGTCCACTCTTAATCAAGGAGAATGACGAAAAGTACAAAATAAGAAGGGTAGAAAGGGTGAATAAGTACTTTTTCTTAGTCCCATTTTCTTTCTTTCTTGTTGGTTTTGGATTTTAGGTGCCAACTATTGACTGGCCGTGTAATTTTATTTTTTTGTTTTTTTTTTTGTTGGGCATCAGTCGAAAGGTTGATCTAAAGGAATGCCTATAGGCATATACAAAATTTAATTTTGTTCCTTGATTCAGGTTGAATAAAATTACGATTTTTCTTCAAAATAAAATAAAATAAGATTAGATTACATCATCAAATTTTAAAGGAAAAAAAAAAAAAAAAAAACACACTACTTTTTCAACTCATATTTTCAACTTATCTCCCTATGATTTTACTCAAATTTCGAGGAGGAGCACTCATTGGATGCACAATCTAATTCCTCATCCAAGGAGTACCCATGTTGCATACTTTCGATGGACTATGCTACACAAAAAAATGAGAAATACATGAAAAAATGGTATTGCAATCACGTTTTTTCCATGTTTTTCTCATTTTTTGTTTAGCATGGTCCATCGAAAGTATGCAACATGGGTACTCGTTGGATGAGGAATTGAATTCTACATCCAATGACTATTCCTAATCGAAATTTGAGCAAAATCATCGGGAGATAAGTCGGAAATATGAGTTGAAAAAAAACAGTTTTTTTATTTTTTCATTTTTTAATATTTTGACTTTTTTACTCAAGAAATGGTGAATCATACCCCATGGTTGACATAATCATCTTGAATCCTATTGGTTATTACAAAGTTGATTTTGGTTGTATATTTTTGTTTTGAGGCCCCTTTTAGACCTAAAAATATCTCTAATGGTAATTTACATGCATACGCACTAAACAATAATTAATAGATTGATAAATATAAGGAGAAATAAATGATCATAATGTAGGATTTTTATTTTCTAATATATTTTAGTAGAACAGTCTCCTTTCTTTTTGTACCTCTCCCATTCCATTCTCCATACCTCTTCCAGGAAGAGAACAACCGCACGCATCCTAGCATTTTATGGATCATATTGGTATCAGATTAGGTTTGTTTGGGTATATTGTGGAGATCTGTAGGGGATCTATATCATCTAAGCTAAAATTCATAAAACCTCAATCATGGTCGACAAATCTATGATAACTCTGCAAATCCTGCAGAGGAGAGATTTTCACGGCTATAAGAACAAGTTATAGATATAAATCGTAATGTGAATATCCTCATGGTAGCCCTAACCAATAAGCTCAAGCTATTCGGAGAATATGGGGGTTCAAATGGAGAGGTCTAATCAAAGGGGATATCAAGACATCGGGAAAAAATAAAGGAACCAAAGAAAGAACCTGAAAAATATCAACCTAGTTTTAGTGTTGTGAACCATTCACAATCCTTGTTCAAAATTAAAATGAAGATCGATATCAATTTGTATCAAGGTGATATCAATACTCTGAAGTTAAATCACTAGTTGCACCAATTAGAAGTTTATTTCAATGTTCATCATATAGAGGGGGAGCATGAGATTTCATTTGTGCAGTTGAAATTAGAGGGCCATGGTCTGACCTAGTGGGAAAGCCACACTAAGACCTCGAGGTTGGAGGGAGATCCTCCAGTGACTAAGTGGGATGGCTTTAAAACCTTCATAAAGTCACAATTTTACCCTATCGGGTATGTAGAGGACCAGTGACTTTGGTGGCACTACCCTAGGAAAGATTAGGGGAAGAGTGTATACGAGTACGCTACATAATTTAGAAAGATGACCATAATGTTGTATATCTCCCCAAAGAACCCAGAAGTACTCCTTAAGTATCTGGGGGGTAAATATACCTAGCTACAAAAGCAAGTGATTTTTTTCAAGTCTAGATCAATGGACGGGGCTTTTTTGTAGGCACAATATCTAGACAACATAGGCCAAAAGAAAGGGAAATCAAGTGGATCGAAGCAAAAGGAGAACTAGGATGCTTCTAAGGAGGGGAAGAAGAAGTGGAAAGTAGGAAAATATAAAAAGGTGACATCCACAGCAAACTAGTGAAAATATACCAACAATCACTGCAACCACTGTAACATTGACATTCATACATAGGAGAAGAGTTGGAAGTTGTATCCAAAGGTTAACCCAAAGAACAAAAAGAAATATAATAAGAAGAAGAATCTCATGGCCAATGATTTAAGCAACTAGGTTGAAAGTAGCTTGGACATGGATGAGAATATTGTATGTACATTAATGCATAAAAAGGTGAATCTAAGTAACCTTCAACAACAACAAGAGAATGAAAAGATTGAATTCTTCCATATCAAGATACAGGTTGAGAAGACAAATATTGATGCTTTGTTCAACTTAAGATTGCAGAGAAATCTCATTGTAGTAAAGTTGGTGAAAAAATCGGGATTGGATGTTTGTGATCATCAAAGCTCATATTCATTGGGATGTTGTGGCCACAACACCCCCCTTAATTTTTCAAAATTAATTGGACCCTCCATTTAAATTTTACTAATATCATTTTTAAGATGTTTTGGTTTACTTTATTTTTAGATATTTTCATTTTGCTTATATTTTCATTTTGATGATTTCATTACTTTCATTTTGATGTCAGCGTTCCAACAATTCAAATTTTGTCTCATTCGACTTTGGAAAATATGCTTGGTTAAAGTTAAATCAATTTCGTTACTAAGGTATAAAATATGTAAAAATATATTTTACTATATTTGTAAATAAAATTAATTTAATATCTTTATATATTTTAATTAACTTTGATTAATTAAGTTAATTAAATTAATTAGTTTGTAAATATTATTTTTTAATTATTTAATTAATTTTTCTTAATTTAATATTTAATAAAAACTGCCCACAACACACACACATAAAGTAAAACATATTAATATGAAATATAATATAAATCAAATTTATTAAAAAATTAAAATAAGAGAATATTCTCTCTTGGTTCCCCAACTCTCTGAAGGTTTTGCATTGGCACTTGTTCGAAATCCCCTAGGGTGACTAGCCGCGAGTTGACATGGAATTGCTTCGAGGGGATGAGTGGGAGCTTTCATATTATAACATGAAAGTTTTGATTAAAGTTTCAATATGTGGGAATGAGGTCCTGCTCTCATCCATGTGGGCCTCCTCTCACGCCCTCATCCACCCACCCATCTCCCTTCACTGTAAAACATTTAAAAGACCCTCACTTTAAAACATTTAAAAGACCCTCCACGTAAACTGTAAAACATTTAAAAGACCCTCATTTTAATTTTAATCTTAAAGAATTCGTTTTTATCAATTTTGTTTATTTCTTATTATATTTAATTTGTTTTCATTTTGATTTATTTGAAACATAATTTAATTTAATTAAAATTTGTTTTTATTATTTTTAAAATTAAATCTATTAAAGTTTAAAATAAATTTAAAAATATTTATTAAAATAATTCTTAATAAATAAACTACCTAGAATTTTAAATAAATGCCGAACACTATGCACTTTCCAGCAAGTTAATGTTTGTAAAACCTAAACTTTGAATGGCTTTATTTTGACTTCTACTCAACAAAATTGAGTAAATGAAGGCTCGTTGGAAATATGATTCTTTAGGGAAGGATTTAGAAGTGGTTACATGACTAGATTTAGTCATTAACTACTCCAAAAAGGTAGCAAAATATACAATTATGAATTTGCAATCAAAAATCAATTTTTTTGAGTTTGGTTTTCGGGAATTCTATTAGCCCAAAATATCTTTTTATTTCAAATTTGCTTCGAATGATCAATTTTACCAAATAAATATCCACAGAGAATAATCAAAAGCATGGATCTTCTTTATTTAATTTATTAAATTTAATTTTAATGTGAGAATTTGTTTTGACAGTTTTGCATTTTGCTTTTGTATGCACATTTAATTAATTTTTAATGTTATTTTTGGATGATTTTTGGCAAAGCTTGTTAGAGAGATGAGGCACGGGAGATTTGGAGCAATTATATGGAAGCAATAGAGAAAGAAGAGGAATATTTACAGCTCTAAAATCATGGATCTAAACTGATCTTTCAACAACTCTGCTTTTTTAGAATTTTAATTATAATTATAAACAAGTTCTGAGAGGAGATTGGGTTCCAGACTCTATGGATATTTTTATGCAGGAAGGACTGCAAAAACTAGAATTAGCAGCCGAAAATGGAGGTTTTAGGCTTATTTCACTAGTGTAACAAGTTAATGGTCTTTTCTACAGTCTATGTAGAGATCAAGTCTTGAAGCAACATAGGAGAAACATTATTGTTATTCTATGTAAAATCAGAGGTCTTGTTGTCATGTAGATGTTAATTTTTCCTAGGGAAGTATTGTTATTTTCTTTAGAAAATTTCATTAATACACTTTTCACCATTTAAATTACGTTCACCCCATATCATGATAACATCAATGGAAATTATGTAGAAAGAACAATAACATCAACTATGTTGCGGAATAATAAAAGGAACATCAAAAGAAAAGCATGCAAAAAATGAGACACCATGATTTGGTCAAGGACCAAGGGAAAACTCCACAAGTCGGTAAACCATTTCAAATTATTCTTCTTATTAGATTTTCATAAAATGTTCAACAAAGAGAGAGTACAATGTTCCAATTCATCAATCACAAGACTATCTAGCAAAACCAACCATACAATTTCCAAGAGATGAACTCAGCAACAATACTGATCAAAACAAAGTTCCAAGCATGTAGTCAATGGTCAACATCTGCGGTCAACTATCAAAATACCCTAGGTCACAAGCGCATGTAGAACCCTGCAATTTCATACTTGCATGAACCAATTTCGCGAACCAACTTCAACCATGTGTGCTCCAATCTGAAGAAGATAGAAGAAGAATATGTTTGATAATCATATCGAAATGTGGTTCACTTGACTTATATTTATAGGCTTCCAAGGGTGTCCAATTCATGGGGGATTCACTCAATGAACCTCTGACATAGCACGTGCATTTGTGGCATACTAAACAATACCATTAATTTGACTACATATTGGAAAATACCTCTAAAAATCACATTATTTAACCCCCTACCAATACGAACCCAATACACTTTCCCAATTTAAAAAACCCCTACTTTCATTAGATATTGTAGGTATCCATTTTTTCATTAACATTTTTTATGCCCCTTTATATTTTTTCATTAACTTTGAGTTCCATTTTTTATACCTACCAATATAAAAACCCTTTACCCCCTATTATATGCTCAATATATTATGTTATTTTTTCCTCAATATATATCCCCCAATATGAATGCACGTGGTATGGTATTTCTCCCCTAGTGAAGGCCCCATGGTCCAATTTCTCTTTTGGGTCGACATGTTCTTTTGTGTACATGTGGGTTTCCATATTCAAAATACATTTTTCCTTAACCAAATTAAATTCTTCCAAGGGCTAGGAGGGGTATTTCTTAAGGACTAAGATTGTCCAAAGGAGGGAATTTGACCCTGAGATTCCAAATTAACACTCCCTCTCAGCTCATGAAAAATTACTGATTGCAACATGTGTCCCATCTCAAATATCAAATCAAATGTCATATCTACTCATCTCTGCTTTTCTATACTCATCTAGGCTCATCCTTGCCCATATTTTCTTATCTCTGCTCATCTTTGCTCATCTATTGAACACTCTCGAATCTGAAAGAATAATTTGACATTGTAGGGGAGCTCAATCTATCGCCCTGTATCCATTGGGGAGCCATTGCTACTACATGGAAATCTATCAGCGAGGAGCCCAGTGCTACTACTTGTGAATCTCTGCTAGTGGGTAACCAATGCTACAACCCAGGAAACCTTGCTAGCAGGGAGCTCAATGCTACAACCTTGTAAACTCTACCATCGGGGAGCTCAATGCTACAACCTGGGATACTCTACCAATGGGAAGCCCAATGCTACAACTCGGGAAACTATGTTGATCTTCCAACATAACCCTTAAGATTCAGCGGTAGAACACCTACGTGGGATGCCACTTACCATAATTGTAAGGATCTATCCTAACTCGAGCATATAGCACCCATTGTCGATATGGTGGGAAAGAAAAATGCCAACTGGGGTATACTCTGTCAAATCCAGAGGTCCCTCAACCCCAAGAGCTCTAAGGCTCAATTCCTCACCCTGGGAGCTCAGACATGGGGGAAGAGCATAGCTTAGTGTCCTTGATCAGTAGTGACCCTTACTGAGGAGGGTCACGTCCACCAATCCATGTTACTCTCTGAATATAAAGAAACATATCAAGGTGCTTGTATCTAATGTCGGCTTCAATCACACTAATTTATGAAGTATTTTCAAGAAGTGTTCCTTTGTTTTCCTATTCATACAAGACATAAAATCAAATATTATGTTAGAAAAAATACATGTCATAAAAGGATACCTTATTCATCCTTTCTCCCTCTTGTGGAGGCAACAACCACAAGCCTAAGCTTGTCTCATTTAGCATCATTGTCTCAATATATGAAGATATCTTTGTCCCAGCTATATACGGAATTCTAAAGCCAATCGGATCCCACTCTTGTTTTCATAATATATCATTGTTGTATCAAGGACTTGCTCAAACAGTTCTCCAAAAAATATTCCTTAACCAAAATGCCTCGCAACTAGCCATGCTAGCAGAAATATACTCTGCCTTTGTCGTGCTTAGAACTACGAATTCAATTTCCTGCTCATCTAAGATATCACGGCAAATCCCAAGCTAAAGCAGCACCCAAATGTGTTCTTCCTTTCAATTATGTTTTTAGACCAATCAATATTGGTGTTTCCATGCAGTCTCACACCTCCGAAAGTAGTGCATCACACCAATATCCTTCATCTTCAACCCAAAGGCTAGCTCCCTCTTACACTGGATCATCAAAGGCTCACTACTTGTCAAGAATAGATCATAAACATATAAAACCAAAATCAAAGGCATTCCTTGAACTACCTTGAAGTGGAGAATGGATTTAGCATTGCTTCTTGTGAATCCAAGCTTCACCAAGTAACTATCTATGTGGGAATACCAAGCTCGGGAAGCTTGCTTCAAACCATACAATGCTTTCTTCAACCTGAAAAAAATGAGTCTTCTTATCCTTGACCTCAAATCTGTGAGGTTGCTCAACATATATTTCTTCCTATAGAATTACATGAAGAAATGTTGTATTTTCATCCATCTGGTGAAGTGTCCATCATTTATTAGCAGCAAGGGAAACAATAGATTCACAGATGTCATCATAATCTTCTCCCTCTTTAGGGGAGAATCCTCTAGCCACAAACCTTTCCTTGTACTTTTCAATGCTTCCATCAGCCCCATGTTTGATCTTGTATAGCCATTTCAAGGTTACAAAAAACTTTCCTTTAGATCTCGGAACAACATCCCATACATCATTCTTCATAATGGATTCATAATATTCGGCCATAGCATCCTTCCAAACTTGTTCTTTCACTGCTTCTTAAAAATTTGTGGAAGTCTCAGCCTGAATCATAGTGCTCATAACATATCCCTAATATCAGCACAGCTTCTAAAGGAACTTTTAGTAGGAACATGGATCTCAGCATCTTGTAATGTATCATGAATTCATTATGGTCTATTCCTTCTATTGAAGAAATTGTAACTAGGTTCGCTCTTCATGACATTGTAATTATGATTATTAAGAAAATGAATTTATTATTATGCCTTGCCGCATGGGTTTCATGAGCAAGAGGTTTATTTATTTATTAGTGGCTCCCATTGAGGTCCTTTAGGATTTATTATTAATTCAAAAAGCCAATGGCATATGAATAATCTCTTCTTGAGCCTATGTAATGTATACAAGTCTATAGAAATGTCTAGACCAACCCTCCAAATGACAAGCAAAATCCTCTTCATCATGTCGGCCAGCAAAACAAATTAAATGCAGTCATGTCGGCTCATATCAGGTGACATATCAGTTCACTGTCATGCCAGCTAATTATGGAGTAAAAATGACTATAAATACCCCACTAGGGTCACCACAAAAAGACAGAAAACTCAAATTCTATGTAATTTCGTATGGGTGTAGGAAGCTCTGAAATTTTGGATGGAATAGTAAAGTACAGGATATCGGTGATGATTACAGGCTTTCTACCTCGGTGGAATATATCTTAGTGCAAGGAAATTACAGAGATAAGTATCTATGTGCCTTGGCCTCTTCATGATCACAGTCTCAGCATACTGAAAGCAGTCATGACATATTAAATGCAGTCATTGTCTTGGTGATATCTTAGTAATATACTCTCGATTTAATTATGATGAAAAGGATCATGATGATCCCACAGTATCACTTACAGTCTTGGCTTAGTTAAAGGATATTTGTGGTACAGTCTCGGCATAGTTATGGCAGGGAAGATCTCGGTGCAAGAAAATGCAGTCACAGTCTCAATTGTGATGATGTTGATCTCGGTGATCCAACAGTAACACATTCAATCTTAACATACATTCAATATGAAGTTATGATCTCAGCATAGATATTGATGGAGACATGAGTTACAAGGTTAGGATATCAGTGAAGGTGCAGCAATGGTCCAACTGTAATAATGATGACCTCAGTGAAGTAGCAGTGATGAAGATGATCTCAGCAATGACAAAGAAGAGGATTGGTGTCTTGGTCTTGGAGTGGCATAATAGGTCAAGGGTCATGGTCTTGGTATTCATCAATTGGAATCTCTATAAGAAGAATTTTGTGCGGGTTTTCCTCTCCAAGAGGGAGAGGTTTTGACCCTGGCAAAAAGCCAACATCGTGTGTTCTTGTCTCTTTGTTTTTGGTATCTATTTGATGAACTAAGAAGACACACTCTAATAATAATAACAAGTGAATATTATGCTAAGAAGTAAAGTTAAATACCTCACAAATAGTTATCATGAAATAAGAATCTCATTAACTCTAACTGCCTTAGATTCTTCAACAATGTCAAATGATCATCTATTCAAGTCTAGAAGCCTTTCTTTAGTCTGCAATCATCCATCACAAATAATAATAGGCATTGGTATCTCATCAAGTGTCTCTCCCTTTGAATTGGAAGTCTCTATAATCATTAATCAATACATCAACCTATCTATAATATTATCATGCATCAACAAAATCGTCAAATCGCGGACTCAAACTATATCAGGGTCTTAGACATATATACATCATATGAACATGTCATAAAACATTCATCAAAGGTTAGTGTCATATAATTAGGTCAGTTGACAAGTGTATCTTCATACTTCAAAGATCACAACATCACTTCTTTATCACATTACTCAACCATTTTTCTTCAGAATCCTAACATCATCAAGTCAAGGCATCCATTTTTGTCACATTGTCAAATTTACTATGTTGTTAAGTTATCATAGTTTATCAAAACCTTATCAAGATCAACAAGAATATAGTTATAAAATCTTGAGTATCAATCTTACTTCCACATTATTACTATCAAGGTTACCATGCTTATCACAAGCATTGGCAATAGTATAAAGTTATCAAAACCAATGTTTCTATACTTCTTTATAAAATCAGGAAATCCACCATGTCTAAAATGTAAGATACTTGCAAAATATCAAGTGCACCAATATATGCATGAAACATTTATGAAGGTGATATTCTCGTCATACCTCGAGGCTTAACTTGTCATTCAATATTGCAGCTAAATCATAACACGGAAACAATGTACTATACATACCTTGTAACATTCAGATATCTTAGCAACTTATAGCACTTACATATTGTAATTTTCAGATTTTGTGCTACTTTGTCAACTTTGCAAAAACTTTCATCGGGAACCTCTTCCTGTTCCAGCACTAGCTCTTCTCTTCCTGCACTAGCTCTCTTTTCTTGCACCTTAGATGATCCTCAAGAAGGATCTACTTATCACATATCATCTGGAGGTTAGAAGTTTTCAAATACTCAAATATTCATGAAGGAAGGATCGAAACAATAAATCTAAACAAGAATAGTTTCATGAAGAAATAAATCTAGAAGGTAATTATCTTTAATGAGAGGTGATCATCTCTTTCTTGAACCAAATTTGAAGAGTCGTTACTATCCATTATCCATATAATAATGTTGCCTTTTAATTTCCAATCATATTCATTAGCAACTAGCCCATCTAGGGTTACACTAAATCTGTCATAAGTGCTAGAACAACTTCTCACTAATCATGCTAGGGTTTCAAGCCTGCATAACTCGAGCCTTTTTCATACTCCAAAGTTTCTTCCAAACCCTATACTCATGTTATTTATCAAACCCTAATAACCAGATTACATAAGGCTTCCTTCAATCCCTATCCTTCTTTTAGGTCTCTGCCATCTTCACTTTCTTACATCAATAGTGTCTTCAAAGGGGTGATCTTTAGTGACTTCTTTTCAGCCCAGATTTAATACCATGTTAATTTTTATGAGGGAAGTGTTGTTATTTTATTTATATAATTGCATTAACACAATTTTCAACATTTATATTGCATTCACCCCATATCATGATAACATCAATAGCAATTATGTAGAAAGAACAATAACATCAACTATGTAGCAGAATAATAAAAGGACATCAGAAGAAAATTGTGCACAAATAGAGCATGATTTGGTCGAATACCAATGAAAAACCCCACAAGGGGGAAAACCATTCCAAATTCTTCTTCTTATTAGATTCTCATAAAATGTTCAGCAAAGAAAGAGTGCAATGTTCCAATTCATCAATCACAAGAATATCCAACAAAACCAACCATACAATATCCAAGAGATGAACTCAACAGCATTACTGATCAGAATCAAAGTTCCAAGTCTGGGGTTAACTGTCAAAATACCCTAGTGTTATCGGGAAAACTAGTGTCTATGCAGAGCTGCTAGTCCCACTAAGGTTGGTAGCTACCTTAGAAATAAACAAACTAAAACTACTTTCCTTTTCCTTTATGAGAAATAGATAAGAGGGGAATAAGGAGACCAACCTCTGTCTTGCGCTTGGTTCCTTGCTCGATTCCTCTCCCTTCTGATAGATCTTTGCTACTCGCTTCCTTGTCTACCCAGCTTCACAGAGCACCTGTAGAATCAAAGCAGCATAACACTATCCAAGAACATAGATCTATTATCATAAACAATATAGAACCAAATATATATTGACCACACAAATGCACATAACATCAATTATACAAGAATGTGGAGGAAAACTTGAATAGCTTTATTGATAATCAAGAAAGAGCAAAGAAGATTACAACCAATTGTTCTGACCCAGCATCATCCTCTCAGCAAGAAAGCCCTTCTTCACCTCATGAAAATCTTAGATCACCCAACCCTATGATATTGCACCAAGAAACCAGCAGCACTTCCTTACAAGATACAAAATTCCAGCCTCTGGATATCTGGGATGAGGGATCCATATATAGATGTTTGCAAGGGGGGTGAGTTAGCTTTTGAGAGTTGATTAGTGTCCTCTCTCTGATAGTCCTTCATTCCACTTGGAGATTGATGATCTCTTACTCATCCCTGGGCGAATGTAGAGAGGCAAGTGTCACATGCGAAGTTTCTAGAAGATTCCATGATCCTCCACCTTGCAGATTGACCCTGCCATTTGTCCACTCTCGCCCATTGCACCCCATAGAAGGGCTTTTCAAGATGCATTGCACCTACTGTGTGTATTTAGGTGGGATGCAGCGCACTTTGACCATAGAGCAAGTGAGATGGTCTAGTTTTGACCAGTTCTGAGCAGTTTTACATGGAGAACTTCTGGGAGAAGATGTAATCAGTTGACCTTGTTCTTTTAGAGGTTGGAACAACATTTTTAGGGACTTAAGAGCCCTTGGTTTATGGAAATTTATGATTGGGGTTGCAGTGCCCAAAAATGTCTATAACAGTTGCCCCCTAAAGCATGAGGTCATTAATCTGTTGATGTCGGGTGAAATGCTTTATCATGAGGATCTGAAGTTATTTCAAGCTGGAAGGCGACCTGTAATAATATACAATACAATACGTTATCTTCATAATATTTTCATGATCTAGCTGAGGTGGGCATTCCCATGCTCAGCTTTATAAATTCATTTTCATGTACATAAGACAGACAATCGTCTCAGTGTAGACTGATGATTCTGGTAGAGCCATCATCCCTTAGATTGGATGATTATCTGTGCAGTAATGATGTACATTTGATGTCTTTATTTTCCTGAATATATATCGCAGCCCGGATGGATGAAACTAGATCCGGGGTCTTCAATCTCGTTCGATCTTCACTTAAAGTACAAGTCGATCCATGTGATAGATGTTCTGGAGTCGAACATGGAAAGACATTGTCTGATTACCAGCCAATGATGTAAGCTGTTAACAGGCGCGAGAGGAATCACCGATAATGATGATGACCCTCAAGGTACTACAGTACAATTCACGTGGTGTGAATAAGGGACTTGGCGTCGAACACCACGCAAAATATTTTGGTCGAAGGCCATTGATGTAAACCTGTCGCTAGAAGTGAGAAACTTGTCATTGAGGCATGCAAGCTTCAAAGTACTGAAGGGTTGTTCCTAGATCGACTTCTTGGATAATGAGCTGATGTCAACAAGAAGCGATCCATCATAGGAGGGCCTTAGTGAATCCCACATCAATGACATGGAACGAAGCAAATGACTTTAATGGAGGTGAAAACGATCTGGTGATATAAGGTTCAGGGTGGCGGTCATGAAAGAATGGAGCGTGAATGTATTGCAGTGGGTGAGACACAGGTGAATTCTCTAAGCGACTTCTCTTGAACATATCGGCGACACTGACATGATGGATTGGTAGCATTAACCCCAAATATGGATGGTGTGACGGAACCACGGTGATGTGACCAGTGAATGGAACAACCCAACCCGACTCGGATGCGGAGTGAAAGTGTCATGTTCAAGAGCGACTTGCTACCAATAAAGTTTTTTCAAGTTTTCTTCCCAATTTTTCCCCAATCATTACTGACCAGTACCTCTTTATTTTTGTCAAGCTTGAGGAGGATAACATATGCTTGTTCTATAATTTTCCCTTCGGGCAAACCCGTTGCTATGTTTTAACGAGCCTAGCGATAGTGAAACTCGTTCTTGTCTGTTATGGACAAGTTTGTCGCTATTCGGTTTTAACGAGTTTAACGACAAGGATAACTCGGTCCTTTTCATTTTTAGAGAGTCTGAAAAAGAGACGTAAAGAAAACTCCAATGATCCTTTTTCGTCATATAATCCCTTGAGTCCGAAAAAGTATAAAACAATACAAAAGGTATGAATCTTCAGTAGTTTTAACGAGCCGAACAAAACAAGCGCTCGATCTTTTTGTGTAATAATCCCTCAAGTCCAAAAAGATTAAAATATAAAGGATGGATAGCACTTCCGGTCCCTTTAACGAGCTGGAGAGGCCAATCGCTCGGCAATATTTTCATATTTTACGAGTCAGTTTAAAATAGCTTAAAGGAGACTCGTTTTTTGAGGAACGAGTGATAAATTCAGGTAGCAGCTGATTCCAAGTAAGGTTTGGAATTTTCCAACCACGGCAGTGTCACAAGGAAGGCTAACAGGATCACTCTTCGCAGTTGTTCCTCAAAAAGGGTAAACAATCAAATGGAGGTGAATGATCGGCCAAAACAAAGTGGAGGTGATGATGAGAACACGACCAAGGCTTCAAAAGGCTGATGGTAATACATTCACAATGGTTATTTACCGGAAATTGGTTCATTTTTTAATGAGCTTAAACTCTGGGGGAACATTTGCTCATTGCTTATGTTTATTTTTTAACGAGCTTGAATTCCACGTTAAAACTGCTCGATATATCCAGTCGTATAATAAGGATGTCTCATATATAAAAACGGCATTATTTCAAAGCTTTGCCCTGCATCCTTTCTTTATGCAAGTTAGGAAACGACCAATCCTACGAGTTTAAAGGGTTAGAGGACCTATAAATTTAAAAAATAAATGGTCGCTCTTTGCTTGCACGCCAAAAGGTTTGCATGCCCCCAGGTATAGCGAAGTAGAGTTTCCAGGTTACCCCTCAATTTGTAGACAAAACATTTGTTTTATTGGGAAAGGCCTACCTTTTCAGGTTACCCCTCAATTTGCAGAAAAAACATTTGTTTTATCGGGAAAGGCCTACCTTAACAGAGGTATCTTATTCCGGTCTAATCCCATTTTCCAAAATGGACGGGTGTGTCAGGCCAGTCATATACTCTCCGCGGAAACCCACCCTATACCCAAGGTTTTCCTATCGAAACAGGCCAGGGTGCATGCCCCCTGGGTTTCAGCCATATCCACTAAATCACTCGCGTTCATTAGGAGGATGGACTGGGGATTGATGAGACATTCCTTGCGTGAAAGGACCATTCAGGGTTGGTATATGACTATTTGCTATGTGTGAACCGGGGAATGAAAGTTGGTCTACGAGCTTGACCACTCTTCCTTCGTGCGGAAAACACATTACTCTAAAGAGTGAGGAGACAATGGCTCCCATGCAATAAATATAGTCTCGTCCAAGGAGTAGATTATAATCCAGGGGTCCTTGGACTACCATTACGTTCATGTGAACGGTTTTCCTTCTCAACGTTATCGGCACATTGGGAAGGATCCCTAACGGTTGACTGGTTCCTTTGTCAAAGCCTGTTAGATTTCTCATCTCAGGAAAAAGCGATGGTGAACCAAGCGCTTTCCAAGCAGTTGAGGAAAGGATACTCACAAAAGCCCCTTCATCTATGATGGTACCGGCCATGACCATTCTATATATTTGAGCGATGATTCGAAATGGTACAGGTAAGCGGGGTCTGCCTAGTAGATTCCGATTGAAGGAAACAACTAGGTTGCTTGGAGGTGGGGCCGATTAGACAGCCGAATACGACTCTGACGAACTTCCTTCCTGCGGTAAAGGAATGGGTAGACTGCCCCCATGTTCATCGGAGTCTGTGCTTACGAAAAGAATTTGGACGGTGTCATCCTTGTTCTCTTCGATGACTGTATCATCTGAAGATGGATCCTCTGAAGGCAAGACCGGGTCAACTGCCGCCTCGACCTTTTGACTTTCGTCTGGTGTGGATTCAGATGGTTTATCTTCAATGATAGACGCTTCGGCCGACCACAAGGGCGTGTCAGCCAGATTTTCAACTAGTGACGGACTCGGCAAGAGTTTCTTATATCTCGGAGGAAGTCGTAACGGTGAAACTGGACGGTCATCCAAAACTCTTTTAGCCTCGTCTAAGAAGGGACAACGGTGGACGGCGTGATCGCCTTCACACAATTTACAAGGAAATTTACATCTTCCTTTTTGTCCAGGGGCTTCACTTTCACTAGTTGACGGTGTACCTTCAACATGATCATCAGAGGTTGACGACACCGGATTGTGCAAACGGGGAGACCAGTCCCTTAAGATCCGAGGGATGCAAGGACAATCTCAATGATAGTGGTCTCCTTTGCAAATGACACATGGCGATTTAGGCCTGGTCGGTGCAGTGTGTGGATTTTCGCTAGACGATTCTTGGTTGCCCCTTTTCGCCTTTGGCTCCTTCTTCTTCTTCTCTTTCTTCTTCTTCTCCTTCTTCTTCTCGGTTACTTGATTTTTGGCCTTACCAGCTTCATCAAGCGAAGAGGAAGGAGGAGAGGAAGAATTGGACGAAGTAGAGGGTTGGGGGGTAACTTTGGTATCGTTTAGTTGCTGACTTGATTGTTCAGGAATCACAGGGTTCTGAACGACAGAAGTTGAGAAGAGCCATACAGGCAAACCAATTGTCAATCCCGGAAGCGACAATGTGGCCATATGGGGCGCACCAACATCTCCCCAAGAGGAGAAGGGACTAGGATTTCCCCCAAGGGGAACTCCTTGGTTGGTGGGCTCCATTCTTCTCAACCTAAGACCAATGTAGGAAAGGTGATATTTATTTCGTTTAAAATAAATTTTAGACGCTTTGACACAACTTGTTTTTTCAATTTTTAAGAGTCGAGAAAAAACAAAAGATGACTCTAGTCGCCTTCGATTTTTAATGAGCCTAAAGTGACAAGTGCTCAGATGGACCTTTTCCTTTAAGGAGTCTGAAAAGGAACGAAATGGACTGCTCTGGAAATCTAGATAGAGGGATTACCAAACCAATGGTAAAACTGCAGAATACTTTTTATGGTACGGCAGTCAATCTTCCCAAATGCTGTGTTCAGTGCATTGCGATCGATAGGGCGGCAGACACAGCTTCCTATGGATAAAGGATAAAGCCTATTGTGGTCTCCGAATATATAGTCGACGGTACGTGGGAGAACAAGTCCGTACTGGCACTTATCGTCTCAAGGTGGAGGAATCACCCAACCAACAATGAGAACAACAGTTACCAAGCTTTACGACGCCGGAACACGTCTCTAGCCTAGACTTCTAGATGTTGTGCATTAGGTTCCAAAGCGTTTTTAGATTCATTAAATTTATTTTACAGTTGATCTTGCTTAAGAAATCTGCCTTTCAGGTTCACCGCGTGATGTAGATGTACAATTCCTAAAATGCAATCTAAGATGATAAACAATGGTTTAATCTTCTTTTTGCAATGAAAATCCTAGCTACTAAGGAAAGAGAGATGGCGTTCTTTCAACATAGAGCAGAGAGCACACACTATATGCACTGTCCTAAATCAAACCAACAAACAGTCTAAATGCAAATGCACGTGCATGTATTTGTTTTCAGCCTTCTTAATGTGTGAATGATAAAAAGAAAGCTAAGCGCAAATCTGAATTATTTTTCAAAGCGACATTACTAACAAGTTTCTTTTTAAGACAAAATGAGGACAATGACGACACTTTGCGATTTGGAAATGAAAACTTGCTTTCGACACTTGAAAAATTAATAATTCAAATCAAATACAAGAGTAACAGTGTAATCGACTATCAAGAATAATCAGATTCTCTTCTATGACTGAAAACGACACTTGCGACACTTTCAAATCAAGAAACGACAGTACGATTACGCTACTTCTTTGTAAAAGAGAACTGAAAATGGCTCAAAATACATAAAAACATTTACAGTCCTTTGCACAATGGAGGCAGAATAATGGCAAGGAAGGGGGTTTCAACAGAGGTGTACTGACTACAGGCAGCAAAACTCTTGAATAGAGCTGAAAAGAGTGAACACAGAAACCGAATCTAGGAGCAAGAAAGGCCTTATCTGATCAGCGCACCTGTAACACAGTGAACTGGAGATGCAACGCACCTACTACACTCGGGAAGTGTGATGCATCTAGAATTCACAGAAGAGATAGTGCGCTGGACCAGGGACGAGACTTTAACTGGGTTCCGGGTCACAGTTTGCAGCTCAGTTCAGGGATTTAGGCCGAGCAAGTGGTAATCAGTAAATCAATCATAGGGGTAGATCTAAATAGGTTACTACAGCCACCACAAGGGCAATTAGAGAGCTTGTAAACCAATTGTTCAATTCATAAACAAAACCAGGAGATAGACTGAAGCAGCATTAATCTACTTTGCACTTGCATAGCAAATGCAGTTCGAAGGCTAGCTAGCTTGACTTCAAGCTCCGTCTGTAAGTTTATAAAGCAAACAAATGTAGATAAACAAACAATCTATTCGCTCCCCAGCGGAGTCGCCATTTTGTTATCGGGAAAACTAGTGTCTATGCAAAGCTGCTAGTCCCACTAAGGCTGGTAGCTACCTTAGAAACAAACAAACTAAAACTACTTTCGTTTTCCTTTATGAGAAATAGATAAGAGGGGAATAAGGAGACCAACCTCTGTCTTGCGCTTGGTTCCTTGCTCGATTCCTCTCCCTTCTGATAGATCTTTGCTACTCGCTTCCTTGTCTACCCAGCTTCACAGAGCACCTGTAGAATCAAAGCAGCATAACACTATCCAAGAACATAGATCTATTATCATAAACAATATAGGACCAGATATATATTGACCACACAAATGCACATAACATCAATTATACAAGAATGTGGAGGAAAACTTGAATAGCTTTATTGATAATCAAGAAAGAGAAAAGAAGATTACAACCAATTGTTCTAACCCAGCATCATCCTTTCAGCAAGAAAGCCCTTCTTCACCTCATGAAAAGCTTAGATCACCCAACACTATGATATTGCACCAAGAAACCAGTAGCGCTTCCTTACAAGATACAAAATTCCAGCCTCTGGATCTCTGGGATGAGGGATCCATATATAGATGTTTGCAAGGGGGGTGAGTCAGCTTTTGAGAGTTGATTAGTGTCCTTTCTCTGATAGTCCTTGATTCCACTTGGAGATTGATGATATCTTACTCATCCCTGGGCGAATGTAGAGAGGCAAGTGTCACAGGCGAAGTTTCTAGAAGATTCCATGATCCTCCACCTTGCAGATTGACCTTGCCATTTGTCCACTCTCGCCCATCGCACCCCATAGAAGGGCTTTTCAAGATGCATCGCACCTACTATGTGTATTTAGGTGGGATGCAGCGCACTTTGACCATGGAGCAGGTGAGATGGTCCAGTTTTGACCAGTTCTGAGCAGTTTTTCATGGAGAACTTCTGGGAGAAGATGTAATCAGTTGACCTTGTTCTTTTAGAGGTTGGAACAACACTTTTAGGGACTTAAGAGCCCTTGGATTATGGACATTTATGATTGGGGTTTCAATGCCCAAAAATCTCTATAACACCTAGGTCATAATTGTACAGAGCCTGTGACCATGCGTGCAACTATAACTCTCAAACTGCATGGAGAACCCTGTATGTGAGTGGTTGCAACCGAAAATTCCCTATTCCAACCTTGCAACTACATACCAAAAACCATACTTCACATGTGCAAGCTCAAATCCTACAATTTTGGACCTGTACAAACCAATTTCACAAACCAGCTTCAAACATGTGCAAGCCAATCCAAAGAAGAGAGAAGAAGAAGATGCTTGAAAATCATATCCAAATGATGCTCACTTGACTTGTATTTATAGGCTTCCAAGGGTGTCCAATTTCTCTTTTGGGTCGACCTATTATTTTGTGCACATGTGGGTATCCATATTAAAAATACATTTTTCCTTAACCAAATTAAATTCTTCCAAGGGCTAGGAGGGATCTTTCTAGATGAGGAAGATTGTCCAAAGGATGGAATTTTTCCTTGAGTTGCCAAATTAACAGTAGACCATTATAATGAAGCACTCTTTTTTTGTAACCAACAGCAAGAATTATTATTTGGCTTTGGTCATTAATAAATAAATCATTCAATTTTCATTTTATATTTGTTTCTATGACTAGTATTGTTTATTCCAACACTATTAATTGAATTTTAAATTTTTATACTTATTTAAAACCTTGTCAAGCCAACTTGCAGGATT
Organism: Pinus tabuliformis; assembly: GCA_031772625.1. Taxonomy (NCBI): domain Eukaryota; kingdom Viridiplantae; phylum Streptophyta; class Pinopsida; order Pinales; family Pinaceae; genus Pinus; species Pinus tabuliformis. The sequence goes on from CM062817.1 coordinate 1,336,626,734, forward strand.
GAACAGAGATGAATTTGAGGTTGAATGTTGCATTTGAACAAACCTTTATTACATTAATTTTTTAGCTATCTATCAGCTTAACATAATAATTGTCCAGTGTTATTCACGTCGTATTATTTGGAATATTTCAGTATTATGGAATTATCTTTTTGTTTAAATACAATTTTCTATCTAAATTTAGAGATGTATACAATTAGTATCTAATAATTATTTATTGGGTGGTTCTTTGTGCATATTTGTGTGAATGAGTGATAGGTCCTGGAATCATTTCCTTGGTCTGTTATCTTTATCTTATTCTAAATTTAATTACAGTCCTTTCCCCTTCTCCTTTTTCATCTTGCTCTTCACTAGGACAAGGATCTATATTCTATGTTAATCGAGATAGATTAGTTTCATTTTACTGTTTACATCAGAGATTAAGTTTTCATTTGCATTTAAGACATTTTTTTAGCAAAGTCTCCTTTTGCAGGAGAAAACCCTAGCATGGCTTTGTTGAGCCCTTGTTTCAGCAAAGGATTACTTTCTTTAAGCAACTACAAAAAATTAATTCCTTCCTATTAATTTTAGATAACAATGGTATGTTCTATGCTTGTAACAATTACTTCAATGTCCTTATAAAAGCCCAATGATAATTTCAACTTATTCTCCAATAGAAATCACATTAACCATTAATCACATTTGACAGTATAGATAGAACATAAACAATAAATATAGAAGACAAGCGAAGACAAGAGAACACAAGCATTTGGATCAAGCTAGGGAAAAACCCCAAGATGGGGTAAGCCCTTCATCATTTCTTCTCATTATAAATATCAAATGTTGAGCACAGAGAGAGAGTACAATAATATAAACACAAAGTCAAAATTGACTTGCCAAATCACTATCCAAAATAGCCTAGACAAATCTGCAATTCTACCCTCAGTCAATAGCAGTCAAATTTTTCCCTAACCAGAAAGTCAATAGTAGTCAAATCCTGGTCAAACTCTTCCAAAACAGCTCAGTCAAAGGAGAGAGGAATTTGACCTCTCTTTCTAGTCAAGGTAGCCCAAAAAAATCAACAAATAAGTATTCAAACTCAGTCAACCTAAATTCAACCATGTGATTAAAAAGGTCTACAATCAACACAGGTCAAAGAGCCCACAAATTCTCAGTTTCTATACCAATCAATGTGGCCTACCTAAACATAATTATTACTCCAAAAATCGCAGTCAAATTGGTCAAAAGAGCCTTGGTCAATGATGGTCAAACTTCAGTTGAAGCAAAAAAGTCAACACGGTCAAAGGAGACTCATGAAATATGCATGTGTGAGAGAAAGAGAGTTGCCTACAACTTGTATGACCCAAGGAGATGAGGAGAGGGAAGAAACGTTGAGTTTTGATGCTTCCAAATGAGGTTTGAAGTCACTCTTATTTATGTGATTCAATTTGGGTCAAAAGATATGTCTCTTGGGCTTCATGAGCCTACATGATGGTGTGGCCAATCTTGACAACTTACACATGTGTGGACTTCACTTCAAAAACATATTTCTCATTATCTAATTTTTGTGAACCTTAGATCAATTTTAGTCCTCTCGAAAATAGGAATTCAAAGCAATAATTATCTCCATCAAATGATTTTTCCAAAGTGGAATTTGGCCCTAATTACAAACTTTAACACTCCCTCTCAACTAGGGAGAATTCCACCCTGCCAATGCATCCATCATCATGCCATTTTTTCATCATGTACAATATCTGCATCTCATCTCATATCTACTAAAGATTGGTATAGATAATAAGAAGAATCAATTGAGAGTGAGTCACAAGACCTTGTCACTCTCCACTAACAAAAGTCATTCCACATAACCAGGGGTAGAACCCCAATCTAACTTGATCCTAAGCAATCAAGTTGTTAAACATCATGCATCCTAGAAATAGGGAGTACGACAGTACTCCCTATGCGTCCATCTGTAGTGTTATGGTCTCTATACTCCTTTCCCAACTCATTGGCCAAATGAGAGGTACTTCCTAAGAGTCCCAGACTACAAGGATAGGATGTATGTTGGGGCATCCACAGGAGAATGTGAACCACTCACCCTCCTCATATGCCATAAGAGAAGGTGAACCACTCATCCTATGCATATACCATCAGCCATAGGGGAAGATGAACCACTCACCTGATGTTGTCGTATATCATCATGGGGTATCATAGGGGAAGGCAAACCACTCACCCTGTACACAACATACCTATAGGGGAAGGTGAACCACTCAACCTATGGTCACACATAGCTCCAAGAAGTACCCCAAGCCCTCGGGAGCTCCCAGAGCTCAATGTCCAGCTCAAGCAAGACCATCATGGGAGGTTCCTTCAACAACTCCTAGCCTCTCTCCCTAAAGGCAATGAACTTGACCTTATTAAGAGGCTTTGTGAGGATGTCAGCATCCTATTCATTCATCCTAATGTGTTGGAGCCTTATTTCCCCCTATTGTACCATATCCCAAATAAAGTGGTACCTGGTATCAATATTCTTGGAGCGTTTGTGGAACATGGGATTCTCTGAAAAGAGAAACCCACTCTAATTGTCGCAATAGATATGGTCGTATCCAACGTGTGCTCAAATAGCTCACTAAATAGTTTCCTAAACCATATAGATTCACAACAGACCATACTAGTTGCAATATATTCGGCCTCGGTGGTGCTTAGAGAAACCAATTTATGCTTCCTTCTCATCCAAGAAATTGAAGCATATACCAAGGAGAAGCAACACCCTAACGTGCTCTTTCTATCCACCAATTTTCCAGCCTAATCAACATCAGAATATCCATGTAGCCTCAAATTCATGACAGTGTATCTAAGTCCATAGTTAATAGTGCCACAAATATATCTTCAGATATTCTTTGCAACAACCCAATGTATGTCATGAGTCTCAACCATATATTGACTCAAAGTATTTTTAGTGAAGCATATGTCTGGTCGAGAGTTTACCAAGAACATTAGGACCCCCATAAGTTGTCTATATTTATAAGGGCTTTCCAATTCAGGCCTAGCAGCACTTCCACATAGCTTCTTGAAGGTTAGTTCCATCAAAGGAGTCACAGACTTGCATTCCACCGTCCCACATATTTCTAATAGCTTCACAATGTATTTTCCTTAAGAAAGGAAAATCTTGTCTATATTTTTCCAAACCTCCAAGCCTAGGAAGTAATGCATTAGTACTAGGTCCTTCATCTCGAATTTAGAAGTCAACTCCCTCTTGCATTGATAAATGAGAGGGTTTGCACTAGTTAGAAAGAGATCATCAACATAAAGGACCAAAATAAGAGGCATGTCCTTCTCAACCTCGAAGTGTAGGTTTGGATCATCATACCTTCTATTAAACCCCAACTTCACGAGATAATCTTCAATCCTTTTATACCAAGCCCTAAGGGTTTGATTCAACCCATAGAGGGATTTCTTCAGGCAGCATACATGTGTTCTTTTATCTTGGACTTCAAACCCCTGAGGTTGTTATAAGTAGACTTCCTCCTTATGTGAGCCATGCAAGAAAGAAGTCTTGACGTCCATTTGATTTAGGCTCCATCCTTCATTTACAGTGAGAGAAATAATAGATTGGATAATGGTATATCGAGAAATCAGTGCAAATATTCCATCATAGTCCACTCCTTCCTTTTGAGAGAAGCCACGAGATACAAACTTGGCCTTATATTTTTCAGCACTTCCAGCGGCTCCATGTTTAATTTTGTATATCCATTTAGAAGTGACCACATACTTGTCCTTGGGTCTAGGTACAACATCCCAGGCATCATTATTCATGATTGATTCATATTTCTCATTCATCGCATCTTTCCATACTTGGTGTTTTACAAATTATTTGAATGTGCAAGGTTCAGCTTGAATAATGGTACTCATGGTAGCCAAGTACCCTTGATACCTATTAGGCTTCTTACTTTCGTAAAATGTCCCTCTTGGAGCAGCATGTCTTTCAGCATCTTTGAGAGTATAGCCTTAGTGGTCTTTTCCTTGAGGTAGAGGGATCACTAGGAGGTGAACCAATAAGATCCATCGAGCCATCAACGTTAGGCATAGACTCATCCATTGGAGGTTATTCTTGTGATTTAGCAGTATTATCATCGTCCTTCCTTGAGATTGGGATATCTCTAGCTTTCCGAGGGAAGTGTATTCATCAAAGGTAACATCTTGAATTACTTCCACGTCTCTTTGACTAGGTACATAGATTTTATATGCCTTTGAATTTTCATTTTAGCCAATGAATATACATTTCTTCCCAGAAGCTTCTAATTTATTCCTTTTCTCTTTAGGCACATTAAAGTATATTGAACAACCGAAGATTCTAAAATGAGAAACATCAATTTTATTACTAGTGAACACTTCCTCGGGTGTCTTGAAATCCAAAGCTTGATGCAGGCTCCTATTTTGAACATATATATCAATGTTGGTAGCTTCTCCCCATAAGAATTTTGGTAGACCTTGATCATATATCATGGCATGGGTGGCTTCTATGATTGTTTGATTCTTCCTTTCAAAAATTCCATTCTACTCAGGAGTGTATCGGACATTTGTCTCCCTCTTAATGCCAGCCTCTATGCAAAATTCATTTAATTCATATTCGGTTCCATTTTCGGTCCTCAATGTTTTGATCTTCTTCCATGTTTGATTCTTCTCCAATGCTTTGAAAGAATAGAACCATTCGAACACTTCATCCTTACTCTTCAACAAATAGATCCATATTTTGCATGAGAATTCATCCACAAAGATTGCATAATATATGTATCCTTTAATGAAGTTACAGGCAAGGCACCAGATAGGTCAAAATGGACCAACTGAAGAATATCAATTGATATGCTTTCACTAGAAGGGAATAGTCCCTCTGTATGTTTCCCATTTGCACATCGCTAATAGACTCCTTCATGGTTCGTGTGAAAATCGAGCATCCTTGTGATCATCTTCGTTACCCCAGGTAAGGCTTTGTAATGTAGGTATGCAAATTGTTATGCCATAGCTCACATTAAAGAGAAGTATCACATGCCAAAGCTTCCAAAGGACTTCCACCAACTTGATAAATACCATCAACCCTATATCCATTATTACATGCAACTTTAGGGTTTCTATGCCAAATATGTACATTTCCATCAACGAATGCTACCTTGAAGCCTTTGTATTCCATTACAGAAATAGACACCATGTTCTTCTTCAAATAGGGCACATACAACACTTATTATAAATGTATGGTTTGACCATTATTCAAATGTAGAGTGATAGTGCCTATCCCTTTCATGAGGTAGGTGGAATTATCTCCAAGTATAATCTTTAGATTAGTTTTCTTCTCAACCAAAATTGAGAGGGCCTCTTTGTATCCAGTGAATTTCCTTGAGGCTCCACTATCAATCAACCAATAATCCAAAGTATCTAAAGGAGAGGAAGTAGATAGAAAAAAAATAACATAAAACTCATCTTGTTTTTCTACAACATTACTTTCATCATACCTGGAATTTCTTGTCCTTTTTGGAGGTCAACCATTTCCATTTCAAGCAACTAGAGCATTCCTCTTTCCTTTTTTTTGAACCTATTGTTCCTTTGATTGCCATTTCTTTTGTAAATATTGTTGTTGTTGTCATCATCCCTTGGAGGATTCTTCTTGTGATGGCACTCTCTAACATAGTGGTCGAACCTATTACAATTGCAGTATCTTTCTTTGCATCTTCCTATGAATCCCTTCCTAGATCCTTAACCCTGTTTCCTTTGAATCCCTTCCTAGATCCTTGACCCTGTTTCATTCTTCCTCTTTGCATGTGTAGAGAAAGCGGTAGGTTCATTTCCATTGTTCGATTTATCTTTTTCCATCATTCTTGTCTCCTCTTGAGTGCATCTATCCAATAATTCATCGAAACCAATTATCCTATCATTGTTGAGAATGGTGGTGACAAATACATCCCATGGTCTTGAAAGACCCCCAAATGAAATGAGAGTGAGTTCCTTGTCAGCAGTAACTTCTCCAATAGATAGCAAGTCATTCTTGATTTGAGTTATTCTCATGAAGTAGGATTGGATAGACTCCCCTTTATCCATCTTGATATCCTTCAACTTGTTCTTGAGAAAGAGGATTTGATTTGCATTGTTCACTTTGAACATCCCAACCAACTTAACATATATTTCCTTAGAATTTCCAAAATCATAAATATAGGCAACCAAATGTTTTTGAATCGAGCCAATCAAAATTGTCTTAGCTTTTTACTCACCTTTTCTATACATTGTTTCGCGGCAACAAGTGCATTTGTACGAGGATCCACCACTTTTCCTTGCACATAGTCCAATACTCCATGCTCCTCCAAAGTAATCTTCCGTGCCTGATAGTCAAATTTGTCATTCAGCTTGTCCTCAATATTGAAGTAAGATGTAAAGGTCATGGAGGCTTGTCAAAAATTCTTTGTCCAACAAATATCTTAGTGATTGCTTTACTCTTTCTTGCTTGGGCTTGTCCCCACCTAGGCTTTGATACCAGGTTAATTTTAGATAACAATGGTATGTTCTATACTTGCAACAATTAATTCAATGTCCTTATAGAAGCCCAATGATAATATCCATTTATTTTCCAATAGAACCCACATTAACCATTAATCACATTAGATAGTATTGTAGATAGAACACACACAATAAATGCAAAAGACAAGAGAACACAAGAATTTGGCTCAAGCCAGGGAAAAACCCCAAGATGGGGGAAACTCTTGATCAATTCTTCTTATTATAAATATCAAATTTTTAGCAGGAAGAGAGAGTACAATAATACAAATTCAAAGTCAAAATTGACTTGCCAAATCTGTAATTCTACCCTCAGTCAATAGCAGTCAAAATCTACCCTAACCATAAAGTCAACAGTATTCAAAGTCTGGTCAAACTCTTCCAAAATAGCTCGATCAAAGGAGATAGGAATTCAGCCTATCTTGTTGGTCAAATTTAGCCCAAAACAGTCAACAAATCAATAGCCAAACTTGGTCAATATGAAGCCAACCCTGCGGTCAAACAGGCCTACGGTTAATGCAAGTCAAAGTGCCCATAAATTCTTAGTTTCTATGCAATTCAATGTTGCCTACCCAAACAGAATTGTTCCTCCAAAAATCACAGTGAAATCTAGTCAAAAGAGCCTCGGTCAATGCTGGTCAAACTTCAGCTAAAACAGAAAAGTCAATGCAGTCAAAGGAGCCTCCAAAAATTTGCACATGTGAGAGAAAGACAGTTTCTTGCAACTTTTATAACCCAATTAGATGAGGAAAAAGAAGATATGTTGAGTTGTGATGATGCCAAATGAGGTTTGAGGTCACTCTTATTTATATGAGTCAATGTGGATCAAAGGACATGTCTCTTAGGCTTCATGAGCCTACATGATGGTGTGGTCAACCTTGACATATTACATGTGTGTGGAATCACCTCAAAAACACATTTCTCCTTGTCTGATTTCAGTAAACCTTAGGTCAATTTTGGTCCTCTCAAAAAGAGGAATTCAATGCAATAATTATCTCCATCAAATGAGTTATCCAAAGTGGAATTTGGCCCTAGTTGAAAACTCTAACACTTCTCCTATGTCTACTTATGACGACAAGTGAAATCTTACATTTGTGGGCAAAATGCATTATTAGATTTAAGATTGTACATATAGATTAGTTTAGGATATATTTGCATTTACTTTATGTTTATTTTAGAAAAAGGGTAACTTGACCCATTTAACTAGTTGGAACCATCATCCTAAATGAAAAAAAGAGTCTAATTTGGGGCTTTATCCAAGTAGTATCCCTAATTTTGAAGAAGATCATTTTTTGCCATCAACATTTTTTGCATTAGAAGGATGGCCATTGATAAGTAGTCATTTGTAGAGTCTTGTTTTTAAATTTTTATCTATTTACAATGAATCCTTCCAAACTTCCTATTTGGATTTGTTTCTCTGAACTTGCACCTGTCACTACTCAAATGAAGGTAGTAAATCTCTTGTCAAAAACTAAGTTTAATGGTGAGGGAAATGTTTTTTCTTTTAATCATGTTCTTCAATTTATTTTAAATTGTAATAATTATGACATTGATGAAAGTGTGATTTGCAAGATATTTACTCCTACCTTGACAGTTCGTGCCAAACGATGGTGTGAATCTCTTCCAATTTTCTCTATTCACAATTTGGAAAAAATCATTACAAAGTTCCTTTATGCATCTGAGGAATATAACTATGAAAATTCCATAGCATTAAAAGGAACATTATTCAAATATGGCTTGTTATCCTCTCTTCCTTGGAATATTTTCTAGTCATTAATAGAGATCCATCCAAACGTTTACAATACAATTAAAAAATGGTTGGAGAAGTCCTTTCGAGAGAGATATATTGTAAATAAATTTATTTTTCTGAATTTATTAGAATTAAATATACGTATTAAGATTAAATTTTATTTTAATAGTTTAATAATCATTTTATTTTTGTTACTAATTTTTTATATTTACGTATTTGCATAAATAAAACTAATGGAATGGTTCCATTGGAAGTACGATTTCACTTAATTTCAATCTACCCTGTTAAGTCAGAGTAGTAGTAGGAGTAGTTTAGTCCAAATTGTTGTTTCTCTTGGTTAGTTTTTATAATGCAAGTGTAAATAAATGAGCAGAGAGCCTTTTAAATTTTCTGGAGGAGAATTTTTTACTAGAACTTACTTAAAGGACGTGTTCACAGAAATTTTCACTTATCAAAATGTTAGTTTTTACTAGATATGCTTGTTCAAATGCTTTTCTCTTACTCTACGAATTCATAATATTGGTTATACTGAGTTCATGTTCATTCTATTAATGCAACTTTCGGTCACTGCATATTTTGTTAAGAAATAAGGCATTCAAACAAGCCAAAAGTTATGTGGACAAGTGAATAATTTGCAACAGTGGGAAAAGGGCAAGAAATCAATGTATAAATCCAACAATTGGTGGAAATAATTCCACTCTATTGACATATCCTTACCCTATCCCATTATAAACTCTTTATTCCATAAACGCTGCGCTAGAACATATATTTTCTCACCACAATTGTTGTTGATTTTTATGTCATCTTTTTCCATCCCAAGATATCACCCTGGAACTTACTCTCCTGGAGAATTCCCAAGACATTCCACCCTCATTATCTCCAAGAATTATTTCTTCTGAGATCGGTCTCTACTAATCTCCCTCGTCTCACAACAATTATCTCCGAAGTTACTAACGAATTCTCCTTGTGAATTTCCTCTGAGAGGGTTCTCCCCGAAATGGACCTTTTCATGATATGTAACAAATATTTCTCTATTTAATCCTTCTACATCGTTACAATTTTCCCGGACGCTATCCATGAGTCTTGTTTAAGTTTTTTCAGAGAAATTTTCTCCTGGGACAGCTCAGTTTCGTACCCCATTTTAAATGGGTTCCTCATATATCCCTTTGCATTCGTCCATGTTTCCACCTCCTTACACATCGTCCCAGATATTTCCTTTCGAAAGTTTTAACGAGAAACACATTCTATTTCCTTTACTTTATTCACCCACGTAGCATCTGTGTGTCTCCATCTTCCACGTTATGTGAGAAGATTGAATTTGGAGAATAAATCAAGGTTTCCCCTTTGAATTTATTTTGAGATAGTGTCGTCTGAGATGACGTCCAAAGCTACATCAACTCACAGATCATATCAATCTTCCAATAAGTGCTTTCCATCTGTATACCTCACCTGCCCACAACACCGCTTGGCAATTCGATGACTTTATTTTATGTTTAATCTTAGTTTTCCCCTTAAATTTATATTATACACTACATGGGATTTTTTTTCAAATTAACATTAACGAATGTTTTTATGAATTGATTATTCGTGTATCTACAAATTTTATTGTCATCGGTATACCGAAGAGAAATCTACCACACAGGAATTGCAGGTTAGGTTGTCAATGGCTGCAACACTAAGAAATTCACCTAAGTCTGTTGTATTATAGGTTGTAATATAGCAAGTAGTGTGTTTAAAATGTTAAAAATTTCCATGCCCACCAGTTGATTCATTGATGGTTGTTATTTTGTTGTGAAAAGTAGAAGTGTTGTGGCATTTGAGTGTGTTTGTGTTTGAGATTTTAAGAACCAAACTAGATTCTTGAGTGTCATGGAAATTTGACATAAAGGAACCCATAAAAAAATTGTATTACATGGATATTCATGTCAATGTGAATTTTATTTTCCCGATATGCCACCTCCCTATAGTGACTTGTGTATCTCTCAAACTTCATGTGCCAAGTGATGATTTACCCACATGGAGATTTTGGTCCATGTGTCTTCTTCTCATCATGGCACTTGTTCCTCTAAACTGGGTCCTTTGTATTTCCTTTTAAGTTTAAACCCTTTGAATTTCTTCAAATCTTGGAATCATGCTAGGAAAGTGAGCATGGGTCCCAACTAAGTCATCAAGAAAAATATAGGAATCAATTGCACCAAACATTAATAAAGTGGCCAAGGGACCCAATGGGCTGCACCAAATAGACTTAGGAGAGTGGAAAGATTGGAAAGTCTATTGGCTAAGATGGAAGTAAAAAGAGAATCTCTAAAAACAGAAGAACTTTTAGACAATGGTTATTTACGTAGAATGCAAAGCAAGCAATTGGGATTTTTCTTTTTCTTATCAGTGCTTTTTTCAGAAGATCCTTTATTTATTCTCTGCACATCTTCATCTGTTCTTCATTCATTGGCACTGCCTTAGATCTTCTGAGCTTTCCATTCATCCTGACTGCATTGCAGTTGCAGACATCTGGATCACTGCATTCACAATCTCTGCATTCTGTGTAGTAAGGATCTCTGCATATTTCTCCTTCTGATGATGAAGACAGACTATGATGAGATTAGTAGGAATCTCTTCACACAAATGATGGCTACGACAGAGCCGCAATTAAAAGATATGTATAAAACATTGCTAACGGATCATTTAAAGCAAGTACCCTCAAGTCTAAAGAATTAGCCGCATAAAGAGTATGTTCCTCCTGTGACATTATTTTCAGTAGATGCATTAACAAGGCAATTCAAGACTGAAGATTTTGGAGAAGATCTTCCGCAGACTCTTCCAGCTATTCATCAGGCAATTAAAGAATTAAGAAAGACTGTGAAAGAAAACAAGAAATTATGTATTGAAAATCATAGAAATCTTTCAGTAAAAAGGATGGGATCTAACAATGCTTCTACTTCAAAAAATCCTCCTCTTTCAAGTCAAACAGAAAACTGGACTTATATTTTGAATCCTATTTCTGAACAGATGCACAGGCAAGAGCCACCAAAGGAAACAAACGAGGATGATAGGATATCGCTAGAATGCAATATTATGAATAGAGATGTCATGTATTGTATCAAGATGAGATTTAGGATTGGGAACCAGTATGAAGACTGGAAAGTCTTAATGGACACTGGTTCAAGATTAAACATTGTCAGTGATGCAGTAGTCAGTGCCCATTTGAGACGACCAACTGCATGTCCAAGAGTTATTACAGCCAGCGGTGAAATAGAAACAAAGAAGGAAGCAGAAATTGAAATATTTCTGACAAAAGATATGGGAGTAAGAGTTGTATGTCCCATAGTTCCTAATATGGATTGTGCTATGTATTTGGGAACTCCATTTTTTCAAAATTTCACCAAGCATGGAGCCAAGCTTGACGTCGCTACACAAAGGTATGGATATTTTGTCAGCTTGAATAATAAAGAGATATTCTTTCCTTTCATAAATTCAAATGCACCAAATAGACTTAGGAGAGTGGAAAGATTGGAAAGTCTATTGGATAAGATGGAAGTAAAAATAGAATCTCTAAAAACAGAAGAACTTTTAGATAATGGTAAGTATGCAAAAGAAATAGCAGACCTCACTGCTAAGTTTAAAGAATGATGTTCTGATGACCCCAATGCCTTTTGGCACATTCATAAGCACGAGGTTGAACTACCATTAAAAATAGATTCCAATGGAAAGCTCAGAAGATCTAAGGTAGTGCCAATGAATGAAGAACAGATGAAGATGTGCAGAGAAGAAATAAAGGATCTTCTGAAAAAAGGACTGATAAGAAAAAGCAAAAGCCCAATTTCTTGCTTTGCATTCTACATAAATAAGCATGCAGAGATTGCTAGAGGTAAGCCCAGATTGGTAGTCAATTACAAACCTCTCAACAGCATTCTCGACTATGATGCTTATCCCTTGCCAAAACCATCCACCATTTTGGCCCAAATATCAAAATCAAAGGTATTTTCTAAATTTGATCTGAAGTCAGGATTTTGGCAGGTTGGTATCAAAGAAGCAGACAAATGGAAGACAGCTTTCTCTGTTCCACAAGGGCATTATGAGTGGAACATCATGCCTTTTGGTCTCATCAATGCGCCTTCAGCATTTCAAAGAATAATGGATGAAACCTTCGAAGGTATGGATGAATTTTTAAAGAAATACATTGATGATCTGTTGATACATTCTGATAATATACCAGATCATATCAAGCATTTAAAAATTTTCCTGAAAAGAGTCAAAGAAATGGGTATTGTATTATCTGCATCTAAGATGAAGCTTTTCAAGACCATGATAGATTTTTTGGGATACAATATCCAGTATGGCTCTTATACTGTGATCCAAAGAAGTCTCAATTTTGTTGATCATTTTCCAGATGAGATAACTGACAAGAATCAGTTACAAAGATTCCTAGGGAGTCTTAATTATATTTCAAAGTTTTTGAGTCATTGTGCTCAAGATAGAAAACTATTGAATAAAAGACTCCAAAAAATCCCCATTCCATGGGATGAAAACTGCACCCAAGCAGTAAAAAGGATAAAGGAAAGAGTAAAGAGTATCCAGCCTCTATCTCCAATTAGAGAGGAATGGAAGAAGATAATCATGACAAATGCCAGTCAGGCTGGATGGGGAGCAGTTTTGTGTCAAGAAAATCCAGACAACAAAGGAGGAAAGAAAGAAATAGAGGTATGCCAATATGCCTCTGGACTTTGGGCCAAAAACCAATTAAATTGGTCCAGCTTGAAGAAATAATTAAGAGCAGTCTGCCTTGGAATAGCTAAATTCAAAGATTTTGTCATCTACACCAAATTCACAGTTAGGACTGACTGTCAAGCATTAAAATATGCTATTCACAAAAGCCAATTTGAAGATGCAGCAATGGTCAGATGGATAATGGAATTGAGCCAATATTCTTTTGACATTGAATTTGTTCCAGGAGATAAAAATAGTTTTGCAGACATGCTAAGTAGGGAATTTTTATCAGAACATTCCATCCTTGCTTTAAGTTGCAATTTCATAAGAAGATATGAAGGCACTGTTGAAATTGAAACACCAAATGGGTGGGTAAGTTATGATCTTGAAACTCCATTACTTATTCATGATGAAGCTTGGTATCCGCTTAAAGAAATCAGGTACAAAGAAGATATTCCCTATCTTTGGACAGAGACAATGCAAGATGAGATGAATGAAGAATCCATTGAAGCCCTGGAATATTTGGAGCATATTGGCAGCAAATTTTATACTCTTGAGAGAGATGATGAAGATGATGACAGAATGACAAGTTTCCACATCACATTCAGAAGATTTGATAACCATCCTCATCGAGATAATTATGATCCTGACAGACAAAAAGAATCCTTTTTTACGGCTATGAATCTCCAAAATTGTTCAGCCAATTTATTTTATTCTGTACAGTCTTCATTTCTATTTGAAGGAATGACAGCGGAGGCCCTACAACGTGAAGACCCCACACCAGATTGGTTCATTGAATGGTGGCAAATATATGGACTCTCAGCTTTGGTCATTAAGCCATACACTCTACACATGCTAAAGATCCATGGCTTTAGTGAACCAAGAGCCCATATGAACGGAATAGTGTACAAAACTGTCAAAGATATTGCTGATATCAATTATCTTTCATTTCTGCAAGGAATCCAACGTTGCGGTCATATCCGATGGTTTTTCACAAAACACTACAAGGCAAGGACAATATCTTCCAGAACCAATTATGAAGATTTTCACAATCAAGTTGATATTGCATCAAATCCTTTCCAATACATCAACTTTTTGGAACCAGCTGACAGTTACAATTCGCAGACCTGGGAATCAGAAAAAGAAGTTAGGGTCCAGTACTTCAACAATTATCTGGTTGAAAGATTCTGGTACCAACACTATACACATCCACAGATAGACTATTACACAATGGATTAAGTGTTCTCTTTCTAACCGACGGTGGTGTTGGACCAAGCTTTCGTGGGTTCCCTTACTCTGGAATCTCCACTATGTAATTTGTAAAAAAATTGCATATCTCTACTTTTGTCTTTTCGAGCTTTCGTGGGTTCACTCATTCCAAGAACTTCCACTGTGTGAATAATTATGAGTACTAGATTCGGTCCCCACATGCCTCTGGCTATCCATAAAAAGGAGAAGGGATGAGATAACATGGGACAGTCCTCCCATGCCCGAATCTGGCTTTTAAAGATTTGTTGAGCATCTTACTTTTGAGTCATTAGCTTGGTACACTCTGCTTTCGGCATACTACGGATGCTTGTCCCCCTTTGCTAGTCCTATAAATATTTCAAATAGCAAGGTAAGGCTCATTCGGGGTATTCGAGAATTGAGAGTTTGAGAGTTTAGAAATCTGAGTCGAACTTTCTCCCTCTGATGATGAAGAATCATCTGCATAATTCAATTCATTTTCTGAGTCAGACTCAAAACTGATCAGTTCATCACAACAGCTTGGAAGATCAAAGAAGTTGACTTTTCCCTTCTTGTTTCTATATGTAATCTTTTTCTTGGAAGACTCCTTTTTCTTCTCTGGACACTTGTTTGATGTATGCCCTTTTTTATTGCAGTTGTAATAGATTATTTCCTTTTCTTTTGAGAACATTTATGTATGTTTGTATGGATTCCTTTTGAAATGTCTCTTTGGTTTGCTTTTGGAATGCATACCATTTTAAGGATCAATACATTCAATCACACAAGGTTTGCGGAAATTTCTTTCTTTATTGAATATGAAGCTGATAATTACAACAATGGAAACTTGCAAGACTGAGTTTTCTTCCTTAGATTGACTGCGGCAGCATTTAACAAATATATCTTAGCACAAGGCTTAAGAAATTCGTAGGCTACCTGGCATGCATGCAAGCTGAGTCTCAAAAACTTACAGACTTACAGACTCATAGAACAAAATATGATTTGGCCACTTTAGGTTCACACTAGCATCAAGTACTAATGTGCAGGCTTCTCAAATCACTTACAGACTAGAACTTATCTCGTGGTGCAAGCAGTTCAGACTAAAAGTCCGCAGATGCAGAGCAGGAGAAAGTTCGACTCAGACTTCTAAACTCTCAAACTCTCAATTCCCGAATACCCCGAATGAGTCTTACCTTGCTATTTGAAATATTTATAGGACTAGCAAAGGGGGACAAGCATCCGTAGTATGCCGAAAGTAGAGTGTATCAAGCTAATGATTCAAAAGTAAGATGCTCAACAAATATTTAAAAGCCAGATTCAGGCATGGGAGGACTATCCCATGTTATCTCATCCCTTCTCCTTTTTACGGATAGCCAGAGGCATGTGGGGACCGAATCTAGTACTCATAATTATTCACACAGTGGAAGTTCTTGGAATGAGTGAACCCACGAAAGCTCGAAAAGACAAAAGTAGAGATATGCAATTTTTTTACAAATTACATAGTGGATATTCCATAGCAAGGGAACCCACGAAAGCTTGTCCAACACCACCGTCGGTTGGAAAGACAACACTTAATCCATTGTGTAATAGTCTATCTGTGGATGTGTATAGTGTTGGTATCGGAATCTTTCAACTAGATAATTGTTGAAGTACTGGAACCTAACTTCTTTTTCTGATTCCCAAGTCTGCGAACTGTGGCTGTCAGGTGGTTCCAAAAAGCTGATGTATTGGAAAGGATTTGATGCAATATCAACTTAATTGTGAAAATCTTCATAATTGGTACTGGAAGATATTGTCCTTGCCTTGTAGTGATTTGTGACAAATCATTGGATATGACCGCAGCATCGGATTCCTTGCAGAAATGAAAGATCATTGATATCAGCAATATCTTTGACATTTTTGTACACTATTCCGTTCATATGGGCTCTTGGTTCACTAAAGCCATGAATTTTTAGCATGTGTAGAGTGTACGGCTTAATGACCAAAGCTGAGAGTCCATATATTTTCCACCATGCAATGAACCAATCTGGTGTGGGGTCTTCACGTTGTAGGGCCTCCACTGTCATTCCTTCAAATAGAAATGAAGACTATATAGAATAAAATAAATTGGCTGAACAGTTTTGGAGATTCATAGCCGTAAAAAAGGATTCCTTTTGTCTGTCAGGATCATAATTATCTCGATGAAGATGGTTATCAAATCTTCTGAATGTGATGTGGAAACTTGTCATTCTGTCATCATCTTCATCATCTCTCTCAAGAGTATAAAATATGCTGCCAATATGCTCCAAATATTCCAGGGCTTCAATGGATTCTTCATTCATCTCATCTTGCATTGTCTCTGTCCAAAGATAGGGAATATCTTCTCTGTACCTGATTTCTTTAAGCGGATACCAAGCTTCATCATGAATAAGTAATGGAGTTTCAAGATCATAACTTACCCACCCATTTGGTGTTTCAATTTCAACAATGCCTTCATATCTTCTTATGAAATTGCAACTTAAAGCAAGGATGGAATGTTCTAATAAAAATTCCCTACTCAGCATGTCTGCAAAACTATTTTTATCTCCTGGAACAAATTCAATGTCAAAAGAATATTGGCTCAATTCCATTATCCATCTGACCATTGCTGCATCTTCAAATTAGCATTTGTGAATAGCATATTTTAATGCTTGACAGTCAGTCCTGACTGTGAATTTGGTGTAAATGACAAAATCTTTGAATTTAGCTATTCCAAGGTAGACTGCTCTTAATTCTTTCTTCAAGCTGGACCAAGTTAATTGGTTTTTGGCCCAAAGTCCAGAGGCATATTGGCATACCTCTATTTCTTTCTTTCCTCCTTTGTTGTCTGGATTTTCTTGACACAAAAATGCTCCCCATCCAACCTGACTGGCATCTGTCATGATTATCTTCTTCCATTCCCCTCTAATGGGAGACAGAGGCTGGATACTCTTTACTCTTTCCTTTATCCTTTTTACTGCTTGGATGCAGTTTTCATCCCATGGAATGGGGATTTTCTGGAGTCTTTTATTCAATAGTTTTCTATCTTGGGCACAATGACTCAAAAACTTTGAAATATAATTAAGACTCCCTAGGAATCTTTGTAACTGATTCTTGTCAGTTATCTCGTCTGGAAAATGATCAACAAAATTGAGACTTCTTTGGATCACAGTATAAGAGCCATACTGGATATTGTATCCCAGAAAATCTATCATGGTCTTGAAAAGCTTCATCTTAGATGCAGATAATACAATACCCATTTCTTTGACTCTTTTCAAGAAAAATTTTAAGTGCTTGATATGATATGGTATATTATCAGAGTGTATCAACAAATCATCAATGTATTTCTTTAAAACTTCATCCATACATTCGAAAGTTTCATCCATTATTCTTTGAAATGTTGAAGGCGCATTAATGAGACCAAAAGGCATGATGTTCCACTCATAATGCCCTTGTGGAACAGAGAAAGTTGTCTTCCATTTGTCTGCTTCTTTGATACCAACCTGCCAAAATCCTGACTTCAAATCAAATTTAAAAAATACCTTTGATTTTGATATTTGGGCCAAAATTGTGGAAGGTTTTGGCAAGGGATAAGCATCATAGTCAAGAATGTTGTTGAGAGGTTTGTAATTGACTATCAATCTGGGCTTACCTCTAGCAATCTCTGCATGCTTATTTACGTAGAATGCAAAGCAAGCAATTGGGCTTTTGCTTTTTCTTATCAGTCCTTTTTTCAGAAGATCCTTTATTTCTTCTCTGCACATCTTCATTTGTTCTTCATTCATTGGCATTGCCTTAGATCTTCTGAGCTTTCCATTGAAATCTGCTTTTAATTGTAGTTCAACCTCGTGCTTATGAATGTGCCAAAAGGCATTGGGGTCATCAGAACAACATTCTTTAAACTTGGCAGTGAGGTCTGCTATTTCTTTTGCATACTTACCATTCTTTAAAAGTTCTTCTATTTTTAGAGATTCTCTTTTTACTTCCATCTTAGCCAATAGACTTTCCAATCTTTCCACTCTCCTAAGTCTATTTGGTGCATTTGAATTGATGAAAGGAAAGAATATCTCTTTGTTATTCAAGCTGACAAAATATCCATACCTTTGTGTAGCGACGTCAAGCTTGGCTCCATGCTTGGTGAAATTTTGAAAAAATGAAGTTCCCAAATACATAGCACAATCCATATTAGGAACTATGGGACATACAACTCTTACTCCCATATCTTTTGTCCGAAATATTTCAATTTTTGCTTCCTTCTTTGTTTCTATTTCACCGCTGGCTGTAATAACTCTTGGACATGCAGTCGGTCATCTCAAATGGGCACTGACTACTACATCACTTACAATGTTTAATCTTGAACCAGTGTCCATTAAGACTTTCCAGTCTTCATACTGGTTCCCAATCTTTACTCTCATCTTGATACAATACATGACATCTCTATTCATAATATTGCATCCTAGCGATATCCTATCATCCTCGTTTGTTTCCTCTGGTGACTCTTGCCCGTGCATCTGTTCAGAGATAGGATTCACAATATAAGTCTAGTTTTCTGTTTGACTTGAAAGAGGAGGATTTTCTGAAGTAGAAGCACTGTTAGATCCCATCATTTTTACTGAAAGATTTCTATGATTTTCAATACATAATTTCTTGTTTTCTTTCACAGTCTTCCTTAATTCTTTAATTGCCTGATGAATAGCTAGAAGAGTCTGTGGAAGATCTTCTCCAAAATCTTCAGTCCTGAATTGCCTTCTTAATGCATCTACTGAAAATAATGTCACAGGAGGAACATACCCTTTATGCGGCTAATTCTTTAGACTTGAGGGTACTTGCTCTAAATGATCCGTTAACAATTTTTTATACATATCTTTTAATTGTGGATTTGTCGCAGCCATCATTTGTGTGAAGAGATTCCTACTAATCTCATCATAGTCTGTCTTCATCATCCTGACTGCATTGCAGTTGCAGACATCTGGATCACTGCATTCACAATCTCTGCATTCAGTGCAGTAAGGATCTCTGCATATTTCTTCTTCTGATGATGAAGATTCATCTGCATAATTCAATTCATTTTCTGAGTCAGACTCAAAACTGATCAGTTCATCACAACTGCTTGGAAAATCAAAGAAGTTGACTTTTCCCTTCTTGTTTCTGTATGTAATCTTTTTCTTGGAAGACTCATTTTTCTTCTCTGGACACTTGTTTGATGTATGCCCTTTTTTATTGCAGTTGTAACAGATTATTTCTTTTTCTTTTGAGAACATTTCTATATGTTTGTATGGCTTCTTTTTGAAATGTCTCTTTGGTTTGCTTTTGGAATGCTGGGAATTCTTCTTAGAATGGAACTTTTTCCTTCGCCTCTGCCCCTCAGAATTGCCAGCTTTCCCAAGGTGCCATTGCTTGCAGAGCTGCTGGTAACCATGTGGTTTTCTTGGATTTGTAGCAGCGCGTGCAATCTTCATTTGTGAACAAAGTTTGACAATTACGGCTTTGACTGCTTGCCTGATCACACCAAACTTATAATCTCCTACTTTGCCTGGAAGTTTGTTTACAATTGCAGAAGATACCCATTGTGGAAGTGAAGCAACAAAGATTTCCTTCCATTTTGGTTCTAGAATCAAATCAGGAGACAAAGTATGGAGCCTATGTAGAAATTCATTAAAGTATTCATCAAAATGTTGCATATTATGCAACTTCATAGCAAGCAATGTTATGGTTGTGATCTCATTTGTGATCTGAGGAAAACCAACAAAATTTACAGTGATCCCATAGAGTAGTTTTCCTATCATATTATTTACGGGAAGATGGGTAACAGGATCCATATATGTGGTTCCATCTTCATTCAGCATGACTGATTGTTCCCAAGAGGGAAGAAGGTTTGGTTCTTTTAATGTTTCTGCTCTTAACCATGCATCCAAAGTACCTTCAAAACCTCCAATTATTCTTCTGCAGGCGTTAATAGGGCCAATGTCATCTGCAAGATATGTTCTATAGCATACTAGCATAGAATGTAAAACTGACATGACCTCTGCCTCAGTGCAGTTATCAATATTCCACGAATAGGTGGAATTGGCAGACCAATCTTTGTGATATTCAGATTTCATTAAATCTCTTCGGTCTGGGGCTGGATCCCAAGTAGAATTCCACTTGGATCTGGAAGAGGTGGCATTAACCTGGTGTTCAACATCTTCTTCTAGCTCTGTGATGCCAAATTGTTCTTTATCCTGTGTAGAAAAATTGTTAATACAAGCCTCAAGATCTTCAAGTTCTGGGGTTGCTTCTATCTTGTGGAGACTTGTATCTACATCATCCTTGTCATGAGAAGATTCACCAAATATGAATTCAGAAACACTTCCTTTGAATTCATCAGACTTTTCTTCATGAGGTTTTTCTGACAAATAAGGAACTTTACTGAAAACACTGGGATTGGCAAACAAAGAATAGGGATGTGTAGAAGTAGGTGGTGGAAAGTTTATGGAACTGGGAGCTTTAATCAGACTTTCCACTGAAGGGGTTATAGAGTATGGGACGGATGTTTTAGGTTCGGAAAACAGAGCGGTGGATTTGTAAGCCTCTGCACTAGGCTTCTTTTTCAATGATTCTACTCCAGTAGATACAACCCATACTTGATGTTTTACAATATCAAGGCTTTTGTTTACCTTGACGATCTCTTTTCCATGAGCTACTGCTGCTTCATGGATCTTTTTATCTATTTGAATTGATAGTCTGTCCAGGCTCTGGGCGATGGTCTGATCATTTTCTGCCAGGGTCTTGACACTATCATTTAGGCAAACTGTATTGTAATCTTGTTTCTGTAGAACTCTTTCCAACATCAATTTCATTTCTTCACAAGCAGTTTCTACAGAGTTAAATCTACTTCTGACAAACTTTTCTAGACTTGATATAGCTAAGTTTGTCCAATTAGTTGCTGCAATTGCTTCTCTTGCAGACAAAGAAGGATCATCAGGATGAGAGGGAAGAAGTTTATACATTTTCCCATCCTGCTGTCGGATTACAAAATTCTTCCATGGCGGGAATTCTGTATCTGTCTCTTGGATAGAGCCATCTAGAAGTTCCCACTTATGCTTCCCTGGGGTTCCTGATCTAATCATGTTAACATGAAACTGGGAGCATACAGACTTTATCAATTCTTCTCCTTTAGCTCTAATTGCAATCAAATGTTTTGGCAGATTAGGCTTAGAGAGCATATTTTGAATCTTAGGAGAGAATTCAGGAGTGCGGAGAGGAGAAGGAATGATGACACGGTTCTCCTCTAGTTTCTTTTCTACATATTGTTCAGGTGCTTTGATTCTTTTTTGTTTAGCCTCATTCCTGAACTGTTTTATTAGTGATTCCTCTACTTGACTTGCAGAGGGATAATACCATTCATAGAATGATATCCACATGTCTTGAGCTTTCATGTATTCTTTCCATCTCTCGTTGTTCTGCTGGTTGAAAGCTTTTCTGTCCTTCTTTTCTAGAAGGAGCATTTCTTGCATATATAAATGTTCTTTTTCATGAGTATAAATATCCCAATTAAACATTTTCTTCTTCCAGACATTTTCTGGATCATAAGGACCAATTCCTTTGAAGATCTTCAAGAATGCAATTATCTCTTCATCTGAAGGAATTTCTATTGAACTGGGAATCTTGTCAATAGGATTTCTGCGGTAGGTTGGGATAGCAGACTCATGTACAAATCCCAAAGCTCTAGTAGGATTGAGAGAATTTACAATAAATTCTTCTTGAGGATTAAAGAAAGACACTTTTTATAATTATGCTCAGAAGATTCTTCGTCAGAAGGCGGCACAAACTTGATCATGTTAACTCGATGGTTGTTGGATGATTCTCCATGACGAGTAGGAGGATTATATGAGAACTGACAAAATGTTTTTGAGCAGTGGGGATGGTCACAGACTGAACTAAAAGGCTAGGATGGGCCTGGCTGTGAGAAAAGTCTTTTTATTGACTCATACTCTGCTTGGTCAATTACGAACTACGGTGGGACTGTGACTTGAGCAAGATGTAATTGGTTGACAGTAATTGTTGTGGGCATTGAAGTGATAAAAGGTCCACCACGCTGAGCTGTGTTTACTCTGGGGAATCTGGTGATAACTTTTCCATCTGTTTCAGTGATAATTGACTGGGCGGCAGCAACAGTTTTCTTTGTGGGTTTTCCCGATATGAAAATTGACCACTTTAAACACCTCATAAACAAGCAAGGACTTGTGTGAAGATTATTTTCATACATAGAGATCCCTGACCACATGGAGAATTATATCCACGTGTCTTTCTCCTATAATGCCACCTATCTATCTCAAACTTGATGTCACAAAGAGGTGATGTTGTCCATGTGGAGATTCATCTCTTTTCCTCATTATGCCACCTATCCTTCTTGGAGTATGGACCTTCACTTTTCCTTTTAAGTTGATTCAATCATTTGAATTTGTTTGAACCCTTAAATTGGGTTGGTCAAACACTAAAGAAATGAGAAAGGATCCCAATGAATTCATTGGGCCCTGTCTATAATTCAATTGCATCGAACATTTAGAAATAGTTCTTACATATCTAAAATGAATAGTATATGCTCAAAACAAAGTGTTACCTTTAATTTATGAAAACAATCATTTGTTTTTATGTCCATGAAAAAGCAAGCTATTTATATGATGGAGGTGTTGTGCATTATGAGAGAAATGATTGATGAAGTGCCAACAAAAACACATGCCTCCAAGAAACTCTTTTTACGGTATAAGTAGTGAATAGGATCAACTAATCTACAAAAGCATAGATTTTGTTGTGAATTGCATAGCTCCCAAAATCATCAATAAAAAAAACTAGAATAGATGATGGATATCTAGACAAAATAAGAGTTATTGCACTTAAACTACAATTTATAGGTCTAAAATAGCTTTGACACTAAGTACACATGTTGTACGTTCTCCTCCCAATTTCTATTGAAAACGAAATTATCATCTAGGTACACCAGAGTAAAATGGCTAAGGTGCAAACGAAAAATATCATTAATCAATAGCATGAAGGTAGAAAGGGACTTGGTAAGGAAAAATTACAACTAACCATTCATTTAAACCAAACTTAATGTTTAAGGTATTTTTCCAAGAATTCCTAGGATCCTTGTAAACTTAATGATAACCTATTATCAAGTCCATGTTTGTGAAATATTTGGCACACTTAAGGTTGTCAAGAAAATTGCCAATCAACATCAAAGGATAGTGATTCTTAACAATGATCTTATTAAGAGAAAACTAATATGTGACAACACACCACTCATGTACTTATTTCTTAGGGATAATGAATGCAAGGTAGGCACAAGGGGAAGATCTAGGCTAGAAATGGCTAGACTCCA
Organism: Pinus tabuliformis; assembly: GCA_031772625.1. Classification (NCBI taxonomy): domain Eukaryota; kingdom Viridiplantae; phylum Streptophyta; class Pinopsida; order Pinales; family Pinaceae; genus Pinus; species Pinus tabuliformis. The sequence continues at coordinate 1,336,650,283 of CM062817.1, forward strand.
AGAGATCCCAAATCTAGCATCTGAATTTGGTCACTTCAAGGGGGAAGTAACATATATGTTTGTGTATTAATTAGGGAGGGAGTAGGTGTTAATTCAATGTAACATTGGATATAACAAGTATGGGGAAGCCCCTCAATCATTTGAAAGACGTCAATAAACTTATAGAATAAGGGTTACATGATGGGTGGAGGAGGCTAAGAATCATTTTCCAATTTAATGGGACAAACCACATAGAGAGAGAGACAGAGATTTGTGTGGATGAATTTGGTGAGCTAAATCATTTTCAAATATGAGAGGGGTAGAGGATACTAAAAAAGAGATATCTCATATTTCTTTTTATGTTTAAGTAATTGATCAAGTATTGCAATGGGCATCGTATTTGGCATTGTTGATATGGAATCCACAAAATTAAATTAGAATAACCAAAGGAGTATCACATCACAACCGTGTCTTTAAAAGAGTTAGTAAAAAAGGTAATGGCACATTTTTTCTACTAACAATCAAGGTCATTTATTTTTTTCACCTATTTAGGTGATAAGGGGAAGGAGGGGAAATTATGGGGGAGTTGAAGAATGGTGGCGAAGAAATGTGAAACAATATTTTTCTATCTTCCACCATCAAGAATCAAAGAGGTCATTTGATCATTGATCTAACAGTTACGGCAAATAAGATTTCATGATCAATCGACAAGTAATCATGAGACATCAAGGTCAAACTCAAAAAAGTGAGGCAGGGTTAGAATGAGATATGGTAGCATATTCAAAATAGGGTGCAAGTGCAATGTGGGATTCAAATTTTTGTTTAGATTGTTGGTAAACATATAGGGCATTGTTGTTGAACTATTGTTGAAGCACGTAGCATTATGTAACATAATGGCACTAGATCTTACAATAGTGACACTACTTACATGAGCAAGAGGATTGGACAAAAACTAATGAGGGAGGACAAACATAAGGAATGGTGGTAGCAATATGAGAGGTGAGTAAATGAGGATTGAGGTGATGAAAAATGATAGAAAAGGGAACCTCTTGTCCAACTTGTGTTCCACAACCAAGGCACAAATAAATGCCTTATCTAGCATGACTCGTAACTAATTCAACTTCATTTCTAAAAACAAATGACAAACCACAATTGAAGTAAATAATTAGAATTTATTCAGAATCATCGATTTGGAGTTGGATTTTCCACTTGATGAAGAGATCAATATTTTGTTGAATATATTGCCTGCAACCTTGTCAGAGTTGAATCCAACGACTCATTATTTTTTTTCCAATATCTAGGAGGATAGAACCGATTGTGAAGTACCTGGAAAACTCCCTTTCAAATATTATTGTTTGGTGTAGATCCACCAAATCCATTGTCATTGATTTCTATATAAAGATCAAAACATTCTTAGTGATTCTACCACCAATCCCACTCCAATTATACTAACTACAGCATGATATTGCCATATTTAGGAGAGTAATGTGTGTATCCGACTAAAATACTGGAGACTAAACCATAAGCTAGGACCATGTCATTTCTTACAAAATTTGGAGATGTTCATGCATGGTGTAAGAATGAAAGGTTTGAAGCTCTTTGAGAGTGGATTCTTGGTGGGGTGTCATGAAGACTAACGAGATAAACGGTTGCACTTGGAGAAAACATTGGAAAATGGAGAGGTGGAGGTGAAAACCGCATAGGAGAACCTAGAATAGAAGATTAAGGGAATACTCAGAGGGCATGTAAACCAAAAGGAACTAGATGTTAAAGGAAATGTGTCTATGGTGGAGGAAATATACTTAAAGAAGGAACCAAATCATTGCTTATGAAAGAATTATAGGTGGGAAGGTGGACCAAAAAGAACCAAAACTTTGTTGCAAATGAGAACTTTATTAAAGGCGTTGATATCAAATGATAAGCCATAGGCACATATATATATTGAATATAGAAAATTGCAATCATAAATGAAAAAGTAAATGTTGAACGCAGAAGCTTACAAACATAGCACAAGAAAATTGGTACCAAATGGATTTTACGTTATGATCCTAATACATCAATACCATAAGTACACATTGTGTACACCAATGTGAACGTGGAGCACAAATCCAATATTGATAAGAAAGAAATTACACAATAACTCCATAGAGGATAGAAGGACCTCCTCCAAATACCCAAATGCATTCATACATCGAAATCAGTTGTCCTCAATAATGACCACATGATCTCTATATACATATTTACACATTACACATGTGGCCCTTTCATCTCTAGATCAATCATATTACAAATACATGAAAACATTACATGTACATTTAACCCCATATATCCTCTACATTTGGATCACATCATATGCATTTAACCCAATATATCATTCCCTTAAGATCATAATATTTTCTTTTTCTGTTCTTTTAATAAAATATCCTACATATGATTCACAGAAATGCAAACCTAATTAAATTTGAAAAATTCAACTTTAAACAACTAAAAAAATAAAATAAACCAAAATTACATGACAATGAAGGTTAACCATCTTTTCATTATCTTATAACTAATTCATTATCTTATAACTAATATTAATATTATTTAATAATGATTACAAAATGTGTTACATCAAAGATTCTATGAAAGCATAACTATAAACAAGACAATTAAAACTAATGAAATAAGATAAATACCTAATTTTTAATTTCAAAATGTTTTGATTTAGTATTTTAATTGAATAATATTTAATGTAATTCATTTGTAAATTCCTTCATCAAACTCATTTTTCAGTTTTGTGTCATGGTTTTATGGTTGGAGCCTTATGGGCTATTTTCATATTAGCATTGTTTCTTCTAGACAATTGATATGGTTTTTTGGTTATACTAGATTTGTATGGGCGTTGTATATACTAAATTTATATGATGATCAAAATTTTTTTAATCCTGTGATATTTTTATTGTCGCCATTGAGAGACCTAGGTAAATCTAGAGAAATACACTTTTCTAAAGTGTATATGCAAAATGTAATTTGTTTATCAAACATAAATAAAATTATGATTTTTTTCCTTGGAAAAAAATAAAAAATAAAAATTCATCTGTAAATACAATACTTATACAAACATAACATTATAATTCTATCAAAAATATAAAAAACATTACTCACGTTGTGAGTGTACATGTGTAATTCAAGCACTCAAGATAATGTCGAAATTTGAAGAGCGTCAATAAATAATGATTACAAATTGAGATAGATGTAAAAAAATTGTAATTAAATAACAATATTAGTGTTTATGATTAGAACACCTAGTACAGAAATAAAAATATTTCTTAATAAAAAATAGGGTATCCAATTTTTTGGTATAAAAAGGAAGAGGGCATCTCCAAAAGACACAAATTCCTAATGTGATGTGATCATGACCATTTCAAATAGAATCAAATATTGGGTTTCCACAAGGGAACTTAAAATCAATTACCCATTTTGTTTCAAATAGAAAATGATAAGAAACCAACTCAAGGCCCTTCATTTTAATTCATTTTGGCTTATAATGGAGGAATTTGTGAGGTTGGTTACATATTAATTCATTTTGGTTTATAATGAACAATGTAAACTTTGAAACGGGAACTATAAACTCAAAACGGGAACTCTGGCCCAAAAACCTCAAAAAAACCACAAAAACAGTGCTCAAAACGAAAAGTGTGTATACTGGAACGATGTTTTTTTTTTTTTAGGTGTCAATTTTGCGGCTGTTTTAAAAATGGCAGTGACTACGAAATTTTCTACGAAATTTTCCTGCAAAATATAGCTTCAGAACGAAAGTGTTGATACTGGAATAATGATTTTTTTTTTTAGGGTCAATTTTCATACTTTTTAAAAAATGCTAATAAAACCAATTTTTTATGTCTCAAACAAAGTTAAATTTTAAGGAAAAAACACATTAATGTTTCTGGTAGAATATCATTTTTCTTTCCTAAGTATAAATTTAACATGTTTTCAACCACAACATGCTAGATACAAAAGAAATTGAAATTTTTTCAACTATAAAACTAAAAAAACATGACATTATGAACAAATTATATCACTGAATGAATTCAAAAGTCTTTATTTGTATACTGAATAAAACAGACATTATATCTCTAATTTGATATTGCATTGTAGATATTTAAACAATAAAATTTATCATACTTAAGACATAATCCAACAACATAAAAATGCTTCATAACTTCTCATTTAACAAAATATGGAAAACATTAATTTTATTTGAAGATACGATGCATACATCAGTTATATAAACTATCTTAAACAATTATTCAAAATCACTCATATTTTCTTGCACACCATCAGAATTCACATCTTCAAATGAGTGACTGGATGCTGACGAAGATGTTCCATATTCTTCTCTTTCATCAACTAGTGCCCCATCTGAGTTCACATGCATGCCCAACATTCCAGGTTTCAAAAGTCTTCTAAATCTACGGCTGGTTTCAGCAGACTCCCATGTCAACACTGTTCCTTCTGGTAACAACCTTTTTAGAATCTCTGTCGTCTTGAAGCGAAGAGTTCCTCTCTACTTCCATGGTGGATTTTTGCAAACAATACTAATTTTTTTTATATATTTTTTCTCTACACACTAACCATAACATAACCATACTTATTTGAATGAAAAAGGGACCAAGTAAATTGATTGTTATCCCCCACTCTATGTATTTAGTGGTTTAAAATTTAAAATTGTTCTTTAACTTGTTTGTCTTTTCATTATTTTCAAAAAAAATTCCACGTGGTGCATCAACTCGCAGTGATCATTGATGCTTTTACGAGCCACACTATGTACAATGGGTTAATATATAGAGCATATTGTTGGTTTATTATGCTTGTTAGTATACTTAGAAAGAAAGGACATACCATTTATGGTGATTTGGTACATCTTAACTCGCTATTGAGTTAAAATTTCCTGCAATTGTCGGTCAATTATTATTATTAAATGTAGTAATGCACCTTTAACAATGCTCCAATAGATCTTAAGTACATTAATAAACAAATTTCATGGCCGTATTGATGTGCCCTTAATTTCTATGATGCACTACTGGTGGTGCTCCAGGACATTAAAAAACACCATGAGATAATATTTTAAAAAATTATTGTGCCAATGAATGCATGATACTTGAGAACACCAATGTTCTAAAAATTATTACAACGCACAATTGATGATGCATTATAATAAATTGGGAATCAATGACTTTTACTCATTATTTTGGCAGAAAACTTTAAGTTTAATATTCAATGAATATAACAAAGGGTAATTTAGACTAGATTTTTTTTATTTTCCACCCACCCCCCCGCCTAAGTTTAATATTCAATGAATATAACAAAGGGTAATTTAGACTAGATTTTTTTTATTTTCCACCCGCCCCCCACGCCCAGAAATATCTAATAAGCACCTTCAAATTACCGAGCTTGATATTGCATACTCTAATCATAATATTTGACTACCTACACCATATCTATGTGTGAAAGCTCTCAAATGTTCATCCATCCGGAAACCTGCCAAGAAGTAGTGGAAGATATGGCAGATATATATATATATATATATATATATATATATATATATATACCATGGATTTGGCACCCTAGATCACTCTTTCTACAATATAATAGCATAGAATGGATATATGAATACTTTCATATGAAACGTGATAAGAGTTCATTAAAATTTCGAGTATTTATAGAGTGGCAATATATCTAAGAAATCTAAAAACAAATTTAAACAAATTTAAAAGTAAAATTAATGAGCCATCCGCAGTTTTAAATATCCAACGAAATACACAACCGCTAATAAAACTACCATGTTTACTTTTCAAAAACTCATTACTCAATTAGATAAAATCGTATACACCTTTTACATTAAAGCCACGTAACAACTTAATAATGTGATCTCTTCTACTTTCTTGGATTCACAATAAATGGATTTGAAGGACTCATTTACAAAAACCCCCTTCAAAGATGAATTTAGTAATGGTATTTTAGATTCATACTCCAGATTTGGTTCTTAGTTCACCTGCATGTAGGCATTTTAGCACTTACTGCACAAGATCACTGTGGAAGGCGTAGTGTGACACTAAATGATTCGCCTTACTCGTCATTTACACTCACTTGTTTCTTGGAGCATGTGTCGCAAAGGTTTTTTTTATTACCATGTTGTCCTTAATAAAGGCCCTTCTGGATCCAATTCCTCTGGTTGTACCTTTAGCACTGGATGACATGTCTTTCACGTGGCAAGAAACAGCACCCCAGTGCACGCGCTCTCTCTGCGAATCCTGTACGCTAAAAAGTAGTCAAGATCGTTATATAAATTTGAGCTGGGATTTTAGTGTTTGTTTTATCTGATTTTCCCAGTGATAATTGCTCATGCCTCAAAGGGTTAGAAAAACTCTTTTCCACATGTCTTAGAACCCTAAATGTAGCCTATTCCAATATGCGTATACCAGCCATATGCGTATACGCCTAAATCTGTTTCAATGTTGAGCAAGAATAATCGGGCCGGGTTGACGTCGTTGTCACTGAACATAACAGGTCTTCCAAGTCTCGATCCGAGGGATCAACATCAACGTGCTCGCAGATCCCCGATGTTACCGAAAGCAGAGACGCGGCTGGAGAGCCCACATAAAGATAGGCCAGCTTGGACACGTTAGGTATCTCACTCAAAACAATGACAAATGCGCTTTAAGTCACTTGGCTGCCATGTTCATCCAGAGACGTTTGTAAGGAGCGGAATAAACATGGTGCTATTATAAGGCGGCGCCCGGCGCAGCGCCACCCCTGGGCCGCCCCGCTCCGCCCCTCGGGCGGGGCAGGGCGGCCCGAGGGTGGCCCTGTGCAGGCGGAGAGACATGAATTTGATACCATCCTGCTGTATAATGCAATGTCGCACTTATGTTCAAAATAACACCAGCTTCTGAAGGAGACTTTCCAAGTCCACCTTTCTTTAAATATTGCAATGCAGCATTGCACATTGTAAATGTGCCAACAGAGTCAATATCCAATACTGTTCGGAAGCCATTTGGTGATAAATCCTCTGCAGCACAAAGAAAATTGCCGGAGCGTCGATTCCCGGAATCGACGCTCCGCCCCTCGGGCGGGGCGGGGCGGCCCGGGGGTGGCGCTGCGCGGGCACCGCCTGTGCAGCGCCACCCCCGGGCCGCCTGCCCGCGCAGCGCCACCCCCGGGCCGCCCCGCTCCGCCCCTCGGGCGGGGCGGGGCGGCCCGGGGGTGGCCCTGTGCGGGCGGAGAGACATGAATTTGATACCATCCTGCTGTATAATGCAATGTCGCACTTATGTTCAAAATAACACCAGCTTCTGAAGGAGACTTTCCAAGTCCACCTTTCTTTAAATATTGCAATGCAGCATTGCACATTGTAAATGTGCCAACAAAGTCAATATCCAATACTGTTCGGAAGCCATTTGGTGATAAATCCTCTGCAGCACAAAGAAAATTCCCCGCAGCACCATTCACAAGAATATCAAGTCTTCCAAACTGCTTTACTGTTACTTCAACAACACGAACAGCATCCTCTATCTTGCGAACATCTCCTTCAATTCCAATGGCCCGAATGCCTGGCGCTTGGAGCGCTGCAGTAGCTTCCTCGACGATGGTCTTTACCGAAGATCAAAAGCATATAGCAGCAAAATCCACGAACTACATTGATAAATCTATTTCTAGGGCTGTTATCGTATGTCACATATTAAATTGAACCAAACTCCCCAATTTTAACGTTGTGTCGATGATTTCATATATAAATTCAATATCATTATACAATTGTACAAGAACAATAATCTAAACAAAAGTACTTCCACCTGTATCGGGCCATATATGACGTCCCAAACTATATGCAAATATTTTTCCATCCAGCTCTATAGTATTTTAATGCAGAAGAGTATTGATTCTAATTAGACCTACAACCCTCCAAAAATATTTACTAAAAAAAGTTCATTTATTAGGCGTCCATCCAATTGAGTGACTATCCAAATCCAATTGATATAGCGGCAAAATTCACCTACATTGATAAATCTATTTCTAGGATTCTATCGTATGTCACAAACCAAACTCCCAAATATTGACATTTTGTCCATGATTTCATCGATATATTCAATATCTTCATTTGATTGTACCAAACAATAATTTAAACAAAAGTAAAAGTAGACACAATATGGCTTCACAACAATAATTTAAACAAAAGTACAAGTAGACATAATATGGCTTCACAAACTATATGATAATATTTTTCCATCCATGTCTATAGTATTCTAATGCAGATGCCCTTATTCTATATTGGTGCGCTTATTCTATATTATATCCATGGTACAGGTATCCGTGCAAGTTATAAACAAATATTTCATGAAATCATTAAAATGAAGCCTCAAACTTCCACCGAGCATTTGTCTAATTATGGCAAGGTGTGTACTCATGGTTTTGTATTATAAATGTAATTTAATTTTTTTACGGTTTTAATTAGGATATTAATAAAGTATAATAAAAATAAGTGATGATAGATGCTATATTTTAATTGAGTGGATTATTTTTAATTGGTTATATTTCTCTTTAATTTTCATAACTTAATGTTTTGACCAAGAACCCTTTTTGGCGTGAAAAGCTTACGAGTTGGGGTTTATAACTCTCACCAAATACATTTTAGAAATGTTTGTCTTTCTTCTTAATGAGTCTTTGACTGCTCACACTTACATTACTAGAACATGCTCTTTTGAGGTTACCTGTGGAGATTTAATTATGTAGTATATTCCTTTTATGGTTTTCTATACAAATTGTCGATTGTACAAGTGCTTTATAAATCATATCTGGGTACATTGTGTGGAGAACTATGGTATCCCCAGGCAACTAGATGCAAAAAAAATTAATTATGTTTTGCTAGGGATAGTAAAAGGTTACCTATTATGTTATGCATGTTGCTTGTACATCTTCTTTGGTGGTTGTTCATTTTTCATTAGAAAAATAAAGAAAAACCCTTATGTTCTCACATCTAAATTTTGTTTCACCATTTTGGGTATTAAACACCTTGGAAGGAAACACATGTGAATGATAAATCCTATAATAGTATGCTTGACATATATTACTAATATTACTAATTTTAAATTAGTTTTTCTTTCAATTTTTCTTAGCTCTCATGTATTACTTTCTTCGACTCTGATATTTTTCTCATTACATTATATTAGTTACAGTTGATACTTTTCAAAAATAGCTTGAAAGCCTTCATTCAACATATTATGTTTATGTGTGTTAGATAGAAATATCTAGAACAATAAATTCACTTAGTATTAAAAACAATCTACACATTCATTTACACATTTTTTTATGTTTTCAAGAGTACTTATATGTGTGTGTGTGTGTGTGTTTAGTCTGTGGATAATGCAAGCTTAACCTAGGGCTTGCAGCAATATTCAAGCCTATTAATTAGCGTTTATGATTGTTCCCCTTTGGTTCAATGACTTATAGTTTGTTTATTAACCTCGATAACTAACCTAACCCAAAGAAATATTACATTCCTCTTTTGATTTCATAATTTTCAAATTACAAAACATTAATACATTGGAATAACCACAAGCATAAAAAATAAAGACAAAAATCAGAAAACAAAAATACATGTTTAACGTTCATTCGCTTATATGAATAAATGACTTGGCCTACCGCAAAACCACAGTGAATAGAAAGATGCTCTACCCAACCAATGGGAACTGGTACCTGTACTGGAACTTCCCCTGAGCAAATTTTCTTTTTGTTTTGCTAAACTAAGAGTTGTAACTTCTATTTTATTAAATCGGAAAGAAAAATACATAAAATACAACAGTCCCCAAGGAACTTTGGGTTAAAGAAATATCAAACTGCTTAAAGCCATAGACCCACAAACAGAACAACAAAACCCTCGAAAAACAAACATAAGTCAACACCGTTCGATCACCCCTCAAAGATCTGACGGATGAGGCTCATATCGGGGCGAGAACCTGCAACCACGTTAAAATTAGAATCAAACCCATTGAGGAAATACAGAGCATTCTAAAAGGATTTTGGGTCTGAACGGGGGGATAACCCTCGAGCATGTAGTCCACCCGAAATCCACCGATTCCCACCATGAAGCACAACAAACTCAAAGGATAACACTCACCTTGACCTACATACATATCCTTAATCGTCGAATCTCCTCGCTAGATCTAACGGCAGAGGAAGACATCGCTTGACGTACATATATATCCTTAATCGTCGAATCTCCTCGCTAGATCTAACGGCAATTGAGAAAGATCCATTACAATGCAATTTCATTCAGCAAAGAATTAATGCTCTTCAATTTCTTCGAGATGCAATGCAAGAAATTGGGTTGAAGAAAGGGGACTTTAGTGAATCACGTGTGGCAAAAAAGGCAAAGGAACCCCAACCACCATTACATGGAATGTTTGGAAAGACATATATTGGGAGATTTGCAGACATCAAAGACCCATTAGAAGAGGAAAATGAGCAAAATGAAACAGAAAATATTGTGGAAGAGGACAATGATGAAACTCTAGAGGATGAAGAATTTGGATTACGTGACATTGTTGATTAAATTTAAGTTATGCTTGTAAATCAAGCTTTGCAATGTTTTGACTTTGACATTTTATGAGAAGAATAAACACTCAATTAGGGTTGTTATATGTTCAATATTGGTAATATGTGATTTCTGCATTGATTTTTAAGTTAATCATTATTTTTTGAAAAAAAAAGTAGTTATTATTATCTTTTTGACATGTAATTCATAAAAAAAACTATTATTTGACCATTTTTAGTTAATATTTTTGTATAAAAATTGTGATTTTGACATGTTAATTCTAGCAAAAAATTATCAAAACGTTTAGTTTTTTTGTTATATTTATGTTAAAAATGGTTATTTTTTATGTCCATTGTTAAAAAATGTTGTTTTTTAGAAACAATTATTTCATGTGGATTGAAAAATTAATTAAGGATGTCTAAACATGTAGATTATCTAAAATTCAAACTATCGACTTTCTAATTTAAAAACGCAAAACAATAAAAACCCCACTAAAAAAAAAAAAGAAAATAAGATAGAGAACAAGAAAATATGAATACAATGACGACTTCAAAAACTATCAAATTTAGAAAATAATTTTTTACATTTCACACACTAGAAAATTTAAAGTCAAAAAATAGGTCTTTTAAAAAAAGGGTGTGATGCAGAATACTCACTTTTTAAAATCAGGATGAAAATCACTACCATTCTAAAACTTAATGCACATGAAAAAAATTAAAGTTCCAAAAACCATGTTCTAAAAAAAACATGTGTATTCTGCATCACCACTTTTGAAAATCGGGTCATTTTTTTGCCACCTCTACAAAACGGGTAACATTATCAGTTCCCGTTTCAAAGTTTACATTGTTAATGGAGGAACTTCTGAGGTTGGTCGAGAAAGAATGGAGGCCTTTCAATGATTAAGACATAAGATCAATCATATCTTGATGCTCTAAAAACTTTTTAATGAGTTTAAAAAGTGGGAAATAGAATTAGAACAACATAAATTTATAGATCATCAACAATGATTGGAAGTCAAAATGAAAATAACACAAATATATGAAAAAAAACAACTTTACGATTTCCTTGGGGGAAACGAGAATCTCGAGGATTTGGATGATACTAATGGAAACCCCTAGAATGGGAGAGTTAAAATGGTAGTAGAAAAGTAGATCATTATGGATGGCTCAAGGAGATAAAAATACAGAAGTTTTTTAAAATTATGCAAAGCAAAAAATGAACATGAAAATCATATTGGAGATAAGGGTAGTTGGAGGGAGGAGAGAAAGAAAGTTGTGGACATAGCCACTTTAGCGTCAAAGGACATAATGGTAGTGGTGGAATCCTTTCAAAAGGATGAAATGTTAAGCCTAAATGGATGGACCATTGGTTTTTAAGATTTGATAGAAAAGGACTTACTTAAAGTGATAGACTAATTGAGTCTTTGGTCAAGTCTTGGGTGCTTTAAACTATACCATTATATCATTGATTCCAAAGGAGGACTCCCCATTCTCTTTTGAGGAGATTAAATGAATCTCTCTTTGTAACTCAAGTTATAGACTGATATAAAATAGTATAGTGATGATGATTAAGAAAACTTCTCATATCACATAGCACAAAATCAATTTGGTTTCCTTAAGCAAAGATAAATCCACGATGCAATAGGAGTGGCGTGTGAATATGTCATCAAGTTGGATTTATCAAAAGGCTCGTGAGCGATCAAATGTTATATGTAAATATTGTTGGAAACACTGGGGGGGTGAATCAGTATTTCTTTTCGATTATTATTTATATCAGTTAAAAACATTTATATTTGGAACACAGAAGTAGATAACAGGAATAGATGCTTTTAATAATGTGATATTTGCAATAAATCAAGTACTATATATATATATATATATATATATATATATAGAGAGAGAGAGAGAGAGAGAGAGAGAGATATAGATATATATGGTTATATGGTTTCAATCAATTGCCAAGCACTAACTTGGACTCTTTGTGAGGCTTCAACCTCCAAAGCACCAACTCTGTCTTATCAAGGCACCAACCTTGAATTTAGGAGCACCAACTCCCAAAGACACCAATCCTTTCAGTTCTGAGGCACCAACCTCAAGAGCTCCAACCCTCTGTTGTAAACCGTCTGGATCTGTTTGGTTGTAATTCTCTGTTCCCAACCCTGTTGGGCCTATGACTTACTTTTGTCCTCCTGTTCCTTCCATTTCTGCCAGAGCTTTGGCATCCTTTATTTTCTTACAGTTTGCCAATCACCCTAAACTTTCCTTGTTCTTTGTTTTATATTCCTGATACCCCTGACCTTTGGCTTCCTTTCTCCGCTGGCTCTTCGACTTCCTCAACGCTCGCTTGATCTTTCAGCTTCCTCTGCACTCACTCTTCGGCTTCCTCTGTCTCTTCAAATCCATCAACACACACAGAACACATTAATGTGGAAGAGAGGCCGAATTACAATGGTGTTGCATATTAAAAAAATATCAGAGAGGCCCTTTTTAATATTCATACAATATACATTAATTGTTCATGAAAACCATATAAGAAAGACTATAGCCATATAGAGGTCCCACATGCCACGTCATCCTTTTATCGTAATCGCAAGTTCTGGAGGTCTTTTATAAGTCGTGCCCAAAACATAGCCGATGGTCGATTCCCCTTCTGGATGTGATATTATATTAACTCCGCAACTTTATCACAATCGGAAAATTTGCACATAACATAGCCAATTCCCCGATACCCAGACATGATATTATTATAAATTGTTTTTAATAACTCTGTCGAGTCCATATATATATATATATATATATATATATATATATATCACAATCGGCGCTTTCAATGTGGCAAGGCTTTACAAGAGGCTTGCAATACGCGACGGATGCGATAATATATTAAATCGTATTGCAATGGTCCAGTTGGGTTCGTATACATATCACAATCGGCAGTTCGGCGGTGTCAATTCTTTTGAACATTGCGATTCAAGGGATACGATATTTCAATAGGTCGTATTATAATGTTGCAGCGGGTCCACATACATATATCGCATCTATATATTATATACTCATCTGCTCTTTGCTATAACTTGTTTGGGTCCGTGTATTATCGCACCTATATATATATCGCAATCCCATATTTAATATGCCATCCCTTTATAACTTATGATATGATATTAAGCGGTATTCCTTAGCAATCCTCCACCCTTGACCTGCTCATGATCCAACAATCAACACTTAACCCGATCAACCCAAAAGTCGTCCGTTGATCCTTCGTCGTCGATCAACCCGTGCTGGATCCAAGGCCCTGCATGAATTTTGGGTGAACAATTTGCAAGGGAAATAACTACCCGAAAAAAGTGGTTTTCTCTCTCCACCTGAGTGCTACGTGTCGCCCATTGAATGGAATTGGGCACTCTCCTCTAGATACCACTTACCGCCTAGCGTCCACCCGAAACCACTGCCACTATTACAAACCCGCCTTTTGGAATATAACCACATGCATTCACTCTTCATCCGTCTTCTTGATTTCTGCTGATATTATATACTCCTCCGCTCTTTTGGCTCCTCTGTTAACTTCTTTGGCATATATTACATGCGATACTCCCAATATGGATCCTCCTCAATCTCCCGCTCTTACACTTACTTGGCTTTCCTGTGGCTTCCGATACCGCTCCAATACCTCTTCTCTGCTTTGATAGCTCTGCTCCGATATCTCCTTTGACTTCCGATATTCTCTCCAATGGCTTAACTATCTTGGGTTTCCTCTGGTTTCTCCTCATGGCTTCTTGCTCCCGTTTCTTAAGGGATATTCTCTACTTCTCCTTGGCCTCACATCATTATTTACTTATCTAGAATATTGCCATATTGACATCAATGACAATCTAGGTCAACAATCTCCCCCTTTGTTATTGATGGCAATATTCTTTTTCTCTCCCCCTTTGACATCAATGGCAAAGGAGTGCCCAAGGACTACCCCTATCAAACTGCTCCCCCTGTCTTGCAACAGCTTTATGAATCAACTTAAATGATGCTAAAGAGATAACTCCCATATTTTGACGAAGATGTTCAAATGCTTCTCGAGGAAGAGGTTTTATGAAAATATCAGCTATCTGCTCCTTAGTATTGATATATTCCAAGATGATGTTTTATTCAACTACTTGTTCACAAAGGAAATGATACTTGATTGGTATATGTTTGGTCTTTGAGTGCATCACTGGATTTTTGCTAAGGCTGATCGCACTTGTGTTATCACAATAGATGGTAATTGGTTGATTTGTACCTATGTTGACATCTTTTAGAGATTCCTTCATCCATAGTATTTGAGTACAACAATCTGCGGCAACTGTAGATAGTGATATGGATGTCTGTTTTTTGCTGAGCCAAGATACTAAACAGTCTCCCAAGAAGAATGCATTTCCACTAGTACTTTTCCAATCATCGACACTTCCGGCCCAATCAGCATCGGTGTATGCAGTCAAAGTAAGAGTTGAGCTCTTAGGGTACCAGAGACCGAAATCAGGAGTTCCTTTCAAGTATCTGAGAATTCTTTTTATAGCCAGCAAATGGGATTGTTTAGGAGTTGATTGAAATTTTCCCACCATTCCTACTGCTTGCATAATGTCGGGTCTCGTAGCAGTTAAGTACAGAAGAGCTCCAATTATTGACCTATAATGAGTTGCATCTACCGGAGGGGAGTCATCATTTTTGCTCAATTTTCAACTTGCGGTCATAGGTGTGCTCATGGGTGCACAGTCTTCCATTCCATATCTTTTAAGCATGTCTTTAAGATATTTGGCTTGAGATATAAACATGTTTGTCGTGGTTTGCGATACTTGTAGTCCAAGGAAGTGAGATAACTCTCCTACCATTGACATCTCGAACTCTTTTGACATATTTTGAGAAAACTCATGGCTCATCTCATCATTATTACTAGCAAAAATCAGATCATCAACATAATCAAATGTGACTAGTAACTTATCCTCATCCATCTTTATGTAGAGATTACTTCCTGCCACCCCCTTCTTGAAACCTTGTTCTTGTATATAGTGATCCAATCTTGCGTACCAAGCTCTAGGAGCTTGTTTCAAACCATATAATGCCTTTTTCAACTTACAAACAAAGTCTTTTCCTTGTATTAGATTAAACCATTCTAGTTGCTCCATGTGGGCTTCTTCTTTGAGTTCCCCATTCAGAAATGCTGATTTTACATCCATTTGATAGATTTTAAATTCTTTTGAACAAGCAAATTCCAAGAACATCCTGATAGCTTCCACATGAGCTACTGGTGCAAATATTTCTTCAAAGTCAATTCCTTCAATTTGTGAATAGCCTTTACAAACAATCCTTGCCTTGTTTCTGATGATTTGTCCATCTTCATTCATTTTGTTTTTGAATACCCATTTGGTTCCTATTATGTTTTTGTCCTTTGGACGAGGTACAAGCTCCCATGTCTCATTCTTCTCAATTTGAGACATTTCTTCTTCCATGGCTTTTACCCAATGAGGATCCTTGCTTGATTAAATGTTTCTAGTTCCATCATGGATAAAAAAGCAACATCATTCTTCCTTGGTGTACTAGTCATCTTTCTTCGGGTTTGCATCCCTTCATCCATATTTCCAATAATCTGCGCTTCTCGATGATATTTTTGGAGAAATTTCATCTTTGAAGGGGTTTGAGATGGTTCTTTTTCCTTGGTTTTTTCTTGGTCTTTTTCTTCTTTTTTAGGTTCCTATTCTTCAATGAGAGGATCAACTTCATGTTCTTCAATTTCTTTTTCTGGAAGGTCTTCATCAATTTTTACATCAATGCTTTCCACTATTTTCCATAGTCAGTTATTGTAGTACTTGTAGGCTTTGCTTCTTATAGAGTATCCAAGAAAGATCCCTTCGTCAACCTATGAATCAAATTTTCCTGGTGAGCCATTGATTTTTATGAAGCACTTCCTTCCAAAAATCTTGAAGTATTTTACTGAAGCGGGTCTTCCTTTCCATAATTCATAAGGAGTCTTTTCATTATTTGGTCTTAATTGAGTTCAATTCAAGGTATAGACAATTGTCCTGACTGCTTCTCTCCAGAATTTTCGCTGCAAGTCAGCTGCTATTAACATTGTTCTTGCCATTTCTTGAACTGTTCAGTTTCTTTTTTCAACTACCCCATTTTGTTTGGGTGTTCTGGCAGCAGAGATTTTTCTTTTAATTCCATGTGTTTTACAGAATTCATTAAATTCTTTTGATATGAATTCTCCCCCTCTATCTGTTCTGAGGCACTTAATCTTTGAGTCCTTTTCATTTTCTACAAGAGCTTTAAGATTCTTAAAACACTCAAATGCTTCAGATTTATATTTTATAAAATATATCCATATCATTCTAGTATAGTCATCAAGAAATAAAGCAAAGTACCTTTCTCCTTGGAGAGCGGGAGTTCTAGTTGGTCCACATAAATTAGCATGGATGATCTCCAAAGGCTTTGATGTAGAAAACTCCTTCGTCTTGTGGCTGGTTCTGGTTTGCTTTCCATGTTGACATGGACCACATATTCCTTGATTTGGTTTGAATAACTTTGGAATGTCTCGTACTGCTTTAATCTTGTTGATATTGATCAAGTTATCGATGCTTGTATGTCCAAGTCGCTTATGCCACAACCAACTTTCATCTATTTGGCTTAAGTAGCATTTATCTTCTTGAATCTTGTTCAAAATGTAGATGTTTTCTGGTGTTCTAACCCCTTTCGCCACAAGTTCCCCTAAGCAAGAGTTCCTTATTTCACAGTGTTTGGTGCTAAAAAAAACATTATGTCCTGGATCACAGATTTGGCTAACACTTAGGAAGTTGTGTTTGAGCTCGTTTACTAGCGAAGCATTTTGAGATTTTCCTTTCCCATTAATAAGAGTAACAGTTCCTTTTCCAACAATTTTGGCAGATCCACTTCCAAAGGATACATTTCCTTCCTTTTTGTTCAATGAGACAAACTTCCTTTTGTCCCCTGTCATGTGTCTAGAGCACCCACTATCCACAAACCAATGATTTTCATTATTTTGAGCACATAGAGTTAGGCCACATTTATTCGTGTTGGAATTCTCACTTCTTGCTTTTCCTCTTTTGAGTGGGCAATTTTGTTCATTGTGTCCATTATTATTACATAATGAGCAAATCAGATCAAATTTGGCCAAGGGATCAATGTAGATCTTGATTTGTCCTTGCCCTTTGGGGCCATATGGTTTGTTTATTTGATCCTTCAGTTTTGGTGTGTCATTCTTACGAGCCGTGCAATATCTAGCTTGATGACCAAAATTTTTACAATGGAAACAATGCCCAAAAAAGATAGTTTTGTACCTGTTGTAATAGCCATGATTTGAATTAACATTCTTCCTTGGAGTTACCCCCGCTTCATTCTTTGGATTTGAGATGGGCCTTTGATTAAATATTGTTTTGATCTGTTGTAACATCCATGATTCGAATCAACATTCTTCCTTGGAGTTACTCTCTTTTCATTCTTTGGATCTGGGATGAGCCTTTGATGAAATAATCTTTCTTCTTTTGGGTTGCTGGAAAGTACATCGGCATAGCTTTTCGTATTATTCTTAGTACTTGATGATTCTCCTTTAAAACCTATTCTAGATTTTCCATGTTGAGGTTTTTGATTATTTAGGATAGTGTCAAGTATTTGAGAGTTTTTCCAACCCTTTTTAACTTGCTACAATTCCTTCTTCAAAGATACTATTTCGGCTTCATGTTCTTCGCAAGCTGCTTCTTTTTATTTTAGCTTATTTTTCAAGAGATCTTCCCTTATTTTTATTTCCTCGTTTTCTCCCTTGAGAGAAATGATTTTATTCCATAATTTCTCATTTTCTTCAATGGCACTTATTAACAATTCATTTACATTTCCATCTAGCCCTGAGTCATCATCATTTGTGAATGCCATGAATAATACTTCTTGGCTTCCAGCATGGTCATTTTCTTCATCTGATTCTTCATTGCCACCTTTGTGGTGAGCGAACTGGTTAGTTGATTTCTTTTTTATGACTACAAATTCATCTTCATCAGACTCATCTTGCTTAGAGAGGAAATTCTTCTTATTGAACCCTTTCTTTTTGTATACCATCCTTTTATAATTTTCTTCATAATCACTATCATGCTTATGAGGACATTTTGCAGCATAATGACCTATTTTTCCACATTTGAAACAAATAAGAGGGTATTTACCTTTTAGCTTAGATCCTTTCTTCAGCCTCCGTACAAATTGTGCCAATTCGGATTCAACATCGGAGTCATCACTATTGACATTCCTTTCTTTCCCCTTTTTTATTTTGAGGCCTTGAATGTTGCATCTTTGGAACTTGGGCAACCTATTCTCATCTCATAGGCAATGAGGATTCCATGGAGTTCATCCATCTTGAGAGTATCTAGATCCTTCACTTCTTCTATGGCACTTAGTTTGGAGTCAAATCTGTCTGGGAGAGATCTTAAGACCTTTTGAACAATGGTGCTTTCTTCAATGTTTTTGTCCAATCCTTTAAGAGAGTTGACCACTTCAGCTACTCGGAGAAAGTATGATGCAATATCTTCTTCATCATCCATTTTCAGACTTTCAAATTGCCTTCTATGAGTTTGAAGCTTTGCCTTCTTGACTTTGGAGTCCCCGTCGTATAAGCCAATTAGCTTATCCCATACTTCTTTGGCAGAGTTACAATTCATGACTTTTGTAAATTCAGAATCAGTGATTCCACTAGTGATGGAGTTTAAGGCTTTTGCATTTGCAACGTAGACTTTCCTCTCGTCTTGATCTATTGGAAGAGTGGAAGGAGCTATGTACTCATTTAAGACTGAATGCCAAACCTCAGGTCCAAGGGACATTAAGTAATAGGACATTCTCTTTTTCCAGAAACCAAAATTTGTGCCATCGAATAGAGGAGGTCTTCCTGACACTTCTTGATTTCTCGTCATGACTAAGAATCCTTCTTCAAGCTGTTAGGCTGATATGAAGAAGCCAACTCTGATACCAATTGTTGGAAACACTGAGAGGGGTGGTGAATCAGTATTTCTTTTCACTTATTATTTATATTAGTTGAAAACATTTATATTTGGAACACAAAAGTAGATAACAGGAATAGATGCTTTTCTTAATGTGATATTTGCAATAAATCAAGTACAATATATATATATATGGTTTCAATCAGTTGCCAAGCACCAACTTGGACTCTTTGTGAGGCTTCAACCTCCAAAGCACCAACTTTGTCTTGTCAAGGAACCAACCTTGAATTTAGGAGCACCAACTCCCAAGGACACCAATCCTTTCAGTTTTGAGGCACCAACCTCAAGGGCTCTAACCCTCTACTGTAAATCATCCGGATCTGTTCCAACCTACTGGGCCTGTGACTTACTTTTTTCCTCCTGTTCCTTCCATTTCTGCCAAAGCTTCGGCTTCCTTTATTTTCTTACAGTTTGCCAGTCACCCTAAACTTTCCTTATTCCCTGTTTTATATTCCTAATACCCCTGACCTTTGGCTTCCTTTCTCCACTAGCTCTTCAGCTTCCTCAATGCTTGCTTGATCATTCAGCTTCCTCTGTGCTCACTCTTCAGCTTCCTCTGTCTCTTCAAATCCATCAACACACACAGGACACGTTAATGTGGAAGAGAAGCTGAATTACAATAGTGTTGCATATTAAAAAATATCAGAGAGGCCCTTTTAATATTCATACAATATACATTAATTGTTCACAGAAACCATATAAGAGAGACTATAGCCATATAGAGGTCCCACATGCCACGTCATCCTTTTATCGCAATCGCAAGTTCTGGAGGTCTTTTATAAGTCGTGCCCAAAACATAGCCGATGGTCGATTCCCCTTCTGGATGCAATATTATATTAACTCCACAACTTTATCGCAATCGGCAGATTTGCACATAACATAGCCAATTCCCCAATACCCGAACGCGATATTATTATAAACTGTTTTTAATAACTCCGTCGGGTCCATATATATATATATATATATCACAATCGGCGCTTTCAATGTGGCAAGGCTTTACAAGAGGCTTGCGATATGCGACAGATGCGATAATATATTAAATCATATTGCAATGGTCCAGTCGGGTCTGTATACATATTGCAATCGACAGTCCGGCGGTGTCAATTCTTTTGAACATTGCAATTCAACGGATGCGATATTTCAATAGGTCGTATTATAATGTTGCAGCGGGTCCGCATACATATATCGCATCTATATATTATATACTCTTCTGCTCTTTGCTATAACCTGTTCGGGTCTGTGTATTATCGCATCTATATATATATATCGCAATCGCATATTTAATGTGCCATCCCTTTATAACTTATGATATGATATTAAGCGGTATTCCTTAGCGATCCTCCACCGTTGATCTGCTCACGATCTGGCGGTCAACACTTAACCCAATCAGCCCAAAAATCTTCCATTGATCCTTCGTCGTCAATCAACCCGCGCTGGATCCAACGGCCTGCATAAATTTCGAGTGAGCAATTTGCAAGGGAAATAACCACCCGAAAAAGTGGTTTTCTCTCTCCACCTGGGTGCTACGTGTCGCCCATTGAATGGAATCGGGCGCTCCCCTCTAGATACCACTTACCGCCTAATGTCCACCCGAAAACAATTGCCACTATTACAAACCCGCCTTTTGAAATATAACCACGTGCATTCACTCTTCATCCGTCTTCTTGATTTCTGCCGATATTGTATACTCCTCCGCTCTTTTGGCTCCTTTGTTAACTTCTTTGGCATATATTACATGCAATACTCCCGATATGGCTCCTCCTCAATCTCCCGCTCTTACACTTACTTGGCTTTCCTGTGGCTTCCGATACCACTCCAATACCTCTTCTCTGCTTTGATAGCTCTGCTCTGATAGCTCCTTTGACTTCCGATATTCTCTCCAATGGCTTAACTGTCTTGGCTTTCCTCTAGTTTCTCCTCATGGCTTCTTGCTCTTATTTCTTCACGGAACTACTCTACTTCTCCTTGGCCTCACATCATTGTTTACTCATCCAGAATATTTCCATATTGACATCAATGACAATCTAGGTCAACAAATATTACTCTCATCCATATAGGCATCAATTCTTCTATGGTGAGATGGATTATGCATTGTTTCTTTTACAACATCGATTAATGAATTATGTGCTCCCAATTTCTTCAAGCGAAGTAGCTTTCAACAATGTTACCCCCTATATCATCATTTCTTTTTTTGTGTGGTGGAGGGACTCAATCAAGTCAGGAAGGCCTATTAGGCTAATGGAAAATGAAAGGAATTAAAATTGGGAGAGCACTAACATTATCTAAGTTGTTATTTAAGAATGCATTGTTTGGAAAAGAATATTTGAGGTAATACAACTTTTAAGAAATTTTGTATTATATTGCTTTGCCACTAGAATGGATGTAAAGTACCATAAGTCCCCATACTCGTGCAATGCACTATCTAGAAATCAAGAAGGGTAACTATAAAGAAAATTCCCATTCCAAACCATTCTATTTAATTAAGGTTTCAAATATTTAGGTTTTGTGGTGAAGCTTAATGATTATGGCAATAGAGATGGATATAGCTCTATCAAAATACAGTAAAAAGAGAGGTAAAGTGGTGCAAAAAATATCTTTCAAGAAAGGGTGAATTGGCATTGTTAAAATATATATGACTTCCGGATGTACTAGCATTCATTAGCTAATACCCAATAAGGTCAGTGTTGTAGCGGCTACAATAGCCAATCAAATTTTCGATATTCTAAAATTTGGAGCACCTTTTTATCTTGGAATCCTCATTACAATAGTTATCCTAAGCCTTCCTATCTATAGGATCCTTCTTGGTTTTCTTTCACTTTGATTTTGACCCAAAAGAATCCTTCTCACAAAATTTTGTGATTAAGTACATCGCAAGATTGCATTATAAATTTGTGATCCAGTGAGAGCATGAAAAACCCTTTATCACAATATGTCATCACAAAATGTGATTATCCCTTATCGCAGATAACAATAGGATCATCTACCTCTTGTAATTGTGATTTGGGGCTAAGGATCCATCCTGCAATCAAATTTGTGCTATCGCATTTTGCGATGCGACTCTGCTACCACTAATTTCATCGCATTGCCTCTCGTACTACCACGATTTTTTCATGACTAGGCAATTAATGTGCATATCTACACACGTGTGACCAAAACTTTATATAAAGGGGCCACCCCCAATTCATTTGCACACCATATTTTTCTCTAAGACTGTGAGTACACGACGCAAAGAGGCTTCTCAAGTCGTGCCCTACATCTGCAACATGTGATAGCAAATAACACTAAGACCCGGGTTACTATCGCTCTCGGCTTATGTAATTTTTAATTGTGGTTTTTTCGTTCTCTTTCTTTGTCCGTTGAATTACCCGTTGATCCGTTTTTCTCGACACTTTTCCTACCCCAGACCTTTGATTATATATGCTTAACATCATAACTCTTTGCCCCAATGCCTCCATGCTCCACATTATAATACTTCTAGCTCTCCCACTGCAGCAGAAATTCCTCAACTTACCCTGTCATGCAAGCGCCCAAAGTCTCCACACTTAGAGTCGCACATATCCTACCATATCACACCAGTGGAATCTATGGTAGCACCCTTAACACTCATTTACCTAAATTTTCCACCATCAATACCTCGTCGCTCTTGCCATAGCACATCATGCAATTGCGATCAGTGATTGCAATAAGAGCATTATCGCAAATCGGTTTTTCATATCACAGCGAAATCTCACCTCCTCTCTACCCTTGTTATCTGCAATTAAGTGAATCGTGACCCACCCCTTATCACAAATCATTATTACATGTCACAGTTGAAACCCATCTACAATCTAACCTTGTGATCTATAGCTAGATCCCATTTTCTTCCTATCTTTGCAATTTGCGACGGCTAAAAGCAATATGCTCCCCCAATCTGTGATTAAGTCCAACCACAGTCTAACTTCACAACTTGTGATCCAATTTTAAATAGTAATTTATCTTGTGGTTTACTAGTAATATGTGTTGTTGCCATGAACATATTTGAAATGTCAAGTACCATTGATCTTGATTGTTTTAGTATTTCATCATCTACCAGCGAAATGGCTCCAGCAACCAAAAATAGGTATGGAAAGGATTTACCATAAAGCAATATCGAGGGAATTATGGAAAACCCCCTCAAAAAAGCACCTATATATATGGACATTGCATACTATATAAACAAGGTGGTGAAGATAACATGGGCTGAAATATATTGATTGTTTGTAAAAAAGGAGGTGCCACAAGACGAAAAATATCGTCAAATGTACATCAATGTTAAGAAATCATGGTTTCACAAAGTCGCAACTCACCCAATTGTTTTTCCATGTGCAGAGACAATTGAATGGGTTCTTCATCATATAGATTAAAATGACACAATAGTTAGAAATGATCTGGGTGAACCAGTAGCAGCTTACACGGCGTCTGATATAACTAAATATTATAGGCTACCTAAACATAATGTAATCCGTAATCAAAAATGGTTTGTTAGTTTCACCAAACTGACAAAGGATATCTTGAAATATTAGTAGCAAGAGCCAAGTAAATTTAGGCACATGGAATTTACAAAGACCAAATCACTCAAGAACGTATAGAAAATGTTGCAACCATGTGTTGCATAATGTATGGTAAACTGAATGCAGAGATTTTTAAGGTTGGTCAGGTTCCCATGATCTATGCATGTGCCACAAATGGAACCATTTTCAATTGGGAAAATATCATGGCTTCATCTATTCAAATGAATATAAAAAGGGAAAAGAATGCCTCGAGCAATCAAAATTTTACATGTCATCGTACTTGTTGGATGCCTTGTGTGCTAGATGCGAGTTCGAGGGGTAGGAATGGAGATGGAGTTTCAATCATGACATTCCACCTGTACATATATATTGTAGAAATTTATGGAACACATGATACAGAGGGATGTATGACTAAATCATTAAACACTTCATCTCAACAATATATCAAAAAAATTTCAACATGGAACCTCCCTGTATGTCATATAGCGCCAGGGCATCCCTACAAAATATTGTAGATTGGTTCACTTATAGAGATATTACATACATCAGAGTATTTGGTGCATACAAGTCCCCTCATCAATTACCTACATTCGTCAATGACAAAGTGGTACTACAAGAAGTGGCGTACCCACTTACTACAAGATTGGAAAGCTCGTTGGTGAAACAAAATAAATATCCATGACCTACATTTCCTTTGAAAATCGGGGCCCATTGTATTCAACATTTCAAAGACGCAAAGGAAGAAGCCCAAGATTTGGAATACTTCAATTTTGGTGAACTTATTTTTCACATATATGATCCAAAAGGCATTGCCAAACATTGCAAAGCAGTCAATTATAGTTGGTCATATGCTTCACTTGTTGATGAAGATGAGAAGGTAAAAAACTTCTTCAACACTGCCAAAGCCTTGGAATCATATCAAGGGATTGGTACCTCTCAGCCTTTAAATAACCCTAAACACTCAGATGGAGACTCACAGGAGAGCATGAATCTAGAAGAGAGGAGATTTGTATTAGAAAGAAAATAGAAGGAGTACATGAAAGAAAGATTGAAGAAACAAAGGGTCGAACGGGAAGCCAAGGAACAAGCAGAAGAGGAGGCTAAGAAAAATCAAGTCAAAGAGGAAGCAATGAAAAAGAAAAATGAAGAGATGAAGAAAAGAGAGGAAGAGGAAAGGAAAAAGCAAGAAACACTGAAGAAGAAAAACAGGAAGCAGCAAAGAAGAAGAGGCCATGAAGAGAAGAGAAGAAGAGGCAAGAAGAAAGGAAAAGAAAAGAAGTAGCTAAAAGGAGAGAAAAAGAGTTTTCCAAGCAGCTAGAGGAGGATCTCATTGCCAAAGAACTAGCTGACAAAGAAGAAGAGTAGTTCAAATTGAATAACTTGCAAATAAAAGAGATTATACCCTCTATACATTTCCAACCTCCCATGTTGAATTTCCACGATCTTGGGATCTAGGATAGAATCTTAAAATCTCTGATGCTACCAAACCAAGAATCTCAACAAAGCTACTTTGCAAAGCGAAATATAAATAACAATAAATCACTCATGCACAAGTGAAGACAACTTTTTACAAAATATTGTACAAATATGTACAACAACCCATTCTTCATTATATTAAACCAGCAGAGTAATACAATAGTCTAGGGCTCTAGCACAAGGGATAATGGCCCTCAATTATACACAAGTATAAGAATACAAGATACAATGACAATCTCATTGCTCTATTGCACAATCACATCCTCTATGTCGTATCTCGTCCTGCGAATCCTTTGCTTTCATTCTACTCTCTAGTGACCCCTTAGTCCATCAAAGGACAACACATAGAGTCTCCATGAGGGCTACCTCCTATCACTGTTGCAAGTCACTTCTGCTACAATGAACACGGGCTGATCCAGTCTGCTCTTCTAGGTTGGCCAATACCTGAGCTCCAATCTACCAATCTAGAAGTCCATTAGTCCATCAATGTAATGCACATTAGGCTCAAACCTCCACCCACCCTTCATTTGTCAAGCTCTTTTTATCACTTCTTATTAAGGGCTAGTTGGGCCTACCAAAATGTTGCCCTCCACCAGTGCAATGGCACCCAATCCAATCACTATAGAATTTGCTCCTAATTGAGGTTTTTAACCACACAATTTAACCCCAACAATTGGCTCCCATAAGCTACAAATTGTCGACTTGGACACCATCCACCTAGCAACAATTCAACATTAAATCAACAACAACTACCTTAATTTTGTTCCAACTCTATTGTAGGTAAGCTTCACTGGTTAGACATGTCAACGCTCTTAATTCCTCCAAACTACCTCTTATCAACTGTGATTCCCCTCTTCTTAAGTGTTTCTCTTGTGTGCTTGGTTTTTGGGTTGTTACTAGCCCGCCAAATAGACATGTGGCCCCTCACCAAGATGAACTAGGGTTGCAGCTCTCCTTAAATCACCCAAACAGACTTGCGGCACCTTCTTTAGAAATCTGCCCACAACAAGCTTGGACACTGCCCAAAATTCCTCCTTGAGGCCTTGGCCTGCTCCTACTCCTACTCAGCCACTGAAATAGTCATGAGCAGACCTCAAAATAGCCCTATTTCCAAACTCGACCTTCCTTCTTGAGTTGCGGCTACCTCATAAGTTGATTCGTTTATGAAATGTTGTTCACTGGTTAGACAGATCAACCCTCTTAATTCCTCCAAACTACCGCCTATTAGTTACAGCTCCCCTCTTCTTAAGTGTTGCTCCTATGTGATTGAGTTATGGGTTGTTACTAGCCCTCCAAATAGACCTACAGCACCTCACCAAGATGAACTAGGGCTACAGCGCTCCTTAAATCACCAAAATATACCTATGGCACCTTCTTTAGAGTTTTTCCCACAACAAGCTTGGACACTGCCCAAAATTCCTCCTTGAGGCCTCATCATGCTTCTGCTCCTACGCGGCCCCTGAAATAGTCACAAACAGACCTCAAAACAACCCTATTTCCAAACTTGGCCTTCTTTCTTGAGTTACAGCTACCCCGGAAGTTGATTTGCTTATGAAATGTTCCTCTTGGACGCTCAAATGAACACCAATCACCTCTTATTTATACCAAACAAGAAGTCTCAACTATTTCTCAAACTGACATGTCTTTTGGACATTTCCACTTCAAGCCTACACGACTTGAATGCCCAAAAAATTCATTGTCAACATCAAAAATTCATATCTCATCAAGGACATCTTCGATTTCAATTATTCTCGGAGCGTTGGATTCTCCTCGCCATCCTCTATCATCTCCATCCCTCACATGTCCAAAATGCTCCATGGTTTTAGCTTAAACATCGATAGGTGCAAAAACCCAACCTTCAGTTCCAAGTCCACAAATGACTTTTGTGGTGCTTCACCCTCCAAACCTTGAACGCTAGGGCTTGGAGTACCTCCCAAGCTACTCAAAAATCAACACTCCCTCTTAGTAAGCGAGCTACTTCCAAGACTAAGAACTAATTCATCGCCATCTTCACTACTCGCAACACTCACCCAACCCCTGGCACTCACAACTACAGCAATCCTTGTAGTATGAAATACGCCTCTCGAAAGTGTCATTGTCACTGGAAGAATCCTGCTTCTTCTTCTTCTCCTCGAATGTCTTCCACTCTCTCCATGATTCCTTCTTGGAGGTTGTAGGAGCACCCTTGCTCCGCATTGACCACACGCTCTTCTTAGGTTGCAAAGTCTCCCTCTTAACCTACAAGCTCCCTGTAGAACTTGACTCTCGCTGAGTCTCTGAAACCCCGACCTTCTTCTCTAGAACCTACCTGTACCTTTGATGCCTACACCTACAACTACTTCTTTGGAACTTGCACTTGGTCTGCCTAATTTTTCTTCCCATGATCTATTGGCTTACCCGTCAGCCTGTATAGACCATGCTTTCTAACTCCAAGCACAATACCTACGGAGCTAGAGCCTCTAGGTTTGAGTACTTCATTCCCATCCTGGAACAAGACCTCAAACCCCTTCTTCTCGATCATCAAGACAGATAACACTCTATATCTAAGTCCTAGTAGAAATAGTACATCTTGGACCCACATCACCCGTCATGTCTCCATCCTAAATGGCACAACTCCCGATCCTCGGATCTCCTTCTAACTCTTGTCGCCCAACACCATGTAAAACTTCGAGTCCCATTAAACTAGAGTCTCGAAAACATATGTTTCGACGCACCATTGTCCACGTACCATCCATCCTCATCGACAGTACCCTGTGAGAAATGAGAAATCATAGCAAATTCCTCCTCCAACCTTCTAATGAGAGCATCTATCTCAGCAGAGGTGGCAACATCGGCAACCTACTTCCCTTTCGTCTTCTCATCATCTCGTCTTCTTCTTCATCGAACATCTTGAAGAAAAATGACCTATCTTGCCACAGTTAAAACACTTTACTCAAGTCCTTCTTCTGCTTACCCTTCATTCGTGATGCAAGTGCCACATCATCCTCAAAAGCCTTCCTCTTCGAATGAAGATCCTCATCTCACAACTCTTCCTAAATGAAGTCATCCCACAGCCTATTCCAGTTTGGCAACTTCTCTTTAGCAACGATCCCCTTGATGAAGGGCTTCCATTCCTCAGTGAACCCTTTCAAAGCAATCCTCACCATATCAGAATCTGAAATAGTCACACCAACGACAGCAAGCTCATCTTTGACCTAAGACAATCTCATCATATACAAAGTCACTCCTTCACCCTGTATCATCTTGGTGGACTTCAACTTATCCTCCAATACCAGTACCTAGTTCTCGTTCTTATTCTGGAACAAATTCTGAAGAGCCATCCACATCTCATGTATAGTGTTCTTCCCAAACAAATGAGGTATTAGGGGATCCTTCACACCATCCAGTATGATCAATCTCTCCCTCGTATCCAAATTCTCGAAGGCTTCCAGTTCCTTTGGGTCAGTTGGCTTCTTGATGGTTTTCATGGCAAACTCCCAAATCATGTTGACCTGCAAGACAAACTTTATCCTTTCCTTCCATGGACTCTAGTTGTACAACCCCTCCAACATGTCCTCATAACGAAGACCAACCTACAACTTCAACATTATAGTGAGCCCTAAACCTACAATGCGACCAACTCCCTCTTAAGTTGTACTTCGCTTGTGCACACTCTAATTCACTGTCTCTCTAAATAACTCAGACATGCTTTGATACCATGTTGAATTTCCACGATCCTGGGATCTAGGATAGAATCTTAAAATCTCTGACGCTACCAAACCAAGAATCTCAACAAAGCTATTGTGCACAACGAAATCTAAATAGCAATAAATCACACATGCACAAGTATAGACAGCTTTTTACAAAATATTGTACAAATATGTAAAACAACACAATTTTCATTATACTAAACCAAGTAAGTAATACAACAGTCTAGGGCTCTCATACAAGGGATAATGGCCCTCAATTATCCACAAGTGCAAGAATACAAGATACAATGACAATCTCCCTACTCTAGTGCACAATCACAACCTCTATGTCTTATCTCATCTTGTCGGTCCTTCACTTTCGTTCTACTCTCTCACTGCCCCTTAGTCCATCAAAGGACAACACATAGAGTCTCCAGAAGGGTTGCCTCCTATCACTACTACAAATCGCTTATGCTACAATGAACACAGGTTGATCCAATCTTCTCTTCTAGGCTAGCCAATACCTAGGCTCCAATCTAGCAATCCATTAGTCCATCAATGTACAGCACATTAGGCTCCAACCTTCAGTTGTCAAGATCTCTTTATGACTGCTTGTCAAGGCTACTTTGGGCTACCAACACACTGCCCTCCACCAGTCCAATGGCATCCAATCCAATCATTGTAGTATATGCTCCTAGTTGAGGTTTCTAACTACCCAAGCCAACCCCAACATTTTGTTCCCACAGCCTGCAAATTGTCCACACTTGGACACCATCCACCTAGCAACAATTCAACATTAAATCAACAACAACATACCTTAATTCTGGTCCAACTCTGTTGTAGGTAAGCTTCACTGGTTAGACATGTCAGCCCTCTTTATTCCTCCAAACTGCCTCCTATCAGCTGCAACTCCCCTCTTCTTAAGTGTTGTTCATGTGTGCTTGAGTTCTGGTCTGTTACTAGCCCTCCAAATAGAACCGTGGCCCCTCACCAAGATGAACTAGGGTTGCAACTCTCCTTAAATCCTCCTTGAGGCCTCAACCTGCTTCTACCCCTACTCTGCCCCTGAAATAGTCATGAACGGATGTCAAAACAACCCTATTTCCAAACTTTGCCTTCCTTCTTGTGTTACGGCTACCTCAGAAGTTGATTTTCTTATGAAATGTTGGTCTTGGATGCTCAAATGAACATCAATCACCTCTTATTTATACCAAACAAGAGGGCTCAACGATTTCTCCAAGTGACATGTCTTTTGGACATTTCCACTTCAAGCCTACATGACTTGAATGCACAAAATCATTGTCAAATTCAAAAATTCATCTCATCAAAAACATTTTGGATTTCGTTGATTCTCAAAGTGTTGGATTCTCCTCACCATCCTCTATCATCTCCATCCCTCACATGTCCAAAATGCTCCATGGTTTTGGCCCAAACATCGATGGGTGCAAAACCCCAACCTTGGGTTCCAAGCCCACAAATGACTTGTGTTGTGCTTCGCCCTCCAAACCCCAAATCCTAGGGCTTGAAGTACCTCCCAAGCTACTCAAAAATCAACATCCCACACCTATTACTAGAGGACACCTTCTAATTGATGAAACAAATGATAACTTTGAAGAAGAAGAGCAAATATTGGATCTCTCACACTTTAGATTTGATCAATTCAAGAACAAGATATACCAAGAGAGGCAAAAGCACTTCGCAAGAGATCTGAAGAAGTTACATCAATTAACACTGAGAGGGTCAGAGTGTTCAATAGTACAGTGAATCCAATTACCATAACTTCCACAAGATCTACACTCTGCCACCACTGGACATAATGTAGCGAAATTGGTAGATGAAGAGAGCGTTAAAAGAGAGTTCAACAAGGGCCCAACAAGAAAATGATAGGTTGCATATCGATAACCACACTCTTCCAAACTCTAGTTCGCATAACAAAGATTTCAAGGTAGCAATCTTGGAGGAAATAAAAGTAGTAGAAAAGTCATCAAGCCAATTTATGAAGGAATGATCACCCTTCATAAAATGATGTCTCCATTATCAGAATTGGAAGGTCATTTGAAAGGAAGAGGAATATTGATAAAGCAACCCGTCTCAACTGTAGAGTACCTCTTTGAATGGAGCAAATAATATTTGGATGCAACCAATAGGGCTCCCAAGGAAAGATAGAATGAGTGCTGACAAGGACAAAGCAAGAATCAAAATGCCAATACAATGGCATGAAAAGTTGACTGAAGATATGACTAAAAAACTAAATGTGTATCAAACATGGTACAACAAATTTGAGGCTCTCATTGAGGAATACAAAATACCCTCTATTGGTGCAATAGGAGCAATAAGACCTAAAATGAAAATTTTGGCAGGAGGTCCAAAAGAGGTTAGGTGCAATGAAGCAAGCTACCACTCAAGACAACTTGGAACCTACAAAGGAAGCAATTGCACAACATATTGTAGGACCAACAAAATTGCACACTAAACTCTCTAGGCTTTCATATCGGATTCAACTACACATGAGAATTCTATTATTGAATGTTATAGAGTGTTAGATGAGGTTGTCAAATTGTCAAAGAAGGTCAAATCCATCACTTTTGAATACAAGGCTTAGTACACACACTTGACACAAGAGCTACACGTTGAGGCCCTTGATATGGCTATCATGGGTTTGGTTCCATGAAGGAACCTTGTCCTTTGAAATTACTTGTAATTTGTAAATAAAGTTATTTTTGAAATTAAAGTTATAATAGGAATTGAAAATAAAGGTCATTTAGAAGGTGAAGAGTCGTAAGGGAAGAAGTTGGAAGGTCATGGGAGGTGAAGGGTCACCTCATTTTATATAAGTATACCCTTATGGCTAGTTAGAATGGACTTCTAATTTTGGACTCCATTTTGAGCAACTTTTTTAAGAAAACTTGTTCATTCTTTCGAGAAATGAAGTTATAACTTAGTACTTCCATTATTAGATTTCATGGATGCTCCTTGTAATGGTGCATTGGACATTTCAGCGTAATATTGAGAAGCTCATTTAGCCAAGCCAAGAACTTCATGCATTTGTTGTTGAGCATTGTGGGACTTTTCTCATGGTGATTCAATGGTATGTGTTTGTCTTTCCATGGGTTAAGGTTAATAAACTCTTTCATTAGTTTATAACATATCTTGTTTGACGTTGTATGTCTATGTTTTTAATCGTCATTGGTTGAGAACTAATTCACGTCGATTAATGAATCCCTTTTTTTATTCATGTCTCTTAATTGAAGTCTGCTTACATCCTTCCCTTAAAGATTCATGTTGCTTCTTTTGGTTGCAATGATATATTTTGTATCTTACTTGCATAGCATTTCATACAGCTATTCTACCTTGTGTTTGTCAAAAGTTATATTGGTTTTCTCACGCATTGCTCATTCTGTACAAAACAAACTGCAAAACAACAAGGTGGCAGTTAAGTCCACATATTGGATGGGACTCCTATCCCAATCGATGTAAAATCTAATCAAGACTTTGCATAGGGGAGATCCCCTAACTATTAGCATAACATTTTGGCCCGTCAATAAGTAGGTAACAAAGATCAAAAAGATTCTACATTGTTCAAATGGAAAAAGATATTCAAGATAAAAGAGTGTAGGGGGTTCTGAGCTCAAGTATATTCACTATTATGGAAAAGCTTTAGGAACAAACAATTTGGAGCCCCGTACACTTTCATAGCCTATGGGAAAAGGTACTTATTCAAAAACATAACCCCTCACCACTATAATAACAAATTCAATCTCCAAAGAAAGCAATTACAAACATATCTATAATCTAGAAACTTTAATGTTATCCTTTCCTTCGTTGGGAGAATGGTTAGTATGGAAGATCACTAATGGTGCAAAGGCATTGGGTAGGTTATGCAAGTAACTATGTAGATGATGGCTTCATTCTCCTTTATTATTTTTTTCTGTAAAGTCTCATATAAAAATAATCTTAGTTTTTACATTATGTTCTTCCAAGGTTTTATAAAGTCATGATATTATAGAGAGAGTAGATATTTTAATGCTTCAATGCACAATATCAAATGTAACATTTCCTTTCTTTTTTAAAGCAAACCAAAAAAAAAAAAAATTAGAGAATGGGTAACTTAAAAAAATAAGGTGTCACTATACACCAAATACAACTATTTCATAAATGTCACAAATAAACCAATTACAACATATCTTTGAAGACTTAAACCCATGCAAATGGAGAAACGAATTATTTACCAAACCACATGAGTTAAGATCATTTGACAAATGTAACATTATGTTTTTATGAAATGAAACAATACAATTTTCCCCACAAAATAAATAAGGAATTAGACCCCAAAATAACACAAACTTTTTTAGTTAAGAAACTATTATTAAAACATGAGCCAAGACTTGTTAAAACTTTTTCTTCAAATTTTAGTCAAGAGTGGAAATATATTCTAGTCAATGTCATAACTAATTTTAGTACAATACATTCTTAAAACTCTATATTAAAGCTATTGTTAAAACTCTAGCCTAGACTTGTTAAAACTCTTTGAATTTTATTCAAGAGAGAGAATATGTTCTAGTCAACGCCATAGCTGGTTTATAAATTCTTACATTGCCTTTGTCAAGTATAGAAGCTTTGCATTGACTAAATTGTCCTTATGTAACCTTGGCGGAGATTATTAGAGAAAACTAAAAAGTCTCTTCTTCCCTATATAAATTTCTAGAGTGCATTTTTTCTTTGCATTTCCTCTAGCATAAAATCCCTTGCGTTTAATGGTTAGCTCCATTGTTAACCTTTGTAGATATTTTTCAACAAATAACCAACAAATCCCCATCTAACAAGTTCCCTTAATCTTAGGAGATGGACCTATGACCTATTTATGAGCCAAATTTATGGGATGTGGATTTCAATATTCTACAATGTATCATTAGTTCAAAGCCTTTGGGCTACTACTTAGGAAAAGATAAATTGTAGCAAATTTGATAGTCCTATAATATTATTATAAAACATTTAATTGGATTTCCTCAAAATAGAGTACTGTCATTTTGGACCTAGTTATGCTTTTTAATAAGGTTTATCATCATATTTAGAAGAATTTTACATGTTAAAATAATATAGAATATAGGAGAACATGTTAAACTTTTGTCTATAATAATCATCACATTTCAGAGTGACTTCACATTAGAAACCCAATAGTTAACTTCTTTAATGATTCGCAAGTAATTCTTGAGTCTGGACCTAATTGCATTTTACATGGTTTTTATCATTATGTTTAAATAAGAAAATTCTAGTGTTCAATCAAACAAGTTGATAGGATCATTTCCCATCTATTTGTTAAACAAGTTGATGGGATCATTTCCCATCCATTTGTTATTTTTTATTGACTAAAACATTTTTTATAACATTATTTCCAATAACTAAGTTCAATCAAACAAATTGATGGGCTAATTTCCCATTCCATTTGTTGTTTTTTAATTTCCCATTCCAATTGTTGTTTTTTCAATGAAGCAAATTGATGGGATCATTTCCCATCCCATTTGCTGTTTTTTATTTACTAAAACTTGTTTTATAACAATTGCTTTCCCAACACACCTTTAACCTTTCCCTTAGCACCGCACCTTTAGCCTTTCACATTGATGGGATCATTTCCTATCCCATTTGTTGTTTTTTATTTACTAAAACTTGTTTTATAACAATTTTTTCCCCTTACCAACACACCTTCCTTTAACCTTTCCCTTAGCACCACACCTTTAACCTTTCACAATGAGAGCTTCTATATAATATTTAATATAAACATTATCTTTATATGCTATCAAAGATGGAAAGAGCTAACCAGCTATATATTGGGTATTTAATGCCTTCAGAGCAGCACACGACTTAACGCGATAACACGGGAGCGGGCAAATTCGGCATTAAATAATATTTGCCCGCTCCCGTGTTATCGGGCTAAGTTGCGTGCTGCTCTGAGGGCATTAAATACCCAATATATGGCTGGTTAGCTCCAGCCATCAAAGATTATATTATGGTATTTAATATAATCATTATCTTTGTAGGCTATCAAACATTATTTAATGTGTTAAAGAAAGAGAGCCTTGATTATTTCCCTTTTATTTATATATGATATTTAATATAATCATCTTTGGCACGGGGATACAAAGGCTACCCATAATGCATGCGAGGAGAAACCCAAGTTGCTTGGGGGGTTCATTTCCGGCTCATGGTAATACAGGGTTTCTCTCCCGTATACCCCTCTCCTCTTTCCCACTGGTGGGATCATAGCCCAGCCTCCTTGTTATCGTTGCTCTGCCCACAGCCAGCACGGACCTTTTGGATTCTATTTAACATTCCATTTACATACTTTGACAATTTCACCATGCCAAACTAGCACATGGTCCATATATCTATCTACTTGCATCATGCAAGCCTAGCTACTCACTAGTGGGGCCAAGACTATCAAACATTATTTAATTTTTCTTAATTTATTTTTTTATTACTGGTTTTATGTATTCTTACTCATTGCCATCTGGACAGTTAAATTCCAGATTCTAAGTAGTCCTCGATGCTAGCGTGCTTATAAATGGCTAAATAAATTATCAGCGTCATTTTGTATTAATGAAATGATCCATTCAATCTTGTCACTTTACCTCCTCCCTTAACATTATTGTTCTAACCGTTTAGAGCATTGCCATGTCATTGAGCTCAAACATGGTATGCACATGAAGAAATTACATTTCTGATGACCTTCATCTCACGCTGTAAAAGCCAAAATCTCAACCAATAGAGTTTTTTTTTTCAGAGAGAAAAAGCGATATTGTATTATATTGAGGATATATAATAAAACTAGATAGTTACAGAAAAACAGCTCTTTGAAGCTGTAAGATCATGATCATGATAGAGACAGTCTACTATGGACCGTCTGGGCTGTTCAAGAAAAAACCAGGAAACAGAGCAAAAGATAAACATATACCCGATATATGTTCGCGCATACATCATCTATGTGAAAAACTGATAGAACTAGATTCATGGCTGTTTGACATCCAAAAACGCCAGAACATATACAAGTATTAAGGATAAAAGGGAGAAACTAGAGAAAGAGAAGGACAATCAAAAACCGGGAATAGAGAAGTCCTGGATAAAGCATGAGAAATCTCCATATATAACCTTCATGGACCAAGCGCCAGGTTTAAGTGCGCTCAAAATGTTACAGTAATGCAAATGCGAAAGTCATGCTCATGAACGGATAATTATACATGAAACCTGGCAAATCGCACTAAACAAGAAGACTAAAGACTCAGCCTGAAGTAATGCGAAAAGCCAGGCTCGTAAAGGTAATAGATACATTGATTCCACTTTTCTTCATAGATTGAGTTCAATTACAAATTGATGACCAGAATGTCTATAAAACCAAAGACTGTTTATCCTAATGCAAGATAAGTGCCAATAGGATAAGCAACAAAACATCGATGTACACATTCAAAACACTTCTGTTTAAGTTTCCAGAAAATCCTAAATGGAAGATAAATAATGATACAACACTATCACCACCCATCTAATACTTTCTATAACTTTAGGGACTTCATACCAATAACCGATACCCCTCAAGATTCGTAGAAGGCTTCAAACTATCATAAACACGAATTTGAACAATCCAAATACAAGATTAACTCCACTCCTAATACTGATGAACAGAGAAAGATCTCAATGGAAAAGAGTAGATGTTTAGCATTATTTAATTTAAGATCAAAATATCATTTGAACGTAGACTCATTCCACACTAGTCATGGACATATGACACCATGTTGCATCTCTTGTAACCTAGCAATATATTTGGGTTTTTACAGTTTTATTTGCAATAACCAGCGCAAGATCTCAAAGGATATATTACGCAGTTATCTATCAAAATTTTATTCAAATTCAAGCTACTGTAAGATCAAGGATTGGAAACAAAGAGCCGAGATTAGAATAGCAATAATGATCATGTGAAGGTCCAAAAGAGCAGTGCCTGTAAACTGACCTAAATGGGTCCATTTTTTACACTGCCAATCTGGACCCCCTCAGATTAGATAAGTAAGAAACAAAGGCCTCTTAATCAGGTGAAATAACAATAATAATAATAACCAGACAGAAGTCCATGAAAGCTAGCTAGCCTTCTATCTGTACGTCATGTGGTTTGCTACACTACGAGTGGATTTCTCTACCGCTCCAGTTCAACTTTGCAAAATGCGTACATTATAAAAGTGAACCATGAAATGGTGTACCTGTAACCTACCTGGTATTGTTATTAAGTATAAATTGAGTAATTCCACAAGGATCCACAAACCATTTAATTGACCAGCTGATAATGTGAATATGAGGACTGAAGAACTTTGGCTATGAAGTGAAGATACCCATGGTGCGATGACACTCGACAAGCTAAATCAAAATTTGTCTAACCACTTTGAAATGCAAGGTAACAAGAATCGCAGGTCTCGCAAGTTTGACATGGATTGAGCAAGACAAGTATTTTTCCTGATTCAGGCCAAGTCAAACCCAGGTTCACGAAGTTTGATTCACATTGACATCTTTTGACCAATTCAAACTCGCCCAGAATTCTATAGAACCCCCGAAACACACCATCATGGTCATTTTCTCTTTTCTGTTTGGCATTTAAATTTCTTCTCTCCCACAGTAAACAACATGATGATATAGAGGACCCAGTAAACAACATGCTGATATAGAGGACCCAGGAAGACACACAGTTCCTAAACAGTCCTAAACCATAGGAAAAGGATAAGCTTAAACCAAAACAATGAAAATGCCAGGGTAGAAGGGCTGTACATGGATTTACTGTGAAAATATTTCTACATCAGCTAAAATTAATTGAAAAATTTTAAACAGAGTGAAGACTTCCCTCCCACAGACTTTTTTAAACAGTCCTAAACCATAAGAACAGGATAAGCTTAAACCAAAACAGTGAAAACACCAGGGTAGAACGGCTGTACTTGGATTTACTATGAAAAAATTCCTAGATCAGCTAAAATTAATTGAAAATTTTGCAACAATCCCTGTCGTGGGTAGAGCATATAAAAATCCAAATATCCTCTTGCATGTATTCCTGGTCATGACATTGGTCTTTGCCCCAGTGTTGACTAAGATGTCAAACACAGAAAACTTGGGCATTGAAACCCTTAATGCAATTAAAAACAAGAAAGCCAAATAAATGAAAAGTTAGTGACACTCGGAGTTGGTCAAAGTTCTTCCCATAACCCCTTGTTGCTCCCCTTCGTTGAATTTAAAATATCAAGTCCAAGTTTACCAACCACCCCTTAAACTAGTCAAAGACAAATGCCACCTCTTCCCATGCCTTAAAATCTCATTTGTGGGGGTGTAAATATACCCACCTTTTTAAATCCCCGCACACAACTCGATTCCCAACCTAGCTTGGAAAGTGTGGGGTTAGGAAAAGAATGTCCATGTGCAAACAAAGAAGGCCATTAACAGTTTGTGTTCTCATTTCAAAAACACCTTATAGTGTTACCAAAAGCATTTGTTGACAGCCATCTATGATTGATGCAGTTATTATTTGACCTCTGAACCTTGTCAAAGCCTCTGGTTTCGAGTGCATTTGGAGTATGTCTGAGAAAATTCCTTGAAAAGGTGTAACCAATTTAGGACAAAAGCTCTTATATGACCTTATTAGACTTTGCAACAAGCAAATACAAGATAAGGAACACGTGACTCATTTTTAGTTTATATCAATTTTTGAATGTGAAGGGTTAATTTAAATAGATACTAGATAGAGTTTAAATCATAAAGACTATAAATTTCATGTTAATGACAAGCATGGATCATGTAGACCTGGACAATATAGATCCTCTATCAAATTCACTAACCAAGGAAGAAAACCCTTTGTTTCCCGCCAAGGACTTGGAGGACCTTGAGGATCAAGGAACCGGAGGCATTGGGGAGAGTTCTCAGTTCAAAGTTTGTTAAAAATTGAGGGCTCTAATAACCAGTACCCACTTTTACCAATTTTGGAGTCATATCATATATGAGATCTATACACATAATTTTCGACTTCTGTCGATACAGTGGAGTGTGCATTGTACGGCATAGAGGACGTGGACTTATGAACGAATCTTTATTTTTTTCCATAAAAAATGTGTATTTCTTTATCGTTTTATCCTTGCCAAGTTCTTTCTGATCTAAGTCCAACTCTTGACCCTTCTGCCTCATTGCGTTTTTCCTAATTCGAACTCTGGTAACCTTGACGAAAGGCGAAATGGCATGTTGTTATTTAGCATGGCCCCAATCAATGTAAGTCCCACCAACGCAGTTCAGAAACCTTCTAGTTATGATGCCAAGTATAAACCTCGTGAAACTTCAATGGATCTCTACCAAGTTGAGACACTCATGATGCATTTACAATCGACAAGACCACCAAAGTATTGAATCATATTGTTAATATCACA
The DNA here is from genome assembly GCA_031772625.1 of Pinus tabuliformis. Classification (NCBI taxonomy): domain Eukaryota; kingdom Viridiplantae; phylum Streptophyta; class Pinopsida; order Pinales; family Pinaceae; genus Pinus; species Pinus tabuliformis. The sequence continues at coordinate 1,336,689,957 of CM062817.1, forward strand.
CAAAAAATATATCTTATGGCAATGATTTGTCATTCTCCAAATGCTTCCTTTTGGCGTGAACTACACTCCTAACATCATATCCCCTCCCTGGGTAAAACTGCTAAGTTGTTGATAAGCAATTAATTAATGGTAATGGTCGGGAGGAATTGAGAGAATCCAAATGCCCTAGAGGATTATGATCTTTCAAGATGTTGCACATTTATTGCATATCATTTAGCATTGAAGGGCCATGGCTGACAAGGCTGGGTGGAACAGTTAGACTATAAGGTTGCAGTGAGAGGGTAATCAAGGTTCCTCACAACCCAAAAATGCCATTTTGTGATTGGCACAAAAACTAGTTTGGAGAGTGGTCATGGTGCCCAAGACCCTCCTAATATTGTTTTTTCTGAAACTGAATAAGGGTGTGTATGCACTTAGTTTCAAGCAAGCTCCATTGTAGAATACTTTGTTGGGAGGATGCTTCCTGAGCAAGTTTCAAGCAATCATCATTGTAGGATACTCTGTTGGGAGGATGCTTCTTGAGGCAAAAATCCAAGAAAGGAAAGAATAGGTGAGGAAGCCACAATGTTAGTATTGTACCCATACATACAATTTGACCAAGAGCTTTTCTCTATTTCATTTTAACGACTCAGCCAATGTGAAGAATACCCTAGTTGTTTTCTCTTCCTAGTCCCATCATTGATAAAGCCGTTTATTTTCTCTTCCTACTCCCATGAATTTTTCATTGATAAAGCCATTTGTTTTCGCCGTAGTCTAACTAGCCGGAGGAATTGCCCAGAAAATTATGGAAATTCTGGTCATATTTAAAGAAAATCCAGCAAGGATTTTTGTAAATCCAAGTTATAGTTGTTAAACTTCAAAATTTTAGGTGTCTTAGACATTTTTGATGGTGTTGAATCCATTTCTACCATCAAAAACATGATTCAAACACTGTATCTACAAGATTTTTTGAAATTTTTTTGCCCGGATTCTGGCCACTTTTGGTCGTCCGAGCAATTCCTCCGCCTTGTTAGACGACTCCTTTGTTTTCTCTTCCTAGTCCCATGAATTTTTCATTGATAAAGTCGTTCATTATCTTGCCAATCTAAATTAAATTTCTCAGCTATCTAGTGTAATTCTTTTCTCTTCCTACACCCATGAATTTTTCATTGATAAAGCCATTTGTTTTCTCTTCCTAGACCCATGAATTTTTCATTGATAAAGTCATTCATTATCTTGCCAACCTAAATTAAATTTCTCAGCTATCTAGTGTAATTCTAGCAAGACCTACGGTGTATTTTTGCCCCTTTAGGAAAAAAAAATTGCCATGAACCTTTCTTTAACCCTAGGCACCATCATCAACCTTTCAAAGATCTCGGATTTTGGCTCTGGTTGTTGAGAGCACGGTTGGTCCTTCAATCCACCTAGGTTCAATTCCTAGAAAGGGGCAAGTTGGACCATTGTGATAAGGTTAGAGGGGTAGTTGACCCATAGATAGAGGTTCACACCCTTGGTGTGCCTCGAGACACCTCAACCATTGCTAAATCATGAGTTTATGTTAAAATTATGTTAAAATTGGAAACTAGGGCCAACTTCCACCTTAGGACAGCTCGTATGATGGAGATGATTATTGCATTAGATTCCTCTTTTCGAGAGGTACAATTTTGATATAAAGATCATTTCATTCTAACAAACAAAAAAGGAATTTTGAATTTATTCTTTCTCATGGACAAATTGTCAAGGTCGACCTCAGTCAAATGTAAGCTCAAAAAGCCCAATGGATGTGTCTCCTCACCCTCGACGAAGTGTATAATTAGCAGTGACCATTACTCATTTGGACATCACTCATCTCATCACATCTTCTTCTCTCTCCTCTCTTGATTGGTTCGTACGACTTGGAAGCTTTGTACTTCGCACGTGTGGAATAAGGCAAATTTTTGGACTGGTTTTGGAAGCCGAAAATTTCAAAGATTAGGGCATGCGTTGACCAACGTTGACTTGGAGTATTTGACCAACATTGACTTTTGGTTTGTGGGAAAAATTTCAATTTCTGCAACCACATTCTTTGGCACAAATTTCGAGGTGAGTGGGGATTAGTTGACCAAGTTGACTATTGCATTGACTTTCTAGTTTAACAGCAAAAATTACAACAGACTTTGATTGGGTTGAACGAGATGGTTTTTGGTTGACTTTGATTCCCTTGGCAAGCCGCATTCTTCTGTTGTTGACCGAGCTACTTGGATCATTTTGGGGCAGCTTTGACCACTATTGACTTTTTGTTTAGGGCTGCATTGACTGTTGATTTGGCATAATTGTGTTGGGCATGTATTTCTAATATTTGTACTCTCTCTCTCTGTGCTAAACTATTGAAGAGTAATAAAAAGATTTGATCAAAGGGTTCCCCACATTGGGGTTTGTCCCTGGCATCCGCCACATCTTGTGTCCTCTTGTCCTGGCTTGTCTTCTGCATATGTCTTTATGTTCTATCTGCATTTACTGTCAATGTGTATAAATTAATGTGATTACTACTGAAGATAATTAGAAATTGTAATTGGGCTGATAAGGAACATTGAAGTAAATTGTGCTAAAGCATAGAACATACCATTGTTATCTAAAATTAACATGGTATCAAAGCTCACGTGAAGACAAAGCCCAAGCAAGAGTGAATCAAAGCAATCACTAAAGGAAATTGTTGAAAAAGGACTTGGTACTAGTCCCAATGACTACTACATCTTTCTTCAAATCTAAGGACAAGCTTAAGGACAAATCTGACTATCATGCATGGAAGATGACTTTGGATTAAAAATTAGAAGAAAATGATGCCATAGACTATGTCAAAAGGAGGAATAGCAGAGCCTCATCTGAAAAAGAACTTGGTTTCTATTTTTGCAACGGAAGACAAAGGTTTTAAGGTGACATTCATTGATGGGAAGGTTCGTGTTTGGCAAAGGAACCCAAAAGATGCATTAACTCTTGGATTCAGGGTTGAAGGTCTCTATCAGGTTGGAGGAAGTCCATTGGGAGCAATAACTTGTGACACTTCTCTTCAATCTGAATTATGGCACCAAAAATTTGTTCACCTTCATTTCAAAGCCTTACCCAATGTAAGGAAGATGGCCACAGGTATGCCCGAATTCAACTTAAATCATGCAGGCATTTGTTAGGGATGTGAAGCTGGAAAACATACAAGGGGACCATTCCCCTCAAGTGAGACTCAAACCACCAATATTCTTCAATTGGTCCATTCTAATCTATCAGGTATGTTGCTCGTGACATATTTGGGTGGATATTTGTATTATGCTATTTTTGTGGATGACTTCTCTTGCAAAACATGGATCTATTTCTTAAAGGAGAAGGATTAAGTATTCAAATGGTTCCGCTCCTTCAAAGCCTTGGTCGAGAATCAAATAAGGAAGAAGATCAAAATATTAAGGACCGATAATGGGACCAAATAAGAGTCAAATGAATTCAAAGACTATTATAGAGAAGCTGGCATTAAGAGGGAGACCACTACCACATATCAAAATATTGAAGACCGATAATGGGGCCGAATATGAGTCAAATGAATTCAAAGACTATTGTAGAGAAATTGGCATTAAGAGGGAGACCACTACTGCATATACCCCTGAACAAAATGGTGTTCCCAAAAGGAAGAATCGTACTGTCATAGAAGCCACCTGTGCTATGCTTCATGATTAAAGTCTTCCGAAAACTGATGCCCTCATCAAGCTTTGGACTTCAAGACACATGAAGAAGTTTTCACCAGTAAGAAACTTGATGTTTCTCATTTTAGAATTTTTGGTTGTCCTGTATATTTTCATGTGCCAAAAGAGAAAAGAAACAAACTAGATGCATCTGGGAAGAAAAGAACATTTGTGGGCTACAATGAAACTTCGAAGGCATATAGAATCTATGTGCCTAGTCAAAGGGAAGTGGAATTAAGTCATGATATCACTTTCGGTGAAAATTCTTCTCTTATAAAGATCCGAGATCTTCCTATTCCTACGAAGGGCAATGATGATGTTGATGTTGAAAAGCTAGATGAACCTCTGTCTGATGAACCGATGCCCGATGTTGAAGGTCCGATGGATCCCATTGATCCACCTCCTAGTGAGCCCTCTACTTCAAGGAAAAGACCTTTGCGGCTCAAGGATTCTCTTGAAGATGTCGAGAAACATATTGCACCGAGGGGAACATTTCGTGAAAGCAAGAAGCCGAATGGGTACCAAGGGTACTTAGCTGCCATGAGTACCATTGTACAATTTGAGCCTTGCACCTTCGAAGAAGTCATGAAGCAACAAGTTTGGAAGGATGCGACGAACGAGGAGTATGAATCGATCATGAAGAATGATGTCTGGGATGTGCTTCCTAGACCCAAGGATAAGTCAATGGTCAGTTCGAAATGTCTCTACAAGATCAAACATGTAGCTGATTAGAGTGCTAAGAAATTCAAGGCCATATTTATAGCTCGAGGCTTCTCTCAAAAGGAAGGAGTAAACTACGATGACATATTTGCATCGGTTGCCCAACACACCACCATCTATTCGATTATATCCCTTGTTGCCTCGCAAGGATGGAACCTACACCAGATGGATGTCAAAACCGCCTTCTTGCATGGTTCGCTTAAGGAGGAAGTGTATGTGGAACAACTCGAGGAATTCGAGGTTCAATATCGTGAGACACATGGATGCAAGTTGAAGAAAGCCCTCTATGGGTTGGATGCAGGTTGAAGAAAGCCCTCTATGGGTTGAAGCAAGCCCCTAGGGCTTGGTATGAGAGGATCAATAGCTACCTTATGAAGTTGGGATTTACAAGGAGCGATGTTGACCCGAAACTATACTTCAAGGTTGAAAAGGACAGACCTTTCATTTTGGTCCTTTATGTGGATGATCTCTTTCTAACAGGTGACGACCCTCTCATTCATCAATGCAAGAGGGAGTTGGCTTCCGAGTTTGATATGAAGGACCTAGAACTAATGACTTATTTACTAGGGTTGAAGGTCTGGCAAAAGCCAGGTGAGATTTTCTTTTCTCAAGGAAAATACATTGTGAAGCTACTTGAGAGGTGGGATGGTGGACTGCAAGTCCGTGACTACTCCGATGTAACTCAACTTTAAGAAGTTATGTGGAAGTGTTGTTGGGCCCAGTCTAGCGAACCCTTCCGAGTATCATCAATTTGTGGGGGCACTTATGTTCTTAGTCAACTCCCGATGTTCTTAGTCAACTCTTGTCCTGACATATGCTTCGCTGTGAACACGTTGAGTGGTTGAGCCTCATCAAATTCATTGCATTGCTGCTAAGAATCTCTTGAGATATCTCTGAGGCACAATCCACTATCGATTGAGATACACTGTCGAAAATTTGAGGATACATGGTTATATAGATGTTGACTGGGTTGGCAGTGTGGTGGATCGTAAGAGCACGTTTGGATGTTGCTTCTCTTTGGAGTATGTTTCTATATATTGAATGAGTAGGAAGCATAAATCGACTGCTGAGGCCAAAAAAATCGCTGCAAGTATGGCTTGTTGTGAAGCAATCTGGTTGAGCAAGCTCTTCAGTGTGTTATTTGAGCAAGTGATAAATACCACCGCGATTTTTTGCAACAACAAGAGTGGGATTCGCCTATCAGAGAACCCTGTGTTCCACGACCACTCCAAGCACATCGATATCAAGTACCATTTTATCCGGGATATGATACAACAGGGAGCTATAAGGCTCCAACACATCAAGACAGATGAGCAAGTCACAGACATTCTCACGATGCCTTTGGGGTTAACCTTCCGAGAGAGACTTGGAGTCGTGGAACGACCCTCCTATGAGGGTCCTGTATGAGTTGAACACAAAGCTCTGGGAGCTCCGACGGCTTGGGGTACTTCTTGGAGCTATGAGCAACCACAGTGTGAGTGGTTCACCTTCCCCTAGTGGTGCGCTGGATACAGGGTGAGTGGTTCACTTGCCCCTGTGATACCCCATTATGGTTGACATGTGTGTAGGGCGAGTGGTTCACCTTCCCCTACCCGGACACATGCATGTAGGGTGTGTGGTTCACCTTCTCCTATGGCATTTGAGCAAGATGAGTGGTTCATCTTCTCCTACTAATGCCCCGGCACACATCCTACCCATAGAGTCCAAGACTCATGAGAAGTACCTCTCATCTCGCCAATGAGTTGGGAAAAGATTGTTAGGGACCATAGCACTACTGATGGACGCATTGTGTACTACCATACTCCCTATGAATAGGATGCATGGTGTTCAACAACTTGATCTGGGATCAAGGACTGACTTTTGTCAGTGGAGAGTGGTATGATCTTATGACTCTCTCGATCACTTCTTCATTATTACTTCATGGTTCAACAAAGCAAAGTAGAGCAATACAGGGCAGTGATGGCAGGGATGGTACAAGATGACAAGTTGGCATGATGATGGATTGGCAAGTGGAATTCTCCCTAGTTGAGAGGGATTGTTAAAATTGACAACTAGGGCCAATTTCCACCTTAAAACAACTCATATGATGGAGATGATTATTGCATTGGATTCCTCTTTTCGAGAGGTACAATTTTGATATAAAGATCATCTCATTCTGACAAACAAAAATGGAATTTAGAATTTATTCTCTCGTGGACAAATTGTAAAGGTCGACCTCAATGAAATGTAGGCTCAAGAAGCCCAATGGATGTGTCTTCTCACCCTCAACTAAGTGTATAAATAGAAGTGACTCATCTCTCATTTGGACATCACTCATCTCATCACATCTTCTTCTCTCCTCTCTTGATTGATTCGTACAACTTGGAGGCTCTCTACTTCGCACGTGTGGGAAGAAAACAGATTTCTGGACTATTTTTGGAAGCCGAAAATTTCAGGGATTAGGGCATGTGTTGACCAACGTTGACTTGGAGTATTTGACCAACGTTGACTTTTGTTTTGTGGGCAATGTTTCAAATTGTAGGACGCATTCTTTGGCACAAATTTTGAGGTGATTAGGGATTGTTTGACCAAGTTGACTGTTGTGTTGACTTTCTAGTTTGACTATAGAATTACAACAGACTTTGACTAAGTTGACCAAGCTGGTTTTGGGTTGACTTTGAATCCCTTGGCAAGCCGCATTCTTCTGCTGTTGACCGAGCTGCTTCAAAGACGTTTTGGGGGAGCTTTGACCACCATTGACTTTCTGGTTAGGGCTACATTGACTGATGATTTGGCAAAACTATTTTGGGCAAGTATTTCTGATATTTGTACTCTCCCTTTGCTGAACTATTGAAGAATAATAAGGTGTTTTGATCAAAAGGTTTCCCCATATTGGGGTTTGTCCTCGGCATCCACCACATCTTGTGTCTTCGTCTTTGGCATGTCTCCTGCATATGTTTTTATGTTCTATCTGCATTGACTATCAATGTGAAAAAATTAATGTGATTGCTACTAAAGATAATTGGAAATTGTCATTGGGCTAACAAGGAACATTGAAGTAAATTGTGCTAAAGCATAAAACATACCATTGTTATCTAAAATTAACAGTTTCACACTATGTGTTGGCTTGCACATTGTTGGCACTAGCCAAGAGGATAGAGGGGCAGCCAATCAGCATTGAACTTGGACCTTGCCCAAATAATCTTAACAAAGCTACCAATTCCTTTATATCTTAGAAAAAATGTCGACCTTTCAAAGGACCTCTACGAATTCATCCTCATCCATGTAGTAGATAGAGTTTTTCAACATACAATTGCATCACCAATCTATGTAACCCAGGTTTTCAATGTCAAAGCTCATATCATCACCTCCATGACTAACCACTCATATGTCACAGGTTGATTCTACAATGGCCCAACTCACAAATAACCCCCATTGCGAAAGCCTCAAAGGCCTCAACTTTGCAAGAACATGAATGGACTCCTATGGTAAGTAAAGAAAAGAGGAGATGGGGCAACAAAAAATCAAACCTTGAAAGCTTTGATCTATAAAGCTCAAGACAAAATTACGCTTGGAAATTGATTGCTCTAATTGTCAATCACGGCTAGTAACCCTTTTGGTGCTCTCCAAGACCTCAAAGACGATGAAGCAAAAATGCACAATGTAATTGGTTTGCAATGAAAGTGCCCTCATGGAATATTCAAGGCTTAAATGAACTCAAAAGAAAACAAATTTTCTACCAATTGTGGCTTTGAAGTTTGAATGGTTAGATAGATATTCTATGATTGGAAGAAAAAATTACAAGTTTTATTTTGTCTACAACTCTAATCTTATATCACCTACAGCTCGTCATATTTCCTCTAAGCATGTTGAAGGAAAAAGGGGTGCCATTGTGTTAATTTCACCTCACTTTCCTAATATCATTGTTAAGGGCTCTAATGCCTGCCTCACAATGGCTTCTTTGGGTGTTACTCAATTTGAAGAGTCGAATCCTAGACCTAGGAAATAATTATGCTTATAACATGCAACACTCGAGCATTGGCTTGCTAGTGGGCTACTTGATGCACGATGGCCCATTTGCAAAGATTTTAACATGGTAGAAAATCAAGAAGATAAAGAAAGAGTGTTGATTGTGCACAACATTCAGAATGGGGAAAAAGAAGCCTCATTTGTATTGAACCCTCACTTGACAAATTTCAAAAAGGCACCAACAAGGATCTATTATCAACTTGATTAAGCCTTTCTTCCAAAGCAAAATTTGTTTTATTTTGATTCAAATTGAGGCATGCGAGACAAAAAAAATATGTGTTTGCCAAGAACTCAACATATTGTGAATGTCTCCCACTTTCAAAGTCTAGATCAATTAACATCCATTCAAGTTGTGGAATCTAATAACCCAACCTTGCGGTTATCCAATATGGCTTATCTACGGATTCCAAACTTGTTTCCCTTTTGTGGGGATATGGCAGCAAATTACTAAAGACTCAACAAGGCCACAAGAAGGTCATTTGGGGGAAATAGAGGAAGCAATGTAGCCCTGAAATGTGTCCCTCATAATGAAGCAAATCATGCCCAAAGCCAAATTGTGCAATCAACCATTTTTGGGAAAGGGCTACAAAGCCAACGGCGCGTAATGCAAAGCATGGGTTCATTCACTCGAATTTGGAAACAAACCCACCAAAGTGTTTTTGTAAGAACATGCCACCAAGGAGGCTTGCGTGAACATATATATGTTGAAAACAATCTTGCATTGACAACCTTCAAAGAGGATATTGATGAAGAATCAATGGATCACACAATGTTTAGGCTAAATCCCATGTCGAGTCTCTAAGGAGCAACGTAATCCCTATGGCTTGTTTCTATCTCTTAATGAGCTCTCAATGATTGTCCATGGAATCATTAATAACTAGCCACCTAACCTTGTTGGTTTCCCTTATTAGTTTTACAAGGCCATGTGGGACTCTATGAAGCCCTAGGAAACAATGCCCTAGGTTTAGGTATTAACCAAGGTTTCATCAAGTGTATCCCTACATCAAGGGACCCAATGCTAATTACAAATGAGAATCCCACTCAAATGAACATGTCTTATAAAATTTTGGCATAGCGGTTGGCTCTAACAATCAAACATTCTTCTTATAATCTTCGAACATTTTAAAATACATAGGTTTTGATCTGAAAATGGGGCACTTAGGCTTCTTGTCTAACTTACAAGAACCTCTCCCACTCCCAAAGCTTTAAATATTCCCAAGTTTTATTGATTAACCAATGCGGAAATGATAATATGCTTGAAATTATAGGTGTATGCTTATATTTATTGTTGGTTGTTTATGTGCTTTAAAATCTGTTGTGTATGTTGATATGTAAATACATACAATAAATACTAATGCAGCAATAAACAAAACACACAGAACAGCAATTTAATTTGGAGTTCACCCAAAACTCTTGGGCTACGTCTCCTTGAGCTCTAGTCAACTTAACTAGGCTCTTTGGGATTATGGTATAAGTCGTTTTTACAAGCTCTTAGCTCAACTCCTATTGTTTTACACAAAAACAATGGGTACAGATACCATTTTTATCCCCAACTCTTGAAGTTCTCGGCTTTCTGGCTCTTGGCTCTCGCTCTGGCTCTAGCTCTAGATCTTCGGCTTTGGCTTTGGCTTTGGCTCTGGCTCTTCGGCTCTAGCTTCTTGGCCCTCTGCAACCTTCAACTCTCTAGGTTTTCACTTGAACTTCAAGTGACCCCAAAGGCTCCGTCAACTGCCCTGCACAGTAGCTCTTTGGCTCTCCCTGCTTTCTTGGCTCTACTACTACTTTCAGCATTCATCTTCTTCTCAATTGAGCTCTCTGCCTCCTTTGAGGTGAGCTTCCGGCTTTTTGGCTACCCTCTATGTGCAATCATCCTTTTGTGGCTCTTGGCTTCCCTGCGCGTTGTCTATTCGACTGCCATCTGGCTCTCGGCCTCTGCCCGCTCAAATCCTTCTTCTAGCGTTAAATAATCATTGCATAACGCATTCAGGGGAGGCGACCACCTAATCTGCAACGAATGAGGGCATCGGGCCTTTGAAATCCCTGAAACGGCCATTCTCTGGTTACACAGAGAAATGCCTTCAAACTCGGGAAAATCTGCCACAACACAGTCTTTCGGACTTCAAACATCCTGAATTCTGCCTTATATTTCTATCGGGTCCACCTGAAATCGCTATCGCAAGTCGCCATGCCCCTCTCTATGGCTTCCCTTTGTATTTCGTTTAATAAACGAAATACATGGAAATACATTAAAAAGGCCAATTGACGGATCTCAAATCTTATGAAATAGCGTTTAGATTTCCATCGGGTCCGGCTAATCGCATCGCACATATATATATGTCTATAGCTGCTCCTCTGTGTAGCTCTGATTGCGATCCGCCAATATCGGCGATCGCGATATCGCATCGCCCGGGGTCCCGCCTTTGCCTTGTGGTATCACCGATTGCGATCCGCCGATTTTGGTGATCGCACCATCGCATCGGCCCGGGACCTTTGCCTTGGGTATACACTGCCTGCCTCCAATCCGACCTGCCGGTCCGATCATCGAAGGTCGTTGATCGGGGGTGCCTTCCGCCCGACTTTAAGTCCTCCTCTTGGCCTCATGCGATGTGATTTTCCCTTATAAGGGTCTTTTGCCCATTTTTAAAGGATTTTTGCCTCTTTCCCAAAGAACAAAGGGGAACTTCTTTTTGTGATAACTTCTCCATCTGAAGTCCATTTTCGCCCATTCAAGTTGCGTTGGATTCAGAATGAAGGGATCTCTACAAAGAGACTATTTCTGAGAGCAGCCTGCGACTTTCATTTTCCTCTGATTTACAAAGGATTTGTGCCATTTGGCACCTTTTACCTCTTATATGAAGTCTTTTAGACTTAGAGGTTTATCCAGGATCCATTTTTGGATCACGCCTTCCCACTAAGAACTTTTGGTCTCCAAAAGACTAATATACTGATATGAGCAGTAAATGAGAGTGACTCACCCTCTTCTTTCAGCCTCCCTACACTTGCCTTTGTATAGTGCCTCTGAACCAAGGTTTTCGACCACTTCCCTTCTTGGATGGGCTGGTCCTCCTGGGAAGAACTCTCTTCCTCCTTGCCTTTCTGCAAAACTTCTGTTGATAGAAGGTGGTTTGAACTTCTTTGCTTTGATCATTGATCAAAGGTGGCTCAAACAAATGTGAAGTACATCTGCTCCACAAAACTTTCATTTGTACCTGTTTGAAAATGTTGACACCTAATCCTCAACGGATGGGTGAACTGGACAGTCATCAAGAAGATGAACTGATCCGTCAGACTTATGTATATAAATGATAGTTAGCTAATGAATAAGACAGTCAGTATTTTCTTCCGCTCATTCATTCTGGAGTTACCCTGGCCTGACATGGTATCAAAGCGCAGGGCCCAGATGGGATTCCTTGTAACTCCTCTGCCTAAAACGTCTGCCTGGCTATAACGCCTTTGTCTGCATGAACGTTAGTCTCTCTGCGCATATGCCTGACATGGTATAGCGCTGCCACTGCTGAGACTGCGCCCTCTGTCCTGAGCGCACTGTCCATATTTATGCGCTGTTGAATGTGCGTTTTGGAAATCTGAATATGCGTTTTGGAAATCTGAATTTGCGTTTTGGAAATCTGAATGTGCGTTTCTGAGACTCCGACTTGGCTCTTCTTCCTGCAAGAAGCCACGAGGTTTGGCAGAAGTCCCTGCACGTATTTCCTCAACGGTTGAGAAGTGTCTACGTCCTGTGGGCTTGCCCTTGAATTTGCCTCTTCCCATCTTCCTTGAGCAAATAAACCAAAGAGCCGACGGTCCTCCTCCGATCTGCCCCGCCTAGATCAGAAAATGAACTCAATCTTCAGTTTTAGAGCCCCAGTAATGCTTTAAGGGATGTTTCTCCTGTACGCACTTGGATAGAAACCCGATATCCAATTCTGTATCAACTCCAAATTTCGCCAAGCAACCGTGTCGCAAGGAAGGAGCATATGTTTGGCCCAACGCATCGAACTTCAAGCTAAAGAGGAGTCGCATGTGGGCAGAGTGCTCCTTGGATAGAAAGGGGTCTCTTGGCTTCCGGAAAAACCCAAACGCAGAGCCCGGAAGCGCAGATGGTTGTAAAGTGGGTACTGCCCTGAGATTGCCATGTCCGACTCTCTGGCCGATGACAGAGCTTCCATTTAAAATAATTCTGCTCATTACAATGAATCGCTGCATTCCGTTGGACGCTGTGTTGGTGTAGCCACTCCAGGAGTTCCTCCTACGGCCGGACTGTAAGTTTATATTGGAAGATTTAATTTTATACAATTCCCGGGCTTCAGTTTACATTCAGAACTTCTAATTTTATACAATTCCCGGGCTATTTGGCCTCACAGCACTTCGAATTTTATGATAATTTGCAAAACAATTGAGATTGTTCTGTATTTTAAACCCAATGGAAGAAACTGCAAAGTATTGGTAATGAAGGCGGACTCTGTGCGGTCGTTCCTACGATATGGAATAAACAATTCTGCTATTCAAGAGGCTGGTGCGGATCTTTCAGCATGAGGTGAAATTCCTCGTCGTATCATTGCAAGTTCTGTCGCTGTTACCACAAGGTTATGGTATAGTAATGGTAATGTTGTGTCTTGGTAGTCCATGTGAATGTCCGTGAATGGTAATGCTGTGTCTTGGTAGTCCATGTGAATGTCTGTGGATAAGTGTTGAGATCGAATAGTGTTGCGCAGTTATACATCTTATATATCAAAGCATTTGTGGAGGTGATATAGTGATATTGCACAGTTTTTTATTTTTGGTAATGCTGTATTGAAGCATAAAGTGATATAATATTTCAATGAAATTCTGATGCCTTCTGTCACACATTAGAGGGATTTGTAGAAAATATAGTGCATAAGGCTGTAAGGAAGTTTTTTTTTATCAAGCAGAAGTATTTTTTTACAGCATGCATTCAATCATCTCTATGGTCGGAATAGTTCTCACTGGCAAGGAGAACTATTCTGAATGGTCTCAGATGGTAAAACACACCCTCATCTACAATGAGCTGTGGAAAGGAGTGTGTGTCGGAGAAGAAGACAAAGACCCTGTGCAGCCTACATCAGATAAAGAACTTGTCATTTGGGAAAACAAGAACAGCAAAGCCTATGCATTGATCGCAGCATCTGTAAATGAAGAAGTAAGTCGTCATATTTCATCATATTCCACTGCGTTTGAAGCTTTACAAAAGCTGAAAGAACTCTATGATTCACATTCTGCACTTGAAGTTGTTCAGCTCATGATTAAACTCTTCACTCTTGAACTGAAAAATAATGATCCTCTTGCTCTTGCATCTGAAATAAAGTCTATAATGCATGATATTAAATCCACTAAAGTTGAGCTGGATATCTCTCTTATTGCCTTTCTCAAAGCACTCTATCCTACCTACTCCAATTATCTTGAGTCTTTACAAGCAAATGGAAATCTTAAAGACATAACCTTTGAGTCTCTTGTGAAAAAGTTTGCTGAAAGAGAGAAAGCCTTTGGAAAGAAGACAGTCCCTGAATCTTCTGAAGAGACTGTTTGCCTTGCTCATAAAGAAAAGCATCCTGCTCAAGATTCTACAAGAGGAAGAGGTGGACGAAGAGGAAGAGGAAGATACTTTAGAGGCAGGGGGGGCAAACATTCTCAAGCAGAAAAGGCAGATCTGCATTGCATCCGTTGCGAACGAAATGGATCACATGATGCTTCTACATGCAAACTACCATGGGACAAAATTGAGCAGAGAAGAAATCAGCAGAAAGGTAAAATTGATGACACAGACAAAGGTAAAGCACCTGAATCCGCTCACTATATTGAGGCACAATGTAACATTGGAGTAAATGAAGACTTGTTTAATGCTTCACTTGCTTCTTCGAAAAATGACTGGTTGCTTGATTCAGGAGCAACCTGTCATATGACTCATAGGAAAGATTTTTTTGAAGATTTCACTGACAATGTTGATGGAGCAGTATACTTTGCAGATCAATCAAAAATCAAGCCATCAGGGCTTGGCACAATCAGGCTTAAACTGCCTGGTCTTCCAGACTTTCTTCTGGATCATGTTCTATATCTCCCACAGCTCAAGAGAAACTTGTTGTCCCTGGTCCACATCCGCCAGCAAGGTCACTCCATTCATATGTTTGATGGAAAGCTTGAGGTAAGAAAGGCATCTGACCACTCACTTGTCATGAGGGGTATAGAAGAAGAAAGACTTCTTAAACTACAAGGAACTTCTGCTTATGCACAACATTTTTCATATATTTTTCATCATGAAAAAGGTACACTTCCATCAAGTTTATTATGGCATGCCAGATTTGGACATTTAAACTATGATAGTCTCCGCTTGTTGAAGAAAAATGGTGTTGCTGGTTTGCCTACAATTCCTAGAAAACATAAGCAATGTGATGCTTGCATTCTAGGAAAGCATAGCAAACAGTCTTTTCATGATTCACATTCAAGAGCACATAGGAAGCTTGAACTCATTCATTCAGATTTATGTGGTCCAATGCCTGTTCCTTCTGCAAATGGAAATAAATATATCATGACATTTATTGATGATTACACCAGAATGTGTTGGGTTTATTTATTGAAGAACAAATCTGATGCTTTTCAAACATTCAAGAATTTTCATAAGTGGATTGAAAATGATGCACAATCTCATATTGGGTCTATTCGCACTGATAATGGAAAAGAATGTACATCAAATGAATTTGAAAATTATCTTCGCCAACATGGGATCAAACATCAAACAACTGTACCTTATAATCCCCAACAGAATGGTGTAGCAGAAAGAATGAATAGAACAATCTTGAATATGGTACGATCCATGCTTTTCTTCAAAAATGTAAAGACAATGTTTTGGGATGATGCTGTTCTATGTGCTGCATATATAAAGAATAGATGTCCATCTAGTGCTATAAGAAACAAGACTCCTTATGAATTGTGGTATGGACATGTTCCTTCGGTAAAACATCTCAGGATATTTGGTTCCACCTGTTATGCTTTAATACCAAAGGTACATAGAAACAAACTTGGTGCTAGAAGTCGTAAGTGTATCTTCCTGGGGTATTCAAACACATCTAAAGCATACCGCCTCTATGATGAAGTAAATAAAAAGTTTGTTTTATCTAGAGATGTCATTTTTCTTGAATCATCCAAATTTGACAGTGTTGTTGAGCGGCAACTTGATCGCTTGGATAGATTCACAAAACCGAAATCATTCCAAGAGTTTGATAATCAGATTCCACATCTTGAAGGGGGGATTCCTATACTAGATCAACATGTGGAATCTTCTTCTGAAGAACAATCTCCCCTGCATGACACTCCAACAATGGATGATGCTTTAAGTGATGTAATTGATAGAATTGGGAGACTCAATCTTGATTCAGACCCAACTCAATCAACAGAGCAGCGTGGACCATCTCAGAAAGGTCCCCCAAAGTGGCTGACAAAGACACTTGAAAGTGTTCATCCTGATGAAATTGGAAAAACAGGAACCAGAAATACAAACCGACAAGATGGAGGTGATGTAGATAACTCTAATTCACCTGTTGATATGGATGTTACTTATGATTGTGAATTGAACTTGTCTACAGATTTTGAACCAACTTCCTTCAAAGAAGCTGCTTCTCATGATGAGTGGAAAGAAGCGATGCAGAAGGAGTATGATGCCCTCATAAAGAATGGCACTTGGACGCTGGTTGATCCTCCATTTGGAACCAAACCAATTGGCTGCAAGTGGGTCTACAAGAACAAGTACAAAGCTGATGGCTCACTTGACAAGCACAAAGCTAGGCTTGTGGCAAAAGGTTTTGCACAGAAGGAAGGGGTCGATTATGAGGAAACTTTTGCCCCCACAGCAAAATGGGCCACCATCCGGACACTCTTTGCACTAGCTGCTCAGAACGGTTGGAAAGTCCATCAAATGGATGTAAAAACTGCATTCTTGAATGGAGATCTAAAAGAGAATGTTTTTATGTCCCAGCCTGAAGGATTTGCTGTGAAAGGACATGAACATAAAGTATGCAAACTTGTGAAGTCCTTGTATGGCCTCAAACAAGCACCACGAGCCTGGTATGAAAAACTAACTGAGCATCTTCTGAAACTCAACTTCAATCATTTTGATCTTGATGATGCAACTTTATTTGTCAAGAAAGTTGGCAAAACAGTTGTATATCTTGTGGTATATGTAGATGATCTTTTAATGACAGGGAACAATGAAAGCTATATTGCATCCATAAAGAAAGAATTAGGAAAAAATTTTGAAATGACTGATTTGGGCTATGTTCATTACTATCTTGGCATTGAAATAACCCAACATCCAAAGTCCATATTTCTTTCTCAAAAGAAATACATTGGAGATTTGTTAAACAGATTTGGCATGACAGAGTGCAATCCTCTTTCTACTCCAATGGAACAAAACTTGAAGCTCACATCTATTGAAGGAAAGGAATTTGAGGATGCAACAAAGTATAGACAGCTTGTAGGAAGTCTCATCTACCTCACTACTACCAGACCAGACATTTCATTTGTTGTTGGAATCCTCTCCAGGTTTATGCAAAAGCCTTGTGAGGGACATTGGTCTGCTGCAAAAAGAGTTCTAAGGTACTTGAAGGGAACTCAAGACCTTGGAATCAAGTATACACAGGTGGACGACTTCAACTTGATTGGATACTCTGATTCAGACTTCGATGGAGACAAAGAAACTGGGGTATCTACTTCAGGATATGCTATGAGTCTTGGATCAAGAGCTGTCTCCTGGAGATCACGCAAACAATCAGTACCAGCAGATTCCACAACAGAAGCAGAATATGTGGCAGCAGCTGAAGCAACGAAAGAAATTTTGTGGCTCAGGAAAATTCTTGAAGATTTGCAGGTAAAACAAATACAGTCAACTCCACTCATGATTGATAACACCTCTGCAATAAAGTTGGCCAAGAACCCAAAGTTTCATGATCGTACTAAGCACATCAATACTAAATATCATCTGATCCGACATCATGTTGAGGCCAAAACAATCCATCTCCGTCATTGTTCCTTAAACGAGAAAATTGCAGACATCTTCACCAAAGCGCTTGGAAGAGAAAAGCTTGAAAGATTCAGAACGATGCTTGGACTCACCAACAGAAAAGCTGCCAACAACAACTGTTCACAACAACAGGTATACAAACACAACTGGATGGACTAAACTCCTGCTTTAACAAAAGAAACAGATTTCACATCTTGTGAACACCTCCATGTCTTACATCTGCATACAAATGATGGACTAGACAACAAGCCCACAAAACATGCCTTTAAAACAAATGACTCTTCAAGTCAAGCATGTAGAAAAGACCATTAGGACTCTTTTTCAAAAGATGAAACACTTCATCATTATCTCCATTTGGAGACCAAGTTAACTTCTTCCAAGTCAACATGGAATCACATGCATGTCAAAGCAATAAACCCTGCAAGTTAATTACACATACATGTTCAAAAACAAGGAAATCATCAACATCCCTATGTTCATGCATCTCATGCTCATGCATGCATTTCATCCTTCAACTTTTACTTAAGCACACTGTACTTTCGAAGCTGAAATGAAATATAATGTAGATGCATCAATAGACATGCAATCTTAATCGGATAAGAACTCTAACTGTTCCTTACCAATCCCTTCCAAAGGTACTACCTTTGTCTGCACATCAGCATCATCATGTGAATCATTCTAAGACACATCATTCATGGAATCTTCACTTCCATTTCTGCCATCTTCTCTTTCCACTTTCTTCAGCTTTTGTGGAAGCATTGCTGGATTCAAAGTCCAACATTTTGCAGCAAGATGTCCTTACTTATGGCAGTAAGTGCACTGCATGTGCATCCTCTTAACGGCATGATTTGCCTTGTCCAATGGACCTTTGGCTTCTTGCTTCTTTGCCTTCAAAAGTTTCTTGTGTGTGGCCATTCTCTTCCAACATCTAGAAACATTATGGTTATCCAAACCACAAAAGGAACATGCAATTCTTTTCCCATCTAAGTCACAAGACACGTCCTCGAAGGTCCCGTGTCCCGTATTTAACGTGTCGGACACGAAAACGACCCTAAAACGCGTCAAAAACGTTTTTCGTCGTGTCCTGTAAAACGTAAAACGTATTCTGTAGTTTTCGTCGTGTCCTTCATCTGCAAAACACATATTCAGTTGATCGAAAACGTTGCCCTAACGTTTTTCCTTCAGTTGAATACATACCCCACTAAACGTGTAGTTTAAAGCCCACGCAATGGATTTTTCTGGGTTCTTTTCCCATCGTTTTCCTCCGCCGTCACTCTCCGTGGCTGTGTATTCGTCGTGTGGAGCTGTCATGTGGAGCTGTTGTGTGAACTGAATGTGGTGCTGTTGTGTGGAGTCGTTGTGTGAACTGAGTGTGGAGGCGAGTGTGCAACGTTCAGCGTTCAAGAAAACCGTTCGACGTTGTCCGGTCGCAGGCTCGCAGGCGTTCAGCATGTGTGACATTTGGAGCCAGCACTTAGAAGTTAGTAGGGTGCAGCGTGTGTGGCAATGTGCACTGTGACTCGTGAGGTTTCCCATTAAGGTAAACCATGGCCCCGGCCTGTAAACCCGTAAACCCGTAAATTGTGTTCACGTTTTTATATTATTTGATTAATCATTATATATGATTGATGGGGTTTCTAACTAATAAACTAAGTAACTGGATTCGTTCATATAGCCCGGCGAACCCGAATCCCACGTGTCCGATACGATTCTCTTGAAAATCGTATCCTAAAATCGGATTCGACGTATCCTATTAGGATTCGTACGAATCCCGTGCATGGCCAGCAAATCCCGATTTTAGGATTCGTATCCCAGAGAATAACTAGAAACAATTGTCTCAGTGACCAATTTTTCAGTATTTCTGGAGAAGAATGTATGTCTTAAGTTCGGTGGACAAAAGTTTGCTTATGTAGTTTCTAGAACAGAATTTCTAGGGTTAGATTTCTTTTGTTGGAGGCTTATTCTCATCCTCAGCAGCCAATCTTCAAGCAAATTTTGTACTATAGACGTGTGTTCCTCTAATACTGGAGAATCATCAATATCATGTTTTCTTTGAAAAAACAACGAACTTGACAAGATTCAAGAAGTGATCTGAGATTTGAAAAGACTTAAACTTCACTGCTCATACATTTGATTTGTTTGACTATTATTTATCCATGGTATGTTCGTCTTTTAGTTGGCAAAATACTTTTAAGACTTTTAGAGAAGCGGATGTTTAATAAGTCACTGGCATTGTTGGAAGAAACATGACCCCAGATTTCAGATAATTTATCAGCAAAAATTAGCCCTGAAATGCAGATATTTGAATTTTGAAATAAAGGTCCATATTGTCCAAAATTTTGTTCATCATCTAGTAATAGGCATTTATGTTCCTAATATGCCTTAGATTATATTTCCCTGTAACCATTTGCCATTTCATATAAGTATCTTTGTCTTTTGTATGTACTATGTACTATGCATGCTATAGATGAAGATCTATGTTTGAAATCAATAAATTTGTATCATTAATTAAAAATTGTGGGAGAAATATCCAATTTTTAATATATAACGAATCCTACATGTCCTCTTCCGGGGGGTCAACGTGTCTGATTCCAACACTACGAATCCCGAATCCCTGTGTCAAGTGACTTAGCTAATAAACTATTTATGTTGCGGCTTGCCCCATTTCTGAAATCTGCAAACTCAGAACTGTTATTTTGGCAGTTTGTAATTTGCTTTTGATCGTTTGAAAAAACTTGAACGCCTGCAATAAACCTCGGTCCTCAATGCGAATATACAATGAAAACTTGAACTGATATTAGCATGCCTGCAATAAACCTCGGTCCTCAATGCGAATATACATTGTTTAAAATATGGTCCTTCCCGTGAGACCCAACCATATTTTGCATCATACTTACTATAGTCTATAACCTTAAAGCTCAGCCTGGTGAGAACACTGAGAACTGCTAAGCATTGAGACTGAAGTCAGTAAATGTGCATCACCAGTTTGGTTTCTGGTTATCATTGCAGAACATTTTCAGAAGACATACAATAATGTAAACAAAACAACCTTTTAATTTGGATTTGGCAATGAAGAAAGGAAATCTTTAGCCTCATCGATATTGCCAAATCCAAAGCAGGGAAAAATATCAATCAAAGATCATATCACAAAATTCTTAGGTTACAGGTGTAGAACCTAACCCTCCATTACTTAATATTATCGGCAAAGAGTGCAAAATTCTTTCTTGCCATCTATGACATCCCTTAGTTGTCTTATATCATTTATGACCTTGAATATTCGTGACTGAAATTTCATGAGATTTCACAACAAAGAGATCCATACAGCGCTAGCAACTCCATGTGTCAATCTTCCTAGACTGCTTTTCCATGCTGAAAAAACTAATTCTTTTTGCCTGTTCCATAGGCTACTAAGGATCGTTGTAGGTGTGTTTCACAAATGGCATTACATGCTCACTGAGAAGTTACAAAATAGAATGGAAAGGGCTAGTGATTTCTGGCAAATTTATTAGATATAGACCTTGATGCATGGCCAATATATTTTCACATGAGCTGGTTTGACAGGTCTGTCATTGTTAGTAGAATTTAAGTGGCAGTCTGCAGATAATGTCATATGACAGTTTCTGTCAACAGTATCCTGTCCATTGTCCAATATTAATGTTGCTTTTATAAGTTTTTTCTATTTTTTCCCAAAAGAAATCAAGCATGACTGTACCACAGCAAAAAAACGTGGTACTCTGTCTCAGCTCCAAAAATGGAGGACATACATCTTCTTACATATAAGTCTATAACATTAAAATGATTTATATTAAAGATCTTCTTTGATGATAAAGGGAAGATCTGTAAAGAAGCCATTTTCTGAAAATCAAACAGCTCCTTTCACATACAAGGACTCCCCCTTTCCCTTCATACAAGATCTCAAACATGACTGTACCACAGCAAAAAAACATGGTACTAACTTGGTTATTGAGTACACATGATGTGACTTGGGTCCTTTCTGGTGACTACCACTAATTTTGTTATATAGTGTCAGCCTGTCAGTGTTCACTGTTTTGAGTTTTCTGATATTTGTTGAAGGTCCAGATTAAGGTCCAGGTGAAGTTAAAATGACATGTCAAGCATCTTAGAAGCTGTGGTGCTTTGTGTGGTGTTTGAAGGTCTTTTGGGTCTTTTTCTAGAGCATCTTGGATATTTATAGGCTATACAGTATACTATATAATATAGCTAATTGTTTAACTTTAATCGTTTTTTTTTGTAGGTGAAGGTGTGTGGACTTTATAACAGCAAGAAGATTAATGGCTCAATCATCCAAGGCAGCCAGCAGAGGTCAAAGGAAGGGTGGTGCTTTTCATGGTCCCGCCCCCCCCCCCTCCAAGTGTTTCTGTTTCACCTTCTCTTGGTCATAGTGCCCCAAGTGCTTCAAGTGAAGCTTTAGGTGCTTCTCAGCCAACATTAACATATGATGCTGTTGCAGCAAGACAACAAGCACAACTAAGAAAATACCCTCTCTGGAAGTATGTAACCAAGAAGCAAGGGCCAAAGGCTGGTGCGGGAGGGAATGTGCTTTGGTCTTGTAATTTCTGCAAGGGTGAATTTAAGAGCACTTACTTTCGAGTTAAGGGCCATTTGTTGGGCCTTCCTTGTGGAATTGGAGCATGAAAAAAGATCAGTCCTAAAGAAAGAATGGATTTGGAAAGGGAGGATGCAGCTGGCTTTGGGAATGTGGTGGCAGCAAGCAGGAAAACTAGTAAAAATGAAGATCTTCCATTCTTGAGGAATGCTAATAGTAGTAGATTTGGGAGAGAAGCTGAAATTCAGCCAACAAAAAAGAGGGCAGCCCAAACTTGTGGTGGTCCAATGGACAAGATTTTTCAGCGTGAGCAACGAGATGAAGTTGATCTTACATTGGCTAAGGCAAGGAAGGAGGTGGATAAAATTCTACAACCTATTAAATCATTATGGATCTCATCTGGTGTCAGTATTGTTTCTGATGGATGGACAGATACAACGCCATCCTGTCATCAATTTCATGGTATATTCTCAAAATGGACCATTTTCTTGAAAGCAGTTGATGCTCTTGGACAATACAAGGATGCACAATATATGGGTGAGCTGTTTATTAAAGTTATTGAAGAAGTAGGCGTTGAAAGTTGTGTGCAAATCATCACAGATAATGCACCTGTTTGCAAAGCAGCTGGCTTGATTGTGGAAACTAAATATCCACAAATATTTTGGACACCATGCATTGTTCACTCTTTGAATTTAGCACTCAAATCTATTGCTTCAAATGTGACATGGATTGGCAATCTTATTGAGGATGCACACCATATCCGAAATTTTGTGCAAAACCATACCAATGTTCTCACAATATATAAAGAGTACACACATCTATCACTGTTGAAGATTGCAGATACTCGGTTTGCTTCCTCATTCATCATGCTTAAGAGGTTGAAGGAGGTGAAGGCCGCTCTTGGGGCCATGGTTATTTCAGATCTTTGGTCTTTTTGGAGAAAGACGGATCAAACTGCTTCAAAAAAGGTAAAGGACACAGTGTTAGATGATGGTTGGTGGGAGAGGGTGGATCTTACCATAAAGATCATGAACCCTATCATTTCTTTCTTGCGGTTTGCAGACACAGACCAGCCCATCTTAGGAGAGGTTTATGAGGGTTGGGATTCCATGATTGAGTCTGTGAAGACTATTGTTATGGAGAATGAGTGCCCTAGATATGAGACATCAGCAGAGAGCTTATGGTCCACCATACAGGATATTCTTATCTCTAGGTGGGATAAGAATTGCACACCTTTGCATTGCTTAGCTCACTCTTTGAATCCCAAGTACTACAGTCAAGAGTGGCTCCGTGGTGGGACCTCACACAAATACCCTCCTCACATGGATGGAGAGATTTCACAGGGGAGGAAGATAGCATTCAGAAGGATATTTCAAGATAGCGCATCTTTTCTTGAGGTGGAGGAAGGCTTTGTAGAGTTCTCCACTGGCACCAGGGGATTTGGGGGGTATGATGTACTTGGAGATAGGGGGGTCAAAGGTGACTATGCTTGGTGGGCAACTCATGGGACAGCATGCCCTATTCTACAACAATTAGCCTTGAGGGTCCTCTCTCAAATTACTTCATCTTCTTGTTGTGAGAGGAATTGGAGCACTTATGGGAATCTATATAGTTTGAAAAAGAGCAAGCTTGAGCAATCTAGGGCGGAGACAATGGTGTATGTGCACACCAACCTTCCTCTTATTTACAGGCAAAGACAGGAGTGGTTGAAGGGAAAGACAAAGATGTGAGGTGTGTTTCCTGATGATATGGGCTTGGACGACAGTGTTGAGTTGGCATTAGCCAACATGGATCTTAATGACCCAATGCTAGAGCCAGTGACTTTTGATGATGAGACACAGTATCTTGAGGGGTCATCCTCCACACCAACAAATGCAGTAGCAAATCTTGGATTGGACATAGAGGGGGAGGATGGGGTACAGTTAGATGGCAGTGGCAGTGATGGTGACTATCACATAGAGGACATGGACTATTGATAGAGTGATGAGTCATGGACTCGTGGCTCACTGGCTAGTGACTCATGAGTCATGACCACTGAGCTATGATATTCCTACTTATTTTGTATCTACTCTTTTGTATTTTCCATTGGCATTCTCTCAGGAGTCAGTATCTACTATCTATGTAAACAATGAACAGTAATACATTTTGATTTTGATGACTTGATGGAAAATCTGCATTTTATGGTTTTAATATCTAAGTTCTAAATTTACAGTTAGTAGTAAGTACTTACTAGTTTTTTATGTGCTTGTAAGTTGTACATGAACAATGAACATTGAATATTCAAAAATCAAGACCATGCATATCACATTCTAATTTCTAAATAGTAAATTCTGATTCTATTTATTTTTTTTAAATGAACTATGAACTTTGAGAAGTAATTATATTTTAATTTGATTAGATAAGCTGCAACCTACAATTTAATATGGATAAAAAACTATATTTCGATATATATATATATAAAACGTGTCCCTCGTGTCTTGTTTCCAGGTCGCTTCATTTCGTATTGAATACTCATATTTACGTGTCCTCCGTGTCTCGTGTCATGTGACTTAGTTTCCCATACATATGTGGAAATTTATATTCCGCCTTATATTTCTATCGGGTCCGCCTAAAATCACTATCGCAAGTCGCTAAGCCCCTCTCTATGGCTTCCCTTTGCATTTCATTTAATAAACGAAATACATGGAAATACATTAAAAAGGCCAACTGACGGATCTCAAATCTTATGAAATAGCGTTTAGATTTCCATCGTGTCTGGCTAATCGCATTGGGCATATATATGTGTTTGTAGCCGCTCCTCTGTGTAGCTTCGATTGTGATCCGCCGATATCGACAATCGCAATATCGCATCGCCCGGGATCCCGCCTTTGCCCGGGGTCCTCTTGGCCTCATGCGATGTGATTTTCCCTTATAAGGGTCTTTTGCCCATTTTTAAAGGATTTTTGCTTCTTTTCCAAAGAACAAAGGGGAACTTTTTGTGATAACTTCTCCATCTGAAGTCCGATTTCGCCCATTCAAGTTGTGTTGGATTCAGAATGAAGGGATCTCTACAAAGAGACTATTTCTAAGAGCAGTGTGCGTCTTTCATTTTCCTCTGATTTACAAAGGATTTGTGCCATTTAGCACCTTATACCTCTTATATAAAGTCTTTTAGACTTAGAGGTTTATCCAGGATCCATTTTTGGATCAGGTTTTATCCTCAAGCAATATATTTTGGATAATGTCAGAGTGACTTGAGAGTGAATGCAATGGAATTGGTCTTCTAGCCTTACATCTTGTTCATCAAGAATGGCATTAGAAAAACCTATGAATGAGTGGAATGGACCATTCTTGTGATACTCAAAGCCCTAAGGTTTGGCCACATTGTGTCAAAACTTTGTTTGTAGACACTTGGGAATGTCTATCAATTAATAAAAGCAACGCACATGAGGCTCTTTCAATCAAAACCTCAATTATCTCTTATGCTCTAAAGTCAAACTTGACCTATGCCTAAATCCATGGCCTCTCAAAATTGGCCATCAATCCAACCAAAACAAATCTTCATGTTTTGGGGTATAACTTCAACCTTCCAAGCCTCACCTCAAGACCTCTAGGAGGTTATTGCCCAAAGGGTCAAGAAAAAAATTGATAAGTGATATACTAAGCCATTAGCCCTAGCAATGAAGTACAAGATATGTGTCGAAGTGTTAGTCATCACCCATTCCTCTTTGATGGGTATAACTTCAACCTTCAAAGCCTCACCTCAAGACCTCTAGGAGGTTATTGACCAAAGGGTCAAGAAAAAAATTGATAAGTGGTATACTAAGCCATTAGCCCTAGCAATGAAGTACAAGATATGTGTCGAAGTGTTAGTCATCACCCATTCCTCTTGATGGGTACAATCTCCTGTGACAAATCCAAACTTAGAGAAGCCTCTTAAAAGCTTTTTTGGACCAAGATAAACAAATGCAAGGGTCTTGCATAATCAATGAGGCGATTTGTCTCCCCTCAAACAACTTTGGATCCCTTGGTATATTAAGCCTCACCTATAAGCCCAAGCATTTTTTCTTAAATGGGTGCTTCAAGCTATTGATGTGGAATAGGCTTGGAAGGTCCTATGTTGACAAATGATCCAACACAATCTCCCACTTGGGGAATGCTCTTAGCAAAGAATCCTGTTTGAACCCTTTTTGTACACTCCCTCTCATGTTAAAGTTAAATTTACTAACACTTTTGTACTAGAGAGTGTATATGGAAGGTTTCCACCCATCCTCTCCTAGAAGTAACTTTCCCTTCTGATTGACTTGTCTAACATTCACTACCACTAGTGGTCGCCTCGTGCTAAATTTGAGGGAAAACCTCTTGTTGAAGCTTCCTAGTTTATGAAGTTAACATTGCTTAGGAGTACCTATCTGACCACAAGTAATTTTGTCATTTGTCACAAAATTATCTCTACTAAGGCCAAGCTTATGTAAAAAAATCAATTTGAACACTTACAAATAGGTTCATTCTACAACCTAAGAGAGTAGTTTTTGAATGGTACCTTGTCATGGGGGAGGACCCCATAGATAAGAAATTATCCCTAGAAGTGCAAGGCCCACATTGTCTTGGGTGAACAAAACTCCTTAGATATATTTTTTAGTTTTGCCAGGTAGCCAAATGATAAATCTACCTAGTCATGAGTCAAGTCTAATGCATCAACAATATCTTCCTTCCTCTCCCTACTAGAAAGTAGCCTTCTTAACCAAACAATCTCCCTGGGATATCGAGTTTCACTTTGCATTAATGTTAGTAAGAGTTGAAGTCTTATTTTGGATATGGAAGATACATGGAGATGTTTTATCTTAATTTGGGCGTCTCATTGCAAGTCTTTTCATGCAAATCATTTTCCAAGGTCAAAAGATTCAAGTTGAGATGGAACCCCTCTATTACATTCTGGAGTATTGGTGTGGGGTATTTCAGATTGCTGACTACGCATGGCTGTTTCTGGTCCGAAAGGTAAGCCTTGCATATTTATATTAATGTTCTCTGCGTATTCTGCACAATACAGCATCCAGATGAAATGACAGAACGTAATGCATTATATAAAGAAAATAATGATTGATTACAAGAATCATACATATGAAATACGATCAATGGAGATTATTTCGCATCTCCAGAAAAAAGGCCATTAAAACAGGTTCAAAGGAAATAACACATCTCATCTAAATTTTACTAATATAGAAAATATCTAATGACTGACAAGCTAGTACAATTATTAAGTGCAAGTCCTCATTTCATCTAAATTTCAGTAATACAGAAAATATCCAATGACTGACACGCTAGTACAACTATGAAGTTCTAGTTGAGGATGTCATCGGCTGTCATCTTTTTGCTATCCACAAAAAGCACTTTAGGCTTTGCAAAAGATATCTGCAGCTATAGATTCATATATGCTTCAGTCTGCACACTAAATGATGTGCCACAAATCCCATCATCTGTTGTAAAGCATTCTTCCTACCAGATGTGTCACCATGTCCTAGTAGTGGTCATAAAATCTAGGCCATAGTCACAAAATACAGCAAAAATTTTGAAATAAAATGCTATAATTCATATTTTCAGTCAGTACCTGATGAATGTGTTGCAACCTTGAATCGTGATCAACATTGACCACAAAACCATGACATAGTGAAGCCCCAAGTTTTAATGCTACTAACTTATCAAGTTCAATTTATGTTTTATCAATCTCAATAAATGATCATTTTTACAAATATAAGGATTCAGTATCAGATGTGAATTAAATGAGATTTTGGAGGCGGCAATGAGATTTGGAGGTGACTAAATATGACTGTGTTTAGAGTTAAAGTAGTAGGCAATCTCAGATGCGGATTAAAACAGTTTCCTCCAAGTGACAAAAGGATTTCATTTATGTTTTTCTCAAACTGAAAACTCTAATGGTGTTTCTTGTATTTGCAGATTTTTTCTAGTTTTGTAATCTTTTGGAAGAAATTGGTTTCTTCTATAACTTACATGATGGAAGGTTTTTTATTTTTTCTAAATGAAACTCAATAAATCCCGTAAAAGCTTAAACCATAGCCATTCTAGGACAAGTTGATCACACAAACAGTGTAAATCTCTCTGTTGAAACTTGAGGTAAAGTTTTCACACTTTGGCTTTCATGAAATCCAGTTGTGGAGTTCTGAAGGCACCCATATTTAAATAAATAAATTTAAAAAAAAATGTCAAACTTTGGAATGAGCATTTTATTTGAAACATATAATGGCAACTCTGCATTTAGTTTTTGGTTGTTCACATATTTTTTATTTGTCTGCTGCATCATATTTTCTTATATTTTCTAGTATACAAAAAGTAGTTGTAGTTGTATTTGACAGTCATTTATATTTTACTTGGTTATAATGTATTTACCAGCATTTTCTATTTTCCTGCACCTTTACTATCCTCTGTACCAGAAAATTAGTGTTACAACAATGTTCCTAGAGTAGTTTACTTCTTACAAATGATAAAAACTTGCCTTCCATTACCCCTTACATACTCCAGCAAAACCAAATTAAAACTTTGCTGAAATTTCTTGTGGTAAACCTTACTGTCAGATGCTAGGCACTTAACAAGCAGAATGAAATGCTAATGATTCTTGCAATTCCTCCTGCCTTAATTGAAAAGTCATGCAAGGCATCAATATTCAGAGGAGTTTCATATGGTATAGGAAGAATGACAGGACACTTAACACTTCAGTTTATCACAACAATCACCTTGGATGCCTGATATCCCTATCAAAAATTTTAAAATTGACATCTGGCAGGTATGGTGAAAGTGGTCTTAGATGGAGTCAGTCAACATAAAGGGTTTACCCATTTGAATTATTCACTTCATCATAACTCTTTGATGGGCATTTACAGAATAACTGTCTTAAATTACAAAAACATGACAAATTTACATAAATTACAATAACAAGAATTAATCTCCCTGCTTACCCAGGCCAGAAGAGCAATCATATTTGACCAAGCCATGTGGTCAGTACTTATTAATAAGCTTTCTACTTGTAATTAGTGGAGGCATAGACTGCCTATTCATCCAAAATCTAGGGAACATAAATCCACAGCAGGTGCCACTGCTACCTTCATGTTGGATTTACATTTCTTATGGACCATCAGAAGAAAAGAACCATTAATCTGTCCATTGAAAAAAGAGGCTGAACAAGTAACAAAAACAAATCAGGGGTGCCAACAAGAACCACCCTCCAATGATACGAACAGGAAAACGGAAATGAGAAACAACGGAAAATAGTCTTGCACAAGGACCTCACAGAGAAACAATCAGAAAATATATGCTCAATGTCTTGTTTATGACACACTGCAAGCAAAAGGCCATCAATGAGGCATGTCTCAGTTCACCTATGTTTGAAAAAATGAGCATAGACATAACTTTGAGTTGAGATCATAACAGGGACTATATACTGCAACAAATCTTTTCAGCCGCCTGCTTTTTGGATCATGAAGTTTTCATTTCTGGTCGAGATTATCGATAACTGATCCACTGATAAAAAGCATGGGTATTATACATAATATCCATGTTGAGGACCTCATGTTTTTTGTGAGGAAATAATATCACAGACAGATTACTCCAGGAATATCAATATCCTCTGACAGAATCCTAAAGATCCATCCAAGAGGATAACCCCAAAAAGAGGTCACTGCCACTCCACTTCAATTTTATTGGGGAAAAAACACAATGTGTTGGTGCTGGAAAGCTGCTAAAAGGTTACACATCTTATCAAATGCCTTAATAACATAACACATTTCATAAAACTCTATTTAAGAGTTGGTGTGAACTCCAAAAAAATTTGTAGCAAATACTGAAGATAAAAGTTGAGTCAATCTCCAAATGATATGCTGCAGATGAAAGTTAAGTTGATCTCCAAAGAAAATTGTTGAAAATATTGAAGATAAGAGTTGGTTTGAACTTTGATCCTGAATCAGCATCCTGCAAATAGTAGTATGATACAAGGAAATTTGTTCATCTCTAATGGGCAAGGAAGTGCCACTTTGTCATATGGTATTTCAAGGTAAGCTTACTTGGCTCTGGTTTGACTTATACAGTTGAAATGACCATGAATAGCTGTATACCCCTCATTTTGGGGCTGTACCAGAGTAAGATTTGTATAAAGTATGCTGCAAATCCAAGATCATTTCCCAGTGGTAAGCATATGACTTAGAAATTAGCCTAGATGCTATTATGAAGCTGTAAGCTATCTACCACCATGCATTTGCTCAGTCTAGCCATTATTTAACTCACTTCTCAATAAATTGCTTGTGCCTTCACTAATAGGTAAACGGATTATGAGACCAGGTAAAGTGAATCAGCTCAATTTTCAACTCAATCAATCGGTGGCTAAGCAACAATAGATGCATATGGAACTCTCAATGGTTCTCAATCCTACCATATATTTCTTGAGTATAAGGCAAGAACCTCATCAACTTTCACTAGTAAATCCTGGTAGTCAACCTCAAGAAAACGTCTTTACAGTTAGGAATCCATGGGAGGAGAGATGTGAGCTATTTATTATGGGGATGTGAGGTAGCTACCAGTATGCATTTCCTCAGTCTAACCAATATTTGACTCACTTCATTTCTTGGGTATGGGGAATGGGCCTCGTTAGTTTTTCTGTTATAGGCGGGGAACCAACCTTAAGAAAATGTTTATTTACAGTTAGGAGACCATGGAAGGAGAAATGTTCACTAGTATAGCTTACAAATGGAGCTCAGCTGAAGGTTTCTCTCGAATAGTCAATGGAGAAGGCTTCTCACATATAGTTAAGGCCTTGAAGGCCTCAACAGGGCAAATGTCCTCTCTCATAGTTTGGTCACCATCCCCAAAAGGTTATATGAAATAGAGTCCATATCAGTAACTAGTACTCTCTCACGATTATTATCTATAAGACCTAAACTGGTAGATAGAGATATAATACTACATTTTGCAATTGGAGGCATCTCTAGTCCATGGAAGGGGATGTGTTAGATGCAAAAGGGGTGCACACTACATTTTGCAATGGGAGGCATATCTAGTCCATGGAAGGGGATGTGTTCAATGCAGAAGGGGTGAATACTACATTTTGCAATGGGAGGCATCTGTAGCCCATGGAAGTGGATGTGTTCAATGCAAATGGGGTGAGATATCATCTCCTTGCAATCTGTTACAGCCAAATATGTCCTATGCATATAATAATAGTTAGGCAATTATACATGTGAAGCTTGAATTAATTGGCGAAATGATAAACTTTTAGGGCAGATTATATTATATAACAGGCCAGCCAACAAAGGTAGGATAACATATAATGCTTATTATAGTAGAATACTACTTTATGGCCCGTATCACTAATAGGCGTGAACAATGAATGTTGACATGCACATATTCTTGGGCCATATGCATACCAATCTGAGATGCTCATATCAGCATTGCACATATCGCGATAATATCAGAATTATCATGATATTATCACCAAAACAACACTCGCCAAGATTATCACCTGTCACGACTCACAATAATTTGCCCAGTGGAATTTATCACCCTGTTGCTTAAAAACGTGATATAAAGTTCCAGTTTGGGTATTTCAAAGGTCATTTTCGCCTTTTCTTGTGCTAAGATTGAGCTCTGAGAGTTGTTTGAATCTTGTAACCATTTTTCATCAAGCAAACAAGGGAAAATTGATAGTTTTCTTTGCCATAAGCTGAGCATTTTTGGAGTGGAGATTTACTCCAATATACCATAACCATATTTCTAGGTATGTAACTAAAAAGAAATTGTCTTCCTTTTCTTTGTTTTCTAAGATTAGTATATAAAATATATTTAGAGTCTGCCTCTTCTTACCCTCTTTTGAATTTCCACATTTGTTTTGTGCCGTAGGTCCAAAACTTAAAAATTTAATCAAAGCTCTACGAAATGGCAAAGCCATTGGACCAAATGTGGGAGTATGGTCACTGGTGAGCCATATGAGGGTGATAATAGAACAAAGTTGGGTTGCAAGCTATGTGAAATAGAAATGTTTGGCAGAATCACCCACTTGAAACACACCTTGCCAAAATCCCAAGACCACATCAAGTGGATATTTGCCCTATAGCTACCCCCAAGATTGTCCTTATTGCAAAGAACTCAATTATTGATACTGCTAGAAAAAGAGATTAGAGGGAGGAACTAAGGAATTGCATGGGAGCCACAAGCTTCTCAAGGGAAAGGGAAATTGTTAAAATTGGCAACTAGGGCCAAACTCCATGTGGATCACCTTATTTATGACTTTTGATATTTTCCCTAGATTACTCTCATCGAGGGGTGTAGGATTGATCTAAAGATCATCCAATTCCGATAAGTATTTATGGAGATATGAATTTATTTTGATTATGGACAAATTGTCAAGGTCAGCCAGCAAACTTATGTAGGCTCAAAAGCTCAACAATTACATCTATTCATCCTCAACGTTTGCATATAAATACAAGGAGCCTTCTTCCTCATTTAGACAATTCATTCACTCATCTTCTCTCTCTCTCTCCTACGCATAAAAGGAGCCTCTCTCTCTCTCACACGTGTGGCTGAAAGGAAGACATCCTAGGGCAAGGAAGATAGAGAAAGAAGGATGCTAGGGTAGTAGGTCATCTCTTTGACCAACGTTGACCATCCAGAAGTGCGGATTGGGTGTGGTTGCCTCTCCTAGGCAGGCCACAATTTTTGGCACAAAAACCAAGGTGATCTGACCTCTAGTTTGACCAGTGTTGACTGCCCTAGTTTAGGGCTGCAAGTTGACTTCAAAAATCCGCTATTTGACTGTACTTTAGGGGTTGTTCAAGGGTTGTTTCTTCAGGCTGTTCAAGGGCAAGTTGACCGAAAATTGACCAAGCATATTGGAGGTCAATTTCATCTAGTTTGACCAAGTTTGACTTTGCTGATCTAGGGTTTGCTGCTGCTGATATAAAATTACAAAATTCAGATTTTGTACTATTTCTCTCTGCTAAACTATTGAAGATAAAAGAAGATTTGATCAAAGGGTTTCCCCGCATTGGGGTTTGTCCCTGGCTAGCCGCCACATCTTGTGTCTCTTGTCTTGGCTTGTTTTCTGTTGATCATTTAATGTTCTATCTGCACTTTAATTAATGTATATGTGATTGCTAATCTGTGGGTAATAAGAAGAAAAATAAGTAAACTGCTCTAAGCATAGAACATACCATAAATTAACATGGTATCAGAGCTGAGGTGAAGACAAAGCCCAAGCAAGAGCAAGAGTAAGAGCAATCACCGAAGAGAAGGTTGGCAAGGCTATCTTAAAGAAATCATGGGGTCTTCAACACACTTCCCTGTTGAAGACAAACTCCGTGAAAAGTCTAACTATCACGGATGGAAGATGTCTCTCGATCTAACATTAGAAGAACAGGAAGTGTTGGACCATGTGAGAGGCGGAATTGTTGAGCCTCCATCAAATGCATCCGTTGCTGCTAGGAACAAATGGACCAAAGGAGAAGTCCAAGCAAGGAAGATCATCCGGGACTCTATCGACAAGCGCTTGGTGGCCTATGTTTCTGAGCTGAACACCTCCAAGGAAATCTATGATAGACTAGTGAGTTTATTTAAAGTTAATGATGCAAACCAAGTCTTGTTTCTTAGAAATAAGCTGAAGGAAATTAAGAAGGGCAAAGATGAGAGTATGCAAGCATATTTCTTAAAGATCATCTCTGATCTATTGGGGAAGTAATTCCTGACAAGGAAATGACACTCACAACTCTTGGAAGACTGCCATTTGAATGGTATATATTCAGGACTACTCTTCTCAACAATAACGTAATCCCTGGATTTGAGGAATTAATGGTCAGATGCATTCAAGAAGAAACAAGGATGGAAGAGCAAGAAACACCCATACTTAAAAGTCATCCCTCTACTTTTTCTTCTCATACTAAAAGAAGAAACAATTCCGGGGCTAAATTCAAAGGAAAGGCTGGACCAAAGGGTGGAAGAAAAGGACAATGTTACAATTGCAATAAAATGGGTCACTATGCAAGGGAGTGCCCTGATAAAAGGGACTCACACCGAGATGATGATCAAAATCCCTCTCAAGGCAATCAAAGGAATGGCAGGTCAAATGGCAAAGGTAAAAGAAGTGTTGGAAATCAAGGAAGAGGACAACCATTCAAGAAGGTAAGAAATTCCAGGTATGCATCTAACATTGTTAACAATAAGCAAGATGAATATTATCTACCAGCAGCTCTATCTACTACTGCTCCCCCGGACTCGCTGGGAAATTGGCTTATTGATAGTGGTGGCTCAAGGCACTTCACTGGTTACAAAGAAGCTCTCTATAATCTGATAGAGAAGGAAACCAACCTGCAAATTGTTCTTGGAGATAATTCAAAATATCTCGTGAAAGGCGTTGGAAATGTCACTCTTCAATTGAATCAGGGTAATACCATCCACTTACAAGATGTATTATATGTACCTGATCTCAAGAAGAACATGGTGTCCATTTCGGCAATGGAAGACAAAGGCTACAAGGTGGCCTTCAGCAGTGGCAAGGTACGTGTATGGAAAAAGAACTTTAAAGATGTTTTTACTCTTGGTTTTCAAGTTGCTTCATTATATCAGGTCGGAGGAAGTCCGCTGGGTGTCATGTCTTGTGACACATCTTTTCAGTCCGAACTATGTCATCGGAGGTTTGCTCACCTTCATTTTAAAGCTCTACCCGATGTAAGAAAAATGGTGACCGGGATGCCCAAGTTCAAATTAGAGCAAGAAGGTGTATGTCCAAGATGTGCCAAAGGAAAGCTAAAAAGGGGACCATTCCCCTCAAGCCAAAGCAAGACCTCCGATATATTGCAGTTAGTTCACTCAAACATATCTGGTATGATAACTCCTTGGGAGGATATTTATATTACCTCACTTTTACAGATGGTTATTCTCGCAAGACTTGGATATACTTCTTGAAAAAGAAGGATGAAGTGATCTCTTGGTTTTGGCACTTCAAAGCCTTGATTGAGAATCAAACCGAAAAGAAGATCAAAATCTTAAGGACTGATAATGGGACTGAATATGAATCCAATGAGTTTCATGACTTTTGCAAAGAGGCTGGCATTAAGAGGGAGACTACTACACCATATACTCCTGAGCAGAATGGTGTGGCAGAAAGGAAGAATCGTACAATTGTGGAAGTTGTCCGTGCTATGCTCCATGATCAAAGACTTTCAAAGTTTCTATGGTCGAAGCTACAAATACCACTGAAAATGTACAAAACCAATGCCCTCATCAAGCATTGGGTTCCAAGACTCCGAAAGAAATGTTCACTGGTAAGAAACCTGACATATCTCATTTTAGAATTTTTGGAAGTCCTGTATATTTTCATGTGCCGAAGGGAGAATAGGAATAAATTGGATGCATCCGGAAAGAAAGGAATCTTCATGGGCTATAGCAAAAATACTAAGGGCTATAGAATCTATGTGGCTGGACAAAGGGAAGTCGAAATCAGCCATGATGTCACCTTTGACGAAGATATGGCTCTTAGCAAAGTTGACAATCTTCCTACTCTAAGAGGATCTAAAGAAGCTGACACCAGGGAACCGAAGGAAAAGGAAGACGAGACAATGCCCGATGTGGAAGAACCTATGGATCCTATTGATCCACCTCCGCAAGAGGCTTCCTCTTCTAAGAAGAGGCCTTCATGGCTTAGGGGGACACTTGATGATGCTGAAGGCCAC
Source organism: Pinus tabuliformis (assembly GCA_031772625.1). NCBI lineage: Eukaryota > Viridiplantae > Streptophyta > Pinopsida > Pinales > Pinaceae > Pinus > Pinus tabuliformis. The sequence goes on from CM062817.1 coordinate 1,336,725,669, forward strand.
ATTGCACCCAAAGGAACCTTCCGTGAAAGTAAGAAGCCGAACAGGTATCAGGGATACCTGACCATCATGAGCACAATCATTTAAAATGAGCCTTCGTCATTCACAGATGCCGTCAAGCATCAAGTATGGAAGGATGCTATGACCAAGGAATGAGTCCATTATGAAAAACGATGTTTGGGATGTGGTGCCCAGACCCCAGGACAAAGTTTTTGTCACTTCAAAATGGCTTTACAAGAAAAAGCATGCAATTGATGGAAGTGCGAAAAAATATAAGGCTCGTTTTGTCGCTCGTGGCTTCTCCCAGAAGGAAGGTATAGACTATGACGAGATATTTGCACCTGTTGCCCGATATACCACCATCTGCTCGATCATAGCCCTTGCTGCTTCGCAAGGATGGAACCTACATCAGAGGGATGTCAAGACTGCATTCTTACATGGTTCGATCAAAGAGGAGGTCTATGTGGAGCAACCCGAAGGATTTGAGATTTATGATCGAGAATCTCATGTGTGCAGGTTGAAGAAGGCCCTTTATGGGCTAAAGCAAGCACCCCGAGCATGGTATGAGAGAATCGATAGCTACTTGATGAAGCTGGGATTCACTAAGAGTGAAGCCAACCCTAACCTTTACTTTAAGGTTATAGATGACAAGCCTCTCATATTGGTGCTATATGTTGAAGACCTCTTTCTAACAGGTGCAAACCCTCTCATTCACGAATGTAAGAGGGGGCTGGCTTCTAAGTTTGAGATGAAAGACCTAGGACTTATGCACTATTTCCTAGGACTGGAAATCTGATAGAAACCAGGGGAGATTTTCCTATCTCAAGGAAAATATGTGGTGAAGATATTGGAGAGATTCAGCATAGTGGACTGCAAGCCCGTAACTAGCCCGATGGAGCTTGACTTCAAGAAGTTAAGCAATAGTGCTGCCGGACCTGTGTTACGAAATGCTACCGAGTATCATCAACTCCTCGGAGCATTAATGTTCTTGGTGAACTCCTGTCCGGATATATGCTTTGCAATCAACACATTGAGTCAACATATGGTTGAGCCTCACCACTCACATTGGATTGGTGCCAAGAATCTGTTGAGATATCTTCGTGGCACAATCACACATGGGTTGAGATACACTGTCGGAGATGTGAAACTACTTGGGTATACTGATGCTGATTGGGCAAGCAATGTGGTGGACCGAAAGAGCACTTCCGGGTGTTGTTTCTCTTTGGGATCTACCTCGATATCCTGGATGAGCAGGACGCAGAAGTCGGTGGCTTTGAGCACCGCCAAGGCAGAGTACATTGCTACTAGCATGGCCTCCTGTGAGACAATCTTGTTATGAAAGCTCTTCAGTGAGCTGTTTAGATTTACATTGGATACCACCATGATCCTGCGTGACAACCAGAGCGGGATCCGTTTATCAGAGAATCTCGTATTTCATGATCACTCCAAGCATATCGATATCAGGTACCACTATATTCGAGATATGGTGCAACGAGGAGCAATAAGGCTCCAACATATCAGTACAGATGAACAAGTCACCGACATTTTGACAAAGCCCTTAGGAAAGGTCAAATTGCTGACTTTCCGAGAACGACTTGGTGTCGTTCAGAGACCCTCTTATGAGGGTCGAGTATGATCTATTAAGCTCTGGGAGCTCCAAGGGGGCGCTAGGTATTTCTTGGAGCGCCATCCCCTAGTGGTGCACTATGTACAGGGCAAAGGTTCAACCTTCCCTTGTGACACCCTGTGGCGACTGTGGAACAAGATGATTAGTTCTCCTGTGGGCTAGGATGATTCGTTCTCCGTGGCGATTATGGAACAGGATGATTAGTTCTCCTGTAGGCCAGGATGATTAGTTCTCCATGGCATCCACTGCACAGGATGATTCGTTCTCCTGTGGACAAGATGATTAGTTCTCTTGTTGAGGCATCCTACCCATGCAGTCTAGGACTCATGGGAAGTACCTCCCATCTGATCAATGAGCAGGGAAATGAGGATAGGGACCATAGTAGTACTATCGATGGACGCATCACTGTATCTACCGTACTCCCTATGTTAGGATGACCTCCATTGATCTAGGATCAGTGAGAGTGGTTCACACTCTGAGACTAACTTCAAAGTCAGTGGAGGATGGTATGATACATCCTCGATCATTTCTTCTTCTTCATAGTTCGAGCAAAGCAAAGCAGGGTCAAGTTGTACAGGACAGTGCATTTGATGGATGGATAGTAGCGACGATCTGACAGATTACAGATGAAGTTCTCCCTAGTTGAGAGGGAATGTTAAAATTGGCAACTAGGGCCAAACTCCATGTGGATCACCTTATTTACGACTGCTGATATTTTTCCTAGATTCCTCTAATCAAGAGGTGTAGGATTGATCTAAAGATCATCCGATTCCGATAAGTATTTATGGAGATATGAACTTATTTTGATTATGGACAAATTGTCAAGGTCGGCCAGCAAACTTATGTAGGCTCAGAAGCCCAACAGTCACATCTATTCATCCTCAACGTTTGCATATAAATACAAGGAGCCTTCTTCCTCATTTGGACAATTCATTCACTCATCTTCTCTCTCTCTCACATGTGTGGCTGAAAGGAAGACGTCCTAGGGCAAGGAAGATGCAGAAAGAAGGACGTTAGGGCAACAGGTCATCTCTTTGACCAACGTTGACCAAGTGTTGACCATCCAAAAGTGCGGATTGGGTGTGGTTGTCTCTCCTAGGCAGGTCATAATTTTTGGCATGAAAACCAAGGTGATCTGATCTCTGGTTTGACCAGTGTTGACTGTCCTAATTTAGGGCTGCAAGTTGACTTTAGAAACCCGCTATTTGATTGTCCTTCAGGGGCTGTTCAAGGGTTGTTTCTTCAGGTCGTTCAAGGGCAAGTTGACTAGAAATTGACCAAGCATACTGGAGGTCAATTTCATCTAGTTTGACCAAGTTTAACTTTGTTGATCTAGGGTTTGCTTCTGCTGATATAAAATTACAGAACTCAGATTTTGTACTATTTCTCTCTGCTGAACTATTGAAGATAAAAAAAGATTTGATCAAAGGGTTTCCTCGCATTGGGGTTTGTCCTTGGCTAGCCACCACATCTTGTGTCTCTTGTCTTGGCTAGCCACCACATAATTTAACAGAAACCTAATCCTTGCCCACACCTTAGTGCAGTATTGTTATCAAATTATCATTATAGATGCCTTATGATGATCATCTCATGAAATACATTTATTTTTATTATTTTGTGATTTTGTATTAACTATTATCTTGTCAAAACTTAAGACTCTGAAGTTGGGACAAATATCATATATCAATATCTACTAGCAATGATTGATGTACCATTTGACATCCTATACATTTTATATTGTAGTTTATTTCCGTATTTGTGTGACAATGAGATTGTTTGATGTTGATGTTGCCTTAAAAGAATAAAATAAAAAATAAAAAAATTGATTATTTTTGTATTTTTTCAAGTTTCCTGATAATTTCCAATATTTTTCCCAATATTGCTGATAATTTAAATTTTGGACCCCCAGCAATAAATTGCACTTTGAAATTTCATTAGTCCACACTCAAAACATGACAGCAACCAACAAATGAAAGAATTTGAAACTTATCACAGTAAGAATATCTCTTCACTTTCCGCAGTGGACACCAAACAATAGGACAGTACTTGAAATTTTAAGCATGGAAGTTTCTGCCTGACAAACATAGTTTTAAAATCTGGAACTAGGGTTCAAACTTCAAACCAATAACCTATCTGACAATAATTCAAGCTAGAACAATATCAAACCAGATTAAATAAACCGGAATTGAAAAAATAAATAAAATAATTAATTTTTAATGAAAAAAATATCTTTTAAATTCCATACCATCATAGACAAAATACGCAACTTCTGCTCATCTATATACCCTGTAAGAGTGCATATATCAAAATGGCACAAGTGCACTAGATACCATGATCCATCAACAAAATACATAAGCAATGGGCTCTAAATGGCCTCTAGAGTCCAAAAACAATGCTACAACACAAGCTACTACACCACTAGCCTACTTCAAATCACTGATCAACATGGGCACTCATCAAACTCAAGCTTCCACATTAACTTGATTGCTTGATAATAACTCATCAAGTTTCCCTATAATAACATTTTTTCTAAGGCCATGTCAAAGGTGTTCAGCAAACAACACCACCAACACTTAGATACATATAGGGCTTGGTACTCTTGATTAAATGCCAATCACATACCGTCATATGTGATATAATCAAATGAAATGCCACGATCCCATTAATCCTAAAATCCTGAAAACTGTTAAGTCTGCTGAATTTTGACTGGGATATGAAATTCTATTTTCTCCATATTAAGTTCAACAAAGTTGGAACCACTCTCAAATATCCTAAGTCATTTCATTGTAATTTTAAAAATTTAAGTGAGGATGAAAATGAAGAATTTAACATTACCATTAGGAAGCAACTAGGACGTGTCAGAGAGCATCAAGGGAGCACCTTGGTAATTGGACAATTTAGACTTGCTATCCCTCTCACCAACAGCAAGTCTTTTGCTTTAGAATTGCAAAATCAATGCATGCTTATTCCAAGGTGGCCAGTTTTTTACAAACCCAGCCGGTTAGGACAAGTTAGGTACTGATTATCCTATACACAACCAAAGTTGTATAATTTAATGTATTCATCGTAAGCCTGATGAGTTGTCCCAATCAGTATAGATCAGTGTGTACTAGAATTTTTACCAGACATTTACAGTATTATTGATACACAAACATACCAGTTGAAAAGACAGACAATCCAAGGCCACTTCCAGAACATTCTATGGCTGTTGCAATTGACACAACTAAAATATAACTGCAAGTGACCAACAACTAAGGGATGCCAGATCATACCATCTAGAAGTAGATCATAAACTATAGCCCACAGTGGATCCTTCAACAATGCTGACTTATAAATCCTTGAAATTTGTAATCCCTAACATGGAAACGAGCATGTATGGTGCAAATACAGACAAAAAAGAAATGCTTCCACATTAGGATTACCAAATTCCAAATACCTGACAAGGACCTCAGTAGCACATCCATGGATTTCAAAGTCTTGTGAAAAACTCTACTTCACAAAATTAAAGACAATCTTTTACAGAGTTCTGACTAGTATAAATGAGTGTGCTTATCTGCAATCAGTACATCCTGCAACAAGTATACATATCTGTTGAAATTGCAAACGTGTATACTTATCTGCAATTAATACCTCTTGCCAAGGAAAACCAACTCAACTGGAAATCAGCGAGCAACAAAGCATTTCTGGCAAATCGTCATGTCAAATCACTAGACCTCCGCCGACTCCTACGCCTTCTCCTGGCAGAACCTGCACGCCCTTCCCTGGCATCACTACTGCCAGACATATTACCCTCAGAAGCAGGGCTACCATGAACATTCTCTCCCCACAATCCTTGCCTTACAATCGGTGGTATCCCTAACCTTGGATAGCCTCTTGCAAGACCCCTCAGTCTTGAAGGGATGTTTCTGCTGGTTGCAATATTAGCAGCTGGACCAAATGCCTGAAATAGGAGAAAAACATTCAGCCAGTTACTCTCGTCACCTGGAAAGTCAAGATCATCACTGTCATTACCGAAATTGCTACCCTCGATCACATAGTCGCCAAATACCATGGCACCTGGCATGGTTGATCGAATAGTGCTAATGACATCATCATGCTCACGTTGACGCTCCAATCTTCGCCATTTCCGTTCACGATCAGGGTCTATTTCTTGAGGCCGAGCGAGAGGATGTTCAAGCCTTGCATGCTTCCGAAGCTCATCATAAGTCCCAACAAAAGTACATGAATCATGTGAACAGCTCCTTGTCTTTGCATTTAAATATTTCCTAGCAGGTTCAACCACTGTCCAACCTTTAACTTGACCCCTACAAAGAGGACATGCTAACTCTGGAACTTCCCATTTTTCTCGTGGGCTGTTTAAAGTTGATCCAATCATTGGTGTTGAGTCTCCATCCAACGATGCATCTTCACTGTCTGAAATCACAGATCTTGGAAATCCAAATCTCTGTAACCCTAACGCTGAACGCCCATTGTCTAAAATGCCATTTTCTGATCTTGAAACAGTAACTGGTTCCAAACTTGACGTAGAGCTTTCCACGGAATGGTCTGCAGTATTTGTTACATCTGTTGCTGATGAAGATTTTGTATACGCTTTCCTGAACTGGTCAAGACAGTTAGAATGCCTGTAGCTAGTTGCACACATATAAGGGCGGCATCCTTTATCGTGTGACGAGCACAATAGAAGTACTGCATTATGAGGAAAGTCCATACAGACAGCACAAGTTGCATCTTCCCAATCCTTTTTCAAGGAAGAACCCTGTGTCTCAGAAGAATTTGCTGTGAGTGCCTCTTTCTCCTGACCATGGTTGGATAGGTACGGAGTTTTCCTGGATCTTCGAGAAGCCAAATCACGGCGGCTCTTTCCCTTAGGCATTTTCAATTGCCACCCAGAAAAACTACACAACAATGATTATTTCCATTATACAACAAGTCCAGAAAATAGCATGCCTATGAGTGTCAAAGATAAGTGCTTATACTTAAATAAAGCATTTCAAATAACCAGTCATTTCAAAATCTCTGATAAGAGAGAGAATTACCAGCATACCAAATTTATCCAATCATATGAGTTTGATTACTGCAGCAACCAAGTGAATTATGCAAAATACTCGCAAAAGAGAATAAAACCAGCAACTTGAGCAAACCCCATGCTGTTTTCTTGATCTAGTTCAATATATGTGAAATTGCCAGAGGATTCTACCATAATAGCTTTAGTGAGTGTTTTGATAGAATTATATTTATCCTTAAAATAGAATATCGGTGACCCCATACAATCTTAGGTAAGTATACAAGAAAAAACATAAAACTCATCATGTTTATCACATTCATAACTACATCACTTCAGTAGCTAAAAAATACCCAGTGATCCTTCCAATCCAATATGGAAAAAATTTCCAGAACTCATTTAACATCTGGAAATCACTGCTATTGCAGGAATCCAGGATTAGTTTCCAATGTTTTTTGGATGTGCGTGTTTGCTAAGGACGACTGGAATTGGCAAATGTGTTTACAGCGGAAATCTACAGATTTGACAACAATTGTGAGACAGCGATTGTTTTTGGGAGTTCACGATGGCTACGGAGGTCTGGATTTGGATAGGTCGTTTAATAAAAAACGTGGCATAGGAGTTTCTTCAACATTAATATGACTACTTATCTATTTATCCGAGAATGAAGGATCTTTGGTACTGCCAGCCTGAGCAGTTGAGTGCTTTGAGCTTCCTGCAGGGGGTATTGACTAAACGCTTCCAACTATTGAATTCATTTCATGGCAAAAAAGCACTAGACTTGGCACAAGTGATTGAGGTGTTCTTTACATATCTCGCTATAGCCAAGGATTTTAACGAGGTACATAACCACAGATCCATTTTTAAATGGTTATACTAAGCCCATGGGGTCAACCCTCTGGACTGGCTCTCTGTTGCCAATCCATCCGAGGATTTCCTTTAAAATAAAGGATAAAAACTAATCTAAAAGGTCATTACTAAGATCCCCTAATGAAAGAGAGATGCCGGAAAGTTCAATTATTAACACCAAAAGAGTGAATAAAATTGATAAATTCTTGATTTTGACTGAATATGCATTCCATGTTTAGCTCATATGTTTTCCTTACTAAAAGATTGTGAAAAGCTAGATGTACGGGCTAGATCCCATGCACCTGCCATGCATGCAGGGCTAGATAAAGTAAAGGCCATTTCGATGTAATTAGCGCGGATTCTTTTACTGCTCTTTGATTTAATGGCCCTTTCATGGCCTTATAACAAGGCCCTTCAATTATGAAAAGCTTTGTCTAGAATATGAAGTGGAAAAAAAGAAGTATTCACACCTGCCCTAAAGAATTGCATGCAATCAAATCTCTGGGACAGGGAGAGTGAAGCCCGTTCATCGAATCAATACGAAACAACTTATCGTGAAAACCCTCATTGTTATCGTGAAATTAGTGCATCAATAAGCATTTAATCGATAATATTTCAAGACCACAACAACCAATGATTTCTGGATCAAGCGCTTTAAAATAACAAAATTATCCACAATGGAGCAAGTTCGAACCCTGAATAGCAGATTTAATTGTGACTCCATAAGAACTGAACCAAGGAATACAAGAAGCCCAAATCCACATAACCCCCACCCAATCCTTATTATCTAAAATACCCATTTTCCATAAACAATCAATTACGCATTTGCGAACATGACGCTATTCAAAATGCAAAAAGAATGATACATAAACTATGCAAAGATTGCAAGCAAAAGCTGATAAACCATACCCTTGAGCAGATAATGTCGAGAAAAGAGGCAGATTCGCGCAGGTCTGGACCAGATCCAAACGAGGGTTAAATCTTATGATTACTCAACCATTTTCTTCAAATCTCGGGTCAGAAATACGATAAATGAGCCAGTTTATCTGTGTGTGACCTGCCGGACTTATAGGTCACAACAATCGAATTACGACCCTTCGTTCGTCCTCCGCACGCATTCTGGCCTTGTATAAATATATGGCCGAGTCCCGAATCTTCTCAATTGTCAGGACGCATAACCACCAAGAAAATACTCGACCATTTACCCGCCATGTGACCATCGTGGAGCATTCATAAGGGCTTGCGGACGAGGTGAAATATTGATGGGGAACCAAATGCCATGATAGCAAGATCCAATGAGCATGGTGGGCAAGTTTGAAAATATCAATATGTTAATTAAAAATCAATGTGGTAACATCCAATGAGTATGGTGGGTTGGTATGAATATATCAATATTTTTTTGAAACCACTGCGGTAAATGGACTGAGTTAATTAGGCACGTAGGACGTTACAAAAATGAACGGAATAAACAAACCATTTTTGTCTCTATGCCACAAATTTAACGTCGTCTCTATTTAAAAAATAACTAAATTTAGTTGTCACATTAAATACTACAAATTTTATTCTCAAAACAAATCCTTAAAAGGCGGGATAAATTTATTTTTTTTAAATTGGGAACAAAGTTCGGGCAACTTGAAAAAAGTTTGAAGTGCAATCATAACTACCAAAGATTCAACTAAAGTGATGTTAGCTTAGAGTTATATGGTTAATTTAATTTTAAGTATAATTATTTAATGTTTTTAATTGATATAGTAAAATTATGATTATTTTCCTATAATTTTTTAATTTATTTTTTTATTATTAAATTTTGTTTTTATTTATTATTTCTCATTTTCATTTTATTTAAGAGATAGTAAGAATATTTTTTATTTTATTAAGAAAGGAAGTAAGAGAGTTACTAGAGTTTTTATTAATTTTAGATTAATTGGTATAGTGGATATAATTAAAAATAAAACTAGTAATTGCACTAAAAGGTGCAAAGGAATATTGATATGAGGAGTGGAGGAATGTGGAAAGAAACTCTAGCTTTGGACGACATGTCAGGCTGCAGGGTCGATGTCATATTAGGGGTATGTAATGCCATGTTGAAGGGAACAAACTTTTTGACCTTTGTACCTTAAGAATCACTGTAATCCCGGCAATCAAAGGAGTCATTTTGTCAAGTTCAATGGAAGCACATGATTGGAACTATCCCTCCCACTTGCCTTCTCATAAACCTAGATATTGTTGACATAAGCTAGCAACAAGAAATGCTTCTTGAGAATGCAACAAGAAAAGTGTGCAGCAAGAAATGCTTCTTGAGAATGCAACAAGATGATGGAGCTTAGTGGAAAGGAGTCGTCTTCACTAAGTGGGCCCGCAAGCAAATTATGGCGCAAAGTCTATTTTTGGATCACAACAGGAGTGATTAGAGTCTATTTTTAGACTGCTAGTCAAAAATAGAAAAGTCAAATATTATTGTCTCATAATAATATTTAGACTATAAACTTTATCTTATCCTCTTGGAGCACTTCAGTTTGAGCTACAGATGTGGCACATGCAGTTGTCAGAAGGAAATACGTTTTCTTGTGATTCAGTTGAGCTATTGCATGCAGGACATCAATTAGAACTCATGCATGTGAGTTCTGTGGAGTTGGATGAGCAGTTAATGGAGTTGTGTTCAGTTTGACTTAGTTGAACTAGTTGTATTTAGTCTAACTGGCCAATAGACTAAGTGATGAGTTGTGTGAATTAGTTATTAATTAATTCACTAATTATTAACTCATAATCCAACTGAAGAATACATTAGTTAACTCAGTGCATGTACAGTTCAGTGGAGACATGTGTTAGAGGTTGAGATTGCTATCAATTGTGAATGAGATTGTGCACAATCAAGGGGTTGAGTATGCCAATGAGTATTGCCTAGTATATGCCCAGTATTATAGCCTCTGCTCATGTGATTCCCAGTGTGAGTGATTTTCTTGAGGTAAAATACGAGTTTGGTTAAGCCATTCTCATTCATTCTTGAGCAGGTATTGCGCAGTGGAGGCAGGCAAGCAGTGGAATAGATTTGGAGATCAGATCTAAGCTGTATTGTGTGTAACAGGTGGAGCTGGTACTGGATTGCTTGTGATAAGCATTGTACTTTGTAATGTTACATGCTCTCAATCATTAATATACAGATAGTGTGGGGTTTTCAGCTGTAAGCTTTCCCCGGGTTACATACTGTGTTAATGTGTGAATGCTCTTGATGTTTTATTGTTATTAATGCTGCTAAATTGATGATCAACGTAGAGGAGCTTATGTATTGTGTATGTATTCTGCAATAGTACATGATCGGGATAATCTCCATTGGATATGTGTTAAATTATTCAAAATTTCTACAACTTGGGCATACCAATGCAAGTGGTGAGTTGAAGGGAAAGACGAAGATGTGGGACTTATTTCCTAACAATATGGGTTTCTACAACAACATTGAGTTGGCATTAGCCAACTCGGATCTCAATGAACCAATGCTACAACCGGTCACTTTTAATGATGGTGATAGTCTTGAGGGGTCATCCTCGACAACACTAGATGCAAGTATTGGATAGGATGTAGAAGGGGGAGAGGATGGAGTAAAGAGCAATAGAAATAGTGGCGAGCTTGATGGTTTTGACATTGAGGAGGACTACAAATGAATTTTGAGATTTTTCCATCTATGGTTCTAGTATCTACCCTATTTTGTATTTTCCATTGGCATTTCCATCTATAGTATCAGTAGAATGAATGCCATACATTTTGATTTCACGACATCAAATAACTCAATGAGAAAATTGCAATTTATGGTTTTAAGTTCTAACCTCTATTTTATGTGTAATGAATATTCTAATTTCAACGAGCCCCATTCAAGGTTTCTATTTCGGGAAAAGAGGTTGGACAGAATGTCCCTATCATGCAAAGTCCATAGGAAGCTTTTGTCAAGTGGTTAAATTCTCAACGTTGTCATTGTCATGGATCCCTAGTGAAATATATAGGTCATGGATTCTCAATCCTTTTGGCATGCATTTTGAGAGTCTTTGAATTGAATCAGAGTTTTAAATGTTGGTCACACTCCTGAAATTTGAAGTTCTAATGATGGTTTTTTTGTTTCCGTTTCATATTTGATGATAAATTATGTTTTTTTTAAATATATTTGGCTGTAAATAAAAAATTATGCACACCTTATGAGTGGGTTCTATTTGTGGCTAGATAATCTTTTCAAATCTTTTATTCCTTTAATGTACCTTTGCACCTTTAGAGGCAAATGCTAGTTTAAAGCATAGTTACCAAGTTCGAGTTTGAATTCAAACTCAATTTGATACGAAAAGAAAATTGATGGAAAATATTTCAATTTGGGAAAGATTCTCCACTAAACTATTAAAATTGGTGTTTATATATATATATATATATATATATATATATATATAAGTTTTTCCTATATTTATTTTATTGATACATATATTTTACTTAGTTTTTGAAAAAACAAAATATTGATAATACGATTGTCTTTCACATTAATCACATTCTTGAGATTTAGTCATTAGCAATAGAAAGTAACAAAAAATCAAATTTACTATTTTAAAAAAATCACATCTTTATATTCAAAGTGAAATTTATGTAATTTTTTAATCAAATTCATTAAAAATTATAGAAAACAAAAAAATTATATTTTTTATATGTAACTGAAAAATTACGAAAACAATGATATTTCACTGTTATACATAAAACCACACAAACACATACTTAAAAAATAAGTATACATAAAGCCAAGGAAACACAGTTAAAACATAAATATCTTGCTTATTATAAAAAGAGGGAAGAGAATAAATATGAGAAGAGAATGATTCACTAGTATAATACCTTACAATAATTAATTGATGAATGAACAAGCACAGTGGCTTCTATGAAGCTATTTACACATGCTATAGCTCTTTCTACCGGAGGTTTGGCATGAATTGCTACGAATTTCATATGAATGTGCTCTCCCCCATTTTACCGAGGGTTCCAAAGTACTCGTATATACATACGAATGCACTCTCCCTCATTTTATGGAGGGTTCTATCGAATACATTTTTTGGAGGGGTGTTTTACAATTTAGTATGGAGTAGATTTCACATAAATATGTAAATGTAAGCATTTAAGATGTAATGTTTAATATTTAATATTTTTAATTTAATATCGGTTTTGTCACATACCCGGACATTAAAATAAAAAATAAAAAAAATAAAAATTACAATTACCATGGATTGATATTGGTTCTGTGTGAAATACTACTCAATTTAATGTCCCGCACTAAACCACCGTATATAAACCTAGGTTGAGCATCTTCACCCTTTTCCGTTGCCGGAAGTAGCAAATCGATGCAGCACTGGTCAGCGGCATTGCTGGCGTTACCAACAGTTAACATCTGGTCGAGACATTTATTTCCGCCGGCCTGTTCACGTGAAGGGGGTGTGGTCCGGGTGTGCAAGGGTTCCCGCCTTAGGTTTTACCGCCTCATTCAACGGTTAAGATGATCAGGTGTGAATCCAAGGGTTGCGCTGCCCCCTGGCGTTACTCCTGGAGATTAACACTATATCACCGTTTTCTTTTCGGCTCTTCGAGATTTCCGCAAGGCTTGGCGACCCTGCTTCCATCCGCTCCACCTCGCAGCGGCCAGAGGATCGATTGGAGTTCTCCTTCTGCCGAGTAACCATCCACACCGCCGAGCAACCATCCCGATCATTATATACACCCATTGATGAATTCCTGGTAAGGCTACAGTGGCTAAACATATGTGTTTTTTTTAAGGTTTTATCGTTCTCGGCTTCTGTCTGTATTTTTAAGATTTTTCCCTGAGATGAACAGAACTAATGGTTATCTTACCGATTTGTTGTTTTGTGGGTGCGGCTGTCCCGCTTCTGAGTTCGATTCAGGAAGAGGAGGGTCTCTTTCAAGAGCTACGGTTAATCGGCTGTCCACCAGGTGCGTTCCTTCAATCATTCGTAAGGTAATTAATTCTAGGTTAATGGTTTCGTTTTGTTTTATACCTGACAGCAGAGGGTCTCCCTCGTGCCCTGGCCAAAGCCCAACCTTACCCTTACCATGGTTGGTCGCAGATGGCGACGGGAGGCTCACATCTGACCCGCTTTGTACCTCCTCTGTTTGCAAGGTATGGGTTCCAGGTGGAACCCTAACGCTTCAAGTTTCTGAGTTGGAAGAGTTGTTTAACTATAAAGACCTGTGACGGCCTATCAAGATAGTTTGTAAATCTGAATTGGTATTCTGAATATGTATTTGGAAATGAATTTCGAAGCACGATACTGTTGGTTACAGTTGTTTGGACCCAAACCCCTTTTGTTTCTTATAATTAGCATGTTGCAGCCTTGCGGCCGTTGCTTATTTTAACATTAAATCTCTGTCTTTTATTTCTATGACTGGAGTGTTAGTTTAAAGAGTTATTATGGGTACTAACGACCCAGATATTGTGCATATCCGCAATAGTCACTCGTTGTTTGCTAAACATATTGCATAGTCTTCTTTTAATTAGTAAAGGTTCATATATATATGTATTTGTTTGGAAAAACCCTCATTATGGTTTTAGTAAGGATATTTCATGGCTGCTTCACATGATTGAATTAAATAGTCTCGGTCATGTTTCGACCTTATGCTTTACCTTGTATAAGTGAGTAGACTGTTGTTTTCACTCATGCCAAACAAGCCAAGATTGGTTCTCATTTTCATAGCTCGTTTTATAACTCTGTTTTTTTTCAAAGATTCCTTGATTAATAGCTTGAATATAGCTCTGTTTTTTTCGTGAGATTGTGGATTGCCAGAATATGCTAACGCACTTCAGATATTCACTAAATGTTTACGTATTATTTATTTACAATATTATTGAAGAAAGGTTCTGTACCACAGAAATTTACCCGGCTCTAAGGGTTTATGTTTTTTTTTAATTTCCAGTTTAACAACCTAATTCGGTTTTCTTAGCATGCAGCTACAGTCTGTCTTATTCCTTCCTTGATCTTACTTGTATCCAAAACTCGCTACAAATTTCGGGAGTTTGCCATCATTTTTTTTTATGTACTAGGCTCTGAGCTATTATTATTATCTCATTCCACTGCGTTTATACCTGTAAATTTCTTAGTTCTGGCAAAGATTCTCTTCTAGAATACTCAGGGAACAGTTTTACTGGTAACTCTAATTACAACCAGTTTTATAGTTTTTGTCCCTGTTTGTTGACAGTGAGACTGTAAATTTTTGCAGCTCAGGGTTGTTCTCTGCCCAGTGAACTGGTGAGGTTAACCTCAGTACCGAATCTCTGCACCTGAAACCCTTGCTTAAAGATGTTTCTGCCCTGCACCGTTTCTTTATCCCTTGCCCTTTACAGGGTACAAGAATACAATTTTCTATGTTCAGTTATCTATCATTTACAGCCCTTCTAATGCAGCATTATTAAGTATTAATTATATCTTTTCAAGGAAACAAATAACTCAGATAACTTGCAGATGTTCAAGGGTTTTTGTTTTACTTACCTGGTCGCTGCCAGCACTTAAATCCCTCAGTAGATCACCTGCAGAATCTGTGCATTACTGTTTAACCGCCCATCCGTGAGACTTGTCCTTCAAGACCAAAGTCTCCCCCCTAGCTCTCTCTTGCCGGATCACTATCCTCAGCAAGGTTGCACTTCATGCTCGACTATCTGGTCCTTACCAGACTTAGTCTTTCCATTTTGCCTTTTTTTTTTTTTTTTTTCTCTCTCTCTGCCTGTCCCTACAACGCAGATTTTTGCCATACCCCTTCCCTTTTCCCTGGAAGCCTTTCCAGTTAGGGAAGGTAGTTATATGCAGTTTCGATAACTGACTTCCTTTTCCAACTCCCTCTCGGAAGTCGCCAACACTATCATAAGTATTTCTTTATTAATATATTTTAATGCACATATAAAAATAGAAAGGAATACTATTAAGGTTTTTTTTTTTTAAATAGTCTTCCAATGTTATTCTTAATTCTGTCTTTTACCACAGTAAAATTTAAATATCTACATTTTTCCGGGGTCATCACATCTCCCCCTCCTGAGATTGGACATCGTCCCGATGTCTGATGTTCACAAACAGCCCCGGATAAGCTTTCTTAAGAAGCTCTTCATCTTCCCAAGTGGCCTCATCAGGCCCATAGTGCTGCCACTGCACTTTAACTTGGGTAATAACTCGCTTCTGCAGCTGTACTTCTCTCCGGTCGAGGATGCTCAGCGGCTCGACCAGGACCTCTCCTTCCGGTTCGACCTGCAATCAGCAACATTACCAGTCATTTTACCTTCAAAATAAATTTTTAATTAGTTCAACTGAAATCAGTCCTTACCCGTATGTCCTGCCATTTGATCACATGTTTAGGGTCGTAAATGTATTTTTTAAGTATAGAAACATGGAAGACATTGTGGATCCTAATGTGGCTTGGCAAGGCGAGCTGGTAAGCTACCGGCCCAACTCTTGCCAAGACCTGGAAAGGTCCAAAATAACGGGGTGCAAGTTTGGCACAACCGCTCCATTGCAGGGTACTCTTTCTGGCTTGAATTCTTATGTAAACATGGTCTCCGACCTGGTATTCTTTGAACCTTCTTTTCCGATCCGCAAAGCTCTTTTGTCTGTCTTGAGCAGCCTTTAAATTAGTCCGTACCCTTTTAACCATGTCCTCCATTTCTTTGAGCATTTTTGGCCCCAATCTTAATTTGTCTTCAGGTCCACTCCAACTTGAGGGTGTACGACATTTCCGTCCGTACAAGACCTCAAAGGGGGTCATTTGTATTGATGTGTGATACCCGTTGTTATATGCGAATTCAACCAAATGTAAATATTCTTCCCAATGTGTCGGTTTCTGCATTACGCATGCTCTTAACATGTCCTCTACCACTTGATTCACTCGTTCTGTCTGACCATCGGTCTGGGGATGATAAGCTGTACTGAAATTCAGCTGTGTACCCAGTTCTGTAAACAATGCTCTCCAAAAGGTTGACGTGAATTTTACATCTCGATCAGATATTATTGTCTTCGGGAGTCCATGCAATTTAAACACATTCTGCATAAAAATGTGTGCAATTTGCACAGCTCTGTAGGTAGATTGCACGGGTATAAAGTGTGCTGCCTTAATCAATTTGTCTACTACTGCCATAATAGAATCATTGTTCTTCTTTGTCTGAGGCAGCCCTGTTATGAAATCCATAGATATAGTTTCCCATTTCCATTCTGGAATGGGTAAAGGTTGCAATAACCCCGTTGGATGTAGGTGCTCTGCTTTGATCTGCTGACATTCCAAACACCGCGCTAAATATTCAGCTACATTCTTTTTCATTCCTGGCCAATAGTATTCTTTTCGAAGTGCAGTGAGCATCTTTTGGTACCCTGGATGACCTGCGTAGTGGCTGATGTGAAACTCATCCAAAATCAGATTTTTAAGACTATTTTTATTAGGTACATACAACCTCTT
Source organism: Pinus tabuliformis (assembly GCA_031772625.1). Lineage (NCBI taxonomy): Eukaryota > Viridiplantae > Streptophyta > Pinopsida > Pinales > Pinaceae > Pinus > Pinus tabuliformis. Next base: position 1,336,742,606 of record CM062817.1, read on the forward strand.
TTTATAGAGCAGCATTCCAGCCTCATCTATTTCATATCCCTGTTGATTTCCTTGCTGGAAAGTTGTTGTACCTGCTGTTTTATTTGCTGGTATTCGGCATCTTGATCTGTTGTTGTTTTTATCATTTCTTGCAAGGGATTCTTCCATTTACTGGACGAAATTTCATATAAACATTGCACCTTCCGACTTAGCGCGTCAGCCACGCGGTTTTCCTTCCCTTTCAAATGCTTAATGTCAAAATCAAATCCGCTTAAGAAATCTGCCCAGCGGGCTTGCCTTGTATTCAAGGTGGGCTGGCTGAAGTAATTTGTCAAACTGTGATGGTCTGTCAACAACAGAAATTTTCTTCCCATTAGATAATGCCGCCACATTTTTAGTGCATGTATGACGGCTGCTAATTCTAAGTCGTAGGCAGAATATTTCTGCTCATGCTCCTTCAGCTTTCTTGATTCATAAGCGATCACTCTTCCCTCTTGCATTAACACACCGCCCACGCCTTCCCTACTTGCATCAGTACATACCACGTAATCCTTATTAGGATCAGCTATACTCAAGATGGGAGCAGAGGTGAGCAAACGCTTAAGTTGCTCAAAGCTTTGCTGACATTCTGAAGTCCATTTGAATGCCCTTCCTTTCTTTTGCAAGGAAGTAATAGGATATGCTACTCTTGAAAAGCCTTCCACAAATCTTCTATAATAACCGGCTAACCCCATGAAAGACCTGATATCTGCCACATCCTTTGGTACGGGCCATTCCATTATGGTCCTTATTTTTTCAGGGTCCACTGCAATCCCTTCCTTTGTGATTATATGTCCTAAATACTGTATTTCCTCTTTGAAGAAATCACACTTGCTGAACTTAGCATACAATTGGTGTTCCCAGAGAGTTTGCAGTACTAACCGGAGATGTTCCTCGTGCTCCTCCTTAGAACGAGAGTAAATCAAAATATCATCGATGAATATTAGCACAAATTTATCCAAAAATCGATGAAACATACTATTCATTAAACACATAAAGGTGGCGGGTGCATTGGTCAATCCGAAAGGTAGCACTACAAACTCGTAGTGCCCATATCGTGTTCTGAAAGTTGTTTTAGCGATGTTTTCCTCCTTAATCCAGATCTGATGGTAACCTGATCTCAAGTCGATCTTAGAGAATACTGTTGCACCCTTGACTTGATCAAAAAGTTCATCGATTCGAGGTAAAGGATATTTATTTTTTATCGTGAGCTTGTTTAGCTGATGATAATCTATACACATTCGAAGAGTTCCGTCTTTCTTCCTGACAAATAACACCGGAGCTCCCCATGGAGATACACTGGGGCGGATATAATTTTTGTCTAGCAGTTCCTGTAGTTGCATTTTTAATTCGGTCAACTCGGGTACACTCATTCTATAAGGTGCCCGCGATACTGGTGCTGCCCCTGGTATCAATTCAATGGTGAAGTCTATATCCCTTTTTGGGGGTAGCCCGGGTATCTCTTCTGGAAACACATCCGCGAATTCTTGTATTACAGGAAGGTTATCCAGTGTGGTTGTTTTATCCTTGGAATCTGCATAACCTACCTGAATGGCATAAATTTGACATCCTTTTCTGATACACTTAGCTAGCTGAGATGCAGTGATTGGCCGGACCTGCACTGGTCGTTTAATCCCTTGCATCTCCTGTTCCTCTCCAAAGTCATCTTTGTAATAAATGGTTTTCATCTTGCAGTTTACTAGTGACCAGTGCTTTTCTAGCCAGTCCATCCCAATCAGAACATCATACGAACCAAGAGGAAGCACATTCAGATCTGCTACTACTGACTGTCCCGCTATTGTTAAGGGGCAGTTATTAATCTTTGCCAACACTCGTCTCTTGGCCCCCGTAGCTAGCTTCAAATTCCTCCATGGTTGGCTGGTACTCCGCCTGACGGTCGTCCAGGGCTGCGTTAATCCTTGGCACGCTACGTCCCACATCGCCGACGGTTGATGCCTCATGAATCTGGGATATCTGATCAGTTCCCTTCCGTTGCGGACAGTTTTTGACGTAGTGTGGTCCTCCACAACCCCAGCATTGAACTGGGGGTCTGGTTATTCCTTCGCCCTCCAGCCTGGCAGACTGTTTGCTCATTCTGGATTCACCGATTGTCTTGGACCTGAACGAACCTCTTTGTACAGTTCTGCCCTTTACTACCTCCCTTGACTCCACCGCTGCGACTTCCTTTACTGTTTCCAACGGTGTTACTACCCCTTTTTTCATTCCATCTTCTATTTGAAGCATCCCCTTTCTGTTTGTTCTGTTGATAACAGATTCTGGCCTTACGGATAGCTTCATCCATCGTCCTAGGATTGTCAAACTCAATCCTTTCTCGTATATACATGGGTAAACTACTAACAAATCTTTGCACCTTGGCTTTTTCTTCTTTAAGGTAGGGCACATAGCGAAGCAGGGAGGTAAAACGATTAATAAACTCGTCCATAGTCTGCTGTCCTAACCGCAAGTCGTGGAATTCCCTTTCCTTTTCATCATAAAAGCGCTCAGTCAGATATCTTTCTTTGAAGTACTTCTGAAACTTTTCCCACGTTATGGTTCGTTCACTTACCCCCTTGACAATCTTAACCTCTTCCCACCACAGGGTCGCTTTCCCTTGTAACTGAAAGATGGCCAATCGTGCCTTTAGGTTATGGTCATATTCATATAGCTGAAAATATTTGTTCATGTTAATTAGCCATGCTTCAGCCGCTTCCTCTTGTTCCCCATCAAAGTGTGGGGGTTTAATTTTCCGAAATTCTCCCTGTAATTCCACCCTTTGACGTTTTGAGGTCTGCTGTTTGGATGCATTATCAGAATGATCCTCTCCCTCTTCTGATTTTTCAGGTTCTGTTTGATAATTTTGCTCTTCTGTCATTCTCTGTTGTTCCGCGCTGGGGTTGGCTAGTGGCGGGTTCTGCCTATCAGACAAACTCTTTAAAATTCTTTCTTGCTCCACCGTCAGTCGTGCATTATCCTCTCGCAACCGGGCCATCTCATTTTTCAGTTCCTGGACCGTCTCTAATATGGCCAGGTTCGTGCTACGTGTCTCCTCGCCAAGCTGTACCCACAGCTCTGGGTTGTTCCTAGGATTTGTTGCAGGTTCCTGGCCTGCTATCGATCTGTGCGGAGCACTGCTAGCTCTCTGCATACTTACTGTCACTGTCTAGTGTCTCGCTGTTGTTCTTCTCTTTTTCTTTTTTTGCCTTCGCCTAAAATGAAATCAGGAGAGTAATTGGCATTATTAGTTATTTTGTACATTTTAGTGACTGCAAAAAAAATGCTGTGTTTACTACCACAAGTTTAACATGTTCAGACTTGTCCCAGAGGTCACAGTATGGAAACCTTTGCTCTGATACCAATTTGTCACATACCCGGACATAAAAAAAGAATTTAAAAATTACAATTACCATGGATTGATATTGGTTCTGTGTGAAATACTACTCAATTTAATGTCCCGCACTAAACCACCGTATATAAACCTAGGTTGAGCATCTTCACCCTTTTCCATTACCGGAAGTAGCAAATCAATGCAGCACTGGTCAGCGGCATTGTTGGCGTTACCAACAGTTAACATCTGGCCGAGACATTTATTTCCGCCGGCCTGTTCAAGTGAAGGGGGTGTGGTCCGGGTGTGCAAGGGTTCCCGCCTTAGGTTTTACCGCCTCATTCAACGGTTAAGATGATCTGGTGTGAATCCAAGGGTTGCGCTGCCCCCTGGCGTTACTCCCGGAGATTAACACTATATCACCGTTTTCTTCTCGGCTCTTCGAGATTTCCGCAAGGCTTGGCGACCCTGCTTCCATCCGCTCCACCTCGCAGCGGCCAGAGGATCGATTGGAGTTCTCCTTCCGCCGAGCGACCATCCACACTGCCGAGCGACCATCCTGAGCATTATATACACCCATTGATGAATTTCTGGTAAGGCTACAGTGGCTAAACATATGTGTTTTTTTAAGGTTTTATCACTCTCGGCTTCTGTCTGTATTTTTAAGATTTTTCCCTGAGATGAACAGAACTAACGGTTATCTTACCAATTTGTTGTTTTGTGGGTGCGGCTGTCCCGCTTCCGAGTTCGATTCAGGAAGAGGAGGGTCTCTTTCAAGAGCTACGGTTAATCGGCTGTCCACCAGGTGCGTTCCTTCAATCATTCGTAAGGTAATTAATTCTGGGTTAATGGTTTCGTTTTGTTTTATACCTGACAGCAGAGGGTCTCCCTCGTGCCCTGGCCAAAGCCCAACCTTACCCTTACCATGGTTGGTCGCAGATGGCGACGGGAGGCTCACATCTGACCCGCTCAGTACCTCCTCTATTTGCAAGATATGGGTTCCGGGTGGAACCCTAACGCTTCAAGTTTCTGAGTTGGAAGAGTTGTTTAACTATAAAGACCTGTAACGGCCTATCTAAATAGTTGTAAATCTGAATTGGTATTCTGAATATGTATTTGGAAATGAATTTCGAAGCACAATGCTGTTGGTTACAGTCGTTTGGACCCAAACCCCTTTTGTTTCTTATAATCAAAATGTTGCAGCCTTGCGGCCGTTGCTTATTTTAACATTAAATCTCTGTCTTTATTTCCATGACTGGAGTGTTAGTTTAAAGAGTTATTATGGGTACTAACGACCCAGATATTGTGCATATCCGCAATAGTCACTCGTTGTTCGCTAAACATATTGCATAGTCCTCTTTTAATTAGTAAAGGTTCATATATATGTATTTGTTTGGCAAAACCCTCATTATGGTTTTAGTAAGAATATTTCATGGCTGCTTCACATGATTGATTTAAATAGTCTCGGTCATGTTTCGACCTTATGCTTTACCTTGTATAAGTGAGTAGACTGTTGTTTTCACTCATGCCAAACAGGCCAAGATTGGTTCTCATTTTCATAGCTCGTTTTATAACTCTGTTTTTTTTCAAAGATTCCTTGATTAATAGCTTGAATATAGTTCTGTTTTTTTTCGTGAGATTGTGGATTGCCGGAATATGCTAACGCACTTCAGATATTCACTAAATGTTTACGTATTCTTTATTTACAATATTATTGAAGAAAGGTTTTGTACCACAGAAATTTACCCGGCTCTAAGGGTTTATGTTTTTTTTTTTTTTTTTTAATTTCCAGTTTAACAACCTAATTCGGTTTTCTTAGCATGCAACTACAGTCTGTCTTATTCCTTCCTTGATCTTACTTGTATCTAGAACTCGCTACAAATTTCGGGAGTTTGCCATTGTTTTTTTTTTAATGTACTAGGCTCTGAGCTATTATTATTATCTCATTCCACTGTGTTTATACCTGTAAATTTCTTAGTTCTGGCAAAGATTCTCTTCTAGAATACTCAGGGAGCAATTTTACGGGTAACTCTAATTACAACCAGTTTTATAGTTTTTGTCCCTGTTTGTTGACAGTGAGACTATAAGTTTTTGTAGCTCAGGGTTGTTCTCTGCCCAGTGATCTGGTGAGGTTACCCTCAGAACCAAATCTCTGCACCTGAAACCCTTGCTTAAAGATGTTTCTGCCCTGCACCGTTTCTTTATCCCTTGCCCTTTACAGGGTACAAGGATACAGTTTTCTATGTTCAGTTATCTATCATTTATAGCCCTTCTAATGCAGCATTATTAAGTATTAATTATATCTTTTCAAGGAAACAAATAACTCAGATAACTTGCAGATGTTCAAGGGTTTTTGTTTTACTTACCTGGTCACTGCCAGCACTTAAATCCCTCAGTAGATCACCTGCAGAATCTGTGCATTACTGTTTACCACCCATTCGTGAGACTCGTCCTTCAAGACCAAAGTCTCCCCCCTAGCTCTCTCTTGCCGGATCACTATCCTCAGCAAGGTTGCACTTCGTGCTCGACTATCTGGTCCTTACCAGACTTAGTCTTTCCATTTTGCCTTTTTTTTTTGTCTCTCTCTCTGCCTGTCCCTACAGCGCAAATTTTTGCCATACCCCTTCCCTTTTCCCTGGAAGCCTTTCCAGTTAGGGAAGGTAGTTATATGCAGTTTCGATAACTGACTTCCTTTTCCAACTCCCTCTCGGAAGTCGCCAACACTATCATAAGTATTTCTTTATTAATATATTTTAATGCACATATAAAATAGAAAGGAATACTATTAAGGTTTTTTTTTTTAAACAGTCTTCCAATGTTATTCTTAATTCTGTCTTTTACCACAGTAAAATTTAAATATCTACATTTTTCCGGGGTCATCACAGGTTTTATTTAGAAATTAATCTAATTATTATTATGTATAAACACAATAAAAAATTAAAATATAAACAAAGTTATGAACACTAAAAAAATAGATATGGTAAATAAATAAAACCTCTTTTTATATAAGTCCATAAACCTCTTTATATATATGAAGACTCAAAAAAGAGGTTTTATTTTAGTGAATCCTATGGGCCAAATACCATTTTAATACTATAGGTTAAATACCATATTTATAAAAGAGGTATGGTAAATCAATAAAAATATAAATAAACCAGAGGTATGGAAAATAAATAAAACATTTTTTTTATTTACTCCATAATTCACTTTATATTTATGAAGTGCTAAAAAAATGAGGTTTTATTTAGGTGAAGCCTATGGGCCAAATACCATGGGCCAAATTATTATTAATACCATGCAAAAAAATATTATTAACCCTAATATTAATATTAATAAAAATAAAGATGGCACATGGTATTGACTGATGGTATTAATAACCAATGGTATTGACCCATGGTATTCACGTAGAATGTAGCTTATTTAAAGGGGGAATTAAACCAACATAGATCCATCTTTACTCTAGATCTACTACGCACCTAAAAAGAGTAAAGATGGATTTATGGTAATAAAAATGCATTCAACTTTTTTACAAGAAAAATACATTCGCGATTTTAAAAAATACAAAATATGCTAATTACAATTTCATTTAAAAAAACAAATTTATTAAATTTAACTAAACAATTACATATGAAAACCAATTGTAATTGATTTCAAATGAAACGCATTAACATTAACTGCGACCTTCACGTCATTAGCATTAACAAAAATACAATTCCATCCTATGAAAGAAAATCAGTTATAACTGAATTTCAATTAAAACACCTCGACCTATGCAGGTCCCAACCCACAGTTTAAAATTTTGCCAAAAAACCACTTCAAAGTGAAAATGTTGGCATATGGAGGTCTAGAACCAACAAACTTCGCATTATTAGCACAATGTTTAACCAACTAGACTAATAGGCCAATTGACATTGCATTTTAGCGAGTTATATCATGCAACTGATTTTTGAGACTGTTGATTCTCTCTTCACAATTTTTCAGGGTGCTCCTTGTTTGGTAAAGTTTAGAATAGTCAATTTCGTGATGGAGTGCAAATTCCCTTGATAACTAGCTATTGAAGGAGGTTTCTTGGCTTGAAAATCCCAAAACTGGAAACCTCTTGAATTTTTTGTGTAAACTTCTTTAAACTCCATATGTATAAAGACTAGTTTTGCAACACAAACATTACATCAACTCTAAGGTGGATAATGTTGTCATCCCTGTAGCGACCCATTTTTACCATTTTTAGAGAAAGTCCACTGAAGACGCTGCTACCATTTCTAGTCTTAACGCCATGAAAATTATTAATTAACCCCCTGCCACAGCGATAGCTTACGAATTTGGTACAAAGGTTTATTCCTTCGATCGAAGAAGATTGCCTTGATTTTCAACCTAGGTGGAGGCACCTTTGATGTATCCATTGTTAATATCGAGAGAGGCAAATTTGAGGTGAAGACTGTCCAAGGGGACATGCAGTGTGGTGGCAAAGATTTTGACAACAAGATTCTCATTTTTTGTATTAAATGTTTCAACCAAAAACATGAAACGAAATTTAATGTATGCAAAACTTCATCAAAGGCTCTGGTTATAATGGAAAAGGACAAAAAAAAATGTCTTTGGTGGTATTTTGTCATTGATAGCGACTCTCTCTACAAAAGGCTTGATTTTTCACATGAAAATTACAGGCGTTGAGTTCAAAGGGCTCATCTAAATTCTAAAATTAGTTAATCTATCCCTATAATTTCTTATGCTTTATAAGGAATATTTTATTTTGACTTATTGAGAAAATATTCCCTGTCCATAACTTTTCTAAAGCTATGACTCATCTATTTCTAAAAATCATAAAATATCTCAACTCACAAAATACAATTTATTTGTAACACCCTCCTCCCACATTTACCCAAGCAAACCGGTCCACTGGGGCTGTAACACACTCCTCCCAAATATACCCAAGCAACCGGTCATCTAGGATAAACATGCGACAAGAGGCCACTATGATATGATTCGACCTCCTAAGTTAAGTTAATGAAGTGGAACCGATGGAAACACACCATACATACATTAATTATTAGCTACAAGACCCTCAAGGGACATGTCAGCCACTCAGACAACATGTCCCTAGGTCCCACTGATGTTTTGGATCTCTTAGACCATTGTCGCTCTCATGTTATGGGCAAGGGAGCAACCATAAACCCAAAGTCACTCTAACAGGCTTTCCTGCCAGCAACAAGAGACCAAAGTTGTCAGTGTTATGCGAGTAACTCCGAGATTTGAGCCACTTTTTTAGGCCCAGAGCCCAGGTCACTGCCCAAAATTGAACCATCGCTTCAAATCAGTAAAATAACATGGAAATGAAAATATTAAAGCAAATACTTGTTTAATACCTTGACTAGACCCCTACTAGCCATGACATGCATTTCGTCAAACATATTGCAAATGTGTAATCTAAAAGTGTAATTAACAGTTCTGGGCATAGGGTCTCATACTTAGCTAAGAATCGCTAAGAACCATTGATGCCGCAATGCATCAACTGTCATTCCATCCATTAGGTTATAGATACATTGATAATTCAATTACAAGTAAAACCATGATTAGAGCCACACATGGTTGTTGTCATAAAACACATACATAACCAACATAATAGCTGCATAAATACTCATGAAAGTAAAACCATATATATTACATACAATCCATCAAAATGCTCATATAAATACAAGAGAAATAACCTTTCATTAATGATGCAAAATCCAAACCCGGGATGGGACTTCCACATTCCACCTAACCATAGAATGGCTGAGCCAAATCTCTCTTCATCCATTCACCCCCGTGTCATATTCCAAGCATGGATGTGGGATCTCATATAACACATCAATCAAAACTCATCTAGGGCTTCCAGAGGCCATCCATCTCAACCCATCAAACAATGATTCCACCTCACGGTCGGACATCACAAAACCATCATCAGATTGGTCTCCATCCAAACCTTCCAGGGCTTCCAGAGAATTTGTTCAACCAAGGCTTCCAAGACTAGTAACTCAACCCACAACTTATTCAAGGCTTCCAAAGCGTTTGTCCAACCAAGGCTTCCAGGCCTAGTAACTCGACCCACCAAGGGCTTCCAGAGCGTTTTTCCAATCAAGACTTCCAAGACTAGTAACTCAACCCAAGTTGTTACAAGGTTTCTAGAGCATTTGTCCAACCAAGGCTTCCAGGACTAATAACTCAACCCAAGCTAAGGAAACATGAGAACCAACAAAAAAAAAACAATGAAAGTAACCCACAATCACCATGGTTATCTAGTGAATGGAAAGGCTAGGCAATCCTCTGTCAATCCCGACCATCCTCCATGCCAATGACAGATCACAACCAAAAATCCACATGCATGCCAAAACTAGTGAAGGAAACACACATGAAACTTGGTACCTGCAAGAAAATATGATGTAGTTGCTGATCCCGATGCCCTCTTGCGCTTTCCTGCTCTTCCTTTGCCTTCTTGCTCCAAAAATCTATGTATGCCACACCCTCCAAGAGTGCTCCAATAAAACTCTAGTCTCCAAGAGTATGAGAGAGAGAGAGAATAATGAGAGAGCTCCAAAACTGAACTGACAAAATGTTACCAACTGATCCTCTGAATCCTTTTTATGAATGAGGCCTCTATTTTCTTCATTTTCCATTATTTTCCTTCAATTTCCTCCTCACATGTAACCTATGACCTTTCACCTCCCTTTTCTCCTAATTTCCATTATTTTCATAAATAAATGTGTCAAAATGCCATTTTTCCTTTCCAAAGCCTTAGCCATTTCCTTTGCCAATTTCCTTCGCCATAAACAATCACAAGTGATCCCCATCCCTAGGGTTTTTCCCAATATTCAACTTGGAATAAGTGTCCCACCATCTATGGTTATTATTTTGCCTTTATTTACTTTTATTACATGGAATTTTCATCAGGGCTGTTACAGGGGTAAACATGTGACGCGAGGTTACCATGATGTGATTCAACTCTCCATGTACAGTTAAGGAAGTGGAACCGACAAAACAAAACCGATTTCGATCTTCCTCATAACCTGTAAACCCTTAAGGAGGCAACCAAACCTTCCAGGTGCTTAACCCTTGAGACAAATTTCCTTTTGCTGATATGTACCCCTAGTTGCTCCCATGGCAAGCCATTCATGCAACTGAGGCCCTCTAGTCGCTCCCATAGCAAGACATGCCAACGACTGTGGCCTTTTTTAGGCAGTTCGGAGCCAGCGACTTTAGATTCTGTGCCACTTTTTCAGTGCCAAGACTCAGGCCACTGCCCAAAACTTCATGAAACTTTCAGAAATGATAAACAACCATGAAATAAGGCTACTAATGCAAAAAATCATACAAATACTTGACTGGTCCCCTACTAGTCATGACAGGAATTTTGTCAAACATATCACAAATATGTATTCTACATGTCATAACGACAAATCTGAGCATAAGAGTCTCATACTTATCTAAGATTCGTAAGGAAGAGTTGATGCCTTATCACAATAACTACATTATCATCTATTAGGTCATATAATCATTCACATTTCATATACTAATCAAATCATGATGAGAGCCATAATCAGGTTTGTCATAAACCATGCTTATAACCAACATATAACCAACAGAAATATAATGACGGAACAACCATAAAAACCACATATGAACAAATACATTCACACATGAAATACCAAAGGAGAAGGAGCTCTTATTAATGAATGCATAAGCTAACCAAACTAGGGAATTCCATGAACCACCCTACCATAGATTGGTTGAACCAAATATTTCTTTCAGCCAATCACCCTCATGCCATATTCTAAGCATGAATGTGGGACTCACAACAAAACCAACCAAGGCTTCCTCAGGCTTTACCGTATATCCCACCAAGGGATTCTTAGGCCCAAAACCCTCATCAATATAACCCAGATTTTCCGCAATTCCACCAGATCACTAGGCCTATACAAGCATGGACTCCTTCGAATCTTTCCACCTAAACCGTGAGGAATTTGTTCATCTCAACCTCTCGGATTTACCCTGTGTCCCACCATTACTAGTCAAGGGATTCCTAGGCCTACAAGGTCACTACCCTCTGGGATTTACCTTGTATCCCTCCATTACTAGTCAAGTGATTCTTAGGCCTACAAGGTCACCACCCTCTAGGATTTACAATGTATCCCTCCATTATTGGTCAAGGGATTCCTAGGCCAAATCAAGTGTATTCACAGTCAGGTTTTACCATATATCCCTACCCCGAGATTCCTAGGCCTTGTGATCAATCCTGAGACCACCCCACTCAGCTTCGAATCCATTCAACAATCGAGCTCAACCAAAAAAATAGAACCCCATCACACCATGGCTATCCGGAAATGGCAAGGCAAGGTTGAAGAACATTGTCACACCTGACAAAACCCATGCCAATGATAGAAAGAGAACCAAAAACACACATGCATGTACCATGCATGCCAAAACTATCAAGGAAATCATACATGCAACTCGATACGTGCAAGTAATCTCGTTGTAGTCGCTTGATCCTACTCTTTATTACTTGATCCTTTTCTTCCTCTTGTTTTCTTGTCCCTCCTTTGCCTTCTTTCCTCCAATGCTAGAGTGCTCCAAGAATGCTCTAAGTGTCCAAGAGTATGAGAGAGAGAGTAGAGAGAGAGAGCAACAAAACTGAACTGACAAAAAGCTACAAAGTGATCCTCATAAGCCTTTTCATTAATGAGGCCTTTATTTTCCTTTGTTTTTCTCCTCACATGGAACCTGTGACCTTTCACCTCCCTTTTCTCCTAATTTCCATTATTTTCATAAATAAATGTAGATAAATGCCACTTTGCCTTTCCAAACCTTTGCCATTTCCTTTGCCAAATTCCTTAGCCATAATAAACCAAATGAACACCCATACTAGGATGTTTTGTCCAAAATTCAACTTGGAATAAGTGTCCCATGACCTTGGCCTTATTATGCTTTTATTAACTTTATTACATGGATTTTTTACCAGGGATGTTACAAAACCCCCCCAAGGGAACATTGTCCTTGGTGTTCAATGATACCTACCACCAACAAGATAGATGAAAATCAAAACATACTACCCATGGAGCTTTATAACTTAGCTCGATGTAGTATTTACAATGATAGTCCTACTGAAAAGCAAACCATCATGGCAACATAATAACATGACACCCATGTCGCTTATTGGAGCTCGATAACGTAGCTCATGGCGATATTTACATCCATATACATATATGCATATACCAAAACATCACACCAAATCATATGCCAAAAACATTCGCTCAACCAACAAATAGAGGGGGATACATAGCTCGCATCTAATTTGTCATCTCCCATGTAGCTTCATCGGGCCCAAAGTGATTCCACTGCACTTTAACCTTCTTGATTACTCGGTTCCAGAGCATGAGCATCTTTCTCTGCAAAATACACTGAGGTTTCAGTTGGAATTCTCCATTTGTCTCCACCTGTAATACATACCAATCAATCACATGATCAACATCTTTAACATACTTCTTAAGAAAGGACACATAGAAAACATCATGGAATTTCATTGTTGAAGATAGTGAAAGTCAATAGGCTATTGGTCCAATCCTTTCAAGAATATTTAAAGGTTCACAAAATCGAGGTGCCAACTTGGAACATGATCTGATCCTCAAGGAGCTCTTCTTGGGCTTGATGCGTAAGCACACATGTTTCCCAACCTAAAACTCCTTAAACATCCTATTCCGATCTGCATAACTTTTCTGCCTATCTTGTGCTACCTTCAAATTCTTCTTGATTACCTGCATTTTTTGTTCCATCTCTGCCAACATGTCCGGTCCTATCAAAACCCTGTTCACTAGATCACTCCAACTGATGGGAGTATTACAACTCCGCCCATATAGTGCCTTGAATGGACTCATCTTTAGTGACTCCTGATACCCATTGTTGTAAGCAAACTCAACAAACAGAATGTAATCCTCCCATCTCCTCTTCTGATGCATCACATACATCCTCAACATGTCCTCTGATATCATGTTGACCCTCTCTATCTATCCATCTGTTTGCGGATGATAAGTTGTGTTGAAGGCCAAATATGTCCCAACTTATCATCCCCATCTAACACAATCTTCCTTGGAACACCATGCAACCTCACTACATCTCGGATGAAGACCTGTGCTACATCATTGGTTGAATAAGTAGACTTCACTAGAATGAAGTGTGCTACCTTTGTCAACCTTTCAACCATAACCATGATGGAATCGTGTTGTCTAGATGTCCTCGACAAACCTGTGATGAAATCCATGGAAATGACTTCCCATTTCCACTCTAGAATCGAAATCGGTTGAAGCAACTTGCCTGGATGCTTACACTATGCTTTCAACTGCTGGTAGTATAAGCATCTATCCATGAACTTTTCCACTTCCTTCTTCAGATTCGGCCAATGATAAAACTTCTTCGTCGTTGTTAATGTATTCTGGTATCCTAGGTGACTTGAATATGGTTTCACATGAAATTCTTGCAAGATAGTCTTCTTGAGCTCACTGTCATTCGACACATAGATATTATCCCTAAATCTGACCAAACCATCTGTTGTGAGATGATAGTCCACATCCTAATAACTTGTACCCTGCTATAACTTGTGCATAAGTTCCATGTACCTGTCATCCTGTTGTCCTGCATGTAAGATATGAACCTGTAGATCTGTCCCATAAGAGCTCATCGTTGTTATGTGATTTACATGTACCCTCCTACTAAGAGCATTTCCAACCTTGTTCTCTTTCCCCTTGATGTACCTAATCTCAAAGTCAAACTCACTGATCATGGCCAACCTTCTAGCTTGTCTAGAATTCAAATTTAGTTGGTCAAATAGATACCTCAATCCACTGTGATCACTTATCAGTACAAACCTCCTACCAAGAAGATATCGTCTCCACATCTTCAATGCATGGATGATCAATGTCAACTCAAGATCATGTGTTGAATAATTCTGTTCATACTCATTCAGTTTCTGTCACTCATAGCATACTACCTATATTTCCTGCATTGACAGTCCACCAAGTCCTCTCTTGCAGGCATCTGTACAGACCACAAACTCTTTGTCTAGATCTGCAACCTTTAGCACTAGAGCATTTGCCAACAACTGCTTCAATTATTTAAAACTCGTTGCCTATCCATTCAAATTTCTTACGTTGTTGTTGGACATGGGATCCCCCCAAGGCAAGTTTTTGGGCTTAAAGCCCAAGTTTTGACTAAGTCCGATGTAAAGACTCCGCGATTTGTGGGCGAGGAGTGCGAAGTTGTAATTGAGTCATAGGGTTATCTGCCCTTAATTTTGTAATGTAATGTCGGCTTGAAAGATCTACCCATGGTTCACAGACCATGGGATTGTATAAATAGAGCGAGGCTCTAAGTGTAAAGAGACATCTAAGGAATCTAAGATCGAATAATCTAAGAGATGATGAAGCATTGAGTCTAAATGTAAATTCGAGTCTTTAGGTCGTAGAGTAGGAGAAGGCTCTGCAGCTGAGTGCGCAGAGGCCTAGTAGTCCGCAGCTGAGTGCGTGGACCCTTGCAACTAAGTGCGCAGACCCCTACAGCTGAGTACGCAGGGCAGGTTGAGTCTGTAACCGATTGAAGCATTAATAAAGAGAAGTTTTACATTATTTTTGTGTATCTTTTCATGTTTTATGCATTGAAGTATATTGGGTATGAATTACAAGTTTACTATTTATTTGTTGTGCGAACTTATATGAATGTGTTGAATAAGTGAATATAAGATAAAGTATTTGTTTACACGAAGATAACTAACTGTTATAAGAAGATAAGTAAGATATGTGGTGTAACTTGGGGAAATAGTGCAGATCGCTGCTTTAGCAGCGCGAAAGCTCCTCAGCCCCTAGTTAGGGCTGCGCGAAGGTGAGTATAACAGGGTGTGAAGGCCTCGCAGGTCAACAAAGTACATGAAGTGACCTGCGCGAACGTATTCACAGTTGGACTAAATCGACCCCTCAGACATCTCAAGGGTGCGGAAACTTGGTTCCAACATCCCCCCCATACTGCTTCGGGTGAGAACTCAATCCGCACTCTGCAGGATGTTACCGAAAGGGCCAGTAGCACAAGGATTGGTTTGGCTAAATAACTCCAAACCTCGGTCAGGCCCCCTCAAGCCAACAAATGGTTCCGTTGTTGAGACCGGAATCTTCATAGAGATGTCTGATGTCGTATCATTGGAATCCAACTAGGAAGGAAATTGAAGGTTGGTTGGACAGGAGAATTCACGAGTTCACAGTGCAGGAGAAGAGGAATATGCGGCTAATAAAAGAAGAGTGGTTAGACTGTTACCTATACACAGAGATCCCCGAAATTTTCTTCGCATCTTTCCCTACTAAGTTGTACGAGTGGATCATGAAGCTAGCAGATAGCCAAGGAAGGTGGAAGCTCGACAATCCTATTGTGTGGACCCCAGAGTTGGTGCATAGATTGGAAGCATCAGAAGATAATATCACACGCGCTATTGATCACTGGCTTGATCGGATTATAGGAGGATTCATTACTGAGTTCGCGGTAGATACTTTAGTTAGCTATAGCAAGGCAGAGCGATGCTTTCTCAAAGGACCGCGAGGTAAGTACATAAAGTCTATGAATACTTGGATTAAAATGTTATTGTGTGAAAAGAGGGTTATGCAATTACCTTGATGTTCGGAGCCACGCGAAGTGGAAAAACCTACAGAAACGAAGGAAGTAAGGGACCAAAGAATATCCCTTTGATTTCACCTCCACGAGGGGACAAGGAAGAGCTCATGAAGGTCTCGTCGCAAAGTGCGATCAATTTGATAAGGTAGAGGATTTCATGCATACCACCCCCACCCACACCACCACTAGCTTCACCACCTTCACCTCCATCTTCACCCATACCACCTCCGTCATCACCGCGAGTTAATATGGTAAGCGCGATCAAGTTACATGTGTTCAAGGGAGTAGGCAATGAAGATCCGAACCAGTTTTGGTTTGTGACAAGAGTTGTATGGGAAGCGTAGGGAGTTATAGATGATAATATAAAGAAAGTGACATTGGTTAGCGCTCTGTAGGATCGCGCACTAACCTGGTATATTAAGCATTCTAATGATAATCTGAAAGTAGGGATCGCAGATTTCCAAATTGCGTTGAATAGAGAATTTAGCAGACCGAAGTCAGAAGCGCAGTCAATCATTGGATTCAAAGAGATCACAATGCTACCAGGTGAGACTCCTTGGGAGTTGGATCAGAGACTGAAGTGCACAATTCGCGAAGCTAATATGACTTTGACGGATGGACAACACTGCGAATGGTTTGTAGCCTCGCTAACGCCGCATTTGAGGAACGTGTTGTCGCAACAAAGGTTAACGACTCAAGCAGAGGCCTTGGAGATCGCGATGAGGCCACATGAGACCCCGATACAGGATCCTAACTTGGGAGTTCAACAGATCCACACGCAGTTGAAAAACTTATGCCTTGAGATGCAAAGTCTGAACAAGACTGGACAACCCGACCAGAAGTGCACGAAGAGGTATGGTGTGTTAAATGTAAGGGTCAGGGTCATGACAAGGACCATTGCCTGGTGTTCACGAATTACCTTGCGGGAGGAGGATCGATGCCGTTAAGACCGGAGGCACAAGCAGGACCTATCGCGACGCCTGCTTTGTGGTGTGCGATTTGTCAAATAGGAGGAAAGAATGCTACGGACAACTTCCATTTGTTACAGAAGTACACACAAAATTCGCAACAGTTGTTCTGTAAGTTTTGTAGATCGGTTGGACACAATGAGTGCACTTGTAGAAGCTACGAACTGATGATGGATAGAACTCCCACCTACATAGTTCAGGCTGAATCGCGGCCCCTTGACCAGAACACAAGAGTGGCGTGAACCGGATTTCAGGGGCGCGGGCAAGGTCGAGGTGGAGGAGGACTTGGAAGAGGTAGCGAATAGCTGATATGTTACAATTGCGGAGGGCCAGGACATTATGCCTGTGATTTTATGAATCCAACACGTCCATCATGTCTGTATTGTACCTTTTTTTATCATGAGACAAAGGATTGTCCCACGCTGATACTTAGGATGCGCGACAAGGGAGCGCTACAACCTCCCCTAACTTAGAACCTGCAGATGATGAGGTCTGAGCTGCGCAAGGAAGACCCAAATGTGAACATCGTGCTCCGAAGTGGAATTATGACAGGAGATGATAAAGGCAAACAACCCGAAGATAGTACTTGGGTTCGCAAGGCTCCAAGGAAAGAAGCAGAGTTTGATTTGAAGCGTGCTAAGGAAACCTTCATGGAAGCTAAGAAGAGCTTCACTGATGCCTCCACTTTAGGAAGCAAAGATAGATCGGAGCCGGAAATGGACCCATCTATGCTTACGATGTTCCTAGAAACATGCATGAAGCTACTGCGCAACAGTAAGGCTATAAAGAGATTGCGGGAACTCATTAACAAATGCGCTGGGACCGCGCCAGGAGAGCCGCGTGTAGTCCGGAAGATTGGAAAGCATGCGACAAGGACGGGAAGAGAAATGAGGTTGACTGCACAGATTGGAGAATATGAGATGGACCAAGTAATTCTGGATTTAGGATCGGATGCGAACGTTCTGCTGAAGCAGACATGGGAACGCATGGGAAGGCATATGCTGTAATGGTCTCCTATCTAGCTGCAAATGACGAACCAACAAAAGATAATACATATGGGGAGATTGCAAGGGATCATTGTGGATATTGAAGGAGCGAGTGCGCTAGCAGACTTTGAAGTGATATAGATTGTTGATGGCAGCAATCCCTACCCGACGCTCTTAGGAATCGATTGGGCCACTGACATGAACAGGGTGATTAATCTGAAGAAGCGCAAGACGATTTTTGAGAAAAAGTCTCTGCACGTAGTCGTACCTTTAGACCCTGCGGAAGGATCACACTACACAGAGCCAGTGCGTGACTATGGAAGCGATGACAATTCGGACTGCATCTACAAGATAACCATGCAAGAGACTAGGTAAATCCCACCGCGGATGGACGGATCTCATGGGAGTGCGAAAGCTCCTGTACGTCGAATTCAAATGAAGAGATAGAGCGATAGAAGAACCAATTACACGAAGTAACCAGACTGAACTGTAATATGATGACAAGATCGCTGCGTTGCGTATCGACAGAAGTGAGGAATCTACCTACTTATGATGGATTAGGTGAGGTAGATGCTTTCTTGGAAATATTTGAAAGGAAGGTGCCTAAAAAACAATGTTTCAAAGCTTTGAAGTGGGTATTGTGTGCTATGCCTGCGAGGTGGTGGGGTACACACCAAGGAAGCTTTGAGGACTAGCGCAAATGCAGGAGAATGATGCGCATGCATTTTGGGAAGCCTCAGATGCGACTAACAGACGAGTATGACAGACGGGATGATCCGTGCGTGCACCTGGCCAAGTTGACAAAGGTCTATGGAGAAGAGCCACAATCTGAGTGTGTGCACATGTTCTGTCATACCCTAGGTGTTATACCCATGAATTGGTATATAGAGACGGATCTTCGCCATGGGACGGGTGAATGGGATATCCTGAGCGAAGGGTTCCTGTTAACCTTCACTTTTGAGGATCAGTGTTGGGACACTGTTGATGATGTGTTACAAGCGGTAAAAGCATCTATCTTTAGGATACCACAGGAGCCGATAGAATCGATTCAACCTAAATGGGCTACTAAGCTTAGTTGCGTGCTGGAATGTTATAATGTAAATGATGAAGAAGACAACAAGGATCCATGGAAAATTAACATTCCAGAAACAGAAGGCTATCACAAGGTTCAAGGACCATTGATTGAAGACCCTCACATAACCGCGTCGATAAAGACAAAGCAAGTGAAAATTGGTATGGATGCCGAACATAAGTATGCAATGCTCGACAACCACTGGGATGACGCGATGGTGGATAAGTTCATTGAGTTACTCCGCGAGTACCAGGACTTATTCCCGAGCAAGATCACAAACTTAAAAGGAAACATCTGAGATTTAGGAATAATGATGATCACATTAAAGCCCAACACGAAGCCAATTAAGTAGAGGCCTTACCGCTTGAATCCAAAATACAAGGAGAAGGTCCGCATAGAACTAGACAAAATGATCGCAATAGGAATCATTGAGCCAGTGGAAGAATCTGATTGGGTAAGGCCTATGGTGGTGCAAGAAAAGAAGCAGAAGGGCAAGATAAGAATATGCGTGGATCTTAGAAAATTGAATGATGCATGTGTGCATGACCCATTCCCAACTCCGTTCATAGATGAAGTATTGGAAAATGTCGGTGGGCAGGAAGCATATTCTTTCACTGATGGGTTCTTAGGGTACCACCCCATCAAAATCGCGCTGGAAGATAGGAGCAAGACAACCTTCGCGACTTAGTGGGGCTGCTTTCAATACACTATTATGTCGTTAGGGTTGAAGAATGTGCCGACCATCTTTTTGAGTGTAGTTGTTGCAATATTCAAGGAATATATCCATAAGTTCCTGGAGGTTTATCTTGATGATTGCACCGTATTTGGGCTGGTTAAGCACCATGTAGCGAGCTTACGCTTGATGCTAGATACCTACCGAAGATACCAAATCACGCTGAACCTCAAGAAGTGTATATTCCTCGTTCCTTTTGGGAACCTGTTGGGACACGTGGTTTACAGACAGGGACTGATGGTAAACCCCGCGAAGATTGTGGTGATTCTGAATTTTGAAGCACCGCGAAGTGTGAAACAGCGGCACGCTACCCTAGGACATACGGGGCACTACAGGAAGTTCATCAAAATTTATGCCCAGATCACCACGTTGATGGAGAAGCTGTTGAAAAAAGATGTCATGTTCTGCTGGAATGATGACTATAAGAAAAGCCTAAATGCAATAAAATAAAATATGGCCTCTGTGCTGATCCTGGTCTTCCCGAAATGGGACGAGGAGTTTCATGTCCATGTTGACACATTGTGTATAGCACTGTGAGCAGTACTAACACAGGATGGTGGAGAGGGCTTGGATCACCCTATCGCGTTCGTGAGTCACAAATTGTCTAAAGAAGAAAAGAACTCTTCCACCACTGAACACAAGGGATTGGCTATGGTGTACTCGCTCCAGAAATGTCGACATTATTTGCTAGGGGGACACTTCAAGATGTATAAAAATCATTCCGCGCTGAAATATTTGCTCAATAAGCCTGTGTTGGGGGGCACATATGCAGGTGGATTTTATTATTCCAAGAACGTGATTTTGAGGTCGTTGTGAAGCCTGGACGATTGAACGCGGGACCGAATCACCTGTGGTGCATTGAGACATGAGAGGAACCTACTAGTCCGAAGGAAGGATTACCTAACGCACAATACTTTGTTGTGCAAGTAGCGGATGGACACTTTGAAGATATAATCTACTTTCTTACGACTGGAACTGTGCCGAAAGAGTACTCCGTCCAGCAAAAGAAGGAACTGGTGGTGCGTGCAACAGATTTTTCTGTCATTGCGGGACACCTATATAAGATGGGCAATGATGAGACACTACGAAAGTATGTACCTGAATTTGAATGAAGCCATATCCTCGCGGACGCTCATGGGGGTGCTGCAGGAGGACACTATGAAGGGAGAGCGACCACGCAAAAGATTCTCCGCGCAGGGTTGTGGTGGCCGACCCTTCATCAGGATTCAAAAGCACATTGCAAGGCCTGTGATGTATGTCAAAGAACAGGTAAAACATCGTGGAGGGACGAGATGCCTTTGAATTCGCAAATGATGTTGCAGCGCTTTGAAAAGTGGGTTATCGACTTTGTAGGACCTATCAAACCTCAAGGAAAATGGGCGCGAGATACATTATCACTACATTAGAGTACCTGACTCGTTGGGAAGAAGCGTAGCTAGTAAAGATTGCACGGCTGCCATGGCTGCGAAGTTTCTATTTGAACACGTATTGACACGATTTGGATGTTTGAAGATCTTGATGAGCAATTTCAGTACACATTTCCTGAATGAAACAATCAGCACGCTGACAGAAGAGTTTCATGTGTATCATCAAAAAAGCACACTGCATCGCCCACAAGCCAATGGGACAATAGAAGCATTTAAAAAAATATTGGAGACTGCGTTGACCAAAGTATGCAATGCGTAACGAAGTGATTGGGACCTGCACGTACCTGCAGTATTATGGGCTTATAGGACGACATGCAAGAAACTGACGGGACATACACCTTTCTGACTGGTCTATGGAGTGGAAGCCGTAATGCCAATGGAGTATATCGTGCCTAGTTTACACATAGCAACGCTCACAGGTATGACGGACCGCGGAGCCCTGGAGGAGAGGCTCGCGCAGTTGGAGGAACTCGAAGAGGAACAATTTTTGGCTGGATTCCATCAACAGGTACAAAAGCAACGCAAAAAGGCCTGGCACGATCGACATATTAAGTTGCGCACCTTCAAGGTGAACGATTTGGTGTTACTATATGATAGTAAGTTTGATAAATTCCCGGGAAAATTTAGAATGCATTGGCTGGGACCGTATGTTATTAAGGAGGTCACAGACGTAGGTGCAGTGCAGTTGTTAAAGATAAATGGAGAACCTTTCCCAGGCAAAGTTAATGGCAGTCGATTGAAGCCATACATGGGTGGCCCGATTGTCTAACTAGCCGATAGAAGCATAGTCTTAGTGCTCCAGGTGGTTGAAAGGGGGCGCAGGACTATAAACAGATGCAAGGGATGCAGGAGCAGATACAGGGAAGCAGTTCAGATACCGCGGTCTCTGAACAGCGCGTCCAGGAGATACAGTAGGTAGTTGCTCAGTAGCAGTCTGAGTTGAGTTGGAAGGTCTCCGCGTGAAGATCTCTTCATCGATAGAGTGACTCGAGGGCAAGTCACAATGCTTTGTGTTGGGGACCTGATGGGCATGGGATTCCCCCAAGGCAAGTTATGGGGCTTAAAGCCCAAGTTTTGACTAAGTCTGATGTAAAGACTCTGCGATTTGTGGTTATGGAGCGCAAAGTTGTAATTGAGTCATAGGGTTGTCCGCTCTTACTTTTGTAATGTAATGTCGGCTTGAAATATCTACCCATGGTTCCCGGACCATGGGATTGTATAAATAGAGTGAGGCTCTAAGTGTAAAGAGACATCTAAGGAATCTAAGATCGAAGAATCTAAGAGATGATGAAGCATTGAGTCTAAGTGTAAAGTCGAGTCTTTGGGTCGTAGATTAGGAGAAGGCACTGCAACTGAGTGCGCAGAGGCCTAGTAGTCCACAGTTGAGTGCATGGACCCCTGCAGCTAAGTACATAGGGCAGGTTGAGTCTGTAACCGATTGAAGCATTAATAAAGAGAATTTTTACATTATTTCTGTGTATCTTTTCCTGTTTTATGCATTGAAGTATATTGGGTATGAATTGCAAGTTTACTGCTTATTTGCTGCACGAACTTATATGAATGTGTTGAATAAGTGAATATAAGATAAAGTATCTGTTTACGTGAAGATAACTAACTGTTATAAGAAGATAAGTAAGATATGCGGTGTAACTTGGGGAAATAGCGCAGATCGCTGCTTTAGCAGTGCGAAAGCTCCTCAACCCCTAGTTAGGGCTACACAAAGGCGAGTATAACAAGGCGTGAAGGCCTTGCAGGTCAGGAAAGTGCGTGAAGTGATATGCGCGAAGGTATTCATAGTTGGACTAAATCGACCCCTCAGACATCTCAAGGGTGTGGAAACTTGGTTCCAGCATCCCCCCCATACTGCTTCGGGTGAGACCTTAGTCCACGCTCCATGGGTTGTTGCTGAAAGGGCCAGCAGTACAGGGATTTGTTTGGCTAAATAACTCTGAACCTGGGTCAGGCCCCCTCAAGCCAACACTTGTCTCTGAAGTGACATAATAGGGTATGCAATCTTAGAGAAGTTCCTGATGAACCTACTGTAATAACCTGCTAGACCCATAAATGATCTTACCTGATCCACATTTCTAGGAGCTGCCCATTCCATGATAGCTCTTATCTTCTCCAGATCCATTGTTATGCCTTCTTTGGAGACAACATGTCCCAAGTAATGTACCTCTGTCTGAAATAAACTACATTTAATGAGCTTAGCATACAAGTGATGCTCTCTCAGCAATATCAATACTGTTGTTAAGTGTTCAACGTGCTCTTCCTCATTTTTAGAATATATCAAGATGTCATCAATGAATACAATAACAAACTTGTCGAGATAAGGACGCAACACTCTATTCATCAAGCACATAAAAGTAGCTGGATCATTAGTCAAACCAAATGGAACTACAAAAAACTCATAATGCCCATACCTAGTCCTGAAAGCAGTCTTGAAGATGTCCTCTTTTTAATGCATACCTGATGATATCTGGATCTCAAGTCAATCTTTGAGAACACTGATGCTCCCTTCAACTAGTCAAACAAGTCATCAGTCCTCGGCAAAGAGTACCTATTCTTGATGGTCACCTTGTTCAACTGCCCGTAATTAATGCATAACCTGAGAGTACCATCCTTCTTCTTAAAAAACAACATTGGTTTAACCCAAGGCAATACATATGGCCTAATGTATCCCTCAAGCATTTCCTTCAACTGCAACTTCAACTCTACTAACTCTGGTGTGCTCATCATGTATGGTGCCTTTGATGTTGGTGTTGCCCCTGACACCAACTCAATGGAAAAGTCCACTTCTCTATGAGTCGACAACTCTGAAATATCTGTTGGAAACACATCTTGAAATTGCTGCAAGATTGGGTACCTCTTCATAAATTCTGCATCCTCAACATCCTTACCTTTATCACTAGAAATATGCAATGCAAATAACGCACACCCTTTTTTGCAACTGTGTTATGCTTGCATAATTGTCACCATTCTAATTGATGTAGATTTCTTCTTACCCGACAAGATTATTTGTTCCCCATTGTCATCCAAGTATTCAATAGCTTTGTCATAACAATCCACCTTAGTCCTATGAAGATACAACTAGTACATACCCAACAACATACTATATGATCCCAATGATAATACATTAAATGTGTTTAGGTAGGCTTACCATTCAACTCGAATGCACAAGCTCTTACCCAATGATGCACTCTCTTCTTTGTACCTGTAGCCAACTGCACTCACCAGGATTCTGCATGCACTTCTTTATTCAAACCACACTTATCCACCAGGTCAGGACTAACGTAAATATAATTAGATCCAGGGTCAATCAAAATAGAAACAACTTGATCACAAATCTTATCATCCATCTCAATAATAGATGCATAGTGATCTGCTTGCCTGTTATCCAGCACTGCATAAATCCGTGAAATGTTGTGCCCAACATCCCCCAACTGTATACGCATCCTTTGCGCTATAAATCTGAGGCCTACCACTCTGATTATGCGGACAATCCTTCTTAAGATGCTCCTTGCCACATATTCAACACTGCAATTGTCCTTTACCATCACCTTTATTATGTTTCCCTCCATGCTGTGACCCATTAAACTTCTTGTAAGTTGCAACATTTTCTTTCTCTCCTACATTTTGGGGTCTTGTTCTTTTCGACTGCCATTTACCTTTAGCTTTATCTTTCCCCTTCCATCCTTGTTGAGATTTTGTCTTACGCTTTGATTTCTCATAACAATGATTAACCTTACCACTTCTTCAAGTGATTGGGGCTCATCATACTCAATCCGATCTCTAAATGTTAATGGCAACCCACTAAAAATTCTTTGAACTTTGGCTTTTTCATACTTAAGATACGATACATACCTCACAACTCCAGGAACTTGGTGATATACTCCTCATTCGTCATCGACCCCATCTTTAGCTCATAAAATTCCTTGGCTTTATTGTCATAGTACCTCTCTGACAAGTATTTCTTCCTAAAAAGTCTCTTGAATTCATGCCAACTCAACTCCTATGTCTTGATGTCTTTGACCCACTCCACATCTTCCCACCAAATGTTTACTTTCCCTTTGAGGATGAAGATAACTATTCTAGCCTTCTTATTCTCCATGTAATCATGGAACTCAAAGAACTTATTCATCCTGAGTAACCATGCCTCTGCATCCTCCCACTTCTTCAAATCCCCATCAAAGGTAGGTGGATTTGCTTTCTTGAACTCGTCCGATGAATATCCTCTGTCACTCCTCCTGTAAGGATGATAATAATGACGATTATAGTGCTTGTCATAACCAAAACTAGAATAGAACCTGTGTCCATCACCTGTCCTATCCAGAGTATCCAAGAGCCTGCGATCTTTGATCATGTCATCCCTATATGACCTGTGCCCACCATGAGATCTATTGCCATATGCTCCATTATTCCTATCCTCCTTACCATGGATGATCCTAAGCAGTCCCTGTCTCTGCAATTTTGAAAAACTCTAAAGGATCACTACATTCACTTCTACATGTTTCTCCTGTGTTTGAACGATTATGTCATTATTTGTTGTGCAAATTCTTATTTCTGCCTTCAAACTTCTTAATGTGTCTGCTAAGTCAGAAGAGTTCCCACCACCACGTTGCTCATATGATCCATAGGGAGAATCTCGTGAACTGTAGTCTACCATCTTGCTAGTCATCTTTGATCTTCTTCTTGCAAGTATACCATGTCAGCTTAAACCAAAACATAACATAATCAACATACCTCAATATAGTTTAGGGGAGGATATCTCATCTACAAGATCAACCAAATTAGCACAATACATGTATAAATATAATCATATCAACATATAATCATCATTTCAACCATTATCCAGTTATCAATGCATGACCATACCAACCACATACCATGATCTCATGCACAATGACTATAACCATGTCAATGTATGCATAATGACGTATAGACACTGACATGCATAACAAGTGCATAATTGACATACACTCATGACAACCACCTCCAACAACAACACCATCAACTCTCACATGGCAACACAACTGCAACCATGACCTCCACCATGCATACACAATAAGCACATAGACCACAAACATGAAGAACACATATGTAATCGACATGTATGCATGACCAACATATTCTGCCCATCCAGTCCAAGCAGTGAACCATGCTTTGATACCACTCTGTAACACCCTCCTCCGACATTTACCCAAGCTAACCAATC
Organism: Pinus tabuliformis; assembly: GCA_031772625.1. Lineage (NCBI taxonomy): Eukaryota > Viridiplantae > Streptophyta > Pinopsida > Pinales > Pinaceae > Pinus > Pinus tabuliformis. The sequence goes on from CM062817.1 coordinate 1,336,769,025, forward strand.
CATTGAGGTAAACATGTGACGAGAGGCTACTATGATGTGATTCAACCCCCCATGTACAATTAAGGAAGTGTAACTAACAAAACAAAACCAATCTAACCTTCCTTAGAACCTACAAATCCTTTAAGAGGCAACCAACTCTTCCAGGTGCTTAACCCCCGAGACAACTTGTCTTTTTGTTGATATGGACCCCCACATTCTCCCATGACAAGCCATGCATGCGACTGAGGCCCTCCAGTCACTCCCACAACAAGGAATGCCAATGACTGTGGCCTTTTTCAGGCAGTTTTGAGCTAGCAACCCCAGATTTTGTGCCACTTTTTCAGGGCCAGGACTCGGGCCACTACCCATAACTTCATGAAACTTTCATAAATGATAAACAACCATGAAATAAGGATACCAATGCAAACATTTTTACAATGACTTGACTAGTCCCCTACTAGCCATGACAAGCATTTCGTCAAACATATCACAAATATGTAATCTATAGGTCATAACAACAGATTTGAGCATATGGGTCTCATACTTATCTGAGATTCGTAAGGAAGAGTTGATGCCTTATCACAATAGTTGCATTATCATCTATTAGGATATATAATCATTCACATTTCATATACTAATCAAACCATGATGAGAGCCATAATCAAGTTTGTCATAAACCATGCTTATAACCAACATATAACCAACATAAATACAATGACGGAATAACCATAAAAACCACATATGAACAAGTACATTTACACATGAAATACCAAAGGAAAAAGAGCTCTTATTAATGAATGCATAAGCCAACCAAGTTAGGGACTTCCACGAACCACTCGACCATAGATTGGTTGAACTAAATATTTCTTTCAACCAATCACCCCGTGCCATATTCCAAGCATGAATTTCGGACTCACAACAAAACCAACCAGGGCTTCTTCAGGATTTACCTTATATCCCACCAAGGTATTCCTAGGGCTAAAACCCTCATCAATATAACCATGATTTATCATAATCCCACTGGATCACTAGGCGTATATAAGCATGGATGCCTCCGGATCTCTCCAACTATACCATGAGGAATTTGGCTATCTCAACCTCTCGGATTTACCATGTCCTGCCATTACAAGTCAAGAGATTCCTAGGCCCAATCAAGGGTATTCACTGTAATGCTTTACTGTATATCCCTACCTCAAGATTCCTAGGCCTTGTGATCAACCCTAAGACCACCCCATTTAGTGTCAAATCCATCTCAACCAAAACAGTAGAACCCCATCACGCCATAGCTATCCATAAATGGCAACGCAAGGATAAAGAACATTGTCACACCTGGCAAAACCCATGCCAATGACAACAAGAGAACCAAAAACACACATGCATGTACCATGCATGCCAAAACTAGCAAGGAAATCATACATGAAACTCGATACTTTCAAGTAATCCCATTGTAGCCTCTTGATCCTGCTCTTCCTTGCTTGATATTTTTCTTCCTCTTGTTTTTTTGTCCCTCCTTTGCCTTCTTTCCTCCAATGCTAGAGTGCTACAAGAATTCTCTAAGTGTCCAAGAGTATGAGGGAGAGAGAGAGTAGAGAGAGAGAGAGATCCAAAACTGAACTGGAAAAAAGCTACAAACTGACCCTCAAAAGCCTTTTTACTAATTAGGCCTCTATTTTCTTCAGTTTCCATTATTTTCCTTCATTTTCCTCCTCACATGCAACGTGTGACCTTTCACCTTCCTTTTCTCTTAATTTCCATTATTTTCATAAATAAATGCCACTTTGCCTTTCCAAAGCCTTTACCATAGCCTTTGCCAATTTCCTTAGCCACAATAAACCAAATGATTACCTACACTAGGATGTTTTTCCCAACATTCAAGTTGGAATTAGTGTCCCGTGACCTTGGTCTTGTTTTGCTTTTATTAACTTTATTACATGGATTTTTGACCAGGGTTGTTACATTATTTACATAGAAGAATATAAAATCCTCTAAAAAATAAAACCCCCTTTTGAAAAAAAATTCACATTGAAGATTGAATGGCTTGGAAGCTCTAATGCTCATGCATCATAAATGATAGCATCCAAAAGACCAGAAATTGGTGGGTGATGAAGCCACAACACAATATGAAAATCGCAAAATCCTGAAAAGTGATCATGACCAGAAGGAAACCACCAAGTGAAACAAGTTAATAATAATCCCCCAGGATAAACACCAAATATATATCCGTATAGACTCGAAACCCATACTCCCAACAACCCAGAGGGTGGCGGGATTAGGTGAACATAACAATAGCCTAGAGCCAATAAAACTGACCATAACTAATAGAGTGCCACTAGAAAGGGAACTCAATGAATGTCAACCCGGGGTTAACTCCAAAATTACAAACCAATAACATTATCAAACCATTGCAATAATAAAAAAGGCCATAGAGACAGATACAACCCCTTCTAGAAGCATGTTAGGGAACTTTCAAAGAGAAGCCATGAAAAGAAATAGAGAGCCTATGGGACAAAAGTACCCAAATTCCACAAGCCAAGAGAACCTTTGAGTTTAGGATTGGAAAATCCCCTTCAATGTCCACTGAATCGAAAACTTGAGGAGAAACAAGAAATTTATAGTTGATTGCTCGATCTTTTCTCCTCCCTCTCGACTCCACTGACTCAACCAAACATGTAGCACTCTCACACGTAATGTAAACCCAACCAACTATGCTCTTATTAGGTATTTTGCATCTATGTAGAGGCAAAAGTGTTTCCAGTTAGCCTGCTCTTAACTTGCCTCTTGACCATCTCTCCTGGTGCAGGGGGGTCTAGTTGGGGCCTCCCTGCGCTACCTTGAATACTAATCACCCTACTTAAAAACCACATTAGGTTGGAAACCATCTCCTCTACCATGAAATAGTTTTGCATGCTTATGCATGTAAGAGGGTTCCTACTCCAACCCCCCAATTAACTCCTTGTGTTGTATTAGTGTGGTGGGCTCGTCCCCCTCACCCATTATGTATTTCAAGATTCACCCCCAACGAGGGATATTTTAATATAATTTTTTTGTAAATTTGTATACTTTGTATTAATCAAGAAAACTAGATTACATAGATAGCCATATGCTCACAGTGGGAGTACCAAAAATCAGTTCTCATCCTTCATCATTTATACAATCTATTACTAATTATATGTATACAAAAATCATTACTCTCTCTGGGCGTGGAACCCCTCCATACGAGAAATCATAAAGACCTAGATAGAAGCCTCGCCCAAGAATCTGAGGTAGACGACAGAAGAGTTGTGCCTTATTTGTCCACAATAGCCAACCCAAACGCTGCTAGAAAGAGCCCTCGAGGGTGTCACTAAAGTCACCAACCCACTGAAAACAAGGCACCGCCTCCAACCCACAGACCAACAAACCATCCTCACAAAACACCTCTGCCAGGTGAACATTGACAATACGAGTCCCAAACAAGACAATATACACCTATGTCTAGAAGAAAATACACACCCATCCCAAAAAACACATTGGCGCAACGTTGATATGTCTTTGTAATCCAAGGAAAAAAAGTCATTCAAGGGTGCGCCAGAACAAAAAAAACAAGAAATTCAGGAGAGAGTCATATACCTTCACCCACCACCATAGATCATTGGTCTTTTTCTTAAGACTATACATTTGTTGGAACTCGAGCACTTGAGCTAGGAGGGTCTCTAACATCTCTGCCATCACTCACATGGAACGTGGCTCTCCACATGCATGAGGGAGACATCTGTTCTGCCCACACAAAACCTCAGATTTCTCAACATTCTTTTGACATCCTCCAAGGAGGTGAAGTTGTTGTACTTCTCTACATGTTTATCCCTTAGTACCAAACCCAACTGTGTCTCCATTTGTCAATGAAGCACAACTAAGTTCAGGTAATGCTTTTGTCTACCCCTGGTGTGCCTAGGGTCTGACACCCACCCTGCTAAGTGCTCAAGCAATTCATAATTAGACATGGACTTCCTTTCCTCCCCAACTTTAATCTCCAAATCCTTGATCTCCTAGCACATTTCCGATAGGATTAGGTTGAAATATGTCGCCACAGAATCGTGGCCAAAGAGCCTCGCCCCCCTCTGATCGAGCTGGGATCTGCCACCACCACCCCTTCTACTCCTTTGTCTCTGTCTTGGTGAAACTTTGAGTCACGAAGAGACAACTCTAGTTGCCTATGGGGATTTCCCCTACCTACAAATGGACACATAAATCGACCCAAAGCACCCTCAACAAAGTTGGACACCAACACACAATCTCGCCACAATAACACCAGACAAAGGACTGAATCTTTGGCGACAATCCACTAGAGAAGGTAGAAGACAATGCTACTTCATCCACCAAATTAACTTCCTCAACCATTGGACAAAACAAACACCTCCCCAAGACTACGAAACCACAATGAGCAAGTGACCATAAACCCAACTTTAAACCCCACCCACAACACCAAACTCAATATGCAAATAAAACCACCCAAGCCAATCTTTGCCACATAAACCAACTTAAGCCACCACCAGTGATGACGAACAATATTTTAAATTTATTAAATATATATTTAATATTTAAAAAATTATATATATATATATTATAATAGCATGGTCTAATTAATAGATGAAATGGCTTTTTGGGTCATAATTTGACAATACAATTTCAACCAAGATTGTGATTTATTATTATTTAAAATTAACTTTTGAATGCATAAATGGATTCAACACCTCAAAAAACCCCCGACACACTCAATTTTTGCAGATTAAACAACTTAAACTTATGCTTCTTAAAAATATCTAGGGGTTTTTGGGCGAAATTGACAAAAAAAAGTGTTTCGTAGGAGCCATTTTTTCTATTATTTTTTTTGCTTTTTAAAGGGAAATCATCATCTCTTTCTGCACAAGGGTGAGAATGAGAGTTAATACAATAATATGCATAGGTATATAGCCATTACAAAATATATTCTCATCATCATGTCATTCACAAGGAATTGAACTTGGGTGGGGAAAATAAGAACTACTCTTACCAACCACCCGAGATAACCCCAATGACCATTTCGTTTATTAGTTAAACTACATGTACTGTATTATTTTTTTTTGAAATAATAGATAAAATTTATATAAAAAATAAGGTTATAACAAGTTAAACAATTAGGACACTTTAGGTTCATTGTTCCAAAATGCAAAATTCAAATGTGTTCCACCATGAGAAGTATATTGTGCTAAAAAATCTTATTTGAACTTAACAAGCATATCTGTTATGCAAACAACTCACAAAATAGAAGAAAAGATAGAGCAACGACTTCAAAATCAGCCTGTTCGAGGGGGAAACCTCCTTTACATTACACAAATGAACAATTCTTGGATGATACAAATGACAAAACCTCCTTTCTATATATAGGAGTATAAGGGGTCACAATATAATCAAAGCCGGCATAACAATAATAATATAAGGGCACAACAATAACAATAGTGGGCTTCTATGGGGCACAATAATAACAATATGGGGACAATAGGGGCACAATAATAACAATAAGGGCTACACTGACAATAGTAATGGGTGAATCACTAGTATTATAGGGGCCTAGCATGCCCCTCTCCTTCAAAAAAGTGTTGTCCTCAACACTTGAGTAGTTTTGGCTGCTTCTGTATAAAATTATCATCCTCCCATGTGGAATCTTCGACGGGTAAGTTCTTCCACTTGATGAGATACTTTGAAATTGATCGATTTCGTAGCTGTCAAGTTTGTGTTTTTATGACTGCTTCAGGTTCAAATACGATTTTTCCTTCTTCGTCAAGTTCTAGCAATATTGTTTGAACTGGAAGCTTTTCACCTATAACCTTCTTTAAGCTTGAAACATGGAAAACTGGGTGCACTTGGGAAGCTGCAGGAAGCTCCAATTTGTATGCCATAGTACCAACCTTTTGCAACACCTTGTACGAACCATAATACTTTGGTGATAATTTATTATGCTTCTTAGCTTGCTTGAGGGACATTTGTTTATATGGTCGTAGTCGTAGGAATACCCAATCACCTACATCAAAACTTCTTTTGCTGCAATGTTGATCTGCCTGTTGTTTCATTCTATTCTACGCCAAAGTGAGGTTATCCTTTAATAGTTGGAGAACTTGTTGTTAATACTCGATGTGATCTTCCACTACTTAAACCTTAGAATTTTCTCTTAAATATGATGCAATGGACAATGGATGATATCCATAAAGTGCCATAAATAGGGTCACTTTTGCTGTAGTATGGAAGGAAGTGTTATACCACCATTCAACTAGAGGCAACCATTTGACTCATTATGTTTGTTTATCATATACAAAGCAACAAAGATATCCTTCCAAACATTTGTTTACTATCTCAATTTGCCCATCAGATTGAGGATGATAAGATGAGCTATGAGCTAACTGAGTACCAAGACAAGAAAATAATTATGCCCAAAAATTTCCAGTGAAAATGGGATCTATGTCGCTTACAATAATCTTTGGGTTTCCATGTACCTTTTGAATTGTTTCCATAAATGCAGTAGAAACTGTACTGGCTTTAAATGGATGAGATAATGCACAAAAGTGTGCATACTTGGTGTTTAGTCAATTTAGTGTGTCCTAAATTGCTACATAAGTTATCAATCCGAGAGTCGTAAACTGATGAAGTGTAGTGCACTGTATGTGCTAGACAACCCTTTTCTTACCTCACTGTTTTCAGTTTTTATCTTATTTTGGGGTTTTGTCATTGTTGGTCTCCTAAAATGTTTAATGCAAATGGAAATCCTAGCCTAAAGTTTTAAGAATACTTTTAAAGATCAAGTGTGGATGTAGAATTGAAGACAAGGTTTATGCTTCTTATGGTAATTTCCAAACGTATAACATCAAAGATCTCAAAACATGTTGTCTACAAAAATCAGAATTTGAACAAGAGTGTAAACATGCAGCTACATAAATCAAGCTAAAAATGAAGTACTGAAAATGAGGTTACTATCTCTGCTGTCCATCGTAATTACAGAATTGAAATCTAATAAACTGCTGCACTCAGAACTAAAAAGTAAAGAAGCTGGAAACTAGTCAATGATTTCACCCATAGTCACAATATTTCATTAATTAACTTCTAAAATGGGGTTAAGCTAAAGACTTTGGAAATATCATCATATGGCATGAAAGAATGACATTTAAATTATTTAATTTGCACTCTAATGAAATCAAAGTCAATCAATTCACCTATAATCACAATATTTCGTCAATTAACTTCTAAAACGGGGTTAAGCTAAAGACTCTGGCAATATCATCATATAGCATGAAAGAACTGACATCTAAACTATCTACTTGCAGACTAATGAAAGCAAAATCGATTACTTCACCTATAATCACAATAGCTCGCCAATTAACTTCTAAAACGGGGTTAAGCTAAAGGCTTTGGAGATATCATCATATAGCATGAAGAACTGATATCTAAACTATCTTAAGCAGTAAACAAATCTCACTAAATAAAGCATAACAACTGGAATTGAAAACTAAAGTTTAGCAGAGGAATCAAGTCTCAGATCACCAATTGATGCAAAGACTATGATAAAAAGCTCGAGCATAACCTATTATGAAATGGATTGATCAGTGTTAGTAAAAAATTTAACAAGTTGCAAAAACATGTACAAGATTTAGAATGATTAAAACCATAAGCAAAACATGAGAAATGTACGGCTCAAATAAGAGAAAATATACATGAAAAACTATACAAAATGAAAAAAGAACCTCAGCCATGCAGGGGCCCTCTGCACAGCTTTTGATTAACACGTTGTCACTTCAAACCACGCTTAAACAACCATGTGAAAAACAGAGGATATGTCTCTCGGTTACACAACAACAAAGTAACGCTAAAACAACAGTATCAAGAAGGAAGAACTAACTATCTGCGTTACAAACGCTTATATTTATAGAGGAAAATAGATAACTGTATTCTAAAGGAAATTCTTCAGCAATGGACACGTGAATAGGTCAGAATCCGAAGATTCAACCTCTCGGTTGCCATGAGCAGTAAATCTACGCAAAGTGGATGTTGGATTGTGTTATGGAAATGGCCTGCAGGTGGCAAAAATGGATCCACGAGTTCAGGAACGACTTCGGGTTTCTTTTACGTGCAGGAACAGAGTCCTAGTTGACGTAGGACTCTTTGTTGACCATCCTTTGACTAGTACCTTTCTTCACGAATTTGGATAAACAGATAGGACCTCATCCATGTGTGGATCATTCATGAGCTGCCCATGTGTCCCATTTCTCCTATCGACACCTATAACCTACATAACAATGGAAACGACTGCGGAATTGCGAGTTAGCTGCGGAAAGTGGCTACATTCCATAGCTGATAAACAAAACCTAGATCAAATAGCACACACAATGATATAATTTGAAAATCACTCAAATTTACACCAGAAATCAACATGTAACAACTTTTGATAGCTTATGAGGCACTGCTATGGGAAAATAGAAGAGAAAAGGTTTAGGAAAATGTGTAGAAGAGAGGTAGTTCTGGGGCTCAACACTTGGTAAGTCTGTCAACTACCACCATGATGACACTCTTTCCTTCAGACTTGGGTAAACCTGTGATAAAATCCATTGAAACCTCCTCCCAAAGTTGGCTTGGAATGGATAAAGGTTGTAATAGACCTGGGGTCTTAATTTTTTTCAACTTTATTTTGTTGGCAAACCAAACATTCCGCCACAAACTTTTGAATATCTGATTTAAAAATTCTGAGTGCCCTCCTAAGGGAGAGGTGTGCAATTCCATAAGAATATTTTGTTTTAGTTGTGAATTCTTACATAGGTATAAGCAATCTTTGTACTATAACGAATCATTTTTCCAGCTAAATGTATAAGATGTACTGGGATCTTGTTGTATCTTTTGAATGAGTGCCCACACTTATTCGTCATTCTTCCATTAATCCCTTGCTTCGTTTATCCAATCTGGTTGGATAATAGAAATGGCGCAAAACAATGCTTCCACATCCTCATCCTTTCTTGAGAGTGCATCTGCCACAACATTTTGATTCCCTTTTTTGTAGATGATTTCAAAGACATAACTCAACATCTTTGTGACCCATTTTTTCTGCTCTTCTGAAGATAATCTTTGTTCTAAAAAGTATTTAAGACTATCATGATCCGTTTTTACCTTGAAGTGTCTTCCCATTAGGTATGGTCGCCATTTCTTAAGTGCATGTAGTATTGCCAACATTTCCTTCTCATAAATAGTTTTGTGTAAATACTTTCCTTTGATTGGATGACTTTTGAAAGCAATGGGTCTTTCTTCTTGCATTAAAACAACACCAATTCCATTTCTCGAGGCATCACATTCCATAATAAAGGTTTTTGTGAAGTCCAACGTAGCTAAGACCGGTGCTTGGCACATTGCCTCTTTAAGATGTTCAAAGGCCTTCGTTGCTTCTAAAGTCCATGAAAATGCATCTTTCTTCAATAATGTTGTTAGAGGTGCCGCTATTCTCCCATAATTCTTAACAAACTTGCGATAATACCCTATCAACCTGAGAAATCCTCGTAGATGATTTATGGATGTGCGGATTTTCCATTCCTTAATGGCTTTAATTTTGCTAGAGTCTACCTACACCTTCATGAGATACAATATGACCCAAATATTCCACCTCTTGTACTCCAAAGGAACATTTGGAGCTTTCTGCATTTAATTGTTTCTCCTCCAATAGTTTGAGCACCGTGTCAACATGTTGAACATGATCCTTCCAAGACTTGTTGTATATCAGTGTATCATCAAAAGATACTAACACAAATTTTCTAAGGAAGGGTTTGAAAATGGAATTCATCAAACCTTGAAATGTAGAAGGTGCATTGGTAAGGCCAAAAGGCATGATCAAAAATTCATAATGATCCTCATGAGTTCTAAAAGCTGTTTTCAAAATGTATTCAGTCTTCATTCTGATTTGATGATATCCTGAACGAAGATCCAATTTGGTGAAGTAAATTGATCCATGCAATTCATACAATAATTCATCAATGACAAGAATGGGAAATTTATCTTTAATAGTGAGCTTGTTGAGCTCCCTATAATTCGGACACATGCGCCATGATCCATCCTTCTTGTGCACCAATACTACGGGAGCAGAGAAAGAACTTTGACTAGGTTGAATTATACCAGCCTCTAGCATTTCGATAACCATACGTTCAATTTCACTCTTTTGGGCATAGGGATATTTGTAAGGCCTGATGTTTGGAGGAACACTTCCTGGAATCAGATGAATAGCATGATCATGATCACGAATTGGTGGGAGGCCTTTAGGAGTCTCAAATACCTTGGAATGATTGTCCAATACTTTTTGGAGATATGGAGAAATAGATGATTTCAACGTGGGAACCTCTAGTGAACATAATTGTTCAATTACGCCTCGTTGTTCTTTCTTTAGAAGCTTTGTCATTCCATTAGAGCCGATTATCTTTCCTGATTTCCCTCTGATACCCCTTAATTCAACTTCCTTTCCTTCCGAAACAAATTTCATGAAAAGTTCTTGAAAATTAAAAGCTATTGTACCCGAGAATTGCAGCCATTGGACTCCTAGTACAACATCGTCACCACCCATTGGAATGGAAAGCATTGGGCTATTCAATACATATTCTCCCATGGATAGCTTGATATTATTGTACTTTCCAGAGCAATTTATGGGTCCTCCACTTGCAACCATCACTTGACACTCTGGTGCTGGATATAGGAAGCAATTTAATTCCTTGGCTATCTTACAATGAATAAAATTATTGGTATTACCCAAATCAATCAATACTATTACCTTTTTCTTCTTGATATGTCCTTCTATCTTAATAGTTTGAGGAGTGGTAATTCCGCCCAATGCATTACAAGATATGGTCGGATTCATTTCTTCTTTCTCTAGGGTTTGTTCCTAGTGTATATCCTATTCTTTTGGCGTTTCTTTTTCCTTTTTTCCCCCTCTTCACAATCTATGTAAAATAATTTCTTCTCAGCACACTTATGACCTTTAGTGTATTTGCTATCATAACTGTAACAAAGTCTTTTTTCTCTTTTTTTCTTCCAACTGTTGTGGTGTCAACCTTGTATGTTGTGGAAGGCTAGGGGCAACAACACTTCCATCTTTATAGTTGTGAGTGGTAGGCTTCCTTATTTCCATAATTTTGCTTTCCATTTTTCTTGCCAACCTGAATGCCTTCTCTAATGAATCAGGTTCCCAAAGGTGAACCTCATGTTGGATGTTATCCTTTAAAGTCCATATGAACACATCAATCCTATGCTCCTCTGAAATATCTTTTACCCTTATATTCAATTTTTGGAAGTCCTCAATGTGCTCCATCATTGAACCCTTTTGTTTGAGATTTATCAATTGGCTAAAAAAGGTGTTGCTTTTTGTATCTTCATAATGTGTTATCATTTATTCCGTAAAAATTGCCCAAGTGACAATTTGTTTACGAGAGCAAAGCCATCGATACCATACAAACTGATTTGGTTCCAAATATAAAGTTGCAATGCGTACCTTTTGTGTTTTTCACATTATGGAGATCGAAATATTGCTCCATCTGTAGTATCCATGTTACAGGATCCTTGCCATCAAACTTCCTCATATCGATCTTTGGAACATGTTGGGTCTTCAATCCAACGTTAGAGTCTATGAAATCACGATTAAAATTTCTTTTGTTCTCAGCATAAGTTTCATTTACTACCCTTTCGCCATTAGTAAGCATTTCTTGTAGCAAATTTGTCAAATCTTCCATGTTGCCTTTAAGTTTTTCTTATATACCATCTATCTTAGCGTCCACGCCTTTCTTTAAACCATCTATCTTAGCTTCCATGCCTTTCTTTAAACCATCCATCTTAGCTTCTGTTACTTTTTGTGAGAGTGAATTTTGTTGCACTTGGTCTTGTAATTTTGATATATCATGTTGCATTTCTTCCTCTTCTTCATGAGTCATGCTAGAGCTTTCAGGTTGCTTACTAGGTGTTTCAATTTTCTTTCTTCAAGGCATCAATTAATGATAATAATGCTTCACTATGCCCTTTGAATTCCTTTAAACTAAATTTTCAACCAAACTTATGCAAAAAAAAAACTACACACCTTTTTTCACTTTGTAGGAGCTCAATATTTAATTTGTTGTATCTCTATAATTGAGGATATCTAAGGTCTGAAATTGCGTCCTACAGTAGCCCTCTGAGTCCTCTTTCCATCCCCGCAAGTCTGATCAAGATTGAATTCTCCAATGAAGAGTTATGCCAAATCTCCCATGATGACCTGATTATAGACTAGTTCAGTAAAGCGAACTTGTATGAAGTGCCACGTGTCACTATTTTGACCTTAGGACCTGAAACCGATACACAAAAAAATACAAGTCATCCTCTTTCTGTAACTTCTTATGAAATTTCAATCTGATGCTCAGAGAGAAAGTTATGACGATTTTCCCTAGGTCACTTGTTTGAGATATAATTCGGGAACCTGCGAAAACCATAACTTCCTTGGATCCTATCTCCGAAAATATAGTGAGAAAAGATCTAAAATTCGGACTCAAGATACATCGAGATTTATGCTCAAAATGGTTTTAATTTCAACTTCTAAAACATCGTAAAAAAAATTTATAGTGAAAATTCCACGATGACCTGTTTGGAGCAACGAAACCCTACAATCTAAAGCTCTTATACCAATTGTTATGCAACCAACTCATAACTCAAAATCAGCCTCTTCGAGGGGGCAACCTCCTTTACATTACACAAATGAACAATTCTTGGATGATATAAATGACAAAACCTCATTTCTATATATAGGAGTCTAAGGGGTCACAAAATAATCAAAGCTAACATAACAATAATAATATAAGGGCACAATAATAACAATAGTGGGCTTCTATGGGGCACACTAATAACAATATGGGGACAATAGGGGCACAAAAATAACAATAAGGGCTACGATGACAATAGTAATGGGGGAATCACTAGTATTATAGGGACCTGACAGTATTGCTGAACATATTAATGAAGTGAATAAATTATACTAGAAAACATAGAAACACAATGTAAGAAAACAACAATTATTAGGCCCTTTGAGGACTATTACTAATCGATGTTTCTTTATTTATTTTTTTACCTCAATGACCATGGTGCTTTTATCCTCAAATTTAGTAGTTAAAGAATGCTATATTTCTTAGTAGCATCTTATGGGGTGAACTTGGGGTCCTTAGAAGCCCAATACATTTTAGATGAGGGAGAGGAATTTGAAACAAAGAGGGACTTTACCACATTATTAATAATTCCAAGGTGGGCATAATGTGCTCCATGAGCTATTTGGGAAAGTTGAGTTAGATTGATATCTCTAGATTCTCACTGCATTACACACATGTGAACCCATTGACTTCCTTTTGCCAATCTTGTAATTCCATGACATGTCTCATGAAGTTAATGGCACAATTGTCCCTGAATGTAATGTTTTATTAATTTTTTTTGGCTCAAACTCATACTACCATTTTTTCCACCCAATCCTTGCATTAATAGTGCCACATTAACATTCACCACACCTTCAAAACAATTCTCGAACCCTTTCTTAACTTAATATAGCTCAATTAGAATGTAGCATCCTAATGAATAGTGGCAACACGTTAGTGCAATGTAAGATATAATTGTTGATATAAATGCAAGAAAACATGAACAAGGCATTGGTGACGGAAGAATTGAATGGTGGCAAGAGAATATAGAATGACCAAACTACAAATTCATGAAGGGGGTCTCTCCTTCCTTCACCCAACACTATATCTAGTTGAGATCCTAGAGGCCCTTCATTAGAAGAGAATAAGGATCATAAATTAAAATGTTAGGGGAGGATGGCTTTGTCACATATTAAAACCACATGGTTCATCACACTTGGCCTTCTTACAATTCATAAGTCCTCACGTGAGTGGAGATTGAGGAGTGGTGAGGTGATACCCAAGACACCACATCAACCTTACAACACCCATCATGTTAAGACTTAAAATGGAGCACATCAATATGATAACATCTTATGTGTGAATTTGAAAATAATTCCCCTCATTTATGTTACAACATCCCAATTACAATCCAAAAACCAAATGGGCTTACACATTAGTGAGAGAGTATTGATGGTAAAGAACATGGAAAATGTGATACTATCAAAGCTTTGAACCTCTTGGAGGATTCTTGTTCTATATGATCTAAATTGGGTTGTTAGGGAAAATATTTGCTTCAATTTTCTCTTAGAACGAACATGGAATCTCACAAGCCTCTACCTTTATGAGGAGCAATAAGCCTTTGAAGAGAGATATACTTAGCTTCATTGTTTGAGGAAATCTTGACGCCAAAGCAAAGCTAGTTTCTTAATTTGATCTAGAGCCAACACTGACTTCCTCCACACTTGCAACCCCATAATATTATTATTATTATTATATATGGGGTTTTATAGTTATGTTAGATTTATTCTCTCACTAGATCTCAAGCATGATCTATGTGCATGTTTCCCCTTTAGAGGTCATAGGTTCAAATCTAGAGTGGGGTAAGGTATGTACACCTTTGTAGATCGAGCAATGAAACCATTAATAGAGAGGATGCTCTGTCCCACAAGCAAGATGTCTAATACATCAATTTGGTGTTTGTTTAGGTCACAACCTTGAAATTGATTATTCTTCTTCGTCTTCTTATTTTCTAAGGAAAACCCCATGTGGAAACCCGCGGGCAACTCCCCACATTTCTGAATGGTACCTAGTGTAAACTCTTTGGCATTGATTATAGGTCCCAAACTAGTAAAGACACCAAGTAAAGCATGTGATGGAGGTAGTTGACTTAGGGTAATGATCCCAATACCTCCTATATTAAGCTAAAAGTACTCAACCTCTCGAGCTAGATTTTTTTTTTTTTTTAGTAGTAATGAGAATATTTGGAGAATTGGTAACTTCAAAAGATCAATTACCACTATTACACTAGATACAACTTTTCATAAATGCCACTAACAAGTCAGTTACAACATGTTTATAGAGGTTTAAACCCATGCAAATGGGGAAACAAATTGTTCACCAAACTACTCGAGCTAAGATCCTTCGTCCTTGAGCTAAATGACTATCATTATTATTAGAATATTTAGAATTTACCCTTATTTATTTATTATTTTCCGAGGAAATGTCCGAGCAGATCCACCCGAATGGATCACTTCCCACCAGCTTATTAGTAGAGCCTAACCTTGAGAATGTCGAGGAGAATTGACCCATGACCTCCCCTTATTTATTTATTATTTTCCGAGGAAATGTCCGAGCAGATCCACCCGAATGGATCACTTCCCACCAGCTTATTAGTAGAGCCTAACCTTGAGAATGTCAAGGAGAATTGACCCATGACCTCCCATTAGCGAGGTGCTTTTAACAATGGGAACTCAATCAACTGAGCTAACCTTCGGGGTTGAATTTACCATTAATATTAAATTTAACTACATTAACATTTACATAAATACTTATCCCATCTTAAGCTATATATTATTATTTTTATTTTTATTTGTGATTTAGTTAATTAGGGTTATCTTGGGTGGTTGTGTAGAATTGTTGTTATCTCCCCCACCCATGTTCAATTCTCTGTGAGTGACATGATGATGAGAAATATTGTTATAATGGCTATGTGCCTATGCATTGGCCCTCATTCTCGCCTCACCATAAATGTTAAATCTAACTATATAAACACATTGCATAGTGTTTATTATGTTGGGTGTTCAATTGTAAAGTTATCTTTTATTCTGGCTAAAATAGCTAATTACAATAATATTAGTCAAACTCATGTTTTGAGTTAATTATTTGATAATTTGAGAAGATATATTTTTTGTATTTGCTTATATTTGAATATGATAGTGAATATTGTTACGTTTATTCATTTATTTTATTACACCGATAGGTGTTTTCTCTGCGGGCTTTGGGTGACGAACACTGTTCACCCCAACCAATTGCAAGGTTGTATTTTTGTCCTTCTGTACAATGAAAATCTGACGCGTCGCCACTTAGTCACAATTTGCCAATTATGTTATGCCACGACTCTGTCACTGTTTGCCAACTACGTCACGGGAACTGACAACACTAGCATCCTCGTCGCTGCTCTGTTATCGTTTTCCAACTACGTCACGAGGACTAACAACATGAACATCCCAGCTTGCTGCAACACAGTTGTGGTCGTCATTAAGATTTATGCTTTTACAGAGTTTCTTTCCATGGAATAAATCTTGAAGGAGTTCCTTTAAATTCGAAATGTGGCTGAAACCTCTCACTAATACAACTTTGTTGGTTTTCTCTTTGCTCACCCTGGGTTCTTCTAAACATTCCTTAACGATTTACATGAACTTGCCCAAGTAATGAGTGTAAAATATGATTTATGGAGCGATTTAAGGGTGATTTATATAATTATTTTAGGATTTAGAAAATATATTGCATTTCTTAATTCTATTTATTGTAAGCCTACAAGCAATGAGAACTAATGGCCAAAATGAATGTGATATCAGGCCAAGAGAGGAATGAATACTTTTGTAATTGTTATGTAATTGTATGGACATGATTTTATAAATGAAAGGAATTTTCATTATGTTCACAAATTGTCTCTGTGTGTATGCATGAATGAAGAATTCCAATTTTATGTGTAATCTGGAATTAAACAGAGCTTCATATCTTGTATATGGGTTTAAAATTAAATGATATGAGATTTAAATATCACAAGTGAGGGTGCATAGATTTTTGTGTGTGCTTGTTTTATTGCAGGAACAAAGAACAAGATCAAAAAGTGGTTAAAGGTGTATGGGAACATTGATGTCAATATTGCATTGACATCCCAAAAGTAGAGAGTTAGAATTTGCAGGAAGAGGTGAATTTTCCATGGTATCAGAGCTAGTATGCTATTTGGAATTAAGGATTGCAACCAAAAGAAGGATGACTGCCAACAAGTAACAGTTGGGTAGAAGTTGTCAGAGGGTACTTCCACAGTGAGTGTTGGTAGAATTTCCAAGAGAACTTTCTAAGGAGAGAACTAGACAAAAAACCAAAAGGTCAAGCTCGTGAAGAAAGCTTGATGAGGTATTGAGTAGCAAGAAGAGGATACTTGCTACAAAGGAGAGGCTTGGTTACAATTTAGTGTTGAGCATGGAGAAGCTCACAAAGATAAAGAAAAGGATGACCACAAAGGGTCATTACAAAGGCTCAGGTGAAAGCCACAGGAGAAGGAATTGTGACAGGACCCAACAACAAGATGAATTACTGAAGAGGAAGAGGATAAGAGAAAGTTCTCAGTAAGTGAGTAAGGTAAATGAAACATCCAAGAGAGCAAGTAGTGCTCAGAATAAGGTTCAAGTGAAGTGAACCATTGGTCAAGTTTAGAGGATAAAGTTTGGAGAGGGGTTGGCTATATTGCAGCTCACAAGTGGATAAGAAGAGTTCACGAAAGAAGGAAATGACAATGACTATAGATATTCATGCCAAGGGTTCAGTGAGAAGTCATAATAGGATGAAAGAAAATGTTAAAGCAGTTCGCATGAGAAATATGAGGGATGAGGAATTTGAGAAAGAAATGAATGAGATGAAGGCACAATTGAATGTGCTTACGGAGCTATTACAATAAGATGTTGAAGACTAAAGATGCAGATGGGTACTGCAGAAAAAGGTAAAGTGGCACAAGTTGTAGGTGAAGCTGAATTGCAGGTTGAACAATCAAAAAAGGAAGGAAGAGCTCAAGGAAAAAAAGATGGAGGTTTACATTTGTGAACCAGAACAAGGACTAGTCCTTGGTAAAGAAGAGAATGTAGTAGTGGATGAGATCCAAGAATCTCATATTTATGAAACTAATGAATTTTTTGTGAATGCAGGCATAGAAATGGAAGATGAACATGAGGATATAATTAAAGAAATATAAGAAAATCTAATTCTTAATGATGGCTTTGAACCTCAAGTAAAACATTCAAATTTAGTGTTTAATGATTTTGAGGAGGAGATGAGGTATTTACAGCAATGGTTGGCAAGAGATACAAGTGACTGCATATAATTTGTAGGAATAGTCTAGGATGATTTAGGGCAGCCTATTAGAGTGCCATACAATAGTAGTATGGAGGAAGAAAGCATGCATCAAATGGAAGTTGACAATAAAAGATTTCAACAACCAAGAATAAATTTGGATGAAGAAATTAATGAGATTTGGATGTTGATGGAGAGAGTGTCCAAATAGAGGTATTGTAGAAGGAAGAAGGCAGTTAGCAATATGGTACATTTGACTGCTCAAGTATACATCAACCAAATCAAAGGAAGGTTGCAATTTAAAGTTTGGAAACCTAGAGAGACAAAGGCAACAACAACTGAAGAAGTGGAGCAACAACATAATGAAGTGGATGACAAATTACAAACTAAAGTTTGGGATCCTAGAGGATTCATAAATTGAAAAGAAATTGAAGGCACATGACGAAGAGGTCATGAGATTTTTCTACCTTGGGAGTCTGATGCAGGAGCATTAAAGCTTCCAAGTCACTAAGTCTTCAATATGAAAAATATTCAAAAAGGGGTTTTATTTTTTAGAAGAATTTATATTCTTCTATGTAAATAAATTGTATTTTATGAGTACGATTTTTTATGATTTTTAGAAATAGATGAGTCATAACTTTAGAAAAGTTATGGATAGGAAAGATTTTATCCATAAGGCAAAAGAAAATATTCCTTATAAAGCATGAGAGATTCTAGGCATAGATTAAGTGATTTTAGAATTTAGAAAAATATGATTTATGGAGTGCTTTTAGCATTTAGAAAAGATATTGCATTTCTTAATTCTATTTATTGTAAGCCTGCGGGCAATGAGAACTAATGACCAAAATGAATGTGAGATCAGGAGGCCAAGAGATGAATGCTTACTTTTGTAATTTTTATGTAATTGTATGGACATTACTTTATGGATGAAAGGAATTTTCGTTATGTTCACAAATTGTCTCTACGTGTATGCATGAATGAAGAATTCCAATTTTATGTGTAATTTGGAATTAAGCAAAGCTTCATTTCTTTTATATGGGTTTGAAATTAAATGATATGAGATTTAAATATCAAAAGTGAGGGTGCATAGATTTTTTGTGTGTTTGTTTTATTGCAGGAACAAAGAACGCTATTTTGACACGAGGGTGATTGGCCGAAAGAAAATTTTGGTTTAGCCAACCTATGGTTGGGTGGTACATGGAAGTCCCGAACTTGGTTGGCCTAATCATTCATTAATAAGAACTATTTCTCCTTGGTATTTTATGAGCAAATGTACTGGTTCGAATGAGGTATTTATGGTTGATGTACCCTTGTTATTTTTGTTGGTTATATGTTTGTTATGAGCATGTTTTATGACAATGATGATGTATGGTTCTCATCATGTTTTGATTTTTAAATGAATGTACAATGAATATATGACCTAATAGATGATAATTTGGATATGTGACAAGGCATCAATTCTTCTTAGCGATTCTCAGATAAGTATGAGACTCCTATGCTCAAATTTGTTCTTATGACCTGTAGGATGCATATTTGTGACATGTTTGACGAAATGTTTGTCATGGCTAGTAGGGGTCCAGCCAAGTTCTTGTTCAAGTATTTTCATTTGCATCATTTTTTCGATGTTACTTTTCATTCTTGAAAGTTTCATTGAGTTATGCGTAGTGGCCTGAGTCCTGACCTTGAAAAAGTGGCACATAATCCAGGGTCGCAGGCTTAGAACTAGCTGAAAAAGACCCCACTCGTTTGCATGCCCATGTTATGAGAGTGACTAGAGGGTCCCAGTTGCATGCATTCCTATTTCATGGGAACGACTGAGGCTCTAGGACAGTGAAATGTCAATTTATCTCAGGGGCTAGTCACCTGGATGGGATGGATGGCTCCTAGGGTTCTATTGCGGGTGTGAAGGTCAGGTTGTTTATGTTTTGTCAGTTCCACTTCCTTAACTGTACATGGGGATTTGAACCATATTGTAGTAGCCTCTCGTCACATGTTTACCCCAACAAACTGGTTAACTTGGGTAAATGTGGGAGGAGGGTGTTCACCCGAAGTGTCTCCGGGGACCAACTGGGAGGAGATGGATGTCAATCTGCCTTGAAACCTACTTGAATTTTAACTGAAACGTCGTTCCTATGCTAATTTCTTTCCTTACCCTGATGTGCTTGCTTGATGAAGCATGCCATAGATGTGGGCTCTGGCATTAGAGGCTCCTATTGTATCACTGGGGCCTAAACTTGCCCACATGATCAATTTGACTATTTTTGGAACCATAGGTGTTGAAAGCAAGCCTCTTGACACCCATACAAAAATATTATAGACAAAAACACATCCAATCACCACCGTTTCACATTCCAATCATGAATGTGGGACTCATAACAAAACAACCAAGGCTTCCTTAGGCTTTACTGCGTATCCCGCCATTACTGGTCAAGGGATTTTTAGGCTTGAAACCATCATCTATACAACTAGGCTTTACCGTGATCCCTCCATTACTGGTCAAGGGATTCCTAGGCCTAAACAAAGAAACATACACTACCAGGCTTTGCTGCAATCCCGCCAAAATCGGCCAAGGGGTCACTAGGCCCTTAATAAGCTTGGATGCCTCCAGATTTATTCATCAATACCTTGAGGAATTTTCTCGTCTCCACCCTTAGGCTTTACCGTGTATCCCACCATTATTGGTTAAGGGATTCCTAGTCCCTTGGGAATTTTCTTGAGACCACCTTACCCAGTTCCAAAACCATTCGGGAATCCAACTCAGCCAAACGAAAGAATCCTATCACACCATGGCTATCCGAAAATGACAAGGAAAGGCTAAAACCACTATCATACTTAGAAAATCCCATGCCAATGACAACAAGATAACCAAATATACACATGCATATACCATGCATACCAAAACTAGTAATGAAATCATACATGCAACTTGATACCTACAAGTAATCTCGTTGTAGCCACTTGATCCAACTCTTCCTTGTTTGATCTTTGCTTCCTTTTGCTTTCTTGTCCTTCCTTTGCGTTCCTATCTCTAATGTTAGAGTGCTTCAAGAATGCTCTAAGTGTGCAAGAGTAAGAGAGAGAGAATAGAGATAGAGCTCCAAAACTGAACTAACAAAAGGTTAAATTGACAAAAGTTGTGAACTTATACTCAAAAGCCCTTTTATTAATGAGGCCTCTATTTTCTTCAATTTCCTCCTGACATGAAATCCGTGACCATTCACCTTCCTTCTCTCTTATTTTCCATTATTTTCATAAATAAAATGTCAATTAATGCCTCTTTTCCTTTTCAATGTCTTTGCCATTTCCTTTTCCAATTTCCTTAGCCATAATAAAGCAAATGAACACCCACTAAGATGTTTTTCCCAACATTTAGCTTGGAATAAGTGTCCCATGACCTTGGTCTTATCTTTGCCTTTATTAACTTCATTACATGAACTTCTAACATGGGGCTATTACAAGCAATATCTTTAGCTTTAATCATCAGCAACACAAAATTCTTACTAGCATTTACAAGCCTTTTCATCTGACCAAAACTAACAGGTGATAAGTTCATCTGCTTGTGATGTGCTCTAATAATATACTCAAATCCATCTTTAAAAAGATGATATCTTCTCTCATGACGATAGAATATGACTTTTCGGTCATATAAGTATGGACTCCCTAAAGCAATCCTGCAAATATCAAATGGCACAACATCAAGCTCTACCTCATCTATAAAGTTAGTAGTGATGGCGAATTTGAGCTTACATTTTCTTGTCACTTGTAAATTGGCATCATCACATACCCAACCCAAAGGGTAAGGTTTAATATGAGGTGTAGTTTATAGATTAAGTTTCTTGACAATTGCTTTAGAGATAAGATTGACTTGGGATCCACTATCAAACAATGTATTAACCTTAGTATGTTTTGTAATGACCCTGATATGGAAAATTCTCACTTCTTTCTTTATCATTTTGAGATTCTATAGGCTTACTAGAAGAACTAGTAATTGCATTAGAAGCTATACCTTTCATTCCCATGGCTATGATTTTGGTTTCATCACCTGAATCAGATCCTAGATCTTGTTGAGTTGTAGCAACAATCTTTTGTTTCCCCTTGTTATTGAACTTCTTTGGTCTCATTTTTGGATGTAATTTCCAATAGTGGTCTTCATCATGACCTTCTTTTGAACAATTTTTACAGGTAAGTTTCTCTCCCTCTTTCTTGACAATAACATTCTTTTTTCCTTTGCCTTTAAACTTCCCCTTTCCTTTGTCTCCAGATTTGAAAGGTTTCTTTCTAGTCTCTTGAGGAACATTCTTGCCTCTTGATTCTAAATGAGTTTCTTGAACACATACTTCATCTAGATTGGTGGGATTAAACATAGTATAGTATATCTCAAATAACTATGTAATCCACCTATGTATTTAAGGAGAGTATCTTGTAAAGACAAAACAACACCCAAGATTAGAGCTTTTCTTCTAAATTCTTGTGTGTAACTTTGGACACTATGACGTTTAGCTCGTTTAAAATTTTTCCAATCCATAATTGTTTTTTGCATATAAACTAATGGATAAAATTGCCTTCTTAATGTAGCTATAAAATCATTCCAAGAAGAGATAATTTTACCACTTTTCTTCAAATCTTCTTGAGTTCTGGCCTCCCACCAGATGAGGGTTGCACTTTCCAAGTGAAGAGAATCAAGATGGATCTTTGTAACATCATCATCAATATTTTGAATCTTGTAAAAGACTTCAATTTGACGAACCCAATTATCCAAATTTGCAACATCTTAATCAAAGGAGACTTAGCATGTCCTTTTGGAGATGGAGGAGGAGTAGGTCTATGAGATGAAGGAGGTGAAGAAGGAGGTGAGGATGGAGGTGTAGATGGAGGTGGAGGAGGAGGTGGAGGTGGAGGCTTGCTCTCATTAACACCATTACCTTTTGGTTGATTTGAACTTTCTCCTTGCAACCTTGTTGTTCACTCATTGTACAACACATTCACCATCTCAGACATATCATAGAAAGACTTTATAAAATATCTCTCATCCTTAGACATCAGCTCTTATCCTTCTTCATGTTCCATGACTGGTGGGGTTTGTGAACTCGTTGAACCAATTCGAGGGTTTGGTTTTTCAAGAACTCCTTCTCCTGTTTTCAATTTAGACCTTGTAATCATTAAAAAAAATTCTTGCAAAAAATGTCATACCTTCACAACAACCAAGCTCTGATACCAAATTGATCTAAAATTAAAATTGAAGGTCTCAAATAAAGTTTTGCAGGCTAGTTTATGTCTTATGGGCAATGGATTGATATTGCAAAAGTACACAAACTAAGTTAAGTTTTACAGATTTTAACAGTGAAAAATAGACAACAAGAAGCATCAAAAAACAACAATTTGATGATGGAGTTCAACCCTCATAGGCTACTTCTCCGAGTCCAACTTCCAATGTTGGCCCTTTATATTATATGCTCAAATTTGAAATTACATCAATATATAATGCCCATATTGCAAAAATAATACTTCCATTGTGTCTAAAACACCCAAAAACCCTTGTGTAGGCTCTTCTTGGGCTCAAAAAGGCCGAAAATGGCCAAGTTAGGCCTCATTTCTTTGCTAACTATTTTGCAAATTCGTCCCCTTGGCAGAACTGGCAACAAAAACTGGTTTTGGTGACATCGCAAAGCGACAATTTCGTAAAAGAAGGTGGCACGTTCGGCCCCAAAACCCGCTGAATTTGGTGCAAATTGTTGAACTGTTAGTTGGCCTCCGTGCCCCTATTCTCTGCCCTCTGGTCGGTCTTGTGGCATCAATATGACCATGGGACATGGGCCACGCACCCTATCGACCCTGCTCCTAGTTGTGTTATAGCTAATGTGACTAGGGGCTAGGTGCGGGTAGGGTGCCATGCGCCTGCCCCTCTTGACAATCCCGTCGATAGTCACATTACTTACAATGTGGCCTGGGGCAATGCCTTTCAACGCTTAACCATTCAACCTTAATGCCTTCGCCCGTGGTTTTGATAGTTGCCACATGCGCCTGACCAACTTGGCCCTCCCCTCAACCACCAAACAGTTTCACAATAAATAAAAATGCACCACTTATGTATAACAAGGAACACTGATGGCATAATGATATAATGGTTGGTTAGTTTGTGGGAGGTGATGGGGTCAAACCCCCGCGCAGGTCTGTCGGTCCATAAACCAAAATTTTGGCACCAAATATGCCACGTGGTGGCCTTCCATAGGGCCACGTGGCAGCCTTTCATTAGGCCACGTGGTGGCCTTCCATAGGGCCACGTGGCAGCCTTTCATTAGGCCACATGGTGGCCTTCCATAGGGCCACGTGGCAGCCTTTCATTAGGCCATGTGGTGGTCTGTGGTTGGCCCCTAAACCAACTCATATACCAATAGAAACATGCTACTTGTCCTCACGAGATTGGCCCATCTGAACACCGTACTGTCTAGTCAGCCTTCTGACATTAGTGCCATTTCATTGTACGATATGTCCAGTCAAACCTGCAAGTTGAGTTTTTAATGTTTGTCAAAAACTCAGAACGCGATAACTTCCTCATACAGTGTCAGATTGAGGTGATGCAAGCATCGTTGGAATCAAAACGATGAGATTTGCTATTTGGCACCGATTTCGGGAGATTTGCATATTTTTGATCCCCTAGATCAATGGGGGGAAGGTTATAGCTCCCAAGCTCACAATCGAGCCCAACAGCATGCCTAAGAAGCCACTGACAATTACTATGTCATTGCTTCCCTCTAAACTCAAAGTGAAATTCATGAGTAGAAATGTCTTGTTTTCCATGAAAGACATGCCCTTTGGATTCTAAGATCCCAAATGATATTTCTGAATGGATTCCTGACTTGGGGTACACTCGAGGAAGAAGGAAACATTATCTCATAGCCTTGGATTTGTATTGGTAGATGAAGGACAAGTATGCAGAAATATATAATATCTTTGCTAGCCCAATAGACATCAAAATAGTCCAGTGTAACCAGTAGGTGTGTTTAGAGAGGATTGATGCAAGGTTAGCACACATTGAGCTTCATTTTCAGTGTGAACTTTCTCCTCATGCTCCTCTAGGTTCCAGTGCTAGAGATCCAACTCCTATCACCTCTTCAAATTCTTGAGTCTAAATGTTTATTTTAATCTTTTGGTTTTACAAAATTGTTGTGGATACTTTAGTGATGCTAGAACTGTTGTAACTTTTAAAATTTTGGACTAATTACTCTATTGGTTGGTGGTAAAAATATCTGGTTTCCCACTAATAATATTGAGTGAGACCACTTATCCAATGACATGTTTGATGATGCTGCTAAATAGATGTATGTGTTTTACATGATATTTTGAGATATTACAACTAGAACCTAAAAAATTATTAATAATAATTTAAAATTTAATATAAAAACTTAAATATATAAATGTAATTATATGATAAGTTCAATTATATCACATGTTTAAAATTATTTCAACCTACAAAACTATATATTATGCACATCAAACAATAGTTATATGGAGAAAAGCATTTGTAATGATTCAATATTAGTTTTTATTTTTTTGAATTTAATATCTATAAATAAATGTAAAATTTGTAATTAATCATTATTATATTAAGTTGTTGAAATATTTTTTTTGTAAGGTGGTTCACGACAATGGGTGCCCGCTACATCCATGGGAAAATCCAGGCTGATCAACTCGAAGGGATCTACTAGCTGACCAAACAGGCAGGGCCTAATCCCAAGGGCGTCGAGGAGATTTGACCCTGTGACCTCTCAACTAGCGAAGTACTTAGCAACGGGAACTTGACCAACTGAGCTAACGCTTGGGGCTTAATTTGTTGAAATGTTAAAATTGAAATTAATATATTATAATTTATATAATTATAGAGATAATGTTTATGGTTATATCTGTAATTTGCTGCATTCCTACTTAAATCCGGATCAGTGGTATCAGAGCGGTCTGCTCTTTATTTGTTTTTCTTTGCATGTCCCCAACGAGGTTGGGATATAAGGATTAGGGCTTGAACTGGTTGAACCTTTGCAAGACCATCCTTGAAAATTCCAACGGCCTCCCATGGTGGATGAAAAGAAAGATGAGGGGGTAGGAGATCCTATCAAAATCTTGCTTGAAGAGGCCCTCGAGCGACAAAGGAACGCAATGATGGACAACTTTTCCCAGATCCTTCAGCGGATACCTAGGGGCGGCACATATACTTCCAACAACTACTCTGGAAATGCCACACCATTTAAGGTATAAGTTAACTTTGACATTCCCACATTTGAGGGTCAGATAGATGCAGATGTTGTAGATAAATGGTTAAATCTGCTAGAAGGGTATTTTTCTGTTTATGGTTTTTCTGGATGGGAAAAGATTGCTTTCGCTCTTCTCAAAGCCACCCCCCCACGTCAAGGACTGGTGGGAAACCTGCTTCGAGTAGAAGGATGAAAGTACGGCCTCACTGTTTTCAGCACACCCACTTGGAATTCATTCTGGGATGCCATCAAGGAGCAGTACTACCCTGTCGGAAGCTATGAGGATAAATACATAAAGTGGACCACGCAGTGACAAAGAAGGGACCAAGATGTGCCAGAGTTTATTGATATTTTTCATACCCTTGGAACAAAGTTGGGTATCAAGGATATTGAGTAGCATTTGGTACTCAAATACTGTGGCTGCCTACACAGGTACATCTAGGATGAGATGGAGTTTTGGGACATCTCGCTTGACATGACATACCGATACGCTGTCAAGATCGAGCAGAAGTTTAAATAGAAGAAGCGAGACTTTGGATCATTGAATCCAATGCAAGGGAAAGGTGCCCCCAAACCGCAAAACAAAGGACAAAGCCAAGGCAGGGTGGCCCAAGACAACCCGCCAAAGCTGCAAGCAAAGAACAACACCGCCAAGACGAAGAAGGACACGGGAAAGTGGTGTGAGTTCCATAAGAGCTCCACTCACAATACAAGTGAGTGTCGGGCTAAGAAGTCACTGGTGGCCAAGCTAAAGACTTCAAAATCAGATGCATGTTCCGACTCCGAGTCAGAACCCAACAAGGGGAATGACAAAGGGAAGCAGATTACGGATGCGGAGCCCAACACCACCGTTGCCACCACAAAGATCTATAAGGAGGAACTCAAAGATCTAGAGGAGGAGGAGTGCCTCTTCCACTCCCAAATGTGGGTAAATGGTTCCCCACTACAGTTCATTGTTGACAGTGGGAGCCAAAAGAGCCTCATTTCGTAGAGGTCATGAAGCATCTAGGCTTATTGACCATAACACATCCCCAACCGTACACCATCGGGTGGCGTCACCAAGGACGGGATCTTCGCGTGAGCCAACAGTGTCGCCTTCCATACAACATCAAGCCCTTCACGGATGAGGTATTATGTGACGTTGCTCCCCTTGACTTTGTGATGTATTATTAGGCCAACCATACTTGTGGAAGCGACATGTTGTGTATGAATCAAGGCCTCGTGTTGTTATTGTTAATTTGGGAAATAAGTTATACAGGATACCGGAGATAGCACCGCCTACCGCCATCTCTTTGGTTACTACAAAACAATGTAGTAAGATCATTTCCAAAACCAGGAAATTTGTTTTCCTGATGATACGCCCTCAGGGAAAGAAGAAGACGGTGGCCACGACATCCAGATAGGGCCCCTCCTCACGAAAAATACAGATGGACAAGGACATGGAGGAGTACGAAGACATCTTCACCTCCCCCGCAGGGGTTCCTCTGCACTGTCAGGTCAAGCACTCCATCAATCTGACCCCAGGTGCGTTGCTGCGCAATGGACCAATCTATCCGTGCTTTGTTATGGAGAACGATGAAATCAAGAGGCAGATTCAGGAGTTGCTGTAGAAAGGTCACATCCAACGAGTTCATCGCCCTGTGGGAGCCCGATCGTGTTGGTACAAAAGAAGGATGGGACTTGGAGACTCTGTATTGACTATCGGGCATTGAATAAGATCACTGTCTAGAACAGGTACCCGATCCCACAAATTGATGACCTTCTGCACCAACTGAAGGGGGAAAAATATTTAAGCAAGATTGAGTTGAAGTCAGGATATCACCAGGTACCAATCAAACCCTCCAATATGTGGAAGACTGCCTTAAAAGCCAAGGAGGGCCTTTTCGAATGGTTGGTTATGCCTTTAGGGTTAACGAATGCTCATACAACCTTCATGAGGCTGATGGATGACATCTTGCGGCCATTCACCAACTCATTTGTAGTGGTATACTTGGATGCCATCCTGATCTTCAACTAGAGTTGGGAAGATCACCTCCACCACATCCGAAAGGTTCTCCAAACACTGCGACAACACAAGCTATGTGTCAATTTAGAGAAATGCACTTTTGGCATGACCCAAGTTCAGTATTTGGGATACATTATTGATGAAAGGGGGGTGCATGTGGATCCAACCAAGATCCAATTCATTCGGGATTGGCAATCTCCAACCACTATGACAAAGCTCTGCAACTTTCTGGGTCTTGCCAATTTCTATCGCAAGTTCGTGTTGGGATTTTCTCATATCACTTGGCCCTTGAGTCAAGTCACCAAGGGAGGAGCGCAAGAAAAATTATTTTTGTCTGAATCTCAACAGAAGGCATTCACAGAGTTGTAACATCACCTCTGCTCAACACCAATGCTCACATTACCAGACCTTCAACAACCATTTGAGATCGAGACAGATGCCTCTAACTATGCTATTGGGGTAGTCCTTACTCAACACAGGCTTCCAATGGCATATCATAGTGAGACACTTTCAGACACAGTCTAGAAGTATCCTAATTATGACAAAGAGATGTATTCCATTGTGCAGGCTTGTCGACAGTGGAATAATTACATTTTGGGGAAGGAAACAGTCATCCACACAGATCATCGACCCCTGCAATTCATACAGACACAAGGGAAGTTGCAGAACGATCGCCATGAGAAGTGGTCCACGTACCTACAATAGTTCCATTTGAATATCAAGTATAAGAAGGGCAACACCAATAATGTTGCAAATTGCCTCAGTCGACCACCGATCATGGTGTTAACCACCGTGATCAACTCTTGTGGGCACGATACTTTTGATTGGCCACTTCTCTACAAAAGCGACCCAGAATTCGACCACACATACTAGACACTCTTGGAGGGTCAACATGTTCCAAATTTTCACCTCCAGGATGCCCTGTTATGCCACCTGGGTCGCCTTTGTGTTCCTTCAAGTGAGCGTGCCAAGATGATTTGGGAAGAACACTACAGTCGAGTTGCTGGGCATTTCGGGGTCGAGAAAATGGTGGCAGTACTGCAAAAGTATTTCTATTGGCCGAATCTTTGACAGGATGTCGGGAAGTACATCAGATCTTGCACTGCCTGTGCCATTGCCAAATCGACCATCAAGAAGCAAGGCCTCTATACTCTGCTTCCTACCCCTAGTCGACCTTGGGAATCCATCTCCATGGATTACATGTCGAGCCTTCCTTATACTAAGCATGGAAACGACTATGTTTTTGTGGTCATTGACAGGTTCTCGAAGATGGCCATTATGATGGCCCGCAAGAAGAATATCACAGCAGAAGCCACTACTAAACTCTTCTTTGAACGAGTATGGGTACACTTTGGGATCCCACAATCTATCATCTCAGATCGGGACAACAATTTTCTCAATACATTTTGGTCCAGTCTTTGGTCGATGCTGGATACCAAACTCACTAAGTCCAGAGCCTTCCATCCCAAAATTGATGGCCAGACAGAGGTTGTCAACAGGATGATCGTACATATTATGCGCATGTACAACTCAAAACATCCATGCACATGGGATGAGAGCCTCCCCTATGTTCAACATAGCTATAACTGGGCTCTCCACAACTTGACTGGCCACAACCCTTTTCATGTGGGCTTGGGATTCCAACCACTATGTCCCATTGATGTGGCCATGCCATTTGCAACTACTTAGGCAGATTTGGCTAATGTCTAGTCTGAAACAGATAAGGTAAACAACTTCATTGAGAACATCCAATATATCCACCAGCAGGTCCATGACATTCTGGAGAAATCAAATGCCAAGTACAAGGAGCGACATGATCAACATTGGGTGCCACACAAGTTTCAGGTGGGCGACAAAGTCTGGCTGCATTTGCAAAAGGAATGCCTTACCAGAGCCTATCGGAAACTCAGACCACTCTGATTGGTCCTTACACCATTACCAAGACTGTGGGAGATAATAAATTTGAGCTCAGCATTCCCCCATTCCTTGGCCTGCACCCAGTATTCAATGTGGACTGCCTTCAGCCATACTTTCCACCATTAGTAGACACATCTGACATTGTAGAACAACTCACACCAACAAAGTTAAATCTAGATTGCATGGAACAAGCTACAACTGATCGGATCATGGACATGTAGATCAAGCATACTCGCCAGGAGAACATCCAATTGTATCGAGTTGTCAAAGTAGACCAACTCCTTCACCAGGGCAAGTGGCTCACCAAGAACCAAGTTCAACAAAAGTTTCCTCATCTAATGGAGGAACTCAATGCAATGGGGACAATTGCTTCCTAAGGGGGGAGGAATGATCTAGGTGGATATTGGTGGCCACCCGCCAATTCCACTTGGATCCCCACCATTGTTTCTTTCAGTTTTTTAGTTTCCTTAATTGTAGCACAATTTACTATTTTTAGCAGTTTTTGGGTCCTAAACTTTCAGAGCCGTTTTGAGGCCCTAAATGATGTTTTTTTTGGCAATCTACCGCCAATGATTTTCAAAAACAATTGTCTTCTCCGTCGTAGTCCTTGGAGAGATCTTTCCAACAGGGTATCATGCGTGTCAAACAGAGATAATATGACCAAGTCACGACCCCGGGAAGTTGGTTGTCCAACTAACCCCAACGGGGCCCATAAACTCTTGGTGTTACATCTCCTCGGGTTAGGGTTTTCTCTTATTGTTCAATAATAAAAAGGCCCTTGAGCCTCATTGTAAGGCAGTTCAGAGGCATGTAGCCGCCACATCTCTTCTCAGGGATAAGCTACCATCGCCCGAGCTAGTTTATTTCCATTTCTGTTACTAGGCATATTTCAGTATTTTACATTAATGAAATGAAGTATTATTTCTACTGCATCTCTATATTTATGGTTATATCTATAATTTGTTGTGTTCCTGTTTAAATCTGGATCACTTACAACCTTACATAATTTGAATTTTTTCTACTACACTTATAGTAAATTAAAAGCTCTACTTTTTTTTATAATTATCATAAGTGGATTTGCTTTTCAATGACATTGGGATGTTGTAAACAATAATTTTTTTACTAGAGAATACAAAACTCTTATTTTAAAGATAAATAGAAATATTATTTACTTTTAATTTCTTTTTAAAATGGTATAAAATAATTAGAGGTCGAAGAATGGGAGGGGTCTTTTATGGCCTTGGAATCAAAGTTTTAGAGTATTCGTGAGCTTGAGGAAGATGAAAAATAATCAAGTACAAACTTATAATTTACTCGAAGGCATTCTTCTCACCAAAAAAGTTCAGGGCTCTTCTCTCATTATGTTGGGTGACTCTCTTTTAATAATTCAATAATTGGTCAAAAGTATCTTCTCCTCGAGACAAAATTTTGGATAATCTCTCGAATCAGCTTAATAAGGTAACAAAATGTATCCTAAAGATGAGCTTCGAGCAAATTCTAAGGGATGATAACTAGGAAGTAGATCAATGTGCCAATTATGGTTGTAATTTGAAGTTTTGAGATTTGATGGTTAATGGCCAATTAAAACCATCCTTCATCCCTTAGTGAATTAATCGTGATTCCTATGTTCAAGTATCAATCCAACAACTCTAATGTCAAGTGTCCAAACTTGAAAGATCCTATGGCTTCTAGGAAATATGTTGTAATCAAGGATTATATTTTGAAGTAGGCCATATGTACTACAAGTTTTATCTAATTTTGGGGTTGTATTGAAAATATTCATCTCTAAAGACCTGTATATGCTTAGTATTAGTTGTATTATACTTTAGAGGATAATTTTGGTTTAGGACCCTGTCAATGATACTAAAGATGGAAAAAAAGTATAATGTAACTCTTGATGTACAACTGTGGTCTAGACACATATTTTGTAATTAATACAAATATTCTCATTTTATGTGTATATATATATGATCATTTTAATTATATTTTAAATATTATAAGAGGAATTTATTTAACATTTTTATCTTTTACCAACATTTTTTAGCTTTTACCATATCCAGTTACTGTAATTTAAGTTTTTTTAAAAACATTTTCTTATTATTTTATTGAACTTTTAATTAATTTTTTGCGCCCAAGGGACGCTCTAGAACCCAGTATGGCAACAATGTTGTAAAACATTAGTTATGTAAGACATTATGGAATGTAATGTTATGTTGACTAATCAACAATATATATATATATATATATATATATATATATAAACTCTAGACTTGATCCCTCTTGGCACTTGGTAGATCCAGATTTAAGATGGATCTAGGCTAGTTAAAAAAAAAACACTAGAATTGCATATTAGTTATTAAGATTGCATAGTTTGATTGTTTTAAGAGTTTATCAAAGTACAAATTGTATATTAAAAATACAATTAAGTGACATAAAAGTTCAATTTTATTAACAACTATATATTCAAATTTTGATGATAATTCTTAGAAAAATTAAAATCTTAAAATTTTTAAACTTGTTCTTTAAATTTATATTTTAATTACACTTATAATAAAATTAATATAATTAGAAAACTTTATATAATAATAAAACTTTAAACACTTCTTTTTATTATAAATAATTATATATATAAATATCATGGATGGGGTGCTTTTAAGGGAAAAGGTGGGGGAGGGGGTGTTGCCACCGCCCTTCTTGGCCAAGTGGCTGGGGGATGTGATAGCACGTCGCCACAAGAAAATGAATGGTTGTCAAGTCATTAACACCTTGCATAAGGCGAGAGGTACAACTGATCCTCAATCCTAAGACCATGCACCAAAAATGCCTTGATGAGCCATTGTTTTTCTAGGACAGTCCCATTCTCGTGCGGGAGATGAGTGGCAATTGCATTTTTATAAATATGGCTCTCCTTCTAGTGTGAGCCTACCTGAATTCTAATATAAAACAATACTCTCTATGGTCAGTTGCTCCATCTTCAACCCAACGCTTTCACCTGGAGGGGCTTTGGTTGGGTCACCTTTATGAAAACCGACCAGATCCTATCACAACTTCCATTACTGTTCTTCGCAGTTGGAGTCTTAGTTGAATTATTTAGCACCCTCGACATTATGAGGACACTTTCTCCTCGTCCACTTGTTTTGTAAGTCAGTACTTGTTGTTTTTATTTATGGGTTTATCAACCTTGCATGTAGGTTGGAATTTTGGGTCATGAGAAGGTGGCAGCAACACGTTTGACACCACCTTCTAAGGAATTCAGATTCTTATAGCATTTCCTAGTCCGAATATTATTGGTATATGTAAGTTTTCTTATTCAAATTTTGTCCCTACATTCAAAATTGCAGTCCATTTGTTATTGGTCTGCTCTTTCTCTGATTTTTTGTATATTTGGCTCTACTTGTCTCTGAAGCTACCACCCCCTCTCTATCTCCATTGGCAGTCATGTATCTCCCCGCTCCTCAACTAATGGGTGCTTGCCTCTTGTTGCCAACCTCTCTTGCTAGCTCACCTTCTGCTTGAATCCATCTTCTTGCATGTTCCTCATCCTCTCTATTCCCTTCCAACTGGCTAGTGGCTTTTCACTCCTCCCTCTTTTGTTTTGTCTTGCCTTCTTGCTTTCATTTCCCCACCCCTCCCTTATGTGGCTCTTTCTCCTGAGGTCATTGCCCTTCTATCTCCCTTTTCTTTTGTCTTTCTCAACATCAATATCTAGTTTGAAGTCATGCCTCGATAGTAAGTGTGTGTCCACTGAGGGGCCACCTACTATCAAGAGTGAGCCTCTTAGAGACATACATGTGTGCATCATAGGATTCAGGAATCCGTCAAACGGTTTTGAGACCTCACCCCAAGACCTATTCAGGAGGAATTTGATCTTAGTGATAGAGAAGGGACTTCCCATTAACAATAACTTTGGGACACAAAAGCTTTGGTGGATCTGTCCGACTAGGTGTCTAATGTTGGACATACTTGTGGGCAATTTGATCAATACATTTATACCATTAATTTGTATTAGCATTTCAAGCGTCTTCTATGAATAATTATCTTCGATCATTTTGAGCACAGGGAATACATATTACATTCCCTGGAGCACCTCCACCAACATATGAGGAACATCGATCAGTGTATGTGCCAAATTGAGCACCATCTAGGTATTCCTCCACCAGTTGGCAACACCATTGATAACACTAAAGATCCAATTTAGGTGGCTGTTATGAATTCTGACTCTTAGGCTTAATTCTGTTATGTTTATGGCCATTTTTTTTTGAATGATATAGTTCTCTCTCTAAGCCACTCTTGCCCATTTTTTAATATATATAATTTCAACTCAATTTTTTGTAAAGCACGTTTCACTTGCCTCTCTACGAAAAGTGCAATTTTGGCTATGGTCCAGTCTCCCTAGTGAAAGACTGAGCTAGCATCCCAAAAAATGCAATATTTGTCCTATATATATATAAACAAATCATATTAACTAAAAGTAACATTTTCCATGAGATTTTGGAGAAGGAAATAGGTGTTGAAAATTGTAACTAGGTTCAACCTTCATAATTTTTCATTGCACTTGTATCATTATGTATTTTACGTAAAAATAGAAAAGAAGAAAAAGATAAAAATAAATTATTATTTCATTAGTTAAGAATGTTCTTCATGCTTCTAGGATTTGTTGAGTAAAAAAGTCAAAGTCCTATTTGGATCTATTGCAAAGGAAAAGGAAAAAGAATTTGGGAAAATGTAATTTGGGTAAAATCACCTCAAGAGGCCAAGTTGACCCTCCTGGATGTCAAGTCGACTCAATGAAAAGTTGTGACTTTCCACATATGAGAATAATTGTATATAGGCATGCGTCCTCCTCCAATTGGACAAGTAATTTTGACTTCTCTGTGATGGGTTCTGTGATAAAAAAATGCAAAGTTCATTGAGTCTAAACAGTTGAGATGATGTGAATTCCTAAGACTTGATGTCTGTAAAATATGCGAAGTTCCTGAGGCTTGATGTCTACAAAATATGAGAAATTCCTGAGGCTTGATTTCTGCAAAATATGCAAAGTTTCTAAGGCTTGTTGTCTACAAAATATGCAAGGATTATTGAAGCTTGATGTATGCATGCGAGTTTCCTCAAGCTTGATGTCTGTAAAAACATAAGCCTTATGACATATATATCTAAGATATGAAGTAATTCTATGCAAGATGATATGAAATGAATGCGAATTCTGCATGGTAGAATCATGGTCTGAGATAAGAAATACCTTCATGTAGCACATAAGCTAAAGATTATTGTAAATTACTTTGGCTAAAATTGATGTAAATACCTGTGACCGAGATTGATGGGATCAACTATGACTTGGAGGCCTTGACTTGGTTTCTTGGAGGTTGGATTTGGGTCTTGGATTTCTCATTTTTAATCTGATTCTATAAGAAGAGAAGTGTTGACATGTTTTCCCTTTGGAGGGGTTTTTCCTTGGCTTGGAGCCTATATCTTGTGTTATTTGTCTTTTTTGATCTTCATGTTTCATGTTTTGGTAATTGCTTGATGAAAGAAGAAAATCATGGTAATAAAAGAAGCCAACAAATTCACAGGTAATTATCATGCAAAGAGAAATATGTAACACCCTCCTCCCACTTTTACCCAAGCTAACCGGTCTCCTGGGGTAAACATGTGATGAAGAGTTATTATGATATGATTCAAATTCCCAAGTATAATTAAGGAAGTGGAATCGAAAAAACAAAACCAAACTAACCTTCCTTAGGAGCTATATGAACCCTAGAGGCTGACCAACCACTCCAAGTGTCCAACCCTTAAGTTAAATTGCCTTTTGACTGAATTGGACCCCCAGTCACTCCCATGAAAATTCTTCCATGTGAGTGAAACCCTCCAGTCACTCCAACAACAAGGCCTCCATGCGATTGTGGCCTTTTTTAGGCAGTTCTGTGCCAACAACCTCGAATTCTGAGCCACTTTTTCAGGGCTAGGACTCAGGCCTCTGCCCAGAACTTCATGAAACTTCCAGAATTGATAAATAACAATGAAATAAGGCTACTAATGCAAACACTTGAACAAGGACTTGACCTGACCCCTACTAGCCATGACAGGCATTTCGTCAAACATATCATAAACATGTAATCTACAGGTCATAACAACAGATCTGAACATAGGGATCTCATACTTATCTGAGAATCGTCAAGGAGGATTGATGTCTCCTCCCAATAGCTGCATTGTTAACTATTAGGTCATTCATTCATTAATATTTCATCTACTAACCAAAACATGATGAGAGCCATTCATCAAGATTGTCATAAAACATACTTATAACCAACAAATAACCAGAGATATATCAATGATGAAACAACCATTAAAGCCACATAATGAAAAGCACATTTATTCATGAAATACCAAAGGAAAAGGAGATCTTATTAACATATGAAAATCCAACCAAGTTAGGGACTTCCACATACCACCCGACCATAGATTGGGCTGAACCAAATCTCTCTTTCAACCAATCACCCTCGCGCCATACTCCAAGCATGAATGTGGGATCTCATAGAATAAATAAAACAAAACCAAACTAGGGCTTCCAGAGGCCAAACCACCTCAACCCTCATCCAGTTATTCCACCTCACGGTCAGACATCACTAACCATCACCATATCAGTCTCTACCCAAGTTGTCTAGGGCTCCAAAGTGTTTGCCTGACCAGGGCTTCCAAGACTAGTAAGTCAACCTACCAAGGGCTCCAAAGCATTTTTCCAACCAAGGCTTCCAAGACTAGTAACTCAACCCAAGCTATTACAGGGTTTCCAAAGAGTTTGTCCAACCAAGGCTCCATGAAATGCAAGAAAAACCTGTTGTAGCTACTAATCCCATTGTCCTCTTGCGCTTTCTTGTTTTTCCTTTGCATTATTGCTCCAAATCCCAAGTACGCCACACTCCTCCAAGAGTGGTTCAAGAGAACTCTAAGTGTCCAAGAGTATGAGAGAGAAAGAATAGAAGAGAGAGCTCCTAGCTAAAACAGACAAAAAGGTTGTGAATTGATCCTCAAAAGCCTTTTTATGATTGAGGCCTCTATTTTCTTCATTTTCCATTATTTTCCTTCATTTTTGTCCTCACATGCAACCTGTGACCTTTCACCTTCCTTTTCTCCTATTTTCCATTATTTTCATAAATAAAATGCCAATTAATCCCTCATGCTTTTCCAAAGCCTTTTCCATTGCCTTTGCCAATTTCCATAGCCATTAATTAATCACAAGTGATCCCCATCACTATGTTTTTTCCCAACATTCAGCTTGGAATACGCGTCCATGACATTGGTTATTATTTTGCCTTTATTAACTTTATTACATGGATTTTTAAAAATCAACCCCAATTTCATAAGCCTATTGATTTCTAAACAATAGGTTCCATGAGATTTATATGGAAAGTGAAATTTAACATATTGAGATTTTTGTCCATATTGGTTATTAAATTTTATATGTGCGTGAGAAACCAAATCATATGAATAGAGATTAGCATATATTCATAAGGAAATAGATTCTACATAAAATTTAAGTGAAAATAGATTTTACACACTACAATGAGTTTTAAGTGAAAAATGAATATTGTAAATAATGTTATTAATATTTTACAAAGTTTAGTGTTATTAATCTACGAATATTTAGGTAAAAAATAAATAATGGAAAAAGTGTTATTATTTTTTCTCAAGAAAAAATCTTATGCATTTAAACCACATTCCTCAAATGCTCATCGCAAAATAATAAAAGTGTAAGCGCTAACACACTTCCATAAGGGTAGATGAAACTACACTTACAATAGTACAAAGATAAAATTGCATATTCTATGTACACATCATTTCTTTCCCTTTAAAGAATAATCATCAATTATTTATTTTTCCCCTTCTTTGTTAGCATTTATTACCTCCTTGAAGCAATCATAAAAACTATCTATAAATTTGAAGGCAGTATATTGGGATTCATAGAGGGAACTAATTCTTTATTTCAATCATATAAATTAGCTTTATGAAGTATATTTGTTCCACCTAAAGAGGTTTTGGGAATAACTAACTCCTTCAAGAAAGAAATCTTAGTATCTATGTCTTCTATATTAGCCCCTAAAAGAGGACTGGATTCTGCCATGAGCACTTGCAATTGTTAATCCTCATTCTAACATTGTCATTTTTTAGAAATTTATAGATTTTTTTTTTCTTGTCCCTTTTTCCCTTGGGAGGATGAGCATGAGCATGGGGACAAGAAGCTTGTATATATCTTTGTAGATGATATATTTGATGACAAAATCTTGTGTTCCTGCAATCTAAGACAAAAATGTATCATTTTTTCTTTAATTTGAGAAGCGGTTTGTTTGAAATACCCTTACCAAGGTTGATCTCAACACAAATGTGAGCATATGTACCTAATCCTACCAAAACTCTCTTAAGATTGGATTACGAAGGAGTGTTATTAATGTCTTACCACACTCTTTGTGGATTTACATAGAAAAGGTCAATATCATGTATGAATAATATAGTTTATCAAAATACCATAAGAGAAGGCCTATCACAGAATGGATTAGGGCAGGGGAGATTGGCATAAGGAGGGTATCTTACATATGGTTGAGTTTTTAGATAATAAAACATTGGTTCTTGTAGTGGATTAAATGGTCATTTGGGAGGGGCAATATGATTATCATCGAACGAGATAGAATAATGGGTTTTTCAGATAACACTCGGCTCACAGAAGGCACAATGGCGACATTACACTAGAGAGGTATTTTCTTCCTAGATCAAGCAATCAACAGGTGGATTGGAGCAAATCTAACATGGAAAGAGGCTGAACATATCGGGTTACTGGGGCATTCCGCATAGGAGTGGAACCTATACATCCATGACTTAAAAAGGGCTAGACTATGCCGGAGTTCGAGATGAGATGCACTTTCGTGGGATGGAATTCTAAAAAAAGGCACAATGATGGTTGTAGATAATTACAAGTACATCATGCATCTTGCATAAGATAATGGACCGAATGCATGGTTCCTCTATATCGGAGATCAAACGCCCGTCTAAAAATAGTTCTATTTATATGGATGGTGTGGAGAAATAGAATTTTAACTTGGGACAATCTATGTAAGTGTGGTTTTCAGGGTCCTAGATGGTGTTCTCAATGTGGCATGGAGAATGAATTTGTTTCACATCTCTTCATCCATTGCAACACTTCCCTACAAGTACAATGCCAGACTCTATCATCCTGTAAGATCTCTTTTATACATTTTCTTTCCATTGAAAAATGTTTATGGTGGGGCTTGACTGGTGTGGGGTTACATAAATTCATTCCGCTGTTTATTTTATGGGAAATTTGGAAGGCTAGAAATCACTTCCATGGTTCCTCTCTATCGGAGATCAAACGCCCCTCTAAAAGTAGTTCTATTTATATGGATGGTGTGGAGAAATAGAATTTTAACTTGGGACAATCTATGTAAGCGTGGTTTTCATGGTCCTAGATGGTGTTCCCTATGTGGCATGGAGAATGAATTTGTTTCACATCTCTTCCTCCATTGCAACACTACCCTAAAAGTATGATCCCAGACTCTATCATCTTGTAAGCTCTCTTCTATATATTTTCTTTCCATTGAACAATGTTTATGGTGGGGCTTGACTGGTGCGGGGTTACATAAATTCATTTCGTTGTTTATTTTTTGGGAAATTTGGAAGGCTAGAAATCACTTCATATTTCGAGGGATGCAGGTTAATGTTTACAGGATATGTGCAAAATTCTTTCATGGATGGAGTTTCTGGAACCTTGACTATTGAGAACCAAAGACCTATCTTCTCGATACTTACCTCCGCATATTTTCTTGCTAGCAATTGTTTTTTACGAAGCTGCAGAACAAGGATGTTGTGAATGTGGAGTATGGTTGCACATCAGTGAAAATTCATGCTATAAGTTACACTTACATGGTGGGATGGGTACTAATTCCACGGCGGAAATAGTGGCCCTATGTGGACTTCTCTGGTTTTCCAGGGAAAAAGCGGTGCAAAATATCCACATCTACGGAGTCTCAAAGACTATCATAGATGGCATATCGAGTAAATCAAATTTTGATCCTCCAGACCTTTGGGGATGGTGGTATCGTATCAATGAACTAATACATGCATTTCTGAGTTTCAACATAAAGCATATCTTCAGGGAATTAAACAGGACAATTGACTCCCTTTCTAAAATTGGTTTAAATGACACATAAGGATACATATATTATAGTTTTATCTCTGATGGCGTAGTGAGGGAAGAAGGATGTGTTGCAATACCATAGCCGTGTGTATGCCTGGGTCTTCTTGATGTTCTTATTTTATTTATATATGTTGGGCGTAAATTCTCTTAATTTTCGATTTATTTTAGAATGCACAACTTAGATGTACACCATTTTTGTAAAAGTTGATTTTGCATAGTAAATGGATAGTATT
This sequence comes from Pinus tabuliformis, assembly GCA_031772625.1. NCBI lineage: Eukaryota > Viridiplantae > Streptophyta > Pinopsida > Pinales > Pinaceae > Pinus > Pinus tabuliformis. The sequence continues at coordinate 1,336,809,614 of CM062817.1, forward strand.
ATGATCACCTTGATGAGAGATATGATAGTTATGAATGATAGGAACTATTATATCTATATGATCGAAGTTGAAGCTGAATGTAACTATTTCTTTTTTTTCTTATTATAAATCTAGTTATTTTTTTTTCCTTTTGAAAAAAAATAATATAGTTGAGAGTATAATTTTTTTCACAATGAATAGAATACATGTTTTTTAGCAATGTAGTTGCAACTATGGAATTTATTTCTATGTTATATATATATATATATATATATTTGAGAACTTGGAATCTTCTTATAATGCACATATGGATAATATATGCATGTAATTAATGTGTAGATTTATGTGAATACTATGAATATTATAATTGAAATTACTCTAAGATAAAACCATCTAAATCATGGATCTATCAAGTGAAAAGAATGATCAAGTCCCTCAAGTTGAAATATTTCATCAAGTTTGGCAGTCTAAGAAAGTTTGCACCTCGAGAGATCTGATCCCTTTCAGTGCTTGATAAATCTAGAATTTAGATGGGATTCATACTAGTTTTAATGATTTTGAGTTTGAAAACATCTAATGTTGTGACTCCAAAGAGTAAGGGATTATGAGACTAAAAATGTAGAGGAGGCATAACGAGAGGCACAACTCCATCCTTACAAGGATTTAGAGGTAGAAATATATAACAAAGTTGTTTAAAAAATAAAGGTTTTCGTTGTAAAGGATAATTGTTTTGAGACGTGCGTTTTACAATGTAGTACATAATTGATAAATAAATTTGTGATGGTAAAACTACTTCAACTTTATACATTGATAATTATATACTTTACTGATAACAATTAATTTTAAAATATAGTCATCAAAGGCATAGATTTTGATTTTTTTATATTTTTATTTATTTATTTATTTTTATTTTTTAAATTAGAGAAGGACAAGGAAAAAATTAAGGATAAGAAAACTCTAGGAGACTTATGGTTTGAGAACTATCATCAAGGAAAATCATGGAAGATGGATCCTCCAGTGAAGGTAATGATGGAAATGATAGATGGCATGCCCCCTTGACAAGAATCACTCAGTGAAGGATGCCTAAGGCAAGAGAAATCTCAAGAGGATAATCCCTTGTTCAAGGAAATAGTGCCCTCATAGCTAGGATGAGAACAAGTAAGGTGGGCTAAAAACATGCAAAGAAGTGGGTCTTGAGGCCATCCTGTTGAAGCTGCTACCTTTTGACCAACTTGAGGCATTATCCAAAGGCACCTTACCAAAGCTAAGTTGCAAGGCATGCTAAACTGAAACAAAGTACAAAATTTAGTGTTTTGGAAACTCAGGCAAAAACAATTGAATGCGTCAGGAAAAGAATAGGTGAGATGCTAGAATTGGAGGAAGAGTTAGTGGCGAAACAATTTTAAAATACTATGAGCTTGTCCTATAGGTAAATTTAATGGAAATGACTTAGCAAAAAAATCCCTAATAGGATGGGTCTTATCCAGGGAAAGGTGATAGGCTACTCTCTTACGTTCCATATAAGATATAAAGGTTTCATCATCTTCTTATTCAAATCAAAAAGATATAGGGACAAAATTAAAGGAGGAGAGCCATACTTTTGCTAAGTAACAACGCTCCTCATTAGATATTTGGAACAAGGTTCTAACCCTATATGGTAGATAATAATAAAGCTCCTTATATGGATTAAGTTGCCCCACTAGTTGTTGGAGTTGTATAATCCAAACATATTGAGAAGAATCGACAACAAATCAGGTACATCTTAAAAAATTGAGGACCAAACAATGGAAATGGATTTAATAACAATGGAAACAACCTACGTGGTTTCTTTGACTAAAGGCTTGCTTGAGGGTATAACTTTAAAAGTAGGGTCAAGAAATACCCATTAGTAGATACTAGACTTTATTAATATCCCATTTGGATGCCATATCCACAATAAACATAGTCATCTTCAATACAATTGCCTTAGAAGGTTGGTCTTGGGAAAATGGGAGGATTATATTAGAGAGAGTAGGAATACCTTGGAAAAAATTTCAACCCCCTATCCTCCCTAAGTAGTTCAATTAAGAAGCCCTCCCTGAGGAGAAAAGATGTTTCCTAAACAAGGAAACAAGAGAAAGGAAAATCCTCGATGGACCCATCAAGTTCTTGCATCGTTATCCCAAACCACATAGCTGCATTGGTGGAGCTAGCATAGCCAATCAAAAGTGAACTAGATTTTCAATAATATCCTCATCTCAAGACTCATAAGAAGCCTCATTCCATGCATCCATAAAGACTAAATGCTTTGTAACCATAGTGTAGAAGGATCTCGACAAATAAGTGACACAAAAAATGATTAACTCTTCATGGGGAAGCACCAAAAAAACAAAAATGGATAGATCTTACCACCAATATCCCCTCACTCAACTTCTCCTTTAAACAATCCCAATTAAGCCACAAATATTTGACAAGGTCGAAAGAAAGGTGAGGGAGAGGAGTTCCTTGGATCCTATCTAGAGGTATGGGAGAAGACTTTGATCAAGAAGAGGGAAATAAATCTCTTGACTAAAGATTGAACACAATCTACGGCAACACACAAGTTGAAAGAGAGGTTCAAGAAGGTAGAATACTTGTAATTGCAAGGGTTCTTAAAGCAAGGGAAACCCCATAAGACCTCCATAAATGATCTTTCTATCCATAAACAACAAGGGCATGGGAAATTCCTAAAAGATACATTCCATCAAAAGAAATAATATCCCTTCACAAACCAACAATATTTTTCTTTTAGGAGATCATGATTCGTGAGAAGGACCACTCCTTATCTATGAAAAACACTTGGCTAAATTTTTGATTGCTTCAATGTACAAGGGTCTTTAAGAGGTCAAGTTAAAGCTTGGAGCCAAGAATTCCATCGGACAAGTTTAGTAAAAATGAGTAATGAATCCTATGTTTCTATGCGTTCAAAAGAAGTAAACAAACATATGGACTTGTTGAATATTTATGGCCCTCAGGATTAGAGAAAAATTTTCTAGGAAGATTTAAAAGAAAGAGGTATGCTAGAATTCCCCACCCTTATCTTGAGGGGGGGATTTGAACATAACCTTAAATACTAGGGGAAAATGGGATTGAGAGCAAGAACTAGCCCCCTTTAGATTTTATCCAAGACTGGATTGAATAACTAGAGATAATTGATGTAAAGCCCATTATCATAGCTACTTGGTGTGAGAGGGTTTAGACCAACACATTGTAATTATGGAGCTAAGATGAAATAACTAAAGATCCCCCTCTCCTCTTAAACTCAACCCTCATGGGTTGTATTTCTTGGATTATATAGATAAAAAATCTAAGCATTAGGTTCACTATGAATAGGGGCAAGTAAGTTGTGTGATTAAACATTTCCATAAGAACCTAAGCATAGAAAAAAGGACCTCCAAGGAGTGGGCACGAAATAAATTTTGAATTTCAGATTAAAAATTAAGGGAGGTAGAAGGGAAAATTGAATCCATCTAGCTATAAATCTCCAAGGTTATCTCGCTGACCATCTCAAAGAGTTACAAGACCTTGAATCAAGTAGGAATGATCTCCTAGCCTAGGAAGAAGCTAAATGGAGAATTAAAAGTAGAGTCAGTTGGCTCAAAGTGGAGGAAAAAATACAACTTTCTTCCAAAATCAAGCGAAAGCTAAGAAACCAAAAGATAAAATGCATGGAATCTAAGATGAGAGAGGGGTTGTTTGTGAATTCTTTGAATCTAAGATAAGTATGGTAATGTAACAACCCTGAGTTAAAAGTTCATGTAATAAAGTTAATAAAGGCAAAATAAGACCAAGGTCATGGGACACGTATTCCAAGCTGAATGTTGGACACAACATCCTAGTGGGTGTTCATTTGGTTTTTTATGTCTAAGGAAATTGGCAAAGGCAAAGAATTATTAATTGGCATTTTATTTATGAAAAGAAAGGAAAATAGGAGAAAAGGGAGATGAAAGGTCACATGTTTGCATGAGAGGAAAATTGAAGGAAAAATAGAGGAAGTTGAAGAAAAAATAGGCCTCAATAATAAAAAGGCTTTTGAGGATCAGTTCACAACTTTTGTCAGTTTTAAGATATTGTCAATTGAGTTTTGAAGCTCTCTCTCTATTTTCTCATACTTTTACACACTTAGAGAATTCTTGGAGCACTCTAGCATTGGAGAAAGGAAGGAAAAGGAAGGAAAAGGAAGAAAAGGAAAGCAAGGGACAAGCAAGGAAAAGCTGGATCAAGTAGCTTCAATAGGATTGCTTGCTGGTAACAGGTTGCATGTGTGATTTCCTAGCCTTTTTGTGAATGCATGTGTGTATTTGGTTCTCTTGCTGCCATTGGCATGGGTTTTGCCAAGAGTGACAATGGTTTCAACCTTGCCTTTCCATTTTCGGATAGCAATTGTGTGATGGGGTTTTATTATTTGGTTGAGCTTTGGATTGCCAGATGGTTTTGGAACTGGGTAAGGTGGTCTCAGGAAAATTCCCAACGGCCTAGGAATCTCTTGACCAGTTTTGGCAGCATTGCGGTAAATCCTGAGGATGGAGACACATAAATTCCTCAAGGTATTGGTGAATAAATTATGAGGCATCCAATCTTGTTTTGGGCCTAGAGATCCCTTGACTATCTTGGCAGGATTGTGGTAAAGCCTGGTTGTTTATGTGTTTTTTTGGGCCTAGGAATCCCTTGATCGGTTTTGGCGGGATTGCGGTAAATCCTGAGGGTGGAGGTGGTTTAATCTCTGAGAAGCCCTGGTTGTTTTTGTCTTGATTCCCACATTCATGCTTGGAATATGGCATAATGGTGATTGGCTGAAAGAAAGATTTGGTTTAGCCCAATATATTGCAGGGTGGTATGTGGAAGTCCCTAACTTGGTTGGCTTTTTCATATGTTAATAAGAGCTCTTTTCCTCTTATATTTCATGATTAATTTTACTTGTTATTATTTGGATTTAATGGTTGTTCTATCATGGTTATTATTACGGTTATATGACGGTTATAAGCATGGTTCTATAACAGGTTTGATTATGGCTCTTGAAATGTTTTGATTTGTTGATGAATGGTTATTGAATGCATGAACTAGTAGATGTTAATGCATCTATTATTAGATGGCATTAGACCTTCTTGGTTATTCTTAGATAAGTATTAAACCCTAATGTCCAGATATGCATTCATGACCTACATATTACATGTTCTCAATATGTTTGATGAAATGACTATCATGGTTAGGTCTAGTTATGTTGGCTATGTGGGGCCTAACCTAGGTTCAGTAGTGAGGTTAGCCAAGCAAATCCTGATACTACTGGCCCTTTCGGTAACAGTTTGCGGAGAACAGACTGAGGTCTCATCTGAAGTAGTATGGGAGGGTGTTGGAACCAGGTTTCCACACCCTGGGGATGTCTGATATGGGCGATAGGTACGTGATTCAACCTTTGCACTTACCAGATTACGCACACCAGCAGGCTCCTTGCATCCTGTGGGACTGCCTTCGCACGGATCTAGCCACAGTGCGACCAATATTAATTACCCAAGTCTTCCTTAGTTAGGTTCTATTCGTTAATTACTTAGAAATTTTTTATACGTAAACATACATACATGTGCACACATATAGATAAACATATACCATTAACGCCAAACGTCAAAATATAGATCTACGAAACAGATGCACAATATGCCGAATAAACTTAGCTTTATTAATGATCCTTTTCAAGTTCAGTTCAATACAAACCTGACTCCACCCTGCGCACTCAGCTACAGGGGTCCGCGCACTCAGCTGCAGACTTCTACTAGGCCTCTACGCACTCAGCTGCAGAGCCTTTACCTACTACTATGACCCAATGCCTTCAGAGTCATTTCTATCCTCTAACCATGCCTTCGCATCTATCTATTGCTTTTCAAAAACTCCAAACTGTCTTTACACTTAGATCCTCGCTCTATTTATACAATCCCATGGTCTGCGGACCATGGGTAGGCCGACACAATTTACATTTAATTTCATTATTTTAGGGTGGACAACCCTATGGCTCATCCTAGACACTCACGCTCCGCGCCCTCATTTCGCGGAGTCTTTACACTATATTGACCAACACTCGGGCTTTAAGCCCCAAAAACATGCTATGGGGGGATATGCTACCCAACAGGCCCCCAACACAATCATCGTGACTCATCCCGAGTCACTCTACTGGTGCGGCGATCTTGGCACGAAGTCCATCCAGGAGGTCGTGCGCAGCTTGGGTGTCCGTAACACACTGTTCGGCTGTCTGCTGTATCTACTGTACACATAGCTCTGAACCTTCGTGAGCAGGGTCACCTTCTTGTCCAACCATATATAGTTCCTGCATCTGTGCTAGCTTCCCTTCAATGGTAGCTGTAATTGTGAACACTTCATCGATCCATGGTTGGATGCATTCTTTAAGCAGGGCTTCTTTTTGGCGCGCGACGTCTAATTGGTCCTTCAGTGCCCTTGCCTGCTATAGTCTGGCGAGACATTGAGTAAGGAAAATCATCTACACAGTGCCCCGGACACTGTCGTACTCCTGCTGCAACTTGCGTGCCTCGGTCTCTAGGTGCTGCAGATTCGGGTCTTCCTACAGGTGCGTAAGCATGGTGAGTGCTTGCTCCAACAACCCGGTGCAATCCTGTGTTGCCTAGCCAATTTGTTCCAACCCCATTTGGATAGCGCAGGTGTGGTGCTCTCTGACTTCTTGGGGTGTGGAGGGCTACGCCTTCAATCGCAGCTCGACGATCTGTAGGTTCAGCTCCAACTGAACCTTTGCCGTTTCCTCCCGGGCCTCGTGGACTCTGGCCGCCAATCTATATACCCGTTCTGCTGCTGGGAGCTCTACTGGCATGGCCAACTCTGGAACGCTCCTGCATGCATCTTCTACAGCTTGTTCCAGTCCGCGAGCCTGCGCAACCAACTCATCTCACTAGATGCTGAGCTGGTCCATGTTGATTTTCTGTTCATGTAGGACCTGGATCACTGGACCTTCCTGGGCACGGAGCTCTGCGATGACCCCATCTTGCAACTGGTACAGAATTTCGCGTGGCGGGGTGGCCAAGTTCAAGACAACGCCTTTCATGCTGCTCATCGCAGCCCGGTAACCCTCGCTTTTTGTTGCTAGCACGCCTTCATGCAAGATGAAGGTGTCACCCATACGGGCGCGTAGCACCTGTTCGGCCTCGGCGGTTCCTACTGTGACATATTGGGCCATTATGCCTACTTGGGCATGCTCTACCTATAAACCTTGTAGCTGTGCGCTGAGTGCCCCCAACACAGTGTTCTGCTCCATCCGCAATCCCTGGAGTGTGTCCTTTGCGACCTCATGAATCGTTTCGCTGATATCCAATAGATCACCTTCTGTGAGTGTGATCGGTTCGACAGATGTCTTTGTGGATTTTCCCTTCTTTCGGGGAGCTGTTTTCTCAAGGCTGTGTGGCCACTTGAGTTGGGTCAATGCGGAACCGAGGTCCGCACGTTCCTCAATCCTATCCCCTTCCCCAGTTTGCTGCCCCGTGGACATCTCCTGGCCCTCCTCAGGCTCTCTGGTTGGTGTGGTTGTGGTCTCTGCCATCTGCGCTGCTGCTGCTGCATCAGTTACCTTCTACTGTGTGGCTGCTTTTTGTTCCTGGCGCCTCCTCTCAGCCAGCTGCGTGATGTGCAGCTTGGTGTCCTTATTTCTTTGCTAAGCTGTGACCTTCTCCATTTTCGCCAAGTCCGGGGCGCGCCACTCCGGAGGCCATGACTCCATTACTATGAAGATCGCATCATCCATTGTGATGAACGAAAGCTTCACCCATTTTCATGCTGGATCCTTGCGCGCCTGGATATACAGGTTATGCATATCCGCCTTGAATTTTGTCGCGCTTTGCAAGATATTATGAACTGTAGGGGACAAGCACGGCCTACGGTTGATCCATGTTCGGATGCTCACCTCCATGAACACCCAAAACACCTTTATCTCATGAATCTTCTGTGCATATTTTGTAGCCCAGAGCGAGGTGTACCTCGCGGCTTCAGGCAGGTCACCCTCAGTAGTGGGAAACTAGCTATCCTCTGGCAGCTCCCCTGCAACCAACAGGATGGATAAGAGAAACCACACATAGTGGAAGGTCTTACCCTGCTCCTGGGCCTCCCTGCAGTTTGTCAAGAACTCGTCACAGAGGAACTGCGCCCAGTTGAACTAGACCCCCTCTGCGCATTGCTCTGCCAACGCAATCACAGACGCTGGTACTTCGTCGGCGCGACATTTCCTCATTAGCTTGCCAGCCAGTAGCTGGGTGGCTATGCACACCCCTTGGTCTTTAATGCTTGCTATTGCGTACCCCTGCTTTCTCTTTTCTAGTTTATACTTGGCCTTCATAGCTTCTGCAAGGGCCAAGTCGCTGCTTTTTCCTGCTATGGTCGCGGGGTTGTTTCCTTTGACTAGCAGTCGAGAAATTCAGTGAATTAGATCGACCGTGATGGGAATCGACTCCTCCAACCAGAGATACCCATCATGCACCAGGCACAGCAACTACCTGATGACAAAAATGGTGATGGGCGTGCGGTGGTAGTGGGTATCCATCGCAGATGGAGTAACCCAGCCTTCTCCACACCGCGCAACCATTTCTGCTTCATTAACCTCTCTGTGGCCAACTGTGGGAACTTCTCGCTGTCCGCGAGGTCCCAATCTTTGAACTTCATAGTAGGTACTCGTCCCAACAACGGACCTTCAAACCTTATATCATCGGGGAGGAGCGGGGTCTGGAGCGCACTCTTCATGGCCTCCAGGTCCTTCGGTACCTTGGCTTTCCCCTTCCACGGGGGGATGTAAGGAGGTAACTTTGTCGTGGAAGGAATTTGGGAGACATCCTCCGCCTCATCGTCTTGCGCCTCAATTTGGGCGATCAGGGCTTGCAAGTCTTCCTCCTCCTCCTCCTTTGTCTCAATGGTGATTGCTTTTCCCTTCTCTACCATTGACAATTTACCAAACCGTGGATTTCTTGGGGATACACGGACTTGTCCAATCGTTTGCTTATCTTTCTATGGCTGTGGCATGCGTGGTGATTTTGGAACCTCTGGCGCATCCGCCGCCTCTCTAGGCTCCTCATGGGCCATATGGGGCTCCGCGGTAACTTCAACGAATCTCACTCTTGTTCTAGTAGCCGTCATTGTGTCTACACTTGAGGATGGTAAGAGTGTGTGACGCTTAATGCTCTGTACTTGCTCAATTTTCAAACAACCAAGTGTTGCCTTGTGGCTAGCCCTGGGGGTTTTATAGCGTCTTTTGAATTTGAATTCGACCCTTCCCCCCTCTTCTGAGTCGTTAATGCATTCTTGGTGACAGATTGTCCCAAATCTAGCTCTTAATTCGTGTCTTAATTGCCCGCTGCCGCTCCTTTTTGCCTTAAGTTGGACCTCTTATCATGAACAGTGACACTAACGGTCACCTCCTAGCCTACCCGTGCTGTAGCGCAACCCCCTATGCACGACCATGACCCCTGTGACATATCAATCCTGCACGCAACCTCCATATCGCGCAGCTCCCATACAGACTCTTTTATAGTCTCACACTCTCTTTCAACTGCTTGGAGTGCTGAGACTGTGCTCTCCACGGATAGTCAGGTGGTTGCACCACCTGTGTGAGGCTTCAATTTACCTTCCAGCCCAGTCCGCGGGCACCCCTCAATTACCCTCGCGTCCGTCAGTGCGTCGTGTTCTTCCTTGTATGGTGCGCTCCCCTGTTTACTTTGTCTAGTAAGGTGCGGTCACAGCCATGGTAGCAGGGCCACAAATTCTTCTAATGCAGTAGTATGGCTGGCTATACCTTGTCCTATCGTGCTTAGTTTCTCGGCGCAACATGCTTGCATGATTTCGGTTTCCAGTTTGTTGATTTCTTCGTCCAATAACATGCTTTTCTTTCCTAGTCGTACCTGATCTTCTTCGAGTTCACGAAGTTTCAAGTTCCCTCACCGAATGGCTTCCTGTAACTGCATAATTCCTTTACCCGGGTCCTCGCGTACTATCCCAATTGTGGGAGTTGTTGTATGGGGATTCTTCTTTGCTCTTATGGTCTCGTCTCTTCTCTTTAGTGTTGGAGTCATTTCCGCACTCAGGTTTTTGCTCATGGTCCTATAGGCCCATCGAACCATTGGTACGCATAGGTCCCAGTTAGTTCGTCTCACCTGGTGAACTCTGTTCATGATTCTGCATATCTTTTTGAATGCTTCGACGTGGATTACTTGTGGTTTGTGTCGCTTTTCCCGCTGCTACTTCTAGTTCTGATTTTCGATCCTTAGTCTGGGGTGTGCTTGTGTGGACTGCACAACACACGTCTGCACCCATCGACACAGGTGGGTGCACAAGCTACTTCATCCTGGCTACCTGGCTCTCGTTCAACGTTGGGGGATTCCAAATTGTAAGCGCATCCACCTTCTACATTCACGCTAGTTTACAATGGTCTCCTGATGTGTACTCCACCATCGTGCGGGTGTTGCACGTAGTGCCCATTCCAGCGCACCATACCGCTGCTGTTCCGGTACTACGCTTTCAAATTTGTCCAGGAATTCATCCACCACTATCACTCCATCATATGTTGGCAGTTCCTTGGCCTCTGTCATCATGCAACACAGTGATCTAATCATCATGTTTCAATTCAACATTGTCTCTTCGTGCAACCGGTTCTTCCAGCGCTCTACTTCTTTGTCTGAATTTGAAGTACAGGAGCTGTCGCACTCCCACGAGATTCTCCCAGTTGGAGTCGGGTTCACCCGATCCTGGTCCCGCGTTGTTATCTTGTAAATACAATCCAACTCATCGTCGCTTTCATCGTCGTGTACTGGTTCAGTGCGCGCTCCTTCGACTGGGTCTAGCAGGACTACTACGCGTAGGGCCTTTTTCTCGAATATCATCTTTCGCTTCTTCAAGTTGATGACCCCTTTCATATCAGTGGCCCAGTCTATTCCTAGCAACGTGGGATAGTGATTGTGTCATCGACAATCTCTATTACTTCAAAGTCTGTGTGTGTGTTTGGGCCTTCGATATCAATTGTTACCCCTTGCAACCTCCCCATGGGAAAAATCTTCTGTTGGTTCGCCATTCGTAATTGAATAGGGGACCACTGCAATGCGGGCCTGCCCATGTGTTACCATGTTTGCTTCAGTAGCACATTCACGTCCGAACCTAGGTCTAAGATTACCTGATCCATTTCATACTCACCAATCTGCGTAGTCAACCTCATCTCCCTTCCAGTGCGCAATGTATGATTCCCCAATTTCCGGACTACACGCGATTCTCCTGACCCCACACACCCAATGATCAGCTCCTATGGTCCCTTAACTGCCTTGTTGTTGTGCAACAGTTTCATGCATGTCTCCAGAAAGGTAGTAAGCATAGAAGGATCCATCCGTGGCTTTGGTTGATCCTTACTACCTGAAGTGGAGGCCTCCGCGAAGCTCTTCTTAGCTTCCATGAACGTCTCCTTTGCGCATTCTAAGTCAAACTCAGGTTCCTTTGCGGGAGCCTTACAAACCCATGTATCTTCCTCAGGCTACTTCCCCTTATCTTCCCCCATGGTCGCACCGCTTTTGAGCATCATGTTCACATTTGGGTCTTCTTCACGCGGTTCAGACCTCATCATTTGGATATTCTGAGTCGGAGGAGACTAGAATACCCCTTTGTCGCGCATCTGTGTGATCAACGTAGGACAATCTACTATCTCATGATCAAACTCAGCACAGTACGAACATGATATCCTTGTTGGGTTGGTACAATTGTGGGCGTAGTGCCTTGGTCCTCCACAATTGTAACAAATTAACTGTCCGAAGCCCCTTCTTAGTCCCATTCCTCCTCGTCCTCGACCTCGCCCCTGAAATCCAGCGCGCACCATCCCTGCAGCTGGGTTGAGGGCTCGCGTTTCTGTTTGCATCCTATAGGCTAGGGTCCGATCCATCATTAACTCGTAACTGCGACAAGTGCACTCATCGTGGCCTACTGACCTCCAGAAATTGCAAAATAACTGCTGGGGAGTCTGTGTATACTTTTGCAACAAATGACAATTATTCGTCATGTGTTTTCCTCCTATCTGATAGATCGCGCACCATAACATGGGTGTTGTACTTAGCCCTTCCTTTGTCTCCACTCTTAACGGCATTGCCCCCCCTCTTGCCAAGTAGTTCGAAAATACTGGATAGTGGTCCTTGTCATGGCCCTAGCCTTTGCACTTTACGCACCATACTTCCTCGTGCACCTCTAGCCGTGGTGCCCTATCCTGCTTCAAGCTCTACATTTCCAGGTAGAGATTTTGTAGTTGCGCGTGGATTTGTTGAAATCCCAACCCAGGATCTTGTATCGGGGTCTCATGCAACCTCATTGCCATTTCCAACGCTTCGTCCTGGGTGAAAAGTTTTTGTTGTGACAACGCCGTCCTCAAGTGCGATGTTAGGGATGCCACAAACCATGCGCGATGCTGTACATCCATGAGCATTGTTAGCCTCCTGCTGCAGCAGGTTAATCATCCTTCATGATCGACATTTTTACATGCCAAATATGTCATACTTTGCTTGCTGCAATGCTCCATATTTGCTATAGATGGCCAGAGAAGTATCCATGAGAGTGTGCTAGTCTAAATGCCACTGTTGTGTTCCATTTTTGATGAGTTTTCAGCTAAGGGAGGTCCAAACAGCTTAATCTTGGTCTCCCTAGGTTTCAATTTCTTGTTGTAGAATATAGAGAATAAACATCTGTCCAAACTGTTTAATCTTGGCAGATCTGTAAATAGGTAGAGAAACAAGGGTGCTCAACAGCCTAATCTGAGCCCCTGGATGCAATAAGTGTAGTTGTAGATAGGAGGACAGCAAGAAGAAAAGAATGAAAAGCTGGGTATGCTAGTTCAAGTGCACCCAAACCAAAAGAAGAGAAAATGCTAGGTGAGTAGGTCGGGTAGGTAGCTTTGTGGTTGTAGAATCATGGCTTGTGATCCATTTCATATTGTCAAGTGTTATATCTATCATATCACATGTTGAAGGCAGTTGTTCAGTTGAAGGACTTCAAGAAATGCATGTCTAACTTCCCCTTCTTCCTCTTTCCCCCAAATCACTCACTAACTTCCCTAAAAGAGGTCAAGATCTGCTTGGTACCTCTTAGTTTCATCATTCTCCATATCATTTACCTTGGTGAAGATCTGCTTCACTCAAGTAATGTCCATACTGCTTCTATGAATCATTTTCCCCCTTAATAGCCTAAGATCTGCATACTTAGCGCTCTCTGATCATTTGTCATGTTAACTATTAACTTTACTATGTAGCTCCCTATCTATTTCCCCTTCCCCTACTAAAACTATGTTAATAACTCCCCTATATACTTATCCCCTCCCCCTGGTTGAAAAATAACCATAAGTACATTTGGGAATTGCTAAGTTTACCTGAAACTGAGCAAGAGCCCTCACTTCCCCCCTCAAACCATCTTCCAAATGCATTAGGACCCCTTCCTATGCATAAAAACCCTCCATTATCCATGTTTTAACCTTTTTTTCAAGGCTCAAAACCCTCTCGCCATGCTTCAGAGCCCTTCCGATGCATTAACAACCTTCCTCCGATTTCATTTTACCTTTCTTCAAAGGCAAAAAACCCTTCCGATGCTTTATAGCCCCCTTCTATACATATAAACCCTCCTCCAATGGATTCCCCCCCGATGCGATATCGCTATCGGAGGCTTCCTCCATTATATTTTCCCATATATCCCGCATATACTCTTTTTTATCGCAACTCCCCTTTTTTGTTTTATCGTTTAAACTCAAGTTTTTCTATAAAACTTAAGTTATAACGTAAAAACCCGCATTTTTCAACAATATCGCATCGCAGCCATCCATCGCCCCCGCTCAGATCAATGGCCCAGATCTTGTCAGCGATCTCCCATTTCGGCGATCGCAATAATATAAAATCCTGCCCCATGTCCCCGCCGATAGCGAAATTCCGATTTAATCACGTCCGCTCATTCGGGCCCTCAGATCAACGATCTCTATTAAGTCGCGGCCCATATATAGCATTGCTTATTTCAGAGCCGAAGTATTAATAAAATGCAGCATATAAAATTATCGGGTCCGAAAGGAGGCCTTTGTACAGCGAAATGGGAAAGCTCCGATATTCCAGAGCCGAAAAGTTATAAAGGGCAGTTTTAAGGGATTTCGGGTCCGCATATTGATTTTGTTAAAATCCGCCGATATGAAATCGCCGACGGACCGGACCCGATCTCCATAAAGAAAGGGCATATAAGCATTTCGGGTCCGCGACATTTCAGAGGTTTTATGTATTGGGACCAATGGTCCGCCCTGATGCGATTTAGCGCCAGCCGTCGGATCGGGTCCCCAGATCAATGGCCCTGATTTAATCGCAGCACTCCCCATGTATCGCTCCGACTGGCGGAGCCGAAATAACAATAAAGCATGGTATATTAGCATTTCGGGTCCGCAAACCAAATTCTTGTAAGTCCGCCGATATGACATCGCCGATGGGCCGGACGCGATTCCAAATAAAAGGAAGGGCCTATAGCATATCGGGTCCGCGCATTTCGGCGATGGTTTATGTGCCACCCCCTGGTCCATACTGATGCGATATAGCGATATGATCTGGGCCGTTGGATCGGCCCGCGCTGGATCCAACGACCATGATTTAAAGAAATGAATAGTGTTGCGGCAGAGCCAAAAATTCATCAATTTTGCAGTTTTAAAGGCTTTTCCGTCTGTTTAATGAAATAGGCCTTTTTCAAAGATTTAACCATGCGGTGCCCGTGCCTGCCCAATTACAAAGGAACGATGCTTTCCTAAGCCATTTTCAAATCGCTCCAGGCCCAAAATACTTCTAAATGCAGGGTTTTCACATCGGCGGTCCTCCAATGATCCTCTAGTCATCCAGATTGCAATTTTTTACCATTTTTGAGGCATTCACTGATCGGTAAGGGCTGAAAAAGACTCCAAAGATGGCAGAAGGCTGAGCAACGGCCATAAATGGGTGATTGGACAGTTCAAAGGCATTCGGAGGTCAAGAAGGGACCATGTGCGTGTCAAAGAGTATCAGGGAAGCGGCGGAGTGTGTCAGTGAAGATCTTCCAAGGCAGATGAAGCAAAAGGGACCCCAGTAGATTCAGCAAGGCATCATTGAGCTGTAATGGCTCACCAACTCACAGGTTTTTTCCATTTAAGGCAACAAGACCACTTGAAGACACAGATAAAGGTTTTCAAAGCAGATATTGGCAAACACATGAACCCAGTTATGTTTTTGGAGTAGCGCTGCTTCCTTAAAAGCACAATTATCACACAGAGGACAACGCGTGGCTCAAGGCACTCTTTCAGTCCATTTTTTGAAGCTGCAGGACCATGCGCAGCCCTAAAGAGCCATTTTGATGAGGCTGCTCCCTCATGAACACCTGTTTTAGATATTTTTATTGCATTTATTTCCAGCACAACTTGGCATTAGAAGCAGTTATTGCACAGATCTCTTTTGAATATGTTTTGATAGATATTTTGAGATATTTTCTCCCTTGACACCTGTTCAAGGGATGTTTGTAAATATTTTCTATTTAAACAACCCTCTGTATTTATGTAAAGGGTTGGTTGGTCGATAACTTCCTCCTCTAGACTTGCATTGTATTTTCTGAGAGTCTCTATAATCAAAGATCACTGGAATGTTTGGGAGATGAACTGACTGTTGTGTTTTAATGTCTGAAGAGTGACTATGGAATCCTAACGCTTCTACATAACCCAATAAGTGTTTCTTATCTCTGTTTACAGTTTATATGTGTTTATGCCATCATTGTTTCACTATCTAAATAGCAGAAAGAAGGAATAGTTCAGAGCTCACTTAGTTGTAATATGTTCTCAATTTCTATGATTTATCTATGTTTTCCTCTGAATTAGTCCTAAATATGAATAATGATTTGCTCATATTTACACTAGTTCCTTCATATATGAATGTTGTTTAGGAATCCTCGATTGCTCCTATATAATTTTCATTCACCTTCCCTCTGTTAGCATAATGAGAGCTACTTAGTTGCCTTTCATTCAATGACCTTCATTCCATCCTCATTCCATCTTTATATTGTTCTATGTGTAGCTATCCTGCTCTGTATTCCTCTTGTGACCAAGAAAACACAACAACAAGCCTAATCCACGACTCCATGCCCAATGGTTTGAACTTCTCACACTATGCATCCCAACTCTGTTTGAAAGAATCCTCCATCCCACCAAAATCAAAACAAAACCCAAGAAAATCATAACTAGCCTAAAATCAACCCAAAACAAAGCTAAATCCTAAAGAGAGAGCCCTCTCTGATTGCAGGTAGGCTAGGACCTGCAGTCCAAAGATTGGTTTGTGGTTACCTCGGCCGTATCCTTTAAGGAGCTTTAAGGACAACTTGAGTGATAAAAAGCATCATATTAGCCTCGTGGATCGTACTCTTCAGCCGCTGATCCAGATCCCAGGGGGTCTCGCGTGGAAGCATCGCGATCTCTTTAAACCTGATGATTGACCGTGTCTCTGATTTCGGCCGGCTAAATTCTTTGTTCAACACATTTTGGATCTCTGCTATCCTTGCAATTGGGTGGTCATTGGAGTGCTTTATATACCATGTCAATGCGCGATCCTGTAACACGCTCACCAATGTAGCCTTCTTAATGTTGTCATCCATGACCCCTTGCGCTTCCCACACTGCTCTTACCACGAACTAGAATTGGTCTAGATCCTCATTCCCTACTCCTTTGAATACGGGTAGCTTGATCGCACTTGCCATGCTAAACTGCGAGCCTGGTGGAGGTGGAGTGGGTGGAGATGGAGGTGAGGGAGGTGAAGCGGGTGGTGGTGTGGGCGGAGATGGTAACTGTAGAATGCGCTGCCTTATCAAGTTGACCGCACTTCTCGGAGAGACCCGAGCGAGCTCTTCCTCGCTTTCTCGCGAAAGTGAAATTAACAGGTTATTTGCTAATTCCCCACTACCTTTGTAGATCTTTCCGCTCCGCATCGTCCCAAACATTAATGTATTCACATAACCCGTTTTTCACATAATGACATCTTAATCCAGGTACTCAAAGATTTAATATACTTACCTCACGGTCCCTTGAGAGAATGTTGTTCTGCCTTGTAGCTCACGGTCGTGTCCACCGCAAACTCAGTGATAAATCCCCCTATTATCTAGTCGAGCCAATGGTCCACAGCTCGCGTGATCTTGTCTTCTGATGCCTCTAGTCTGCGCACTAATTCCAGAGTCCACACTATCGATTGGTCGAGCTTACACCTTCCCTGGCTGTTGGCTAACCTCGCGATCCACTCATATAGTTCAGAAGGAAAGGATGCGAAGAAAATCTCGTGGATTTCCGTATACACGTAGCGATCCAACCACCTTTTCTTAGATACCTACGGAGTTCTGTTTTCCTGTGTCGCGAACTCGTGAATCTTCTTGTCCAACCACTCTTCAATTTCCTTCTTTGTTGGGTTCTAGTGGCACGACATTAAACATCCCTTAGGCAGATCCCGGTCCCGACAACGGAACCATTTGTTGGCTACGTGGGGCCTGACCCAGGTTTAGAAGTGAGGTTAGCCAAGCAAATCCCGGTACTACTGGCCCTTTAGGCAACAGTTTGTGGAGCGTGGATTGAGGTCTCACCTGAACTAGTATAGGAGGGTGTTGGAACTAGGTTTCCACACCCTAGGGATGTCTGATATGGGCGATAGGTACACAATTCAACCTTCGCACACTGCGTTCGCGCGGATCCAGCCGTAATGCGACCAATATTAATTACCCAAGTCTTCCTTAGTTAGGTTTTGTTCGTTAATTACTTAGAAAGTTTTTATACATAAACATACATACATGTGCGCGCATATAGATAAATAGATACCATTAATGCCAAACATCAAAATATAGATCTACGAAATAGATGCACAATATGCCGAATCAACTTAGCTTTATTAATTATCCTTTTCAAGTTCAATTCAATATAGACCCGACTCCGCCATGTGCACTCAGCTGCAGGGGTCCGCGCACTCAGCTGCAGACTTCTACTAGGCCTCTGCGCACTCAGCTACAAAGCCTTTACCTACTACTACGACCCAATACCTTTAGATTCACTTCTATCCTCTAACCATGCCTTCGCATCTATCTATTGCTTTTCAAAAACTCTGAACTATCTTTACACTTAGAGCCTCTCTCTATTTATACAATCCCATGGTCCGCAGACCATGGGTAGGCTGACACAATTTACATTCAATTTCATTATTTTAGGGTGGACAACCTTATGACTCATCCTAGACTCTCGCACTCCGCACCCGCATTTCGCGGAGTCTTTACGTTATATTGACCAACACTCGGACTTTATGCCCCAAAAATATGCTATGGGGGGATCCGCTGCCCAATAGGTTAGGTCAAATATCTTACTCAATTTGAATTCTTAGCTTTTTTTTCATGTCATTTATGCCTTTGAGAAGTTACAGGAAGTTATGGGCAGTGTTCTAGAGGTTGACTTGGAATTCAGGCTAAGAATTTGGAACAACATGCTCCTAACTAGAAAGTTTGGGTCGCAACCGGATGGATGTAAGCTTGTGCATGTGATTGGAGGCTTCCAACCACATGGAGGCCTTGTTGTGGGTGCAATTGGGGGTCGAGGGCAGAGAAGGAGGGGTCCAGATCAAGGTTTTGCCACCTGCGATGGTTCCTCAGCTCCTAAGTGTCCTGTAACACTTGTAGGATGTTGTGAATGGTCAGTTTGTCATCAATTGTTGGCCCCACTTCCTTAATGGAACCGTTAGCCCTGAGGTTCAGTGCTGACTCTCTAAAGTTTGAAAAGGAGGCTCGGTCCGCTTTGTTGTGCTTAAAGGGGCCCCACCTGGGTCATTTTCCCCTTCTCCTCTCACCCCGCTCACATTTTTCCCTTCCCATTTCCTAAATTAACCTTCTAACCCGACAAAATCCCCCTTTTTGGCCTTAGCCCCAAGCGCAAAGCCAAAGTACCCATAAAACCCAACCATATGCCCTTGCGTGCTCATAAAACGCCTCACCACATCCCCGCCGTTGATCTTCTCCCACCAATCCAACGGCCCATATGCATCCCGATAAAGGAAACCTGCCCGATTGGCCCCCACCGTCAGATCACCTCCGCCAGATCTGACGGTCCTCGCTCATATCGCACGGGCAACTAGCGCAGACAATACCCGCGCGATATGAGCGGTATTTCTCTCTCCTCCGCTGCTACGTGTCATTCGTTGAATGGAATTGCGTGACTTTCGACAATTACCGCTTACTGCCCAAGGCCCGGGCGATGAAAACCATTACCGCTAAGGACAAACCACTCCCACTCACTATCTCCCACACATCTTCACCGCCCGACAACCGTCCGATCTACCTGTTGAAGATCCAATGACCCGGATAGGTCCCGCTCTCACCATGACCGATAGCCTTTGTATATTGATCTCCGCCACACATTCTCTCGTATTTGACGGCCACCATTCACGATCATCCCAACCGTTCATCTACCCATGCACTCCATCCCCGCGACCAGTCTAATCCCAACAACCGAATTAAACAGAGAGCATGGCCAAATGGGGAAAAGGACACGACACGACTCAACAACCGAATTTAATAGTTATGTCACTCCTCTGCCATGATCAATTCAACCACCTGAAGGACATCACAATACTAGAACTAATGGAGTTTTCATAACAGAGAAAGCAACTGCATTCGAGGACGCTATCAGACAATTAATAATGGTTGGTGGTCAATTAAGACCACCCATCCCTAAACGAATGAGAGCCATTATAATGATAAATTATAAATAGCCTAAAGAAAGAGGTAACAATGGTTGGCATTTGATTTAAGGTTCAACTTCTGGAGACTATAGAAACTCTGTAACTTGCAGCGTCTCATCTTCATTTTCAGCAATGCAAGCTTCTTTTGTTGTTACATGCTCATTGTCCATTTCTTCTCTATTCTAAGCTTGTACCTATGGCGTCATATTCATTATTGCTTCCATGTTTAATACTAGATAACTGTCATCTTATCATTGTATTGAAAAATTGAATGCATCAGTGAGTAGGCCACTTAGGTTTCTTCTGTGTTTGATGCAAAACAACTGTCATCTTGTCTTTGCATTGATAGATTAGATCTATAAGTTTCTTTACTGGTTGCAGCTAGCCATCACATGGTTGTGTGTATCTGCTGTTGTGGTCAGTATTCTCCATATTCACCTAATTCCCAAACTGTTGAGCATTGGTGGTCTAAAGCCTTGTAGTCTGAGGGTGTTCATGCATGTTTGGAGTGAAAATAGAGTAGAAGTGGTTCTCTGGCTTGAACCAAACCATCATCCCTTCCAATAAAATTCTGCAAAAATAGTTTAATTTATATGTTACCAGGCATCTTCGAGCTACAACCTAGGAGAGTTTCTTGGAGCTCTAACATAATTGGTGCCGTTGCTGGGGAGAGGAGATTGAAGCTCAGCTTCCCTGGGAGACGACACAGATCTATCTTTGATGATAGACACAGTCTGGACACATTTTTGGTTGTAATCATCTATCTGGTGACTCTACTGGAGGCTGAACCTCTTGGCGACTCCACATCACAGTTCTGGCTCAGTTTGTGAGGCACACTCAAAGAAATCCTTAGAAATCACCGGCTGACCCAGTACCTGACCCTGAGAAGATTGTTAAGCATAGAAAGACATCACAAAAGGGAGCATCAGGATCAGGTAAGCGTAAGCAATCTTAGGTATCTTTTCCATAAAGGCTTGTAACAGAGCATATACATGTTGAGAATATAGCCTCTAGTACTAGCAGTGAAGAAATATTTTCAGAGAAACATAAAGCTCCTATTTCTTTAGGTCCTCCTTTGGATCTCAGCAAAAAGGAAACCTCCCCTCCAGTCCACCATATTCCTTTAGCCCTGTCAGTCACTCCTCAACTTTCTATCATTCAGACTGCCATCATTCTTTCATTTACCCCAGTCATGGCAGGCCCACAAGCACCCACCAAAATGGAAAGAATCATAGCTGCTAGGTATGGGCCCTTGGTCTTGCCTGCTCCTTTGAATGTGTTATCACTCAGGTTGTCCTTAAGCTCCAGAAAGGATATGGCCGAGGTAACCACAAACCAACTTTGGACTGCAGGTTCTAGCCCACCTGCAGTCAGAGAGGGCTCTCTCTTTTTGATTTAGCTTTGTTGATGATGATTTTAGGCTAGCTATTGAGTTTAGGAGTTTTGTTTGTGTTTTGGTTGGAAAGATGATGCTTCAAGTAGAGAGGCAAGGCATATGGTGGTAAATTTCAAACCATTGGGCATGGAGTCATGGAGTAAGACTGCTGGTGTGTTTTCTTAATCACAAAAAAGATGAGGAGCAAGGTAGCTGTTCATGAAACAATTTTGCAAGTTTAAAAAGATGAATAAGGGCTAAGGAATGAGAGGCAGCAAAGAATCTCTCAAACAGGTTAGCAGGAAGAAGATGAATAAACTCTATCTGGGAGCAGCTAAGAATTCCTAGATGACAGTCATTCATATGTGAAATAAATCAAACATGAGCCATAATAGAATTCATATTTATGTCTAGATCAAGAAGAAAAACATTAAGAAGCCACAAAACCTGGGCATAGAGTGCAGCAAAGCAAATTCTATACAAATCCTTTGTTATGTGACTTAAGCATATTTGAAAATGAAATAACAGAGGTAGGGGACACTTATTGTATCATATTGCGGCACAAGAATTCCTCATTTAACTCTTCAGAAACATTAATGACACATCAACAGTCCATTCTCCAAGCTTGTATGCAGTCTTTGATTATAGAAAAATATCAGAAATATAGTGCGAGTCTTTCCTGGATACATTAGTCGACCAACCCTTTTAACAATGCAGGGGGAGGTATATATACAAAAATTGGATGCAAAAATATCTGAATGAGAAGTTAATAGTTCATAAATTCTTTACCAACTCCTAAGGAGCGGTTGATGAGAAAGTAAATGCTGAAATAAATACAAATGTAACAGCTGTTCTTTTATGCCAGGAAATATTGACTTTTGATTTCATTTGAGTCGGTTGGGGCCGTGCTCTAAAAATCTGCGCTTTTGGGGCTTGCTGTCCCAGCGCACTGCTTTGTGACCGCTCCTACCTATTCTGCGTGTTCCTTGACTGCTCTGACCGGTGCTTTCGCGCTTTATCCTGTGCTTGCTGCTGGCCTGTAGCTGACCAAGATTTTGAAATAAACAAAAAGGGGCCATTACTGAAATTTACCTAGGCAAAACGGCCAGCATTGCCTGCCACCAATCCTGAGGAGGTAACTGATGCTGTTGTATTTTGATAAGTGTCTCATCGGCCTCTGTATACTTGTAATAGTTGGGCGGCATTTCAAACAAGTGGCTGACTTCATGCTCCATGTAAAATAAACCTTCCAGCTTATCATAAAGAGTCTGTCCTGCAGGCGGCCCTGCTTCTGTTGTAGAACTTGATGCAGCAGTGAGCTGATTTGTGACGTAATTATTGATTCTGGTTGTATATTGGTCACGTGTCAACAATTTTCCAGCGCCGGTGAGTAGGCTGGGCAATCCCCTAGTCTGTAGTGCTGCGAGTTTTAATTCAAAATTGTCTACATCCCTTTGTATCTCCCGACATCTTGCCTCTAAGGTTTGCACAAAGCTTCTCAGTGTGAGCACCCTCTCTACTGTTAATATGGCCGCTATTCGGTTCATGATATGCAGCGCTGCCAGCTCTTCCTTGATCTGATGATTTAGAAAATTGATCATTCTATTGGCCTGCTCGGGCATGTTTCCCAACGCTGCCTTGGCTCTCTGAGTTTCAATTTGAGCACGGCCAAGTAGTTCTACCTGTTCATACATTGCCTGGATTGACCTCCATTGGCTAGCAATTGTTTGGTTAATTTTGGTCCACAGGATTTTCTTTATTTCAGCCAGGGTTTTGTCCAATGACAGCTCTTTCTCCAATGTTTTAACTTTCTCCTTCAGGGCCTTAATTTCACTTGATTGCTCAGCTACTGTCATTTTGGACTTGTCATATTTTTCTTCCAATTTGGCCAGCTTTTCTTTGGCCTCTTTTATTTCTGTTGCTTGTAGCTTTAGCTCATTGACAGCTCTTGTCAATTTATCCACACTCGTGCCAGACTCAGGAACTGTTGTTGTTGCCGCTGTAGCTTCTGTAGCTGTTGTTGTGGCTGGAATAATTGGAGGGGTCACTGCTGCTTGTGATGGAGGAACAACAACAGTTGGTTTTGTTTGAGGTGGCTGGGAGGTCGACTCTCCCTGCTTTCCTTGCAGTGCTTTCTCCAATTCCCCTTCCAAATCAATTACTCTTTGGTTTAATCTCAACATCAAACCCAATTGATCCTCAGCTTCTTTCTCTTTCTGCAGTTCTCTTGTTTGAGGATGCTCAGTAGGAAGCAATATCAATCTCTTCTTTAATGCAGCAATGTCATCATCCTTCTTCTTCATAAGGGCCCTCACACCCTTAGGATCCTTAGGATCATGTCCTAAGTCCACAATAATCTCCTCCAATGTTTTAATTCTATTGTCTTTGGCTGTGGAGGACAGTCTCTCGAAATCCAGCTGAGTGTTAGTATTCTTCGATGACTCCTTCAACTCATGGGCCAATGTGGCCTTCTCTGCAAGGGTAGCATGGAGCATTTCCGCTGTCTGCTTATGTAGCTATATTTGGTCCATGGGGTGAATGTCCTTGGCCAGGACCTCTAGCCTTGTCTTAACAAAATCTGCAGCTGACTGAGGCTGCTGAACCTTGGGCTTGAAGTGGCTAAGAATCATCTTTTCTTGTTTGATATCAAATGTTGCCATCAATCTTTCTTGCTTGGCAGGTGTTGCTTTTAGGAATTGATCATAAAGTTGCACTCTTAGCAGCTCATTTTGAGCTTTGATTTCTTTGAAGCTGGCTTTAACGCTAGCTGGTTTCTTGCCTCGTTGTGTGGAGGAAGAGACCTCCATGCCGTGTTGTCTGTCTTGCTCTTGCTGAAAAGAGCTAGTGGGTGTATGCTGGCTTGCTTCCCTTCTCGGGCTTTCTATGACCCCTTCACTGACCTCCTCCTCAATTGGAGAGTCCCCTCTTTGCCTCTTTGACTCAGGCTGCTGTGTGGACCCACTAGCAGGTGTGGAGTCTTCCCGGTCTCGTTTCCTGCCTCTTTCTTCATTGACCGGAGTTTGCAGAGGTGGCACTTGGGCTGTTTCTGTTTGCTGTGGAGGGGCTTGCATTTGAGTTTCTTCCATTGAGGTGACCAGCTGTTCAGTGACTGTTTGCTCTGTCTCCATTGGCTCTTTCCCTTTGGCTGTACCTGTTGCTGATGTAGATGCTCCTTGGGCAGCTTGTGAATGTGTAGCTGTATATGTGCCCTCTTCAATTTGGTAAGGTAGCTTGAAATTTACCTGGTCATCAGAATCCAAGTCAAGGGTCTTTTCGAGATCCTTAGCAGTTTGCTCCAAAAGTTCCTCTTGAGTAAATTCTTCAACTAAAGTCCCATGTGCCCATGCATCTTGATTGGCATATTGTTCAATGTGTGGTTATTTGCAATGGTCATAGGGTGTCAATCTATATTTGACCCTTATGGCATTAATAAAACCAAGCTGGTCATAAGGGACCCACCAGAAACTCCTCTTCAACTTAAGTTGATCCTTCAATATTAGGTCAGCATCTTGCCAACCATCCTTCTTGTTCATGATGAAGGGGCCTAGGCGGTCTTTAAATTTTAGCTGAGCCTTCTTCTTAGTGCTGTGAAAATGAGTTAAGTCTGAATTTATAAGCTGCCTGTAGTACTCCAAGGCAAACAGCCTCATTGGCACATATCTCGGGAGCCTGTAAGGACAAAGCTCACAGCCATAGATTCTAAAAACGGTGTGGTCCTGATATAGATACCAATCACCTACTTTGTAGCTCTTAGAAAGCTGTAATAACTTTTGCATCTCATAGGTTATTCTGGGAGGGGGAGTTTTCATTAACAGGCAGGAGACTGGATACACAAACTGGTCAATGAACTCACAGTACGAGTAAGGGGAATGCTGGACTTGATGGAAAACAGCTGACCAGAAGACAACAGATCTTCTTTCTCCCTTTGAATCTAATTTTTTGATGGGACACTGGAAGATTTCAGATTGATAATACATGAGCAGGTGATAAATGTATGAAGAGTATTTGAAAACTCCCTGCCTATCCAGGTTAAGGAGCTGGTCATGGATTTTATTTGCTATAAACCTGGCATAATCATACTTGACAGCAGGAGGCTGTCCTTGGCTAAATGAAGACAATATAACCAGCACTGTTTCATCCACATGCTCACTTGTTGTGAAACCCAACACATAAGATATCATGTCTATGAGTAACTGGCCCACCTCATTAAAATGGTCGTATGGCAATGGAGGTGGCTCCTTAGGTTGGCAATCTGCCCTCATAAATGTCTTAACAATTTTTTCAAACCTGGGGCCAGGGAGCCAAGAGGCTTCTTCCAGCAAGTTGTTCATGGAGAAGGGCAACAATATCTGAGCCTTCTTGAAGTTCAACATCTGGTTGATGGAGTCAGCAGTGACGTAGAAGAGTATGCTCCCAGATGGAGACTTAACAGCTCTCTGATTTGGCTCATAATTTGTAGCACAGAGGTGAATAACCTCAGGAAAAATATTGACAGAAGGGAGGAAATATTGTGGCAAATTGGACTCCCATATGCCATACATGTCAGATTTGTTTATGACACTGTTTCTCAGCTGGCGATATGTATGCAAATGATTTCTGTTTCCAACCAAGTCTTGAATAAGGTAGTCTGTGTCAGCCAAGGGCATTGTTTCAAGTTCTTTACTTGGTGGATTTATGGGAGTGACGTTCAGAGCAGATGGAGTGGCCATTATGCAACTTTTGAATGATTGAGCTGAAACTTGCCTCTCTTAGTGAATTCTTTGGAGCTAGAGACTGTGAGGGACGATGCAAAGGGGCCGAGGACAATTATAGCTTCAGTGGACGGGTTTAAATAGCAGAATCGGGTACAACAGGGCAATGCAGAGCTGCTGCGGGATTTTTCCTGGGGGTCAAACTCTAAACGGGACTAGCCAGTGGAAATGTAAATGGGCACGAGGCTTCTAAGGCTTTTTCTGAAGTAAAGGTCTTGCAGAGGTTTTGCATGAAGGTTTAAGTGAGGCAGAGCTGCCAATTGGGGAAAAGTGCAGGCTTACAATATGTGCAGTGGACAAAACGAAAGAACAAGAGCGAAAAAGGGCAAGACGTGACAAATACCTGGTACAAACAGCGCCGAGAGTGGACGAGCTAGTGCGGAGGTAGGCTATGGAGCCAAATTTGTAGGCCGCGGCAGCTCAACTGGACGCTTTAGCTTTGGAAACAAGGAAATGAATGAAATAGGGAACCGGAGCCTTTCAAATGAGCCAATAGAAGTAAAATATAATGGTCGTCTGCGCTCTTTTAAGAAAAATTGACCTTTGGGCGCTTTTGGTCTTTTTCGAGATGACGTCAGCATGACGTCATCGGCGAGTCCCGGGGTACAGATGGATGACGTGGAAGCTGACGAGGCGGTGACATGGTGGCAGGGCACGGGCACACAAGAGATGAGGTGGCGGCGACGTGGCATAGCGGCGGAGGCAAGGAGGGTGATGTCATAGGGCAGACGTGGCAGCTGATGTCACAGGGGGAGGGCGGTAAGTGGTTTCGGGCGCACCGCTTTGGCGCCTGGGCGGTTTGGGAGGAGGGGGCTCCGCCACAGCCCGGAGGGCGACGCGTGGCGGGAGTACGACGGCAAAACCGCCGAAGTCCCGGACGCTAACCCTCGGGCGGTTGGCGTGTGAAAAGACCCGCCCACCGTAGATCTTGGGCGGGCCAAATCTAACGGCTGGCGGGATCAATAATACGGCGGATCGTTAATGACGGGGCCCGCGGCATTAATTCATTTGTTTATTGATATGGCGGGGGTTATACATTAGTAAAGTGGGTCTTTGGGTTTACACGGCGCGGGTTAAATGAATAGTTTAATGTTTTAATATAACATTTAAACATTCAAACTTTGGAACGGTGACTGCGGGGGGGAAACAGAAATGGTTATCAGTTCAACCGGGTGTTGATTGATTCCAAGGGGAAAATAAGAGGAGGGTTAAATGCAAGTCCTAGATGGATTTGACATTTTCCCAGATTCTAGAACATATGGCTATAGTGCCAAAAAGGGGGGGGATATTCATTATTTTTTGGGATTTTATGTAATTTTTGTAGTAAATGGGGGTGGGGAATAGTTAGGGAGCTATATAGTACAATTAGAAGTTAATATGACTTTATGAGGTGAAAGAAGAGCAGAAGGCTAAGTTTCAACAGTAAAACTTAGATATAGGGCAGATGAAAGTGAAAAGTGATTTTAGACAAGAAATGTGGCTTCTTTTCATTTAAGAAAGCCAACATTTACCTTGATGTTTCACAAAAATGAAGCAAGACTAGGACTTTTTGGGCAGATCCCAAGATCCTTTAAGGGGGATGTTAGTAAGATATTTTTTAGGGGGAGTGAAGAAGAGTTAGACATGCTTTAAGCATTCTGCCATCACACACTGCTTTGCCACCTTTGCCACTGATGAGCTGAGCTTTCCTTATCAAAGCCAAAACTGAAGATGATCTTGTTTCTGCAACCCCAGGCTACCTACCTAGCCTAATACACCTAGCATTTTTTGTTACTTCCGGAAGGGTGCACTTAGACTTGCAAACCCTGATTTCTTTTTCTTTTAAACAACTTTTCTATCTGAAAACTAGCCTTATTTCTTCCAAGGGCCCATATTAAGTTGTTGGCCTCTTTCATTATCTACCTAGCTACTGTTCTGCCAAGCTTAAGCTGTTTGGACAGATACATTCTCTATATTCTAAAGTAAGCAATTAAACTTAGGGAAACCAAGCTTAGACTGTTTGGCTTTCCTTTAACTGAGAAATTTTAAAAAATGGAACTTTTGCAGCATGAAAAAGATGAACATTTTTGGCACTTCCACTGTCAATCATGAAATATGAAACCTGTTGCAACAAGAGGCTAACAGAATGCCATGCCTGTAGGACAATATCATAAGTACATGCCTAAGTTCACTGGGACAGAAGGAGTCACAACAGAAGAACATCTTGAGTCTTTTTATAGCTATGCTGATAATCTAGACATTAGTGAATATGATGTGAGGATGAGGGTATTTGTCCAAAGCCTAGATGGAGAGGCTAGAAAATGGTTTAGAGAATTAACCCCCAGGTCTATAACAGACATTGAGGCCTTTGATGATGTGTTCCTAAAGCATTGGGGGGACAAGAAAGATCTGCTCTACTATCATACCATGTTTGGCAACCTAAAATGGGAGAATGGGGAGTCATTATCTGATTTCAATAAAAGGTTTAACCGCATGTACAACAAGATACCAGATGAAGTGAAACCTACCCCCACCTCTGCTAAGCTCACTTATGCCAATACCTTTTATTCCGACTTCTGCCTATTATTGAGAGAAAGAAGATGCGTTTCTTTGGCTGAAATGCAGGATGCAGCTTTGGAGGTAGAGTCTAATATCATGGCTACAGAGAAACTCATGGGGCATATTGATCGAAGGAGACAGAGGGGTGAACCTTCTTCATCCTCAGACCCCATTATAGACAAAATGACCAAGATGATAGAGTCGTTGGCCTCTGAAATCTCCAAGCTGAAGGTTGAGCAACATCTAGGGAAAGGAAGCGTCCCTAACACATTTCTCCTAGAAATCCAAATCCATATAAGAGAGCAAATGAACAATTGCAGATCATGCAAAGGGGCAAAGAGGCCAGTGAAGAACAGAAGGTGAAGACTCCTTTCCAGAATGTAGTCATGGAGAAGGAGCAGTTTGATGAAGAGGATGAGATCCACTGCATGGAAGACAAAGGCAGTGCTGCCTTTTTGACACTTGTTGCCTATGAGGAGTCATTACTCAAGGACCTTACCAGCCAAGAGTGGGACAAAGAAGTTGTTCTGCAGACTGAAGATCAACAGAGATATAACCTGAGGTCAAGGACGAGTAATGTCAAAGAAAACCCTGTCCAAAGAGCTGCTGTCCCTATAGAACAACAAGCTAACAAGCAAAAATGACTAGCAGCTGATCCCATTATCCTCAAAGCACCAGCTCAAGAGGTAAGAGGTCTTGACAAGTCCCCTTCTCCCTTCAACTTTGAATCAAAAGTCCAGAAGTTGAAAATATTTGTACCTCTTATAGAACTAGTAAAGAATGAGGCCTTTAAGAAACCCATCCTTGAATCCCTTGAGCTTAAGGCCACGCAAGCATCAAATGACTATGTGAACTTACAAGATGACAAACTTGCAGTTGTGCTTAGCCCAATGATTGAACCCTTTGATGATAACTCCCCATCATTCTATGTCTCCTTGACTATTCATGACAAAACCCTTCACAACTGTCTGCTGGACACAGGTGCCAGCCATAACCTAATGCCAAAGGTTTGCATGGATGAGTTAGGCCTTAACATCACTAGAACCTATCATGACTTGTTCTCTTTTGACTCAAGAAAGGTGAAATTTTTAGGGTTAATCAAAGACTTGGCCATCACCTTGTCTCAGCTTCCCATGAAGAGCATGATGATGGATATTGTGGTAGATGTCCCTCCTAAGTTCGGCATGCTTCTTTCCAGAGGGTGGATTAAGATATTGGGTGGGACATTGCAAAATGACTTATCCTATGCCACTGTCCCAGTTTTTAGGGGAGAAAGCAAAAGATTGTACAGGGAAGCTCAGCTGGAATATATCATTAGTGATGAAAAGAATCCCACTAATCATCCCATTTATGCCGTGGACATTGATTTTGGAGCATGTATTCTCCAAATTGAAGAATCCCAGTTGGCCTCAGTGCAACTCAAGAAACCAGTATGCCAGGTCATGGAGAAAGAAGGGCCATAGATTTGGGATATGTTCTTTAATGGAGCTTGCTTTAGGGAAGCTGCAGGAGCAAGCGTGGTGTTGGTATCCCCAACACAAGAATGCATACATCTGTCTTTCAAGCTGACTTTTTAGGTCACCAACAATATAGCAGAGTATGAGGCTTTGATATTGGGCTTAAATGCTGCTAAAGAAATGGGAATCAGAGACATAAAGGTGTTTGGAGATGTCGATCTCATCATTCAACAAGTGAACAAAACGTTTCAAGCAAAACACCCAAGGCTGAAAGCGTACAGAGACGAGGTATGGAGGCTCAAAGATTCTTTCAATAGCTTTTGTATCTCATATATTCCTAGAGTAAAAAATCAGCTTGCCGATTCCCTTGCTGTGTCTACTAGCATGTTCATCCCTCCCATGCCCCCTAGATTGGCTTATGAGGTTCAAGTAAAATATAGACCATCTCTGCCTGATAATGTCAAATATTGGAAAGTTTTTGAGGATGACGATGAAGTCAATAGGTTTTTGCAAGTCATTGATGAATTCTCTGAAATGTAAATTGATCAAGAGAACGAAGCCGCGGAGGAATGTTCTTAGTCCCAGCTGCGAAACAAAATTGGTCAGGACAACATTGTGCAATTACCCAGTAACTGTATACCTAAAGGGTTGGTGCCTTTAGAGAAGTTGTTTGACCATAATGATGTGCCTTACTAGACTACCCAAAAAGAAAATAAGTCTGCAGTCCATAGACATAACATAGGGAGCCCAGATCATCCAAAGTTTGTAAACCTGTCCACCCATTCGTCTGCTACCCAAAGTTCTGAATATGACACCTTAATGAAGTAATTTGCTGATGTCTTCGCCTGGGAGTACAGTGACCTTAAGACTTATGACAAAAGCATCATTCAACATAAGATCCCACTGAAGAAAGACACCATTCCTTTCAAACAGAAACTGAGACCCATAAGCTCTCTGCTTCTCTCTTTGTTTGAAAAGGAAATTAAGAAATTGTTGGCTACCAAAATCATAGTTCCCTTGAGGTATTCAAAGTGGGTAGCCAACCTGGTAGTTGTAAGGAAGAATGGGGAAATCAGGCTATGTGTTGACTTCAGAAATCTGAATAAATGCTCTAAGAAAGATAACTATCCCCTGCCCAAAATAGAACATCTGCTGTAGAAGGTTTCACGATCTAAAGTTATGTATTTCCTGGATGGATTTTCAGGGAACAATCAAGTGGCTGTACATCCGGAGGACCAAGAAAAGACTGCTTTCACCACTCCTTGGGGCACTTTTATGTACTCCAAGATGCCTTTTAGACTGATGAATGCCGGGGCCACCTTTCAGAGGGCCATGGATATAGATTTTGTGGCAGAGAAGGACAAGTTTGTCCTTATCTACCTTGACGATATAACAGTTTACTCCAGCAGTCATCAAGATCATTTGTAGCATTTGAAGAGAGTGTTTCTGAAGTGAAGAAAGTTTGGGATTTTAGTAAATCCTAAGAAGTCACAGTTTGCTCTAGAAGAAGGGAAACTGTTAGGACATATTGTTTCTACTACAGGTGTTAGGATCGACCCAGAAAGAGTTAAAGCGATACATACATTGTCTGTTCCAAGATAAAAAATGACATTCAATCCTTTTTAAGCAAGATCAACTTTGTGAGGAGGTTTATTCCCAATTTTTCAGAATTGGTAAAACATATCAACTCTGTTAGAAAATTATATATTACAGAGCAATGGAACACATAAAATATTGCAGAAATATAAACACAGAAAACGCATAAAACAAGAGAGACACATATATATGTGGTTCACCCAGTTTGGGCTACATCCACGGAGAAACAACTAGTCCTTCCTTTTATATTATCCAGCAAGCTGAAGAGATACAACCTACAGTAGATCCGCTGTAACACCCTCTTTGCTCTCAATCTCCTCTATCTTCCTCACTCAGAATACAGATATACATAGACGCAATACAATTCCCTCATATATAGTGAGGGGTTGCCTTCTAGGGCAAAAAACCATAAATTAAACATAACTTCTACCGTCAGATCATCCACCTAATGAACGACCCAGATTGACTAGAAATTACTAGACTTTTACAAGGCAATTTTACATCTATTTTTAGCTTCGGGGGTGCTGTCCCCGAACCCTTGCCGGGGGACCGCTGGCCCCTGACCCCCGCGGGGGGGACAAGTCCCCCCCGACCCCCCTGCATGGAGGGTTGTATAGTCTTCCTGGGGTATACATCCAGCTGAAACCTTTGAATACAGAAGATAATCAGGCTCCACACCCAACAATCTCCCACTTGGAGACTGATTATAGCAACTCCACCGCTGCTTCATTTGCTAGACAATGACTCCACTTTGGACCTGGCTGTTTCTCATCTTCTTCATCATACTTGAAGATCAATTGAAATTGAGCATATTCTCAGTTTCTCCCTGGTTACAACTTTTGTTAGCATATCTGCAGGATTTTGGCTAGTGCGTATCTTTTCCAGGTTCAACTGTCCATCTTCCAATGCTAACCGTATGAAATGGTACTTGAGTTGTATATGTTTAGTCCTGGAATGAAATGCAGAGTTCTTTGCAAGATGTATGGCACTCTGGCTGTCACTGTATAACCTACCCAACTCCTGCTTCTTACCCAATTCATCTAGAAACCTTTATAACCAAATCATTTCTTTACTAGCCTCTGTAGCAACAACATACTCTGCTTCTGTTGTTGAAAGTGCAACAAGACTTTGGATTTTTGAAACCCAACTAACAGCTGTTCCACCTACAGTAAACACATACCCTATTGTGCTCCTCTTGTTATCTCTATCACCTGCCATATCTGCATCAACATATCCCTGTAGAGCAATGTTTGAACCACCAAAGCATAATGCTTGATTTGTGGTACCTCTCAAATACCTGAGAATCCACTTCACCGCCATCCAATGTTCTTTTCCTGGATTGTTCATGTACCTGCTTACAACTCCCACTGCATGTGCAATATCATGCCTTGTGCAGACCATTGCATACATTAAGCTTCCAACAATTGATGCATGTGGAACTTTAGACATATGAGCCATTTCTTCCTGAGCCTTGGGACACGCCTCCTTAATTTGAAATGGCTAGCCGAAGGTATAACAACTGGTTTTGCATTCTGCATAATAAATCTTTTCAACACCTTTTCTATGTACTCACTTTGAGACAATGTTTATTTGCGATTCTTCCTGTCTCTAGTTATTCTCATACCAAGGATTTGTTTTGCAGCACCCAAATCCTTCATTGCAAATGAGTTTGCCAATTTCCTTTTGGGCACATTTATTTCCTGCATGTTAGAACCTGCAACAAGCATGTCATCTACATACAATAACAATATAATATAGCTGCCATCATTTTGCCTTTTGAGATAAACACAATGATCAGAGTGACATCTAGTATAATCTTGTTCAGACATAAACCTGTCAAATTTTAGATACCACTGCCTTGGAGCTTGTTTTAAGCCATACAAGCTCTTCTTCAACTTTCACACTAGTTTCTCCTTCCCTTTTACCTCATATCCTTGTGGCTGTTGCATATATATCTCTTCCTTCAAATCCCCATGGAGAAAGGCTGTCTTTACATCTAACTGCTCAAGATGCAAATCTTCAGCTGCTACTAGACTTAAAATAGTTCTGATTGAAGTCATTTTAACAACAGGAGAAAATATTTCATCAAAATCAATACCTTTCTTCTGTGCAAACCCCTTCACCACAAGTCTAGCTTTGTACCTCTGTTTTCCTCCATCTTCTTCCTTCAGCCTGTAAACCCATTTATTCTGCAATGTTGTTTTACCTGCAGGCAACCTGACTAAGTCCCAAGTCTGGTTATGTGCTAAGGAGTCCATCTCTTCTTTCATGGCTTGCTCCCACTTCTTCCTGGTTTCTACCTGCACTGCTTCTTCATAACATTCTGGTTCACCAGAATCAGTCAACAATACATAATATAATGAAGGAGAGTATCATTCAGGGGGTCTACTTATCCTGGTAGATCTTCTAACACTACTTTCAGGTGTTTGAAGTGCTTGTTGCTGTTGTGGTTGTTGTTCTGGCTGTTGATCATTATGATTTCCAGGCACCATCACTTTTCCTTTAATATCGTCAAGCACTGTGTATTCCCTGTTTTCTTTTTCTTGTTTCTTTTCCTGCAACTGATTCTTATACAAGACCTTTTCATTGAATATTACATCTCTTCTCCTAATGATTTTGTGATTTTCATAATCATATAAGCGATAACCAAAATCATTAACACCATATCCAATAAAGGTACATTTCTTTGATTTTGCCTCAAGCTTTGTTCTATTTTCTTTGTTAATGTGGACAAAGGCTTCATAACCAAAAGTCTTTAAAAATGAGTAGTTTACCTTTTTACCTGTCCATGCGTCCTTTGCAATACCACCATCCAAGGAACTTGAAGGCCCTCTGTTTATTAGATAAACAACAGTATCTATAGCATCTGCCCAAAATTGTAAAGGCAATCCTGCATGCAATCTCATGCACCTTGCACGCTCCATGATTGTCCTGTTCATCCTTTCTGACACACCATTTTCTTGTGGTGTTCCTGGAACTGTCTTCTCTCTGTGAATTCCATTCTCTGAACAATACTTATCAAACTCTTTGCTGCAATATTCACCTCCATTATCTAATCTGAGACACTTCAACCTTTTCCCTGTCTCATTTTCAACCAAAGCTTTCCATTTCTTGAAAGTATCAAATACATCAGATTTATTTCGAATACAATAAATCCAGGTTTTTCTGGTTGTATCATCAATAAAAGTAACATAATAACGAGAGCCACCAAGAGATGATATCTGAGCAGGTCCCCATACATCTGTATGCACAAGCTCTAATTTTTCACTCTTCTTTTCTTTCCCAACTCTAAGGAATCTGACTCTCTTATGTTTTCCATAAACACAATTCTCACAGAATTTTAAATCAACATGCTTCAAACCTGGTAACAAATTTCTTGAGTGAAGAATCTGCATCCCCTTCTCACTCATGTGCCCGAGCCTATAATGCCATAATGCCATATCTTCTCCCATAGAGGTTAAAGAATTAACAGAATTAGAAATACCATTGCATAAATACAATGTACCAGCCTTTTCTCCTTTCGCTATTACCAGGGATCCTTTAGTGACCTTCCAGGTTTTATCTATGAAAGTAGTTATGCAACCTTCACCTCCCAACTACCTTGTTGAAATCAGATTTTTCTTCAGATCCAGAACATGCCTTACCTTCTTCAATAGCCACTGATTCCATTTTTGTGTTTTATGAAAACTGTACCCATTCCAATGATTTTACAGGGTTTATCATCACCCAATCGAACTTGTCCAAAATCTCCTTGAACATAATCATGAAAATGTTTCTTATCAGGTATGGCATGGAATGAGGCCCCTGAATGTATCACCCAGGCATCAATAATATTTTCTAATGAAAGAATCAAAGCATCTTGCAACACATCACCTGTTACATTCGCTTCATGATTAGTTTCTTGCTACGCATCTCCTTCTTTTCCCTTTCGAGACTTGTAGTGTTTCTTCAGGTGACCTTTCTTCCCGCATTTCCATCACACTATCCCCGATCTGGACTTGGATTTGCCTTTTCTTGACTTATTGCGATATCCTGGGCTCTTTCCTCTTTCCATTTTTCTTCCCCTAGTCTCTGCAGTCAAAGCATTACCTGATGTCTCACCAGAGATTTTTCGTCGCATTTCCTCGCTAAGGATTGCACCAACAACATCATCAAACTTTAAAGTACTAGATCCAAAGATAGAGTTACTAACGTCCATAACTAAACCATTCCAAATTTCTGGCAATGAGCATAGAAATAACAGAGCCCTAACTTCATCATCAAAATTTACCCCTACAAAACTTAACTGACTTGTAACTGTATTAAAATCATTTAAATGATCTGCAACAGATCCACCTTCTGACATCTTCATATTAAATAAACGCTTCATAAGAAATACCTTATTTGAGGCCGAGGGTTTTTCATACAGTTTGGCCAATGTCGACATTAAACCCTATGTTGTCGTTTCCTTTGAAATATTAAACGCTACCGATGCCGCTAGGCACAACTGTATTGTTCCAAGTGCCTTTCTATCCAGAATATTCCATTCTGTGTTTGTCATACTCGTCGGCTTCTTTGTCTTTCCGCTCAATGGTAGGTACAAATCTCTCTGATACAGATAATCTTCCATCTGCATCTTCCATAGCTGGTAGT
The DNA here is from genome assembly GCA_031772625.1 of Pinus tabuliformis. NCBI lineage: Eukaryota > Viridiplantae > Streptophyta > Pinopsida > Pinales > Pinaceae > Pinus > Pinus tabuliformis. Next base: position 1,336,845,711 of record CM062817.1, read on the forward strand.
TTTGGCCGTTGATTTTTTCGACCCTAAACCTACCATCTTCCGCCATTGCTCCCACTCGAACCAGGAACCCTTCTCTCCTGCGAGTTTATAAGCTAGATAGACCTTCGGCTCCGATACCAGTTGTTAGAAAATTATATATTACGGAGCAATGGAACACATAAAATATTGCAGAAATATAAACACAGAAAACGAATAAAACAAGAGAGACACAGATATACGTGGTTCACCTAGTTTGGGCTACGTCCACGGAGAAACAACCAGTCCTTCCTTTTATATTATGCAGCAAAGAAGAGATACAACCTACAACAGATTCGCTGTAACACCCTCTTTGCTCTCAATCTGCTCTATCTTCCTCACTCAGAATACAGATATACATAAACGCAACACGATTCCCTCATATATAGTGAGGGGTTTCCTTTTAGGGCAAAAAACCCTAAATTAAACATAACTTCTACCGTCAGATCATCCGCCTAATGAATGGCCCAGATTGACTAGAAATTACTAGACTTTTACAAGGCAATTTTACATCTATTTTTAGCTTCGGGGGTGTTGCCCCTGAACCCCCGCCGGGGGATTGCTGGCCCTTGGACCCCCCAGCCGGGGGGGATTAGCCCCCTCGGACCCCCGCGGGGGGACAAGTCCCCCCCGCACCCCCTCGCGTGGAGGGTTGTACAGTCTTCCTGGGGTATACATCCGGCTAAAACCTTTGAATATAGAAGATAATCAGGCTCCACACCCAACAAACTCCATGTTGAAAAAGGGATCAGAGATTAAATGGACTGATGCAACAAGAAAATCTTTTGAATCCATCAAAAGAGCTATTATGGAAGCTCCCACTTTAATCAGCCTAGACTATAACAAGGAGTTCCATATATTCTCCTTTGCTTCCTGTGACACCATTGCAACAGTATTGTTGCAGAAGGATGATGAAGGAACGGAGCACCCAGTGGCCTTTTTCAGAAAAACTTTGAGGGATGCTGAAGTAAAATATGACATTATTGAAAAACAGGTCTATGCTCTTATCAAGTATTTAAAGGCATTTCGAATCTACATTCTGCATTCCAAGGTGATTGCCTATGTACCCTCTTCTTTAGTAAAGGATGTCCTAACGTAGCCAGATGTTGATGGAAGAAGGGCTAAATGGATTGCAAATATCATTGAGTTCAACATAGAATTCAAGCCCACCAAGCTTGTCAAAGGCTAGGGCCTTGCTCAATTGATGGCTGAAGAAAATTGCAGAATGCTGGACATAAAATGCATGGGTAAAAATTCAGATGTTGAACAGAGAGGGGAAGCAATAATGGAACAAGGGCAGAGCCAGTCATTGGATGAGAATTTGGTTTCTTGTGATTGGTATTCCAATATAGCTCATTCCCTGTTGAAGCTAGAAGTCCCTCCAGGGCTTAGCTCCAGTCAAGCCAGAACCATCAAGCTCAGAGCAACCAAGTTTGGTATTATTAAGAACCTGCTTTTTTGGAGGGACCCATTTGGAATCCTCTTGAGATGTCTGGATAGGGAGCAATCTGTGGAAGTCATGCACCAGTTTCATTCCAGCATTTATGGAGGACATCATTGTTGGAAAACCATAGCCCACAAGATCCTGAGAGCTGGATATTATTTGCCCACTCTATTCTCTGATGTGTTTTCATTTGTAAGATCTTGTGACAAGTGCTAGAGATTTGCAGGAAGGCAATAGCTAAAGTCTTTTCCCCTGAAGCAAATACATACCAGTGGCCCTTTCCAGCAGTGGGGATTGGATTTCATAGGGGAAATTAATCCACATTCCAGTGGCCAGCATAGAAGGATCCTAGTAGCCACTGATTATTTTACCAAATGGATCAAAGCCATCCCCAATAACAAAGAAAATCACCAGATTGTCATGAAGTTCTTGACAGAAAACATTTTCACCAGGTTCGGCTGCCCAAACAAATTGGTTACAGACAATGCGACAGCTTTCAGGGAAAAAGAGTTGGTGGACATGTGTGACTCAATGGGCATTAAACTAGTGCATTCCACCACTTATTATCCTCAAGGGCCTAGTAGAATCATCCAATAAAAGCCTGGTAAGGATAATCAAAAAGCTGTAGGAAGACAAAAAAGGAGCTGGGATTATAAACTGAAGTTTGCATTATGGGCTGACAGGGTGGCCACAAAAAAATCCACAGGGAATTCTCCATTCAAGTTGGTATTGAGGTTGTTTTCCCAATTCAATTGACCCTCCCTGTGGCCAAATTCTTGCAAGAAGAATAGAACGAGGAAAGTTACATGGCAAGGAGGATTAGTGACTTGGCTGAAGTTCATCAGATCAAAGATCAATTGATTGAGAAGTCTGCAGTACACCAAAGGAAAGTCAAGGAAGCTTTTGACAGAAAGGCAAAGATGGACAATTTTCAGGTTGGGGACTGGGTTCTCAAATGGGATGCACTGAAAGAAAAGAAATGCAATCATGGTAAATTTGATGCTCTGTTGACAGGACCGTTTGTCATCTCTCAGGTCCAGGGGAACAATACCTTCATGCTACAAAGTCTGGAAGGAGAAACAATTTTTGATGGCCCAGTCAATGGGTGATTTTGAAAGTTTATTTTGTTTAAGGCTTTCGGGCCTTTGCATTGTAAATATGTTCTTTTATAGTTTTTAGTGTAGGCTTAAGTAGACTCCATGCCCAAGGGAATACTAGGTAAGGCAGTGATCTATAGTTCTTGAAACCTTAGGGAGGATTTCATCCCCAGAAGGAGCCAGTGTTAGCCCTGAGGTTTAGCGCTGACTCTCTGAAGTTTGAAAAGGAGGCTCGGTCAGCTTTTTTGTGCTTAAAGGGGCCCCACCTAGGTCATTTTTCCCTTCTCCTCTCACCCCGCTCACATTTTTCCCTTCCGATTTCCTAAATTAACCTTCTAGCCTGAAAAAACCCCCCTTTTTGGCCTTAACCCCAAGCGCAAAGCCAAAGCACCCATAAAACCCAACTATATGCCCTTGCACGCTCATAAAATGCCTCACCACATCCCCGCCGTTGACTTTCTCCCGCCAATCCAACGGCCCACATGCATCCCGATAAACGCAACCTGCCCAATCGGCCCCCACCATCAGATCACCTCCGCCAGATCTAACGGTCCTCGCTCATATCGCACGGGCAACTAGCGCAAACAATACCCACGTGATATGAGCAATATTTCTCTCTCCTCCACCGCTATGTGTCATTCGTTGAATGGAATCGCGCGACTTCTGACAATTACTGCTTACCGCCCGAGGCCCGCACGATGAAAACCATTACCACTCAGGACAAACCACTCCCGCTCACTATCGCCCGTACATCTTCGCCGCCCGATAATCGTCCAATCTACCCATTGAAGATCCAACGGCCTGGATAAGTCCTACTCTCACCATGATCGATAGCCTCTGTAAATTGATCTCTGCCACACATTCTCTCGGATCCGACGGCCACCATTCATGATCATCCTAGTCATTCATCTACCCATGCACTCCATCCCCATGACCAGTTTGATCCCAACAACCGAATTAAACAAAGAGCATGGCCAAATGGAGAAAAGGACACGGCACGAATCAGCAACTGAATTTAATAGTTATGGCACTCCTCTGTCATGATCAATTCAACCGCCTGAAGGACATCACAGTACTAGAACTAATGGAGTTTTCGTAATAGAGAAAGCAACTACATTTGAAGACGCTATTAGACAGTTAATAGTGGTTGGTGGTCAATTAATACCACCCATCCCTAAATGGATGAAAGCCATTGTAATGATAAATTATAAATAACCTAAAGAAAGAGGTAACAATGGTTGGAATTTGATGGAAGGTTCAACTTCTGGAGACTATAGACACTCTGTAACTTGCAGCGTCTCATCTTCATTTTCAGCATGCAAGCTTCTTTTACTGTTACATGCTCACTGTCCATTTCTTCTCTGTTCTAAGCTTGTAGCTATGGCATCGCATTCATGATTGCTTCCATATTTAATACCATATAACTGTCATCTTATCTCTGTATTGAAATATTGAATGCATTAGTGAGTAGGCCACTCAGGTTTCTTCTGTGTCTGATGCAAAACAACTGTTAGCTTGTCTTTGCATTGATAGATTAGATCTACAAGTTTCTTTACTGGTTGCAGCTAGCCATCACATGGTCGTGTATATCTACTGGTGTGGTTAGTATTCTCCATATTCACCTAATTCCCAAACTGTTGAGCATTGGTGGTCTAAAGTCTTGTAGTTTGTGGGTGTTCATGCATGTCTGGAGTGAAAACAGAGTAGAAGTGATTATCTAGCTTGAACCAAACCATCATCCCTTCCAATAAACTTCTACAAAAATAGTTTAATTTATGTTACCAGGCATCTCCGAGCTACAACCTTGGAGATTTTCTTGGAGCTCTAACAGGAACCGAGGAGGCCGGGTCATGTAATAGTAGCTCTCTATCTCATGTTTACCTTGATAGGTTGATGGAAGTGGGTAAATGTGTGAGGGCTAGTTACATATTGGTATTAGAGCATGGTTCAATACTTGGACTAGATGGGTGAAATGTGTGTGTCATGCATGCATGTCAATGTCTATGTGGTTGTTATGCATGCATTGTCATGGTTATGGTTATCGTGAATGGGGTCATTGTATGAAATTTGTGTTATCATGCATGGTTTTGGTACATTGATATGATTATGTATATACATGTATCGTGCTAATCTAGACTAATTTTGCAGACGAGATAGCCTCCCCTGAACTTCATTGAGATTTGTTGATTATGTTTGTATTTGGTTTATCCAACATGGTATGTTTGCAGGAAGAAGAGGATTAAATATGACTAAAAAAATGGTGGATTGCAGTTCATGAGACTCCCCTTACAGATAAAATGAGCAACCAAGAGATGAGTAATCTATGAACCTAACAGAGACCTTGAGAAGTTGAAAGGAAAAAATCAGAAGTTGCAAAGTAGATAATGACAGGATCATCTAGTCATAGGAAATAGTCATCCTTCAAAGTTTGTCAGATTTTTTGTAGTATACCTAGGGGGGATAGTATGGGGTACAGAGGGAGGCACCCAAGGGAATAATGTAATAATGGGATGACCATAGTAATAAATAAAGTGGTTAACCCGTATCATGTAAGAGACCACAAGTATTTAGCAATAATGTAATAAGCCCATTGTATTAGATAGATTGTATTGACGGAACCATGGTAATGACGTATGAGGCCTATATATAGGATAGAGACTCCCCATTGAGAGATGTCAAGGAATATTATATGGACAAGCATATGAATTGTGGAGTGTTCTCCTTCCTTAAGGAGTGAATGTATGGTGTTTCCCTACCTTAAGGGTTTGATCAATAAAGAAGCATTTCTATCTATATTCAGATATTGTTATTTCTAGTGATTATTTACAGTTAATGGGTATATTGGTATCATTTCATATATTTGTAGGTCAGATCTATAACATTTTCAGAGATAGGGCCAACCACAAATAAATTATGGATAGGAGGACATGAAAAATGGGGCATATGGAAATAGGTATCATGGTGGGCACAGGTCAAACAAAGATTACTTGGTCAAAGATGGCGAGTTCTTGGATACACCTGATAGGAGAGGCAATGAACATGGGTTCTACTCTAGTTCTAGTTTAGACAGGTATCATGGTCATCATCACTATCATCCTTACAGGAGCAGTGACAGAGGATATTTGTCAGATGAGTTCAAGAAATCCAAGCCACCTACATTCGATGGAGAGTTAAAGAAACCAGAAGATGCAAAGGCATGGTTACTTGGGATGAAGAGGTCTTTTGAGATGCAAGAGTACACACAGAACATGAAGGCTAGGATAGCTATTTTCAGTTCAAATGGAAAGCAAACATTTAGTGGGCAGATGTGAATCATTGCAGAGACATCACGAAAAAGGAGTTGAGTTGGCATGAATTCAAGAGACTCTTCAGGAAGAAGTATTTGTTAGCAAGGTAATATGATAGAAAGGAAAAGGAGTTTTATGAGCTAAATATGGGATCAATGATAGATGAGGAGTACATGACTAAGTTCTTGGAGTTATTGAGGTATGTGCCATATCTTAAGGATGAGAAGGCAAAAGTTTAGATATTTATCAGTGGTCTGTCATTAGCATTTAAGGATCAGATTGAGTATGATGAGCCTCAGTCACTGGAAGAAGTCATTGGGAAGTTGAAACACTGTTATGAGCAATTGAAGCGTAAGACTGAGTCTAAGAAAGGTATGAAAGGGAATGATAAGACTAAAGGTAAATGGACATTGAAGCGAACAAGGCTGTAGGATGCATGTGAGAAAGAGAATGTTGTTAGAAGTTTAATGCAGTTGAGAAGGGACATGGATCACAGCTTGGAGTGCAACAAAATATAGGTGATGGTAGGAAACAATTGCAGTGCTGGATATCTGGCAAGGAGCATATCAAGAATGATTGTTTGTCGTATCAAGGTAGTAGGCCTCATATCTACAGTGCTCAGGAGGTGCAAACAATTAGGGATTTTGGGCAAAGCATTCCTTGGATTTATGTAGCATTGGATAACAGGCAAGCAGATCACCAGGTATCTATTATTGAGGTGTAAGGTAAGCTCCGTGATAGAGTTGTTTCTATTTTGATTGACCCTAGATCTAATTATAGTTATGTTAACCCTGACCTAGTGGATACATGTGGTTTGAGAAAAGAAGTGCATACAGAGTCTTGGTTGGTGCAGTTGGCTATAGGTACTAAGAAAAGAGTTCATCATTGGGTAAGAGCTTGTGCATTTGAGTTGAATGGTATGCCTACATCAACGCATCTGAATGTACTTCCATTATGATCATACATTATGCTTCTGGGTATGGATTGGTTGTACCTTCATAGGACTAAGGCGGACTATTGTGAAAAGGCTATTAGTGCTTGGATGACAATGGAAAACAAAGAATCTTGCAGGGAAAGAAGAAACCTACATCAGTGAGGATGGTTACAATGATGCAAGCTAAGCGCAGTTGCAGGAAAGGGTGTCTATTATTTGCAGTGTATTTTTCCAGTGATAAAAGTAAGGATGTTGAGGATGCAAAAGTATCGAAGAGGTATCTGATTTTGCATCAGTTTTAGGATATATTTCTAGCAGATATTTCAGAGTTACTGCATCATAAGGAAGTGTACTTTTCTATTGAGTTGGTACTAGGAGCAATACCAACGTCAAAGGCACCTTACAGGATGAGCAATCTGGAGTTAGTGGAATTGAAGTTGCAGTTGAAGGAAATGCTTGACAAGGGATACATTAGGACAATTGTATCACCTTGAGGCACACCAATGTTCTTTGTGAAGAAGAATGATGGTACTCTTAGGTTATGCATTGACTACAGGCAGTTGAATAAGGTGATGATCAAGAACAGGTACCCTTTGCCAAGTATCGATGACTTAGTTAACCAGTTGAAGGGAGTAGTAGTGTTATCGAAGATTGGTTTGAGATCAGGATATCATCAGGTACACATCAAAGAAAAGGACATCTACAAGATTTCTTTTCGGACAAGGTATGGGAATTATGATTTTGTTGTGGTTCCTTTTGGTTTGACTAATGATCCAACTACTTTCATGTGTTTGATGAATATTGTGTTGCACCCTTATGTGGACAAGTTTGTGATTGTATTCATTGATGATATATTAATATATTCTAAGAATGAGGGAGAGCATGTTGAACACTTAGTAACAATATTGAGATTTCTAAGAGAGCATCAGTTGTATTCCAATATTAGTAAATGCATTTTCTTCCAGACAAAGGTACATTACTTGGGACATGTTGTTTCCAAGGAAGGAATAATAGTGGATCCAAAAAAGATCAGAGCTATCATGGAATGGGAAGCTCCTAGAAATGTGGATGAGGTCAGATCATTCAAGGGGTTAACAGATTACTACAAGAGGTTCATTAGGAGCTTCTCACGAATATCCTATCCTATTACATCATTGTAGAGGAAATGAAAGAAATTTGAATACAGAAGAATGTGTAACAAGCTTTGAGTAGTTGAAGTAGTTGCTTACAAATGCTCTAGTTCTGAAGATTGTAGATCCAGATAAAGAGTTCGTGGTGTGTATGGATGCTTGCAAGAGAGGACTTGGTGGGGTCTTGATGCAAGAGGGATAGGTGATATGCTATGAGTCAAGGAAATGGAATGAGCACGAGCATAACTATGTGATGCATGATATTGAGTTGGAAGCATTCATTCACGCATTGAATATGTGGAGGAACTATCTTCCTAGTAGGAGGTTCATTCTAAAGAGGGATCAAAGTGGGCTAAGATATTTGTTCGATCAACCTGATCTGAATGTTAGGCAAGCTAGATGGTTGGCCATGCTCAGTGAGTTTGACTTTGAAATCAGGTACATCAAGGGAAAAGAAAAGAGTGCAGGTAAATCATATAGCAGCTATGAGTACATATGGGACAAATTATAGGATCAAATCTTACATACAGGAAAACAGGATGAAAGGTACAAGGAGCTTAAGCACAGGTTACAATAGCAAGGTACAAGTGATCAAACTGTGGATTATCATCTCACGACAGATGGTTTGGTCATATTTAGGGACAAGATCTATGTGTTGGACAACAGTGAGCTCAACAAGCTTATCTTGAGGGAATTTCATGTTAAGCCATATTCAAGTCACCTGGGATATCAAAAGACTCTGACAACGGTTAAGAAGTTATACCATTGGCTGAATTTGAAGAAAGAGGTGGCAGATTTTGTTGCGAGATGTTTGGATTGTCAACAAGTAAAAGCAAAGTGTAAACATCCAAGTGATTTAATATAGTCGATTCCAATTCTGGAGTGGAAATGGGAGGTCATTTCAATGAATTTCGTTACAGGTTTTCCAGGGACATCTAGACAACATGATTCCATCGTGGCTGTGGTTGACAGGTTGACCAAGGTAGCTCACTTCATAGCAGTTAAATCTACTTATTCAACTAGTGAGGTGGCACAATTCTTCATTAGGGAGATAGTGATATTACATCGTATTGCTAAGAAAATTGTATCCGTCAAAGATGCTAAATTCACTTCCAGTTTTTGGAAGGAGTTATTTGTAGGTTTGGGCACAATGTTGGCCTTTAGTAAATTATCATCCACAGATAGATGGAAGGACAGAGAGGGTCAACGGGATTTTGGAGGACATGTTAAGGATGTATGTTATGCACCAACAGAGGAAGTGGGAAGAGTATCTTCCATTGGTTGCATTTTCTTACAATAATGGATATCAGGAGTCACTGAAGATGAGTCAATTTGAGGCACTGTATGAGCGGAGTTGTAACATTCCTATTAGTTGGAGTGATCCAGTGAATAGGGTATCGATTGGAGCGTACATGTTGGTAGGGATGGAACAAGAAATGCATGTTATCAAGAAGAATCTAAAGGCAACACAGGATAGACAGAAGAGTTATGCAGACAAACACAGGGTATTTAAGGAGGTTCAGGTCAAGGACCATGTGTATTTGCACATCAAGCCCAAGAATAACTCCTTGAGTATTAGATCATGTGCCAAGTTGACACCTTGGTATTGTGGTACTTTCGAGATTCTTGAGAGGATTGGACTAGTGGCCTACACATGTGGCACTACTTCTGACAATGAAATTCCATGATGTTTTCCATGTTTCATTGCTAAAAGATATGTGAAGGATGTTGATCATGTGTTTGATTGGTTTGTATTGCAGGTGGATCTAGAAGGATAATTCCAGCTGAAACCTCAGTGCATATTGCAATGGAAATAACTCATGCCCCGAAATCAAGCAATCGAGCAAGTTAAAGTGTAGTGGAAGCACTTTGGGCCCGCTGAAGCTACGTGGGAGATGGTATCAGATGCAGGCTATGTATCCTTCATTATGTTCCGGTTGAGAAAAAGAGTTTTGGTATATGTACATATTTATGTATGGTTGTTATTGTAAATACTGTAACGAGCTGAGTTATAAAGCTCCAATAAGCGGTATGGTTGTCATGTTGTCATGTTTTTCATGTTGGTTTTCCTTTTGAGAAGGTTCATTGTAGATACTGCATCGAGCTAAGTTATAAATCTCCATGGGACGTATGTTTTGGTTTTCAGCAGTTTGAGAGTCATAAGGGTCATAGAACATCAAGGACTATGTTCCCTTAAGGGGGAGAAGTCTATAACAACCTCGAGTTAAAAGTTCATGTAATAAAGTTAATAAAGGTGAAATAAGACCAAGGTCATAGGACATGTATTCCAAGCTGAATGTTGGGCACAACATCCTAGTGGGTGTTCATTTGATTTATTATGGCTAAGGAAATTGACAAAGAGTCATTAATTGACATTTTATTTATGAAAATAAAGGAAAATGGGAGAAAACATATATTAAAGGTCACATGTTTGTATGAGAGGAAAATTGAAGGAAAAATGGAGGAAATTGAAGAAAATAAAGGCCTCAATAATAAAAAGGCTTCTGAGGATCAGTTGAGTTTTGGAGCTCTTTCTCTATTCTATCATACTATTGCACACCTAAAGAATTATTGGAGAACTCTAGCATTGGAGAAAGGAAGGCAAAGGAAGGACAAGGAAGCAAAGGAAAGCAAGGGAAAAACAAGGAAAAGTTGGATCAAGTAGCTTCAACAAGAATACTTGCAGGTAACAACTTGCATGTGTGATTTCCTAGCTGGTTTCTAAATGCATGTGTGTATTTGGTTCTCTTGCTATCATTGGCATGGGTTTTTCCAGGTGTGACAATGGTTTCAACCTTCCTTTCCCATTTCTGGATAGCCATGGTTTGATGGAGTTTTATTATTTGGTTGAACTTTGGATTGCCAGATGGTTCTGGAACTAGGTGAGGTGGTCTTAGGAAAATTCCCAAGGGCCTAGGAATCCCTTGACTAGTTTTGGCAGGATTGCAGTAAATCTTGAGGGTGGAGACATGCAAATTCCTCAAGGTATTGGTGAAGAAATTATGAGGCATCCAAGCTTGTTTTGGGCCTAGTTATCCCTTGAATGGTTTTGGCTGGATTGTGGTAAGGCCTAGTTGTTTATGTGCTTGTTTCGGGCCTAAGAATCCCTTAACCAGTTTTGGAGGGATTACTGTAATAACTAAGGGTGGATGTGGTTTAATCTCTGGGAAGCCCTGTTTGTTTTTGTCTTGAGTTCCACATTCATGCTTGGAATATGGCATGGGTGTGATTGGTTGAAAGAAAGATTTGATTGAGCCAAATGTATGGTCGCGTGGTACGTAGAAGTCCCTAAATTGGTTTGCTTTTGCATATGTTAATAAGAGCTCTTTTCCTCTTGTATTTCATGAGTAATTGTGATTGTTATTATGTATCTTTAATGGCTATCATGGTCATTACTCTGGTTATATGTTGGTTATAACCATGCTTCTATAACAGGTTCTAGTTATGGCTCTTGACATGTTTTGATTTGTTGATGAAGGGTTATTGAATGCATGAGGTAATAGATGTTAATGAAACTATTATGAGAGGGAATTATAACTTCTTGATCATTCTCAGATAATATCAGAACCCTATGTCCAAATATGCATTCATGACCTGTAGATTACATGTTCTCAATATGTTTGACGAAATTACTGTCATGATTAGGCCTAGTTAGGTCAAGTATCTGACTAACATTTGAATGTTTATCTTTTTTTTTATGCATCTGAGAAGTTACAAGAAGTTCATGGTAGTGGTATGGAGGTTGACCTGGAATCTAGGATTAGAATCTAGGACCACATGCTCCTAACTCGAAAGTTTGGGTTGCAACCACATGGATGTAAGCTTGTGCATGCAATTGAGTTATAGACATTTTTGGGCACTACAACCCCAAGCATGAAATTTCCATAAACCAAGGGCTCCTAAGTCCCTAAAAGTGTTGTTATAACCCCTAAAGGAACAAGGTCAACTGATTACAGCTTCTCCCAGAAGTTCTCCATGAAAAACTGCTCAGAACTGGTCAAAACAGGATCATTTCAGCTGCTCCATAGGCAAAGTGCGTTGCATCTCACCTAAATACACTGTGTGGGTGTGTTGCATTTCAAAAATCCCTTCTATGGGGTGCGATGGGCGAGAAGTGACAAATGGCAGTGTCATTCCGCGAGGTGGAGAGGCATGGAATCTTCCAGAAACTTCTCCTGTGACACTTGCCTCTCTGAATTCGACCAAGGATGAGTAAGAGATCATCAATCTCCAAGTGGAAGCAAGAACTATCAGAGGGAAGACACTAATCAAATCACAAGCTGACTCATCTCCCTTACAGATATCTATATATGGATCCCTCATCCCAGAGATCCAGAGGTTGGAATTTTACATATTGTAAGGAATTGCTGTTGGTTTCTTGAGACAACATCAGATTGTTGGGTGATCTAAGCTTTGTATGAGGTGAAGAGGGGCTTCCTTGCCGAGAGGATGATGCTGGGTCAGAACAATTGGTTGTAACTCCCTTGGCTCTTTCTTGTTTATCAATAAAAGCTATTCAAGTTTTCCTCCATACTCTTGTGTCATTTCTATTTTATGCATTTGTATGGTCAATTTACATCTGATCCTAGATTGTTTATGATTATAGATCCATGTTCTTGTATAGTGCTATGCTACTGTGATCTTACAGGTACTCTGTGAAGCTGGGCGCACAAGGGAGCAAGTAGCGAAAGACCATCAAGAGAGAGAGGAATCAAACTAGAAGATTAGCGCAAGACAGAGGTTGGTCTTCTTTGTTCTTCTCTCATCTATATTTCATAAAGGAAAAATGAAAGTAGCTTTACTTTGTTTGTTTCTAAGGTAGCTATCACACCTTAGTGGGATAAGCAGTTCTGTGTAGACACTTTTCCGCTTCAAAATATCAGAGTAGGCCTACTAAAAGATCCTATATTAATGGGAACTTTCGCCCTTCCACCTCCAATCAATTTGGCGGAAGTAGCGTTGGTAGGAACCTGCAATATGATATCTTCTAAAAAGATCTCAGAAAACGATATCGACATGGATCATGCGAAGGTTTTGCCTCCAAGCCCAACAGAAATATTGTAGCAATCAATGTTCCTAGCATGGGAGGCAAACCCAAATCAACGCTCATCAAGCATTTGGATAGATAGGTCTAAGGAATATGGTACCCCTTCAGATCCTTGGTCGCGAGTGCATGTCACCGACGAAGGAATTGTTCAATCAATGGTAATTGAAGGGGCACCATGGGATGATTACCACCATCGTTCCCTTCTTCCGGATTGTGAAGAAAATACTCCTGATGACCTTTATCATCCTTCAGTTTTTGATTTTCTATCAAATACTGTAAACACGGTGGATTCCGAGCGAAACTTGTCCAACATTGAAGAGACTATCGCCATAAATATCTCGACCAAAACAGATGTTGTAGAGAATATTTATGTTGGAAAATGTTTTTCTCCTTCAGAACTGGAAATATATAATGCTTTTTTTCACGAATTCAAAGATGTCTTTGCTTGGTCATATAGTGAAATTCCGGGCATTGACTCGAGTATCGTTGAACAGGAAATCAAGATGTATCCAGATGTCAAACCAGTACGACAATGGTTACGGCAGGTGCACCCCAAGAAAGCCGTTGCCATTAAGGCAGAAGTTGAAAAACTTCTCCATGCTGGTTTCATTTACCCGGTTCCTCTAACTGATTGGGTATCGAATATTGTCCCTGTTATGAAAAAACAAGGAACAATTAGAGTGTGCGTCGATTATAGGGATGTAAATCAAGCTTGTCCAAAAGACAACTACCCTACACCCTTCATCAACCAGATAATTGATGAATGCGCCGGATGTGAAATCTTTTCATTTATGGATGGATTCTCCGGGTATAATCAAATAAATATCCGCCCACAGGACCAGTCAAAGACTGCATTTATTTGTCCGTGGGGCACATTCGCATATCGAAAATTACCCTTTGGTTTAAAGAACGCGGGGACAACATTTCAGAGGGTAATGAATTATGCCTTCCATGACATCAAAAACATCGTTCAACCATACCTCGATGACCTTCTGGCTCATTCGCGAAAGCGGACTGATCATCCGCAACATTTAAGAGCGATATTTCTACGTTGCCGACACTACAAGATACGACTCAATCCACACAAATGTGTATTTTGTGTCAGTTCTGGTCGTTTACTTGGCTTTGTAGTCTCGAAAGACGGGATTCATCTCGACCCATGTAAGGTTTAGGCAATCATAAATTTGCCTCCACCTTCAAATTTGCTTCAGATTCAGAAACTCCAAGGGAAAGAAAACTTTCTGAGGAGGTTCATTCCAAATTACGCCGAACTTGCTAAAGGTTATACGCGTCTTTTGAAAAAGGAAGTACCCTTTGTCTGGGATCAGGTTGCGCAAGCTTCCTTTGATGCTTTAAAAGAATCCCTAATGAAAGCATCATTAATGTATGCTCCTGATTATCAAAAAGACTTTAACCTGTATCTGGCTGCAGCGGATACAACCATCGCAATGGTTTTAGTTCAAGAAGACAACGGAATTGAACATCCTATATATTAGTTAAGTAAGAATTTAAATGATACAGAAAGCAAATATTCTTATGTTTAAAAGCTAGCGCTCGCAGCTTTTCAAGCGATACAGAGATTTTGACGCTATGTCCTCTTTCGAAAAACTACCATTCTGTCAGATTGTAACCCCATGACTTATATATTGTCGCGACAGTTGCTGGGGGGCAAATATTCAAAATGGATAGCAATTCTACAAGAGTTTGATTTGGAATTTGTAAAATCCAAGTCAAAAAAAGCTCTGATTTTCGCAGAATTATTATGCGATCTCCCATCGTCGTCCAACGATGAAACATCCGAAGAAACGATTGTGGACGAAAGTTTGTTTCTGATATCTTCAAGCAATCTGTGGTATGGGGATATAATCATTTATCTCCAAACCCAAAAATATAGGCCAAATACCTCTCGCTCTGAACAAAAACGTATCCGATACCAAGCAAAAGACTATGTGATCGTCGGTGATACACTTTACCATCGTGGTATCAATACGGTTCTAAGAAGGAGCCTCACCCATGAGGAGGCCGAAAAAGTCCTGAATGATTGCCATTCAGGCACGTGTGGGGTGCATCAATCTGGTTATGCTACAACGCAAAAAATTTTACGAGCATGATACTTCTGGCCAACAATGTTCAAATATTGCATAACCGTAGTCAGAAGTTGCCATGCTTGTCAAATTTTCGATAGCAAAACCAGAAGACCACCCGCACCTCTGCAGCCAATAGTTGCTGTCGGGCCATTCGCCAAATGGGGCATCGATTTCATGACATGTAACCCCACCTCGACTGGGGGGCATGGGTATATCATAGTCGTAGTTGACTATTTTACCAAATGGGTCGAGGCGATGCCTACATTAGATAATACTGGTGAAACAGCTGCCCTCTTCTTTTTCAATCATGTAGTCGCCAGATTCGGCGTCCCACAAGCTATAGTCACAGATCATGGATCACATTTTCGCAATCACATGATGGTCGAATTAGCTACCAAACTAGGGTTGTCTCACGACAGCTCTACTCCATATTACCCGCAAGCCAATGGACAAGTTGAAGCAATCAACAAGGTCCTGAAGCGCATGCTGCAAAGGATGATTGGAGTTCACAAAAGAAGTTGGCACCTAATCCTGTACTCAGCCTTGTGGGCTTACCGAACATCGGTAAGGAATGCAACCGGGTTTACACCTTTCCAACTGGTATATGGCCTGGAAGCAGTCTTACCAATCCAGTGTGAAATCTCATCCCTCAAACTCGCAATTGACCTTCTCCCTGAGACTTGAGAAGAGGAGGCTCGTTTCTTGGAACTAATCCAATTGGATGAAACCCGTCGTGATGCCGCTTTGGCTAACGAAGCCCATAAGAAACGAGTCAAGGCGCAGTTCGACAAGAATGTCAAACCCCGTGTCTTCTCAGAAGGTGACTTGGTCTTGCTTTATGATCAAGAATCCGATAAATTGGGGGCAGGTAAATTCAAATCTTTATGGATGGGCCCCTATATTGTTAAGAGAGTGTTAGCAAAAGGAGCCTACGAGTTAATGGATTATGACGGGATTCCACTGGCACAACCTCGTAATGGGTTGTACCTCAAGAGTTACTATGCGTGATTCAGTATAGTAACCTATATGCTTTTGTTATGTTTTTGTTTTCGCTAAAGTGTTTGTTTTGGTCAAGTGATCCACTTTTTAAATTTACTGTAGATTTCAAACCTATTGGAGTCATGTGTTGAATATGCTGACGGAGCGAGTCGTAGTTCGCGGAACCTATCTTCTGTGGCCTGGGCCATTTTTTATCCAAGCGACGAGTTAGTAAGTTTGAGAGGGGTATGTATTGATCGATCAACGAATAACATCGCTGAATATAGCACGTTGATAGAACTTCTCTCTGATGCCATCACACATGGTATACGCCGACTGATTGTCAGGCTAGACTCACAACTCGTCATACTACAACTCACTGGTATCTACTCTGTCCGAAATCCAGCTATTTATCGCATGTTCCTAAGGGTTAAGATTTTGGAAAGGCAATTTGATTTTATTCAATATCAGCATATTTCCAGAACCTTAAACACATTAACTGACTCATTGGCAAATTATGTGTTAGATAGACATTTGCAACATTTATAAAAAGAAGCATACCATCAATATTTGCATTTGGATCATGTAACTTAACCAAAATAAAACTTCGAAAATCAAAAATATATATATAACTGTTTATGGTTTACACATAATTTTCTGTAACCAAGACAAAATTGGTCAAATGACCCAAAACTCAAAACGCTAGGGGGCACCCTAGTCTAATGATGCTCGTGATAGCAAGTCACAGCCTGTGCGATCATGCGTAAGAGGCGAGTCCATCGTCTTGGCACACTAGTAGTATGCCGCTGCAACCTCAAGGGCAGCTCGTCAGTCCTCACATCTGGGATACCAAGAGTGAGGCCCTCAACCTGTTCCTGTAATGTTGTGAGAGTCTCGGCCACATCAAGGTCGCGAAGGATAGCCCTTCCAACAACCTCTCCTACTGGGGCGGCAGCTGGCACTCTCAGGCGTACTACTGGCCGAACGGGACCGACATCTACATGAACACATGAGTTTGATTAGTCTTGATAGAATAAAGCACAAGAACATTATAAAAGAAAAAATGATAAATAGGAATATGGTCAAAGAATTTACCAATGGCACCCCACTGTTCGCCAGCCGGCAGTACTAAATCTGGGTCACCCCGGAAGTCCATACCAGCATATGGATACTCAGAATAAACCATCTCCTGACGATCAAACCACCCGAAGAAGGTATCAGAAAAGGAAATCTGAGACTGACCAACATGCCTAGACATATGGTCGACCCATCTCTGCATACGTGGTTCAGTCGGTGAAGGTAAATCGAGTGCAATATACTGCGGCTGCATCAGTGGTATCTTTTCCAAGGCAAAGGCGGTCAAAATAGAACCATACCCAAAGTTCTTCAACCTCCCACTCTTCACCTTGGTCAATTGTTCTTTCATCACAAGAAGTACTACATCGCACCAGTTGAACACCTTCACTTGGAGACATTCCAAGGAATACTGCATATAAGATCGGTTGGCTACATGAAGAGCCGCACCACCAGCCATCCTACCAAAAGTAAATAGAATAGTCCTAAGGGACCTGTCAGTGACATCACGGATGATGATCTTGCCGTCTTTACTCGGCTGAGATCCCTCTCTACAACACCGACGAACATAATCTCTCACAGATTCACCTTCTCGAGCCAAACCTGATAAAGAGATGGGGGCACCCCGCCTCGACAAGCCAGTCAAGAAATAGATGTCCACTACAGTCAAGGGGATGGATTTGCCCCTAATCTGGAACACCTGGTTGGTAGGATCCCAAGCATCGAGCAAATACAACAACAAGTTGATTTGTTGTCTCATGCTAGAAATGCGGAAAAACTTCAGCAAGCCACAGTTCCGCAGTGCGTTTACTGTAACCGGATCATGTAAAGCAAGCATGTCCTCTTCTTCATGCTCACGTTCTCGCCATGTAATAGTCATATTTCTCCAAAAATCTCTGAAAACAAATAAGAGAAGAGTTAGATCCTGATTTTGGTGAGAAACAGGCAAAATTTCCATCAAAAACTGTGCATAAAGTTCCTTCCTTGCGCCCATCGCACCTACAGTAGTGCTCTGGGTGCGTTGCATGTCAGATGGCTAGTAGACAGGCCAACATCCAACGCACCTTTCGATACACAAGGGGTGCGCTGAAGCCAGGGCGAGTTTTTCAAACCCCAGAGGCTCAGAAAAACCAGGAATCAAGCTCAGAATGCAAAATGGAAGGCATGAAATGAAAGAGCTCAAATTTAGCTCCTACCTGGTCCAGACGGCGCTGAGAATCGTCCACAGAATCTCCCGAAATCAGTTGATGAAAATCAAGGTGGGAAAGCACCTCCAAAGCTCCAACAAACCAAAGTTCAAATGAAATGGTAAAATGAGAGGTAAAAGCACTTTTACATTACTTTTTACGTAATTCGAGTAAAATGTTAGTGTTCAAACTCATTTTTCAAACATGTATTGTTCATTTCTAACTAGTTTAATTAAGCAATTGAAAATGCAGTACAATCTTTGAAAGAACAAAGCTATTTATGGTAAACTCAAGAAATGACCGTTGTATCGAGCAGTTTTGGCGCATAGTTCAAGCTCGTTAAAAAATAAACATAAGCCGTGAGCAAATGTTTCTCCCCGCGTTTAAGCTCATTAAAAAATGAACTATTTCCCGGTAAATAACCATCGTGAATGTAGTACTTCAGCCTTTAAAAGCCTTGGTCGTGTTCTCATCATCACCTCCACTCTGTATTGGCCGATCATTCACCTCCATTTGATTGTTTACCCCTTTTGAGGAACAGCTGCGAAGAGTGATCTCACTAGCCATCCTTGTAACACTGCCGTGATTGGAAAATTCCAAACCTTACCTGGAATTAGCTGCTACCCAATTTTATCACTCGTTCCTCAAAAGACGAGTCTCCTTTAAGATCTTTTCAACTGACTCGTAAAATATGAAAAGATTTTCGAGCCATTGGCCTCTCCAGCTCGTTAAAGGGACCGGAAGTGCTATCCCTCCTTTAGATTTTAATCTTTTTGGACCTGAGGGATTATTACACAAAACGATTGAGCGCTTGTTTTGTTCGGCTCATTAAAAGTATCAAAAATTCATCCCTTCTGTATTGTTTTATACTTTTCGGACTTAAGGGATTAGATGATGAAAAAGGAATTTTGGAGTTTCCTTTACGTACCTTTTCAGACTCTCTAAAATTGAAAAGGACCGAGTTATATTTGTCGTTAAACTCGTTAAAACTTAATAGCGACAAACTTGTCCATAGCAGACAAGAACAAGTTTCACTATCGCTAGGCTCGTTAAAACATCTCGATGAGTTTGCCCGAAGGGCAAATTATAGAACAAGCATATGTTATCCTCCTCAAGATTAACAAAAATAAAGAGGTACTGGTCAGCAATGACTGGGGAAAAATTGGGAAGAAAACTTGAAGAAACTTTGTTGGTAGCAAGTCGCTCTTGAACATGACACTTTCACTCCGCATCCAAGTCAGGTTGGGTTGTTTCATTCACTGGTCACATCACCATGGTCCCATCACACCATCCACATTTGGGGTTAATGATACCAATCCATCACGTCAGTGTCGCCGATATGTTCAAGAGAAGTCATTCAAAGAATTCACCTGTGTCTCACCCGCTACAAGACATTTATACTCCGTTCTTTCATGACCGCCACCCTGAACCTTATATCATCAGATCGTTTTCACCTCCATTAAAATCGTTTGCTCCGTTCTGTGTCATTGATGTGGGATTCATTAAGGCCCTCCTATGACGGATCGCTTCTTGTCGACATCAGCTCATTATCCAAGAAGTCGGTCTAGGAACACCCCGTTCAGTACTTTGAAGCTTGCATGCCTCAATGGCAAGTTTCTCACTTCCGGCGACAGGTTTACATCAATGGCCTTCGACCGAAAGATTTTGCGTGGTGTTCAACGCCAAGTCTTTTATTCACACCCAAGAAGTCAGTCTAGGAACATCCCGTTCAGTACTTTGAAGCTTGCATGCCTCAATGGCAAGTTTCTCACTTCCGGCGACAGGTTTACATCAATGGCCTTCGACCAAAAGATTTTGCGTGGTGTTCAACGCCAAGTCCTTTATTCACACCACGTGAATTGTACTGTAGTACCTTGAGGGTCATTATAATTATCGGTGATTCCTCTCGCGCCTGTTAACAGCTTACATCATTGGCTGGTAATCAGGCGATGTCTTTCCATGTTCGACTCCAGAACATCTCTCACATGGATAGACTTGTACTTCGAGTGAAGATCGAATGAGATTGAAGACCCCGGATCTAGTTTCATCCATCCGGGCTGCGATATATATTCAGGGAAATAAAGACATAAAATGTACATCATTGCTGTACAGATAATCGTCCAATCAAAGGGATGATGGCTCTACTAGAATCATCAGTCTACACTCAGACGATTGTCTGTCCTATGTACATGAAAATGAATTTTATAAAGCTGAGCATGGGAATGCCCGCCTCAGATAGATCATGAAAATGTTATGAAGATAATGTATTGTATTGTATCTTATTACAGGTCTCCTCTCAGCTTGAAAGAACTTCGGATCCTCATAATAAAGCATTTCACTCGACATCAAAAGATTAATGACCTCATGCTTTAGGGGGCAACTGTTATAGACATTTTTGGGCACTACAACACCAAGCATGAAATGTTCATAAACCAAAGGCTCCTAAGTCCCTAAAAGTGTTGTTCTAACCCCTAAAGGAACAAGGTCAACTGATTACAGCTTCTCCGAGAAGTTCTCCATGAAAAACTGCTCAGAACTGGTCAAAATAGGATCATTTCAGCTGCTCCATAGGCAAAGTGCATTGCATCTCACCTAAATACACTGTGTGGGTGTGTTGCATTTCAAAAAGCCCTTCTATGGGGTGCGATGGGCGAGAAGTGACAAATGGCAGTGTCATTCCGCGAGCTAGAGAGGCATGGAATCTTCCAGAAACTTCTCCTGTGACACTTGCCTCTCTGAATTCGACCAAGGATGAGTAAGAGATCATCAATCTCCAAGTGGAAGCAAGAACTATCAGAGGGAAGACACTAATCAAATCACAAGTTGACTCATCTCCCTTACAGATATCTATATATGGATCCCTCATCCCAGAGATCCAGAGGCTGGAATTTTACATATTGTAAGGAATTGCTGTTGGTTTCTTGAGACAACATCAGATTGTTGGGTGATCTAAGCTTTGTATGAGGTGAAGAGGGGCTTCCTTGCCGAGAGGATGATGCTGGGTCAGAACAACTGGTTGTAACTCCGTTGGCTCTTTCTTGTTTATCAATAAAAGCTATTCAAGTTTTCCTCCATACTCTTGTGTCATTTCTATTTTATGCATTTGTATGGTCAATTTACATCTGATCCTAGATTGTTTATGATTATAGATCCATGTTCTTGTATAGTGCTATGCTACTGTGATCTTACAGGTACTTTGTGAAGCTGGGCGCACAAGGGAGCAAGTAGCGAAAGACTATCAAGAGAGAGAGGAATCAAACTAGAAGATTAGCGCAAGACAGAGGTTGGTCTTCTTTGTTCTTCTCTCATCTATATTTCATAAAGGAAAAATGAAAGTAGCTTTACTTTGTTTGTTTCTAAGGTAGCTATCACACCTTAGTGGGATAAGCAGTTCTGTGTAGACACTTTTCCCTGTAACAAATTGGAGGCTTCCAACTGCATGGATGCCTTTTTGTGGGTGTGGTTGAGGGTCCAGGGTAGAGAAGGAGGGGTCCAACTCAAGGTTTGGCCACCTGGGATGGTTTCTCAACCCCTGAGTGTCCTGTAGCACCTGTAGGATGTTGTGAAAGGTTAGTTTGTCGTTAGTTGTTGGCCCCACTTCCTTAATGTGACCTAAGAGGTCAGGTCATTGCATAGTAGCTCTCCGTTGCATGTTTACCCTGATAGGCAGGTGAAAGTGGGTAAATGTGGGAGGGGTGGTTACATGTAGCTATCACACATTTCAAATAGAATTACACAACAAAATAAGGAAAACATAAGGGAATTTTTTTTGTTTTGTTTTGTTTTTTTTTTGTTTTTGTTTTTGTTTTTTTGTTTTTGGCAGTGGTAATGATATTTCCATCGTAGATTGATGAAGAGGGTAATGAGGACTTATACAGGGCCATAGACATGTCAAAAGTATCCAAAATTAAGGAGGTAATGCAATAAATTACAGATATAGCCATAAATACATAGATGCAACAAAAATAACACTTCCATTTCATTAATATCAAAAAACTGAAATATGCTTACAAATAGAATGGAAATAAACTAGCTCGGGAGATGGTAGCTTATCTTTGAGAAGAGATGTGGCGGCTACATGCCTTTGAATTATGTTACAATGAGACTCAAGGGCCTATTTTATTATTGAGAAATAAAGGAAAACCCTAAACAACCAAACACCTAACCCCAGGAAATGGAACACCAAGAGTTTGTGAGCCTCATTGGGGTTAGTTGGGCAACAAACTTCTCGGGGTCGTAACTTGGTCATATTATATCCGTTTGGCGCGTACGATACCTTGTGGGAAAGGTTTCTCTGAGTACTACATGATTTGTGGTAATCCCATGCTATTAGCAATGGGCTTGCTGCGAACCTAAAAAACGTTGTTTAGGGGGTTTAAATTGCTCTGGAAGTTCAGGACCCGAAAAAATGCTAAAAATAGTAAATGCTGCAATAAACAAGGAAACAAATGAAACTAAATGGAGGTCTAGGTGGAATAGGTAGGTGGCCACCAATATCCACCTAGATCAATCCTCCCTCCTTAGGAAGCAATGGTCCCCATTGTGTGCAGAGCCTCCATGAGGTGAGGAAATTTTTGTTGAACCGGGTCCCTAGTGAACCACTTGCCCTGTTGAAGGAGTTGGCCTGCTTTGACAACTCGATAGTTGGATCCTTTGTTGGTGATTGATTTGTGTGTCCATGATCTGATCAGTTGTGGCCTCTTCCATGCAGTTCAGGTTTAGCTTTGTTGGTGTGAGTTGTTCTGTAATGTCGGATGTGTCCAACAATGGTGGAAAATATGGTTGAAGGTAGTTTACATTGAACACTGGGTGCAGAACAAGGAACGGTGGAATGCTGAGCTCGAAGGAATTTCCCCATATAGACTTGGCGATGGTGTATGACCCATATCGGAGTGGGCAAAGCTTGCGGTGGGGTCCAGCAAGGTGCTCCTTCTACAAATGTGAGCAAACTTTGTCGCCCACCTAGAACATGGGCGACACTCGATGTTGATCATGGCACTACTTGTACTTAGCATTGGCT
The DNA here is from genome assembly GCA_031772625.1 of Pinus tabuliformis. NCBI lineage: Eukaryota > Viridiplantae > Streptophyta > Pinopsida > Pinales > Pinaceae > Pinus > Pinus tabuliformis. The sequence continues at coordinate 1,336,869,011 of CM062817.1, forward strand.
TTATACAATATATAATGGAACTACTGGTGGATGTTTTGAATGCGCTCAATGAATTTGTTAGCCCCATTGGCTTCAGACTAGACGTGAGCCGAATCTGCCAGAGTAGCTGCATATGGTATGACCGCATTAATGGCACATAATGGCTGAAATACCAACCCTACTTGAAAGGGGCTATGGCCTGTTGAGCAATGAAGAGCTCTGTTGTAGCTGTGCTGGACATAGGGGAGGCTTTCATCCCATGTGTGTGGATGCTTCAAGTTTTACATGCATGGAATGTGTATGACCATCCTGTTGACAACCTCTGTTTGACCATCAATTTGGGGGTGGAAAGTCATGGAATTAGTAATTTTGGTATCTAGCATCGACCAAAGACTTTATCAAAATGCACTTAGGAATATGTTGTCCCAATCTGAGATAATGAACTGTGGGATCCCAAAGTTTACCCACACTCACTCAAAGAAGATCTTAGCAATGGCCTCTGTTGTGATACTCTTCTTGTAGGCCGCCATGATGGCCATCTTAGAGAATTTGTCGACGACCACGAAAACATAGTTGTTTCCGTGCTTAGTAGAAGGAAGGCCCGACATGTAATCCATGGAAATGGATTCCCAAGGCCGACTAGGAGTAGGTAGAGCAATATATAGGCCTTGCTTCTTGATGGTTGGTTTGGCAATGTACTTCCTGTTATAGCACCATTTACCACTCTTGGTATATATGATGCTTTGTTTATGGCCTAGGGCAACCCCTCCTTCCAGACTTGGTCCAAACATATAAAAAACAGTGTTTTATTCCTTATGTGCTACTTTGCGCTGAGCTAAAAGTGTGTACACACGGGTCAGTTAATACCTAACCCGCGTATATGTATTAAAACACTTAAAAAATGAAATTTCCTTAATTTTGGGCAGAGTTCACGGGTTTTACCTGTTTATTACCTCCTATTGCCCATGGCCCAACTGTTTCCCAACTAAAAAACTAATTGGGAGAGGTATAAATAGACCTATATGGGAAGGCCTTAAGGAGAGGAGAAGAGATAGAGTTATTATACTGAGATTATCCTGACTGAGTTTGATGAATCCTTGTGCCTCATGCACTTCCCCAAGCTTCAGGAAACCCTTGTTTCCTTGATTATAGATATCCTTCCTTTTGCTTGAGATATCATGGTGTTGGTGATGGAAGAATATTGTTGAAGGCTGGGATAGGACGAATCCGAAGGACGGTTCCGCTTGGAGCCAGAGAAAGACTCAAGTGAATTCTCTCCATGTTATTTATAGCTTACTGCAATAAAAGAAATGTTGTCTTGTTTATGAAATTAACTATGTCTATGCATCAAATTATGTTTTAATTCATATATGAATGTCATTTTGATGTATGATCAATCATTTGTTTATATGATATAAAGTCAATTTCATGAATATGCTTTACTTCTATACTACTATGTATGTTCGAATTGAATGATTTTCAGGTTTGAAGAACATTGGGAGTTGCAGAGGGTTTGAACCCTACGGGACCTACTCGAACGAAGGAAATTCGGGTACGGTCACTCTTACATAGTTTGATAATATAAGCATCTTGCCTAAGCTGTTTGAGTATTTCTTGTTGTAGTTTGCTTCTTCTCTATTGGGGTTCTAACCCAAAGCCCTAGGGTGCTTTCACTCGAAACACTTCTCAACATCCTGACGAAGGTTCAACCAATAAAAGTACTTTTGCAGTACTGCCATTGTTTTCTCTACTACGAAATGTCTAGCGACCCGACTGTAGTGTGCCTCCAAAATCATCTTGGCATGATTTCTTGAAGGAACATATATGTGTCCCAGGTGGCATAATAGTGCATCCTGGAGGTGAAAATTGGGAACCTGCTTACGTTCCAGGAGTGTTTGGTGTGTGCTGTCAAATTCTAGATTGCTCTTGTAAAGATGTAGCCACCCCAGAGTCTCGTGCCCACTAGAGTCAAGCAAAGTGATCAACACCATGAATGGTGGTCAGTTGAGGTAGTTTGCAACGTTATTGGTGCTACCCTTCTTATACTTAATGTTCAAATGGAACTGTTGCAGGTATATGGAACATTTTTGATGGTGATAGTTCTGCAACTTCCCTTGTGTCTGTATGAACTAGAAGGGTATGTGGTTTGTGTGGATGACTGTTTCCTTCTCCATAATGTAATGCTTCCATTGACGACATAACTGCACAATGGAATACATTTCTTGTCATAAATGGGATACTTTTGTGCTGTGTCTGAAAGTGTCCCACCGTGGTAAGCCACTGGATGCCCTGTTGAGTAAGAACTGCACCAATAACATAGTCAGAGGTGTCTTTCTCAATCTCAAATGGTTGTTGTAGGTCTGGTAATGTGAGCACTGGTGCAGAGCAGAGATGATGCTTCAACTTTGAAAAAGCCTTCTGGTGGGTTTCAAACCAATTTTTTTTTTCTTTCGCTTCGCCCTTGGTGACTTGACTTAAAGGCCAAGTGATATGAGAGAACCCCAACACAAACCTGTGGTAGAAATTGGCAAGACCCAGAAAGCTGCGGAGCTCTGTTAGAGTGGTTGGGGTTGGCCAATCCTGAATGACTTGTATCTTGGCTAGGTCCACATGCACACCCTTCTCATTAATGATTTACCCCAGATATTGAACCCGGGTCAGGCCAAAAGTGCATTTCTCCAAATTGGCACACAATTTGTGTTGTCGCAAGGTTTAAATGACCTATCGAATATGGTGGAGGTGTTCTTCCCAACTCTTTATGAAGATCAAGATGTCATCTAAATACACCACCACGAATGCATTGGTGAAGGGTCACAAGATTTCGTCCATCAATCTCATGAAGGTTGCAGGGGCATTCGTCAACCCGAAAGGCATGACCAACCATTCGAAAAGGCCCTCCTTGTATTTGAAGGCAGTCTTCCACACATTGGAGGGTTCGATAGGCGCCTGGTGATAATAGAACTTCAAGTCAAACTTGATGAAATATTTGGTCCCCTTTAGCTAGTCCAAAGGGTCATCAATCTTTGGGATTGGGTACCTATTCCAGATAGTGATCTTGTTCAGTGGCCGATAGTCAATACAGAATCTCCAGGTCCCATCCTTCTTCTTTACCAATATAATTAGGCTCCCACAAGGTGATGAGCTTGGCCTGATGTGCCCTTTCTGCAACATGCTCTTGAATCTGCCTCTTGATATCATTGTTCTCTAGAATAAAGCGTCGATAGATTGGTTCATTGGGTAACGACACGCTCGAGGTTAGATCGATGGAGTGCTTGACCTGATAGTGCAGAGGTACCCTTGTAGGTGAGGCGAAAATGTCCTTGTACTCCTCCACGACCTTGTCCATCTGTTGTTGCTGTGTAGAGGAGCCCTGTTTAGAAGTCGTGGCCACAATATTCTTCTTGCCCTAGGGGAGAACCATAAGGAAAACAAATTTCCAGGTCTAGGAAATGATCTTACTGCATTGCTTTGTAGTGATCAAAGAGATGACGGTAGGTGGGGCTACCTTCGGTAACCTGTACAACTTATTACCTAAAGTAATAATCACAAATCGATGTCTAGACTCATATACAACATGCCACTTCCATAAGTATGGTTGTCCTAATAATACATCACAAAATTGAAGAGGAGAAACATCACACAATACCTCATCCGTGAAGGGCTTGATGCCGTAGGGAAGGCGACACTTTTGGCTGACGCGAAGATATCGTCCTTGGTGAAGCCACCTGATGGTGTATGATTGCAGATGTGTTGTAGTCAGTAGGCCCAGCCACATCATGACCTCTGCTAAAATGAGGTTCTTTTGGCTCCCACTGTCGACAACGAACTGCAGCGAAGAACTCGTCACTCACATCTGTGAGTGGAAGAGGCGTCCCACGTCCTCTGGATCTTCAGGATCATTCTTCTGGATCTTGGTGGTGGCCATATCAACTGGTCTCTACTTTAATGATCTGTTTCTCTTTGTCATTCCCATTGTCGGTTTCTGCCTTAGAGTAAAAACATGCGTTTGATTCAGAAGCCTTCAACTCGACCACCAATGCCTACTTGGCCCGACACTCACTTGTGTTGTGAGTGGAGCTCTTATGGAATTCACACCATTTTCCCATGTCCTTCTTTGCCTTCATGGTGTTGTTAGTTGCTTGCAACTTTAGTGGGTTTTCTTGGGTCACCCTGCCTTGGATTTGTCCTTTGCTCTATGGTTTTGGGGCACCTTTTCCTATCTTCAGATTTGCAACTCCAAAGTCTCGCTTATTTTGTTTAAACTTCTGCTCAATATTGACAGCGTATCAGTACGTCATGTCGAGCGAGGAGATTTCCAAGAACTCCATCTCATCCTGGAGGAACTTGTGTAGGCAGTCACGATACTTGAATACCAAATGTTGCTCTGAATCCTTGATACCTAGCTTCGTGTAAAGGGTATGGAAAACATTTGTGAACTTTGGCACATCTTGGTCCCTTCCCTGCAGTAGTGTAGTCCACTTTATGTATTTATCTTCATAGCTCCCGACAGGGTAATATTGTTCCTTGATGGCATCTTGAAAAGAATTCCAAGTGGGTGCAGTTGAAAACAATGAGGATTCCCTCTTGTCCTTTTGTTCACAGTAGGTTTCCCACCAGTCCTTGACGTGTGGGGCGGCTTTGAGAAGTGAAAAAGTAATCTTTTCCCGATTGGAAAAGTCATGAAATGAAAAATATCCTTCCAATAGATTTAACCATTTATCTACAACATCTGCATCTATCTGGCCCTCAAATATGGGAATATCAAAGTTAACTTGTACCTTAAAAGGAGTGGCACCTCCAGAGTGGTTGCTGGATGAAGATGCATCGCCTGTGGGTAGTCGTCGAAGGATCTGGGAAAATTTATCCATCATTGTGTTCCTCTGTCGCTCAAGGGCTTCCTCGAGCAATATTTTGAAAGGATCTCCTGCCCCCTCGTCTTTCTTTTCTTTCGCCATGGGAGGCCGTCAGGGTTTGCGAGGCTGGTCTTGCAAAGGTTCAACTAGTTCGAGCCCTAACTCCTTATACCTTGACCTCGTTGGGGACATGCAAAGAAAAACAGAGAAAGAGAAGACTGCTCTGATACCACTGATCCGAACTTAAACAAGAATGAAACAAATTATAGATATAACCATAAATACAAAGATGCAGTAGAAATAACACTTCATTTCATTAATATCAAAATACTAAAATATGCTTACAAATAGAATGGAAATAAACTAGCTCAGGCGATGGTAGCTTATCTCTGAGAAGAGATGTGGCAGCTACATGCCTTTGAACTGTGTTACAATGAGGCTCAAGGGCCTATTTATTATTGAACAACAAGGGAAAATCTTAAACAACCAAAACCCTAACCCCAGGAGATGGAACACCAAGAGTTTGTGGGCCCTGTTGGGGTTAGTTGGGCAACCAACTTCCCGGAGTCGTAACTTGGTCATATTATCTCTGTTTGGCACGTACGATACCTTGTTAGAAAGTTATCTCAGAGTACTATAGGATTTGAAATAAGCCCATGTTGCAGTTGCTGTAGACCTAAGAAAACACCTTTTAAGGGGTAAAAACTGCTCCGGAAGTTCAGGACCAAAAAAAATGCTAAAACTAGTAAATGTTGCAATAAAAAAGGAAATAGATGAAACTGAATGGAGGTCCAGGTGCAATAGGTAGGTGGCCACAAATATCCACCTTGATTATCATCCCAAAAGTAAAAAATTCCTCCCATTTATGTGAGCTCAATTCTATTTCACTTTGCATCTACATTTACAAGTTGATAGCAAAATTGATAACCTTATGGATCAAGCTACTCCTTTAAAAATATGCATCCCAATAGTTAATGTATTTTCTAGGAGGGAGGTACATTTAAGATGCAATAAGAAAAATCTAAGAAGTTTTGTGTTAGTAAATTAAGGGCACAAGAAGGCCTTTATCACAAAAGTCATTCTGCTCAAGGCCCTCAATCACATAGGTTGGTCATACATAAAAATAATTCTTATCTAGGTAGGATTCTCAATCAAGATGATTTAGTAGATGGATGCATGCTTCAACTAGGTTGTGAATGTTGTTTTAATTAAAATTTTATCCTCAAATGCCATCCATCCCTCAAGGGGCCTTTGACAAGGCTTCCTCCTCCCACCAATGTTATTCCTACTAGTAACAAAGTGTGTAACATCCCAATTGCTTATCCTTATGAATGAAATGTAAATAATTTTATAAAAAAAAGAGGGATGATAGAGGGACACAAATTCCATTGCTCGAGGAAGGAAATTGCTTGAGGGAATTGTTGTTTTAAATAATCAGTCTTGTTTGGTTGAGTGAGGTGATTATGCCATAAATTAACTAGTAGAAAAGGGACAGGGGCAGGTGTCCTTTGACTCCCTTAGCATGTAAGAAGAAGACAAAACATTAAAGCAACATGGTGGTGTTATCCACGAGAAAAGGGGATGATCCATAGGTTATTCAATGGATGGATACATGTGCTCTCAGGGGCGAAGGGGGGGAGGGGGGATCGAAGAGAACACACAGACGCAAAAAATAAGAAGAGTGGGAAAATCCCTTGGCATATAGAAGATACAAAATAGGTAGAGATAGTGGCACTTAGAAGATGTAGAAAGGTAGAACAAGTAGCAACTTGAGTTACGTGGTTGGGCGTGGAAGAGAGCTGTAAACCAATAAAAGAGCTCTATTGAAACTTACTAGGCACAAGCATGACAAAGAGAGAATTGGCTTGCCTTGTGAATGAAGGAAGGGTGCCTTGATGGTGTTTTGGTTTAGTTGTGTATTCGTTAAAGGCTTCCCTTTGAAAGCACTCCACCTCAAGCTTTGGAATCTGGCTCATGGGTGACAACTACAAGTAATAATGGTCGTAGCTTGTCTACGGTTGGGTGGAGAGTTAGAGTACCACTCTCAATTGAAACACTTATGCACCATTTAAGATAAGTTCTCTTATGCTTTTTATTCACAATAAAATATGCCTACATTCCTAGTTGAGATGGTGTTATTAATGCATGATGCGTGTTTTCATCACTATTAGTTACATACTATTAGTTACATGAGTGACTTATGTGCTGTGTTAACGTTTGAATGTGCTAGGACATTGTGTAGGAATACTGATTATGTCACAACAACATTTAGCATGAGCATTTTCTTTATTTTAATATGACGACTACACAGATTTCAAGCTTGCATTAGCATTGTTGTGTTGCAATGTGGTGATATCGAGGACTGTTGAGAAATCTAGGGCACAAATAGTTAAAATATTTCTCTGCTTGATAATTTCTTATGATATTATTTTACTTCTTAGCTTATAGTCTTTTCTTCATTATGTTATTTTTGTGTTCTTTTCATTAAGACAATTACCAATATGCACAATAAAAGACAAGTGACATAATATGTAGGTTTGTCAGTCATGGCCAAAACCTCTCACCTTTTGAGAGGAAAACCCAATCAAAATTCTTCTTTTAGATCTTCAATTGATGAGTACCAAGACCATGACATAGACCCTTGACTCTAATATCCCTCCAAGAACCTTGTCACTAACCTTAATGCTCTGCCGCTTCCCTTTCTCCACTTCCTTCTTGATCTCGAACTTCTCTCCTTGGCTCCTTCTAGAGAAACTCGTTCTCTATGATCTCACTGGCTTCCTCTAGATAATCTTGGTCTCTAGATATCGATCTCGATTACCTAGAAGAAACCTCCTTCGCTGTCCCAGAAGAAACCTCCTCTTTGTTGCCCCAAAAGAATCTCTTCTTCGTTTCCCCAAAAGAAACCTCTCTTCTTTGATCCCAGAAGAAACCTCCTCTTCGTTGCCCCAGAAAAATCTCTTCTTTGCTACCCCAGAAGAAACCTCTCTTTCTTGATCCCAGAAGAAACCTCCTCTTTGTTGCCGCAGAATAATCTCTTCTTCATTGCCCCAGAAGAAACCTCTCTTCTTTGATCCCAGAAGAAACCCTACTTCGCAATACCCAGAAGAATCTCCTTCGCTATACCTTTATTTATTACTTAGGGGTCACTCACTATTCCGATGGTGAGGGTGCGTAAGCACGCTCGACTAATAAGGATGCGTAAGCAGGCTCGACTATTAAGGCTGCCATCAACTTTAGGTGCTCGACCAAGAGGGAGAGGATGCGCAAGCAGGCTCGACTGTTAAGGAGAGGACCCTTTAGGGGGCTCACTATTCATATGGTGAGGAGAGGTGCTCGACCAAAAGGTGCCGTTAGGCCGCTCGACCATAAGGGACGGAGTCACTCACTATTCATATGGTGAGGGATTTATCGCTCGACCATAAGGGAGAGGGCCGCCATCGAGAGGAGAGGGAAAGATGTTCAAACCTCCGCCTCCTCTCCTTTCCTTATCAGTCGAGCCCCCTAAAGGGTCCTTATCAGTCGAGCCTGCTTGTGCATCCTTAAAATGCAAGAAGAGGAGGGAGACTGCTGAAGGATGGATAAGTTACCAACGGATTTTTCGTTAATTGATTCAAAATACGAATGGGATAGTGCCTCTGGATGGGAGGACTCGTAGATGCGTGGTGTTAGTGGAAGCTACTGCTGTAGTATCAGTTTTGTGTTCTGATTCATCATTTGGTTCCAGGAGTAAGGGCGTTGCCGCTCAATACCTGCGAGTTCGCCAATTATGAGTTGGGCGCTTTAACCATTCAGCCATGGATGCTGGATAAAGATCATCAACATATTCATTCTATAATATGAGTATAGACTCAGATCTAAAATTGGGTAGTTCGGGATTGGGACCCATTTACATTCTTTCTCTCATACTTGATTCATGTCAAATATGATCAATAGAAATTCAAATAACATTTCATTGAATTAATTTGATAATAAGCCATACAACTTGTTCGAGAGTTGAGAGTTAGTCATCAATCTTGCTTTGATCCCCTATCAGAGGTCACCGACGACCCACATAAGAACAAACGTTAGCTCATTTTTTATTCTTGGAAGAAATGACTGTAGATAGATAAATTGGTTTTTCCGGGGCGGACGTAGCCAAGTGGACCAAGGCAGTGGATTGTGAATCCACCACGCGCGGGTTCAATTCCCGTCGTTCGCCCATAAAAGAAGATAAAAAAAATCGGACTGGATCCGATTCGTTGTCATTTTCCTTCCTATTTAAGTGAAATAAATTATATCCATGGGACATATTGCTCATTGACATCTCGGAAATATTCGGCCATGGTTAGAGCAGTTAAACCGACTCTCATGCGAGCTCTCGGTGGTTCATTCATCTGACCATAGACCAGAGCCACTTTTGATTCTGATATTTTTTGTTCATCAATTACTCCCGATTCTTTCATTTCCATGTAAAGATCATTCCCTTCATGGGTACGTTCTCCTACTCCTCCAAATACAGATACCCCTCCATGAGCCTTAGCAATGTTGTTGATCAACTCCATAATGAGTACTGTTTTACCCACTCCAGCTCCTCCAAATAAACCAATTTTTCCCCCACGGCAGTAAGGAGCCAAAAGATCTACTACTTTAATGCCTGTTTCAAAGATGGATAATTTTGTATCCAACTCTGTAAAGGCGGGAGCAGGTCTATGAATAGGAGATGTTATGCAAGCATCTACAGGACCCAAATTATCGACAGGTTCTCCAAGAACATTGAAAATTCGTCCGAGAGTAGCTCCACCAACTGGAACACTTAGAGGAGCTCCCGTGTCAATCACTCTCATTCCTCTCGTCAAACCATCTGTAGCACTCATAGCTACAGCTCTAACCTTATGATTTCCTAATAATTGTTGTACCTCACAAGTAACCTGAATTTCTTGACCGTCTGTACCTTGACCCTTAACTATCAATGAATTGTAAATATTAGGCATATTACCTGGAGGAAAAGAGACATCCAGTACTGGGCCAATGATTTGAGCAATACGTCCCACATTTTTTTCTACACGTGCGGAAACCCCAAGAACAAGAGGATTTTTTCTCATACAAAAATGGAAATAATTTCCATGAAAAATATATAAATATGATTTTGCCAATATCATTAATAAAAAAAAAATGTTCCATATTGGGTCGATCAGACTAGTAAATAATAAATGGAAGTTACCACCTTGGTAAAATCCAACTTTATTGAAAAGTTTAAATTCATCCATATTTGGAATATGAAGTAGGTAGATGGATATGAATAAGGATCATGAGGAAGTCTTCGATTTATCTATAACTAGAACCAATTTATCCATAACTAAAACCGAAAATACTTCAAAATTATGTCCAGATCATCTGTGAAATATGAAACTTGATATTCATGACCTTTCTCTCATTGATCATTATCTCTTCTCTTCATACACACATCTGTATATGTATTTTCAGACAATTCGAACCATTATGGTCAAAGGTCCATTCGGTTCCTTGATTTCATTCATGAACTAGTTTAACCACTGAAAGGTTCTCGGGTCAATCCATGGAGGAAGAACTTCAAGAGCAAAGATTGGGTTGCGTCATACATAAAGAACATTATACAATGAGAGTGTATCTAGCACCCCAATAACGGACGACTTTTTGTAGGATATTTATGTAAAAATTGATTGTTTACGTTCGGTCCATGTCGAGTAGACCTCGTCCTTGCGAGAAATAATTATTAATAAAGGAGGGACTTATGTCACCAAAAACAGAGACTAAAGCTAGTGTCGGATTCAAAGCTAGTGTTAAAGATTACAGATTAACTTATTATACTCCTGAATATCAGACCGAAGATACAGATATCTTGGCAGCATTCCGAGTAACTCCTCAACCCAGGGTGCCACCTAAAGAAGCGGGAGTAGCAGTAGCTGCTGAATCTTCCACCGGTACATGGACCACTGTTTGGACTGATGGACTTACTAGTCTCGATCATTACAATGGGGCGATGCTATGACATCGAGCCCATTCCTGGAGAGGAGACTCAATTTATTGCCTATGTAGCTTACCCCTTAGACCTTTTCGAAGAAGGTTATGTTACTAACTTGTTCACTTCCATTGTAGGTAATGTATTTGGATTCAAGGCCTTACGGGCTCTACAGTGGAATTGATTGAATCCTTATTGAGTTGCTTGCTCTAAGTGAGGTCGATCATGGCTTATATATACACCTTTCCTCATGTCATTTAGGCCTACATGATCACTTGTGGTTAGGCTGACATCTTCTAGCAGTTTCTTCCATCATTGTAGGCTGACTTGAAGAGGATAAGTGACAAGGTCTCGGAGAATACTTTTCATAGACAAGTTTTACCTTTTACAAAGTGTAACATGACTTCATTACATTACAATGACTCTAACATTTTATGATTAGATGACAAATAAATACTAAAGACTCTCAATGGGAGTCTTGTCTCAAAAATAAAATCTCTTTCTCATGAAACCCATGAAGCAAGTCAATACAATAATTTTATTTTTCTTCTTTACATCTCATTACATAAAATCATAATTACATCTTATTATGAAGACCGAACCTAGTTACACTTTTCAACACTCCCTCTTAACTAGGGCAGTATTCATAATGGTACTTGGACTTTCTCAATCTGAAGAATTTCTCATAAGAAGAATTCAGGTTGGTAACTCATTTGTATAATATCATATCAAATAGCATTGTTACATAGCAAGGCCTTGACTAACAACTCCTTATCTCCACAAGATTTAAGCTCAATGCTGGCGAGACCAATGATTTATACACACTGTCATCATTGTCTCTCTTAGAACATCCCTGCCCGAGTACTCAGGGTGTGTTCCATGAGGACTATTCTTATCTTGGACTCCCTAGCCCTAAAAGAATATTGGTCCTCAATGGATACTCTTTCTGTTGTATGCCCTATCTCATCCTCAAAGAGTATCGAATGCCAAATGATTACCCAATCCTCCATTCTGTCTTCCCTGGTTAAGACCAGAATGACATTTCTATCTCTCCCTTTCAAATAGGGAGGACATATTCCAATAAAGGAATGTACTCATTTCTACAAAAGGAATGTACCTAAGCTCCCTTTTGGATTAGGAATTTCCAAGTTTCTTCCAAGTAAGAAACTTCTTTTCAGGCTCCCTCTTAACTAGGCATCTACAACAACTCCTCATGTGGAACAACCAACTTCTTGAAGAACTCCTCTTTTCTTTGATTCCATCAATTTCTTTTGTCATGGAGTCTTCATATTTTGGGGACTTCTTCATAGGGCACAAATAATCCATCACTTTCATCCATGAGTTAGTCATGTCCTCATTTCATCAGAAAGTGATCCATCAATTTTCCATCTGGGATTGCTTCATGTCATTATGCTTTCATGCCATATTTTTCGAAAGGATCTTACATCCTTCAATCTGGTTCTCTTGGAAGTCATCCACAAATCTCCCCTTTGGTAGTCCTACATAAGCCCATCCACATATTAGTTCAAAAATAAATGAACACTTAAATCAAACATTACCTTTGTGATGGCCTTTCATCATGACATCTTCCTGTAGGTATCAACATCCCGCATACAAGTTGACACATTTCCCAAAGATATTCATTGTCAAGGGTCTCCAACTTTTTCCGACTTCGATCAGAGTCTTCATATCTTTCTGGGAAATATTCTAGTCAACTCATCTTGGTCTCGGATGTTGAATGCCTTCTACCTTTGTTGCATATTTTCATGATCTCTTCCTTTCTTTTCACACACTTCATTCTCACGGGCTTCCAATCAGAGTTACTTAACTGTAGACAATAATAACATACTCCATATGAGGAAATGTTATGTTGATTTCATCTAGTGTGACTTATGCCTTCTTGCATCCTTTTAGAGGAGGATATCCTTTTCCCTTGATCATGATTCTCAAGATAGAAGTAGTGATCCATGTTAGCTACAACCATATGACATGACATTATCATATTAAATACAAGCATACATACCTCATTTACTTTTATGTCATCTAGGCTTCTTTCATCAACTTCCTTGCTTGAAAAGATCTTCAACCCTTTGATCCGCTTCATCTCTTTTGTCATCATACCATCATGCCATGAACTCAACAAGTTGGAGTTCCTGATGAAACAATTGCTTCCACTCTAAATCGGTGAATCCTCCAATGAGGATTCTGTTAGGTTCCTATACCAATAGGTGTCATATTTCATGATTGACTGTGGAAATGCCAAATATGATCATCCTTTCCATGCTGCAAAGGTTCCATATTTTCAAAAAAAAAAAAAAATTAAAAAATGAAAAGAGGGTATTCCCTAAAAGAAAAATCAAAGGGCAAAAAGAATGAATTGGTCAAAAAACAAAGAAAATGAACCCCAAAGAAAAGACCAAGAGAGTAAGGCTAGTCCAAAATGCCACTGCTATCCTATCTTTGCAAAAAAACTTCAAAATATGGAATCAATGACTTCTGTCACACTTCATGGATGGCCCAACAGCTCAATCTTGGCCACTCCATGTTTAAATTTCTTGTTTTAGAAATAGGGAGTGAATTCTGTCCAAACAGTTTAAGCTTGGCAGATCAGTGGTTAGGTAGAGAAGCAAGGGTTCTCAACAATTAAATCTGAGCCCCTAGAAGAGATAAGGGTAGACTTAGATAGGAGGACAGTTAAAAGAAAACAAGAGAAAAAGGTTTTGCTAGTTCAAATGCACCCAATCAAAAAGGAATAAAAAATGTTAGGTGTATTAGGCTGGGTAGGCAGTTTGGTGTTGCAGAAGCAAGTTTGTGATCAGTTTTGTCTTTTTGAATATGATCTATCTCATGGCTATCACAAATGCCATGGCAAAGTGGCTGCAAAACAACTGAAGCATGACTAATCTCCCCTCTCATTTCTCCAAGAACATTTACTGACATCCCCTCAAGGACATTGGGATCTGCTCAGTGGTCCTAGTTCACTTCATTTCATGAGAAAAACTAAGTAAAACTCTGTTTGTACTTAGAATTTCAAAGCCACATTTCTTGTGTAAAAATGTTCTTCTTCTATTATACTAAGTTTTCCAAGTTCACCACTTGGATCCCTTCTATTCCCTAAGCCTAAGTTTACCTTCAAAACTTAGTGTTTTGTGTAAATCTACCTTTCATATTAAACATCCCTTTCATATTAACATCCTAACTCTATTTATATAACTCCTATGTAAATTTTTCCCCGCCCTTATTATATGTAAAATACACAAAACCCCAAAGTTTATACTATCCCGCCCCGGGCTTATTAAAGCCATATGTTAATATTTAACGGGGGTCCAAGGTTTACCCGAAACCTTGTGGACAACCCTTCCCCGCGCGCAAATAACATTGGGATTTATTCAACGTTTGGTTGAATAAATAACCACGCCCGAACGTTTAAACCAAAGTTGCAAACCCCGCAGAACATTACAAAACGTTAAAAATTAACGTGGGTCCCATACTCCATACACCTCCGCCAACTCCACCCCTCCGTCAACCGTCCGATCTGGGCTTTCCCATCGGACGATCCACGTCGATATCGGAAGCCCCCCGATGACCGAATGATAGGCTCTGGGAAATCGGCGGTTTTGCTACCGTACACAATCCACGCGTCGCCACCAGGTTTTATCGCGTCCGCTCTGCCCAAAACCGTTGTTGCCCAATAAGTGGTGCGATAAAACTATAAACCGCCCCCCCTCCCCACCGCTGACGTCATTGCCTACGTCAGCACCCACGTCAGCTGCCACCTCACCACTGTATCACCCGCAGTGTCCGCCACGTCACCGCCAGGTCAGCTTCCGTACCCCCGCTACCCGACAAAGATGACGTCACCCGACCGAAGCACGCCAAAAACCCGCCAAAATCAATTTTTTGTTAAAAAGTCGTTAAAACATCGTTTTTCGTCCATTTCTCTTTGTTTCTTCTGCGCGGCTTTTGCATGGTTTTTATGTTCAAAACGCCATTTCCGCTGCACAGTCCGCCACCCAGTGAAATTCGCTCCACAGCTCGGCCCCTCAGCTCGGTCTGCCGCCCACATTTCACACCAGGCGTCCATTAAACAGGTATTTACCCGAATCCTGCTCGTAAACCCTGTTTTTCTAGCTTTCTCTGTAAAAATCGCCCGCAAAACCAAAATTCGAATTAAAACGCGGTGCTACCTTCAAACCTCTGCATCATAAGCCACTGTTTTACCCATTTTTTCCAAAGAAATCCCGTGAACTCTGTTTCCCTCTGCAAAATTGCCCATTAAGCTAAATTCAAGCTCATTTCGGCCTGCAATTTCCGCAGAAAAGCCCACAAACTGTCATTTTACATACTGTTGCTGTAAAAGCCCTAACTCCAAGTTGAAAGGTCATAAAATAATTTGAAAAATGGAGGCTCCAGTGGCCCTGAATGTTGCCCCCTTGAATGCACCACATAAGGAATTGGAATGGCTGCCCCTTGCTGACAGGGATTTCCAAATTAAGGATATGATGGGTGACAAGCCTCACCTTCAAGCTTTTTGTGAAATTAGGAATAGCTATAGAAGCAATACTGATGTCTTTGGAATTTGGGAGTCCAACATGCCCATTTACTACCTCCCTTCAGTAAATGTGCTTCCTGATCTCATCCATTTATGCTGTGCAAATTATGACCCCACACAAAGAGCAGTTATGGCTCCATCTGGGACTGTCCTCTTCTATATTACTCCTCAATCCATAAATGAGATGCTGCACTTTAAGCCAACTCAGCCTCTGGCTCCTCTCACTATGGAATTCTTGCTTGACCAAGGTGCCAAACTGCCCAGTTCAGAGATAACCAGAATAGCTCAATTATTCATGAGACCAGAAAGCCAGCCTAGGCAACCACCTCCTTTTAATCAGGTCTGGTTCAATGAAGCTGGTATATTCATTACTGATATGATTTCCTACATCTTAGGATTCAAAACTAGTGAGTATATTGATGAAACTATCTTAGTGTTGATGTCCATATTCACTCTAGGACAGCCCCCTGCTATCCAATATGATTATGCCACCTTCATAGCCAATAAAATCCATGAGCAATTCATGAGCCTGGACAGAGAAAGAGTGTTCAAATACACATCCTACATATATCATTTGTTGTTGTACAATCAACCTGATAGTTTCCAAATTCCTCTTAGAAAGTTGGACCTCAAAGGAGAAAGGAGGTCTGTAATTTTCTGGACCTCAGTATTCCATGAAGTCCATAACTCTCCTTATACATATTGTGAGTTCATTGACCTGTTCATATATCCAGCTACTTCTTTATTATTGATAACTCCTCCTGCCAGACTCTCTGCTGAAATGCAGAAAATTTTGCATCTCTCAAAAGACTACAGTATTGGTGACTGGTACTTTTACCAGAATCACACAGTGATCAGGATTTATGGTTGTGAATTATCCCCCTACAAGCTGCCAAAGTATGTCCCTATGAGACTGTTTGCCCTAGAATACTTTAGGCAATTTATTAGTTTAGATTTGACTCATTTCTATGGTGCTAGGAAAAAGGCACAACTCAAGATAAGAAATCAATTGGGCCCTTTTATCTTCAACAAAAGGGAAGCCTGGGAGGAGGCAGATAAGATTTTAAGGGATCAAATTTTGCTGAAACAAAGCTTTTATTGGGCACCATATGACCCTGAACATTTCATAAGTTATAGGAAAGTGAAAAACAAGCTTACAACATATGTTCATCACAAAATCCCTGAAATTCAACAATATGCTAACCAGCAAGAATGGGTAGAAGGCACATTAGTTGAAGAGATTACTGAAGAAGAAAAATTGGAAAAAGCAATGAAAGACCTTGAAAAAACACTTGACCTGGACTCTTTTGGATAGGTATCCTTCAAACTGCCCCAGCACACAAGAGGTGATACATCTTTTGCAGGGACTTCTCAGCAGCCCACACAAAAAGCCAACACAGGGTCAGCAAAGGGCAAAGAGGTAATAGATCCAGAGCAGGAGATAATGACAGACCAGCCAGCTACATCAAAGGAACAAGGCCAAGGGCAGGTCCCCCCACCACAAACAAAGGCCCTAGAAATCCCTATACTACAAACTCCTCTAAATGAGGAGAGAGGCAAGAAAAGGGATAGGCAAGAAGACACACCGATCAGTGGTCCTGAAGGGCAACCAGGGGAAAAAAGGCAGAGATTGAACCCCCATTCAGAGGAGGAATTCATTCAGGAGATCACAGACAGTCCAAGGGAAGAAAGAGTGGTCAGCCAGGATACATCTCCAGTCACAGAAACATCGGCCAGTTCACATAGGCAGGAGATTGGAAGGAAACACAGTGTGGAATTCTCTTCTGCCAGGCAGCAAAGTAAACAAGGCTCAGACATTAAGAGAACATTCACTGAAATAAAAGCAAAGAATGAGCCAATAAGGATTCAACTTTACAATCATTTGATGAAGATGGCACCTACAAATCAACAAAGGTTAATGTCAGCATATGACATCCAAGAAGGAAAGATGATCCTGAGTCACTTCAAGCCCAAAATGCTACAGCCACAGTCAGTTGCTGATTACATCAGGACCAATCTAGAAGTATTAGCCAAAGATATCCAGCCAATGGACCAGATTGAATTACATAAGAAAACAGGTGAAATGGTATACTCCACATTGGCAAATAAGGCACTGCTGGCCCACAAATTGTAGAATTCTTTAAATAATACTTCTGCCCAATTGGAATTGGAAAAGGCTTCCTCTTTGGCTAAGGATAACAAAATTAAATCCTTAGAAGAAATTATCATAGAGCTGGGACATGATCCCAAGGATCCCAAAGGCATCCAAGCGTTAATAAGAAAGAAAGAAAGAAGAAGACATTGCAGCTCTCAGGAAGCAGCTCAAGCTGCCCATTACCATGCATCCTAAAACTACAGAGATTGTTGAACAAAAATCACAGGAAGATGCAATGGAACTGCTGATGAAAATGAATGAAAGATTGGCAGAAACAGAGAAGGCATTAGAGGAGGCACTACAAGGAAAACAGGGAGAGTTGGCCTCTCAGCCATCCCAAACAGCTCCAATTGTTACAACTGCTCCTTCTACAGTCACAACAGTAGTCCCTCCTACTGACCCAACATCAACAACACCAAGCACTTTGACAACAACAGCAGCAGGAAGCAGCACTACCATGTCTACTAAAGAACTGATAAAGGCCATGGAGGATATAAAACTCTAGGTGTCAGAGTTAAAGGGTGCCAAAGAGAAATTGGCAAAATTGGAAGTAAGTTATGATAAATCCAAGATGACTGTAGCAGAAAAAACAAGGGAGGTGAAAGCATTGGAAAACAAAGTAAAGGCATTGGAAAAGGACCTCTTATTGGACAAACCCCTGGCAGAAATCAGGAGCATTCTGTGGGCTAACATTAGCCAATCCATCACTGATATGTGGAAATCAATACAGATAATTCATGAACAGATTGATTTGGTAGTAGCAGCTCAAGAAGAAATGCAAAGGGCCAGGGATGCACTGGGAAACATGCCCGAACAGGCCAATAGGCTAATATATTTCATGAACACCCACACCAAAGAAGATCTGGCAAAATTGGATATCAGGGACAGGACAAGCACTATTTTAATAATTAAAAGGGTCCTGACCATGAGGAATTTTATACAAAATCTAGAAAGGAAGTGCCAGGAAATGCAAATGGAAATTAATGCTTTCACACATAAATTTAGAGTTTTGGAGGAAAAGGGTCTGCCCAGTTTGTTAACTGATGACTACAGACTAATGTCACATGCAGCCTATGTACACAAATTAAATACACATGTGGATAGTCAAGCTACAACATCATCAAGTGCTACAGGAGAGAAAGCACTCCCATCTGGACAGAGCCTATATGACAATCTGGAGAATTTGTTTTTTATGGAACATGAAGTAAGGCATCTTTTCACAGTCCAGCCCACTTTTTTCAGGTACACAGATGCAGATGAAACTCTAATTAAAATGCGCAGGCACCAATTACCAGATAATGAATGGTGGCAGAGTATGCTGGAGATTTTGTAGGCAGATATGAAAGTTTTGTTCATATTCCCAGAATGCTACAGATGTTATAAAGTGAAGGAAAGAGCAGATAAAACATCGCGCTGGACAGCAGTTAATTGAAGCGCAGAAAAAAGCACCTAGGAAAGCAATGCCAGCAGCGCAGAATTTCACTAATATCCATCGGCCGACTTACTGGGCAAACAATCAATGCATCTCACCAAGAAAACGACCAGCACAACATTTCTTATTTCTGCATTCATTTCTCTCTGTTCCCAAGAGCATTTACTCCTTCTGTAGAGTAGGTGAAAGAAGTTATGACAAGATATTATCTCCTTTGAGATATTTTGTAAAATTTTGTACAAATACCTCCCCAATCTAAGTATTAGGGGTTGGTGAATATCATTCTGGACCTGTGCTGTAAATTTGAGAACTCTTCTGAATAAAGATTGCTGGAATGCTTTGCTGATAAACTCTCTGGTTATGGAATTGATGGCAGAAGCCCATGTTGCAGAATTCTTGGATTATCTCATGGATCAATAAGTCTTTTTAACTCTTGTTTTACTGTTTCTGTGTTTTATATATCATCTATATATCATGTTCTAAATTGCAAGGAAAAAAATAGCCCAAAATTTACTTTGTTGTACTCTGTGTTCAATTCCTGTCATTTTTATGTTTTCTTCAGGACTAGCATAGGAAAGAATTCTTAACTTCTCTTGTCCCCCTGGTTCTTACACCCTGAATATAATCAAGGAATTCTTAGCTGCTCCTTGGTAATATATGCCCACTTTCCCTCTGTTAGCATGATGAAAGATTCTTGATTGCCTTTCATCTCCTGACTCCATTTCAATTGATTCCAGCTTGAAAATTGTTCCATGACTAATTATCTTACTCTGTAGTTCCTCCTTTTCCAAAGAAACCATACCCAGAAGTTTATTTTCATTGACTCTATTAACCCAATGGTCTGAACTTCTCATACTTTGCACCCCTGTTCTATTGGATGTCACCATCCAAAAATCAAGCAACCACATGCACTTCATAGCTAGCCTAACATATAGCAAAATAAAGCTAAATCATAAAGAGAGAGCCCTCTCTGGCTGCATATTGGCTAGAATCTGCATCTAAAAGATTGGTTAGTAGTTACCTCGGCCGTATTCCCTTTTCTCACTGCTTTTGGGGAACAACCTGAGTGATAATAGATTCCATCAGAATCTTGAGGATCTAACACATCCTTATTCAACAGATGTTTCCCTTTTGACTTGATGTATGATGAGCCTTGTCCTGGATGGCTTTTTCCTTTCCTTAAGTTTGGAATGAGGTTCCCAAGAGCTATATCCTTCATATTTAACTGCCATGATTTTGTTCTAGACATCCTTCATATTTACTATGGTGATGTCACCAACTCTTATTTCTAATGCTTCCATGATGCCATGATGCATCTTATTAATTATCATAGCTATATCCCATAACATAAGATTAGAATTTATGTCAAGACTTTTTGTGAGGGAGACTATCTCAGTCATAGTATAGATCTATTACTTCCTCCTTTCTAGGACTTCTTCTCTTTGGCTTCCTCCACTTCTTTGGTGATATGGGCTTTTTCTCTT
The DNA here is from genome assembly GCA_031772625.1 of Pinus tabuliformis. NCBI lineage: Eukaryota > Viridiplantae > Streptophyta > Pinopsida > Pinales > Pinaceae > Pinus > Pinus tabuliformis. The sequence continues at coordinate 1,336,889,446 of CM062817.1, forward strand.
CCTCTTTTGATATTGTCTCTTTAGGACAATATTGCCTGTAATGTCCATAAATTTTCCATCCATAGCATTGAAACTCAACTATGCTCTTATTTCTTTTCTAAGGAGCAAAATTTTCAAACTTCCCTTTCCTTCTTGCAAATGTTTGAGTCCATTAACCTTCAACACTTTTTCCCTAAAATTTTCTTCTTCTATCTTGCATAGAAACCACAAGTTGTAAAATGAGGTAAATTTCTTATCCCTATGGACATTTGTTACATTGTTAATCAGTTAGTGCATTCAGAACAATGATGATTATCTTCTTATCATCTCTCCCGGATCTCACAGTTGAGATATTATGAAGATATCCCTTCATTCTTTGATACCTTAGATTTTGTGTAGATCAAATCTAAGTCATGTGACCTTCTTTATCACATTTATAGAGAATATTCTTACGAGCTTATCATATACATCTCTTTGATGTATCCAATATTGCTATATGAGGGATCCTTTCATAAGAATCACTTTCCATGAATTCAGAGGAGACCTTTTTCATTGATGTGTTCAATTACTTCACTTTCTTCAAGCACTATTTCTATCCTTCTCTTTCATGCAAGGACTTTCAATGACCCAACCAGCTTATAGATCTCCTTCCAAACACGAAGTCATCTTACCAAATTTGATTAAATAATGAAAGATGCTTACTTAACAAGTGAAGATGAAATCTTCATCTTAACTACTTCGATGATGGTAACTGAAGAAGATGTATTAGTTCTCTCTTTTGGATGATATTCTTCCAACTGGAAAACCATTTTTTTAATAAAGAAGACAACGCCTTTTGATCTAGCTCCTTTTGATGATGGTGATTGATGAGGATTTCGTTGCTGCTTCCTCGGGTGATCTTCTTCAAGGGAAAGGATAATATCCTTGCTTCAATGAGAGGAACTTGCCTCATAGCTTTGAAGATGATGATAATGCCTTCTTGCTTTCAAGATACTTCAACTACTTTTGGTAGTGAATGAGTGCATATCAGAATTGCTTCTAGGGTTTCGACTTTCTCCAAGATGATGTGATCTTCATCTTTAAAGTCCTTTGAGCTACCTTTATTTGTATATAAATTGATGATGACTAGAGGATCCAAACACTTTTGCTGTTGTAGATTGATTCCTTGATCTAGGGTTTTATTCTTGAATGTAGATCTTGATATTTTTCTTTGATAACCTTCAACTTGTTTCGATGCCTTTATTGAAACTTGATCCTTGAGTGTCTCTTTTATTAGATGCCCTTCCTTTGACTTTAGCACCTTAGCTCTGATCTCATGTTGATAAATCTAGGGCATGAATAGTTAAAATATTTCTCTGCTTGATAATTTCTTGTGATATACTTTTACTTCTTAGCTTTTAGTCTTTTCTTCATTATGTTATTATTGAGTTCTTTTCATCAAGACAATTACCAATATGCACAATAAAAGACAAGTGACACAGTATGTAGGTTTGTCAGCCAAGGCCAAAACCTCTTACATTTTGAGATGAAAACCCGATCAAAATTCTTCTTCTAGATCTTTAATTGATGAGTACCAAGACCATGAAACAGACCCTTGAATATAGTATCCTCCCATGAACCTTGTCACTAACCTTGATGCTCTGCCTCTTCCCTTTCTCGACTTCCTTCTTGATCTCGAACTGCTCTCCTTGGATCCTTCTAGAGAAACTTGGTCTCTATGATCTCACTGGCTTCCTATAGAGAATCTCGGTCTCTAGATCTCGATCTCGGTTACCTAGAAGAAACCTCCTTCGTTGTCCCAGAAGAAACCTCCTCTTCATCTCCCCAAAAGAATCTCTTCTTTGCCGCCCCAGAAGAAACCTCTCTTCGTTGATCCAGAAGAAACCTCCTCTTTGCTGCCCCAGAAGAAACCTCTCTTCTTTGATCCCAGAAGGAACCCTACTTCACAATACCCAACAGAATCTCCTTCGCTATACCTTCTTTGCACTTCTCTTGCTGGACTCTACTTCGCACTTCTTCTTGATCGAATGCTTGTCGAGTTGCTTGCTCTAAGTGAGGCCGATTGTAGCTTATATATACACCTTTCATCATGTCCTTTAGGTTGACATGATCACTTTTGGTTAGGCTGACTTCTTCTAGTAACTTCTTCCATCGTTGTAGGCCGACTTCTTCTAGTAGCTTCTTCCATTGTTGTAGGCCGACTTGAAGAGGATAAGTGACAAGGTCTTGGAGGATACTTTTCATAGACAAGTTTGACCTTTTACAAAGTGAAACATGACTTCATTACATGACAATGACTAACATTTTATGATTAGATGACAAATAAATCCTAAAGACTCTCAATGGGAGTCTTGACTCAAAAATGAAATCTTTTTCTCATGAAACCCATTAAGCAAGTCAATACAGTGATTTTATTTGTCTTCTTTACATCTCATTACATAAAATCATAATTACATGTCATTATGAAGACCGAACCTAGTTACACTTTTCAACAAGGAATTCCTCCTATTTTTTCCATATTGATCTATAACTTTATATTGTGGTCTCCTCCATGTCTTCAATAATGTATACCCTAGTTTTGAGTTTATATTTCCATGCTAACAAGAGCTCAAGCTAGAGTAAACCTTGCATTCAATGCTGTAGTTGGAACCACTTCATGGGCTTGAATGATTTGACTTATGTTCCTACGCTTCACACAATGTTACATTTTTTCTATGCACATGACGATGTTGAATTCCTCAATGTTGGGTGTTATATTCTATATGTTGTCTCGGTGCTGGAATAATGTGACAAATCCTTGTTTGAATGGCTAGTATAGTCATTATGCTCAACTAGATAGTAACCTATATGAAAGCTTCGTCATCAATGGTAGAACATGAACTTGTTTTCGATAATAAGCTCACTTCATCACTGCATATAGTCGCGGGTAGCGTATTGGATATCTCTCTCTCTCCCTCTCATTGCTAGCCTACTAAACTATTCATTTTGAATGAATGCTTCCTTGAGATTTCCCTAATGTAGACCCAAGTATTTTAATTTCTTCTTTATTAGGATTGAGAAGAACTTGTTCTGCTTGTTGTGGAGGAGATCTCTTCAAAGGAGATTTCATGAACTTGGTTTATGCTACTTGGTTTGGCATGGTGCTGTCTCTAAGCCTTGATCATGATTGAGATATGTTCCTTATAGACTTGTATACCTTTAGGAGATTCTGATCTCGTGTATATGTTTTGGTATGTTGATTTGATCACTAGGGAGACCATGGACCCCTACAAGCCTGAATGGACAATTCCCTGGCCTGGATGGACAACTCCTTGTTCCATGTCTTGTAATTTGTCCATCGAAAACCCAAAGGAGGTAGTCTGGTTGTAGCACCAATGCATGCTTCACATAGCTTTAATTATGATGTTTGAGTTTTGGCGTGAGTTAAAACATTTTCAAAACCACTGTGGCAGAGCCATGGTCGTAAACCTTTGCAAGTGGCTCAGGTGGAAAATCCTTATCCTTAGCCCCTTTAACCTCATCCATGATCATGACAAGATTTATTGGGCTGCATGAAGGTTGGCTTAAAGGCCAAGTTACTAGCCCATATGAATGTATCACATAACCAAGCATGAATCCTCTATAATGGTTGGATAAGTTTGGGCATGAGAAGATTGAAAACTCGTAAGGAATCCAAGATGACGTAAGCTCGAAGGGGTTGCATCCCATAAGCCGTAGGAGGTTTCTCAAGAGAAACACTTGGGCTAATGAGGACCAGGATGAGATGGTAGGGCCTGTAGCGTGGGGAAGACTAGGATGACGTGGAGGTCATGCATTGGCTGGTAGAAGAACCACTTCCCATGTAAGTGGGCCTATCATAGCCAATGAGAACTTTCACATCCCAGACTTTGTTTCCCAGAGGAGGCCTCACACAGTGTTCGAGGGAGAGATAGGATGACTCATAATCGAGCATCCACAATAGGAATGAGGACCAATCAAAAGCATTGTTAGCACAACAGTGTGGACCCACCAAGGCACATAAGCCAGATGCAAGTTGAGGGGATCAAGATGAATCTAGCCCGGGATGCGGTGGTGCACACATGGGTTCGACAACCCGTCCATTGGAGCATGAAGTATGTGCAGACCCACAGACGGGTCAACCCTGGAGCAAATCTTAAGCATGAAATTGTAATGGTCTGGGTAATAGAGTTCAAGAGACAAGAATTTTGACGATAGATAGAAACCTGTCGAGTGGTCAGTAACTTGCACACGCAAGTCCGATAACCCATTCATTGGAGCATGAAGTATGTGCAGACCCGTAGACGGGTCAACCCTGAAAGTTTGACAACTGATAATGACCCATCAAGTGGTCAATAAATTATATATATATGATCTGCATTTTAATGCATAAAGTGGGGTTGCGGAACCCAAACCCATGAATGGGTCGGAAGATAATAAGCAATTGCTCAGTGGTGTTGGGAGAATACCCAGGGGGTATAGCCACGTGGCCAAGCCAATGAGGTGGCACTCTTTGAATCTTCAGGACTTCAATTGTCACATCTCATGATCCGAAGGTTGGATCGAGGTAAAGTTTTATATCACCGGAATCGTCTCAATGAGACGAACACAATATAAGAGAACACAAATATACCCAGAAATAATAAGATAGAAATAGATAGAATTGCTTCTTTATTGATTAAAACCCTTAAGGTAGGGAAACACCATACATTCACTCCTTAAGGAAGGAGAACACTCCACAAGCCATATGTCTGTTCATACAATAATCCTTCACACCTCTCAATGTGGAGTCTCTAGCCTCTATATAGGCCTCATACATACAATACCATGGTTCCCTCAATACCATCTATCTAATACTATGGGCCCATTACATTATTACTAACTACTTGTGGTCCCTTACATGATACGGGTTAACCAGCATATTTATTACTACGTGTTATAGACATTTTTGTGCCTTACAGCATGAAGCATGAAATGTCCATAATCTAAGGGATCCAAAGTCCCTAAACATGTTGTTCCTACCCCTAGAGGAACAAGGCCAGCAAACCACAACACTCAACAAAAGTTCTCCACCTGAAAACACTCAAAAACAAGGCAATTCTGGATCATGTCAACTGCTCCACTGAGCATCTGCGCTGAATGTCAACTGCTCCACTGTCTGCCTGCGTTGAATGTCAACTCCAAAGAAGGCTACCTGCGCTGGGCGAGTTTGGACATGTGGCAGAGTCATTCCTCAAGGTGTCAACGCCCAGGAAGCTTCCAAAATGACACTTGGATCAGGGAATTCGACTGGTGATGAGTAAGAGGTTCCAAATCTCCAAGTGGAAGCAAGAACCTCCAAGTGGACTTAAGAACTGAAGTGGGAGAGGACACTAGTCAGCTTCATGCCAGCCTCAAGCTGACTCATCCTTTCTCCAAAACTCCTATATATAGATCTCTCTCATGAGGTCTAGGGAGGCTGGAATCTTGTGAATGTAAAGAATTGCTGTTGGTTTGAGTTTAGAACTATTGGGTGATTTTCTTTGAAGGAGGTGAAGATGAGATTTCTTTCTGTTGGGAAGGTGATGCTGGATTGGGCCTCTTATGGTTGTATCACTTCCTGAATCTTACTTCTTCCATTAATAAAGCATTTGAGGTTCTTCTATATGCATGTGTTTCAATGGTGTATTGTTATACTTGTGTATTTGATTTATTCTAATCCTTGAATCAATTATGAATGTATGCTTCTTGTAGTTTCCCTCTTTTGCCATTTTGCAGGATCTTGGTGTAGCTGGGCCAGTGAAAGGGCAAGGAGCTGGGGGCAAGCAGCAAGGAGAGAAGATTGGATCAATCATTAGCGAAAGACATCGGTTAGTGGATCTCTTTCTCCCCTCTTTTACATCTCATAAAGAAGTAATCTTAGATAGCTTTGCTTTGATTGTTGCTAAGGAACTATCACCCTTAGAGTGGGATAGGGTCATTCCGTATTGGATACTTTTCCCAACAACACTACGGCCCATCCCATTATTAAATTGTTCCCACCCCCATAGCATGTTTCGTCCTCGAAACATGGGAACAACACAAATAATAAGATCTACTCAAAAGCGTAGTCACTGGTACCATGCACGTGCATCTAGCCTTCCAAGAGAAAGATGAACTCTTGATCTCGCTAGTGGCTCGCTCGCTTGAGATGGAAGTTGACCGTGGCAGCTCTTCTGTGTTGATGTAGGTGGATCTTCGCTCCTCTCTATCTGTCATGCAGGGGTTGTTGTCCTTGTGGCTAATTGGTTGCCATCTTGTTGGTTGTTGTCTTGCGGGGTGATGTGGGTGATGATATGTTGAAGTTTTAATTCACTGTGTCTTTTTTTTTAATTCACCCCTTACTGGAGCTTGACTGTTATCTAGTGCATGTTGTAGTGCTTGCTGTGGTGTCTTATCTTCCAATATTACTTCAACCACTGAGCCCTCATCTGATCTATTAGCACCTGTATCACCTATATCCTTTTCTGCTTCAGCCTCTGTTTGTGTTTGATTGTCGATCATCAATGGCTCATCATCTGATATGTCAGTGCCTGGAACATCTTCTGCTTCAGCCTCCGTCGACTCTACCTGTTTATTTATGGAAATATCCTGTAATGTAATTTTCTTCTTTTTATACCAGAGCTTCAGGAATTTCTTCTGCACGTTAATATTTATAGTACCCACCGATTCCATCCATAGGTATCCCAAAACAACATCCTCATTAGCCATATCTGAAGCATAAAAATCAGAATGCAATACATACTTGTCCATAGAAATCTTCAAATCTTTATAAACTTGCACCTGCTCATTATTAACCTGTGTGTGCTCCATGTGGTTCGCTGGCACTTGTAATTTTTTGCCAAGTTGACATTTATGAGATTTTTCTTGCAACTAGGATTTATAGACACAATGTTTTTTCTCCTTCTGAATCAATCCATGAACCTGCAATAAGGATATACTAGTAGAAAATAACCCCTTACGTGTCTCATTCTCCTTTGTTCTAGCACGAGACCATTTGTCTAAAAGGACTCTTTCAAATTCTGCATTTGAAAGTTTTGTCAACTGCTTGTTGTCAAGTGAGAAATACCATCTATAAGCCTCATCTTTGAAACCAAGCCACACTGAATCCTTCCAATTTTTTGCCCATACTGTTTTTTTTTATTTATTAATTCTTCAATAGTAGGGCCATTATCTTTTCCTGTAAAACATAGAGCCACCATGAAGAGGGTTTTGAAAAAAAATTCACTTACTTGGCGAAAATTTGAAATTGTCACAGTTTAGTCAATATTGCTCAAAATCCCTATTATGACCTGTTTTCGGAAATGGAACAACCATTCTGCATCTTCCCATGTGATAGAAATCCCGATCCAGGCACTGGAATTTCAGATCTGCGCTGCAACTCTCCCGCCGTCACCAAAAATTCTTAAAAAAGAGCTGATTTTAAATCAGCGATATCTCCCTCATCCGGACTCCGATTCGACTGATTTTTTTTTTGAAATCGGGTATTTTTTCACAAAGAATCCAGATCTGCAATTAGATTTTGCATATTTTGCCCCAAAATGTACAAATCTGTGCCGCAAACTCGCTGCCCCGAAAAAATGTCTGCAACACCACTGATTTTTAGATCCTCCTTCATTCGGACTCCGATTCGGTCGATTTTTTTTTTTTTGAAATCGCGTATCTTTTTACAAAGAATCCATATCTGTAATTAGATTTTATAGATTTTGCCCTAAAATGTACAGATCTGGTTTGCAAACTCGCCGCCCCAGAAAGTTCCTACAAAAAATAAAAAAAATTCTCCACTTTTGCCCAAGAAAGTGCTCTTATACCACTTGTTATGGATCTGATCTAAAAATATAAGAGAACACAAATATACCCAGAAATAATAAGATAGAAATAGATAGATTTGTTTCTTTATTGATTAAAACCCTTAAGTTAGGGCAACACCATACATTCACTCCTTAAGGAAGGAGAACACTCCACAAGCCATATGCCTGTTCATACAATAATCCTTCACACCTCTCAATGTGGAGTCTCTAGCCTCTATATAGGCCTCATACATACAATACCATGGGTCATTACCATGGTTCCCTCAATACCATCTATCTAATACCATGGGCCCATTACATTATTACTAATTACTTGTAGTCCCTTACATGATACGGGTTAACCACCTTAGTTATTACTATGGCCCATCCCATTATTACATTATTCCCTTGGGTACCTCCCTTTGTACCCCATATTATCCCCCCTAGGTATATAACAGAAATTAACCCATCCAAATCCTCCATTAGAATCAACGTAGCTAATTCTTCCTAAAGAACCATGATCATATTTTTTCTCCTTCATTGCATAGGGTTTTATAGAAAGCTTTCATTACTTGGGATTCATATTAAATCCAAGTGGATATGGCCCCAAAGATTGAACTTGGATATTAGAAAATCTCAATGCTGTGATTAACCACCAACCTCACATATGGATATTTATGGTAGGTAGACTAGTATTAGTAAAAAAGCATTCTCAATGCAATTTCTGTCTATTTGTTGTCATTGGCTCAAATTCCAAAGTAGCTTCAAAGAAAAACTAGATCGGTAATCTTCACTTTCTTATGGAAAGGGAACAAGGACCAAAACTAAACGACACTTGTTAGTTAGGAAACAACTTCAAAGCCAAAGGAACTTGGAGGATGGGTTATTAAACATATCATGTTTTTCAAAGAGGCTCTAACATAAAGAGGAGGATGTAATATTCTCTCCAAAAAAGGATTATGGCAACAAACACTTACTAAAAAATACGTAGCTCCTAGATTTATTGAGGGATAGATGAAAATTTCAATCAATTCCCCAAAGACCAACATGGATTGAACTTTTCAAAAGCCATTCAATCATCTAACAAAATAATTGGAGAATATATTTATTGGTAGGTTGGAAATGGTAAATATATCAGGATAACATCATACTTATGGGTTGGAATTGATAGAAGATTCAAAATGCTAACAACGCTAGGAGAGGCTTTAAGAGAAAAACACATCACTCATCTAACCCATCTTGGTTCTGTGCTAGCCTGCCATTTCATGGATAAAATATAGAGAACACCACACAATTTCATATTTTAGGTGTAGTGGCAACTCAATGTATGGTCCTTGATGCATCCTTCACAAAGTTTGGTATTAAACTAAGGGTAAAACAAGACACAATAATTTAGAGATCCAATACCAAGCAGGGTGTTTATTCAATCAAATTGGGGCATGCAACACAATTTTAATCGTATAGAGAATGCTTCTTGGTGGTGGACCCAAAATTAGAAGACCCAAGGACCACATAAAGCTATTCTATCCATTTGGCTAGCACTAAAAATTGTTGTCCTCACTTGGGACAATCTCTAAAAAAGAGGTTGTGAGGGCCCAAGCCAATGCCCAATATGCAAAGAGGTAGGGAATGGAAATCTCTTTGGAATGAGTTGAATATGCTTTGCGATTCAACGCATATTAAATGGTTAGTGGAATGCATTAAATATGATTTACAATTTAGTTTACTTAAAGCAATTGAAAGTCCCTGTCATAGATTAATGAATTTGAAAATTATCTCATAGAAGCTCTGATAATCTGAAAAGTAATTTTCAATTTCTTTATGTTATAAGATATCTACCAAATTGTCTAAATACACTAAAATGAATAAAATAAATAAATAAAAATAAATAAAAAAACAAATCTGTTAAAATACAAACTTTCCACCATAAAATTTATATTTTAAAAATAAAAATTCTTCTACATATTTAAAAATAAAAATTCTTCTAAATATTTAATAAAAGAATGGTTTTAATGAAACAGGAAAAAAATTAATCACAATTAATATTGTATAATTTAATTATATAAAAACTACCGATTTTATGAATCCAAATTTATAATTAAAATAATGATGATATAATTAAATTTTAATAATAATTAGAAGCAATTTTTTTTAATACATTTAAATTAATTGAAGTGATTAGAACTAAAAACAGTTGCCCCCCATTCCTATTTTGTTCCTTTTATTTTTTCAAACTATCTTTTAGGAGAATTGGTTTTGGTGGGTGCTCCCATTCTTTTTCTGTCAACATCACGAGGCAGAAGAAGATTCAACAATTTATTGGAAAATCAAAGGTTCGAAAATGGTTCTCTATTTAAAAAAAATATCCATAAAATTTGTCCTTTCCAAGTACTTACACGGAAAGTCTAAGACTCCACTCATTCATTTGTTAAGACTGAATATTCTTGATATGAGACTAATGTTTGAATTTAGGTTTTGTGGTCTATATTATGAAAATAAGATTATTTTTGTTGTTGTAAAAATTACATCTTATTTACTTAGGTTCAAGTCTATGGAAATGTGGTTTGTCTTATTAGAATCTGCGATTTTAAATCCAATTCTAATAATTTCTGAATATTTTATTCTTAAATTAAACTATAAATTCTTTATATATATATAAAATTTATTAAATAAAAAAAATTAACATACAAAAAAAATATTTTTTGAAATAATGTAATTTGTTGAATTTAAATTTCTGTGATCTATATCAGATTTTTTGAAAAGATTTACCACACTTGTCTTGACGATGATTCAAAATGCGTAGAAAAATGCATTTAAATATGATTTACTCTGAAAATTTTACTCAAAAAATATAATTTAATTTCTTCACCCTAACTTCCATTCTCATACCCTCCCATAAAATTTAAATCACAAACCCACTCAAATAAACTTATCTACACTTTAAAAACAAGATTATTGAGTATAAAATTTGAAAAAAAAAAAAAAAAAAACCTTTTCAAGCGTTGGTTAACTTTAAAGTATTTTTCCGTAAATATAATATCAACAAAATTGCAAGATGCTCCGAATTTCCGGTTGTGGTGCAGCGGCTGCTGGCTAAATTAGAGTGGAAGCGAAGTAGCTTTTCCGAGAAGAGTAGTTATAAAGCATGCGTCCAGGCTTCAACTTAGAAGTACAGAAGTTGGTATACCGGTGGGCTTTAATCAATATATTGGGTTAGTTTATTTGGATAGTTGGTTTATAATTACGGTAGATTTTAGAATATTTTAAAATAAATATAATTATATTAAAAATATTAATATGGTTGATATAATTGAAAGTTTCATAAATATAATTAAAAAAATTATTGTAATATGAAGATTGTTTTATTAATGTATACATTAATTATGTATATAAAAGTTATGGGTCAATTTTAATTTAAGAAAAAAGGAATTATAAATAAATGTTATAAATAATAATGAGGAACTTATTAGAATTGGAATAATTTCAAATCTCTAGGAAATTGGTGGGTGGGGAGCCATGTGGAATCTAATTTTTTAAATTTACTAAGAGTCAATGCAATCTAACAAACTCTTTAATACACTACAACCAACTCTTTAATACACTAGAATGATAAGCATTAAGACTAAGCATATGCTAAGCATATTCCCTTGAGAATCAATTTAGGCCCTCAATTAAAAATAAAAAAAAGTCAACGAATCCTCATCCACCTTAAGTTGAAATAAGAAGCTTTTGGCAATTATGACCGAAAAAAATAAATTATTGAGTTTGGACTTCTGTGATCCATATTAATTATAACATCTTTAAGTGAAAATCACATAGTTTCGAACCAATCAATGTGATTCATCTTTAGGGCAAGATGATGAATCAGATCTAGGCAATGAGATAAATAGATGAAGAGAGCAACTAACTAGCCCTTAGAAAATAATTATTTTATATAATATTATAACTTAAATTGATTTTGTTTATTATATAGAAAAAATTAATTTAATTCAAAAATATTAATTATTAATTAAAATTCTTTTTGATTCTGGGTTAAATTTTGTCAAAACAGCCATTATTTTCTAATGGCTAGTTAGCTACTCTCTTCATCTATTTATCTCATTGCTTAGATCTTATTCATCATCTTGTCCTAAACATGAACCACATTGATTTGTTCGAAACACGTGGACGAGATTATCTGCGATCTGATTTTTACCAAAAGATATTGTTATAAAAAATCAATTATAATAGATTTGTAAGGCCCATAGATTTTTGAATTTTTTTTAATAATAGATTTGTAAGGCCCATAGATTTTTGAAAAAATAAATTATAATAAATTTGTAAGTTCCATATATTTTTGAATATTACAAAACTATGATAAATAAAAAGATAGAAACAAAATAAGTTGGTGAATTTTAGAATATTTGTGAAATATAATTTATTGAATGAATTTAATTGTTTCATTTAATTTTAAATTTTTAAAATATTCATTTAATTTTAAAATTTTAAAATATTCCAAAATTTATAATTAAAATAAATCCAACTTCTTTTTAATTGGGAGAAAATTGTCAATCAAATCACAGAATCTATCCCATCCAAATAATCAAAATAAAGATTTAAATAACATGAATATATAATTTTTAACGATTTAGAAAGTTATCGAAATGGGAGAGAATCTAAACGCCAATTACCTATACAACACCCAGGGTTTCACGCTTCCCGTTCATGTGCAGCGAATTATACAACGCCCAAGATTACACGCTCCCTCATTTATTTATTGCTATCACATTGCTTGTTGCTTCCAAGTTCCGAATACGCGTGAATCTTCCACGCTTCATTCTTCTTCTCATTACGCCAGGGTTACCTCATTCAAATGTGTTAGAGTGCACATACATTTCCCACCTCCACACGGCAAACTAGTAGGAGACGGTAGGCATCTCACCAACGCAGTTCCCGGCACATGCAGATTATGAAGCGCTCATATTTTATACTTTAAGATTCATTTGGTTGAACTTTTTTGCATAAAAGGATTGATGGTATTTTGTGCGGAGGATGTGGTCCAATGATTAGGTGGGGAAGTTTGGTTTCCACATATACTCTCTCATAAAAAACTTTCACCCATTCCACTTTCATATATCCAGTAAATTTTTTTATCCCATTATTAAATATCACCAAGAAACTTCACTCCACCTCACTTTCATTTTCCAAATAAAGTTACAAAGTTTTTTACCATTCTTAAATATCACTGAAACAACTTCACTCCACCTCACTTTCATTTTCTAGATAAAATTTTACCATATAGTTAAATATCACCCCAACAAAAATACTTCATTCCACCTCACTTTCATTTTCTAAGTGAAGTTAGAAAGTATTTTACCCATTATTAAATATCACCAAGAAACTTCACTCCACCCACACTTTCATGTTCTAGGTAAAACTATAAGGCTTTTTACCCCCTATTGTTAAAGATCACCCAAAACCTTCACTCCACCTCACTTTCATTTTCATAGAAAATGATTGATGGAATTCCCATTTAAGTGACCTATCCTTTTTTTTTGGAGTGACTTTAGTCTGCGGCCAAGAACCTTCAACCTACCCCACCTTCATGTAGGAGGATGGAAGTCGAGTGAAGTTATAAAGCTTTTTATTCTGTCGTTCAATATTACTAGGAATCTTTCACTTTACTTCAAGTTCACGTTCGTGTATGACGGTGGAGGTACGGTGAAGATATAATATTTTTTTATTCCAATGTCTCAACACCAGAGAGGTTTCAATTTACTTCACCTTCATGTATGAGGGTGGAGGTAGGGTGAAGAGATGAGAGGTGAGAATGTAAGTATATTTGGTGATTAAATTGAAATAAATTTATAGAATGAATGATATTTAGTATTGAGAATTTATGGTATTGATATATGGTATTTATATGGAATATAGTCTATTTAAAAGGGGAAATTAAATCAGTTTAGATCTGTCTTAGCTTTGGATCTACCAAACTATAAGAGAGATCAAATCTCTTTTTACTCTAAAAGAAGTTTATGATATTCCTATGGAATATAGCCTATTTAAAGGGGGAAATTAAACTAGTCTAGATCCATCTTAACTTTGGATCTACCAAGCATTGAGAGCGATCAAATCTCTTGAGATGCAAACCTGTTTTAGAGTGAATCGAGATTTGATCCCTCTTGGAACTTGGTAGATCTAGAGTTAAGATGGATCTAGGCTTGTTCTAGTTACACATAAGATAAGAATATGATAAATTTTTCATACATAATCGTGATTTTATCATGATTCAGGATTTATGTATGGTGAAATTATACTTTTAAGGGTTTTGCTTAATTTTGAATTGGTCTCGATGATTAAGAATTTGATTAGAATTTTGGATTAATGAGAACTCTAACTTTCTGTACCAATGGATTTTAGCTATTGAAAGGAATTTTGCTACACGATTAGATGACTCCATAATAGGTCTTCCAAGGCGCTTTGAAGAAGGTATTAGGAGTCAACTGCAAGTGGAGTACCAGATGGGTGTTTAATAGAGAGGCTAAATAAGATGTTGGCATACTTGGTTGGGAGCACCATGGCATTGATCTAATGAGGTCAAATGCCTAGGTTCAAGACATCCACCCAACAAGGTCTTATGACCCACATAACTAATGAGGTTGGTAGTGTGGAATGCTTCAATTATAGGGATAGGTCGCTGAGATTGGTTGAGTATTTTGTGAGGAGTTTGGAGTACATTGCTATGAGAATCAAGGTATTAGTTCAATGAGCTTGGGAAACCTACTTAGTGAATCAGGTCTAAAGTGTGGGACAAACTAGTTTAAGGTATTAAGTCATGGTGTGACTAGTCGAGTGCTAAGTTAATGAATTAAGGTGCTTAGCTAGGAAGGCCAAGACACTCACTCAACAAGGTTGAGTGGACCACATAACAAACAAGGCTAGCTAAGCGGGGTTGAGTTTTATTCAATTGATGCAACAATTAGACAATTCATTTGATGGAATGACTCTATGGAGAATAGACTATTTGTTGGGACTTGCAGTGCTTGATTAGTAATGAGTAACTAGTTAGGATTTGATTTTTTCAGGGAAGAAAGGGGATTAGCTAAAACAAGGACTAGGCTAGGCTAGTTGGCTGATCAATGAGTCAATTTAGGATGAAGTCTATAACTTAGTTATATTGATTTGTCTAGGTTGAAATGAACATGAAGTCTTGAGTTTAGTAAAAAAAGTTAAACCAAGTTGAAACGAGCAAGATGTTTAAGGATGGAGTATTTGACCCACTCATGGATGGATTTGGCTAGAGTAGGGATAGTAGGAGGTTTGAGTCCAATTAACAACACAATGCCAATTGTGCATGGCAAACCATACATGGCTAGTGAGGATTAGGTAGATGATTTAACATACAGTAACTTTGTTCATAAACATATAATTGAGACATTTGACAATAAAGACTTTATTGGTGGTGAATTGAAGTTCACATGTCCAACCAAAGGAGTGTCTTGGTTTGGCCATTTGCCATAGCTCAAGAAGAAATGGTTTCTTTGGTATGCACATGCTATTGGAGGGTTAGTGGTGTTTGATTAGTTTGTTAAATTAAATTGATATATAGTAAGGATGATTGTTGCAATTGTTCATTAACATTTTGTTAATGCTACACAACAACTTGACAACTTAAATAATATAAAACACTCAAAAAATGATTATATAACAATTTTCTTTTGGTTAAAAAAAGCCATATCAAAGATTATGACATAATTGCCATCATATTATATTATTATTTATTATATTATATTATTTTCCATCTGCGGCTCACGGTGAAACTATATTATTTTCGATCACGGTGAAACTATATTATTTTTCCATCTGCGGCCCAGAATTTCTTCGGCTCTGCGGTTTGAGCAGATATCTTCGGCTCTGCGGCTCGTCTAGATCTGACATCTGCGGCAAAGACTAGATCTGCGGCTCACTCTCGCTTTTTTGACAGTGTATTGAAGGCTAGGATCTGCGGCCCTTAACAGAATCGATTCGCCAGAAGCTCGGAGATTCAGAACGTCGGCAGATTAAGAACTTCCGTGTATGCTTCAACCCTACGGCAAACCCTAATTCCGTAGAGTCAAAGTTACTTCGTTTGATGAGAACATTTTCTAGATGGCTCCCAGCTTCGCGAAAATAGCTGCTGGCTCTCTGTCTGCCTCGGGGCAAGCTCCTGCCCATATTGTCAGTGAAGCCCCAGCTCCCACTGTCCAGCTGGTCCAGGCTTCACTCGATGAGGCTTTGAAGTTCTCTGAAAGTGCCCTAGTATGCCGATTCAATGGTTTTTGGCCGCAGCTGACAGCTCTCCACAGTTGGATCTCAGAGGTATGGAAGCCTCTAATTCCTGATGCAATTAATATCTACCCCTGTGCTAGGGGTTTCTTTATAGTAGATTTTGAAAACCGTGAAAGCAGACAATGTATTCTAGATTCTGGCCCTTGGTTTTGGGATAAATCAGGCCTATTCTTGAGGCCATGGTACCCATCATTCGATCCCTCAACAACAGTCATAACCTCAGCACCAGTTTGGGTGAGATTGCCAAACCTACCCTTGCATCTCTGGAATCTCTCTTCGCTAGAAGCCATTGGAAATGCAATTGGGAAATTTTACTGCAGGTGCCCAGAAACAGAGGAATATGTCAGAACCACATATGCACGCATATGTGTGGAAATGGACTTCAGCGCCGGATTCCCAGCTGAAATACACCTAACAAGTAAAGACTATGTGTGGAACCAGAAACTCGATTATGAAAGTGTCCTCTTCAGATGTCGATCTTGCTTTGAGACAGGCCACCTTGCCAAAAATTGCCCAAAAGCTTCCCAGAAAAATTCTGCTAGAAAAAATCACCACAGATCTACATGGTGGGAAGGAGCACAAAAAGAACACTACACTGTCATCCAAGAAGAATACTCTCGAGAAAACTCTGAATCACAAGCAATCGGGCAAGATAGAAACAATTCTCAAGACGAGCAGGGGGAAAGCCCCGCCCAACAACAAAAAGGTGAACTTAACAACCCCTCAAGCATCGACAGTTATACGGTTTCGAATAACGCGGAAAATAAATCTTCATTTAACAGCAAAACAGATCTCCTAGACCAAACCTCTTCTCCGACTATCTCCAAAAGGACGAACACAATAGATCGCGAAGCTAAGACACCAATGTCCCAAGAACCAGAAGAGATGAAGGAGATGCAAGATAAAGAAAGTTGGAAGACTGTAGAGAAGAAAAAGAAAGCTACATCACCAATCTCGCCAAGAAAGACAAGGAGCCAGACAATTAGAAATTAAGAAAGTATAGGTCCGATAGACCAATTTGGTCTCAGTGGACGTTAACCATCATCATCATCATCATCAATATTTCATAAAGAGAAATCCTACCACCATTAAAATAATAAAATATAATATAAATTTAATTTATTCATAATAATATTATTTAAATATTAAATAAAATCCTTTAAATTTATTTTCTGTCAAATATTATATATTATATATATATATACCCAAAAAACCTTATATATATATACCCAAAAAAAACCTTATATATATATACCAAAAAAAACCTTAAATCATTATTTTTAAATTAAACAAATTACATTTTCAACTTTAACCTAATAAAGTAATAAAATTACAACATCCAATTTTCAATAACATAAATATATATTAAAAATAATAAAAAATATAATATTTTAATTTGTACTTATCACTACAATGATGCTCTACCTTATGCTTTCATAGATTTTGCAAATCCAAATCCCCTTACAAATATAATGAACCCTCTCCAGTGAAGATTGTATTGGTGGCATCTTCTCGAAAAGGGGTTGTTATAGATTTAATGTAAGGAAATGGTATACCACTTTTTAATTTTGGGATAACCATTATTGTTGGTGCATTAAGAACTTTAATACCTACATTAGTTATCAAATCACGGAAAGTCTGTTTATGCAAGTGAATTCAGAGGCTAATTCATAATGAAATGATTTAGAATCATTGCAATGATTAACATCTAATTCTTGAAGTTCAATCCAAAACAATTTTGAAAGAAATCTTTAAAGCATTTTCAAATCTACTTTAATCTATTATGTAAAGGACTAAATTGGAATGCAAGTAAAATGAACCACTCTTAGCAAATCTAACTAGTATAGACAATAATTTATTCAACAAGAAGGAAAGCTACAAAAAATGAACAACGTGTAACTATTCAAACATCTCATGGAAAGCAATCCGCTGTAATCTTAAGATCTCTGGTAAAACTACTTTAGAATGAACAACAATCAAATGCTTAAACTAACCTGATAAATTCGGTAAAGATTAACACGCAAATGTAAAACACAACAAGATCTAGAATCTAGTTTGAATGGCAAAAGCAGATCGTAATAATCAACACTCACAACAATCAGAATAATTCTAATTTCATGAACTAACAGTAATAAATAATTATAAGAGTAAAAATAAATAAATATGACACAATTAAAGCAATAAATCTCCTATCAACCGGGCCCAGAGTCTCCAGAAGTCACTGCTGAAAGACACTCAGAATGTGATTATAGGTAAAACACAATCTTCTTCATTAAACTTGATAATAGAGTTACAACGTCACAGTAATGAAAGTACTCTGTGTCAAAAATGAATAGTTACAATCTCAAAATTTCTAGCTAGTTGTTCATTTCGCCTGGTGGCTTTATATAACCTAGGAAAGACAAATAGATAAAAGCGAATCCTCAGGATCAGGAGATCCTGAGGATTTCACAACCGACAATCTGATTTCATCACAGAATAGACTTGGTTCTCCTAGTTTTCTGCTGGCCTTTGTAATCGAGACATTGTCCTTTTTCCTTTCTTGGTCATTATTGTTCCATCGTTTGAACAACAATTGTTCAATTCATGTTCCTACATATAAAGATAGCGAAAGTTAGTTTTTCATGCCCATATTTACCCAATTCGTTAATGATTGATTTTATCCAGCTTCTACAATTGTTTCTTCTATATTTATTCCTAAAACGAAGATAAACACATAAAGGCAAATGATTGATTAAGCTAATATGAGGATAAAACATACCTTTTCCACAACCCAACATACTCCCCTGCTTACCTTTTTGCATGTCCTCATGCAATCAGATGATGGAGGTGCAGTTGTATCAAAGAATAAGCAGGATAAACTTCTTCCTTATATAGCTTAAAACCGTTTTTTGTTTAAGTATTTTAAAAGCCTGGTTTACACGGTAATATAGAAAATTATAATCTTTATAATACATGTCAGGAGGGTACCAGATAATAGGACATTTGTAGCGGCATCCTATCTAGTCAGGGCTCATTCTTAAGACCATATTGCTGTAACTGTGTAAGCGAGTAGTAGCAACTTTGAAATTTCTATACCCAAATGACTCCCTGTTCCTGACATTGTTAGTGGAAGCTTCCCATCTTTGTCTTGCTGCTGAAAAAACTTCCTCCTTAATTTCCTAAAAGTATTCCTTTCCTGCCTGTATGATTGATCTGAAATGATCATAGACTTAAACTGATGTAGAATCAATTAACCATTAATGAATTGAATGTTAGCTCAAAACATGGAAATCGAGGAAAACTGCTTGAGAAGAAGACTTTACGACAACTGATTAAACATAAATACGATGCATAACAGAAGTGAAAACAGTAAAAACACAACGATACCAGACAATGAGATTGATGACGGAGTTCATCCCTGATGGACTACGTCTCCGGGTCTACTTTCAAGATGGGCAACCATTTTTATTAGGAATGAAAATAAGGAGTTGATTACACATAGATTTGATCAGTCTGAATGTGCATGCAGGCACTTCTGATCACTGTCATCAAATAACCCTCTGAACCAGCTTTCCAATGCCTATCATGGTTCCCAATTCTGACTCCGGATGCTCTTGTAACACTGAAAACAAAACTGCCTATGACCTCCAGAATCTGCATAGAAAAACCAAAACTACTCTCCCCTTCATCAATGAAGCAAAACTGCCTTTTATAGGCTTGTAGATGAATTGAAACCTCCTTGGCTGAATTCAGGATGAATTTGTTTTGCTTCTAGATGGTTTGAAGCTCGGTCTTGTTGTTTAGTGCCACCTAGGCTAGGTTGGCATGGTCACCGAATTAATCCCAACAATAAACTGTTCCTAAAACCCAAAAATAACCATATTATAAATTTTTCCCACTGGCGGTTAGGTTAATGACATAGAGTTTCTAACCACTCATGTGATCATGTTGTCAAACAAACCACATAATGCCACCGTTGTAGGTCACGTCTGGTGTTCCGCTAATGGCAAGATGCTGACGATTTTACTGCTTTGTTCATATGCCAAGGTTTACTCCGTGATGCGGTTTCGATGCAGTTAGGGACTGCAGTTACGGTTAGCCCCGATAGTTCGTTCACATGGTTACATTCCCCACTGTGGTTTAACTTCGCGGTTTCCAAACCCGTTTATTAACATGCCTGAACCTGCTCACATTGACATCGTCCCCGCACGGTTTAGGCCCACGGTTATGTGACTGTTATGTGTTTTTATAATGTTTGTAATTAAACATAGGCTGAGGGTTTAATAGGTTAGGTTTTATGTTGTTTAACATATAGTAATGTTTGGAGTATGGTCTTAGGTTTATGTGTAGGATTTTAACACATAGAAATATGCGATAGGTTTTGATAGTTTAGAACTTAGGTTTTTTAATACATTTTTCAATGTATTAAGGTTCAAGACTTAGGTTTTAGCATAGGTTTTGGACTTAGATGTAGATTAGGGTTTAGTACATGAAATTTATCACCCATTTACAATCAATCGTCACCAAGCGACATTAGCGACATTTGTCGCATGATGACGAACTTGTCGACAATGTGACATAAAACCATAGACATCGTCGACACCAGCTACCTTTGCGACGACAACCTTGATGACATATCGAACCTATGTAATGGACGACCCAAACATGTGAACACTAAATCTTGTAGGTGAACGACAAGACACATGTCGTCGACCAATCCTGGCAGAACTGTCGATGAACACAAGTCGACAGCCAGGTACAAACTCATATCAACTGAATGCCATGAAAACCATAAACATTACCTAAACAATCTGATCCATAACCAACAATGTCGAAGCTGACGACACCAAACTAAATTGACGACGATTCTGAATCACTGACAACGACACTTTAACACCTGTGCAACTGAATCAATGGAATCCTCCTGGATCATTCCTCTCCACTTGAAAGCTTTTGGACCACAAAAGTTTGACTAAACAAATAGTAGATGAGGGTAAAACTCCCTCTCTTTCCACCTTGACATGACGATGTACCAATACATTCGATCAATCACTTGCAAGTGATGACCCTGATGATGCTGACCATGGCACCTTTTGAGTCGGTGACCTGTTTCATCCATCCACAGTATGAACAATTTGCAATGATGGGTAAACAACCCATTATGAACATGGCATTTGATTTCTTTCCACGAAGAACCATGAGTTAGTGATTCATAATCTTTGGAAACAGTCTCTACTGGATGTTGTTTAATACCATCAACATGTATAAACAATCTATTTTGCGGAATAACAGAGACAATCAAAGATACTCTTGACATCAAACCAGCTACTTGATTACACATACTTTCCTGCTTCCTAATTACTAAGTGAACTTGCTGCAATGAACCTATCAAGCTGTAAGGTGAAATTTTCTGCAACTTAGTTTGATTCTGAAAGTATTGAATTTGCTTTTGATTTGTTTGAATCACTTTTCCTCCATTTATTACATGATGTTTCCATTGATTAGCACTTTCCCTTGATGCATAAGTTTCCCTTAGACACTTTGACACTGCTTTAGAAAAGGATTGGATATGAAAACAAATAGGTTTCCTCTCCACTTGAAAAGAGGTTTCCAAACTGTTCAAGACATGACATGGCGACACAATACAAGAGAAATTGAACACTGATTTCCCCAATACTGATTTGTATCCCTATAACTGTTAAGTTCCAAACTTAAACTGAATTGATTCATTCTGACATTAGGAAAAGGAGCTTTAGGCACAAATTGTAATTCATGTTGTAATCCCTGCTTATGAATAATATGTTTGGTTTTACATAGAACTGGAATTGTTTCTATCTCTTTAAACAAACCATATTTAAGCTGAATCTCATAACTTAAACAACCATCATGTTGATTCTTATGTTGATCCTTTACACACATGATTACAAACCTCTTGTTTGAACTTATTAATCGCTTCATCTGATTAACATTAACTGAATTCAAGTGATTTTTACTTTGATGTGCCCTGACAATAAATTCAACCCCATCTTTCTTAAGGTGATATTTATGCTCTCTCTTGTAAAATACTGCATCACGATCATAAAGATAAGGACTTCCTAAGACAACTCCACATATGTCTACTGGAACCACATCTAATTCCACTTCATTAATGTAATTAGCTGTAATGGAAAATCTTAATTGACACTGTTTGGTGACTTTTATCTGAGTTGATTTATTTAGCCATCCTAATGGGTAAGGTCTTGGATGATTTCGTGTTTCCAAATGCAAATTTTTAACTAAATATTCAGATATTAAATTCGCCTGTGATCCACTATCAAACATTGTATCTATCTTTGTGTGCTTATAAGTTATCCTTATGTTAAACAATTCAAATCTTTTATCCTCATGTGAAGGATTTATGTTTGATGAAGATGCAATAGTTTTTGAACTTGAACCAGTGTCAAAAGTTTTACTTATCGTAACCATGGCGGTTATCCTCCTTTCATCACCTGAATCTGAACCTAGATCTTGTTGGACTGTTGCAGTGGCCTTCTTTTCATCCTTTTCCTTAAGGAACTTTTTGGGCTTAAGTTCTGGATGAAGTTTCCAACACTTAGATTCATCATGACCGATTCTCTGGTAATGAGAAAAAGTAGGTCTTTCCTTCTAAACGATCACTAATTTCTTTCTCTTCGAAATGTTCTTCCCCTTATTGTCATTGGAATCTTTGATTTCCAATTCTTTAGATGACTGTGATGAAAACTTGAATGGTCTGCCACCTGATTCAATATGTATGGCCTGAAAACACACTTCATCAAAATCATCAGGATTAAACATCAATAATATATGCTGCAAATATGAATGTAAACTGCCGATGTATTTTAATAAAGTTTCACGTGTATCCAATGAAATACCAAGCGCCAATGCTTTCTTTCTGAACTCCTGAGTAAACTCCTGAACGCTCTGCCCTTTACCTTGCCTCATATGCTACCAATCAGTAACAACTTGCTGCATGTATCCTAAAGGATAGAATTGTTTCCTAAGAGCTTTTAGAAACTTAGACCACGACGAGATGACTTTTCCTTTACGCTTTACATCTATCTGAGTTTTACTTTCCCACTAGATTAAAGCTGTTCCCCCCATTCTAAGTGTAGCTAATTGAATTTTCATTTTATCGTTAGAAATGTTCCGAATGCGACAATACACTTCTAACTGCTTAATCTAGTTATCTAGCTTTTTAGGATTCATTTCGCCATCATATATAAGTAACTCAAATTTAACATCAAGTTTCAAAAGAGATGTTTTCTTAGGTTTCTTTTCCATTTCAGATTCTGCACTGGAAGAAGAATAAGAAGAAGATGATGATGGAGATGATGGAGGTGAAGGTGGTTTATCAGTCTTCCCTTTACCTTTGTCCTTCTTCGATGTCTTTGAAGAAGAAGCTGCATCTCTCGCCTTCTTGTCTTCGTACAATTCTCCCAACATCTACTGCATGGTTAAGAATGCTTGCTAAAACTGTTCTTCACTCATCTTAGTTTCAGTGTTTTCACCTGCATCAGGTCCTGACATGGTCGATTTATCGACTTGTCGCTTTCCAATCTTTGGATGGATCTGCCTAAGGATTCCTTCTCCTCGTTGCGACTTTGATCTAGTTAACATTCAATGGAAAATTCTACAAATGCAACCTGCTCTGATACCAAATTATATGATCTGAAATGATCATAGACTTAAACTGATGTAGAATCGATTAACCATTAATGAATTGAATGTTTGCTCAAAACACAGAAATTGGAAAACTGTTTGAGAAGAAGACTTTATGACAGCTGATTAAACATAAATACGATGCATAACAGAAGTGAAAACAGTAAAAACACAGCGATACCAGACAATGAGATTGATGACGGAGTTCGTCCCTGATGGACTACGTCTCTGGGTCTGCTTTCAAGATGGGCGACCATTTTTATTAGGAATGAAAAGAAAGAGTTGATTACACAAAGATTTTATCAATCTGAATGTGCATGCAGGCACTTCTGATTACTGTCATCAGATAGCCCTTTGAACCAACTTTCCAACGCCTATCACGGTTCCCAATTCCGACTCTGGATGCTCTTGTAACACTGAAAACAAAACTGCCTATGACCTCCAAAATCTGCATACAAAAACCAAAACTACTCTCCCCTTCATCAATGAAGAAAAACTGCCTTATATAGCCCTGTAGATGCATTGAAACCTCCCTGGCTGAATTTTGGATGAATTTGGTTTGCTTTTGGATGGTTTGAAGCTTGGTCTTGTTGTTTAGTGCCACCTAGGCTAGGTTGGCATGGTCACCGAATTAATCCCAACAATAAACTGTTCCAAAAACCAAAAAATAACCATATTATAAAGTTTTCCCACTGGCGATCATGTTAACGATGCAGAGTTGCTAACCGCCCATGTGATCAGGTTGTAAAACAAACCACAGAATGCCACCATTGCGGGTCACGTATGGCGGTTCCACTAACGGGAAGATGCTGACAGTTTTACTGCTCTGTTCATATGTCGAGGTTTACTCCGCGGTGTAGTTCTGATGCAGTTAGGGATTGCAGTTACGGTTAGCCCTGACAGTTCATTCACATGGTTACATTCCCCGCTGTGGTTTAACTTCGGGGTTTCCAAACCCGTTTATTAACATGCTTGAACTTGCTCACATGGACATGGTCCCCGCGTGGTTTAGGCCCGCGGTTATGTGACTGTTATGTGGTTTTATAATGTTTGTAATTAAACATAGGCCGAGGGTTTAATAGGTTAGGTTTATGTTGCTTAACATATAGTAATGTTTGGAGTATGGTCTTAGGTTTATGTGTAGGATTTAAACACAGAAATATGTGATAGGTTTTGATAGTTTAGAACTTAGGTTTTTTAATACATTTTTCAATGTATTAAGGTTCAAGACTTAGGTTTTAGCATAGGTTTTGGGCTTATGTGTAGATTAGGGTTTAGTACATGAAATTTATCACCCATTTACAACCAATCGTCGCCAAGCAACATTAGCGACATTTGTCGCATGATGACGAACTTGTCGAAAATGTGACATAAAACCATAGACATCATCGACACCAACTACCTTTGCGATGACAACCCTGATGACATATCGAACCTTTGTAACGGACGACACAACCATGTCGACACCAAATCTTGCAGGTGAACGAGAAGAAACATGTCATCGACCATTCCTGGCAGAATTGTCGATGAACACAAGTCAACAGCCAGGTACAAACCCATATCAACTGAACGCCATTAAAACCATAAATAGTACCTGAATAATTTGATCCATAACCAACACTGTTGAAGTTGACGACACCAAACTGAATTGACGACGACTTTGAATCATTGACAACAACACTTGAACACTTGTGCAACTGAATCAACGAAATCCTCCTGGATCAATGATATCTGTATGGAGTGGTCCTAATTGAGCCACAACTCCTGTTCGTTTCATGAACTGTTTATGCTGGACAAAAAGATGTAAGGGTTTCGTGGGTTCTCCTCTGACCCATAAATCTATACTATATTCCCTTTTTTGAAAAGTGTTATAGGCTTTCGCCCACTTAATATGATTGGTAACAAAAGAGAGAAAATCTTGAAATTGAATATCCCTAATGAAGGGGCCATGATTTCTATCCAGTTCATCCTCCAAGAAAAAATTGTGCATGTATAATTCACATAGAAGGTGCTATACCTGTTCATTTTGTTCCTTAAAACATTTGACAAAGTCTGGAGTGGTCTTGAATTCCGCTGACTTACCAGCCCTGATAGCTTTAACTTTCAACAAGAGGTATCTTTCTAACAAGAAGAGTGCATAATTGGTGGCAGGTGATCGACAAGACAAAGCATCAGAGTAAAGAGAACAAATAGTTTCAATTTTCTCCTTGGCCTTCTGCAACTTGGCTTGTGCTTTCTCTAATTTCTTCTGCTCATCTTTGAAGTTGGCGAAAGTCTCGTCTTCTGTTACAGTAAGTTCCTCGAATTTCTTCCGCAACTCCTGGTGTACCTGTAACGGTACTACTTCTTCCTTATGTTGAGCCAACTCCTGCTGAGTCTTTGTTAATTCATTCTGTAATTTCATGATAACAACTTCCCTTACCAGAGGAACATAGTGAGGGGTTTCCTCTGTCTGAGTTTCACTATTATGTGTTATCATTGAATTAGTTTGAACAACAACTTCAGCTGTTTCTTGAGACATACAACAATCTTCTTGGGAATTTCCTTCAAAATCAATTTGAACAACAACTTCAACTATTCCTTGGTGTAGATTTTTTCTACAAATCAACTAGCTCTAATACCATGTAGAAATTCCCATTGTAGATCAACAGATTATGAAATATACTAAAGAAAAATACAAGATCTACTTCTACAACAAACTTTGCGGAAGCTTAATCAAATTGAGCAAGATCAACGAGAACACATATAACTGAGAATGAGAAATCAATCACACATAACACAAAAGAAATAACCCAGGGAAAGCCTCGGCCTAAAACCCAAATCTCTGTATTATCATACAAGTGGAAATATGTTCGAGTTACAAAAATAATCAGCTCTCAAGATATCCCGCTCTCTCTGCAATCAAACAATACAGCTCACAGACTGAATAGACACTGTATATGTCCTACTCAAGACCTCCAAGCCTCCTATTTCCTTGTGCAGTTTTTCTTGGGGTCCAGTGATGCCACATGTGTGAATTGGCCTCATCACACTCACAAAACTTGAAGAAGTAATTGCGCAATCCTCAAGGAAAGAATTCCTTCTACATGTAAGAGATATTCACAATGGAATATTCTAGCAACTGATAGTACATTGCCCCTCCATCTGATCTCAACTTGATCTCTGTCTCAATTGACATGCATGAGTTATTTATGTGAGAACATTTAGTTATCTGAAGTGCAGTAGTTACATAGATGCATGCATTAACTAACTGAACTCACAATTAATTCAACAAACTGTTTGAATTAATTTAGCTGGACTCGACTCAGTTAACTAAGTCAACTAATTACAACTCAAATTACAACTCATCCTTATCTCTTTAACTAATGGATAAATTCCTCAATTAATGGAGAAACTGCTGCATGTCCCCACATAGACTTCATGTTTGATTTTCTACAACTAATTAAGTCATGGTGAATTAATTAATTATTTTACAAATAGCTATTAACATCAAATTTGAATTTTTACTTCTCTATTTTAGTTTAGGGACTAACTAAAATAGGAAGGTATCCCGAAATGATATTTTTAGAAATTCTATTTATAGTAGTTCTATTTTTCATTCCTTGCTGCTATGTCCAACATTGGTACCCAAACTTCTATTTATAGCATTTCTTGTTGCTATTTTTAACACTCCCTCTCAACAAGAAAGGCATTCAACTCGAACCTGATCTTGAACCTTTGGAATGTTTTGCATGCAACACTTCTCCCAAGTGTGGTTTCTCCAGCAAATCTAGAAACAAAAAACTCCCAACTGACCTCTCTGTTGGGCTAGAAACATACCCTGATGCTGAAGCTCCCTCTGCCACTGACAAGTGCTCCCTTTGTGACCTCTGAGCTGCTGCAAAACTCCATGCATCTCACACCATTGCACACCTCTCTGTGCCATCCTGCACTAGTGCAACACTCATGTGCCTCTCGCATTGCTGCAGCTTGCTAGCTCTACATAGTCTTGGGACTCCTGCACTGTAGCTCTCTCTACCGCTCCATCCGCATCTGTCTCTACCCACTCAGCTAGTCTTGCTACTCCTCGTCGGGGCTCTCGTAGCAAAGTCGAATCCAAAAGGTTGGGTACCTCAAGGATCCAGCCCCTATTTCAACCTTCGTGGGACAATCACTCCACATCGCCCCACCTCCCACCTGGACGTATGGTTGCATGTGATCCCTCTACCCACTTGGCTCAAAATTTCCCCCTACTGGAGGTCTCTGGATGAATGGATGCCTCCACTCGATCTCCTCTTAGCTTCTCTAGTTGTGGCTGCTCCACAACCTCCTGAAGCTGCTTCACCAACTGTGGCTTCTCCACAATTGTCTGAGACTTCTTCTGGCGCTGCATGTTGAGAGGTAGTGTACTCTCCCTCTCAACCACCAAGTCTCCAACAGTTGCCTTGCTCCTCAAGGCTTTGCATGCATCTTGAACCTCAAGAGCATACAGGTTCTTGACTCGTGAACCGATCTGCTTCACCTGTCTCGTGATGATGTGTCTAAGGAAAACCTTTCCCTTACTGAAGACTACATCATAGCCTCTGTCTTCCAGCATCGCGATCGACACCAAGTTTTTCTTCAGTCCTAGTACATACTTGACATCTGTCAAGGTAATGCGAGCTCCATGCTCCCTCTGAAAAAAAACCATGCCTACACTTGAGACACTATACTTTTCATCATTACCCATCTCTATGAGTATCTGGAGATCTTTCTCCTCCAAGGTACTGAACAAACTCTTGTCGCCAGTCATGTGGAAAGAAGCTCCACTATCAAGAAACCAACCACTTCCCACCATGGATGAAACCATGCATGCGAAAAGTGTGAAATCCAACTCGAACTGTGAGGCAAATGCCTCACCTTCAGATCCTTCCTTGAATCCCATATTGATTTCTTCAGTGGACAATTTGTAGCAAAATGGACCACCTCATGACAATGAAAGCATCGCACTTTCGATTTGTCAAACTTCTTCCCACCATGGGAAGAACTTGATTTAGGATGAGAATCCTTCTCCTTCCCTTTCTTCGCCTTACTCAATAAGGCACAACATACTTCGTCCTCCTTGGATGATGAAGATCCATCTCTGGTGCTTCTTCTTATCTCCTCCTGCATCAGATCCGACCAAAGTTGTTCCCAATCTGGCAATTTTTCTCTTCCATTAACCAAGTCTTGGTAGCTATGCCAGCTCTTAGGAAGACCAAGGAGTGCAAGACTCACCATGTCATCATCAGCGGTCATGATCCCTACACTTCCAAGCTCATCCCTACAAGCGGTAAGCTTGTTTAGATATGTAAAGATCGTGTTGCCCTTTTCACACTTGATTTTCCGAAGCTTGTCTTTCAGCGCTAGCTTCCTCTGATCGCTGTTGTTCTGATATAGATCTTTCAATGGTTTCCACATCGAAAACGGTGTTTCCTTCCCATGGAGGCTTGAGACAATGTGGTCTCGAACTCCCTCCAGGAGGATTCTCCTTGCTCTAGACACACATTTCTTCCATTCTGCTAATTGAGTAGCATCAGTCGGCTTGGGAACTTCTTGATCAATGAAGTCCTTTAGACTGTTATCCTCTAATACTGCTTCGATGCGATCCTTCCAGGTTATATAATTCGAGCTGCCATCAAGGGCATACTCGAGTCTTAAACCGCTGAATGCCATTGGTGAAATTGAGATGTGATAAGAACTCAATTTCTATATTCAGGAACCACAAACTTTGAACTTCTCCCTTCTTGTATACTATTCTTCTCCTTTGATCACCTTTGCTATGATACCATTTAGAATTTTTCTACAAATCAGCTAGCTCTGATACCATGTAGAAATTCCCAATGTAGATCAACAGATTATGCAATATACTAAAGCAAAATACAAGATCTACTTCTACAACAAACTTTGCGGAAGCTTAATCGAATTGAGCAAGATTAATGAGAACACATATAACTGAGAATGAGAAATCAATCACACATAACACAGAAGAAATAACCCGGGGAAAGCCTCAGCCTAAAACCCTAATCTCTGTATTATCATACAAGTGGAAATATGTTCGAGTTACAAAAAGAATCAGCTCTCAAGCTATCTTACTCTCTCTGCAATCAAACAATACAACTCACAGACTAAATAGACATTGTATATGTCCTCCTCAAGCCCTCCAAGCCTCTTATTTCCTTGTGCAGTTTTTCTTGGGGTCCAATGATGCCACATGTGTGAATTGGCCTCATCACACTCACAAAACCTGAAGAAGTAACTGCGCAATCCTCAAGGAAAGAATTCCTTCTGCATGCAAGAGATATTCACAATGGAATATTATAGCAACTGATAGTACACTGCCCCTCCATCTGATCTCAACTGGGTCTCTATCTGAACTGACACGCATGAGTTATTTATGAGAGAATATTCAGTTATCTGAAGTGCAGTAGTTACATGCATGCATGCATTAACTAACTGAACTCACAATTAATTCAACAAACTGTTTGAATTAATCTAACTGGACTTGACTTAGTTAACTAAGTCAACTAATTACAACTCAAATTACAACTCATCATAATCTCTTTAACTGATGGATAAATTCCTCAATTAATGGAGAAACTGTTGCATGTCCCCACATAGACTTCATGTTTTATTTTCTACAACTAATTAACTCATGGTGAATTAATTAACTATTTTACAAACAACTGCTAAGATCAAATTCAAATTTTTACTTCTCTATTTTAGTTCAGGGACTAACTAAAATAAGAAGGTATCCCGAAATGCTATTTTTAGCAATGCTATTTATAACACTTCCATTTTTCATTCCTTGCTGCTATGTCCAACACTGGTACCCGAATTGCTATTTATAGCAGTGCTATTTTTAGCACTTGTATTTTTAGCATTTCTTGTTGCTATTTTCAACAGGGCATACAACAGTCTTCCTGGGTATTCTCCTCAGAATTGGTTTGGAAAACAACATCTATGGTGGGAAATTCCATTTGGGTCTCCATTGAGCAAACACAAGGACCTTTAGTCTGAGTCTCAATATTCTTCAAATGACATTGCTTTGTTTGGGTCCCTTTTGAACAAACACAAGGACTCTCAGTCTGAGTTTCAATATCCTCCAAAGAACAATGTTCTGTTTGGGTCCCTACAATTTCCAATTCCACTTTCAGTTTTCGAACCCTAACTATTTCCTTTAACCACTCTCTCAATTGCTTAACTGTTTTCTTCTGCTTCTTGTACTTCTTAAGCAACTTCCTCAATCTATCCTTATACATTTTCTTCGTCGTGGGATTTTTGATTGGAGGTGGCACAACTGTGTTTATTTCGGGTTTAGGAGGAGCTGTGCCAATATTAGGATAATGTTCTAATGGAACAGTATCTCCCGATGGATTCTCATCTTCCAGGTATTTTTCTACATGGGCTTCTCTCTCAGGGGACTCCAATGGAACAATATCTCCTGAGTGATTGTCATTTTTAGGGTCTTCTTCTGCATGGGCCTCATCCTTTGGGGACTTCATTAAAACAGTATCCCCTAGTTGATTTTCATCCTCCAAGGTTTCTTCTGTAGGGGCTTCCTTCTCTAGGGACTCCAATGGAATAGTAACCTCTGGTTGATTTCCATCCCCGAGGGTTTCCTTTGCATGGGCCTCTTTCTCAAGGGACTCATTCATAGAGGGAACTGATTCCCTCT
Source organism: Pinus tabuliformis (assembly GCA_031772625.1). NCBI lineage: Eukaryota > Viridiplantae > Streptophyta > Pinopsida > Pinales > Pinaceae > Pinus > Pinus tabuliformis. The sequence continues at coordinate 1,336,920,874 of CM062817.1, forward strand.
AACCCTCCAAATTATCAGCAAATGGCAAAGTTTCAGCATGGCCAGAACTGCCGGCAGAGGCAGACTGGTTAAGGGAATGATTTTTCCCTTCAAATTTTCTAGATGGATCCCTTTCTTCATAGTATGTCCCCATATTCTCCAATACTCAAGCCATTTCTTCCTCATATTCCTGCAAAAAATCATCTTGCGGACTTGGAGAGGGCATATGAGATGACCCTGCTTCTTTTGTTGGAATTGGGGTGCACTGCTGTGATTTTATCCTTGCAGAGTGCCTACACTTTGTTGGGCCCGAGGCCAAAGAAGGATTCCTTCTTTTTCTTGTCCTTTTTGGACCTGTTACCTTTACCCCCTGTTGTTCAGTCTCTGGGTTTTATTCTGGTGGGGTTAAGGTAGGATTTACAAGGTTATCCCAAGTTAATCGCTGCTGGGCTAGTTCATGAATGATGATTAACTTAATCAGACCATGATGGATGATGGCAGAATGTGGGTCCTTAGATTTCCTAATCCGACTAGCAACGTCATGCAATAAATAATTTAAATAAAATGGCAAATTAGCTGTAATTTTCTGCTTCAGAATAACTAACAGTTTGAGTTGTCAAGGTTTTACCACATCTTGACGTTCGTCACAAGTGATATACCTCTGAACAATGGTCACCAATTCTCGCCATGGTTGCTTTAAAGCTGTGGGGTGAATCCCTTTTCCTTTGCGTACCAATTGTTCATCTGGGTCTTGGAATACAGAAACTGTGTCCTGCAGGAGAACATGCTTATCAATCCATCTTGTGTCTTCTACTAAAAGTTTAGAGACTTTAGCTATAACTGCTTCAGAAACTTTTATGTTTCCGCCCTTCACTGTCTGTGTCCATTTTGTAGATTTTGCAAGAATTCAAGTGTTATTTCCTCATGTAATCCCTGTAATTTGGTCAGGTATTGAAGCCAGCTGGCACGCTCAAGAATTTTGCGAGCCTTTTCTAATACTTGGAGTACTTTAGGTTCACTATAGCTGGGTTTTCCTCCCATGGTTGTTGTTTCTCAGTAGCTAGTTCACTTGCACTTTTGCATGCACTCTTCTCACAATTTCACAGTTTGGAACAACACCGTAAACTATATACAAAATGTTAAAGTTATTAATAGAGCAGGGATGTTGTTTTATAGTAAATACTAAGGGCAATTGTGTTGTTTGTCACATTAGGAGTTTTTGGCACAACTTAATAATTAATTCGCATGCTATCCATAATGATTACCTTCCACCCTCTAATTAGAAAACAATATAATAATCATTACACATGCTATCCATAACGCAGACCTTCCCCCCTCCATTCAGAAAAGGGGATCCACGACCATAAAGCATGGGAAAAAGGGAAAGGGCATTGGGAATTCATAAATGTAGTCGGACAATAATCAAAGCGGTGTAAATACGACAAAAACGGTCAGAGTAGTACAAGTTGAAAAAGATTTGAAATTCCCGTAAAAGGAATAAAACAGAGACTAAATCATTATGTGAAGAGATATTTTCCTTAGGTGGAAAAGGTGACGAACGCATGACCGACGATAAATGATAATGGTTGTTGGTATCGATTGATCGAACAATAATGATATAATGCATATAAAGATATAGTTTAGCATGCATGTTGGTTAATTTAGTTATAAACATTGTTCAAATGATAAATTCACCTTTAGAAATGAGTCAATAGGAAGTAATGGAATAAATAATATTTGGTAATGTAACATAGCACTTCAATACCACAAGCATAACCACTATTTCCAGCAGGTGTTCATAGCCTCAATAGGGTTTCTTTTTAACCCAAAAATGAGCCAGACTCTTCCTTTTAGTATTTAGTTGATTTTCTTTTTCATTGCTATAAAGAGAACACTATGCTGGCATGGTAACCAGATAATCATCGTTAGATTCACCAGGATATAACAAAGTGATCAGGTCAGCTCGTGATGAGACCTCCTGTCCTTTTGATAGTTTTGACTATCAAGAAGGTCATTACCCTGGTGTGGTGGCCATAATGGAATGTCACTTGTTACACCCTTATGATCATGGTAGGCTGGCTCGTGATGAGACCCCTATCCTCTTTAAGAAGATGTGTGTTGCATTTTCATATTTTCATATTTCCATATTTTCATATTTTTAGTGTAAAGGGAGGGAGGCTCATTTACTCCTTAAGAGTCAGGGATGGCATGAGAAGTAAAAAAAATCCAATGAAAGTTATTCTTTTATCCCTATATCATCATACCAAAGGGAATTATCAATTGAAAGTGTGAAAGATAAACCAACATGGTATTAAGATAGTAAATCATTTTATGATATGTCCAAAGAGAAGATATTCAACCATTCATTATATAGATGAACCAGGTCAGTTTCGGAATAAACATAACCATCAAAGATTTTACAAGTCATAATGGTACTAATATTACTGTTTTTCTTTTATCTGAAGTACAAATTCCAAATCAAAATATATGGTTTTACTAAGAAAACACGGGAGAGGAATGACCGTCGATGGAACAACAAAAATAAATCACAGCTGTTTGTTATACCGAACAACAACTGTTCAATTGATTGAACAACAAACACACGAAAAAAATAGGCGTTGTTCAATTGATTGAACAACAAAACACACAAAAAGAAATCGGTGTTGTCCAATTGATTAAACAACAAAACACATGAAAAGAAATCAGTGTTGTTCATATGATTGAACATCAAAACACACAAAAATAAATCGGTTCTGTTCAATTGATTGAACAACTAAACACATAAAAAGAAATCGATGTTGTTAAATTGTTTGGACAACAAAACATACAAGAAGAAATCAGTGTTGTTCAATTGATTGAACAACAAAATACGCAAAAGGGAAAAATTGGAGTTGTTCATTTTTTTGAACAACAATTTTTCAATTGACTGAACATCAGCTGTTCAATTGATTGAATAAAAATTATTAAACACACCCCAAAAAAACAAGAGAAATACTCGTATTTACATCGTGATGCATAAACTAAATTGCAACCAACCGTAAAAATAATATATACATTATTTATAGTCGAAGAAAGATAAGTTTTTATGAAAGTAAAGCTGTTGGGTCATCACTCCCTGCAGCTAAAATTTTCATAGTGGGATCATCATGTACTTGTTGGCAAAAAGACTCTTTGGTGAGTGGTTTATGATAAAGACGCACCTGATGTCCATTCACCCGGAAAGAACAGCCAGACTCATCATTGGTAGCCAGAGTGAGAGTGCCATTGTTGTGTACCTCTTGAATTTCATACGGGCCAAGCCACCTTGTCTATAACTTTCCCGGAAAGTTTTGGAATTTGGAATCATAGAGGAGTGCCTAGTTTCATTTCTGAAACGTCTTATTTTTAATAAGACTATCATGCTACTTTGCCCTTTGCTTCTGAATAATTGCGGTGCGTTGTAGACCAAGTCCTTGAGCCTCATCCAATTCATTTATTTGTTGAAGTCATTTAGTTTGGGCCTCCGTCAGATCTAATCCCACTTCCTGGGTTGTTCTGAGAGTCTTTATTTCAAATTCAATAGGAAAGGTAGGTTATTTTCCAAATACAAGTTGGTACGAAGAATATCCAGTATTATTTCGCCAAGTTGTGCGATAGGCCCATAAGGCCTCTAGCAGTATAGCAACCCAGTCCCATCGACGTGTCGAAACTATCTTGGTCAGAATTGCTTCGATGACCTTATTGGTGCTTTCAACTTGCTCGTTCGCCCGCGAGTGATACGAGGAAGTGACTCTATATGTGATGTGGTGGTTCCGTAGAGTGGATGTAATATTATGTCCTACAAATTCCCCCCCTCCATATGTTATCACTTCCCTAGGTAAACCATACCACACAAATAACCCAGAAAGGAAATTAATTATGGCTTCTTCTGTAGCTCTTGGAAAATATATTGTTTCTACCCACTTTGTTACATAGTCTGTAGCAACCAATATGTAGGCTTTTGGTTTGATGGCAGATGAAATGGGCCAACAAAATCCAATGCCCATTGTTCGAAAGGTTCTATTACGAATTGGAACTGCAGCGACATTTTGTTAGATTGACCAGGACAACCCATACTTTGGCAGCTATCACAAGCTTGGACATATTTATTAGCGTCTTTAAAAATGGTGGGCCAATAATAGCCCATCTGTAGTACCTTATGCCCAGTTTTGCAATCTGCGAAGTGTCCTCTGCAGGGCTCGTCATGGCAAGCCTTTAGGATGTCGTAGATTTCATCTTCACGAATGTATCTGTGTATGCACATATCGGACCCTGTATGAAAAAGGTATTCGCCAATCTAAGAAAATCGGGCTCTGCGCTGGAGAATTTGTTTCCTTTCCCTCGCTGTCAAGTGTCTGGGCAGATCTCCTACTGCTAGATAGTTTTCTACATCTGCATACCATGGAGTTTTAACTGCTACGAAAAACAAATGTTCATCTGGAAACTGGTCATCTACTGCCAATGGATAATTTATCTTTGGAACCCGAGACAGAAAATCCGCGACTGGGTTTTCCTTCCCTAGACGGTCTTTAATGGTGATATCAAACTCCTGCAAAAGTAACAACCAATGAGTCACTCGACCATTTGTAATGGGTTTGTTAGCTAAGTATCTAATGGCAGAATGATCAGTATATAGAAAAACTTGATAGCTAGTTATATAATGTCTAAATTTGTTTATGGCATAAATGACAGCTAAAAATTTCTTTTTTGTTACTATATAATTAAGTTCAGCAGCAATAATATTTTTACTGATATAGTAAATAACATAATGTTTTTTGTCTCCTCTTGGCCGAGGACAATGCCTATTGCTACATTTGACACGTTCGTAGAGATGTGAAAGGGCAGCTCCCAATTGGGTCCACGCAATACTGGTGTCGTCGAAACTAATTTCTTCAAATCTGTAAAAGCTGTGTCACATTTATCAGACCATTTAAAGTCAACATTTCCTGTTAAAGCATACAAAGGCGCAACAATTTGTGAATTTTTTTTGATAAACCTGTGATAATAACCTGCATATCCAAGGAAGCTACGTACCTCCGTCTGAGTACAGGGTGTAGGTAGTAGGAGAATTACCTGTATCTTTGCTGGATCTACCTGTATCCCAGCTGTAGAAATGTAGTGTCCTAGGATTACGCCTTTTGTCATCATCATGTGACACTTGACATTACTTAAACATAGCTTGGTGGCAATGCATCATTCCAAAACCTTCTCTAATGTCTGTAGTGCTTGATCAAATTCGTCCCCATACGGGGTAAAGTTATCCATGTAAACTTCAAGTCCTTCATTTATTAGATCAACAAAAATACAGAGTATGGCCCTATGAAACGTAGCTGGGGCATTGCATAAGCCAAACAGTAACACTATGTAAGCGAATGTACCCCATGGGTAGGTAAAGGTGGTTTTGTCTTGGTCTTCAAGGGTGATTTGGATTTGATTGTAGCCGCTGAAGCCATCCAGAAAGGAAAATAACTATTTTCCTGCCAGTGTATTGAGGACTTGATCAATAAATGGAAGAGGGAAGTGATCTTTCTGCGTGGCTTTCTTGGGAAAAACTACCAGTGAAGAGACCCACTTGCTATCCGAAATGGGATAAATAAAATTCACATCCAACAACTTCTATAGCTCTTCTTTTACAATATCTTTGAGATGCGGATTCAATCTCCGTTGAGGTTGCTAGATAGGACGAGCATCCTTTTTGATGTAGATATGATGCGTACATAATTGTGGGTCTATGCCCTTCATGTTTGGATAGTCCCAAGCAAAAGCCCATTTATATTTTTGCATAACTTGAATGAGCTTTTGCTATTGGTCATTGTCCAGACTATCATTAATGTTTAAAATCTTGCCTGGTTCAATTTCAACAGGCTTATTGTTATGAATGAAAGTTGTCTGGATATCCTGATCATCAGTATCTTTCAAACGGTATTCTAAAGCTTCATTGTCAAGAATTTCTTTTAACATTTGACATTTGAAATTATTCATAGTGGATGGATGATTGATAAAGTTATTGATCACATCATCTTCAGTCTGATTCTTGAACTCAAGTCCCTCTGCTACTGTAAGTGGTTAATGAATACTTTCTTCCAAGTATGTGGATAGTTGTTTATGTATTTTCACAATGGGCGGACTTGGTTTGGCAGGAGGGTATAGCCTAGATTTTTTACAGAGCCCCCCTTAGCAATGGTCATGCTGCCCTCACGACAACCTATGTAAGCATCAACTGTTGCCAGCCAAGGTCAGCCCAAAATTAAAGGGTGCCCATCTAATCAACTTTTTGGGTTTATAATGAGAAAATGCACTGGGTACTCCCATGAATCAACAGAAACCGTAATGTCCTATAAAGTTCCCTTTGGTCTTACCACTGAACGATCAACGAGTTCTATAAGGGTGGTGGTTGGTTCCAGAGCTATGATACCAAGTGTCTTACAAGTTTCCGTGGTTAATATGTTAATGGTTGCACCCAAGTCAACTAGTGTGTTTGGAAAGGAGCAGCCATATATTTGGACTGTAACTATGGGATTCCCAGGATCTTCATATTCGGTGTTTCCTTGATAACGACGCCAAAATGTTGGTGCATTAAGATGACTATTAAAAGCAACCTTAATACCTACATTAGTTATCAAACCATGGCAAGTCTGTTTATTTCAAGAGTGTTCAACATTTTCTATGCAAGTGAATTCAGAGGCTAATTCATAATGAAATGATTTAGAATCATTGCAATGATTAACATCTAATTCTTGAAGTTCAATCCAAAACAATTATGAAAGAAATCGTTAAATCATTTTCAAATCCACTTTAATCTACTATGCAGATGATTGAGTTGGAATGCAAGTAAAATGAATCACTCTTAGAAAATATAACTAGTATAGACAATAATTCATTCAACATGAAAGAAAGCTACAACAAATGAACAATAAGTAACTATTCAAACATCTCACGGAAAGCAATCAACTATAAGCTTAAGATATCTGGTAAAACTACTTCAGAATGAAAAACAATCAAATACTTAAACTAACCTGATAAATTCGGTAAAGATTAACACACAAATGTAAAACACAACAAGATCTAGAATCTAGTTTGAACGACAAAAGAAAATTGTAATAATCAACACTCACAACAATTGGAATAATTCTAATTTCATGAACTAATAGTAATAAACAATTGTAAGAGTAAACATAAATAAATATGACACAACTAAAGCAATAAATCTCCTATCGACCGAGCCCAGAGTCTCCAAAAGTCTCTGCCGAAAGACACTCATAAGGTAAAACACAATCTTCTTCATTAAACTTGATAATAGAGTTACAACATCACAGTAATGAAAGTACTCTGTGTCAAAAATGAATAGTTACATTCAAGCACTAAGAAAACAACTGAAATTACCAATTACTGAACACCCCCAAGCACAGGAAGTGGGACAACTAGAAAAGGAAAAGGAAAACATGCTTCATATGATAGTTGAACAAAATGTGCAGATCCAGAAAATGGAGGCAGAGATGGAGAAATTAATCAAGGAAAGAGAAATTCAAATCAACATTGGAGTAGGGACATCCATGTAGAAATTCCTTGTAGATTCAAACTACTTATGTAATATGATAAAACAAAAGACTTGAATCTACTCTACTCATTAGCGAAAACAATTAAATGATTGAGAAATCACAACATAAACATGAGACAAGATTCAATCACATATGATCATAGATTTATCTAAGGGGAAAGAAACTTCTCAAAACCACTTCCTATATGTATTTCATTAGTCACATAATAAAGAAGAAATACAATGCTTGTTCAAGCCTAAACAATATTTGCATAAGTACAATCTATCTCTCTGCCTCACAAGCTAACTATGGCCAATAGTCAACCAATTTTGCTGCCTTCCAAGCTCCTGTTTCCTTGTATTTTTTATGAAGGAATTAGCTTCCTATTAATTAGAGACATCCCCATCATGAATTGCGCAATCCCTATAGGCCCTTCTCCGACTGCATGCACCACCTGTACAACTTGGAAAATTATACAACTGATAGTACACTACCCTTGAAATCCAATATCAACTGGCTAACTTGAATTTCATGTATGCGTGAGTTAATTATGGCTGATTTATTAGTTAATTGGTTGAACACTGAAGCTGCACCCCACTGTTAGACCTCCTACTAGTTCCTCCAACAGTTGGAACCAGTTTAACTGACTTTAACTCAGTTTAACTGAATTAAATTACAACTCAAATTAAACTCAACCAAGGATCCTAATTTAGGAACTGCTCTACATGACTCAAGTTAGGCCCTCAAATCGAATTAACTGAGAAAACTAAGTGAAACTAACTTAGTTAACTCGTACAAGTTGTCTTGTGATGTAGAATTACAATTTTCTCCTAATTTAATTCAAGGGAAAACTAAATAAGGATTTTCTTGTTGCCATTTTCAACACTCCCTCTCAACAAGAAAATGATTTAGATCTAACCCGATCCAACACATTTGGAATGTATTTCATGCAAATCTTCTCACTGTTGCTGTTGATACTGCAACATATGCAACTGAAGAGAATTAAAAATAAAAATAAAAATAATCACTGAATCAATATGCGACTGTCTACTCGGAAAACTATGCTACTGAGCCTCCTGCTTTGCTGTTGAAACTGATATGCACTCCTCAATATCTCATTGACATTGATCCTCCTTCTACTGAATATTGCGGGTCCCCGTAGCAAGGTAATGATCCATGAGACAAAAACACCTCAATGGACCCTGCCCAAATTTCTGCAATTCTTGGGACTATTGCTTCACATGTCCCCACCTCACACTTGGATGCATGGCTGTATGTTCTCCCTCTGCCCACTTAGCTCAAAATTCCCCCCTAATGGAGGTCTCTTCTTGAGTGGATGTTTCCAATCTGTCTCCTCTCTGCTTCTCCAATTGTGATTGTTCCACAACTTATGCTCCCTCTCAACCACCAAGTCTCTAACCTTTGCCTTGATCCTTAAGGCTTTGCATGCATCTTCAACCTCAAATGCATACAGGTTCTTGACTCACACACCGATCTGCTTCACCTGTCCCATGGCCATGTGTCTAAGGAAAACATTTCCTTTGCTAAATATCACAGTGTAGGCACAATCTTCCAATACCGCGACAGAAAAAAGATTCTTGTTTAGACCTAGAACAAATATGACATCCTTGAGTCTAAGAGGAGAGCCAAAATCCCTCTGGAAAGTAACTGTACCAATATTGGTCACGCTATACCTCCCATTGTCTCCAAACTCAATGTTTTGCTTGAGGTCTTTCTCCTCCAGGTCAATGAAGAGATCTCTATTCCCCATCATATGAAATAAGGCACTGTTACTGAGATACCACATGCTTCCCATTACTGTGATTTCCATGCATGTAATGAGAGTAAATTCAAGGTTGAATTGTGAAGCTAGAGCTTCACTTTTTGCCGCTACTGTAGACTACTTCTTACTTGCCTTATTCTGTGGACATTTCATGGCATAGTACCCGAGTTCATTACAATGAAAGCACTTGATGTTGGACAAGTATTTCTTCTTTCCCTCCCCAACTTGGGACTTATTTACCTTGTATTTCTTTCCTTTTCCAACTAATGCAAGGTCCTCTTCCTCTTCTTTGGATGAGGTCCCATCTCAGTTGTCCTACCTCATTTCCTCTAGCACTAGATCAAACCATAACTGCCCCCAAATCAGTAGTTTGTCTCTACCATTCACAGAATCCTAATAACTGTGCTAGCTCTTGGGAATACCCAATAGAGCTAGAGCTACCAAATATTCTTCAGGGACAGTCACACTGACCTCACGAAGTTCATCACAAGATTGTGTAAACTTGCTCAGATATTGTGGAATTGTGTCATTCTTTTTCATCTTGATGCTATGAAGCTTGTCCTTCAATGCTAGATTCCTGTGGTCATTGTTATTCTTAAACAAGTCGGTAAGTGTTTTCCACATCACGAATGGAGTTTCTTTACCGTGGAGATTCGAGACAATATGATCTCGAACTCCCTCCAATATGATCCTCCTCGCTTTAGCCACATCCTTCTTCCACTGAGCGAGATCCCGGGCATCAAATGTTTGGGGTTTAAATACATTTGTTTTCATGTAATCTATTAGCCTGTTATCATCTAATACCGCCTCCATACAAATATTCCATGCCACAAAATTTGTGTTTCCTTCCAAAGAATGCTCAAGCCTGAGTCTGGTGGAAGTCATCTTCTCAGTCTTGGAGAAAACCTGCAACACCGATCTTGTAATTCGAACCTCCTGCACAAAATTTTAATTCTCTTATGTTCTATTGTGATTCCCACTATGATACCATGTAGAAATTCCTCGTAGATTCAAACTTCTTATGTAATATGCTAAAACAAAATACTTGAATCTACTCTACTCATCAACAGTAATAATTAAACGATCGAGAAATCACAACATAAACATGATACAAGATTCAATCACATATGCTCAAAATTTTATCTAAGGGGAAATAAACTTCTCAAAACCCCTTCCTATCTATGTTGCATTAGTCATAAAATAGTGAAGAAATACAATGCTTGTTCAAGGCTGAACAATCTCAGCACAAGTATAATCTATCTCTCTACCTCACAAGCTAACTCTGGACAATAATTAACCAATTCTACTTCCTTCCAAGATTCTATTTCCTTATGTTTTTTCTCAAGGAATTAGCCCCTTATTAATTAGGTAAATCCCCATCCTAAATTGCGCAATCCCTATAGGCCCTTCTCTGACTGCATGCACCACCTGTACAACTCAGAAAATTATACAACTGATAGTACACTACCCTTGAACTTAAATCTCAACTCGGTAACTCAAATTTCATGCATGCATGAGTTAATTATGGATGATTTATCAGTTAACTGGTTGAGCAATGAAGTTGCACCCCACTGCTAGATCTCATACTAGTTCCTCCAATAGTTGGATCTAGTTTAACTGAATTAAATTATTACAGCTCAAATTAAACTCAACCTCGGCTCCTAAAATTTACGAACCACTCTACACGACTCAAGTTAGGACCTCAACTCAAATTAACTGAGTCAACTAAGTGAAACTAACTTAGTTAACTTGTGCAAGTTGTCTTGTGATGTGGAATTACAATTTTCTCCTAATTTAATTCAAGGTAAAATTAAATTAGGATTTTCTTGTTGCCATTTTCAATAATCTACATCAACAATAGAAACATAGCCTACCAATCAGAACCCAACAGAACAACTGTTAAACACTATGGGAGACTTGTCACTAAAGGACATGGAGATTGAGAAGCTAAGAGCTCAATTAGGGAATACCCAAGGCAATAAAATAAAGGCTGACAATGCATACCTTGTTGAAGTACAAAAGAAATTCAGACTAACCAAAAGTTAGAAAAATACATGAATGAGTGAGCCACTGATATGACCTTGATAGAAGCCAAACAAAAAATATGGGTAGATATCAATTCATCTTTTTCATAATTATGGACTTCAATAGAAATTATATTTGAACAAGAGAAACTTGTTAATAAAGCCAATGAATCCATAACACAAATCAAAGAAGAATTGGAGCACAAGCTTGGAGAGGTTACCAGGATTATAAAATTCATAAATTCCAATACCAAAGAAGATATGGGAGAGTTATGGATCAAGGAAAAAATTGATATATTCCTCGAAGTCAGGAGAGTTATGACTAAGAAAATATCATTCTATAGTTGGAGAAAAAGTGCTAAAATATAAAAGCTCAGATTAATAAATTTCACAAGAAATACTCTATTTCACATAGAAGAGTTCTTCCTTCTTTGACAGGTCATAATAATCAACTAATTTCACAGCAGAAATACGAGGAGAAGTTGTACAAAATAGCAAAGGATAATTCCAAATTTTCCAAGGTGAAAGGAATTATCAGTGGTAAAGATTTCTTAGAAGGTCTCCAAGATGATTTATTCATTGTACATGAAATTCACCACCTCTTTCTAACTAAACCTACATTTGAAAAATATACTGAAGTGGATGAAACATACAGAAAATTCATTAAGTTTTCATGCCTCAGTGAAGAGGAATGGGATAAATTCCTTGAGCTTATCGAATAGGAAAGGTGAATTTCTCAGAAGAAGTTGCAGTAAAAGAAGGAGAAAAACCCAGAATTTCAACAACCAGTTGCAGTGAAAAAATGAGTAGAATGCAGGATAACAAGAGCATAAAGGATAAAATTTAGTTTGAGGCAAAGATCATCAAACATCACCCTTGAATAGTGTGTTGATTAGTCAAAATCAGTTCAGAAATTCTATTTTTTTTTTATGTTCTATTTTTGTAAAAAATCCAAATCAGTTTGGATAATATTTTATTATTGTAAAATAATTGTATTAGATTTATATATTTTTCAATTACACTCTATAAGTATTTTTTAATTCAAAATAAGAAGGGTTAAACCCTTGTGATGATCCAATGGCACTATTGTACTTTTCTAAAAGTTTTTTCTGAAGATAATCAAAGGATTCCGACTTCACTCTTAACAACTTCTGTGTTCATGTGAGTCTTTATAGTTTATTCATCTCTATTTTTCATCATATATTCAAGGTAACATAGGAGTTAGGGTAAAGCTAAGTTAAGTATTAACTTCCCTGATAGCTTGTTGCAAATTTATCATCTTTATGGAGATTAACTAATTGAAGAACCTGTTTAAATTAGTTCCTTTGCATCTTTAAATTGTTGCCTTCTGTCATCTCTTGAATATATATTGTTTGGCTGTAGAAATCTTCTGCACACATCAACTGTAATTAATTAATTAAGTATGCAATATGAATAATTGATTATCACATATCTTCTCCCTTTCCACTTTCAAAATCAATTCAAAGATTTTATGCTGTTATGAATGAAAATAAACCCTTTTAACTTCTCAGAAATATTTGGATTATACAAGTGTTAAAGGTGTTAGTGTCCTTTAGGCCTAGTGACCAAATTTACTCTTTTCATAATGTTAATAGAGTCTTTGGTTAAATTATTATGTTTTCAAATAAATTTGACATCTTTTGGTTGTCAAAAAGGTCCTAAGTCATTTTCTAGTGTAATGCTACTCTCATGCAATGGTCATCAAGGTCAATAAAAAAATCAATTTCATGAGTCTTTGAGTCACAAAAGGTCATTTTTCCTTCATTAAAGGGTACTCATTAAAGAAATTGAAAAGGAAGATTCATGGTGTCATAAGGTTTATCATCAAAGTGTCATGAATGTCTTGTTGGTGTGTGATCATCATATCTCCATTTAAGGTCATATCATTCATCATTTAAAATTAGCAAGGTGTCATGAGAGTTAGCAAGTTAGGAAATAAAGTTTTTCAAAAAATAATCAAAGGTACATTCATGTCACATGGACATATATCTTTCCTATTGAAGAAAGATGTTGCAGTACAAGTCACATCACCAAGGCATCCAATCAAAGTACATATGATGTCATTCCACTATCTAAGCTGAAAATCGAATTCTTGAGTTATAAAGGAGAAACCAAGCATATCAAACACTTCATTCTATCTTTCCAAGCTTCCAAGAGCTCCTCTCCATCAGTTTTATTCATGCCATAGCTATCACAAGGTCAAAATTATCCATTGCTGCTATTCTCATTCAGTTGCTGTGCTTTTGGAGGTCCTGCTGCGTTTCTGGCCAACTTGCTGCACTTTTGCCTTGGAGGGTAAAAGGGACCACAAACAACTCAATTCTTTCCTCAAATTGCTTTCACAACCTCTCTACACCAGTAAGTGAATCTCTACAAACCTTGCATGTTAATTTTTCCATCAGAAAATCATCAAAATTGCATGCCTAGGGTTTCTACTACGCTTTTGCTAGTTTCTCATCCCTATTGTCATTTGATTGTTTTAAAGACAAATTTCCTAGTTTCTAAGTGTAAAAATCCCTAATTACCCTAAATACACATTCCCCATCACTCTCCATATTCAAATCGCTTCATCCCATCATTTTTCTTCTTAACCCTAGCCACTCGCCGCGCTTCTAGCCAAGGGTTGTTTTTTGTCCTTTTTCACACCTTTTCCTCACCCATTCTCAGAAATTCCACTTCCCTCCTCTTCCTAACACTCATCCCAACCTCCAAAAATTTTCCTACAAATTATTTCACTCCCCTTCCCCTTCATTTCTCTCCCCCAACTTGCTGCGCTTTTCCCCCTGTTTTGCAACGTCATTCACTTTCCCCTTCCTATTTCAAACTAGGGTTTCTTATCAAAATCAAAGTCAAAACATGGTGAAAACTAATGACAGAATAAGATTCAAGGGAGGAGAGATCTCTAGATATGAGCCAACTCATATGCAAGAGATCAATGCATCAAATTTCATTAAAAGGTCATTTAAACAGGTAGGCTGCCTAGGGTTTTGCCAAAAAGTACAAGAGATAGGCTACCATCATCAACTAACAAGCCTATTTGCCACCAATTTCAAGAAAGATCATGTCATCATAGCAGGGGTCAAATTCTTAGTGTTAGAGGAAGTTATAGCTGCAACAACATCTATCCCTAATCAAGGTGAGGTATGGTTTAAGGGCATGGACTTAGACTTGGAGCACTACAAACTATTTTTGAAGCCTCAATATCAGAAGTCACCCTCTCATATCTTTCCTAGTAGGCAGCTATTGGAAAAGTACACCCCTCTAATGAAGACTATCATGAGGTATTTCACTTGTGAGGGTAGGTTTAGTAGGTTGTATCAGTACCACATCAGATTGTTAATGCATTTTACCTCTCAAAAGCCCCTAAACCTACCTAATTATTTGTTGAGAAGCTTAATGAAAATGACAGAGAAGGTGCAATCCAAAGGGAGGAATCATCAAGGCAACCTCTTTCATCATGCATTGATCAAAATGATAGTCCTCCATCACCTGAAACAAATCAATATGTCATGGGAAATTTTTTTGGAAGCAGCTACTCTTCCACCTATTTCAAGCCACTCAAAGGGTCCAGATACACCCTCATCATCCAGGCCACCAAAAGTTGATGACATGATGAAATACAAAGATGCACAGATTAAAGAGTTGAAGGATGATCTAGCAAAATCAAACTTCATGGTAGCTTTCCTACAACAAGAGAACATGCACTTAAAGTTAACCCTAATGCAACAAGGTAAACAACAAGAGGACCCTAAAGAAGCTAAAGAAAAGAGATAACCTTGATCTCTTGGCAGATGCATCACTAGTAGTTTGAAGACAAGGTAAACAACAAAGGAGGAAACAATTTTTTTTGAAAATTTTGAAATTTTGGGAAATTTTGTGTACACAATGAAAAAGGAGCTACATAAATGCAATGACTAGTCGCTACACTTTTTCCTTGAGCATAAAAATCAAGAATTTCAAGTATCCATAGAAATATTAGGACATGAAAATTCCAAAAAATCACTGGAGGTAGCTTGTAAAGTCTTAATTTTGCAGTAGTGATAAAAAATGACCCCTTTTTATGCCTTTTTGCCCCTATTTTAGAGCAATCGCTGCGCTTCTGGACACATGCTTTTGGAGCAAGGTTTCAAGGGATCTAAAAGGCATTTTTGTGAGAATGAATGCTTCCAGGCTAAAGAGGAGAACTTAAAATTTCATTATATGTCTTTGGGTAGGTTCAAAAATCTATCAAAGTCATCAAAACATCTTTCCAAAGTTCGTTACGCTTCTGCTGTCAGTTCGTTGTGCTTCTGCGACCATTCACTGCGCTTTTGTGGAGGAGGCCTGTTTCTGCATTTTGATGGTCAAGAGTTGACCTTGGTAGATGTAATTTGTCTCTAAATGATTTTACCTGATGTAATTGAGTGTTTTAATGATGGTTAGAGTGAATATCTTGTAATTAAATGCTTTCAAAGTCAAACTCAAATCAATTAGTGTAAAAAGGGAATTGGTTTCTAACCTCCCTAGTTTTTGGCAATGGTTAGAGAAAATTGTGTAATTAGTTCCTAGGAAGGAGGATTCGACCCCTCAGAGGGGGAATGTTGTTTTGCATCTATATGTAGTCATAATGAACTCATAGAGAGGGTTGGATTCTTAAAGCTTATCTCTGGGACTAGTGTACTAAACATTTTTGCAGAAAATTATGAAGTTGCAGCTATTTTTATGGGATTCTTGTGATGCGGTTTATGGAACTATTTTTCTTCAGTTTTCTTTATGCATTTGATGTTTAAGCATTTCCATCATCCATCTATATTCTTCTGGTGATTACTACAATGAAAAATTCACTTTGTGCCATTGATTACACCTACCTTGCCTCATTCTATATCTACAACTGATCATTTGGAATACTTGACCTAGTTCTCAGACTTAGTGCTTCTGTCCAGCAAACCCTAAAATCAAACCCTATTGTGCCAAATAACTAGCCTAAAACCATAGTATTCTCCAGTCACTTCCATTGGCTGTGAGCTTGATATTGAGAGATCCCTCTTTGATTTGGTAGGGCTAGCTACCAAGTCGAAAGTTGGTCTGAGGTTACCTCCTTGGCTTCCTTTCTTAGCATTGGGAAAAATAAGGAGTGCTAACAAAAGGTTTAATGAATTAGTTAGCCAACTCAATAAAAACCCTTACTTAGATGTTTTGGCACAGTTCCCTAGCCTAGAACTGTCTACAAAGATATAGCACATCCCATGCCAAGAAATCCTTCCTCCAACACACAACGCACTCTTAATAATCAAGGCCCTCTCATTGTTGCTTGTTCCTGTGCCCTGCGTCCAACCTCATACTTTGCCTCTTAGATGAGGGCACAACACACTCTTAATGGGTAGTCAGGCCTCCCTTATGCCTTGTTCCTGCATCGTGCAACCTCCTTGTGGACCTGGATTCCCTTCCAACCACACATCATAGTCTTAAGGAACAATCATGCACCTTGTCTCTTGTTGTTGCACCTTGCGCCCTCCATCAGACCTCACCCTCTAGTTGAGCACACAACACATCATCAATGAACAATTAAGCCCCTCATCTCTTGCAAGTGTGCCCATAAAGTTTTTCTCTCTCCATTTGGCACATTGTTGATACACATACAGAAAATATGCATAAAGCATGATAAAATAGGATATTTTTGGGCTAATGTTTACTTGCCATGAGTGATATACATCTGTAGGTGTTCAATAGAGCATGGAAAAGATCTATAAGGAAATCTGGTGGAAATTGCTACCCAAGGAAGCATTCTTAAGACAAAGGCACCATGTTGTGACAAAAGAAAGAACAATGGATCCTGATGATCAAAGTGACTCATGAAGACTCCGAGATCTTTCAAGACCCTTTGGAGTGTAGATGGATACAACAATGCAAGATTTGTTACAAGTATTGAAGACATAACAATAGTGTCATCACTCATCAATGTTGTTGAATTTTCATGTTGTCATCACATGATGATGTGGAAATTATGATGTAATTTTGTAAATTTTAATATGTAGAAGTCCAAGAGTCATATAAGGACAAAAGAGCCACACAAAGAAGTCCAAAAGTCTCATAGAAGTCTAAAGGTCAACTAGAAGTTCAAAAGTAATGGAAGTCTAAAGGTCATATTAGAATTCTAAGAGTCACAAGGAAGTGCAAAAGTCATGAGGATATGAAAGGTCATTCCTTTTGTTATAAAATAGGCCTCATTACTCTGAGAAAGGACTTTTAACCTTGGCTTCTCTCACAAGGAATTAGAGAGACAGAGATAGTTCTTTTGGAGAACAAGTAGTGGTTCTAACACTCAATTATTAGAGCTAGTGGCATTCACTGTATCAATGTATCTTGAAACTTTTGCTTAATACTTTAAGCTCTTTGAACCAACACATTTTCATGCATATATAGTGAATGTTTTAAGAATATTCTTTAGATGTTTGCAATATATGTTGGCGTTCACTTGTACCAAAGAAATTGAACTATTTTGGTGGCTTTGGTGCTCTTCTTATTGAAAGTGCGTTGCAATCATTTTAATGATCGTTGCATCTATGTGAATTATTTCACTTGATGTCTAACAATTCTCTCATATGTATGTTATTGATGTGTTTTTACTAGAATAGTACTAATACTTGTTTTTTGAAGGCTCACTTTTGTTCCTTTCAGTGAAAGAACCTCGATACATTCTACAATTGGAAACTTCACAAGGCACACTTACTTGATTATTAAAAAGTGCATGTGCGCTACTCTCTCATGCTAATTGCTTAAGCCAAGGAAAATATTTAAGTACATGGAAGTCGAAGCTTATTTCAGGGTGGGGCTCCTATACCAAACGGTGTGAGGTCTATTTGGGACCTCATATCGGGGAGACCCCTTGTATGTTGGCAGGATCCAACGCCGTCAACAACACCTCAACAAAATAGTGTCTCAGAAGGAAAAATAGGACCATTATGGAAATGGAAAGGAGTATGTTGAAGGCAAATAATTTTCCAAATGACTATTTGGATGGAGCCGTTGCTTGCACAACATACATTATAAATAAGAGTCCAACCAAAGTGTAAAAAATATGGTTCTTGAAGAAGCATGGAGTGGAAGGAAACATAGTGTCGCTCACATGAGAGTGTTTGGTTGTGTGGAATATGCACATGTCTCAGATGAATTATGAAATAAGTTGGACAACAAGGGGGATAAATTCATATTTGTCGGATATAGTGATGAATCCAAAGCATACAATTATACAATCCATTAACCAACAAGGTCATAATCAATAAAGATGTGCAACTCATAGAAGAGGAAGCATGGGATGGAAGTTTGGAGAAGGCAATTGAAGTGGCAACAAGTCTACCACAAGAAGACAGAGGAATTGACAACATCAAATAATTCGTCAATGGTGACTCCTCCTACACCTATTCAAGCACAACAAAGCAATCATCAAGTGATACTGTTAGCAAGTAATAGGACAGTGTCACAAAGTCAAGAAAATACTCCTTCAAGTGCACCGTAAAGATCAACAACACCATATTCTCTAAGTGCAACATCAAGTGACATGTCAAGTCCATCTTTGGCAAGCATGAGAAGACAAAAGTTCATAAATGTAAGTGAAATTTATGAGTAGAATGAAGCTGACAGTAGTGCAGGTATAAATTATTTATTTTCTTTATTTTTTCATGTATACGATCCAATTCACTTTGAAGATGCATTCAAGGAAGAAATATGGGTAGCAACAATGAATGAAGAATGGAGGCAATAGAGAAGAATAACATGTGGGAGTTAGTGGATCTTCTAGATGGAAAATAAGTTATTGGTGTCAAGTGGGCCTATAATACCAAAAACAATGCTAAAGGCAAGATTAAAAGGCATAAAGAAAAGACGGTTGTAAAAGGATATAAGCAACATCAAGGAAACAATTATGCAGATCCAGTTGCAAGAATGGAGACAGTGCAGAGAATGCTGTCAATTGCTACGCAACATAGATGGAAGGTATATCAAATGGACATGACGTCAACATTCTTGAATGGAGTGTTGGAAGAGGAAGTGTATGTGGCACAACCAATTGATTATGAGGTTCAAGGCCAAGAAGACAAGGTGTATAGATTGAAGAAATCTCTTTATGGGCTGAAGCAAGCACCATGCGCATGGTATAGCAGAAAAGATAATTACTTGATGGATAATGGCTTTAGCAAATGTGAGTGTGAGCCTACTCTCTACATCAAAGAGAGTGACGATAAGTTTCTTATTGTTTTTTTATATGTAAATGAATTGATTTTTACAAGGAGTGATGATATCCTCATTGATGATTTCAAAGAAGTCATGAGAAATGAGTTTGAAATGACAGATTTGGGGTTGTTAAGGTATTTTTTAGGCATAGAAGTGAAGCAAACAAAAAATGACACCTTTATTTCTCAATCAAAGTATGCTACATACATTTTCATGAGGTTTAATATGCAGGACAACAAGCCTGAATCAACTCCAACTATCATGGGTTTAAAATTAAGCAAAGAAAATTGTAGCAGGAGTGTCAATTCGACACTATACAAAAGTATAGTTGGCCATTTAATGTATTTGACATAAATTGGGCCATATAATGTATGCAGTGAGTTTGGTGTCAAAATTCATGGAGACACCAAAGGAGACACATTGACAAACAACCAAAAGAATTTTAAGATATGCCAATGGAACTAAAGAATACAACATTTTGTACACTGCAACAGGTGATTTTAGGCTGGTTGGCTACATTGACATTGATTGGGCAAGAAGTGTCGATGACAAAAAGAGCACATTAGGCTATGTTTTCCATATGGGGTCGAGAGCCATTTCATGGGCTTCCAAAAAACAAGCAATAGTGTCACTGTCGACAACTAAAGCTAAATATGTCGCAGCAACAACAACATATCAAAAAGTTTGGATGAGAAGAATGCTGAAAGATTCGTGGCATGAACAAGAAGAAATGGAAATAATCTACTGTGACAATAATCACTGTGGCAATTTGCACTGTCCAATGATTTTGTTTTTCACAAAAAGATCAAGCACATTGATACTAAGTATTATTTCATTAGAGAGTTAATTAACAATGGAGAAGTTGTTTTGCAGCACTACACCTTCACAAAGCCATTGACCAGAGAAAATTTTATCTATCTAAAAGATTGTTTAGACCTAATGAATATTGATAATTGTGATTAAGAAAAAGTATTGGAGAATTACTCACAACCACCACATTTAACCAACTGCCATTACCCGAATTACACAAATTCGATAAGCAATTTTTTTTGCTGAGTGCGGGACGCAAACGTAAATAGGATTCCGGATGGTGTACAAAATCTTCATTCTTGCAATACATCAAACAATTAAGAACAAAGAAAATCTAGGCTCTGTTGGTAAAAAGTAAACATGAGACATTTACTACGCAGCTGGAGTCTGCAATGCTCATCATCTGAAAAGTCCAAGAATTAATTTTTGAGTCTGTCCACCATATCGTGTTTCAATCTTTAGTCTTGTCATAAGAAAAATACGAATATATATTTTTAGTTTGGAGTCATATAGTTTGCAGGTGGATTAATCTTTAGTCTTGTCATAAGAAAAATATGAATATATGTTTTTAGTTTGGAGTCATATAGTTTTAGTTTTTGCAGGTGAATTCGAATGCCTTGGAGCAAGATTTGAGGATAGAAAATAGGTGGGTGCGTAGAAAACAAGCTATACATTTTTAAGTTCACGGTAAATTGATTTATTTTTAAGTTCATCGCAGACTTTTTTGTTTGTGGGACAAGAAACTATTTCCATGCAGGCAAGGGTAATCCAATCACCAAATTGGTGTATGAGATTTTTTTGTTTGTTTGTGAGACGAGGAGGAACAACGAACCACCTCCATGCAGGCAAGGGTAATCCAACCACCAAATTGCTGTATGAGACCTTTTTTTGTTGCAGACTTTTTTGTTTGTGGGACATGAAACCACCTCCCAGGCAAGGGTAATCCAACCACCAAATTGATATATGAGACTTACTTTTTTGTTTGTGGGACAAGACTACCTCCATGCAGGCGAGGGTAATCCAACCACCAAATTGGTGTATGAGACCTTTTTTTGTTGCAGACTTTTTGGTTTGTGGGATATGAAACCACCTCCCAGGCAAGGGTAATCCAACCACCAAATTCGTATATGAGACTTTTTTGTTTATTCGATATTAGTGAGGCTATATCATGGTCATGTCCAAAAATAATGCCCAAATAAAATAAAAAATTGAACCTGTGACTTAACATCTAGGAGTGCCTTAACAATGCACCCATCACCGTCTATCCAAAACCCTATTGACCAAAACTCAAGTATTATGTGGTGCCCACATTCTAAAATTTAGTTTTTACCTTTACTACAGTTGCGTCATTTCTTAGTTTCAAAACTCTATCTTTACTATTAGTTAAAATATGTTTTACCTTAACCTGCCCGGTGGTCTATTTTGTTTTTTCCTCTGCCTTTTGTCATACTAGTCAGTGAGACGATTTTAGGGTAATAGTAAGGTTTACAACAATTAATGTGAGGAATACCATAACAAACATACCACGAATGGATGAAACACTGAGTGTGAAGGCATTGAACCAATTAATAGAACAATGAGTTAAAGCCCAAAATGGATGATTCTCACCAATGGAAATGGTCCAAAATTTCCACACAATTACCGAATGATTTGAGGACAAGTTGACTCGGACAAGTTGATTCTCAGGGAACAACGAAATAATCCCTAGAAAGCCCAGTCAAATAACGAGGCTGCATGTGCATTCAATTAACCCCAGCAATCCTACCAATTGAAGATAATATCATGATTCGGCAGTCCATCGAATTAACTATCAAGAAAATGTTCGACAGGGAATTCAATGCTGTGAGCGTTGGGAGAATATATAGTTGTAGATAATTGAATGCAATATAGTTTTAAACATCAAGAAATCATATCAAATCAAATACTGAAGTTATTACAAAAAAAAACGTATTTCCATAGTTATTAACACAGACTTCACATATTATTATTGCATAAACCAATGGAAAAACTAACATGTGTTGGGAGGAAACTCCGATTAGACGGTTAAGAATGTTTCTTCAAGTTTTCATTTTTAGGTGCCAGTTTGTGTAACCTAATGTTATCTAATCTCTCTTAACATTCATTGGTTAATGTCATAGATCCGTGATTCCAAACTCACAGTTCAAACAACTAAATTCCATTTCTATGGCTCTTCTTTAAGCATTAATCTCTCTTAACATTCATTGGTTAATGTCATAGATCCGTGATTCCAAACTCACAGTTCAAACAACTAAATTCCATTTCTATGGCTCTTCTTTAAGCATTAATCTCTCTTAACATTCATTGGTTAATGTCATAGATCCGTGATTCCAAACTCACAGTTCAAACAACTAAATTCCATTTCTATGGCTCTTCTTTAAGCATTAATCTCTCTTAACATTCATTGGTTAATGTCATAGATCCGTGATTCCAAACTCACAGTTCAAACAACTAAATTCCATTTCTATGGCTCTTCTTTAAGCATTATTCATAGCAAGACTGAAGCTTATTTATCATGGCTAAGCATCCAAGTACACATCATTTGAGAATATTTCTCAGGTTAGGTATCAAAGTAGTGAAGCATTATTATAGTTAAATATATTAAATATAAATTATCTACATTTTTTTTTTGTTGTTTGTTATGTATTTTGAGTTCTCTAAAAATTACATCAAGTTTGATTTGTGGCTTGAGGTGCAAACTCTAAAAGATAAGTCATATAGGCAAGTGGATGAGTTAGAGGTACTTTGTAATTAGATTGCAAACTTATAGGAACAAGTCCAACTTTTGTATATCATCCTAAGTGAATCCAGTACTGGAAGTAGGAAGGAAGCAAACAAGTGTCCAAACCTCAACATACCACCAAAGGAGGAGGATGACAACTTCAAATGATATATGTATTACTATAAATTTTGTCTTTTATTAGGAAGTCACTGTCGAATGTATCCCTATAAAAATGTAATGAATATTGTGAAAATCTGTAATCTATTAAAAGTTTTAGCAGTCTATAAAAAGTGTAGGAATAAGAGGAAGGATGAGAAATAGGCAATGTATTTACTCGTTACATGCTGTGACCAGAGACATATTTAATGCAATACAAATACTTATTACTGTTAAAAAAATAAAAAAATGAAAGTATCATAAGAGAGAGAAGGTAAAAATTAAAAATATAATCAATGAGAAATAAATATAAGAGATATAATGATTAATAAAAGTATTATAATAGAGGGGAGGTAGATGTAAAAGTGGAGTTTTTGGCATTAGAATAATAATTGAAGGATAACATGCATGGGATTTAAGAGTTATTTCCAACAATTTAGCAGAGCTATATGCTTTTTTTAAGGCATTAAATCTTAGCTCATACATTTCATCCAATGTTTCTTCTTGTTATAGAGGACTCCTTTATCATCATAAGACACATGCAATTTTGAACAAAGACTAGAGATCTTAGATGAATTAAAACTTTGGTAGAAAATATGAAAATATAAAATGAAAGATTGAATGGTTCCAAGTGGTAAGTGCTTTTAATCACTAGGCAACTTGTAGACTAGCTAATTCCTTAATTACGAGGGTCACAATCCTTTTGTATTTAATAAATCTATGTATAACTGGGCATTTTGGGTGGTTTTAAAATTGTGAATCATAAATAACAAGTTATTAAACTCCCTAGTATTATAGGGATTATCTATTTATGTAACACATCTATATATATATTTGTCATAGTCATTCATATAAATAAATTCACCAACATACACACACGCATATATATATATATATATCTATATATATATATATATATATATATATATATATATATATATATATATATATATAGATATGCGATTTAGGTTTTTTCTTGGCTGAAATTTGATGATAGAATTTTAGGTGAAATTGTGATATTATTTAAAATGCACTTTTGAATGTGTAAAAGGATTCAAGCCCCTAAAAAGTCCTTAGGCCACTCAAATATTATTTTTTCCTTGGAAAAAAACCATAATTTCATTGCAACTTAAAAAATGAACGAAATTACATTTTGCAGATGATAAAAGCATTCGATATGAGCAATACCATAGTCTTGTGAGAGTAGATTAACAACCTGTTATCGCTGCTATATAACACCCGCTAAAATTTCCCTACATGCGAATTTAGAGCCTACTATCACTATCATGTCTAGTGTTTCGTTGATGACCAAGTGTCACCTTATTTTATTCTATGAGTTTCAAGATTCCTTGAATGATCTCAAGTGTCGTCGCATTGATTAGAACATATTTAGCTACATTTCATAATCATAGCATCTTTGTTGTTGTAAAATGACACTTTTGGGTCGCAGTCACGCACACTTCACTCGTGGTACTTGGGGAATGTGTAAAAAGTGGTGTTTTGATGTATGTTTATCATTGTTCAATCTTGTCTAAGTTTTCTCGATGAGTTTTTATGATTCAGACATGGTTTTACGTTTAAACTCATCATGTTTGCCCCTTGCCTTATCACCTAGAATTAGAAAAATTTTGGTTCCAAAATGAGCTCATTAAGTCTAAGAGCGCATGAGTACACTCCTAAGCCTTGATGGGAGACCCTTCATTGTTCGGAAGTGCACCATACTCCCTCCTTGAGAGCTGGGCACATTCCCAAGTCACAAATCCCGTCCTTGTTCAGAATTGCGCCCTCCAAAATGACTAAGTCTTGCGTGAGTGCACTCCTTCGACTCAAAGAAGTGTGCCCTCCTTGAGTGCATTGACACACCCTGAAGACTGGAAGCTTAATTATTCAACCTTCCCTGATGAGCCATGCGCCCTCCAGACCTTTGAGTGCATGAGCGCAATCCTGTTAGAAATTAATCAATGGAGCAATGAAATATGAAAAATATTGCGGAAACACAAATACAAAAAGGAATATAACAAGAGAGACAAAAATATACGTGGTTCACCCAATTTGGGCTACGTCCACGGAGAAACATCCAGTCCTTCCTTTTATATTATACAACAAAATGAAGAGATACAACCTACAACAGATCTGTTGTAATTTCCTCTTCGCTCTCATAGTCTCCTGTCTCTTTCTTGCTTAGAATAATAATGCATATTCGCAATACGATTCCCTCATATAAATCGAGGGGTTTCCTTCTAGGGAAAAAAAAAACCTAAATTAAACATAAATTCTACCATCAGATCATCCGCCTAATGAATGACCCATATTGACTACGAAATTACAATATTTTACAAGGCAAATTTTCATCTATTTTTAGCTTCAGGGGTGCTGCCCTTGAACCCTCGCCAAGGGGGGCTCCAAACATGTATCCAACCTCCCCTAGACCCCCCTAAGCAGAAATAGTGGGGGAGAAATCCCCCCCCACACTCCCCCACATCCCCCCGTCGGGGATTGGGATCCAAACACGGATGAAACAAGACATCTTAATCAAGAAGACAATCAAGCTCCACATCCAACAATCTCCTACTTGGAGACTAATTATATAAGCTCCATCACTGCTTCACTTGCTAGATAATGCTTACATTTTGGACTTGACTATTTCCCATATTCATCATCATTCTTGAAGGCCAATTGAAACTGAGAAACAACTCAATTTCTCCCTGGTTACAATCTTTGTCAACATATCTGCAAGATTCTGGCTAGTGTGTATCTTTTCCAGCTTCAACTGTCCATCATCCAAAACTGAATGTATGAAATGATACCTGAGCTGCATATGTTTAGTCTTAGAATGAAAGGCTGACTTTGTTGCAATATGAATGGAACTCTGATTGTCACTATATAACCTGCTCATCTCCTACTCCTTTCCCAACTCATCCATAAATCTTTATAACCAAATCATTTATTTACTAGCCTCTGTAGCAGCAACATACTATGCTTCTGTTTTTGAAAGTGCAACCATGTTTTGCAATTTTGAAACCCAACTGAAAACTATTCCACCTACAACAAACACATACCCTATGGTTCTCCTCCTATTATCTCTGTCACTTGCCATATCTACATCAGCATATCCCTATAGAGCAGTGTTTGAACCTCCAAAATATAATGCTTGATTTGTGGTACCACTCAAATACTTGAGAATCCGCTTCAGTGCCATCCAATGCTCTTTTCCTGGATTTTTCAGATACCTGCTTACAACTCCCACTACATGTGCAATATCAAGCCTTGTGTAGATCATTGCATACATTAAGCTTCCAACTGTTGATTCATATGGAACTTTACACATATAATCCATCTCTTCCTGAGTCTTGGGACACATCTCCTTAGTTTGAAATGGCTAGCCAAAGGTGTACTAACTGGTTTTGCATTTTTCATATTAAATCTTTCCAACACCTTTTCTATGTACTCACTCTGAGACAATGTTAATTTGTGATTTTTCCTGTCTCTAGTTATTCTCATACCAAGGATTTGTTTTGCAACACCCAAATCCTTCATTGCAAATGAATTTGCTAATTTTATTTTGAGCACATTTATTTCCCGCATGTTAGACCCTGCAACAAGCATGCCATCTACATACAATAGCAATATAATATAACTGGCATCATTTTTATTTTTAAGATAAACACAATGGTTAGAGTGACATCTAGTATAACCTTGTTCAAACATAAACCTGTCAAATTTTAGATACCACTTCCTTAGATCCTGTTTTAAGCCATACAAGCTCTTCTTCAATTTTCACACTAATTTATCCTTTCCTTTGACCTCATACCCTTGTGGTTGCTGCATATATATTTCTTCCTCCAAATCCCCATGGAGAAAGGATGTATTTACATGTAACTACTCAAGATGCAAATCTTCTGCTGACACTAGACTTAAAATAGTTATGATTGAAGTCATTTTAACAACAAGAGAAATTTTTTTGTCAAAGTATATACCTTTCTTTTGTGCAAACCCATTCGCCACAAGTTTATCCTTATACTTTATTCTCCTCCATCTTCTTCCTTGAACTTGTAAACCCACTTATTCTGCAATGCTATTTTACCTGCAGGAAAGTTGACTAAGTCCCAATTCTAGTTATGCATCAAGGATTCCATCTCTTCTTCCATGGATTTCTCCCACTTCTTCCTGGTTTCTACTTGCATTGCTTCTTCATATTTTTCTGGTTCACCAGTATCAATCAACAATACATATTATAATGAAGGAGATTATCGTTCAGGGGGTTTACTTATCCCAAATGATATTCTAACACCAATTTCACGTGTTTGAGATGCCTATTGCTGTTGTGGTTGTTGTTGTTGTTGTGGATGTTGATCATTCTGATTTTCAGGCACCTTTACTTTTTCTTTGATATCATCAAGCACTGTGTATTCTTAGTTTTCCTTTTCCTATTTCTTTCCCTGCTTCTAATCCTTATACAAGACCTTTTCATTGAATATGACATCTCTGCTCCTAATGATTTTGTGATTTTCATAGTCATATAAGCAATAGGCAAAATCATTAACATCATATCCAATAAAGGTACATTTCTTTGATTTTGCCTCAAGATTTGTTCTATTTTCTTTATTAATGTGGACAAAGGATTCACAACTGAAAGTCTTTAAAAACGAGTAGTTCTTTTTACCTGTCCATGCCTCCTATGGAATACCACCATCCAAGGAACTTGAAGGCCCTCTGTTTATTAGATAAACAACAATATCTACAACATCTGCCCAAAATTGTAAAGGAAACCCTACATGAAATCTCATGCACCTTGCATGCTCCATGATTATCCTATTCATCCTTTATGACACGCCATTTTACTATGGTGTTCATGGAACTATCTTCTCTCTGTGAATTCCATGCTCTGAACAATAGTTATCAAAATCTTTGCTGCAGTATTCACCTCCATAGTCTGATCTTAGACACTTCAATTTCTTTCCTGTCCCATTCTCAACCAAAGGTTTCTATTCTTGAAAGTATCAAATATATCATATTTATTTCGAATACAATAAATCTAGGTTTTCCTAGTTGCATCATCAATAAAAGTAACATAATAGCAAGAGCCATTGAGAGATGATACTTGAGCAAGTCCCCATACATCTGTATGCACAAGATCTAATTTTTCACTCTTATTTTCTTTCCCAACTCTGATAAATATGACTCTCTTCTGCTTTCCATAAACACAATTTTCACAGAAATCCAAATCAACATGCTTCAAACCTGGCAACAAATTTCTTGAGTGAAGAATATGCATCCCCTTCTCACTCATGTGCCTGAGCCTATAATTCCACAATGCCGTATTTTCTCATGTGGAGGTTAATGCATTAACATAATTAGAAATACTATTGCATAAATACAATGTACCAACCTTTTCTCCTTTTTCTATTACTAGGGTTCCTTTAGTGACCTTCCAGGTTTTGTCTGTAAAAGTAGTTACACAACCTTCACCTCCCAACTGCCCTGTTGAAATTATATTTTTCTTCAAATCTGGAACATGATTTACCTCCTTCAAAATACATTTGTT
The DNA here is from genome assembly GCA_031772625.1 of Pinus tabuliformis. NCBI lineage: Eukaryota > Viridiplantae > Streptophyta > Pinopsida > Pinales > Pinaceae > Pinus > Pinus tabuliformis. The sequence goes on from CM062817.1 coordinate 1,336,949,696, forward strand.
TCCATTTTATTTCTTTATAAAAAAATTATCTATTCCAACAATTTTACAAGTTTTATGATCACCCAGATGAACCTGTCCAAAATCTCCTTGAACATAGTCATGAAAATGTTTCCTATCAGGTGTGGCATGGAATGAGGCCCCTGAATCTACCACCCAGGCATCAATAATATTCTCTAATGAAAGAATCAAATCATATTGTAACACATCATCTGTCAAATTTGCTTCATGATTGTTCTCTTGCTATCCATCTCCTTCTTTTCCCTTCTGAGATTTGCAGTCTTTCTTTAGGTGTCCTTTCTTCCCACATTTCCAACACACTATCCCTGATCTGGATTTGGATTTGCCTTTTCTTGACTTACTATGATTTCCTAGGCTCCTTCCTCTTTCCATTTTTCTTCCCCTAGTCTTTGCAGTCAAAGCATTACCTGATGTCTCACCGGAGCTTTTCCATCCAATTTCCTCACTAAGGATGGCACCAACAACATCATCAAATTTTAAGGTACTAGATCTAGAGACAGAGTTACTAATGGCCATAACTAAACCATTCCAACTTTCTAGTAATGAACACATAAACAATAGAGTCCTAAATTCATCATCAAAATTTACCCCTACATAACTTAACTGATTGGTAACTGTATTAAACTCATTTAAATGATCAACAACAAATCCACCTTCTGACATCTTCATATTAAACAAATGATTCATAAGAAATACCTTACTCGAGGTTGAAGGCTTTTTCATATAGTTTCGCCAAGGCCATCATTAGACCTTCCATTATTGTTTCCTTTGAAATATTGAAGGCTACCAACGCTTCCAGGCACAGTCGTATTGTTCCTAATGCTTTTCTGTCAGGAATCTCCCATTCTTCGTCCGACATACTCATCAACTTCTTTGTCTTTCTGCTCAATGGTAGGTATGGATATTTTTGATACAGATAATCTTCCATTTGCATCTTCCAGAGCTGTTAGCTTTAGTCATTAAATTTCTTGACCCTAAATCTACCATCTTCTGCCATTGCTCCCACTCAAACCAGGAACCTTTCTCTCGTGCACGGGTTGATCAGACAAATAAACCTTCAGCTATGATACCGGTTGTTATCAATTAATTAACAAAGCAATGATATACACAAAATATTTCAAAACACAAATACAAAAATGCATAGAACAAGAGAGACACAGATATACGTGGTTCACCCAATTTGGGCTACATCCATGGAGAAACAACCAACCCTTCCTTTTATATTGTCCAACAAAATGAAGAGATACAACCTACAAAAGATCCGTTGTAATTTCCTCTTCTCTCTCACATAATCTCCTCTCTCTTTCTTGCTCAGAATAATAATACACATTAATAATAAAGTTCCCTCATATAAGCCGAGGGGTTTCCTTCAAGGGAAAAAAACCCTAAATTAAACATAACTTCTACCTTCAAATCATCTTCCTAATGAATGACCCAGATTGACTACAAAATTACATTATTTTACAAGGCATTTTTGCATCTATTTTTAGCTTTGGGGGCGCTACCCCTGAACCCCCTCCGTGGCGGGTGGGGGCTCCAAACATGCACCTACCCCCTCCCCTAGACCCCCTAGGCAGTAATAGTGGAGAATAATCCCCCCCACACCACCCCTGTGAAGGATTGGGATTCAAACACTGTTGAAACAAGATTTATGAATTAGAAAGATAATCAGGCTCCACATCCAACAACTCTGAAGGCACGAATATTTTCTCTTCAACCTTCAGACTCGGGCCATGTGCCCTATTTTCTCTCTTGAGAACATGAGCGCACTATTAAGGCACAAAGCCTCAACCTTTAGCCTTCAGACTTGCGCCATGCACCCTCTTTGGTCTCTTGAGGACATGAGCACACTTCGAAGGCACAAAGCCTCAACCTTCAGCATTTAGACTTGCGCCATGCACCCTCTCTGTTATCGTTTAGATCACTCCTTCAACCTGAAGGAATGCACCGTCCTTAAGAGAATTCCTTCGACCTGAAGGAATGTTCCTTCCTTGAGAGTACTCCTTCAAATTGAAGGAATTCACCCTCCTTGAGATCACTCATTTGACCTGAAGGAATGCACCCTATTTCTCTCCCTTGAGTGCACAACGCACTTGGGAAGCCCGAAGCCTTCCCCTTTGTCCTTCGGACTTGCGACATGCGCCTTGCCTTGACTACCTTATTTCCTTGAGCACATGAGCGCATGACGAAGCCTCAAAGCTTCCCTTCTTCAGCCCTTCAACCTTTCAAAGTGCGCCCATGCACCTAGAAGCACCTTTGACCCTTTTGAGTGCACCAAAAAGGTATAAACAAAAAATATGCATAAAACATGGTAGATTAGGATATTTTCAAGCTGATAGTTTCTCATCATGGGTGATTGCAGAAGAAGGTATTCCAGGGACCTCATGGAAAGCACACACGAGGAAGATTGGGGAAATAGGATAAAAAAAGGAAGCATGAAAAGAACCAAGAACATAGTTGAAACTTGATGACCAAAGCACCCCAAAGAATCTAAATTGAACACCCTTTGGAGGGTGGAAGTGCCATCATCAGAAGATAAATAAAGAGAAAAGACAGAGTAGAAGCTGTGTCACCCTAGGAGAAAGTCCATGTCATCAGTCACTATAAGTCCCAGTCATCAAATATAGTGACATGTCAAGTATCATTATATAATGATTTGGAAGTCATGATGTAGTATTGTAATCATTGTAAAATACAAAATGTAATGTGTGGAAGTCCAAGAGTCATATGTGGAATTTGGAAAGTCACTTGGTCATATATGGAAAAAATGTCTTTAGGAGAAGTCCAAAATACATTGGAAGTTCAAGAGTTGTTTAGAAGTCCAAGAGTCATGACAATAATTCAAGAGGCATGGGGATATGAAAGGTCATTCCCCTTATTATAAAAGCAACCTCATAAATCAAGAAAATGGGTTTTGGAGGCTTAAGCTTTAGAGAGCTATTCTTGGCTTCTCTACTTGGCATACGATAGAAAAACTATTCTTTGGAGAAGCGAGGAGTGACTTAATGTTCTGTTGATGATGTTGGAAATCCGTTAACCAAGGTGGTATCCCCGATGTGAAGTCCTAATTATACCTCACCCTGTTTGGAATAGGAGCCCCATTTGGAGTATCGGCCCAATTTCCATGTATTCTTATAGATTTTCCTTGGCTTTAGCTGTCAGCAAGAGAGAGAAGCATGTATGTGCCTTTGCGAAAGAAAGTGTGCCAAGTGAATGTTAGGTTGTAGGTGTATCAAGGTTCTTCTACTGCGGAGTGAGGAAAGGTGTGCCTCTAAGAGAAAGGTAATAGTACCACCCGAGTAGGGGCACAAACAAGCGAAAGGATAAATGCATAACATCAAGCAGAATAGTCCAGATAGATGCAGCGATTGTTACAACCATTAAAACACGTTTTATATTAGATACACACTAAAATAACCAAAATAGTTCAACTACTTTAGTATATGTGAAAGCAAACATGAATCATAAATATTCACATAATAGTCATACAAATATTCACAACCCATGCATGAAAATGTGTCGGCCATCAGGCTTTAAGTATTAAGTAAAAGTCCCAAGATACATGAATACAATGAGCATCACTAGCTTCAATAGTGGAGCATTGGAGCCACAACTTTCTCCCCAAAAGTACTAACTTTATCTCTTTGATGACTTATGGGAGAAGCCAAGGTGAAAAGTCATTTTCATGTATGATCAGGGTGTATATATAATAAATCGGGTGATTATTCACCTCCCATGTGACTCTTGGACTACCCTCATGACTGTTTGACTTCTCTATGACCTTTTGACTCCCGCATGACTTCTCACATTACATGGATGGCTCTTGGACTTCCACTTTTAATTACATTTTCCAATATAGAATTCACATAATCCACAAATCCTGTGGCACATGATGACTTGTGACATGACATGAAATTGATGACATGGATTGCATGTGTTGGTTTGAGGGGGCTTGACCAAGGTTCAGAGTGTGCTGCACACACCCAAAACCCTCACCTACTGGCCCTTTCAGCATTGACTTGCAAGAAGATCACAGTCTCACCCGAAGAAATTATGGGAGGTTGCATAACCAGGTTTCTACAGCCAAAGGTATATCTGCGTAGTGGCGTCGTGTATTTACTTCTACTATATATCAATATTATAACTTCACGTGCATAAGGATTCCACACAAATGATTAATTTAATAGAATCACATTAAATCCATAAAATCTAACAAATAACAATATATCTTATATTTCTTTGCATAATTCAGTAAAAAGCATACATAACGATACTAACAACAACAAAGAACGAACACAAAAAGATATATAATTTTTTGCCAAAAATTCTTCTTTATTAATATAAATCTTCAGTACATATATGTTTTTGACCTGCGCACCCTGCTGTAGGTGGTCTATGCACTCAACTGCAGACTCTTCCAGGCCTTCGCGCACTTAGCTGTGGAGCCTTCGCCAAAAATATAGACTACATATGCGAATACAAAGATCTAATTCAGTTATGATGACATTACATTATTAGATTACAAAGTATTACATCTCCTTATATACATTTCATTTTTACAAAAATCATGGTCCACCTGCCATGGTTTCACAAAACAAGAACTAATACCCGATATCCATTACATAAGGGCTTTGTCCCATCACCAAATCCCTAAAAGACCACACGATGAATATATCTTCGTTAGCTTTGCATGGTTCACTCCTTCTTCTGCGAGCTATTTTACCAAAAACTTGGACCAAGTTGGGCCATGCTCAACAGGCCCCTAACACTCACCTGTGTCTCGTCCTGAGTCACTTAGGCTTAGCGCCCTTGATATTTTCTGTGATCTTGTTGTACACTGCATTGTACTGCTGGACTATTTCTGCCATTAATTTTTCTTCCTGGCACACCTCCTTCAACAAAGGTTCTGTAGTAGAGCGAGTAGTCTTTTGCAGTATTTTTGCTTCCCTTCTCTTCAATTCCTTCAGCCTCTCGTCCACTGCTTGCGAAAGTTGCAGGGCTTCCTCCTGCCACCGCTATTTCCTCTCCTAAAAGATCTATGCTTTCCTTCGAATCTCATGGTTTTGCACCTGGAAGTTCTTTCCTTCAGTAATGTTGGCAAGCCTCTACAAGACTGGTAAGGTATTCACAGCTACCAGGATCTCATCGCGCCACTTCTTCTTGGCCTGTAGTTCCTCCTCAATCTTCAGGATGTTTGGATCCTCCTACAATGAGGTCCAAATCTTCATCATATCATTGAGAAATTTTCCACAATCTGCCACTGTATCATATATGCCTTTCAATTCTACGTTGAGGTCCCTTTGCCTATGTTCCCAAACATCTGGGGGTGTCACTGGCTGTAACCTTATTCACATCTCTGATATCAACACTTCGTATTGAAATTTCAACTTAGCCAGAATATCCTTTGAGTCCTTGATCGTGAGGGAAAGCTTCGACATTTTCTGCCGGTGGTTCATCCTCGCGAACCTGCACGTCCAGAACTATGCTGCAAGTCTCAGCAATGGATTTCTCTAGTTGTTCTCATTGTTACTTTTCTTCCTCCCTATCCTTGTCCAATTTGTCCAGTTCCTTCTTCATCGATGATTTTTATGACTCCACCTTTGATTTTAACAACGACATACACTGCTCTCGTTCTTGCAATTATATAGTGATACCTTGGTGAAATTCATGCAGCATCTGGAAGGGTAGCACAACGACATTCATATGGACACTACACCACACTTTGGCTTGCTCTTTGTCTGCTGCTAATTCAAAATTTAGTGCCCCAATTGGCACATGTAAAATCCTAACTCCGTAGGTTGTTTCCAGTATTTGTTCTAGCTGCAAGGGCTGGGTTTCCTGCTCCTGTTGCCTCATTTCCTGTGCCAACGCCTTCAACTCCGCGATGCCCTGCTGCACCTCACCCAAGATCACTTACAACGATCATCAATCTTGTCCCAAGTTTCTGTGTTGATTTCTTAGATCTTTTCCACTATTTCATCGATGTCCTTGTCAGTGAGGATGAGCATCACTGCTCCCTTACTCTTGTTCACCTTCTGCTTCTTTCTTGGTCACATTTTCACCACAAAGGGAGAATCTTCTAATACCTCCGCATCGCTGAGGTTTTCTTTGTGTTCATGTCCTCACCCTGTTTCTTTTGTCTCTTCATTGACATCTTTTCTACTCATACTTGACCGCTCCACTAGGTGGAGTCATCCAACCAATCCTACACTACCACGAGGATATCATCTTCTGTTACGAGGTATGAAAATGGATGCCATGTCTCCATTGGTTCCTTCCTTGCTTTCACATACGCTTTGTGAAATTCTGCCTTGAACTCCATGACATGATAATACTTTTTATACGATCTCAATGATAGTATGGGATACTGATTCACCACCATATGCAAATCCATCATCATGACTATAACAAAGATCTTGTTCTCTGCTGCGTGTGTTGGCTCCTTTGTAAACCATAGAAAAGCATACGTCACTGCTTCGCATACATCTACCTCAACAATAAGAAATTGAGAATCTTCCGGCTCCTTCCATGCAATAAGTGTAATAAGAATTAGCAGCCATGCATAGTGGAAGGTCTTGCCTTCTTCCTATGCTTCCCTACAATCCATCAAAAACTCCCTGCATAGATAGGAAACCCAGTTGAATTGGACCCCTGCGCTACACTGCTTTTCCAGTGACACTATTGCTACAGGAACCTCATTGGCCTTGCACTTCCTTATGATCTTCCCTGCTAAGATATGTGCGGTGAATCACACACCTTGATCCTCGATAGAGTTGATCTCATATCCACGAGATTTCTTCACTAATACGTACTTTTCCTTCATCATCTGGGCCATCTCCTTGTCTTTATTTTTACCCATGAATTCGTCCGTGGGGTGCTCTCCTTGATATGGCAGCACTGTTATTCACCTGATGAGCATCTCTTCAATCGATATCCTCGTCCTTAGCCAAATACAATTATCACGTACTAGTGCAGGGAGCTGCCTCACATAGATTATACTGAATGGGCTTCGACCGAAGCGTGGCACATTCTGCATGTTCAAAATCCCTACTCTTTGCACTCCCGCAATAAATTGTTGCGGTTCCAATCTTGTAAATCTGCTATCTGGGTAGTAGACTTTCTTTAGGTACCTAATGGGCTCAAACTACGAGTATTTTCTTCTGTCATTGAAATCCCAGTCTTCCATTTTGAGCTGGGGGATCTTCCCCAACACTTCTCCTTCAAAAGGAACCTCCTCTAGCAATAGTGGCATATAGGTAGAAAATTTCCCTTCCTTTGGTTCCCTAATCGACTTTGCGCCTGACTTTCTCGGTGGCATGTACGTTGGGAGCACAGAGGGAATCTCCACATCCTTTGTCTCCTTCCGCTGAAACTTGGCTTCTTCCTCACTTTTGTGGACTTGTTGGGGTTCATCCTACTGCATCAGTTTCTTTCCTTTATGCATGGGATTGTATCCTTTATCCTCTGCGTTCTTCACCTGCACTTCCTTTTGCGTATTATTCCACGGTGATTTTCTTAATTCTGTTGTATAAACCTCAACTGATCTCTTCGGCTTCGTCTTCTATGGCCGCGATTGTGGTTGTGCCTATTCTTGTTGTTGTGCTTGCAACTGTATGGGCACATTTCTCGATGACCTTAAGCATGTTAGGGACATGGGTACATTCGCCCTTGCGGTCTTTCCTTCTTGTGACTCCATGATACTAGCTAGCCATTTCTTTGTAAATATCCTAACCAATTCTTCCCAGATCCTCTCAGACATGCAATAGCTCTTCTTCACTTAGGCACAATTTCTGATCTCTCTAGGTAGCAAAGTGTAAAATGTGGTGTGGGACGCGGTTTTTATAATAATTTTGAATTCCCAGGCTCATGATTAGCTTAGATTTTTCTTATTTAATGTAGGTATGGGATATATATATCCATATGTGCTTCATAAATGCTTTTCTCCCGTGCCCCTCAATGGTAATTTCCTTTTAACAGTTCCCTTTTTCCTTCCAATGGTCATATTTCTGGCTAACTTCGTCAGATTTTCCCTTTGGCACAGTCACCTCTTCTTCATCACATCTCCTTTGAACTTCGTCATACTCCTGAGTATCACACAATAATCTTTCTTTGGCGAAGTCCCTTCCTACAGAGTAGTTTATAGTCCCGTGCCCACTTTCAACTTCAGGCAACACTAAGACTTTCTTTCCTTCATTTTTCAGTGTGAAGCTCCAGGGACATAGTCATCTCTGTATATCTTCAATATACTACCATTCACTCATCCTGGAATCATCTGACCATTCAACTTCGTGAGATGAACAACACCACCATTTGAAATGTTCTTAACGATATATGGCCCCAACTAATGTGTTTTGAATTTTCCATGGAACTTTGCGAACTTACTGTCATACAATAATACAAGATCCCATTCCTGAAATATCTTCTTCTTCATGTGTCTGTCATGCCAGGATTTCTCCCTTTCTTTCTGCACCTGCTGATGGAATCTTGCTATTAATCTGTCTTCTTCTAAAGCTAGTATATGCGACATTATTTCCTTCATCATGTCGGGGTCTGCCATATCTGTGACAGTTGCAATTCTTAGACTCGACACAATTTATTCCATAGGCATAACTGCTTCCTATCCATATACCATCCTGAAAGGTGTCTGCTCAGTCAATTTCTTACATGTCGTTATGTATGCCCACAACACTGTTGGAATCCTCAAGTCCCAGTCATCTCTATTTACGTTGCACACCTTGGTCAATGCATTCTCCAAAATCTTATTGAAAGCTTCCACTGTCCCATTTTCCTGAGGATGATAGGGAGTTCTCTTTTGATGGTAAAATTTAAATTCCTCAGTTAGTGCTTCAATCGTATTATTCAAAAAATGTGTCCCCTGGTCGCTCATCAAGATCTTTAGACAACCAAATCTGGACAATATATATTCGAAAATGAACTTCAGAGTGGTTTCTGCATTGAAATCCTTCACTGGTTTCACCTCAGCCACCTTGTCAAATAATCAGTCGCAATGATGATATATCTTGCACTAGTCCTTTTCCCCGACAGACTGATAGGTCCAACAAAGTCAATTTCCCATTTATCAAAAGCTTGCAAAGTCACCTGTGGTACTAGTGGCATTTCATCTCTTCTGGATGGCTTTCCTGTCCTTTGACATACATCACATGCTTGACAAAAGTATTTTGCATCCTTATGCATTGTAGGCCACCATAACTTAGCTCTCAAAATCTTCTACGCAGTGGATTTTCCTACATAATGCCCACCTGCAACTCCTCCATGAGCTTCTGTCAGAATGCTCTATCTTTCATGTTCAGGGACGTATCTGCGCAATACTTCATCCGGTCCCATTTTAAATAAATGTCCCACAATCAGCGAGAAATCAACCACTCGAACCACCAATTCCCTCTTTTAATTTGTAGTGTACTTTGCGGGCGCCATTCCTGTGGACAAAAAGTGAATAATTTCCATGAAGTGATCATCTGCAACTTTAATTGTGAACAACTGTGCATCGGGAAAGTTATCTTCAATACTTGTAGTTTATTCTCCTGTCTCTATCCTGGGTAGATGATCGAGCCCAACATTCAATATTCCTGGCTTCACTATAACTTCAAAGTCATATTATTGGAATAATAACAACCATCTATAGATCTTCCCTTGTAAAACAAACTTATTCACCAAGTACGTTAGCGCAGAATGATCTGTGAACATCTTAAAATGCGCTCCTAAAAAGTAATATTTGAACTTTTGTAGTGCGTACACCATAGCTAACCCTTCCCTTTCTTTCGTGCTGTAATTATTTTCTACCTTAGAGAGCTTCCTACCGTCTACGTGCAAATGCGATGGGATGTTGAATATCCCCTGCTCCTGACTGCGCTAGTACTACTCCCAAATATATGCAAGATGCAGCAACATGCACGTGAAACTCTTTCTTCCAATCCAAGAAAACTAGAATCAGTGCAGTTACCATCTTTTCTTTCAGCACGTCCAAGATCTTCTATAATTCTTCATCCTAGTGGAAGGTCACATCCTTCTTCAGCAACTTCTCCATTGACACAATTATCTGTAGATACCCTTTAATAAATTTTCTATAGTAACCATTATGTCCTAGCTTAGTATGCAGTTGTCTTAATGTTTTTGGTGCTGGCAGGTTCACAATGACTGCTATCTTCACTGAATCCACCATCAATCGCTTTTTACAAACCACATGTCCCAATAATAGTCCTAATGGCACACAAAATATACACTTATTTAGGTTCAACGATATCTAATACTACCTACATGCATCCATCATCAATATTAAGCTTGTCACATGCTTCTTTAATAACCCAAATTCTACCCAATTGTCGAAGTAAACTTCCAGAAATTTGTGTATGTATTCCTTGAAAGCTGTATTTACAACTCTAGAAAAAATAGCAGGTGCATTCTTCAACCAAAAAGACATCACTGTATACTGATAAGAGCCCCATTATGTGGAAAACATTGTCTTATGTCTGTCCTCTAGTGCAATTTTGATCTGATGATACCCTAAGAAGCCATCTGTAAAAGAGTAAGCCTCTTATCCTCCTATATTATCCAATGCTTCATCTGTAAATGGTGTAAGAAAAGGGTCATGTAGGTACGCATCATTCAACTTCCTCAATTCCACATAGATTCTAATTTCCCCTTTCGCCTTCTTCTCTTGAACTACCATGGGACTTACCCATTTAGACTCTTCGACAAGTTCAATTATCCCCACTACTAACATATTATCCAATTATTCTTTTACATTTTCCTTATACTTTGGACTCAGTCTATAAGGCCCCTGCTTAACAGGCTTTGTATCAGGCTTAAGAGGAATCCTCATAACTCACAAATCCACTATGATGCCTTTCATGTCTAAAAATTTAGTGGGAAACAACTCCTGGTATTCATGCAACAAATCTGTTATCTTGCTGACAATGTATTCATCCCAGTAATATCCTATGGTCGCATACTTCGGTTCATCTTCTATCCCTATATTCATCTTCCTCGTCTTCAATGGCTTCATTATATCCGACATCTCTATCTTAGGTCCATTTACTTGATGATGCCCTTCTGACTCTTTGATATCAATGTTGTGAGGATCTTCCTCTGCTTCTGCAATGATATTATAACATTCTATCACATTCCGTCCCTGCACAACTCAATCAGGTTGCCAAACAACTGGAACTTCATTTTCAAAAATCTTATTCTTTACTATATTCAGAGCTACATCTATATGTGGATAGTCATCTTCAAATCTGAATGTCATCACAAATTCATCCACAATCTTTGCCCAACTAGTAGTACCATGTCGAAGCTCAGTTTCTAGATACCAATTCTGGGGGATCGCTTCCAGGGTATGGATGAAACCATGCACCCATTATTATAGTGTAATTTCTCCCTACACTACCATACATAGTTGTATATGGTCTCTAGGATCATTCTGGCCATCATACTTGTCTGCGATCTCTGTTTCTAGTTGCCAAATCTTACCCACTTCAACCTCCTACATTTTTTCCTACATAGTTGTATATGGTCTCTAGGATCATTTTGGCCATCATACTTGTCTACGATCTCTATTTATACTTGTCCAAATCTTACCCACATCAACCTCCTACATTTTTTCCAATCTCCTATATTCTTCTTATGAGTACCCCACCATCTAGCAGGAGTAGCCCTCAGTGCTTGATCCAGAGCTAACAATCTCTAAAATTCTGGTACCCATCTTTCATAATCTCTAAAGAAAGTATTTACATCACCCAAACCATCATATAAAGGTAAATCACGTACCTCAGCTGTCATGCAACGCACTACTTTAGTGATCCTTTCACATCACCTTGTAGACACTTCATGCAATCTATTCTACTAGTTCTCTAATTCCTCTTATGAATCTGAGGTGCAAGAACTATCTTTCTCCCAGGTCAACTTTCCATCTACAGTGGGATTGATCCACTCTTCTTCCTTCGCTGTGATTTGACAAATATTATCAACATCATCCGTGCTATATTATTCTTTGACAGGCTCTATATACCTCGCCCCTTCTGATGGATCAAATGGAACAATAACCCTCATATTATTGCTTTCGAATATCATTTGCATTTTCTTCAGATTAATTATAGACATGTTAGAAAACTCCCAATCCAATCCAAGCAAAGCAGAATAAGGATTACTATCATCTACTATCTCAATCACTTTGAAGTTAGTGGTAGTGTGCACTTCGTCGATGTCCACTATGACATTAGAAAACCTTCTTAAGGGTAATATTTTATGTTGATTTGCCATCTTTAGCTGAAAAGTAGACCATTGCAACTTTGACTTACCCATCAATTCCCAAGTTTTCCTTGGAAATACATTGGCATTAGATCCCAGATCCAAGATAACCTGATCCATGTCATAATCTCCAATCTATGTTGTAAGCCTCATTTCTTTCCCCAAACTCTTCTTGTGTCTATGTAGGTTATTCACTGTGTGCATCTCGCTTTGTGGTACCTCCTTAGAAGCACAGGAGTCTATCAGTTCCTATAATCCCTCCACAAACTTCTAACGCCTCAACAACTTCATGCAGGTATGTAGAAAATACTTCAAGATATTCAGATCCACCTCTTGTGTCGCAACCGGTACTATCTCGTGGTTATCCTTCTGAGTCGGCTGTGTGGTAGAGGTCGAGGTCCCATCATCCATAAAATTTTGCCTTGCCTCCATGAATGATTGCTTTTCCTTCAAGATATCAAATGCAGATTTTTTTTCAGTAGTTTCCTTATCCACGTAGCTTCAAATTCCTTTTTTCCTTTGACCTTATCATTGTCGGCCATGGTTCCACTTATTGTTACAATGTCGATGCATGGTTGATCTTCTCTTGGCTTAGTGGTCATCATTTGGAAATTTGTTGCAGGTTGCTGGTTTCTTTTCTTCAACATCTTCGTAATAAGGACGAGACACTCTTCTATCACATGATAAAAAAACTTACAATAATTGAAGGCTGTTGTGGGGTTCTGACAATCTCTCACGAAGTGTCCTGCATTTCCACAGTTATAACAGATAATTTGGCCACATCCTCAACCAACTCCTTGTCCTAGTCCTAATCCTCATCCTTGAAATCCTCCTCGACCAGTGTGCTGGCCTTGCTCCTTGTGTGTATGTCCTTCAACTTTTAGTCTATAACTATCAACATTGCACTTCACCATTAAGTCATAACTTCAACAATTTTTCTCATCATGGCCTACTAATCTACAAAATTTACAAAACAACTTCTTCAAGGATTGTATATATTTATGTAATAGATAACAATCTTCAGAGTGATGCTGAACTCACTTCCTACAAATATCACACCACAGACCTAGATTTACTAGATTAGGCACTCCACTTGTAATATAATCTATGAACACAGGGCATTGATCCTTATAATGAACTTCTAGTTTTCATTTCGTACACCACACTTATGATCCTTCTGGTTTGACTTCTTTACCCTTCTTTAGATCCTACAATTCTAGGGTCAACGTAGCTAGTTGATTCTATATCTGCTTTACTACTGCGTGAGTATCTCTAACTGGCAAAGCTTATAGCTTCGTTGAAATCTCCAATGCTTCAGCTTGCGTCATGATCTTTTGATGAATCAATGGTAACCTAATATGTGGCAGTAGTGTGGCTATGAAACATTCTTTATGCTTCTATGGGGTTATCTCAAAGCTCACTTGACCCATCAACACCTTGAATCGTTGATCCAACTCCCACACAGATTTAGTTGGTTCCTGTTTGATTTGTTTAAGCTCTGTGATGCATTGTGACTTTGATTTTGGCTTCTTGAACTCTGCTACCAAGGCTTTCTTAATTTCATAAAACGTAACATTTGTCTTACTCGCGGAGTATTTCATATACCATATCAACATCCTCTCCCTTAGCGACGTGACGAGCTACACCTTCTTTACACCATCGTTATTAATCTATCTTTCTATCCATACTACATCAACTACAAACCAAAACTGGTCAGGGTCCTCTGATCCCAGTCCTTTAAAGACATGTATATTAATGTCATAAACCATTCTTCTTCTTCCTCGACGGGCTAGGTGGAGGTGGAGGGGAATTATGGGGAGGGGGATGGGGTGTGAGAGGGGTGGATGGATGGGGAATCTCAAAGACGCTCTGATTCTTCTCAGCTCCTAACTTCGACGCACCTTTAGAATGGGTGGGGGAATATCGCGACATTTTAGGGTTACTTATTTCTTCTTCACTGTCAGATCCTAACATAGGGATATAGTTAGTCTCAATATAGTTCTTTGGCTCTGTTCTATATCACTTCCCACTTCACGTAGCTCTTGGTTTTGGCTTATTTCTTCTTTTCCCAAACATCAATCTAACTGCATCCGCAAAATCCCCTTTTCACAGAATAACATCTTAATCTAGAGCTTCAGAGAGTTTAAGAACTTACCTCATGGTCCTTTGAAGAATCTTCGTTTAGCTTCGCTATAGGACACGATCTCGTCGATTGCGAACTCAGTGATAAATCCTCCCAAAATGTTATCGATCCAGAAATCAACAACCCTCGAGATATTGTTATAAATTATCTTGAGCGCTGTATCAAATTAGGGCTCCACTCCTTAGGTTCAATGCATTTGAAACATGTCTTATGCTCAACTAACTTAGATATCTACTTAAGCAATTCAGTGTGGAACGAACAAAAAAAAAAATCTCGTATTGATCTTCAAATATATATCTTTGTAACCAAGCTTCAAATGATAAAGCGGGTTTTTGTTCTCTTTTTTTGCAAATTCTCTTTCTTTTTGTTCAACCCACTCCTGGAGTTCTTTCTTCGACGAATGCCAAATCATATCCCTTTAAGCAGATCCCGGTCCCGGCAATGGAACCATTTGTTTGTTTGAGGGGGCTTGAACTAGGTTCAAAGTGTGTTGCGCACCAAAAAAACCCTCAACTATTGGCCCTTTCGGTAACGACTTGCAAGAATATCATAGTCTCACCTGAAGCAGTTATGGGAGGTCGTAGAACCAGGTTTCTGTAGCTGAAGGGATATTCGCACAGTGGTGCTGTGTATTTACTTATACTTTATATCAATCTTATAACTTCGTCTGCATAAGAAGTCCACGTAGATGATTAATTTAATAGAATCACATTAAACCCATAAATTCTAACAAATAACAATATATCTTATAGTTATTTGCATAATTCAGTGAAAAGCATACATAACGATACTAACAACAACAAAGACTGAACATAGAAATATATACAATTTTTTGCCAAAACTTCTTCTTTATTAATATAAATCTTTAGTACATATACATCTTTGACTTGTGCACCCAACTACAGGTGGTCTACGCACTCAGTTGCAGACTCTTCCAAGCCTCCACACACTCAGCTATGGAGTCTTCCCCAAAACTACAAACTACATAGGTGAATATAGAGATCTAATTCACTTATGATGACATTACATTATTCGAGTACAAAGTATTACATCTCCTTATATATATTTCATCTTTACAAAAATCGTGGTCCACATGCCATGGTTCCACAAAACAAGGACTAATACTCAATACCCGTTACAAAATAAGGGCTTTATCCCATCCCAAAAGCCCTAAAAGACTGTGTGATGAATATATATTCTCCAGCTCCGCACGGTCTACTCCTTCTTCTACAGGGTCTTTTACCAAAAACTTGGACCAAGTTGGGGAATTCCTAATGACATGATGACATGGAAATGTCATGCTACTCTTTGTTGTTGCTTTGTCTTTAATAAGAGATGTGAAATGCTTCATATTCATGAGAGATATGCTTTTTTCTTCATATCCACCCTGTTACAGGGAAAAGTGTCTTTACAGAACTGTTTATCCCACTAAGGTGTGGTAGCTACCTTAGAAATAAACAAAGTAAAGCTACTTTCATTTTTCCTTTATGAAAGATAGATGAGAGAAGAATAGAGGAGACCAACCTCTGTCTTGCGCTTGGCTCCTAGTTCGATTCCTCTCTCTTCTGATAGTCCTTTGCTACTTGCTTCCTTGTACGCCCAGCTTCACAGAGTACCTGTAGAATCAGAGTAGCATAACACTATACAAGAACATGGATCTATAATCATAAACAATCTAGGATCATATGTAAATTGACCATACAAATGCATAAAACATAAATGACACAAGAGTATGGAGGAAAACTTGAATAGCTTTTATTGATAATCAAGAAAGAGCCAAGGGAGTTACAACCAGTTGTTCTGACCCAACATCATCCTCTCAGCAAGTAAGCCCTTCTTCACCTCATACAAAGCTTAGATCACCCAACACTATGATGTTGCCTCAAGAAACTAACAACAATTCCTTACAAGATGCAAAATTCCAGCCTCTGGATCTCTGGGATGAGGGATCCATATATAGATATCTGTAAGGGAGATGAGTCAGCTTGTGATTTGATTAGTGTCTCCCTCTGATAGTTCTTGCTTCCACTTGGAGATTTATGATCTGTTACTCATCCTTGGTCGAATTCAGAGAGGAAAGTGTCACAGGAGAAGTTTCAGGAAGATTCCATGCCTCTCCACCTCGCGGATTGACACTGCCATTTGTCACTTCTCGCCCATCGCACCCCATAGAAGGGCTTTTTAAAATGAAACGCACCCACAGAGTGTACTTAGGTGAGATGCAACGCACTTTGCCTATGGAGCAGGTGAAATGATCCTGTTTTGACCAGTTCTGAGCAGTTTCTCATGGAGAACTTCTGGGAGAAGCTGTAATCAGTTGACCTTGTTCCTTTAGGGGTTAGAAAAACACTTTTAGGGACTTAGGAGCCCTTGGTTTATGGACATTTTATGCTTGGGGTTGCAGTGCCCAAAAATGTCTATAACAGTTTCCCCCTAAAGCATGAGGTCGTTAATCTTGTTTGATGTCGGGTGAAATGCTTTATTATGAGGAATTCCCATGCTCAGCTTTATAAATTCATTTTCATGTACATAGGACAGACAATCGTTTGAGTGTAGACTAATGATTCTGGTAGAGCCATCATCCCTTTGATTGGATGATTATCTGTGCAGAAACGATGTACATTTGATGTCTTTATTTCCCTGAATATATATCGCAGCTCGGATGGATGAAACTAGATCCAGGTTCTTCAATCTCGTTTGATCTTCACTCGAAGTACAAGTCTATCCATGTGAGAGATGTTCTGGAGTCGAACATGGAAAGACATCGCCTGATTACCAGCCAATGATGTAAGCTGTTAACAGGCGCGAGAGGAATCACCGATAATGATAATGACCCTCAAGGTACTGCAGTACAATTCACGTGGTGTGAATAAAGGAATTGGCGTCGAACACCACGCAAAATATTTCGGTCGAAGGCCATTGATGTAAACCTGTCGTCGGAAGTGAGAAACTTTCCATTGAGGCATGCAAGCTTCAAAGTACTGAACGGGGTGTTCCTTGATCGACTTCTTGGATAATGAGCTGATGTCGACAAGAAGCGATCCGTCATAGGAGGGCCTTAATGAATCCCACATCAATGACACAGAACGAAGCAAATGATTTTAATGGAGGTGAAAACGATCTGGTGATATAAAGTTCAGGGTGGCAGTCATGAAAGAATGGAGTGTAAATGTATGGTAGCCGGTGAGACACATGTGAATTCTCTAAATGAATTCTCTTGAACATATCGGCGACATTGACGTGACGGATTGGTAGCATTAACCCCAAATGTGGATGGTGTGATGGGACCATGGTGATGTGACCGGTGAATGAAACAACCCAACCCGACTTGGATGTGCAGTGAAAGTGTCATGTTCAAGAGTGACTTGCTACCAACAAAGTTTCTTCAAGTTTTCTTCCCAATTTTTCCCCAGTCATTGCTAACCAGTACCTCTTTATTTTTTTCAATATTGAGGAGGATAACATATGCTTGTTCTATAATTTTCCCTTCAGGCAAACCCATCGCTATGTTTTAACGAGCCTAGCGATAGTGAAACTTGTTCTTGTCTGCTATGGACAAGTTTGTTGCTATTAGGTTTTAACGAGTTTAACGACAAAGATAACTCGGTCCTTTTCAATTTTAGAGAGTCTGAAAAGGGACGTAAAGGAAACTCCAAAATTCCTTTTTCATCATCTAATCCCTTAAGTCCGAAAAAGTATAAAACAATACAAAAGGGATGAATTTTCGATACTTTTAACGAGCCGAACAAAACAAGCGCTCGATCTTTTTGTGTAATAATCCCTCAGGTCCAAAAAGATTAAAATCTAAAGGAGGGATAGCACTTCCGGTCCCTTTAACGAGCTGGAGAGGCAAATGGCTCGACAATCTTTTCATATTTTATGAGTCAGTTGAAAAGAGCTTAAAGGAGACTCGTCTTTGAGGAACGAGTGATAAAATTGGGTAGCAGCTAATTCCAGGTAAGGTTTGGAATTTTCCAATCATGGCAGTGTTACAAGGATGGCTAGTGGGATCACTCTTCACAGCTGTTCCTCAAAAGGGGTAAATAATCAAATGGAGGTGAATGATCGACCAATACAGAGTGGAGGTGATGATGAGAACACGACCAAGGCTTTAAAGGCTGAAGTACTACATTCACGATGGTTATTTACCGGGAAATAGTTCATTTTTTAATGAGCTTAAACGCGGGGAGAAACATTTGCTCATGGCTTATGTTTATTTTTTAACGAGCTTGAACTGTGTACTAAAACTACTCGATTAATCCAGTCGTAAAATAAGAATGTATCATATATGAAAACGACAATTTTTTGAGTTTTGCCCCACATCCTTTCTTTATGCAAGTTAGGAAACGACCAATCCTACGAGTTTAAAGGGTTAGAGGACCTACAAATTTAAAAAAATAAATGGTCGCTCTTCGCTTGCACGCCAAAAGGTTTGCATGCCCCCAGGTATAAAATAAAGCTTCAAGGTCACCTTTCATTCTACCGACAAAACATTTGTTTTATCAGGAAAGGTCTACCTCTTTCAGGTTACCAAAGATTGTTCTATTCACACCGCAAACAAAACACTTCTTCGGCGATGTCTACCGAAATAGACAAAGGTGAGACAATCCACTCACATAACTTTGACGAGGGAATCTTATTCCAATCTAACCCCCTTTTCCAATCACGGATGGGAGTACAGACTAGTCATATATCTCTCGCGGAAACCTACCCTATACCCGAAGTTTTCCTGCCGAAGCAGACCAGGGTGCATGCCCCCTGGGTTTCAGTCATGTCCTCCGAATCACTCACGCTCATCAGGTGGACGAACTGGAGATTGATGAGACATTCCTTGTGTGAAAATACCATTTAGGGATGGTATATGACTATTTGCTATGCGTGATCTGGGAAATGAAAGCTGGTCTACGAGCTTGACCACTCTTCCTTCGTGCGGAAAACACATTACTCTAAAGAGTGATGAGACAATGGCTCCCATGCAATAAATATAGTCTCGTCCAAGGAGTAGATTATAATCCAGGGGTCCTTGGACTACCATTACGTTCATATGAACGGTTTTCCCTCTCAATGTTATGGGCACATTGGGAAGGATCCCTAACGGTCAACTGGTTCCTTTGTCAAAGCCTGTTAGATTTCTCATCTCAGGAAAAAGCGATGGCGAACCAAACCCTTTCCAAGCAGTCAAGGAAAGGATACTCACAGAAGCCCCTTCATCTATGATGGTACCGGCCATAACCATTCTATATATTTGAGCAATGATTCAAAATGGTACACTAGTCGGTAAACGGGGTCTGCCTAGTTGATTCCAATCAAAGGAGACAACTAGGTTGCTTGGAGGTGGGACCGAATAGACGGCCGGGTACGACTCTGACGAACTTCCTTCCTGCGGTAAAGGAATGGGTAAATTGCCCCCATGTTCATCGGAGTCTGTGCTTACGAAAAGAATTTGGACGGTGTCATCCTTGTTCTCTTCGGTGACTGTATCATCTGAAGATGGAACCTCTGAAGGCAAGACCGGGTCAACTGCCGCCTCGACCTTTTGACTTTCGTCTGGTATGGATTCAAATGGTTCGTCTTCAATGATAGATGCTTCGGCCGACCACCTGGGCGGGTCAGCCGGATTTTCAACTAGTGACAGACTCGGCAAGATTTTTTTATATCCAGGAGGAAGTCATAACGGTGAAACCGGACGATCGTCCAAAACTCTTTTAGCCTCGTCTAAGAAGGGACAACGGTGGACGGCATGATTGCCTTCGCACAGTTTACAAGGAAATCTATATTTTCCTTTTTGTCCTGGGGCTTCACTTTCACTAGTCGACGGTGTGTTTTCAACATGATCATCAGAGGTTGACGACACCAGGTTGTGCAAATGAGGAGACCAGTCCCTTAAGATCTGAGGGATGCAGGGACAATCTCTATGATAGTCGTCTCCTTTTCAAATGACACATGGCGATTTAGGTCTGGTCGGTGCCGTGTGTGGATTTTCGCTAGACGATGCTTGGTTGCCCCCTTTCGCTTTTGGCTCCTTCTTCTTCTTCTCTTTCTTCTTCTTTTCCTTCTTCTTCTCAGATACTTGATTTTTGGCTTTACCAGCCCCATCAAGCGAAGAGGAAGGAGGAGAGGAAGAATTGGAGGAAGTAGAAGGTTGGTGGGTAACTCTGGAATCGTCTAGTTGCTGACTCGATTGTTCAGGAATTGCGGTGTTCTGAATGACAGAGGTTGAGAAGAGCCATACGGGCAAGCCGATTGTCAATCCTGGAAGCGACAATGTGGCCATATGGGGTGCACCAACATCTCCCCAAGAGGAGAAAGGACTAGGATTTCCCCCAAGGGGAATTCCTTGGTTGGTGGATTCCATTTTCTCAACCCAAGATCAACGTAGGAAAGGGTGATGATTATTCCATTTAAAATAAATTTTAGAAGCTTTGACACAACTTGTTTTTTCAATTTTTAAGAGTCGAGAAAAAACAAAAGATGACTCTAGTTGCCTTCGATTTTTAATGAGCCTGAAGTGACAAGTGCTCAGATGGACCTTTTCCGTTAAGGAGTCCGAAAAGGAACGAAAGGGACTGCTCTGGAAATCTAGGTAGAGGGATTACCAAACCAATCACAAAATTGCAGAATACTTTTTACGGTACGACAGTCAATGTTCCTAAATGTTGTGTTCAGTGCATTGCGATCGATAGGGCGGCAGACACGGCTTCCTATGGATAAAGGATTAAGCCTATTGTGGTCTCCCAAAATATACTCGACGGTACGTGGGAGCACAAGTCCATACTGGCACTTATCGTCTCAAAGTGGAGGAATCACCCAACCATCAGTGAGAACAACAGTTACCAGGCTTTACGACGCTGGAATACGTCTCTAGCCTAGACTTCTAGATGTTGTGCGTTAGGTTCCAAAGCGTTGTTAGATTCATTAAATTTATTTTATAGTTGATCTTGCTTAAGAAATTTTCCTTTCAGGTTCACCGCGTGATGTAGATGTACAATTCCTAAAATGCAATCTAAGATGATAATCATTCTTTTATCTTCTTTGTGCAATGAAAATCCTAGCTACTAAGGAAAGAGAGACAATATTCTTTCACAAAGAGCAAAGAGCACACACTATATGCACTGTCCTAAATCAAACCAATCAAACAGTCTAAATGCAAATGCACATGCATGTATTTGTTTTCGGCTTTCTTAATATGTGAATGATAAAAAGAAAGCTAATGCACAAATCTGAATTACTTTTCAAGCGACAATTACTAACAAGTTTCTTTTCAAAATAAAAAATGAAGACAATCACAACACTTTACGATTCGAAAATGAATACTTGCTTTCGACACTAGAAAAACTAAAAATTCAGATCAAATACAATAGTAACAGGGTAATCGACTATCAAGAGCAATCAGACTCTCTTCTACGACTGAAAACGACACTTACGACACTTTCAAATTGAGAAACGACAGTACAACTACGTTACTTTTTTGCAAAGGAGAACTGAAAATGACTCAACAAATACACAAAAACATTTACAGTTCTTTGCACAATGGAGGTGGAATAACAGCAAGGAAAAGGGTTTCAAACAGAGGTATATTGATTACAGGCAGCAAAACTCATGAATAGAACTGAAAAGAATGAATCACAGAAACCAAAACTGAGGAACAATGCCTAGTCTGATCAGTGCACCTGTAACACAGTGAACTTGAAATGCAGCGCACCTACTACACTCGGGAAGTGCGCTGAATTTCAGATTCACAGAACAGAGACTGCGCTGGGCCAGAGACGAGACTTTGCTTGGGTTACGGGTCACAATTTGCAGTTCAGTTCAGGGGTTTTGGCCGAGCAAATGGTAATCAGTAAATCAATAATCAGGGATAGATCTAAGGAGGTTACTAGAGCTACCACAAGGGCAATCACAGAGTTTGTAAATCAGTTGTTTAATTCATAAACAAAACTTGGAGATTGACTGAAGCGGCATTTATCTACTTTGCATTTGCATAGCAAATTCAGTTCGAAAGTTACCTGGCTCGAATTCAGGCTCCGTCTGTAAGTTTATAAAATAAACAACAAGGAAGATAAACAAACAACCTAGTCGCTCCCCAGCAGAGTCGCCATTTTGTTACAGGGAAAAGTGTCTATACAGAACTGCTTATCCCACTAAGGTGTGGTAGCTACCTTAGAAACAAACAAAGTAAAGCTACTTTCGTTTTTCCTTTATGAAAGATAGATGAGAGAAGAATAGAGGAGACCAACCTCTATCTTGCGCTTGGCTCCTAGTTCGATTCCTCTCTCTTCTGATAGTCCTTTTCTACTTGCTTCCTTGTACGCCCAGCTTCACAAAGTACCTGTAGAATCAGAGTAGCATAACACTATACAAGAGCATGGATCTATAATCATAAACAATCTAGGATTAGATGTAAATTGACCATACAAATGCATAAAACATAAATGACACAAGAGTATGGAGGAAAACTTGAATAGCTTTTATTGATAATCAAGAAAGAGCCAAGGGAGTTACAACCAGTTGTTCTGACCCAGCATCATCCTCTCAGCAAGTAAGCCCTTCTTCACCTCATACAAAGCTTAGATCACCCAACACTATGATGTTACCTCAAGAAACTAACAGCAATTCCTTACAAGATGCAAAATTACAGCCTCTGGATCTCTGGGATGAGGGATCCATATGTAGATATCTGTAAGGGAGATGAGTCAGCTTGTGATTTGATTAGTGTCTTTCCTCTGATAGTTCTTGCTTCCACTTGGAGATTGATGATCTGTTACTCATCCTTGGTCGAATTCAGAGAGGCAAGTGTCACAGGAGAAGTTTCTGGAAGATTCCATGCCTCTCCACCTCGCGGATTGACACTGCCATTTGTCACTTCTCGCCCATCGCACCCCATAGAAGGGATTTTTGAAATGCAATGCACCCACAGAGTGTACTTAGGTGAGATGCAACACACTTTGCCTATGGAGCAGGTGAAATGATCCTGTTTTGACCAGTTCTGAGCAATTTCTCATGGAGAACTTCTGGGAGAAGCTGTAATCAGTTGACCTTGTTCCTTTAGGGGTTAGAACAACACTTTTAGGGACTTAGGAGCCCTTGGTTTATGGACATTTTATGCTTGGGGTTGCAGTGCCCAAAAATGTCTATAACACACCCTCCAAAGGGTTGTGAATGAGATGGAGTCTTCATGTGGTCCTGATCTTTGATCTTCTGTTGTAATCTATTGTTCGCTTGTCTTCTTGCCTGATGATAATCTCATCCCTTCAACTTCATATGTGTCTTATAACATGGTCACCTTCTCATTTTCCTCCCTCATCATCATGTCATGATAAGATAGAGTACATATAACTGGAAACTATTCATGACAAGCCGACATCAATCCAAAAAACCCCTAACCTAACATATTTCTTGAACTCACCTGTTAGGGCTGGGATTGGTGACTAGATAAGGGATTGTGTAGTTCCAAAGGACAAGGTCTAGGAATGAGGCTTGATATTGTGCAATGCATATTTTAGGATGGTTAGGTTCAAGAGACTGTGTAGTTGAGGGGCTTAAGAGTTCAAGGCTAGGGATTGAGGCTTGAATATTCCCACCACATAGTTATGGGAGGATAGAGGCTAATGAATTTCATAGTTGAGGGATTCAAGGAATCAGTCTGGAGGCTTGAGCCCTGATATTGCATAATGTGTAGTTCTGGAGGCCTGGGTAGACCAAATGCATAGTTGAGGGACTCAAGGACTTAGGCTGGAGGCTTGAGTGTTGAGTTTTCCCATTGTGTAGTTTTGGGAGGTGGGGAGGCCAGGTCATTATGTAATTACGTAGTTCAGGAGCTCAATGCTAAGGCTTGAGGGCTGAGACTCCACAATATGATATTTAGGATGGGTTGGCAAGAAAGATTGCGTAGTTCTCGAGCTAAGGGGTTGGGTTTGAGAACTGACATTGCGAAATACACAGTTCTAGAGGGCAGATACTGCACAATGTACAGTGCCAAGAGGAAAAGCTACTGCTTGAGGATTGAGACTACATAGTGCACAGTTGAGGAGGGCTGACTGAGGCTGAGTGGTCTGGTTGGGGAGTTTTCCCAGTTGGACTAAATATTGGATCAATGAGAAAACGTTGAACTATATCAAGAATTAAACATGATCACACACTTAGATCACTTGACATCATGACAAGGAACACTCATAACACATGAACAACACACTTCTCCTCACTACGACAACTTTTAGAGAACTCTCTCCAAGTGTGACACTAAAGATACACTTTGTGACGACAATGACAACACTTGTGTGATAGTGCTTGAAACTTTGGAAATGAGTGTGATACATATTTGCATAATAAGAACAACTCATTTACACAAAGGTTACCCCAAAAACCAACTAGAACTAGATTATATACATTATACGACACTTAACATGTTAGAAGACGATAATTACTAGATTACAAATGACACTTGCGATATGTGAATGAAAGTGAAAGAAACACATGCCAGAGCAAAGATAAAATGAAAATGACACTAATTAGAGTGAAAGAAAATGAAAGTGACAACCGAAAACATGAAACTGATGCTCACAAAAACAAATGTGCACGAAAGTGAGAGCTTGCAAAACTCATTGAACTAGAAGTACAAATGTAGCTAGAAGTGAGAAACTGTCAATGTCAGTGTGCACTGACACTTAACATGGGTTGAGAATAGCACATACACTATGTTGACAGACTACGCTATGACCTATTAAAACTTGTGTGAAAGAATGCACTTATGAATTCATTACGAAGTGAGCATGTGTAAGAAGGTCAATTCAACACTTGAAATCGAAGAAGGGAGATTGAAATATTAACAAAGAATTACCAACCAAGAAGTGACTATGGAACGATCGATCACAAGATCCACAATAGGCTCCAAAATTCGAGTGCAGGCAAAATTTTGGAGGGTGTTTGTCGTAGTGACAACACTTGCCCACACACTGGTAGAACTCCAACTTCTCTACCTCAGTAAAATATTTGTGCAGGGTCTAGTTCTTTAGGAAGTTTGATTCATTGTTCAGATTATCCTTGCTTCACCACTTACCTTGCGAATAAACATAGTCCCCTATGTCCTTTCTCGGTTGAACACAAACATAAGATTAGTGATATCGAAATGTTTTGAATCACGAAAGGGTAGTATAGTTCGTGATATTTAGATTTTCATAGTATGTTTTTTTCATCTCTGGTGTTGCTTCGTTGCTAGCAGGCCGTGACAGTACCCTGATAGAGTCACTACAGGAACAAAAACATTGCTTTACTGCCAATGAGCCCCGGGAGTACCCCGACTGAGTTTCTTGCTCCACCTCTCTGTGCAAGAATCCGTTCTCCTATTTTTCATTTATTTATATATTTATATAAGACTGTGCATAGGTACTTATTTATTTCATGGGCGAAAGAGGGATCCTAACTTACTAAGATCGAGAGAGGTTTCCCCTTCAGATAATCATATATAAGACCTCTGATATAGGTTTGCTCGTTTAGTTTTTTCCCTTTTTCCTCTTCTACTAGATAGAATAAACGTGAATACACCGAAACATTAAAAATTGAGTGAAGACATAAGATTTCTAGAATAGACACAGATATCATGGTTCAACACAAAGCTTTCCTTACGCAAGGATCATATTTTCCATCAGAGCATAATCAAGTAAAAGGCACAACTAAGACAAAGAAGAAGGACAGAGACTTAGCCAAATTTTGTAGTGTCACAAAGTCCTTTTCTATTTTTCCACATTTCCTTTTGAGCCAAAATGGGACACCCTTCATGCAAATTATCATTAAAAAAATAGAAAATAAAAATACGACATAACCAGAAATCAAACCCAAAGCACAAGAAAAAGGAGATTAAAAAAAACATGATGAGGACAAAAGTAGGAAAAGGCAAGAAAGTTTACGGAGAACAAGTGTAGGATGAGTGAAGGAGATGGGAAACTAGAATGCAACTAATCACACTCCTAACCTAAATAGATAGAAGGTCAAGGTCACGTATAATGAAATTTCCAATGTAGCCACCATAGTTGTTCCCGACCCACATCCACAAAGATACAAGAAATTAAAACATATATAAAATAATGTGCAACAGAAAAGATAAGTACTTGAATAACTTGCCCAAAAATTTGAAGGTGTTGCCTGTCAGTAGAAAGATAGGCCATAGCCACTACTTCTAACAAACTTACATTTTTACCTTTTTTATGAAAACCATCATTCAACAAACCTCAGAAGCTTATTGTGAATGTGTCTCCATCTACGTTGAACTCCTTAGCAATCGTGAGGAAAGATCAAAACATGTTATTTGTGATGAATCTTTCCAGGTAAGATTGCTCCAACCATTCAGAGATTGGATAGTGAAATTCATGATAATCCTCTTGAAAGCCATGAAATCTTTGAAAATATGAATTTACAATTAAAGGCGCGGGACCTTGTAAGAGAAAATGAGCTTGATCATATTTAGAGGGCTTGTCAAAATAGTGAGGACCTAACATAACCATCAGCAAAGGCTGAAGTGCCTCAACTTCTTGACAAGTACCCAAATAGTGAAATGTTAAACCATAAATATCAAAGGGTGTAAAACAACTGTTATTGGATTTGTTGATGGGAAAATAGTGAGTTGAATGATAGTCATCGGAGAAAAAATCATGATTAGATGGAATGATTGAAGCATCAAATTCCTAGTTTGTGATTAAAAAAGATAAATAAATTTGAACAGCTCTGCAAATGATCTGAATAATAGAACCAACTTCCTCACATGCCAAATGTGACAAACCATTTTCCTCTAATTGGTGACAAACTGTATAAGCATCGTAATCATTGAAAGAATTTAAAAGGAATGTCACCACAAAAAAAACATGAGACCAACCATGACATATTGAACAGAGAAGAATTTGATTCTCTCAATAACTCATGCATTCATTATCACTCAAGAGGATTTCAGGTGCGATGAAAGGAAATATTTGAAATATAACATTCGTAAGAAAAAACAGGAGCTGACTATTAAGAAATGAATCTGATAGGCATGATTCCTTCAGCCAAATATGGTCTTTGGAATAATCAACTTTGCAATTCCATGACTCTATGAGAGAAACACATTCCAAGACTGAGTTAAGTATAAGATATTTACATGGAGATAAATCATGTGAAACAAAAACTTGAATCTGATTAGAAACCGAATCTCAAAATTTTGGAAAATTACATCCGAAATACCAGACATTTTATAGAAAGAAATTTATGTCGAGTAAAGCCATGCAAAGAGAAGGATTTTGTGAGAAAAACCAGATTTGAATAAGTTCGGGGGGCTTACCAGAGTCATGAGATCTTGACATAACCATAAATGGAAGCTGAAGTGCCTAGGCTTCTTGATAAGTCCCGAAACTTTCAAGGATTGTAAAATCACATTTCGACGATTGAATTAGATCATGCATGGAATTAGGATAACTGCTTCTTATTATTTTAATGGTACCACTACTAACTAGATGGCAACCATCTATGTCACTGATTTGACTAGATTTTACAAATTCAACAACCAGATTACTCATATTGAAAGATTCTTCTAATCGCAAATCCGGAGATGTATGAATCAGAGAAATTTCATGAGCAAGTTAATTTGAAGAGTTGTCTTCATGCAAAACAAGAGATGATGAGGGATGGAAAGAATACTCAATGATTTGATTATTTCCTTTCATGTCATGGATAACCTCACTACCTTGTGTCAATTAGGAAGTTAACTCATTATATGGAGAACTTGAAAAGCATGAAGCATCTTCATCGCAAGTAGATGCATTACAAACAATAGAACACAAGGGATAGTGAGATGAAGAGGAAGTTTTGATAAGAACATATTATTTGACCGAATAAGATTCTAGATCTAAATTAAAATCTTTGTGAGAAACCAAATGATCCGCTCATGGACCTGGGAATTTGTGATCACTTAAATCAACAGAGTCATAATCACTAGAATGATTGTAACAACTACAATTTTTTTGGAAGAATTGGTTGCATTTTATTCACTACTGAGATTAGCAGATTGAAAATCATCTAAGAGTGGAAGCACATCATCTTGGCATGGGGGAATTTGAAAAAGGGAAGAGAGATCAAAAGTCTCTTCACTTTCCTCCTCCTCTACCACTATAATGTGACTTCCTTATATCTAATTTCAATTTGAACCAACAAATCAAAAATCAAGAGATGATGAAGAGCTAGTTGGTGGATCAGATTGATCAAGAAAATCATGATACACAGAGTCATGAAATGTAGATGATAGAGGATGACCAATGTCCCTTGAAGAAGTAACACTAATGGATACAAATTCAAGATTGATGTTAAAAGTGCTAATGTTACCTTAAGGAATTAAAGGATTATCCTTCACCCTAGTCTCCATGAGCCATTCTAGGGTTTCTTCCATTAGATTCGAGTCATGGAAATTGGGAGGAGGATGAAGAGATGGATTAGGAATTTGATTTGTAGATTTACCAACTTTATTATCATAGGAAGGCCTCTGATTTGGTATTGGAAAAGGAGGAGGACGAGTAATAAAAGGAGTAGTAGGCTCCTCCTTTGTAATTCAAGGCGTCTCATCATTTACAAGAGTTGGAGAAGTAAAAACATCAGGGGGTTCATATTCACCATGCAAAGAGATATGAACCAAATGCTTAAACTTTTGTTTAAAGAGATCCCAATCTGTGTCTTCTCCCATAAATTCATAACAAAGGTGAAGGAACTGATCAGAAAATGTTGGGAAAATTACTTGGGGGGGGGGGGGGGTTGAATCAGTATTTACAAATAAATAACTTTTTCCATTTCATAATCAGATTTATATACGCTACTTTAGTGAAGGGAACTCGCGTGTGCACACAACTGTTCTTAAGGCAACCATCGTATATCCAGTGAACTTATGATTTAGTTAATTCATCATATGTTGATCTTTAATCAATGCTTCAGTAATTTATTAAACATTCAACAATAACCATGTGCAGTTATAATAGAATAAACCATTACACATAATAAACAAACATGAACACAAGATTTAAGGTGGAAACCTAATGCAGGAGAAAAACCACCCACTGCTGTTGTCTCTATCTTATTTTAATATAAAGAATAATTTGTTTACAACCTTGTACTGGTGCAGACTCATACCAGTATACAGGCACCCAGCTGCAGAAGTCTACAACCTTCTCTCGTTCCCTAGATTCTACTAGAAGGGAGCTACAACCCCTTATCTCTTGTACTAGCCGATATGTTTACCAGTACGTAGGTGACAACCTATAGAAGGCTCCAACCTTCACTCATTCTCTAGCTGCTACTGGAAGGGAGCTCTAATGCCATGATCTAATCACGAGCCACTACTGGCAGGAAGCTTCTACTTCCTCACTGAAGGCTCCAACCCTCAGTATCCTCCAGGGACCATGTTTCATAAATTTTTATACTGGATATTCTTGGTACACATTAATACAATATGTAGGCCACGTTTCATCAAATTTTCACACTGGACCCATTAGTAAAATTGAAGCTCAAAATAAATCATGACTACAATACATCCAACAAATACATCTGCATCAACCAATCACTGAAACCCAATCATTAATATCTAATATAGTTGAAGCCCAACCATCAATATATGAATCAACCATAACTGGATCAATCAATCACTAAAACCTCTGAAACACTGAATCAAACAGTCACCGAACCTCTGACACAACTGAATCAACCATTCATTCAAATCTTAATCAAAATTAAACCAGATAATTGGAACAGACAGATCACTGTAATCAGTACACAGATATGAACCCAGAACACTGCATCAACAACTAGAACCAACTGTAACCTAAAAAATCATGTGTCATAATGTATATGCTACTTCAATGAAGCCAACTTGCATGTATACATTACTTCCTTTAACAAAACCTATGTATACCTCCAAAATTACTGAATCATAAAAACCTCTGAATCAAAACTGTACCAACCAGTAACAATATGAAGATCTACTGTCAAATTACAGATATCTGAACATGAAACAACAAAGATCACCCTTCTCAAATAATCAATCAATCAATCAGACTCAATCTCCTTATGCATTCAGTTATAATTTCAGATCTAAGAAGACATCATTGAAAGACAACAATAAAACAACAACACTGATCAGATAGATCAGTCATCTCTGAACAACAGGATTTTCTTTTGCATACGCTACTTGGAAGTGTCGAACCAACATGTATACACGCCTTCACCAAGGCGAACCAACGTACATATTTTCAGATAAAGACTTATAACTTCACAACTATTCCAGTCTTCATATGTACCCATATCATAGCATTTAAAGCAAAAATATTTGTTAGCACTCAAATCTAGCCTATCAATTATCAGATCTCATAATGATAAGTCACTATGATCCTGATCCATCATTAGATCTCATTCATCATCAAACACTCAGGTGCATACTTAGTCTAGGTCAAGTAAAGCATCAGAAATCCATGCATGCATAATTTATTTTGATCTAACACTTCATAAGATATTCATTACTTCTGCTCTTAGCCCTTTGATATTCTCCTCCTTATATAGTTTTAGCCTTTCTCAATACCTCGGACTAAAACAACACTTAGAACTTGTGGTATTCTTAGACGGGATCAAATAACTATTACTCCACTCAATATTGTGGGCTAATACCATGGTATTGACCCTTGGTATTCTTTCACCTTAATTTCCTTAACTTTCCATCACATACGTGCTTTTCCTCTTGTGAAAGTGTGTGCATACGTATACGCTCTTTTTTTACAATGAACCTGTGTGTATATGCTCTTTTTGTACAGTGAAACCACGTATACAACTTAACATACTTGAAAACATCCTTTTTCTTCAACTTCTTGATTTTGATTTGTAGTCCTTTGTTCCAACATCTTGTTCTTCTGTACCATTTCCTTGTTACCTTTGAATTGACTTGTTATAATGTGATTTTCCATCATACATCACTTCTGAACCGATTTCTATGAATTGCCCTCCATTTTGTCACATCTATAAACACAACTGCCATGCATTCTGTCACATCCTGTTTATACTTCTATCAATTAGTTCATTCATCAAATACTAACAATCTCCCTGTATCAAACCTTTGACCGTTATTCTCTCCCATCATTATGTGACCTCTGACCTATAGATTCATCTCTGTTCCATCATTTTATCACCTCTGATCTGTCCTGTAGATTCATCTAGTTTCCATATACTTGTTCTGCTATAAGTGGGTTGCCATCAAGTACAACACATGCATCATAATACCAACAGAAAATTCCTCAATTGATTCATTAGGCCTCAGTCTTCACAAGCTAGTCGAATGAATGGATAGAAGCAACAGGAAACGGGTGGTACCATCTCTTAACACGACCTTAAAATGTGAGGTGATCAATCTAGCTATGACATCTTTGCAATGAATTCCATTAGAAATGCAAAGATGAACAACTTGAAAGATATGCTCCTGAAGAGTTAATTCACCCTCGCCATCAGACTTGAGTTGGGATAGGTTATGAAAAACCTGCGCAGGGATGGTAAGATTAGGATCTTTACAAAAATATCCCAGGATTATGATTTGGGGAAAAGCCATATTGAATAAGAGATTCAAATCAGACTCAATGGGCACATCCTATCATCTAGCCCTCCTTCTAGCACCATTTGATGATGGTGCTGGAAATCTGTCAACAAGGGAGTCTCGCTAATGTGAAGTCCCAATTAAAACTCACACTGTTTGGAGTAGGAGCCCCATCCAGAGTATTGACCTGGTTTCCATTTATTTTTATATATTTTCCTTTGCTTTAGCTATCGGTAAAGAGAGAGAAGTGTGTATGTGCCTTTGCGAAAAGCAAGTAAGTGTGCGTGATGAATTTTTGGTTACAGGTGTATCGAATTTCTTCTACTGCAGAGGGAGGAAAGGTGTACCTCTAAGAGAAAGGTAATAGTACCACCCTAGTAGGGGAACACTAAGTAAAAGGGTAACCACCTAACATCAAGTAGAATAGTTCACATAGATGCGGCGATTGTTACAACCATTACAACACATTTTCAATTAGATAAGCACTAAAATAACCAAAATAGTTCAACTACTTTAATATAGGTGAAAGCAAACATGAATCATAAATATTCACATAACAATCTTACAAATATTCACAATCCATGCATGAAAACGTGTCGACCATCAGGCTTCAAGTATTAAGTAAAAGTCCCAAGATACATGAATATAATGAGCATCACTAGCTCCAATAGTGGATCATTGGAGCCATGAATTTCTCCCCAAAAGTACTAACTCTGACTCTCTGATGCCTTATGGGAGAAGCCAATATGAAAACTCCTTTGCATGTACAATGAGGGCGTATATATAACAAATCGGGTGATTATTCACCTCTGATGTGACTCTTGGACTACGCTCATGATTTTTTGACTTCTCTATGACCTTTCGACTCCCGCATGACTTTTCACATTACATGGATAACCCTTGGACTTCCACTTTACATTACATTTTCCAATATAGAATTTACATAATCTAGAAATTATGTGGCACATGATGACTTGTGACATGACATGACATTGATGACATGGAAATGTCAAGCCACTCTTTGCTACTGCTTTGTCTTCAATAAGAGATGTGCAATGCTTCGTCTTCATGGGAGACATGCTTTGTTCTTCATATCCACCCTTCAAAGGGTTTTGAATCAGACGGAGTCTTCATGTGGTCCCGATCCTTAATCTTTTATTGTAATCTAATGTTACTTTGTCTTCTCGTCTGATGATCATCTCATCCCTTCAACTTCATATGTGTCTTCTAGCATGGTCCCCTTATCCTTTTCCTCCCTCATCATCCTGTCATGATAAGATAGAGTACATGCAATTGGAAACCATTCGTGACAAGCTGACATCAGTCCGTAAAAACCCTAACTTAACATATTTCATGAACTCATCTATTAGGGTTGGGACTAGCGACTGGTTGAGTGAATGGCTAAGGCATTTCATAATTACAGAGGCCAAGGTCCGGGACTGAGGTTTGAAACTGCGCAATGCGTAGTTTAGGATGGCTAGGTTTAATAGATTGTGTGGTTGAGGGGCTTAAGAGTTCAAGGCTAGGGTTTGAGGCCTTAATATGCCCACTCGCAATTATGGGAGGACATAGGCCAAGGCATTACGCAGTTGAGGGACTCAAGGACTCAATGTAGAGGCTTGAGCCTTGAGACTGCACAATGCACAATTTTGGAGGCTTGGGCAGGTGAAATACACAATTGAGGGACTCAAGGACTTAGGCTGGAGGCTTAAACCCTTGAGTTTTCCCACTGTGCAGTTCTAGGAGGCAGGGAGGCTAGGTGATTGCACAATTGCATAGTTCAGGAGGTCAAGGCTAAGGCTTAAGGACTGAGACTGCGTAATACACATTTCAGGTTGGGCTTGAGAGAAAGATTTTGTAGTTCTGGAGCTAAGGGTTTGGGCTTGAGCATTGGGATTACATAATGCACATTTTTGGAGGGAAGAGACTATGTAGTGTGCAGTTCCAAGAGGAAAAGTTTCTACTTGAGGACTGAGACTGCGCAGTGCACAGTCCAGGAGGGATGACTGAGTTTGAGTGTCCTGGTCAAAGAGTTTTCCCAATTTTGACTAAATGTTGGATCAATGAGAAAAATTTGAACTAAAGAAATACTTAAACATGATAACACACTTAGATAAATTGAAATCATGACAAAGAGCACTCAGAACACATGAAAAACATACTACTTCTCAATGCGACAACTTTGTGATAACTCACTCCAAGTGCGTCACTAAAGATACACTTTGCGACGACAGTGATGACACTTGTGCGAAAATACTTGAAACTATGGAGATGGGTGTGATACATGTTTACATAATAATATTAACTCATTTACATAAAGGTTACCCTAGAAACCAAGAAGAACTAGCTTATATACATTATGTGACACTTAACATGGTAATTAAGTCTACAATTGCTAAAGTGCGATCGCCACTTGCGATATGCGAACAAAAGTGAACGCAACACATGCCAGGGAGAATATAACATGAAAGTGAAATGAATTAGAGTGAAAGAAAGTGAAAGAAACAAACTAAAACATGAAAAATAAGCTCACAAAAAAAGGTGCACGAAAGCGAAAACTTGCAAAACTCACCGAAATAGAAGTACAAATGCAACTAGAAGTGAGAAAATGTTGATGTCAGTGCGCACTAACTGTTGAAATGGGTTGAGCATAGCACATACACTGTTTTGACGTACCGCGATATGGCCTGTTCAAGCTTGCGTGAAATAATGCACTTGTGAATTCATTACAGATTGAGCATGTTTAAGCAGGTGACTTCGACACTTGAAATCCAAGAAGGGAGCTCAAAATATTAGCAAATATTTACCAGCCAAGAAGTGACTACAGAATGAACAATCACAAGATCCACAGTAGGCTCCAAAATTTGAGTGTAGGCAAAAGTTTGGAGAGTTTTTGTCGCAATGACAACATGTTCCACTATTGGAAATAGTGTTCCCCATTGTAATTTATGTACTTGGATCTTTCACCTTATAATTGAACCTTTATGAGCCAACACATTTCCATGAATGTATTGAAAACTTTTTAGGACTATTCTTGGGATGTTTACAGTATATGTTGTGTTCATATGTACAGGAGAAATTAAACTATTTCAGTGGCTTCGGTACTCATCTTGTTGAATGTGTGTTGTATTCTCTTTAATATCATTGTGTGAACTATTTATCTAACAAATCTTTACATGCTCTTATGTGCCTCTTCTATTATGGTACTATTTCTTCCGTCTTAGAGACTCACTTCTCGTCTCCCCTCGTAAAGGTTTCCTTTTACGTCCTTCAATTGGTGCTTCACAATGTTAACTTACTTTCTTATTCAAAGTTTATGTATATAATCTCTTATGTTATCCTTTGAAACCAAGACGAACCTTTGTGTTATGGTGGTCGGGCCGATACTTTGAATGGGACTCCTACTCCAAACGGTATGAGGTCTAATTGGGACTTCACATCAAGGCGATCCCCTATATGTTGGCGGTATCCAACATCGTCAACATTTTGGCACTAGAAGGAGGGCCAAATTAAAATCTGTGCCCATCGAGTTTGTTTTGAATCTCTTATCTTAAATGGATCTTTCCCAAATCATAATCTCAGGATGTTTTTCTAAGGAGATTGATTTTACCATCCCTACAAAAATCATTCATGACTTGTCTCAATTCAAGTTTGATGGTGAGAGTGAACTAACTGGCCTCAAACACTTCTTTCAATTTATGCATTTTTATCTCTCTAATGGAATACATTGTAAATATGTCATGGCCAGGTTGTTCACCCTCACATTTGAAGGTTGAGTTAAGAAATGGTGTCGTACGTTACCTGATGTTTCTATCCATTCATTTGAGAAACTTTTTAAGGAGCTTCATGAATCTTTCAATAGGTATGATTATCAAGATGTATGTGATAGAATTGATTTTCTTAGATTGGAACCCAATGAATCTGCAAAGGACTTTCTTAATTGGTTCTTCACCTTTGCTGTGATTTTCCCAAGGGAGTTATTGATTCAGATTTTATTATGGAAAAATTTCAAAATTTGATTCTACTCTCTTTGAGATTTTTTGAATTTGAACCCCCGAGATTCTCTCAGCCCAACTTTTTCTAACCATGGGATACCTCAATCTTTTGAGGAGGAACCTAATATTCCTTTTGTTCCCTGTCATCCTCCTTTTCCAGTACGAATTCAGGTGTGCCCTGGTGATGATGTTAAAGTTGAGAGATTTGAAAATCAAACCATTGATTTGTCCATTCAACCTCCATTCAGTTCTTATGATTCACATCTTAATGAGGAAAAATTGGAATGGTTTAGTAATTGCATGGAGCCTAAAGTGAAAGTTGATCCCTCGAGTTTTCAAGGTCATATTAAAGTACATAAGCCCAATCTTGAATCTGATCCAAATGAAAACCCGATTGTCTCTGGGGATATTCTAAAACCTCTATCACCTATGTTTCATGATTCCTTGATTCATAATCCACTAGTTTCGCCTACTTTAACTTTTAATGATGTTCAGTTTATTGTTTCAAGCGGTAATTGAGAACAAGGTGGTAGTATTTCACATGAAGAGGAGCAAAATGTTGAAGATATGTTTTATCTTCCCCCATATTTCAAGATGATAATATTTCTTCCTCGGATAATCTTTGATCATTTAATCTGGGTAACCTGTCAAATGAATCTGAACCCCGCACCCACTTTGAGAGTTTGGATAACAATCAGTATGATATACCTGTCTCCATTAACACATATAGTGGTGAATATCCAAGTATATCAGGTGATATATTCTCTTCTTCTGAAGGTTTGGATTTGCAAGGTATTGATTCAAAATCTGTTTCTCATAGTTTACAATATCCATTTGTGAACTGGAATTCTCTTTTAATTCAAAATGATCCAAAACCCTCTTTAATTCATACATCTTTGAATGAAAAATCTGAAGTGGTAAGTTGTTAGGTTCTTAAAATTTTGGAAGATCCTGGTCAATCTAAGTGTAATATTGGTATACTTATCTTTGACCATTATATTGATGAAAATGGAGTTGATATGTTGTTCTTACAAGTTTAAATACAATTGTTGCTCCTCCTCCTAAATATTTCAATCTTTATTCATCTTTAGAACACTATTCATTGTATTCAGATATGTTTGATAAGTCAGTCACACCAGCAGATCCACTAAATCCTTTCGTTTTTTATCCGGCTAATCATGGCTGCAATTAGGTACAAGATCATGTAATACTATCATCAGAGGATGAAAAGTTTGAATTTTGTATTCATGATCTATTCAACTATAAATCTTTTGTATGTTAGAATGAGGATGTTCCAATCCTCAATGATCAAGGGATTTTTCCAATTGATCTATCTCAATGTTCTATCCATCAAGAATATGAGATGCTAAATATTAAATCTGATCAAACTAGTGTCATTAGCAATATTTTTATCCATACATATGTTAATAGTGATGCATGTCTGACTATTGATTTTTATAAGCCACCCAAATTTGATGATCCACCATTAGAAAGTTTTGAGACCTGTTAGGAAGTTGAGGCACTTCAACTCCTGCTGATGGTTATGTCAATTTTTCGAAATCCTGTTGAGATCTCCAAACTAAGTTGGATCCATATTTTCATGCATATTTATCTCCTTAACATTCATCCACTGGTTATGAGTTCATTCTTAAAGAACTTCTAATATTTTCAAGTGGATTTTCAAGATAGAATTTCTGATCAGATGAAAAGTTATTGTTTGGTTAGTTCCTTTTCATGTCAACCCCTTGAGCTAGACCGATGGTTGGAGAACACATCTTTCACAAATCCTTACAATTTCAAGGCATATCATTTTGATTATCAAGATAAAGGTCATTGTGGGTTGAAATATTTTTCTTTGTTAAACTCTTCCAAATCTAATCATCTTATTATCTCTTTTCTGCATATCATGAAGCTAATAATATCCATGGCACTTTTCGTTTTCTGTAGTAATTGTAATTTCTTCGACCATTCAGCCAACCAAAACCCTTGTGTTAGCACTGAGCTTAATTTTTCATGTGTTTCTAATATGTTTTCAACTCAATATCCTGATTGATTTTTCATTTCTATGATGTCAACAATTGTTTTTAATGCTCCTAGCCTTCATATTGTTGGTATCACATGTGATCGCATACAAAGGGAACCAATAGAGAATCGAGAACCTTGTATGTTAATCGACCAATCTGATTATAATATCAAATATTCTTGTTGTGATTTGAATACATTAATTGAAAATTCATTTTCTCATAAGTCCCAAGGTATTCAAATTGGTTTCCTTGAGTATCAAGATCCAATCACTAAACGATTAGAACAATCTTACCTAGCAAGCCCCTATGCAAATAACAAGTTTCGATTTTTTCAGATGTTTGAAAGAACTAAAAACACAAGGGAATGCATATTCGCAAGAAGCCTACAATGATTCTATGATCAATATTTCCATCAGTAAGTTAAATTTCAAAATAGGTTAAAATGATTCGGTATGACAAATTATTTTAGAAATAAGCAAGACCTTCAGTTTATTGTGCAAGATTTCAAAGTTCTTATCTTTTCT
Source organism: Pinus tabuliformis (assembly GCA_031772625.1). Lineage (NCBI taxonomy): Eukaryota > Viridiplantae > Streptophyta > Pinopsida > Pinales > Pinaceae > Pinus > Pinus tabuliformis. The sequence continues at coordinate 1,336,988,245 of CM062817.1, forward strand.
ATTACACATTGTTTTATATTGATTTTAATTGCTCATCTTTGTGGTTGTAGGTCAGGAATGAAAATGGTTACATTAGAAATATCGTTACATTTAGCCCTGACCTTCTAGCTGATTAGGTTAGGAGTAGGTTTAGTTGCATTTAGTTCCTCTTTCATTGTGTCCACCTCCTTTCCTACTCTCTATCTAGTCTCTGCATCTGTTTTGTTTTTCTATGATGTTTTTGGCTTCAGTATCCATTTGATTTTTCTCTTGTTTTTTCTTTTGGTTTTTTATGCATTTCTTTAGTGTTTGCTTAATAAGACCTTGTGTGAAAAATTATATGGCTCAAAAGGGATTTTGTCGTGGATTAAAAGAGAAATGTGACAACAAAAACACTTGTATTTCTGTTGTTATCCTTCTTTGTTTGGAAAAAATCCATAGGTTGAGATAAGTCCAGATGGAAAATATGATTCATCCAAGAGGAGAACTTCGAGGGAACTTATTAGATTACCGCACCTATGATAGTATCTAAACTACTCAACTTGGTGTAAATCTACCTATGTCTTAACGCTTGTCCAATCTAGTAGAGAAAGGATGAGGGGAAACTCTACAACGAGCAAACCTATATCAGAGGTCTCAAAATACTTCTCTGAAGGGGAAACCTCCTTTTCTCTTAATAATTCAGGATCTATATTCCCCCCACTGAAAATAATACGTGCCAATACATAGTTCTATTAAATAAATAAATAAAGGGTGAAAGAAGAGAAAGGCTTCGTTTGCAAGGAGGTGAAGCAAATGACTTCGTCAGGGTACTGACAAGGCTTGCTGGAAGCGAAGCAAAATTTGTGCTCTTGAAGTGACTACATCGGGGTACTGTCCAGGCCTAATGGTAGTGGAGCAACACCAGAGATAAAAAATTATACTCTGAATATCATAAAATTTCCATGCACATTACCCTTTCATGGATTGAAACAATTGTGATAGGGTGTATCTTTTATGTGTGTTCAACCAAGTAGAGAAAAGTGAGATGCTATGTATAAAACTAAGTCGAAAAGGGGAAACTGAGGAAATCAATACTTCCTGAAGGTCTAATTGTTAACTGAAATCTATTCTCGGATAAAGAAGTTGAATTCCACCCAGTTTGTTGCCAAGTTTTGTTGCTGCTACAACACCCTCCCAAATTTCACAGCATGCAAATTTTGGAGCCTACTATCATCGTTGTATCTAGTGTTTCCTTGATCACCAAGTGTGGCTTCATGTTATTATATGAGTTTGAAGTGTCCTTGAATGATCTCAAGTTTCGTCACATTGAATAGAAGATCTTAAGGTGCATTTCATGGTCTGTTGGGCCTCAAAATAGTCCCTATTCTCACTCCATTATTCACCAATACCTTCACATTACTTCCATATTACCTTCATGTAACCTCCATTCCACCTACACATCATTACATTTACCTCATCGTTGGGTTATAACTATGCTTTTCCAAAGTTTATTAATTCTTAACATTTTTAAGTTGATTTATGGTTAAACTTTAGAAAATAATATACTTATACTTATACCTAACAATTAGGATGAGTTTGTTGACATGTGTAGGTACAAAGGAAGCTTCCAAGGCATATTTATGTGGCACTCTATGTTCAAATTCGAATTTGAGGAGATCATGGACCTCATGGAGAAGATCATGGACCTCATGGAGGAGATCATGGAGGATAGGGTTATGTGTCACCATTGGTTGAGAAATATGTGGGTCAAAGGAGGGAATAGTGGATTTACATTTATGAGTTTGTTATCATAGCTTTTGTATAAATAGGAGTGTTATCTCCTTCATTTGTAATCTTCATTTTGTAATCTTAATTTTTAGAATTTATAAACTTAGTCCTTCATTTGTAATTTTAGATTTTAGAATCACTGTAATGTAGAGCTTAGGACCTCTTGGAATGTAAAACTTGGAGCTTGAAATTGCAATTTTCAATTGATGATAAATAAAGTGGATTGAATTTTCTTCTACATTTTACTTCTTTCTAGGTGTGCTTGTGGAGCTATGGAGGGCCCCTGTTGCCTCACTTGCATGCTCGTTTTGTTTTGGTAAACTTTAATTTTATGTTTGTTTGTGAATTTAATTAGATTAAATTACTGATTCATATGCTTGAGATATAAATGAATAGTCTCTTGTAAGAGAGCTTTAATATTTCATGCAATCAATCAGAATTAGATTTAAGTGTTTTAATTTCATTAGTTTAAATAGTTTGTTGATTAAGATGATTAGAAATATTAATGAACAGTCTCCTGTAAGGGAGCTTTAATATTTCTTACACTTGTCACAATGTCTTTAGATTTCATTTTAATTAAATGACTAAATAGGTGTTGGAAATCCCAATGAAAGACCTCCTGTAAGGGAGCTTTGGCATTTCTTCACCTAGGTTAGTTTAGTTTATCTCTAAGTCCATATATATTGGATGATCCTCGAAGGTTACTTACCTGGATTGATAGTAAATGAAACTCTAATTTGCATCTGCATTTTAGACCAAACATGGTCATAACATCTTTGTTGTTGTAAAACAACACTTTTGGATTGCAGTCGCGCACACTTCACTCGTGGTACTTGGGGAATGTGTAAAAAGTGGTATTTTGATGTATTTTTATAATTATTCAATCTTGTCTAAGTTTTCTTTATGAGTTGGTATGTTTCGCACATGGTCTTACGTTTAAAATCATCATGTTTGTCCCTTGACTTATCACCCAGACTTGACAAATTTCGGTTCCAAAACGAGCTCATTAAGGCTAAGAGCATATGAGAACACTTCAAATCCTTTATGGGAGACCCTTGATCGTTCAAAAGTGTGCTCTATTCCCTCATTAAGAGCTAGGGGCACTCCGAAAGCACGAATCCCCTTCCTTGTTTCGAACTGCGCCCTCCAAAATGACTAAGTCTTCCATGCACGCACTCCTTCGACTTGAAGAAGTGTGCCCTTCTTGAGCACACTGGCACACACTGAAGACTCGAAGCTTAATTATTTAGCCTTCCCCGATGCGCCATGTGACCTCCAGACCCTTGACCGCACTCCAAAGGCACGAAGATTTTCTCTTCAACCTTCAGACTTGTGCCATGCACCCTCTTTGGTCTCTTGAGCACATGAGCGCACTCTGAAGGCACAAAGCCTCAAAATTTAGCTTTCAGACTCGTGCCATGCACCCTATTTAGTCTCTTGAGCACATGAGAGCACTCCAAAGGCACAACGACTCAACCTTCAGCCTTCAGACTTGTGCCATGTGCCCTCTTTGATCTCTTGATCACATGAGCACACTCTGAAGGCATGAAGCCTCAACCTTTAACCTTCAGACTTGTGCCATGCACCTTATTTTGTATCCTTTAGTGCACCCTTTCAACTTGAAGGAATGCACCCTCCTTGAGAGCACTCATTCGACCTGAAGGAATGCACCCTCTTTCTTTCCCTCGAGCACACAACACACTTGGGAATCCCAAATCCTTCCCCTTCGTCCATCAGACTTGCAACATGCACCCTGCCTTCATTTCCTTATTCCCTTGAGTGCATGAGTGCATGATGAAGCTTCAAAAGGTTCCCTTCTTTAGCCCGTCAACCTTTGAAAGTGTGCCCATGCGCGTAGAAGTACCTTTGATCATTTTGAGCACACTGAAAGGGTATAAAAAAAATATATGCATAAAACATGGTTGATTAGGGTATTTTCAGGCTGATAGTTTCTCGTCATGGGTGATTTTAAAAGTAGGTATTCCATGGACCTCACATCAAGCACACATGAGGAAGATCAAGAAAAAAGGATAAACAAAGGAAGCAGGAAAAGAACCAAGAACACACTTGAAACTTGATGATCAAAGCACCCCAAAGACTCAAAAATTGAAGACCATTTGGAGGGCTAAAGTGCCATGATTCTAAGATAAAGAAATAGAAAATATAGAATGGTAGATATATCACCACTAGAGAAATTCCATGTCATCAGTCACTATCAGTCCTAGTCATCAAAGATAGTGACATGTCAAGTCTCATCATATGATGATGTGGAAGTCATGATGTAGTATTGTAATCATTGTAAAAGACAAAATGTAATGTGTGGAAGTCCAAGAGTCATATGTGGAATGTGGAAAGTCACTTAGTCATATATGGACAAAATTTCTTTAGGAGAAGTCCAAAAGTCATATAGAGAAGTCCAAAAGACATTGGAAGTTCAAGAGTTGTTTAGAAGTCCAAAGGACACATTAGAAGTCCAAGAGTCATGAGGGTAATTCAAGAGTCATGGGGATATGAAAGGTCATTCCCTTATTATAAAATCAACCTCATAACTCAAGAAAAAGGATTTTGGAGGCTTAAGCTTTGGAGAGCTAGTCTTGGCTTCTCTACTTGGAATAAGAGAGAAAAACTATTCTTTGGAGAAGCAAGGAGTGACTTAATGTTCCACTATTGGAACTAGTGTTCACCATTGTAATTGATGTACTTGGATATTTCACCTTATAATTGAAGCTCTATGAGCCAACACATTTTCATGCATGTATCACAAATGTTTTAGGACTATTCTTGGGATGTTTACGGTATATGTTGTGTTCATATGTATTGGATAAATTGAACTATTTTGGTGGCTTCAGTACTCATCTTGTTGAATGTGTGTTGTATTTGCTTTAATATTGTTGTGTGAACTATTTTTCTAACGAATATTTCCATGCTCTCGTGTGCCTTTTCGAGGATAGTATTATTAATTTCCTCTTAGAGACTCAGTTCTTGTATCCCCTCGTGAAGTTTTCCTTTTACATCCTGCAATTGGTGCTTCACAATTTAAACTTAATTGCTTATTCAAGGTTTATGTATATAATATCTTATGTTATCCATTAAAACCAAGGCGAATCTTTGTGTTATGGTGGTCGGGCCGATACTCTAGATGGGGCTCCTACTCCAAATGGTGTGAGATCTAATTCAGACTTCACATCGAGGAGACCCCCTATATGTTGGCAGTATGCAACATCGCCAACATAACCTCTTGGATTAAAAACAAAAACAAAATAAAAAATATAAACAAAAGAGAAATTAAGTGTTATAATAATCACTTAAATTATTTTTATTTCCTTTCTTTATTTGGATTTTATTCCATCCCCCTGAAGGAGGGTCAATTAGTACCATCGTCAACTCATTCACAGTCATCACTTGGGGGTATTATTTATCAAAATCTGAACTTTCTAAGACATGGATTCTTGTTGAGCCCACCACACCATCCTCTTTGTGTGCCATTACTCAAGGATGTTGAGGTTCAAGGATTGGTTTTATTTATGATGCATTTTATAGGAGATGTGCATGCTCATTAGGAAGCTTATTACTCATACCATCTTGTTTTGGATGGTCCTCCTCGATTTATTCTTCTTCATCCTTCGTAAAAATGGGATCAAAATGATACTACACTTTTGTTTTATAGACCTTCCTTTTTTCCTTTTTGGGGGATTTTTAGCATATGGGCATGCGTTCTATTTGGAAAAAAGTGCTACATCTAAATTTCATTAAATAATCCAATATTTTGATCCATAGATAGGATCTATGTTTAAGAAAAATGCGGTTGGGTAGGCCTTTGATTAGATGTATTTCAACACATATACGAGAAAAAGTAAATAATTAATTCTCCATTATTTCAACGTCCATTTTTTGGAAGGAGCCCAAAGCATTTACAATATCCTATAGTACCTTGTGATGCCAAAATGGAAGAGAAATGTTTCATGAATTGATCCACAATGGCATCTTTGTTATCACCATTGTTGAAGAATTAAACTCCAAGAACCAATGGGTGATGAAAATCCCTGCTCTTCCCCAAAACCAAGGTCCTTCCTGCAAGACTTTCTCTAAATCTTCCCGAGAGTGAAATTGAACAATGAAAAATACTTTTGAACAAATATAAATGTCACAACTTTTTGTCTACGTTGTAAATACCCACTGATGCAATGCTTCAGTTCTTGGAAAAAAACCATTAAATCTGAAAATGATGGCCCTAGACTATAAAACAAAAAAAGATATGGTTTACCTCTTTATTATTTAGCTCTAGTGTTGGAATTTGATTTGATATTTTGAAAATATATGGTCCTTGAATGAATCAAGGTTTATCCATTGATATGGGCCTCTTACCATATGCTTTATCCTTATATGAACCTAACGCAACTAGATTCTTGGAGCCCATTGCACCTTCACACAACCTCAATAGCATGACTATGGTGGAGTTCTTAGAAATACAATAATCATGCAAAAGAAGTAGGTCCTACAATTGTTTCCCTTCAAAAATTATCCGTTGCTTTTCTAGAGGAATCCCCAGGCGATTTTCCAAGACACCACTGTTTCAAATTCAAAGACCCATATCTGGATCGAGTTCCCTTTGAGTGCCTTTACAAAAACCAGAAACCCTTCCACATGGTTCAAAACTTCTAAACTTCCTACTGAACCCAACAAAGAAGAAAGAGGGGTTGTTTCTTTGATATCTACTATGATCTAAGGAGGCTGAGGCATGTTATGAAGAAAAAGAAAAAAAGAAGCTCGATGTACCACACATGCGAACTAGAAAATCTGAAGAAAGAAGGTTGAGCCCACAACAACCCATATAAAACCTCAAAGGGAAAAAGAAGCTGAGAGCCAAACCACAAAGAATCCTTGAAACCACTAGATCTGACCAGATTTGACGAGATGTACAATCATACCTCTAACCCTAGAGGAGACCCTCACCTCGATGCCCCATGTAGCAAATAAAACCTATAGAGATTTGAATTTTTCTTCTACCGAGTTCAATTGTTTGTATATTAAATACCTCTTATCGATCCTTTTAAAGGTTCTTGGGGCCATCCAATGAATCTTATCATAGTCGATGCATCCATTGTTTATGTAGTAATTGTTGTTATTGTTTTGTGGTCTCCTTTCCTGTCTGATCTTGGATGCCTGCACCCTCATCTTTACCATGTGATAACCATCAAAAGTCTAGTGAGGGGATTCAAACCCGTGACCACGAGATTTGATGAGAGAATCCCCAAGGCAGGGTTTCTTTATTAGTTGTAACTACATAATGCAAACTCCATCAATCCTCCTATGTCAAATACATTTTTTAACTTAAAAACAAAAGCATTCTGTTACATTACTTCTTGATTTTTACCTTTGTGCATCATTTTTAAAGAGTAATAGTTGTGTTTAGGTGGTTATCTAACGTGTATGCCATGAGAAATAACTGCATAAACTTGAACGAGATTAAAAATTGTCAAAAATATTGGACCACTCAAATTCGTAAACTACAAAATTTCAAACTAAATTAATCGAAAAATCTACGCCCAAAAAAAATCAAAACTTAAAAAATTAAACTATGCCTTATTTTTATCACTATTTTCCTAATAACAATATTTTATTTTTATTCCATATTACTTCAAATATTACCAATTCACCATACTTCAAAATAAAATAATCTTATAATTATATATCTCATTAAAAAAATAAATTGGAAACACCTTTTTCTTACTATATTTTAACAATAATCTTATATTTGTATAGCCATTACCAATTCACTTACTAAAAAAACTTATATTATTATTTAATCTTCCAATTAAATTTTAATTTCATTTACAAATTATACTTCTTAAATAATTATATTTTTATTATTTATCATTTTATTTAGCATGTCCTTCAAATAAAATTATTATATTTTAATTTTTTTATCTCTCTTTTCGCAGCATGATCCATTCCTCTCTCAATTAGATAATTATTCAACTTCTTTTTTATCCTTAATCTATGGTATTGTATTAATATTTCATTATTGTTATTCATTTACTATATTATTTATTTATTATTTTTATTAAATATTTGAATTCTTTGTCTTTCTTTTTCATCATGATCCATGCTTCTCCCCCATTAGAATATTATTTAGTTCTATTACTCTTTCTTTATTATTTTCCATTATCTTTACTATTTTAGGTTAACTATATTATTTATTTATTATTTTAATGAAAAGTTTTTATTCTTAACAATATTTTGATATTACATATTTTTCCTAATTTTATTTTTACTATATTATTAAACAAATAGTCTAATTAAGAAATAAAAAATTATTCTACTGAACTTTTATTCTATTCAAATTTGCCCAAAATTTGGTAGAGATTTTTAAAAATCATAAGTTTACATTGTTTAATTTGCAAAGTTTTAGTGCCCCATGGTTTTTTTAAGGTGCAAAATCGATTTACACATTCAAAAGTGTATTTTAAACAACAATAAATCACAATCTTGCTTAAAATTGCATTTATAGATTCTGGTAAAAAAGTCATTTTGTCTATTAGTTAGACAACTATTATTAATATTAATATTAATATTCATTTTTTTATTTTTATTTTATTATTTTATTATTAATCTTACTATTCTTTTATTGGTATAGTTTTCAGGATTTAAGCCAAGCTAATGTTTCTAATTTCTAAGAGTTAATAAGTGACAATTTACAAATCTCAACATACTATGATCCTTATCCTAACGACAACATCCATCAGTCGATGGCATCTCCTACTATTACGTTGGTTGATTACTTTCATGGTGAGTATGCTTGATAGCTTGGCCCTACCCTTATTCTATGCAAGACGTGTTGTGTGTGTGCATGTATGAAAATAATAGTTAGAAATTCCTATCTTGTAGAATTTAGGAATATCTTTTAATACTATAAATTATCCTATTTTATTATGTGCTATCTCACATTGGTTGTGATCCTTCTATGTCAATGGGGGGTAACATAGGGTAGTGGCATCTCTTATTAAAAGAATAGCTGATTGATTATGGGGTGAGCATGGTTGCTTGCTTCTTGGGTGGGGGGTGCAGGGGGATTCTTTTCAATCCAATAAGAACACAAGACACTTTCTTGATTCTTGGGCAACAAGTGTACGTGGGATTCTTTTTAATCCTAGAAGAACACAAATAACGACCTACATTAGGGATGAAGGGTAACATCAAACAATGTGTCAAAGACTTATATTCTTTTGAAAGGATTACTTCCCGCTAAGGAACTTGAGGTATATTCGTTAATCATTATGGGGGATTCCATGATCATCATCAAGGTGATGCTTGGAATATCATCTCCAGTGAATAATAAGTTGGATAAAGTAAGAACCTAGGTAATCAAGGATGAAAAAGTAGTCGATAAAATCTCACTCTAGCATGTAAAACAAGATCCCAATGAAGAGGTAGATAAATTGGCCAAAAAAGACATTGAAATTTTAGTGGGAGAACTTGAAAAAGACCGGAGTAGATTATTATGCAACATCCCCAAACCATTTGAATTTTTTGGTTGTCACTATATTTATTATACACATGGATTCATGTGAAGTGAATCAAGTAAATCGTCACCATTTTTTTGGGACAAGAGCGTAAAAGGTCATCACCACCCTATATCGCACGTGACCAACAACTTAGATCCTAGTTATTGAATGTGCCAATATGGGAATGTGTACATGTAGTGGGATATTACAACATATAGGAATTGGATTCGATGAATAGAATGACCAACACCCTTGGGTGATCCAGGTGGATATTGGTGGCCACCCACCTATTCCACTTGGATGCCTACCAAATTTTCTTTCAGTTTTCTTAATTGTAGGACAATTTACTATTTGAGGCCCTAAACAACATTTAAAAAAAGGGTAAACTTGCATCTTATAGTAGTGGTTTTTAGTCAAAAGTTGTATTCCTCGGATAGATATTTCTAATGAGGTATCATATGCGTTAAACAAAGATTGTATGCCAAAGTCATGATCCCGGGAAGTTGATGTACTAAATTACCCCCACGAGGCCCACATACTTTTGGCGCTTCATCTCCTGGGGTTAGGTTTTTGGAAGTTTATGGTTTTACATTATTTCTCAATAATAAATAAGCCTTCAAGTGTTATGCAATCATCTTACAAAATAGAATAAAAGATAGATCAACGACTTAAAAATTATCCTCTTTGAGGAGGACACCTCATTTACATTACATAAATGAATAATTCTCAGATGATACAAATGATAAGAACTCCTTGGTATATATAGGGGTCTAAGGGGTCACAATATATTTAGAGCCTACATATCAATAATAATACAAGGGCATAACAATAAAAATAGTGGGCTTCTATGGGGCACAACTTTAACAACATGGGGTATACATGAGCACCGCTATAACAATAGGGGGCTACACTAACAATAACAATAAGGGGAATATACTAGTATTATAGGGGCCTAACATGCCCCTCTCCTTTAAAAAAGTGTTGTCCTCAATGCTTGAGTAGTTCCGAACGCTTCTATATAAAATTCTCATCCTCCCATGTGGAATCTTCAATGGGTATGTTCTTCCATTTAATGAGATATTCTGAAGGTAATCGATTCTGTAGCTGTTAGGTTCTTGTTTTCATGATTTCTTCAGGCTCAAATATGATTTTTACTTCTTTGTTAAGTTCTGGCAACATCGTTTGAACAGGGATCTGGTCACTAACAACCTTCTTTAAGCATGAAACATGGAAAACTTGGTGTACTTAGGAAGATGCAGGCAACACCAATTTATATGCCATAGTGCCAATCTTTTGCAACACCTTGTAAGGACCATATTGCTTGGGTGATAATTTAGTATCCTTCTTATCTTGCTTGAGGGACATTTGTTTGTATGGTTGTAGCCATAAAATTACCCAGTCACCTACATCAAAACTTCTTTCGCTACGATGTTGATCTGCCTGTTGTTTCATTCGATTCTGTGCTAAAGTGAGGTTATCCTTTAAGAGTTGTAGAACTTTTTTTTGATGCTCGATGTGATCTTCCACTACTTGAACCTTAGAATTTTGTCTTAAAGATGATGTGATGGATAGTGGATGATATCCATAAAGTGCCATAAATGGGGTCATTTTTCTTCCTTGAGCCTCTAGGTATTTTAAATGGACCTTAAAGGGATTTTAACATTAATATTAATATTAATGTTATTAATGACATTAATATTAATATTAAAAATAATAAAAATAATAATGTAATAATTTGATATTGCAATGTTACAAAGAATCTCTACTTCTCAATATGATGAACATTCCCCCCACATTATATTATAATCTCCACATCAACTTTAACCATAGGAAATATAGTCAACCATGGCCAACTATACATTATGAACACCAAACAAGGTCACATTATGACAGATAATGTATCGATGTTATGAATTGTTAACATTGTTGCAATGCACAAAATAATAAATTATGACACAAAGTGATGAAAAATAAATGTCATCACATTGTGGCCAACAATATAACTTTAATAACTTTAAAGTTGTTTTCCGCGTGACAAACAACAAAATATGTCGCATTGTGTTGAACAACAAATGACATCATAATGTGACGAAACATAAAAATGTTGAAATGAATAATAACCATCATCACAATGTGATGAATATTAAACAACATTATAATGCGATGAAAACCAAACACTATTTCAATGTGATGAGAAATATCCATCATGATAATGTGACAAACAATAATGCCATTGCAATGTGACAGACAGCGAATAATGTCACAATGTTACGAATAATCAATAGAATGAGTAGAACAAGAAATGATGTCACATTGTGATGAAAAATAAATGTCATCACAATGTGACCTGCAATATATGTTTAATAACGTTAATGTTGTTGCAATGTGATGAAAAACAAATGATGTTGTGATTTGATGAATAATAAAAGTTTTCACAATGTGATGAACATTAAACACCATTGCAATGTGCCCAAAACATTGCAATGTGACAAACAATATCTATGATCTTAGTGTGACAAACAATAAATTCCATTGTAATGTGACAAACAACAAACAACCTCACAGTGTGATGAGCAATTTCAAAATGTTATGAATACTCAACATTATCACAATGTGATCAATCATCGCAATGTGATAAAAAATAAATATCACCACAATGCGCCAAACAACATATGGCATACACTAATTGCATATGCATTGTACTAAGGGTTGATCATCATTGATATACATTAACATAGTCCTCATTGTAAAACATGTTCAAGCATGGCCAACTGTTGTCAACATGGTCATAAATTCTCAGCATAGTTCACCATTGTCATCACATCCAACGCAACCAACCATAGACAACATATCCACCATAAAAAAATATGGTCAACCATAGTCAATATGCTCATACTTAGTCAACCATGTTCAACCGTTATTGAAACAACTCAACAATGTTCAAACATGTTCACCATAAGCAACAATAGCTATCATTATCATACATGGATATCCATGGTCAATGAATTTATTAAGATAGTCAATATGGTCAACCATATTCCTCTATTGTTAGATATTTCTAACCATGGTCAACCATGTTCACCCTTAGTCAACCATACTTGACCATAGTCAACCATGCTCTTACAAACTCATCTGTAGTTGAACAAGTTGACCATGACCAAACATGAAAAATGAGTTCAGCCATAGTAAACCATGCTCTTACAGGCTCATCTATGGTTGAATAAGGCAACCATAGTCAAACATGAACACTAAATTCAACCATATTTATCCAACTCAATAATGGTCAACCATGGTTAACATGATCGTTAGTAGTGAACCATCTGTGGTGAACCATCTATACTTAGCAATATCATTATTAAAAATAGTTTGACAATATCTAACCTTAGTTAACCATGATTTCCCCAGTTTTCTATAGTATATGATGGTTGACTATTGCTAACTATGGTTAACTTTGGTTAACTATGGTCATCATATGGCTGAGTAAGGTTGATTAAGGTTGATTTTTTTTTACTAGAGATGATCATGTTTGACGATGGTTGAAGAGGGTCAACCATGTTTAATAATGGTTAATGATGGCTAACCATGGTTAACAAGGTTGATGAGGATTGAGCATGGTTGACCAAGGGTTGATGATGATTGACCATAAGTGACCATAGTAGGTCATTAGTGACAAGGATTGACAATGATCAATTATGGTTAACTATGTTTGAACAATATAGATGACTGTGGTGACCATCATACACCATAAACACCTTGGGAAACCATGATCAACTAAGGTGAGATATGGTCAATCCATTTTCAATAATGGTCTTCATGGTTAGCATGGTTAATAATGGCCACCCATGGATAACATGGTGAATCATAGTCAACATAGGCATCATGGTCAACCATGTTCCACCAAAGTAATTTATAATAAACACTAGCAACTTTGATCAACCATGTACATCCACAACCAACAATATTTTGACCATATTCAACCATGTTTTACCAACTAAACTATTGACAAACATGGTTAAAAAAACTCATCCATGGTCATATATGGTCAAACATTACCAACATGGTCAATTGTTGTCACTCATTATCACCCGTGTTCAACCATACATAACCTTAGTTACCCATAACCATCCATGGTCAACCACAATTAACCATGGTCACCCTTGGTTAACCATAGTGAACCATTGTGATCCTTGGTCATACATGACCAACTATGGTCATCTTTGGTCAAATTAGTCAACCTAGAAAATTTCTCTACCCACTTCTGATAACCGACCTAGGTCACCAATGGTTAGAATGGGTGAACATGGTGTAACATCCCCTCCTCCCTTGGTCCACCCAAGCAATCAGCTAGCCGGGGTAAACATGCAACGAGAGAGGCTACTATAAGGGATTCAAATTCCTTGGTGACCTTAAGGCAATTGAATTGACATAACATATCAAACAAAACCATCCACATCAGTAACAACCCCCTTAGGAGACATTTCAGCCACTCAGACATCCTGTCCCTGAGTCCCACTGATGATTTAAGCCTTTTAACCCCTGGTCGCTCTCATGCTATAAGCATGAAAACATCCAGCAACCCAAAGTCGCTCTCACAGGCTTATGTGCCAGCGACTGTGGACTTTTCTCAGCATACCTGTGCCAGTGACCCCAAGATTTATGCTAATTTTCTAGCCCAAAATCTCGACCTCTACCAAAACTTGCTACAACATTCATAATCCATCAAAGACATGATAACAATGTTGATAAATCAAAATCAACCTCAAGACTAGGCCTGAGCATCCCCAACCGGGATTGACATTCTGTCAAACACTTGGCGTCAATGCAACCTATAGGTCTAGGATACAAGACAAAGCATAAATTACTGAAAGAACTTATGAAAAATAACCAGAAGGATCACCTCCTTCTCCATTGAACTATTATATCATCAATTAGGTCTTGCATCCATCCATTTAGCAATTACAAGTAAATACATGAAATAACCATGACATGAACCAGTCATTTAACCATGCTTATAACCAACACAAAACCATATAAATATCAAATATATGAAAGCCATTAAATCCACATAGAAATTAGTGAAAAATTAAGAGAAATTAGCTTTTATTAATCATAGGAAAATCCGACTAGGTTTGGGACCACCCGACCATAGACATGGCTGAACCAAATCTCTCTTTCAACCATTCACTCCCGTGCCATTTTTTAAGCATGAATGTGGGATCTCATAGAACAACCAATCCAAGAATAACCAAGGGAATCTAGAGGTTAAACCAGCTCTAGCCTCACCAAACCATGGTCACACCAAAATTGGTGCTCTGATCACAACCAAACTGAACTTGCAATGCCATCTAGAATCCATAACTATCCTTGAGGAATTTTCCATCTCCTTGTCTCTCAGGATTTACCAAAATCCAATCCCAGATCACTGGCCATAAACCGAGACTAGTCTCTCAGGATTTACTGCAACCAAAACTTGGATCACTAGGCCCTAAACCAAGACTTCTCCCTCATGCTTTACCATGTATCCCACCAAAACTAGTTGATGAGCCCCATAAATGGGTAATTATATGGGCTAATTTTGCCTCCTAACTTAGCCTAATCCACCATTCTCATTAGTTTATTGCATGTGTTTGATTATATTTATGCTAATAGAGTGAATTGGGTTAGTCATTGTGCCATGAAGTCTAATGCGTGCTTTATGCAGATTTTTGGTCAATTTTGAGACAAAGTCAAAGGTTTAATGAGCATTTGGCAACCAATATTTGAGGAAAAAAAGGGAGAGGATTTGTAGGAGGGTGTACCCCTCATTTATGACCCCCTACCTTGAATCCTCCTTCAAAAAGCTCGGAGCAGAAGCAGCCACATTAATGCATCAAAGGGGTAGTCGAGCAAGTGAAGAAGAACTGTTGTCTATCTCTAGTCTTGGGAGCCAAGCCTCCTTGATTTTAGGAGAGATGTTGGAGGCTCCAATTGTATAAATAGGAGGGCTTAGGTGCTCAGTATTTTAGTTGGATGTTAGTCAAATTTTCACACTTTTGTTGCAGCTTTTGCTCAGCTCATTTCGAGCTTACTTTTGTGAACAGATTTATGTAATGTGACTATTATTTTGATAATGGAGATGAATTATTTTCTGAGCCAGCACTGAGTTCTTCCAGGGGGCTGAAGATCTTGGGTTAGGGCCCAACCCAAGCTGCCTAACACCTCTTGTTTTGTATTTATATGTTTTGCTTCAGTTCATGAATTAGTTGCTGTTAGATAGATTTCTTCCTTAGTAGAATAGGTTGCTTTTGGGTGGTTTACATAGTTGTTTCCATTTCAGTTGCTGAAGTAGGTTAAATAGGGGTAAGTGAAAGATACAAAATGCCATCAACTGAGCTTGAACTCATTTCCTCCTTTGGGGACTATCAATTGAGTTCAAGATCTGCTTGCTGCCATAAAAATAGAGTTTTGCTTTCCCCATACAATTTCTAGTGTTATATTTCCTTTCCATATAGCACTATTCAACATTTTATTTTCCTAGATCAGAGTTTAGGTTAACTTGAGATATAGTTCTGTTTTTTGTTGGTGCAACTAGTTCTCTTCTTGCTCAGATTCAATGTTTTGATTCGCAGCTCTCTTACAGTACATCTCTGCTCATGATAAGTCAATAAAGCTGCCATCACCATCTCTTTTGCTACATGTTTCACAAGTCATTCACAACCCTTCACAAATCTGCCCTAATTCCTGCACTTTTCTCATAAGCTTTCCTCTCGTCTCTTGAACAAATCCAACCATCATTTTCTTTCCTAATCATCCTTGATGAACTTCAGACACCTTAACACCTCCTCTAGGCTTCAGATACCCTTTCCCACCATTTTTTCACCTTTAAACCCTCTAAAATAGCTCTCGGAATCCTCCTGTAGATCCTCCTATAGATCCCCTGCAACCTCCTATAGAATTTCCTGTAAGTGACTTTTTGAAGTCCGATTGAAGGGAAAGCCTTTAGAAGGGTGCCAGAGGTCTCCTAGGACCCCTCCACACCTTCCTACACCTCTACAAATCCCAAAGTCACCCTCCATCGCCACCTAATCGCTGCCACATCCATAAACAAATAAATTACATGCATAACAATTTCACATAAAATACACAAAAATCCAAAAAAGATGTTTTTTTCTTATTTCCTTCTAGAAACAACTTGAATAGGTGTAGTTTACTTCCTCAGTAGGTAATGGCACTCTTTTCCTAGATTTTCACCTCTCTTCTTGCAAAAGTAGGGTTAGTCGGTAAATTAGGGTTTGCTAGGTTTACCTCACATTTCAGTCTTCTTTCTCTTTCTGCAAGTAGAATAGCCTCTGTAGAGTAAGCTTTCCTTTCTTTCATCACATTTAAAGCTTCTTCTAGAATTCATAGAAGTTGGCTTGAGCTCCTAGTGATCTTGTGCCAGCTGACCAAGTGACAGCCTGTAGTAAGAACTAGTACTTGTGCATACAACATCGTCGCTTCCAAGTTTGTTACGAACTACCGGGTTGATAAAAGTAAAGTAGGAAGCCCCAGGAGTTGCAGCATTATTGCTGCAATACTGGTGCTCACCACTTTTTGGCACCGTTTCCAGGGAAGCGTCAGAGTATTTTGTGATTACTGCTTTTCTTCTATTTTTTTTACTACAACATTTTGCTAAGTAGTTCATTTCAGCAAAAGTAGAGTAGTTGTTTCTTTCAATTTCTGCATTTCCTTGCTTCCATTTCAATTCTGCAATATCCATTTAAGCAAAAGTAGATTAGCCCTTTCAATTCTGCAATTTCCATTTCAGCAAAAGTAGATTAGTTCTTTCAATTCTGCAATTTTCATTCCAGATTGGTCATTTCCTTGCTTTCATTTCAATTCTGCAATTTCCTTTCATCAAGTTCATTTCAATAGTTGCAATTTTTTGTTCAATCAATTTCAGTTTTGCAGGTACAAGCAGAAAAAAACAAAAATCACCCAAAAAGAGATTTCCTTTCATGCCTCGTAGGAACAGAGATAATTCAGAGAAAATCTTACCCAACACCCCCACCACATCACAAAGCCACCCTTCTCTCTTCTTCGGTGGAAGTGATCTAGAAGAACCTTTAGGAGAACAACTTGAGATATTTGAAGAACCTATAGGAGAAGAAGAGGAAGAAAACATCCCTCCTGAGACAATGGCTGAAAATAGAAATGCTAGGGGGTATGGAGAAAGAGTAGAGGGTACCTTTCGCATCTGAGAGACCAATGAGGACACTAAAATGAAGAAAATAAGCCATTCATACCTACCCCACTTCCATGGATTGACTACAAAAGATCCTGACACCTTCCTGTTTGAGTTTGTTGTTATTTGTCGAACCTATGACTATGCAGAAGATGAGCAGAAGTTGAGACTGTTTCCTTCTACCCTCAAGGATGCAACATTACGCTGGTTCATGGGGTTACCTAGCAATAGCATCACAACTTGGGCTCAGATGCAGCAAGCCTTTAATAACAAATATCGAGACTACTATAGGTCAAAAGATACCAAGGAAGAAATCTTCCGAATGACCATGGGAAGTGATGAATCCTTGGAAGATTATGAAGAGAGGTTCCAGCTCAGTTATAAAAGGGCTAGGTGCACACTTGACCCCAAATCTCTGAAGTTGGTCCTACTCAGAGGAATTCCGGAAGACCTTCTAGACACCCTCCATTTACTGGCTGGGGGAGACATCTACCAACTACCTTATGAAGACATAAAGACTATTTTTAGAAACCATTCTAGGGCAGCCAGAAAGAGAGGTAGGGGGAGTCAACCCACAACTAGTACCTCCTCATCTAGTTCATCCCTCAAAGGTGAACTTGGAAACATGCTGGAAGATTTCAAGAGTGAGATGCTGTAGACTCTTGCCATGCAAATGGATACCTTGCATATCAAAAGGAAACAAGAGGAAGCAGAGAGGGCTTTGGCCATTTTTTGTCCTAAGTGCACTAGAATGCATCCTAGGAATGAATGTCCATTGAACTCTATAGAGGTTTGTTCAGTCTGTGAAGAAGATCATTCTATAGATAAGTGCCCTTCCTTGCCTGGACTTAAAGCTGTATACCAAGGGGCCGAAGGAGCCACTGAACCACTCTATTTCATGAACCAAAGGAGACTGCATGGACCTAGACCATACCAGCAGGGAATACAAGGGACATCTCAGGCATACTATAACCCCTGTCAAGCCACTTCCATACCTTCTTGGGGTCCCCTTGTTCATCCTTCCTGGTCCACACCTCCTACTTGGTCCTATCCATCTCAATATCATGCCCAACCAGCCGCTCATTCATTCCACTCCTATACTTAGCCACAACCTCAGTGGAATGCATCTCAGCAGGGGTGGAGGCGCCAGTACAACTCTCCTCCCGCTCTTTTTCCTCCACCACCTGCTCAACCGCAACCATTGCCTCCTGCTCCATCAAGGCAACCCCAAATGCCTGCTTAACTGAACCCAAACTCGAACGACAAACAGGCTCAACAAGTATACAGTGGGGAACCATCATGCCCAACCTATGCTGTGGAGATTTAGGAGATTAACCTACAATCTGGGAAGGTTCTCCCAGATAGCCAGCCTCCCCCTCAGGAGCTTGAGGAAGATAAAGAGGAAAGTGAACTGAAAGCAATTCCACCCTTTCCTGAGTGATTATCTGGAATAACACAGCCTACCCCGGAAGAAACTTAACTTTTGGGAGAATTGAAACAACTATGTGTAAAGATACCACTTCTCCAAGCCATAAAGGATGTGCCTATATACAATAAGATGATCAAAGAGAAGTGCTTCAGGCATCCAGGCAGGCGCAAGAGAGATTCCCCAACCATCAATGTCATAGGACAACTGTCCGACCTGATGTTGGGGTAGGTAATCTGTCCAAAATATCTAGACCTTGGAAGCCCAATAGTTGATGTCCACATCAATGGCACCATGATCCCCCATACCCTAATTGATCTAGGGGCTGCCATTAATGTGATGACCAAGGACACCATGCTCAAGCTCAAACTCTAAGGCTCCTTGAGAAAGACCATGACCGTATTGCAGCTAGCAGACTGCTCCACTGTGACCCCTGAGGGGATTGTGGAGGATGTGATGGTCTCCATTGATTCTTGGGAGTACCCTACTGATTTCCTAGTTCTCCAACCGAAAGCAAAGCTCACTAGGTATCCTCTCATCCTGGGAAGACCCTGGTTGGCTACTGCAGATGCTTACATCAGCTGTCGAGCTGGGAACATGACAATCAAGAATGGGCATATGTCCAAGAAGCTAATCCTATACCCTCCTACCCAACCCTTGCTAGAACATGATCTACCTCTCTAGTTGGAGGAGGAGGATGAGGATGAAGTCTATTTTGCACCACTGTGTGCAGTAGAAATTGTTATGAGGGGGCAATTGAAAAATGAGGATGATATCATTGAAAATCTAATTCAGAATCCACCCCCCAGTATGTTGCCATTAGAAGATATAGTGAAAGACACCCAAGACAATCCCTTAACTGATCTTTGTGTGGCCGAACCAACCTCTCTCCGTGTTAAGAATATAGAGTTCGGCCCTGAAAGAACCTTGAAAATCAACTCATCCCTATCCACCTCCCAGGAGAAGGAACTGTGTAGCCTATTGAGAAAACATTTAGATGCCTTCGCTTGGAGCTATAAGGAGATGAAGGGAGTGCACCCTTCAGTTTGTACTCATCACATTTACATTAAGGAATATTGCAAACCAGTTAGGCAGCTTCAAAGGAGGATGAATCCAGCCCTTAAGGACATTGTCAAGGAAGAATTGCAAAAGTTACTAGATGTAGGATTCATCTACCCCATCTTCGACAGTGAATGGGTCTCTCCTTTGGTGCTAGTGCCAAAGAAAAATGGTAAGTGGAGGATCTGTGTCAATTATCAGGAACTGAACAAGGCCACCAAAAAGGACCATTTTCCTTTTCCTTTCATAGATCAAGTGTTAGATGGTCTGGCGGGGAAATTTTTTTTCTCCTTCCTAGATGGGTTCAGCGGGTACAATCAGATCCAAATCAGCCTGAAAGACCAAGATAAGACCACTTTCACTTGTCCTTGGGGTACCTTTTCCTATCGGGTCCTTCCTTTTGGTTTGTGCAATGCTCCTGCCACTTTCCAGAGAGCAGTATTGAGTATATTCTCTGAATTGGTTCATGATGCAGTGGAAATCTATATGGATGATTTTACTCCTTATGGTTCTAATTTCTAGGAAGCTTTGTCTAACCTAGGAAAATTTTTGGACAAGTGTATTGAAATGAACCTATCCCTCAATCCAGAAAAATGTGAATTCTTGATGACTGAAGGGACCGTGCTAGGTCATGCAATATCTCAACAAGGATTGCAGGTGGATCCCAACAAAATCGCCATCATCCAAAGGGTCCCACCTCCTCAAAAGGTGAGAGATGTCCAGAGTTTCCTAGGCTTAGTGAGATATTATAGAAGTTTCATTAAAGATTTCAGTAAGTTAGCCTCTCCATTGTTTGGTCTTTTGGGAAAATATGTCAAGTTCATATGGAATGACAATTGTCAAGAAGCCCTAGATACCTTGAAAAGTAAACTTGTGACTGCCCCAATTTTGAGAGGCCCAAACTGGGCCCTACCTTTCCACATTCACACAGATGCCTCGAACAAAGAAATAGGAGCATCCTTGGGGCAAATTGATGAAAATTTACCTTATGCCATATACTTTATAAGTAAAAATTTGTCCAAGGCAGAGTTAAACTACATGGTCACCGAGAAGGAACTCCTAGCTGTAGTGCATTCCTTAAATAAGTTCAGACATTACATCACAAGCTATCAAACCTTTGTACACATCGATCATGCTACAATTAGGTATTTAATGAATAAACCAGATGTAAATGCTCGCATTATTAGATGGTTGCTTTTATTGCAGCAGTTTGATTTAACCATTGTTGATAAGCCTGGTAAGGAAAATGTTGTTGCTGACTTTTTTTCTAGAGTAAATTTGCCTATAGGTGAGGAAGGAATGGTGGATGATCAAATGCTGGATGAACACCTATTTGCTATCTCAGTACTCTCCCCATGGTTTGCTGATATAGAAAATTACTTGGTTTCAGCACAGTTCCCACCACACATGTCCTCAAAAGAGAAGAGCAAGATTGTGAGAAAAAGTGCCCCTTTCACCTGGATTGGGGGCAATCTCTTCAAACTTGGCCCAGATCAGATTTTGAGAAGATGTGTCAGGGAGGAGGAAGTTTTTGAAATTCTCCTAACCTGTCATGACGGGCCTTGTGGAGGCCATTTTGCAGCAAAGAGGACTGCCTTCAAAATTCTGCAAGCAGGTTACTATTGGCCCACTCTTCATCAAGATGTGAAGAGATATATCAGCCAATGTGATCGGTGCCAAAGGATGGGGAAACCTACTCCAAAGGATGAGATTCCCATGCAACCTCAAGTGACTTTTGAGCCATTTGAGAAGTGGGGCATGGACTTTGTGGGTCCTATCAACCCTCCTTCAAAACAGAAACAATACATCATTGTGTGCACTGATTATCTGACAAAATGGGCAGAGACAAAGGCAATCAAGGCAACAACAGAAGAAAAAGTAGCTGAGTTTTTAAGAGAGAACATCTTCTATAAGTTTGGGTATCCAAGAGAACTGGTTACAGATCAAGGCAATCAGTTCACTTCCAATTTGATTGAAGACCTACTCACACATCATCAAATCAAGCACAAGACTTCCACCCCTTACCATCCACAAGCCAATGGATAGGTGGAAGTCACTAACAGAGCTTTGGAAGGAATTCTGACCAAGGTAGTGAGCAGCAACAAAAAAGATTGGGTAGATAGATTGGTTGAGGCCACCTGGGCCTACAACACCACATGGAATACCACCATAGGGTTCACACCCTATGAACTAGTCTATGAGAAGAAGGCTT
Organism: Pinus tabuliformis; assembly: GCA_031772625.1. Classification (NCBI taxonomy): domain Eukaryota; kingdom Viridiplantae; phylum Streptophyta; class Pinopsida; order Pinales; family Pinaceae; genus Pinus; species Pinus tabuliformis. Next base: position 1,337,010,399 of record CM062817.1, read on the forward strand.
TGTTGTCAATAGAATTTGAATACAATACAGTAAGGTTGGTAGCTCAGTTGGACCTAGATCTCAGCCATGCATATAGGGAAAGGCTACTTCAGCTCAATGGATTGGATGAACAAAGATTGCAGGCCCTTCTTCACACAGAGGTAATCCAACTTTAGAGGAAGATATGGCACGAAAATAATATCAAGGAGAAGCAATTTCAATAAGGAGATTAGGTGCTGCTCTATGAATCAAGGTATAAAGATTTCAAAGGAAAGCTGAGGACAATATGGCTAGGACCCTACACTGTAGAAAAATGGAATGACAATGGTTCAGTTTTGATCAGAACCATTGATGAGGAAGCCATCCCCATGCTTGTCAATGGGCATAGATTGAAAATTTACAAGAAGCCCCTCTCCAAGAAAGAATTCATTGAAGATTTGAATAAGATAGTGTTGGTAGTGGAATAGGGCTTAGCCTACGCTCCATCCACTCACTGAGAAAAAAAGAAAAAATAATAAGGACTCAAGTGAAAACCTCTATGAGGCGCTTGAGTCCCATCATTGGGTTGAAAACCTCTCTGGAGGCGGCCCAATGATGAAAAAAAAAAAAAAGAGAGAGAATAAGATCCCTGGGTGAAAACCTCCATTGGAGGTGCCCAGGGCAGGCAAGTAGGGTGAAAACCTCCTGGAGGTGCCCTGGTTGTCTTTTCAAAAAAAAAAGCAACAAAAAAAAAAGAAAATTGACTTTTCAAATGCATTGCAGGTTACAGATGGACCATAGGAAGCAAGGGGACATGCCACAAAGCCTATTACACATCCTCTATACTCTTCTCCATCATTTCTGACTTTTTTTTCCACCTCTCTGTGTTTTTTTCTGAAGACTGTGCATCCTACAGGAGACCCTGTGTGTTCTACAGGAGGCTCCTGTAGAAATCACAGAGAGCCCGAAATAGCTTTTACAAACAGTTTGAGGAGCTGAGGATTTTCCTGGAAGGCATGTAGGCCATCCTACAACTATCCACCATCCTAACCCTCCATCCCACACCTGCATCACCTCATTCCCATTTGATTTCTTTCCTTCCTGCAAAAAGAAAAAAACACAGAAACCATTTTTTAAAAAAATAAGGAAACAAAAAAATAAAAACACCTCCGCAACTCACCTGCAGCTTACCAAATCCCTCTCCATTGCCATCAGAATATTCAGTAGCATCCTCACAGCTCCCAGCACAAGCATCAGCTAAAAATTTTAGAGGGAGAAGCAGCTACAGGAAGGATTTCCTGTAGCAGTTGATCCCCTTAAAATCAAGCTCCAGCAACAAAATAGGTGCAGCCACAGGAATGCAGAAGATGTCTGAAGCAAGATTCAGCTAAAGGGCACCTATACAAAGCAACTGAGCCACATATCAAGAAGTAAAGAGCATACAGCACAAGGGATACATGCATGTAGCAACAATAGAACCTAGCAGCACTGCAACACGAGCATTCGACCTGCAGGTAAGTGTCTAACCCACTCCTCTATTGCATATGTATAATTCAAAAAATGCATGAACGAATGGAATGGTTGGGATTAAACCAGAAAGGTGGCCAGTCACCCTCGTCCAGTTTGACTACGCTCATCCGGAGATCCAAAAGACACGTGTGTCTAGTCAACTCACGAAAAATCCAAAAGACAGGTAGTGGTGGATGTTTAAACTCCAACGCAAATGATGGGAAGTGATTGCAGGCAGAAGGCATGAAGACTCATGATGACACAGCAGTAGGGACCAACGGTCTGAATAATGACAACATACCCTTTTTTCCACCTCACATCATCGCCGGAAATATCTCCAGTAAACATAAGTACTCTGCCTCGAACTCATTCACCACCTTTGTTTCCATTTTATCATCATCCCTGCAGCTGCAGAAAGCTCCATACCACCTCCATAACCTCGAAACCACTGTTCTCTGTTGTTTTCAGTCCTCCTCCTCTTATCGGGTTCTACAGGAGCATTATCGGGTTCTACAGGAGCAGTAACAGTTCTACAGGAGAACCTCTATCCATTTCTACAGGAGGGCCAGTAAGCAGTTTTATGGAAGAAAACACGGGGTTGTTCAAATTTGGACTTGAAGAGGTAGGCTTGGTACAAACCCACTTTGCATATTCATATATACAAGGGGTGATGCAATTTTAAGGAAGGATTAAGCCTGAAAAAGAAGAGGAATTGCATTCAAAAGTTCTGCCTGTTTCTTAAGAAAAAACACAGTTTTTATCTGTTTCCTGTTTTTGCAAAAGAAGTGTTGTCTCCTTCTCCACCTTGGGCACTCACATATACAAGGAGTGATGCAATTTTAGGGAAGAATTAAGCCTAAAGAGAAGAGAAATTGCATTAAAAAAGTCTGCCTGTTTCTTAAAGAAAAACACAGTTTCTTAAAGAAAAACACAGTTTCTTTCTCTGTTTCTTGTTTTTGAAAAAACTGTTGTCGCCTTCTCCACCTGAGGTATTCCAAAGGATTATAAACATAATGACAGGGGGATTCCTGAGGAAGGAACCACTAAATTCAGTTAGGTTCCATGAACATCCTGAGGTAGTAGCCATTTTTACCAGAGCCAATTGGATGCCATTTTTCAAAAAACTTCGAGGGTATGATGAAGAAGTGACTCAAGAGTTTGCACTTTCCTTGGTACCCCACTCAAAGACCCATGCCACTGTTACTTTCAGAGGTCTCACCATTGAAATCACCCCAGAGTTTATCAGTAGGGTTACCAGTCTTTGACTTGGACTACCTTGGAGTAAAGAAGAAAAGCCACTGGGTCAAGTTGCCAAAAAAACCTTCTTCTAACCAAATGAGCATCTCGTAGAGGACAAAAATGGCATAAGGAGAACAAGCATACCTTACCCTTGGGATGAGGTTAGTTACCAAATTATCAAGTACATTTCCTGTGAAGGGAGGTATAACATAGTTTATGGTTATCATTTCAGACTTCTGCATGAGCTGAGATATGGCATGGATATTCCCACACCCCAAAAACTTAGCATTCCCTATTTTCTCCTACAGTCCCTTATAGATTCCAGCATTAAATTGAAGGTAGGAGGTCCAGATCAATTGGCTCACCATGGACTAATTAAAATGCTGGTGGAAGAAGCCCTCCACACTTTCACAATCCCCATAGCTTGGGAGATCTTCAGAAACATGACAAGAGAAGATGATATAAAAGCCCTCACATATGACCTCAGTCCTTCTGAAAGTGAGGGGGAAGAGAAAAAAGGGGAAGATGAGGAGGAAACCAAAATAGAAGATGAGAAGGAATAACCTGAAACAGAGAAGAAAAGGACTAAAGCAGAAAAGAAGGAACCTAGGACAGAAGAGAAAAAGACTAAAATAGAGGAGAAAAAGACCAGAGCAGAGAAGAAGGAACCTAGGACAGAAGAGAAAAAGACTAAAATAGAGGAGAAAAAGACCAGAGCAGAGAAGAAGGAACCTAGGACAGAAGAGAAAAAGGCTAAAATAAAAAAGAAAAGGACTAAACCAGAGAAGAAAAAGACTAAAGCAGAGAAGGCAGAAACTAAACAAGATGAGAAGGAAACCAAAATAGAGCTAGAGGAAACAAAGCTAGCAGAGGCAGAGAAGACAAAAGAAGAGGAAAAAGGGGAAAAGAAGACAGAAGTGTCTCCTGAGACACTAGAAAGGGAAGCAACAACTATTCTTGCTGCCCTCAGCACCCTAGTTAAACCCAAACAAAAGAGGAAAAGGCCACCATCAATGTATTTCAGGGCCCGAAAAAGCACAAGAATAAAAATAGGGAAGCCACAACCATCCTCAAAAGAGCCTATCATAATTGAAGATTCCCCTACTGTCAAAAGGGAAGAATCTCCATCCAAAACCCCCATTACTTATGAGAGAGGAAGTCCTAGATCTTCCACTTGGAAGGAAAGAGTAAAACTGCAGGACTCAAAAACAGTCCTACAGGAGGCACAAACTGCTCTACAGGAGACCCTAACAAAGCTACAGGAGACTGAGAAACTTGAGAAAAGGGTAGAAGAGCAGACCAAAGGGAAGGATGAAACAAAAAAGATTCTAGAACCTGACCCCCAACCTAGTTTAGGCTCTTATTACAACCTTCTTGAAGGGGGAAAATTATTCCACAGAAATTTGCAGTCCCACTTTTCTTTGAACTGGAAAAGGAAAGGGTAAGGAGCCATAGATGGATGCAAATTTCCAAGTCCAAAGGGGTGGAAGAAATTGGCCACATGGAGAACAAGCTGAGAGAAATGGATAAGGAGTTGAGCACTATAAGACATACAGAAGCAATCAGAAGATCTCACTTGGAGGCAGAAAATGAAATGTTAAGGAAACAACTGCAAGAAAAGGACACACAGTTGGCATGCATGGCCAACTAGTCTATGGAGGCACTACAGTGCAGGAAACTAGCCAAATCATATGGAGTATACCTCAAAGACCAGTGGCTACAGTTTCAAATCAAGACCTTGGCACAGAGAGGCAGCATGCCTTTTCAGGATTATAAACAGTTTACAGACCTATGTGACCAAAGTTCAGTAGAAGACAAGGCAAAGTTGGCAGAGTTTTATTTGCATAACATGGCCCTCACTGATATGAACCTATGGGACCCCAATGCTAGGTTGGGGGACTTGCAGCTGATGGCCATAGCATCATGAGGAGAAAAGGGCGACAAAAATCAAGAAGTTGATGACAAAAGAGAAAAATGAACCCTTAATGATCCAAGATGAGCCAACAAACCCCATGGCTCTCATCAGTGTCCACCAGCAACTTGCAGATAATCCTCAAAGTGCCCCTAAGTATATCAATGAGCAGGCCCAGGCTATTGCACATTTTGAGGACATGGAAAGATTGCTTGGAGATGACTACATTCATGCCTGTATGAGAAGGTGGAACACACTGCCATAGCCGACAGATCAGGGAGTATCATTCCCCAAACAAGATGAAAGAAGCATTGAGGAGAGTGCCTCTATACAAGCGCTCTATGCAGAGTTTGAAGGCCAATTGGATTGGCCTCAAATTGAGTCCTCCACTGCTGCTAGGCCTACTGGAAGGTGTAAAAGAAGAAGAAGAACAAAAGCAGTGGGAAGAGGTGGATAGAAAGGCAGGATTCCATGATAAGGAGGAGGATGTCACAACAAAAGCATGGGATGTCAGGGAGTCCGTCAGGGCCATCAAGGATGAGGAGATAGACTAGTTGCTCAGAGGATGAGCAACACATTCAGTAGGGGGGTGATGATGAGCCCCATAAATGGGTAATTATATGGGCTCATTTGGCCTCCTAACTCAGCCTAATCCACCATTCTCATTAGTTTATTACATGTTTTTGATTATATTTATGCTAATAGAGTGAATTGGGTTATTCATTATGCCATGAAGTCTAATGTGTGCTTTATGCAAATTTTTGGTCAATTTTGAGACAAAATCAAAGGTTTAATGAGCATTTGGTAGCCAATATTCGAGGAAAACAAGGGAGAGGATTTGTAGGAGGGTGTCCCCCTCATTTATGACCCCCTACCTCGAATCCTCCTTCAGAAAGCTTGGAGCACAAGCAGCCACATCAATGCATCAAAGGGGCAGCCGAGCAAGTGAAGAAGAACTGTTGTCTATCTCTAGTCTTGGGAGCCAAGCCTCCTTGATTTTAGGAGAGATGTTGGAGGCTCCAGTTGTATAAATAGGAGGGCTTAGGTGCTTAGTAGTTTAGTTGGATGTTATTCAATTTTCTACACTTTTGTTGTAGCTTTTGCTCAACTCATTTTGAGCTTACTTTTGTGAATAGATTTATGTAATGTGACTATTATTTTGATAATGGAGATGAATTATTTTTTGAGCTAGCACTGATTTCTTCCAGTGGGGTGAAGCTCTTGGGTTAGGGCCCAACCCAAGCTGCCCAGCACCTCTTGTTTTGTATTTATATGTTTTTCTTCAGTTCATGAATTAGTTGCTATTAGATAGATTTCTTCCTTAGTAGAATAGGTTGCTTTTGGGTGGTTTACATAGCTGTTTCCATTTTAGTTGCTGAAGTAGGTTAAATAGGGGTAAGAGAAAGATACAAAAGGCCATCAACAGAGCCTGACCTCCTTTCCTCCTTTGGGGACTATGAATTGAGGTCAAGATCTGCTTGCTGCCATAAAAACACAGTTTTGCTTTCCCCATGCAATTTCTAGTGTTACAATTTGATTTAGAGGTTAATGCTTTGCTTCAGATCTAGTTTGTCATGCTCATTTCTGTTTCTGCAATAAATCTCTTTCCATGATTTCCTTTCCATATAGCACTGTTCAGCATTTTATTTTCCTAGATTAGAGTTTAGGTTAACTTGAGATATAGTTCTGTTTTTTTTGGTGCAACTAGTTCTTTTCTTGCTCAGATTCATTGTTTTGATTCGTAGCTCTCTTACAGTACATATTTTCTCATAATAAGTCAATAAATTTGCCATCACCATCTCTTTTGCTACATGTTTCATAGGTCATTCACAGCCCTTCACAAATCTGCCCTAATTCCTGCACTTTTCTCATAAGCTTTCCTCTCGTCTCTTGAACAAATCCAACCATCATTTTCTTTCCTAATCATCCTTGATGAACTTCAGACACCTTAACACCTCCCTCTAGGCTTCAGCTACCCTTTCCCACCATTTTTTCACCTTTAAACCCTCTAAAATAGCTCTCAGCATCCTCCTATAGATCCTCTTATAGATCCCCTGCAGCCTCCTATAGAATTTCCTGTAAGTGACTTTTTGAAGTCTGATTGCAGGGAAAGCCTTCAGAAGGGTTCCAGAGGTCTCCTAGGACCCCTCCACACCTTCCTACACCTCTGCAAATCCCAAAGTCGCCCTCCATCACCACCTAATCACTGCCACATCCATAAACAAATAAATTACATGCATAACAATTTCACATAAAATACACAAAAATCCAAAAAAGTTGTTTTTTTCTTATTCCCTTCTAGAAACAACTTGAATAGGTGTAGCTTACTTCCTCAGTAGGTAATGGCACTCTTTTCCTATATTTTCACCTTTCCTCTTGCAAAAGTAGGGTTAGTTGGTAAATTAGGGTTTGCTTGGTTTATCTCACATTTCAGTCTTCTTTCTCTTTCTGCAAGTAGAATAGCCTCTGTAGAGTAAGCTTTCCTTTGTTTCATCATAGTTAAAGCTTCTTTTGGAATTCATAGAAGTTGGCTTGAGCTCCTAGTGATCTTGCGCTCGTTGACCAAGTGACAGTCTGTAGTAAGAACTAGTACTTGTGCATACAACACCGTCGCTTTCAAGTTTGTTATGAACTACCAGGTTGATAAAAGTAAAGTAGGAAGCCCCAGGAGTTGCAACATTATTGCTGCAATACTGGTGCTCACCACCAGTCAAGGGATTCCTAGGCCTTTGGGAAATGAACCTTTAGATAAACATCCCAACATACCATGGCATCCAAAAAAAGGAAAGGCTAGGCTAAAAACCACTGTTATAACCTGACAAAACCATGACATCGACAACAAGAGAACCATACACAACATGCAAAGCCATGCATGTCCAAAACAGCTAGGAAATCGAACATGCAAAAGGGTACCTACAAGTATTCCTGTAAAAGCTACTTGATCTTTCTCTTCTTCCTTAATCGTTGCCTACTTTTCCTTCCTTGATCCAAAGCTAGAGTGTTCCAAGAAAACTCTAAGTGACAAAGAGTGAGAGAGAGAGAATAATGGGAGAGCTCCAAACTTGAACTGAAAAAAAGTTACCAACTGATCCTCAGAAGTATTTTTATTAATGAGGTCTCTATTTTCTTCATTTTCCATTATTTTCCTTCAATTTCCTCCTCACATGCAACCTGTGACCTTTTACCTTCCTTTTCTCCTATTTTCCTTTATTTTCATAAATAAATGTGCAAAAAATTCCTTTTTTCCTTTTAATGCCTTTGCCTTAGCCTTTTCAAATTTTCTTTAGCCAAAACACACATCTAGTGATGCCCATTAGGATATCTTTGCCCAACATTCAACTTGTAATAAGTGTCCCTTAACTGTTGTCTGATTTTTCCTTTATTAACTTTTATTACATGGAATTTTCACCAGGGTTGTTACAGAACCCTCCCCCTTGGGGAACATTGTCCTCAATGTTAAACCACACCAAGACCTCAGAAAAACTGCTGAAAATCAAACATACTGCCCATGGAGCTTTATTCTTAGCTTGATGAAATATTTATAATGAATGACCTGCTCAAAAGCAAAACATCATGAAAACATGACAATATAACAACCATAATAACATGACACCCATACTGGTTATTGGAGCTTTATAACTTAGCTCATGGCAGTATTTACATCCCTATAGATATACATACATATACCATAACATTAGAAAAAAATATGCCAAACATATACCAACATCAAACTAATTTTTTTTTGCCTCCACTCGAAAAAAATGAAGGATACAGGGCCCGCATGTGATCCGCCATCTCCCATGTAGCTTCTTCAAGCCCAAATTACTTCCACAACACTTTAACTTTATCTAGGTATCTGTTTTGAGCATGGGATGTTTCCAGTGCAATATGAATTGAGGATCTGACTAAAACTCTCCTTCTTGGTCCACCTGTATTATAGACCAATCAATAACATGATCAACATCCTTTATATACTTCTTAAGGAATGAAATATGGAAAACATCATGGAATTTCACTGTTGGAGGCACTGCAAGTTGATATGCCACTGGTCTAATCATCTTAAGGATCTTGAAAGGCACACAATACCGTGGTTCCAACTTGGCACATGAACCAATCCTCAAAGAGATTTTCTTGGGCTTGGTGCGCAAATGCAAACACTCCCAACCTGAAACTCCTTGAACACCCTGTGTTGATCCACATGAATTTTCTGTCTGTCATGTATGCCTTTAGATTCTTCTTTATAACCTGCATTGCCTGCTCCATGTCTACCAACATGTCCATTCCAATAAGTACCATGTTCACTGGATCACTCCAACTGATGGGAGTGTTACAATTCCATCCATACAATGCCTTGAAAGGACTCATCCTCAATGAATCCTGATAATCATTGTTGTATGTGAAATCAACCAATGGAATATACTCCTCCCATTTATTCTGTTGTTTCATCATGTACATCGTCAACATATCCTCTAAGATTCTGTTGACATTCTCTGTCTGTCCATCTGTCTACGGATGATAAACTATACTGAAGGACAACTCTGTGCGCAAGCCTGTAAATAGCTCTTTCCAAAACTTGGAAGTGAACTTTGCATCCATGTATGACACAATTTTCTTTGGAGCACTATGTAGTCTCACCATCTCTCTGATGAACACCTATGCTACCTCACTGGCTGAATATGTAGTCTTTACTAGAATGAAGTGAGCTACCTTGCTCAACCTGTAAACCACGACCATAATAGAGTCATGCTACCTCACTATCCTCGGAAAACCTGTGATGAAATCCATGAAAATGACCTCCCATTGCCATTTTGGAATCACTATAGGTTGTAGTAAACCACTTGGATGCTTACATTCTACCTTTACTTGTTGAAAATATAGGCATCTAGCCATGAACTCTGCCACTTCCTTCTTCATATTTGGCCAATAGTAGAACTTCTTTACTGCCATCAACATCTTCTGATATTCTAGATGAATCGAGTATGGCTTGGCGTGAAACTCCCTCAAGATAAACTTCTTGAGCTCACTGCAGTCCGACACATAGTTCCTGCCTCTAAACCTCACTAGACCATCTATCCTGAGACGATAGTCTGCATCCTGATCACCTATACCTGTACCTTTTCTCTGTTGTAACTTGTGCATAATCTCCATGTATTTGTCATCTCGCTGTCCTGCCTGCAAGATCCTATCTTGTAACTCTGTCCCATAAGAGCTCATAGCTGCTATATGATTTACCTATACCTTCCCGCTAAGAGCATCCACAACCCGGTTCTCCTTCCCTTTGATGTATTTGATCTTGAAGTCAAACTCATGAAGGGTAGCCAACCATATAGCTCTTTTGGCATTTAGATTCGGTTGATCAAAAAAATACCTCAAGCCACTGTGATCACTCATCAATGTAAGCCTCCTACCAAGAAGACAGTGCCTCCACATATTCAATGCATGTATAATTGATGCTAGCTCAAGATCGTGCGTTGGATAGTTTTGCTTGTGCTCATTCAATTTTCATAAATCATAGCACACTACCTGCCCTTCTTGCATGATAGCTCCACCAAGTCCTCTCTTGTAAGCATCTGTACATACTACAAGCTCCTTGTCCAGATCCACAATATTTAGGACTAGTGCATGTGTCAACAACTGCTTAAGATGCTCGAAACTAGCCTCACATTCTTCTGTCCATTCGAACTTCTTACTTTTCCACTACAATGATGTGATAGGATATGCAATGCATGAGAATTTCTTGATGAAACTCCTGTAGTAATGTGCCAATCCCATAAATGATCTCACCTCATCCACATTCTTAGGAGCTGCCCACTCCATGATGGCCCTTATCTTTTCTGGATCCACTGCTATACCATCCTTGGAGACAACATGCCCCAAGTAATCTACCCCAGTCTGAAAGAAGATACACTTGATAAGTTTAGCATACAACTGAAGCTCTCTTAGCAATCTCAACAATATTGCTAAATTCTCGCCTTGTTCTTCCTCATTCTTACAATATACCAGTATGTCATCAATGAATATAATAACAAACTTGTTTAGATAAGGACGCAACACACTGTTCATCAAGCACATAAATTTCGATGGAGCATTATTCAAACCGAATGGAACAACAAAAAACTCATAATGCCCATAACTAGTCCTAAATGTAGTCTTGAAGATATCCTCTTCCTTGATGCATACTTGATGGTATCCCAATCTCAAGTCGATCTTAGAGAACACTGCTGCTCCCTTTCACTGATCAAACAAATCATCAATCCTCAAAAATGGGTACATGTTCTTGATTGTTACCTTGTTTATCTTCTTGTAATCAATGCATAGTATAAGAGTACCATGTTTCTTCTTCACAAACAACACTGGCACACTCAAGGGCAATACAATCATCCTAATGTACCCCTTGTCTAACAATTCCTTAAGTTGCAACTTTAAATCAACCAAATTAGGTGTGCTCATCTTGTAAGGTGCTTTTGATGCTGGGGCTGCCCCTGGCACCAAATCAAAAGAAAAGTCTACCTCCTTGTGAGGTGTCAACTCTGTAATGTCTTCACGGAATACATCCTGAAACTACTACAAAACTGGGTACCTTCTCAACACATTGACATCTTCAACCTCCTTACCCTTGTCACTAGAAATGTGTACTACAAACATCCCACAACCATTTTAGCAACTACACTTAGCCTGCATAGCGGTAACCATCCTCACTGATGTAGACTTCTTCTTCCCCTACAAATTCCTCTTTTCCCCACTATCATCCACACACTCAATGGCCTTTTCAAAGCAATCCACTTTAGTCCTGTGAAGGTATATCCAATCCATACCCAAAATCATACTATACGAACCTAATGGCAGTACATTCAGATGTGTTACTGTAGGCATGCCATTTAACTAAAATGCACAAGCTCTTACCCAGTGGTGAACTCTTTTCTTCATACCTGTAGCCAACTATACCAACCAAGGTTCTGCATGCACTTCTTTTCTCAAACCACACTTATCCACCAGGTCATGATTAATATAACTATAGTTAGGTCCAGGATCAATAAAAATAGAAATAACTAGATCACAAAGCTTACCATCCATCTCAATGATCAATGCTTGATGATCCGCCTTCCTGTTGTCCACAACTGCATAGGTCTGAAGAATTCTATGACCAACATCATCAACTGTATGCACCTCTTGAGAACTATAGATCTTGGGTCTACCACCACTCTGATACTACAGACAATCCCTCTTACGATTACCCTTACCACATATCCAACACTACAATGGTTCCCTACAACCACCTCTAGCTTGCTGCTCTCCACGTCCCTTCTTAGCTGTATTGAATCTCTTGTAAGGAACGAAATTTTATTTCTGACTTGCATCTTGAGGTATTCCTCACTTTGGTGGCCATTTTCCTTTAGCTTTCTCATTTCTTTTCAAGTCATGCTTAGGCTCAACTTTGAGCTTTGACTGCTCCTAACAACGCTTCAACTTTCAGATGGACTCCTCCAATGATCTAGGCTCATCGAACTCAATCCAGTCTCTGTATGAAACTGGAAGTCCACTGATGAATCTTTGAGCCTTGGCCTTCTCCTCCCCGAGGTAAGGCACATATCTCAACAACTCCAAAAACTTGTTAGTATACTCATCATATGTCATAGAAACCATCCACAACTCATAAAACTCCTTAGCTCTGTCATCATAATACCTCTCAGACAAATACTTCTTCTTGAAGAGTATTTTAAATGCATAGAAATTCAAATCATCCTCATGTATGCCTTTAACATTCTTCACATCTTCCAACCAAATATCAGCTTTACCTTTGAGACTGAAAGTGGTTATCTTTGCTTTCATGTTTTCTAAGTAATAATGCAGTTGGAATAATTTCTTCATACTAAGAAACCATGCTTTTTCATCCTATGATTTCTTCATCTGTCCATCATATATAGGTGGCTTTTCCTTCTTAAACTCATTCGACAAGTATCCCCTATCACTCCTCTTGTAAGGATGATAACGATGACGATCATTATGCCTATAAGAACTAGAACTGGAATAGTACTTGTGTCGATCACCTCTCCTATCCAGAGTGTCCAACAACCTACCATCTTTGATCATGTCAGATCTATCCGACCTGTGTATACTAGGAGAGCTAATGCCATATGCCCCATTAGTTCTATCCTCATGTCCATGGCTGATCCAAAGTGGTCCTTGTCACTGCAAACTTGACAAATTTTGAAGTAGTACCACGTTCACCTCTGCTTGTTTCTCTTGTGCCTGCATGATTTTGTCATCGTCTGGTTTGTAACTCCTTATTTATTCCTTTAGGCCCACACCACGCTGCCCATCTAATACATAGGTATATTCTATGTAGTTTACCACCTTGCTAGCCATCTGATCTCTTTCCTGCAATGCATAATATGTTAGCTAAAACAAATCACAATAAATGAACATACCTTAGCATAATTCGGGGAGGATACCTCATTTGTAAGATCATCAAATCAGCATGATACATGTATAACATAATCATAACAACATATAGACATATGCAAATAAATGTATCAACACATAAACAACATTCTAGCTAGGTTCCAGTCATCAGTGCAAGGCCATCTCAATAATGAATGCTATGACCTCAAGCATGACAAAAACCATTACTCCATTGCACACATTGCCACATGAAACTATCAACATGCATAAGCAATGCCTAATCAACTACACATACATATAAACACATTTAGTCTAGCATAAGCGATCAATTCTTGTAACCAACCTACAAGACTAATACATGTAATCAAAACATTCAAGAATGCATCTAACATACAAGGATGTATTCAAGTGACATATAATCAACATGTAAGTGACATATAACCATATGCAACCAATCATATACTTTCGACGATGCATCCCACAAAATCACATCAAGTTCCCAATGAAAACCTTATTACAACCATGATCAACATGATGCAATGCAACAATTACATGGAATGAAAGTGTAAGAGACACACATGCAACTAACATGCATGCATGACCAAGAACCTTCACCAAAGGAGAGCGCAACCATGCTCTGATACCAATCTGTAACACCCCCTCCTCCCTTGGTCCACCCAAGCAACTAGCCAACCGGGGTAAACATGTGATGAGAGAGGCCACTATAAGGGATTAAACTTCCTTAGTGACCTTAAGGAAATCGAACCGACAAAACATATCAAACAAACCCATCCACATCAACAACAACACCCTAAGGAGACATGTCAGCCACTCAGACATCCTGTCCTTGAGTCCCACTGATGATTTAAGCCTTTTAACCCTTGGTTGTTCTCATGATATAGGCATGACAAGGTCTAGAAACCCAAATTCACTCTCATAGGCTTATGTTCCAGCGACTGTGGACTTTTCTCAGCGGAACTGTGCTAACGACTGTGGGCTTTTCTTAGCAGAACTGTGCCAACGACCCTGGGATTTGAGCCACTTTTCTAGCTTAGAATCCCGACCTTTTCCAAAACCATGCTAAAACCTCCACAATCCATCAAAGACATGATAAAAATTCTGATAAATCAAAATCAACCTCAGGACTAGGCCTGAGCATCCCCAACCGGGACTAACATTCTGTCAAACACTTGGCATCAATGCAACCTATAGGTCTAGGATACAAGACGCAACATAAATGACTGAAATAACTTATGAAACATAACCAGAAGGATCACCTACTTCTTCATTGAACTATTATATCATCAATTAGGTATTGCATCCATCCATTTAACAATTACAAGTAAATACATGTAATAACCATGACATGAACCAATCATTTAACCATGCTTATAACCAGCATAAAACCACATAAATACCAGAGATATGAAAACCATTAAATCCACATATAAATCAATGCAAAAGTAAGAGAACATAGCTTTTATTAATCATAGGCAAAAACGACCAAGTTTGGGACTTCCACGTACCACCCGACCATAAACATGGCTGAACTAAATCTCTCTTTCAACCAGTCACCCTCGTGCCATATTCCAAGCATGAATGTGGGATCTCATAGAAGAACCAAGGGAATATAGAGGTTAAACCACCTCCACCCTCACAAAACTGTGATTACATGATAACCGATGCTCCAATCACAACCAAACCGAACTTGGAATTCCATCTGGAATCCATCACTATCCTTGAGGAATTTCCATCTCCTTGTCTCTCAAGCTTTACTACAATCAAATCTCGGATTACTAGGCCCTAAACCAAGACCAGTATCTTATGATTTACCCCAATCCAAACCCATATAACTAGGCCCTAAACCGAGACTTCTCCCCTGAGCTTTACAGTGTATCCTGCCAAAACCGGTCAAGGGATTCCTAGGCCTTTGGGAAATGAACCTTGAGACCACCTCTGCCCTATATTCCTAAATCCATCTCGAAAACCAAAGCTCAAAACCAAGATAAACATCCAAACATACCAAGGCATTCGGAAAAAGGCAAGGCTAGGCTGAAAACTACTGTCATAACTTGACAAAACCATTACATCGACAACAAGAGAACCATATACAACATGCAAAGCCATGCATGTCCAAACCAGCTAGGAAATCACACATGCAAAAGTGTACCTACATGTATTCCAATTGAAGCTGCTTGATCCTATTATTCTTCCTTGATCCTTGCTTTCTTTTGCTTCCTTGATCCAAAGATAGAGTGCTCTAAGAAAACTCTGAGTAACCAAGAGTGAGAGAGAGAGAGAGAATAATGAGAGAGATCCAAAATTGAATTGAAAAAAGGTTACCAACTGATCCTCAAAATCCTTTTTATTAATGAGGCCTCTATTTTATTCATTTTCCATTATTTTCCTTCAATTTCCTCCTCACATGCAACCTGTGACCTTTCACCTTACTTTTCTCCTATTTCCTTTAATTCATAAATAAATGTGCCAAAAATTCCTTTTTGCCTTTTAATGCCTTAGCCTTTTAAAATTTTCCTTAGTAAAAACACACATCCAGTGATGCCCACTAGGATATGTTTTCCCAACATTCAGCTTGGAATAAGTGTCCCTTAACCGTGGTCTTATTTTTTCCTTTATTAACTTTTATTACATGGAGTTTTCACCAGGGTTGTTGCACATGGTTAACCAAGGTCTCTATGATTGAACATGGTCAACCATTGGCAACATGGGAAACCATAATCTATCATAGAAAGGTATGGTCAACCATTGTCAACATGGGAAACTATAATCTATCATAAAAAGGTATGATCAACCAAATAGTCAACCATGGTGACATGGTTAACCATAGTCAACATCATCATGTAGGTAAGATAATTAACCACTATCATCACATCCAATAGAATCAACCATAATCAACATATCCAACATAGAAAACAATATCAACCATAATGAATCATAGTTAACCTGCTCAAGGTCTGTCAACCATGTTCAACCATGATTGAAACAACTAAACTATAGTGAACCTTGGTCACCATAATTAACCATGGCCACCATGATCATCCATGGACATCCATTGTCAACAACTTTATCAAGCATAATCATCATGGTAAACCATATTCATCCATTTTTATATATTTCCAACCATGTTGAACCATGTTTATCCATATTCAACCATACTTAACCATAGTCAACCATTCTCTTAAAAAATCATATGTGGTTGAACAACATAACCATATTCAAACATGGACAATAAGTTAAACTATAAATAATCACCTCAATAATGGTCAACCATGGTTAACATTATCATTAATGGTTAACCATAGTTATCCATCATTAACAATTATCAATCCTTGTCACCAATGGCCTACTGTGATCATTTATGGCAAATCCTCACCAACCCTTGGTCAATGATGGTTAATCCTGATTAACCTAGTCAACTGTGGTCAACCATCATCAACCATTGTCAACCATGGTTGACCCTCTTTAACCATCATCAAACATGGTCATCCATAGCCAACAATGATAAACCTTAATAAACCTTACTCAATCGCATATTAACCATAATTAATCATATTAAACCATAGCCAACCACAATGAACCCCTAGTTAGTAATAATCAATCATTGTACACCATAAGCAACTTGGGAAACAATTGTAAACTAAGGTCAAATATAGTCAAAGCATTTTTAGAAAATTGTCTCCATGGTCAACATGGTCAATAGTGGCCACCCATGGGAAAAATGGTTGAACATGATTAGCCATAGTCAACATGGGCATCATGGTCAACCATGGTTCACCATAGTCATCTATAGTAAACATTAACAACCTTGATCAACCATGCACATTCAAAATCAACATGTTGACCATATTCAACCATGTATGACTATTTTAACTATTTACAAACATGGTTTAACAAACTCAACCTTGGTCATACGTGGTCAACCATTATCACTCATTTTCACCCATGCTTAATCATAGACAATCTTAGTTAGCCATGGTCAACCATGGTTGTCTTTTTTCAACCATAGTTAACCTACAAAAACCCATGCTATAACCGCTCTTAATGGACAACCATGGTTAGAATGGTCAAACATGGCCAACTAAGGTCTCTGTGGTTGAACATGGGAAACCTTTATCAACAAGGGAAACCATTGTCAACATGGGCAACCATAATATATCATATAAAAGTTTTGTTAATGATGGTCAAATATGTCAAACCATGTTGGTCCATAATTAGAATTGTCAAACCATGCTCACCATGCCAAACCTAGGGTCAACTACATCATTCCTCTATATTCAACTAAGGTAAACTATAATCCTTCCTTTATATCCTCGGTCAACGATGAAAATCATGACCTACCATAATCAACCAAGGTGAACCTCAATCAGTGATGGGTTAACAAGGTTTGACATGGTACCTCCAACCATGGACTAGCTCGATCAACAATGGTCAACCTTGTTGACCTTCTTTAGCCATTTATGAAACCATTTTTTTAGCATTAATGTAACATTAACATTAACATTAATGTAACATCAACCATGGTCAACATTAATGTAATAATGTAACAATTGACAACACTCACATTATATTTTTAGATTAATGTAACATAAATACATTATTATATTTATGGTGACCATGATCAAACTTAGTCAACTATTTTCATACAAATTCAACACTTTGTATCTGTGATCAAGTTGGTCAACCATGATAGACCAAGGTCAACAATAATCTGCCCCATAATCCCGAGTCAACCATCACAATCATTGTCAATCATGCTCAACTCAGATAAACCATAGTAATTAATATCAATCATGGCCAACTGAGGTTAACCATGGTAATCGTTGTCAATCATGTTCAATTGAGGTCAACCATGGAAATCATTATCAATCATGTTCAAGTAAGGTCAACCATGGTAATCATTGTCAATCATGGTCAACTTAGGTCAACCATAGTCTACCTTGACCAACAATGGTCAACCCTCTTTAACCATGGTCAACCTTTTCAACCATAGTTAACCCCGTCAACCCACTTCAACAATTAACATAACAATCTTTATAAAATTAATGTAACATTAGCATTAACATTAATGTAACATCAACAATGGTCAACCATGATCAACATTAATCTAACATTATTTTAACCATGTAAAAATGGTCAACCATGGTCAACTATGGTAAACCAAGCTCAACCATAATATTTTCTCTTAAGCCCTTGTTATTCATGGTAATAATTATCAATCATGGTCAACTAAGGTCAACCATGGTCTTCCTTGATGAATAATGGTTGACCCTCTTCAACCATGGTAAACCCCATCAACCCACCTCAACCATTAATGCAACCATTTTAGTAACATTCATGTAACATTAACATTAATATTAATGTAACATCAATCATTGTAAATCATGGTTAATATTAATGTAACATCAATCATTGTAAATCATGGTTAATATTAATGTAACAATTGATCAATAGTCAACATTAATGTAAAATTGTTAGATCGATGTAGCATTAATAAATTGTTAAATTAATGGTTGACCATGGTCAACCATATTTAACCTTAGTCAACCTTGTCAAATATAATTAAACTCATCAACCCTCTTCAACCATGGTTAGCCATGGTCAATGAATCCACTCCACAAATGTTAACTGTCAACTAGAACAACCATATTAGTAAATGTGGTTGATACACACCGGTCAATGGTATTTTACACATTATAAAATTATGTTTTTGTAACATTTTAATATTATACTTAGCATATAATGTTTAAATAACATACAATGTTTAACATTTTAATGTTTATGTAGAATATACTTAACCATTTATTTATGTTTATATAACATTTTAATATTATTATTTTATCTATTATTCATATAGTATTGTAACATCCCTCTTGAACAAAAAAAATACTTCCATTCTTCCATGATAACGAAAAAGGAACATAATTAATTAATTATTTATTTATTTACAATCAAGGGGATCTGGCAGAATTATACTCAATCTCTGTCTCAAGAAAAATCCATGGAATGCTAATCATTTATATGCATTACCTATTAGAATTACACTTGGAATATATCTACAAGTTTAGTTTTATTCCAAATTTACATTTTCAACATATGTCAATAGATTAAATGACTTTCAAATCATACCCTTGCTCATGGTATTTGCTAAATAAGTAAATTGGTATTTATGAACATATTTGATCATATATATATATATATATGCAATGGCTTAACCATTGACTAAAAAAAGTTCTGCAAGGGAAATACTATAAAATCCCTTCTTCCTAATAACAAACACACACACACACACACACACACACACACACACACACACACACTATTGGCTTAGGTTGGGCTGACTCGGGTTCAAATTTTACTGTGCACCAACAAAACCCTCAACCACTAGCCCTCTTGGAAATGACCTGCAAGTAGATCGCAGTCCCACTCGAGGTGATTATGGGAGGTTGTAGAACCAGGCTTCTACAACCTGAGGGATGCTCCAATGTGGAACTTTGCATTTATTTATGCTTTAATACTTATAAACTACTTCACATTCATCAATTACTTTGTACTTATATATTACTTCACATAATTACATTCATCACTTAAACATAACATAAACATCCATAAACTTCACAGTATTGAAATAAAGTGCAGATAATAAGAAAATAACACATGAGACATACTTTACCGTGGTTAACCCTAATTCGTGGACCTCCATGTCCGAAATTCCCTTACATGTTGTTTCTACTATGTCTTTCAATTGCTGATATTCTTTTGCTATCTATTATCTCTCTTGTATTGTCTGGTCAAGCTTCTGGGAAAACACAACCCACTCCTTTTACACCTGTGTGTTGAGGTGTGATGTGTTATCTTCCCTTAGATTTAATTCCTCTGTAATCTCCTCATGTAGCTTATGTAACCTTGGCAGTGGCACTACTGCGATGTTCATGTTTATATGTGTCCACTCCTTGGCCTGCTACTGAATTTATACTGATTCAAACTATAGAGCCCCTGCAGGTATCTGTGTCAGCCTCACTGCAAGTGTTGGCATGATCGACCTTCCTTCTGTAATCCTTTCCTTTATTTTTGTAGGTTGTCTAATTGATAACTCCAAAAGATTCAACAATGTGATCCTTTCATGCACACTAGTGATAAGCTCACCATAGCGATCTTACACCCTGTTCCAAGATTCCATTGTGATCTCCTGAACCTTATTTCCAATTTGATCCAAGTCACCCTCAGTGAGAATTATTGGTGTGACCTCCTTTGACTTATCCGCCTTATGCTTCTTTCTGGCCTTGGTGGAAGCTTCACCTTGGCTATTCCTTTTCTCTGCGGTATATTTATTTGTTTCTTCCTTCTCTGTCTTCTTCATTGTATCCTCACATCCTTTAGGGTCTTCCTCATGATGTTACTCATCATGGTGTTCTTCTTCATGATGTTATTCTTCCTCTTCCTCTTCCTCTGCTTCCTTCTCCTTGTCTTTTACACTACCTTCGCCATGGTGCAAAGTGTCTAGCTCTTCTTATTCTTTTGCACTATCTTCTGCCTCCTCCAGAAGAGCCATCCAATCTGTGGGCCATGTCTGCACTGCCTCTACCAGGTCATCCTCTTTGACCATATATGGCAATGCATGCCATTGCTGCTTCACGTCTCTGTGCGCCTGTATGTACAATCTATGAAAATATGCCTTGAACCTCGCGAAAACGTTGTACTGTTTTTGCAAACTCGGTGAAAGGTGCAGATGCTAGTTTATGAGCATGTGTAGATCCATGTAATAGAGTATAAAAAATACCTTGTTTTCCTATGTGCGCGATGGTTGAGTGGTATGCCATAACGAAGCATACCTTGCAGCCTCATATACATCTTCTTCTATCGGAGGAAACTACGTATCCTATGTTTTCTTCCATGTCAACATAAGAATCATTAATAGTAACTAGGCATAATGGAAAGATGTACCTTTCTCCTGGACCTTGTGGCAGTCGTCTAGGAATTCCTTGCATAAATACGCAGCCTAGTTATACTGGACTCTATTTTTGCACTACACGACTAAAGCCACCATAGGCGTAGGGACTTCATTTGCGTGAACACTTCCTCATAATATTTCCAACCAGAATATGTGCCGCAAAGTGAACTTCTTGGTTGTTGATAGAGTTTATATCATAGCCTCTATTGTCTTTGACAAATCTGTAATTCTTCTTCATATCCTCTGCTACGGCATGGTCCTAACCCTTCCCCACAAAATCCTTCACGGGGTTCTGCTCCTGGTACGATAATCTAGTGATCCTCCAGATCAACATTTAGTTTATGGGGATTGTGTCCCCCATCCACAAGTGCTTATCATGAATTAATACCAATAATTGGTGGACACATGCTGTGTTCACTAAAATCCTATCGAAGTGCGGTACATTTAACATATTGAGAAGCCTTGACTGCGCCAACCCATTTTCCCACTGTTGTGACTCCAATCTCGTCACTCCGTTGTCTGGGTAATGAACCTGTTGGAAGTACCCGTCTGACGCAAACTATGGGTAATTTGTTTGGTCAGTAAAATTGTTGTCTATAAACTTTAGTTGCGGAATATTTCCTAAAATCTCCCCTTCAAACGACATATCCTCTGGCAATAGTGGTGTGAATGTCCCATACTTCGCATCTTTGGGATTCTTTATAGGCTTAGCGTTCGGCTTCCTCGACGGAATATATGAGGGTAGAGGTGAGATGAATGTTGCACCACCTTCCTCCACCTGAATTTCCTCCACTTATTCTTCAATTTCGACTTGTTGAGTTTTTTTTGAGGCTTCATAGGTTTGGCAGGCTTCTTGGCTTGCTATTTCTTGGTTCTTACCTCCTTAGGTTTCTTCTGCCTTGGCGATGTCTGTGGCTTGCGGTGATGCTGCTACTGAGGGTGTTTCTGCTACATGTGGTGCGAGTGGTGATGTTATGAGTGTATCAGTTATTGCTATGAAAACTTCTTCCATAAATCCTTCTAAACCTTTCTCGATAAATATTCACACAAATTCTTCAGTCGACGGGATATTCATGCAAGAAATATCTAAAATTTCTTTCCACTATTACTCTCTCAAACTCTCGATTCATCAAATTTCTTAACCTGAGCGGGAGTTGGCTATTTATAGCAATTCCTTCCTTTGGACCTCATCATTAGATTTTATTTTGTCTTAATTCTGTTCAGATTTCATCATTAAATGCATATCTATCGTTAAATTCTGCCAACTGCGTCTTAAATGCAACTTTACACCTACCTTTTCCCTTTTAATGGTCATATTTCTACTTTTTCGGTGAACTTTGACATGTCCCCTACTATAGTGCACCTCTGTCTTATGTCGCAGATTTTTGCAAACTTCGACATATTTCTGACTGTAAGCAAAGTACTTTCTTCATCAAGGCTCTTTTTACAATGTATTTTATAGTCCAGTGTCCACTTTCAACTGCATGTGACACTAATACTTTACTTCTTTCTTCTTTAGGGTGAAGCTGTAGGGAGAGGGTTGTCCATGTACAACTTCAATCTATTGCCATTTACTTTTCCTTGAATTAATTGTCCATTTAACTTCGCTAACTGCACTGCACCTGCATCAGTAACTGGAACTTCCTTTACTTAATGTGCCTGTCATGCCAAGCCTTTTCTCTTTCTTTTTGCACTTGTTGATGAAATCCTACTATAAACTTGTCTTCTTCCAGAGAAAGTAATTGCGACATCCTCTCTTCCATTATGTCGGGTTCTACCATATTTGTAATCACTGCAATTCTTAGGCTAGGGACAATGTATTACATGGGCATCACAACTTATTTCCAATAAACCAACCTAAAGGGTGTTTGACCTATCAACTTTTTGCATGTAGTCCTATAAGCCCATAATATTGCTTGAATTCTAAGATCCGAGTCATCCATATTCACATTACAAACCTTGGTCAGTGCATTCTCCAAAATTCTATTGAATGCCTCCACAGTTCCATTTTCTCGAGGATGATAAGGAGTGCTCTTTTGGTGGTAAGCTTGAAATTCCTAAGTTAATGTTTCAATGGTCTTATTCAAGAAATGTGACCCTTGGTCACTCATCAATATTTTTGGGCACCCAAATGTGGACAGTATGTATTTAAAGATGAAATTTGCAACATTTTTTCATTGCAATCCTTCACTATTTGTGCTTCGACTGATCAAATAATCAGTTGTAGTGATTATATACATCGCACCAGTCCTTTTCCCTAGTGGATTAATAGGTTCGACAAATCAATAGCCCATTTGTCAAAATCCTGCACAGTTACTTGTGGCACTAGTGGAATATCATCTCTCCTTGAAGGTTTTCCCATTCTTTGGTAGATATCACAAGCTCAACTATACTCCTTTGCATCTTTGTGTAGTGTAGGCCACCATATTCCTGCTCTTAAAATTTTTTGCGTAGTAGATTTCCTTACATAATGTCCACCAGCTGCACCACTATGAGATTCTGTTAAAATTATCTATCTTTCATGCTCAGGAACACACCTACGTAGTATTTCATCTGGTCCCATTTTATACAAATTTCCTGCTATCAGTGAAAACTCTACTACCTTAACCCCCAATTTTTTCTTTTTCCGCGTAGTGTATTTTGAAGGAGCCACCCCTATGGTTAAGAACTGAATAATATCAATGAAGTGATCATATTATATCTTGATTGAAAACAACTGCGCATCACGACTATTATCCTCTATATTTGTTGGTTCTTCTCTTGTATCTAACCTTGACAAATGATTAGGTCCAACATTTAGTCTTCCTGGATTAACAACAATTTCAAAAGCATACTTCTGAAATAATAATAGCCATCTGCAAATTTTTCCTCCTTAAACAGGCTTATTGACTTGGTACTTTAATGCAAAGTGGTATGTGAACATCTTAAAATGTGATCCCAGTAAATAATTTTTGAATTTCTGCAAAGCATATACCATAGATTGTCCTTCTCTTTCTGTAGTTGTATAGTTCTTTTCTGTTGTAGACAGTTTCCTACTTGCAAAAGATATAGGGTGATTGATTTCTCCTGCACCAGGCTGTGCCAACACACTCCTAAAGTTATACATGTAGCATCCACATGAACATGAAATTCCTTGTTCCAATATGGAAATACCAGTATAGGAGCAGTTACCATCTTTTTGTTTAGTGCATTGAGGCTCTTTTGACATTCTTCATTCCATAGGAAAGTAACATCTTTCTTCAACAATTTTTCCATAGGCGCAGTGATCTTTGCATATCCTTTGATAACTTTTTTTTGTAATATCTTGTATGTCCCAAAAGGGTGCGAAGTTGTGTCACTATTTTTGGTGGAGGTAAATTCACAATAATAAAAATCTTTGCAGAATCCATCGTCAATTCTTGCTTGCAAACAATATGTCCCAGCAATTTACCAAAAGGTACATAGAATATGCACTTCTTAATATTAAAAGAAATATGATACTATCTGCATGTATCGAGCATTAGTCTTAAGATTGCAACATGTTTCTTTAATAACCCAAATACTATCCAATCATCGAAGTATACTTCCAAGAACTTGTGAATATATTCTTTGAAAGCTGCAACCACCACTCTTGAAAATATGGCAGGAGCATTCTTCAGTCCAAAAGGCATCATTGTATATTTATATGATCCCCATTATGTAGCAAAGGTAGTCTTATGTCAATCTTCTGGTGCAATTCTTATCTGATGGTATCCTGAAAATCCATCTGTGAATGAGTATGCCTCTTGTCCACCTACATTATCCAAAACGTCATCTGTAAAGGATGTAGTGAAGGGATCATGCACACATGCATCATTTAATTTCCTTAGATCCACACAAATCTTGGTTTCTCATTTAGCCTTCTTTTCTTGGACCACCATGGGACTTACCTACTCTGATTCCTCCACTGGTTCAATGATCCTTGATGCTATCATTTTATCTAATTCTTCTTTTACTTTCTCCTTATATTTTGGATTCAATCTGTAGGGTCTTTGCTTGACAAGCTTCACATCAAGCTTTAAAGGAACCTTCATAACTCCCAAGTCTCATACTATGCCCTTCATATATGAGAACTTAGTGGGGAATAACTCCTGGTATTCATGAAAAATATTTGTTGCTTTGCTGATTGTTTCTTCATCCTAGTAATATCCTATTGTTGCAAACTTCGACTCATCTTCTGATCATATATTCACCTTCCTTGTATTTAATGTCTCTGTTATATCAAGCATTTCTAATTCAGGTCCATTCACTTCACAGTAGCCTTCAGATTCTTCTATGTCAATATTGTGAGGGTATTCATCTTCTTCTGCAGTGATGTTGTACCATTCCAGTACATTATGTACCTGCATAGCCCAATCGGGCTACCAAGTGAGTGGAATTTCGTTTTTAATTTTTTTTTTTTTTTTTTTTTTTAACTATCTGAAGGGATAAATCTATATATGAAAAATCATCTTCGAAGCTAAATGTCAATATAAACCCATCAACCATCTCTGCCAAGCTCATAGTACCATGCCAAAGCTCTGTTTCCAAGTACCGGTTTTGAGGAATTGTCTCCAATGTATGGATGAACCCATGCACCCATTTTTCTTGTGGAATCTCCTTCCATGCTGTCATACGAAGATGGATGTTCTCTCTAGGGTCAGTTTGACCATCACATTTACATGTCAACTCTATTTCTACCTGACCAAACCTTATCCATATCAACCTTCGACATTCCTTCCAAGTTCCTATATTCTTCTTATGTGTACCCCACTATCTAGCAGGAGTAGCTCTTAATCTGAGATCCAGAGCTAAAAATATTTGACACTCTGGTACCTGTTCTTCATATTTTTCAAGAAAAATATTTATATTACCCAAACCATCATAGAAAGGTAAGTCACATACCTCAACTTCCATACAATGAGCTACTTTAGTAATTTTTGCACATCGCCTTGTAGACACTTCATGTAACCTATTTTACCAATTTTCCAGTTCTTCTTCTGAATCTGAAGTGAAGGAATTTTCCTGTTCCCAACCCAATTTTCTGTTTGCAGTGGGATTAATCCATTCTTCTTCTTTGGCTGTTATTTGATAAATGTTGTCTATGTCTGCTACGTTGTACTCTTGTTTAATTGGTTCAGTATACCTTGCTCCTTCTAATGGATCTAATGGAACAATGACTCTCATATTGTTGCTTTCAAATATTATTTGCCTCTTCTTTAAGTTTATTATAGCCATGTTAGAAAATTCCCAATCCAGTCCAAGTAGTGCAAGATAGGGATTATTGTCAGCCACAATTTCTATCACTTAAAAATTAGTATTAGTGCGCACCCCTACAATGTCTACTGTAATGCCTAATAATATTCCTAGAGGAACAATATTTTGTTGGTTCACCATTCTTAGATGAATACGTGATCATTGCAACTTCGATTTATCCATTAATTCCCACGTTTTCTTTGTCATTACATTAGATTCAAATCCTAGATCTAAAATAACTTGGTCCATGTCATATTCTCCTATTTGTGCACTAAGCCTCATTTATTTTCTAGTTCTCTTTTGTCTATGTAAATTGATAACTTCACACAGCTCACTCCACGGTACTTCTTTATATGCACAAGAATTTATCAATTCCTAAAGTCCTTCTAAAGCTCTTTGATCTCCCAACAATTTCATACAAGTTTGAAGAAAATATTTTAGAGTATCTATGTGATACGCTACATCTTGTTCCTGTATTGTCAGAGCTTGGCCTTGTGTTGAAGATGATAGATCACATCTATTCTTATGAGTTTGCTACGCGCTAGGTGTCGAAGCTCCTGTATCCATAAAGCTTCGCTTTGCTTCCATAAAGACTTCTTTTTCCTTTTGAATATCAAACCTAGGGTATTTTTCAGTATTCTTTCTTATCCATGTAGCTTCGAATTCCTTCTTTCCATTTTCTTTATCATCCCTAGTCGCAACTCCACTTCTTGTACAATATTTATGCGAGGTTCATCGGTCCTTGGTTCAGCAGTCATCATTTGCATGTTTTGTGTCGGATGCTGGTTCTTTTCTTGCATTTTTTCCATAAGTAACAAACACTCTTCAATTACATGATAAAAATATATGCAATACTTACATGTCGTGGTATGATTCTTACTATCTCTTGCGAAGTGTCCTATTTGTCTATAGTTATAACAAATAATCTGTCCTCTTCCTCGACCAGGTCTACCACCTTGACCAATACATCGACCTTGATAACCACCTTGATCACTGTGCTGTCCATGTTCCTCTTGTCCATGTTCTTCGACTTGCATCCTATATGCATCAACCCTTCGATCCATCATTAGTTCATAATCCTTACAATTGTTTTCATCATGTCCCATTGATTTACAGAACTTGCAATACAAGTTCCTTGGAGTCTGTACATACTTTTGCAACAGATAACAATCTTCAGCACAATGTTCACCCCTAGTTTTACATATCTCACACCATAAGATGGATCCAGGATTCAAAGGATTCAGTGCTCCACTAGCCATGTAGTTTCTGAAGAGAGGACATTATTCCTTAGAATGGCCTTCTCCTTTACTCTTTGTACACCATAATTCTTCTTGAAATTCTTTTCTTTACTTCATATCTTGCATCTGTAGGGTCAAAGTTGCTAGCTGACTATAGATCTGTTGCATACCTGCATTTGTATCCCCTATCGACGAAGCTTCTAACTTCATCGCATGTTATAAGGTTTCGACTTGAGTTTCTATCTTTTGTTGTGACAAAGGAAATCTTATATGTGGAAGCAATGTAGCTATAAACTACTCTTTATTTTGCTGCAGAGCTATTTCAAAGATCACCTGATCCAATAGTATCTTGAATCTTTGATCAAATTCCCAAACAGACTTAGTAGGCTTTTGTTTGATTTCTTTTATCTCTGTGATGCACTGGGAATCAGATTTTGGCTTCTTGATTTCTTTTACCAGTGCTGTTTTAATGTCTACAAATGGTTCGTTTTGATTGCTTAAATACTTCATGTACCATGTCAGAACTCTATCCTGAAATGCTGTAACAAGATGCACTTTATTCATATTTTTATCATGGGCATGCTTCACTATCCATACTTCTTCGCATAAGAACCATACTTGTTTTAGATCCTCTGATCTAGTCCCTTTAAAAAAATACAACTTAATATCAGGGGCCATATTTCTTCACGGTGGGGAAGTGGGAGGGGGAGGGGGAGGGGTGGGGACATTCGCAAGGGGAGGGGGATGAGGGGTAGGGGGGTGGGAGGGGTAGGGGCATGAGGAAAACCAGAAATACCCTGGTTGTTACTTTATTTGGCTTTCGTAATATTTCGGGTTGGAAGGGTGAATACTGTGGGGTTACTTCAGGGTTCTTCGCATGGTTTTCTTCACTTTCAGACTCACTTAACATAAGGCTATAGTCAGCTTCTATAAAAGTATTTGGATCTTGGCCACTAGATCTCTTTCTTTTGCCTATTCTATATCTTTTTCCATTTCACATTTTCCTAGTCTCTTCTTCAGATCTTCTAAACATAAGTAAAGAATAATCTGACTGCATTTGTAAAATCCCCTTTCACACAAAGGAATCTTAATCCAAAGGTTTAGAGATTTTAAGAACTTACCTCACGTTCCTTCGAAATTTTTTTGTTCTGCTTCACGGTAGGACATAATCGAGTCCACCACGAACTCAGTAATGAATCCTCCTAAGATGCTCTCAATCTAGAAATCAACAGTTCTTGAAATCCTATTGTCGATGTTCTTGAGTCACTATATTAATTCAAGATTCCACTCCTTAGGTTTGTCTCCTTTAAAGTAGTCTTTTCTCTCAGTCAACCTTGATATCCACTCGTATAACTCCACATGGAATGAGATGAAGAATATTTCGTATTGATATTTGAAAATATACTTCTCCAACCACCTCCTAGTTGACATATGAGGGCTTCTATTTTATTTTTCTGCAAATTCTCGTTCCTTTTGTTCTACCAAATCTTGGGTTTCTTTATTCGACGGATGCCACATAAACATGTCCCTCATACAGATCTCGTTCCTGACAATGGAACAATTTGTTGGCTTAGGTTGGGCTGACCCAGGTTCAAAGTTTACTACGCACCAACAAAACCCTCAACCACTAGCCCTCTCGGCAATGACCTGCAAGAAGATCGCAGTCTCACCCGAAGTGATTATGGGAGGTTGCAGAACTAGGTTTCTGCAGCTTGAGGGATGCTGCGATGTGGAACTTTTGTATTTTATTTATGATTGAATACTTATAAAATACTTCTCATTCATAAATTACTTCGCACTTATATAGTACTTTGCAAAATTACATTCATCACTTAAACATAACATAAACATCCATAAAATTCACAGTACTAAAATAAGGTGTAGACAATAAGAAAATTAACACATGAGGCACATATTTTACCGTGGTTCATCCCAATGTGTGACTACTTCCAGAAGAACTGTTGCTTATAATATATAATTTGTACAATGAACAGTTCTTCCCTGCACACACAGTTGCAGGGTGCCTATGCACTAAGATGTAGATGGTCTGCGCACTTAGCTGCAGACCCAGGTCTCCGTGCACGTAGCTACAGAGCCTTTCCCCTTTCTCCGAAGTACATATCAATATAATACAACCATAAACATGGAATTCTATCAATAATTTGATGCCTTACTTCTTTATTATTCATCCCTATATATAATATTACATGAGGGATTACATCGTTGCATTACCATGGACCTGATACCATGGTTTCCAAAATACTAGGGACTATGGTCCAAAACCCTTCATCTTATACAAGATTATATGTTTTACCAAAAAGGAAGGGGATTCTCAATGAATCCCCCATACTGTGCGGTGTGTTTCCTGCGTGGTCCTTATGTGCTTCACTGCTCTGTTGCGTGGTCCACTTCACACTTTTCACTGTGCGCTTTATCCCCAAAATTCAGCTTCCTTGCCCACAATTTGCCAAGTTGGGCTGCGCCCAAAACACACACACACACACACACAATGACCACTCACCACATACAACTATTCATATTTTAGAGTATAAGGGTTCTTTGATACCCCAAAGGGCTTTCTCTTCTAATTATAAGTCTCTCCAATGCATAAATCCATGTGGCCATAACAACATACATAGTCATAACATTTTCCTAGCAAGGAGATTATGTAATATCAAGGTCTTACGCAATCGCATGATTGTAGTTTAATATATCTATATATCTATATATAGATATAGATATATATAGATATATATATACACCACGTTGAACCTTTCCTTCACAACACATTAGGTAGCTTAACTATTTATTATTTGAAGTCTCTAGACCTTGTAGCTATACTGAATTGTGGTTTTTTCAACGTGGCATCAGATTGGAACTATTTTTATCATATACTATGCTTTTGATGTGTCCAAATCTCGACTCTACATGATGATATATCTTTGATTGACAACTATGAGTGTCTAAGGTTAGTTTTGGTGTAACTACCATCACCCTATTTTTCACACCAGTTTCATTTTCTCCCTTGCTCAACATTAGGGGAATTTTGAGGTCTAAAATGGGCCTCCTAAAGAAATTATAAAATAATAGTGGAAATAATAAAATAAGATTAGATTACATCATCAAATTTTAGAGGGAAAAAAGAAAAAATATTTTTTCAACTTGTATTTTCAACTTATCTCCCTAAGGGTTTACTCAAATTTCGAGCGGAAACACTCGTTGGATGCAAAATTTGATTTCTCATCCAAGGAATACCCATGTTGCATACTTTCTATGGACCCTACTACACGAAAAATGAGAAATACATGAAAAACGTGATTGCAATCACGTTTTTTCATGTATTTCTCATTTTTCGTGTAGCAGGGTCCATCAAAAGTATGCAACATGGGTACTCCTTGGATGAGGAATTAAATTTTGCATCCAACGATTACTCCCACTCAAAAATTTGGTAAAAATTTAGGGATATAAGTTAAAAATACTAGTTGAAAAAGTAATTTTACTATTTTATTGTTTTTAAATATTTTTACTTTTTTACTCCAAAAATGGTGAATCATCCCCCATGGTTGACATCATCATCTTGAATCCTGTTGGTTCTTATAAAGTTTATTTTGGTTGTACATTTTTCTTAGGAGGCCCATTTTAGATCTCAAAAGTCCCCTAATGATCAGTTACGAGATTTGTAACACCAATGCCTTCGACACCTTCTTGAACTCATTTTTCACCTACGAAGTTCACCTCTTTTCTTTTCCTTAAGCTTGCCAGGCTCCCCAAACTTCAGTTGGAAGCTTTCGATGGTGGCTGTGTGAATTAAAAATCCCCAGGTAGGGTTTCATCCCTTGGTTTAGTTGTAATTTACACAGTGTGTTATTGATAGCAATTTTTTGTTCGAGAATGCCATTTATCCTTTTAAACGATTACTGTGCTTATGATTTTGTTCTGGGAATATTTTTCTCAGGTATTCTTCTCCTATATGACTTCTTTGGTCAATAAATACTTTAGAGGGTAGGTTCCCTAGTTTCCAAGCGGTGCAAGTAATAATTTCCACATACAAATACTAGGTAATGACCTCCTCTATTGACCCTATGAAAAATCTTCTTTTGGCTTCTAAATTTATAACTTTTCTTGTTAATTATTTGTAACTTATGGTGGTCTCAAGAGCGCAAGAGAAATTACCTATGCCCTCTACAAGTAAGGTAAATTTTCTATTCCTTTCTCCTTTAAAAATTATGTCAAGGTTTGAGTCATATTTCTTTTGCATTTATGTTAAATTCCTAAGAGTTTCAACGTTTTCTTGGCCATTGCAGGTTCACCCCTTTCCCTTGGGATCCTAACATGCTTATCTTGATAATTGCTTCTCTTCTTGGGTTCATGCTTCAACTTGTGAATACCCAAGCTCGAATATGGGTTTTTTTTTTTTCTAGGGTTCTTCGATCGTGAGGCCAAGACCCTTTTTTATTTGAGACTGCATGACTTAGGGTACGTTGACCTTAAAGAAATTTTTGTTTTCGACGAGATTTTCCTTTGACTAAAACCTTAGATAGTTTTAAATAATTATGTATATATATTTAGTCTAGTTCTATTTGATGTTGTGGCTAGCCAGCTTTGGTGTCCTGTATTTTTAAAAGACTATAATGAAAATTTTATTCAGTTTATGACTAATGTATTCTCTCTTCAGGCTAAGGTTACGAGACGTACATATAATATTTTTAAAGTATGTTATTTGGCCTTGCCTTGGCCCAGTATTAGTTCCAATACTAACACTCTTAGAAATTATGTGCACACAATTTTGATGGATACTTGATGTTGGAAAATGTAGCTAGGTTTGGCCTTCATTTTTGTACTTGAAGTCAAAATGTAATATTTAAAGTGAAAATATTTTTTATTATTATTTTATTTGACTTGTTAAAGAATGGGTTTCATGCTTGGGTC
This sequence comes from Pinus tabuliformis, assembly GCA_031772625.1. Lineage (NCBI taxonomy): Eukaryota > Viridiplantae > Streptophyta > Pinopsida > Pinales > Pinaceae > Pinus > Pinus tabuliformis. The sequence continues at coordinate 1,337,042,809 of CM062817.1, forward strand.
AAATGTATAGGTCAAGCCTCCATTGTAGGATTGTCTAAGTCAATGTCCAAAGACTCCTCCATCCATCAAAGTCTCCTTGCTGCCATCATCAAGTCAACCTCTTGCAAATATTTTGATGTCGGCCCAACTGCAGTGACACAAATCTTCATCAACTCAAGTCAGCCTATTTTCGTATGGAAAACAACTATATATATAAGGATGGGGACCTCGCATTAGAAACACTTATTTTCAGATCAGAAACTCAGAGGTCACATTTTTTCAGTGATCACAGGATTCTGATAATAATTTTAGAGCACATGTTTCAGTGATATAAGTTCGGATGAGGGAAAACATTTTTGTGATACAATTTTGGATGAGGGAAGACATTTCAGTGTTATTTTAGGGAGTTCGGATAGGGCATCAATATGATCTCCATGCTCTCACAGATTGGTGTTAGGCCTCTCATAGTTTTGCATGCTCTCATGGGATTAGTGGTTGTTATAGTGACCTCAGTTCGTTGCCCTCATTGCTAGCACAACAACTTCAAGTTGATTTTATTACAGTGGCGCTTCCACCGTTCGTTCAATGCTATGATGGATGCAGGTAGTCTAGAGTCTAGATTGTAAGGGTCATGGTTGTCTCATATTTTGAATCTATTGGAGGAAGGATATATATCTAGGTTTTCCCCTCAAGGGGGGTTTTTCCCTGTCAACGTGCCTGTATCTTGTCTTCTCTTCTTTTGTTTCTTGGCATTAATCTTGATGATCAGAAAAGATAATTAATAAATCTAATACTAATAATGACAACATCACAAGTTAATTTCATTAAGAGGAAAATCATTTAATTGCAAAAACCTATGGATTTTCCATCATGGCTTTAGAGCTATGGCCATATTCAAAAGCATTTGAAGATAGTTACAATGACAATGCAGGGTTCCAATATGTATCAACATAGAAGCTCACATCTCTGAAAGGAAGTTAAGATATCTCAGAAAATGAAGTGAATATTATTTCATGTTCAGTGCTACTACTATGACATTGTTTTAGCACCACAAAAATGAAGAGAGTCAATGTTAAGGATGGTTCGGTCTAAGTTAAGGGTATAACTACAGTGATAAGGCTCGGTGTTACAATAGAGAAGATATCAGTGTTGTTATAAGTGCAATGTTACTACAGTTTGATGCTTCCACATATTTGGTGATATGAACATAGTTTCGGTGCTTCCACAATAATATGATCTCGTGAAGAAGAATAACTGAGATATCAAGTTATACTAAATCAAATGTTTCGTTGAGCTTGGATAGGATTCCTAGAATTTTTGATGATGGCATAATATTTACATTTTCACAATCTACGCAATTCTTGAAGACACAGTTTGATAAAGTATTACTTCACTATGTGATCTTGAAGCTACCATTGTGGTAGGGTCTCAGTTCAATATCTTAGAGATTACAGTTTGGTGTTATAATAAACTACAGTTCGATGCTATGCCAACCACATAGATTTGATTCTCCCATAGTTTAGTACTACCTCAATTTCGGTACTACTGCAATAACTCAGTCTCGGTGCAAATAAGGGTCCTATGTCACCTCAATAAGAAGGGATCCCAATGAAGAAAACTTAGGATTGAAGGTTTGTAAGTATGGATAGTCATTGCTTGAACAAGGACAGGGTTACTATCCCTATAATGAAAAAGACAGGGATAACACTACAAGTATATAAATGCAAATCTATCATAAATTATCAAATAAACCAAAGAATGAAGCTGTGTCATATAGTCTTAAAACATAAGGTACCAGTCCAAGGAAAATCAAGTAAGTATTAAGATACACTTTAAATCCCCGGTATATAATTCTCAAGGTACGTATGTGTTTAAATTTATATTATCTTAAATGATTGAATAAGGATATTACTCCCTAGATATCATACATAAAACCTCATATTAGAACCTTAATACTTGTTCTCTAGAGTTTACAAATAATGTAGGTCCTACTAATGATTGAAAAGATGAACAACTTATCATATGATTCCATCCTCCATGATTATGTAAAGGATCTAACTTGAGAAGTCAAATTATGTCCTTGCTATCACATGGCGTGCTTGTAAGTATGTACTACAGGAATAAGATATGATGGCTTAATACAAAAAGAACACTTCAAGAAATCCTTATGAGGTTTTCCAAGGAACATCTCTAGGTATTTATCAAACTATACGCCCTACAAAATTCTCTTAAAGGTATGATCATATCATTTTTGAAGTTTACATTATATTAGTAACATATTTATGTCTAGCCTTGAATCATAATGATTCTTTTTTTTGGGTGATTCATCACTTGATAAATCTACCCATTTTACATCCTTAATTGTTCTTATAGAACCCTAGACATGTTCTCTGGAAAACCCTAACCTAAAGGTATGTTGAAAATGAATGAAACCCTAATCTACTTAGGGTTATTGATGGAGTCTAAAGAAAATGTTATTATGTTTGATATATTCATGATGACATGTTTGGGATTTTAGTATGATCATGAAAACCCTAACTTGTCAGGGTTGAAATGGTGTTGACTGAAATCTTGAACCTTTGAAGTTTTGGTTTGGTTTGATATGTTATGAAACCCTAGATTCTTAGGGTTTGGTTGGGTTTATAAGAAAAACCCTTGTTATCTAGTTGGAGTCATAGGAATTAAACCTTAGGTATGTGTCCATTGGTTGAAACCCTAGCTTGGTCTAGGATGGTATATGTATAACGTCACTTGACATATGATATGATATACTGATGGATTCCTAGATATATGTGTTGACTTATGTGTTAATGATCATGAGTCTTAGGGTTTGGAAACAAGCCCTAGTCAAGATGTGATGTTATAAGATGATGATTTTTGGTAAATCTAGGGTTTTGCAGCTAAACCCTAGTAGTAGTTAAATTCTCTATGTGTGTGTGACATGACAACCTGGAACCTATGAATATATATAGTGATTGCTGAGAATTTGTAAATGGAAATCTAGGGTAACATCAAACCCTAGTAGATGTTGGTCATGATGTTGATTAAGCTATGATTGGTTTTGATTGTTGAAGCTCATATATGAAATCTAGGATATTTATGAAATATTAGTGAAGAATCTAACATATGAATTATGAAAGTTGTTAGATTCATTGATTTGATCTGTTTCTAGGGTTTTCTATATGAAGGAACTTATCGTTGAAAGAATATTGGAACCCTAGAATAATGAGTTCGAAATATTGATGAGCTACGAATTTGATTTAGGGTTTGTAACTAAACCTGGGAAAGAAGTTGAATTATAGTCTCCTGTTGATTATGTTTGTAAAAATGCTTCCGTTGTTATAATATTTTTATATGGCTAACATCATGCTTCTATAATTTTGGTTGTACTTGCTATCTAAGTTGAGCAGGTACATCATATTGAAGTTGGTGAAGATGATCGTAAGTAAATTTGATGTGATAAGAATGATATATGAATGAATCTAATAAGAAGGATGGAAGCTGTGAAATATTCTCTGATGTCATAAAGAAGAAGTAAAACTCCCTAAGTTAAGAGGGAGTTTGGATGAAATCCCCCTAGGTTAAGAGGGAGCTTGGATGAAATCTCCCTAGGAGAAGAGGATGGTTGAGAATATTCCTTATAAAAGAATGATTAGATCCTCTATGATTAAGAGGGAGTGATATATATGGTTCTTTACTTCATGTGTCATGTACTAGACGAGGACTAGTAATCGTAAGCTTTTGTGAAGGCCATGAGTGAGAGAAGGAAATTGGAGAATGAATTTTAAGGTGCTATTGAAAGAAGGAAAGTAGGATTCGATTGGAGAATATGTTGCTGCATATGAATCAGGAAAGAAAATTGTATGATTTAGAAATATTCTGTCAAATATTCGGTTGATAGTCTTACTATGAAAAGTTGAGAAGCAACATCTAGTTGTGTGGAAGACCCCATAGGTTTGTGTTTATTATGTATATGTGAAATCATATTATTGATTGGGTTTGTGTTTGTACAGGTAAATCTCTCTAAGGTTTTAATAACATGTTGGTTACCGATTAGTTGATCGGGAGAGATTTTTTGTCCTTGATCTGCCAGATTAAGGGGTGTTGAGTATTTCTGAGTGAAACATTTCTTGGGAGGACATCTAGCCAACACTTTGTGTTGATGTCTAGGTCTCGAAGTAGGAAGGGTGGAATTGTTCATTGAGCTCTGACACACACCTGAATCCTTGGGTTGATGGTTAACAAGTAAGCTCGATGGTACCTAGAGAGGATGAAAGCTTGAGTCCATCTTAGTCCCACCTGGATAGATTGTCCTAAACAAGAATTTAGTATATGGAATTGTGGTGCCTAAATTGTTGAGAGACAAATAGATAGATTTCCATGGTCAGGAATCTAGTCCATGGAATTGCGGTGCCTAAATTGTTGAGAGACCAGTGAATAGATTTTCGTCGTTGGGAACCTAGTCTAGGGCGTTGTGGTGCTTGAAATTCTTCATACATGATGTGTTGAGATCTTCCATGTACCTCGTTGATTATATGTAAATATTGATGCCTCCATAGTGAAGAGGGAGTGTTGGAAAATGTAACTAGGTTCGGTCTTCATTATTGTACTTGAAGTCAAAATGTAATATTTAAAGTGAAAATATTTATTATTATTATTTTATTTAACTTGTTAAAGCATGGGTTTCATGCTTGGGTCAAATGTATAGGTCAAGCCTCCATTATAGATTTTAGGGTATTGTCCAAATCAATGTCTAAAGACTTCTCCATCCATCAAAGTCTGCTTGCTGCCATCATCAAGTTGGCTTCTTGCAAATATTCTCATGTCGGTGCAACTGCAGTGACATAACTCTTCATCAACTCATGTCAGCGTATTTTCATATGGAAAAAAACTATATATACAAGGATGAGGATCTCACATTAGCAACACAAATTTTCGGATTAGAAATTCAGAGCTCACATTTTTTCAGTGATCACATGATTCAGATAAGAATTTCAGAGCACATGTTTTAGTGATACAATTTCGAATGAGGGAAGACATTTTGGTGATACAAGTTTGAATGAGGGAAGACATTTTGGTGATACAAGTTTGAATGAGGGAAGACATTTCGGTGTTATTTTAGGGAGTTTTGATAGGGAATCAAGATGATCTCCATGCTCTTAGAGATTGGTGTTAGGTCTCTCACAGTTCAATATGCTGTCATAGGATTAGAGGTTATTACGGTGACATTTGTTCGATGCTCTCAGTGCTAGTACAATGACTTCAAGTTTATGTTATTACAATGGTGCTTCCACAATTTGTTCGATGTTACGATGGATGGAGGTAGTCTTGAGTCTAGATTATAAGGGTCATGGTAATATCATCTTTTGAATGTATTGAAGGAAGGATTTATGACTGGATTTTCCCCTTGAGGGGGGTTTTTCCTTGACAACGTGCCTATATCTTGTGTTTTCTTCTTTTGTTGCCTGGAATTAATCTTGATGATCAGAAAAGATAATTAAAAAATATAATACTAATAATGAAAACATCAAAAGTTAATTTCATTAAGAGGAAAATCATTTAGTTTCTAAACCTATGGATTTTCCAACGCTTGGTTATTCAATTTAAAGCTCTTATGTTTATTGAAATACATTATTGTACTAGGTTTAGAGGAATACCCTCCTACAAATTTCTCTATATGAAACATGAAAACCATTGTTTTTATTAAGAAATAGATGAAAGAGAATAATTATAAACTTCCTGATACAACTCATTTTGATGTGTGATAGAATGTTCTTTTCCTGTTCAAAAGCATAATTTCCCTCTACAGTTTTCTTGTCAACAAAATCTATGGAATATATACTATAGTTTCCAATGATTAAAAGTAATTGTTTCCTCTAAATATTCCTTTTCTTTTACCAGTCCTTCCGTGTTAACTATCTATTTATCACACATATTGACATGTCAATAATTATGCAACAACTTGTATATATTTTATTTCTATTCTATGTTACTGCATTTAGTCTAGAGAACCTGGTGGGACATGTCATGGGTCCTGCCATGTTCTTTCTGAGACCTATTTAATTTGAGTCTAGGACTATTATGCAATTGGGTAGGTTGACATTAAACCTATTACCAATTCCTGAAGGTAACTAACCTAGACTCAATTTTTATTATAGCTTACTACATACATGTATGTTTTTTTTTCTACAATTTTTCTTAGTTGCATCATCCTCACTGCTTTCAATTTTGACCCATAAAATGGACTTGCAGGGTTAATCAAAATTGTATCATATTTTTATTAATACTTACCTGTGTCCACATTTACCAAATTGTCTAGTATAGAATTTTACCTTGTACACCGTGGATAGTCTTCAAGCTTGTAGTTACCTTTGGACCTGTTGCAGGTCAGAAAATATACAATCTATATCAATTCATAATCTGTAGATTTCACAATTAATTTTCCACAATAAATACACATATACAAATTAAATTATCTACCTTATTTCCTCATTCAATCTCATTAAACAATAAGTTAAACTGATCAAGATATGTATCTAATATCTTCCTCGGAATGTGTAAAGGGCTCTCACAATCCTCCCAAATGTAAGATAGCTTCAAAAACTAGCTACCCCCAAGATTTAAACCTTCCTTCGACGGAAACAATTCCAAGAATATTTATAAGGTATTTCCTCCTGAACCCTTAAAGCAATGCCCAACTTTATTTCTCTTGGGTTCAAACTAGTCTTTCTCTCCCATTGGTTACATCTAGGAATCATTGTCTTTCTCTCCCACAATATTCCAACACAATACTAGTTTCAAGACATTTATCTCCAACCTTATTTTTATTTTTCCTAGTATGCCTTTGCCTATTTAGTTGAATAATCACCGAAAAAGGATAAATTTTCCTTCTTTTGTTTGTATCCCCTTCTTGGGGCATAACCTATTCCAACTATTTCCCTGACACTTAGGAGTTAATTTCCACGTGGAAACCCTTAACATATTCTCAAGAGTGTTAACAACACATTTTTTTTTTTTTTTCATTTATCAACAAAATATAAATATTTACATCAACCAGTGTTTTCTAGACTTGTAAATTTTCAGTCAAAATTAAATAATAAAAGTCATGAGTGGTTATCCAGGGGTGTTACATCTCCTCTCCCCTTAAAAGGGACAATGTCCTCAGTTTTTTAAATTCCATTCTTCTTTGGAATAACATAGGGAAAGCCTCTTTCATTTTTTCTTCCAATTCCTAGGTGGCCTCTTCAATCCCAAAGTGATTCCATTGCACTTTGACTTGAGAAGTGGTTCTATTTCGAAGAGTAGTTTCCCTCTGATACAAAATCTATATAGGTTCAACTTCGAAATCTCCTTCTAGTTCGACCTTTACAACATCCTAGTTAATTACGTGATTATGATCAAGTATGCATTTATTTAACAAAGACACATGAAATACATTGGGAGTTTTAATATGAGCTAGTAAAGCTAATTGATAGGCCAATGGCCCCACTCTGGCTAGTATCTCAAATGGCCCGCAATATCGAGGAGCCAATTTAGAGCAATTCCTTAACTTTAGGGAACTATTCTTGGTCCATACTTTCAAATAAACATGCTCCCCCACTTGAAACTCCCTAGGAGTTCTTTTCAAATCAGCATAATTTTTTTGTATATCCTATGCTTCTTTCAAATTATATTTAATTTTTTTTACCATCTACTCCATCTCTTGTAGTAATTTTGGTCCCATTACCAATCTATCCTCAATTTAACTTCAACTTAGAGGTACATGACATTTCCTCCCACATAAAGCTTCAAAGGGGCTTATTTTTAATGAGGCATGATAGCCATTTTTATAAGTGAATTCTACCAAGTGTATGTAGTCCTCCCACTTTGTAGGTTGGTTCATGACATACAACATGTCCTCAAGAGTTTGGTTCACTCTTTCATTCACTTGGTGCAACTTTATATGTAGATTGCACGAGAATGAAATGGGTAACCTTTGTTAGTCTATCAACTACTACCATTATGGAGTCATGTTGTTTTCGTGTCCGAGTAAATCCTATGATAAAGTCTAGGAAGATCACCTCCCACTTCCACTCTGGTATGGATAAAGGGTTCAACAATCCTACTAGGTGTTGATGTTCTATCTTCACTTGCTAACATTCTTGGAACCTAGCAAAATATCCAATAATATATCTATATCTATATCTATATCTATATCTATATCTATATATATATATATATATATATATTCATTCCAAGCTAGAATAACTATTTTTTGAGGGTTGTATTCAATTTTTGGTACCTCAGATGACTTGCAAAAGGTTTCTTATGGTGTTCATCCATTATCAATCGCTTTATTTTTTCCTGATATGGTATATAAAGTCAGTTTTTATAGGTTAACAACCCATTTTTTCTGATTTCATAATTAGTCCATTTATCTAGATCATATTTAGTTTCCAGACTTTTATATATTTGGTTATAATTCTTATATGTTAATGTTGCCTCTTGATTTGTTCCAACATATTTGTTTCACTTTGATTGATAGAAATATTATATACTTGTTTTAAACTCTGGATTGAGGTGTCTGCCACCTTATTGTATTCTAAACTCTGGATTGAGGCGTCTGCTACCAACTTTAATTATCAACTCGGGTTTCGTACAAAATTAAGAGGTGACAGTGCTATATGCAAAATAGGCTAAGACCTACTCATGTCACTTTCAAGCAATGGACTAGACCAAGGCACACAGAGACCACTCTATCAACTGATTCTAGATTGACAAGGAAAGAAATTGCATGAAAGGAAAGTTTTATTCTAATTGTAGAAATGGAAATATTACTCTATTTGCAAAGGAATGGAAATGATACTTGCTCAAAAGTAAATGCTAACCCTATTTGTAGAAATTTAAAGGCTACACTACTTGTAGAAATTTAAAAATTAACCTATTTGTAGAATGTAAATGTTGCATATAAAGGAAACCTAGTCTATCTAATGGAATAACAACACTTCAAACTGAAAATCCTAGATTAAGAAGCATAAATCAAAGAAAGCAATCCTAATCTACTTTGCATAAGGAAAAAACATGTAATCAACCTTTAATCATTGTGTTCCAAAGAGAGTATACTTAGTGACAAAATTCATTAGACATCTCATGAGATAATCAAGAAAATCATCACTGTATTGCCAAATTCATAAATCTGTCCACTAACCCTAATTGCATAAATGTGTTTCACTGGGAAAAAGGCAAGTCCTAGGTAGTATTTGGTTTCCCTCAATCACGGTTTTAGAGACCAAGAGACATTATTCAAGGATAGGAGGAAAAAATAAAGCTTTAGGAGAAATTATGTCCAAGTTTACATGGTGCTACAAGACGCACTGGGATTTCTAGAGGATGCTACAAGATTTCCTTGTTTTGTTACAAGATTGGATCTGTGAGAATTCTGAGGGGGGTAAATGAAATTTGAAGATAGGGAAAGGTGGTGGACGATAGATGAAGGTTGTGTGAGGCTTTTTCCAAGCCTATTAACCTTCAGGGTCCCATCTTGCACAAAATCCAATGCACACGGTAGCCTTCAATAACCCATAAATGTGTTCTCAATGGACCATTAGGGGAGTTTTGAGGTCTAAAATGGGCCTCCTAAGGAAATTATAAAGTAATAGTGGAAATGATAAAATAAGATTAGATTACATCATCAAATTGTAGAGGGAAAAAAGAAAAAACTACTTTTTCAACTTATCTCCTTATGGGTTTACTCAAATTTCGAGTGGAAACACTCATTGGATGAATAATTTGATTCCTCATCCAAGGAGTACCCATGTTGCATACTTTCGATGGACCATGATACACAAAAAATGAAAAATACATGAAAAACGTGATTGCAATCACATTTTTTCATGTATTTCTCATTTTTCGTGTATCATGGTTCATCGAAAGTATGCAACATGGGTACTCCTTGGATGAGGAATTAAATTTTTCGTCCAACGAGTACTCCTGCACAAAATTTGTGTAAAACCTTAGGGAGATAAGTTGAAATACGAGTTAAGAACTTAGTTTTGTTATTTTATTATTTTTTAATCTTTTTACTTTTGCACTCCAAAAATGGTGAACCATACCCCATGACATAATCATCTTGAATCATTTTGGTTCTTAAAAAAGTTTATTTTGGTTGTATATTTTTCTTAGGAGGTCCATTTTAGACCTCAAACTTCCCCTAATGAATAAGTTTTGGAAGAGTTGTGAGGTGGAAAGAAGGAGTTTGATGGTGGGGAGAGGAGTGTGAATGACAATGCAAACCTTGAAAAACAATAGTAGTACCTTCACACTAGACAAATTATTCTTTTGTAGCTTGAAAAGAGTGTTAAACTAATAACCCTAATGTAGAAAATGGAAATAACCAAGAAAGGGCGAGTTGAATTTTATCTGTAATTTATTTACTGCATTAAAAAAATTCTAACTTATAGAATGCACAATACCTACATCCATAAGAGATGATGCTCTCCAAGCTCAAAGAAGATTGCTATATCAATCAATACATGCACATAAAACAAAGTATGTAAAAGGAGGAAAATCAAAGACCTAACTATTGCAAAAGAAAGAAACTATATTTTGTTTTGCTTGCCAATGCTATATCTCCAACCATGCACCCCAAAAGAGAAGTGATTGGAAGACTTGCATAAGAAATTTCCATAAACAAGTCTACTAGACAAAGAAGGAGAACATTGCTAGGAAATAAAATGCATGAAAGAAATATATCTCTGCATAGTAAATTCATTATAATGCACTATTTTTCCTGCACATTAATCACATTAGGCCAAAAGATATGATAATCATACTATAGTCTTCCTAATAACCACATAATAGTAAAAAATATGACAGTAAATGTGAGGAAAGAGGAAAATATAGGCTGAAGGAAGGCCAGATGGGCCTTATTATTTATCTATAAAGGAGGTCCATTAGTGTTTAATGTCAAAGTCATATTCGTTCAGGAAATCCATCCACCTGGCTTGCTTGACGTTCATATTGGGCTGGTTGAAAAAGTATTTCAGAATTACATGATCCATGATTAAAGTGAATTTTCTTCCAATCAAATAGTTCCTCAAAATTTTGAGGGCGTGAATTAATGCTGCCAAATTTAAGTCATAGATTATGTAATTTTTCTCATGTTCTTTCAATTTTTTAGACTCATAATCCACAACATGCCCCTCCTACATAAGCACACTACCCAAGCCTTCAAGGCATGCCTTGTACAAAATTCAAAGTATTTTTCTAGATCTTCCATTTTGAGCATTGAAGCAACTGTAAGTAGGTGTTTTAGCTTTTCAAAGCTTTCTTGACATTGTTGTGTCCATAAAAGTTTTACCCCTTTCTTCTATATGGAGGTTAGAGGGTATGCCAACTTGGAAAATCCATTTATAAACCTATGGTAATAATCAAGTATGCCAATGAATGATCTTATATCAGCTACATCCTTCGGTACCAACCAATCAAGAATGACCTTCACTTTCTCGAGATCCACTGCTATCCCTTCTTTTGAAATCACGTGACCCAAATATTGTATCTTGTCCTAAAAAAAATGCACATTTATTGAATTTTGTGTATAATCAGTTTTCCTGCAAGGTACGTAATACTATTTCCAAATGTTTTTTGTGTTCTTCTAACATCTTAGAATATACCAATATATCATCTATGAAAATCAACACAAATTTGTCCAAAAATTTGTTGAATGCACTGTACATTAAGCACATAAAAATGGTAGGTGCGTTTGTGAGTCCAATAGATAAAAATGTGAATTCATAGTGTCCATATTGGGTTCAAAATGCTATTTTTGGTATGCCTTCTTCCCTAATTCCCATTAGTGATACTCAGATCTGAGACCTATCTTGGAGAACACAAATGCCCCCTTCACTTGGTCAAAAAGTCATCAATACAAGGCAAAGGGTATTTGTTTTTAACTGTTTAACTTATCCAACTTGTGATATTCAATGCACAACTTGAACATTCCATCCTTATTCATAATAAAAAGGGCTGATGCACCCCATGGGGATACACTATGTCTCATATACCCTTTACTCAACAATTTTTGCAATTGAATTTTCAATTCCATAAGTTCTGGTACAACCATTCGGTAAGGGGATTTGGATACTAATGCTGCTCCAGACACCATTTCTATGGAGCAATATATATCACTCTTAGGAGGTAGTCTAGGGATCTCGTCTAGAAATACATCTTGGAAACTTCTCACCACCTCCAATTCTTCTAATAACTTAGTCGCCTTTTTCTGAGACTTATTTTATACTTTGATGGAAAAAAGTTGACACCCTTTTTTAGCTACTTTCCTCAACTGTAATTCTAATATTTGATATATTGAAATAGGTTTGGTTATGCCTAATATAACTTGAGTTTCACCACTGTCAGTCATACAAGTAAATTTTTTCTCAAGATAGTTAACGAGTTCTTTATGAATTTCTAGCCAATCCATGCCTATCAACACATTGTAAGAGCCTAATGAAAACACATTTAAATTTATTGTGTTCTGTTTCCTATTCAAAACAATTGAGAAAATTTTTATAGTTAGTGATCCTTCTTTATGCACCCATAACCAATTGAAAAAGTCAATGATTTTTAAAACTTTCAACCACTAATTTGCAATTTTCTATAACTTTAGGGCTAACATAACTTAGGCTGGCACCAAGATCAATTAATATAGAAACAAGTTGGTCAAGGATAATATATTCTACTTCCACCATGGTGGATTTATGCTTTGCATGTTGCTCCTCCAACATTCCACTAATGTGCAGAATGTTTTTGGCTACATTGTAGATAGTGGAAGCCTCCTGGACAATTTGAACGTGCTGTACTAATTTCTTATTGTAAGGGAAATGCCATAAAAGGTGGTGTTTACCACAACCCAAACATTTTAACAATTCCCTATCCTTCCCATTAAGTCCCTTACTAGGTTCAATTTTCTTAACCCAATATGGTCCTGACCTTGTAACTTTTGGGACTGTCCACTATTATTGTTAAAGCTATGATTTTTCCCTCCTTTGCCACTCTGCTTAAACTATCCATTTTTTCCTCCCTTGTTTTGCATTGCTCGTTCTTTCTTTTTATTAAGCTAATATTTAGATCTATCATTCTTTGCTTTGGATTACTAGTAGAAAATCCTCGTTTTTTGAATAACCCCATCCATAGTATTGGGGTTATCGTACTTAATTCACTCCTTGAAGGAGGGTGGAAGACAGTGTATGAATCACTGAGTTTTGTATTTTTCTTCCTTTATGTAAGGCACATAACATAGAACATACATAAATTTAGTTATCAGTTCATCCATAGATATTAATCCTAGTTTCAAATCATGAAACACCTTTTCCCTATCATCAAAATATCGTTATGTTAAATACTTCTTGAATAATTTTTGGAATTCCTCCTAGTTAACTTCTCTTATTTCCAAATTATGAACTGTTCGAACTTCTTCCCACCACAGGGACGCTTTCCCTTGCAACTAATATGTGGCTAACTTGGCCTTTAACTCGGTGGTATAATCATAAACCTGGAAATACTGATTTATGTTTAGAAGCCAAGATTATGCCGCTTCCTCAGATTCCCCATCATATGTTGGGGGCCTGATTTTTGTCAATTCCTCATGTAACTCTACCTTGGGTTTCTTTCAAGGCTTAGTTTGAATATTAGATGAGCTATGTTCCTCTTTTTCAACTTTTCCTTTCTAACTTTCCACTTCCTCTTATAGTTCCTTTTGTTTAGAGGTTTCTTCCTTATTTTCACCTTCTTTCATTGCCTCCATAGTTTTGGAATTTTATATATCTGTCAAATTCTTGATTATTTGTTCTTCTTCTAGACTCACTTTAATAATTGTTCATGATCAACATGGAGGTTTAACATTTTACCTTGTAGATTTCTCATCATGTTTAACAATTCTTTGGTAAGGATTTGGGCTTGTTGACCTAGATGCACATAAATCACATCCTCGCCAATGTGAGTATCATCATGAGGTTTTGCCATGGTGCCTTCTTTTTGTTTGACCTTCCTCTATATTAACTATGCAAGATCAACAAATTTTCATTGTTAGATAAATTCTGGAAAAAATGGTTGGACAAAGGCCTCAGTTCTAAACTTTAGCACTAATACCACCTATAACATCCCTCCTAAAAAAAAAGACTTCCATTCTTCCATGATAACGAAAAAGGAACACAAACACACACACATTAATTTATTTACAATCAAGGAGATATCAAAGAATTATACTCAATCTTTGTCTCAAGAAAAAGCCAGGGAATGCTAATCATTTATATGCATTATCTGTTAGAATTACACTCGAAATATGTCTATAGTTTTAGTTCTATTCCCACATTAAATTTTAACCTTTGACTATATATTTATTCTACAAGGAAAATACTATAAACATCCTTATTGCTGTATACACACACACACACACACACACACACACACACACACACACACACACACATGATAGCCACTTATCACATATAATTATTCATAGCATAGAGTATCGAGGGTTCTTTGATACCCCAAAGGGCTTTCTCTTCTAATTATAATTTTCTCCAATGCATAAATCCATGTGGTAAAAAAGGCATACATAGTCTTGATTTTTGAGTAGCTTGGGAGGTACTCCAAGCCCTAGGGTTCAGGTTTTGGAGGGTGGAGCACCATAAGAGTTGCTTGTGGGATTAGAACCCAAGGTTTGGGTTTTTCACCCAAAGGACAAAACCATGAGGAATTTGAGCATGAGAAAATTTGAGGTGAAAGAGGATGGTGTGGCGAATCCAACGCTTAAAAAATAACCCAAATTGGAGCTCTAGAACTTGAGATATTAATTTTTGAATGTCACTTTCATGATTTGTGCAAGTCGGCTTGCATTTAGAAAGACTTGTTGATAGTTGGCATGAATTTTTTGGAGCCACATGTGAAAGGTATAAATTAGGCACATGTGTGACTTCATTTACTCATCCAAATGTGCATCTGTCTCTTTATAAACACATTCGAGGAAGCAAATTTCAAAGGAGGACAAGATGTGGAGGTATAGGGTTGTTTTGGGCATGATTATCCTTCACTACAGGTCCGAGTTTACCATAGGAGAGGCCACAGGCATAAAGTGTTTCTGCGCTGTGTTTTTGTGTGATTCAAGTGTGGTATTCCTCCATAAAGCAGGTCATACTTCTTCCAACTATGGGACAAGTAGGCCACAAACATATCTTCTTGGGCAGAGAGCCATAAGACTGGAAGAATACCTTAGGTCAGCCACAAATCGGATCTTCCTTGAAACAAGAGGCCATGAGGGATTATTTGGGGCTGGTAATTTCCTAGAATTATAGAGAATTGTGGAAAAAATTAAGTGAAGGAAATCCACAACTGTGAGAGAAGGTTTGAAGCAGTGAAAGAGGGTTGTTGCAGAGTATCAACAAGCCCTAATGTAACACCCTCCTGCCACATCTACCCAAGTAACCATGCCAATTGGGGTAAACATGTGACGAGAGGCTACTATAATTGGATTCAACCTCCTATGTGACCTTAAGGAAGTGGAATCGAAGGAAACATAAAAAAAACATTCAACATCAGCTTCAGAACCCTCAGGAACCAATCCAACACTTCACACAGATTGCCCTTGGATGCTACTCAAGTTTTGACCGACTTAAGACTCAGTCACTCTCATGCTATAGGCATGAGAGCACCCAGAAACCTAGAGTTGCTCTCACAGGATTGTCTGTGAGGGTCCAAAGACTCATTGTTATGTGCCAACATCCTTGGGATTTGGGGCCACTTTTTCAGGCCCAGAACCCAGGTCACTACCTAGAATGGAATGATAACTTAGGAGGAATAAAATAACAAGGAAACAATGATGCAAAAGAAATAACTTAAACAAGACCTTAATAAGATCCCTACTAGCTATGGCAAACATTTCGTGAAACATGTTGCAAGCATGTAATCTATAGGTGTAACCAACAAAATTAAACATAAGGATCTTGTACTTATCTAAGAATCGCTAAGAACCATTGTTTCCTCATTTCATTCGATGTATTACCATGTATTAGACCATAGATACATTATCCATTCATTTACAAGTAAAAACATGATGAGAGCCATACCTAGTTGTTTTCATAAAACACACATATAACCAACATAATAAAAACCGAAATACTCATGAAAGTACAACCATATAGACCACATACAATACATCAAAATGCTCATAAAATACAAGGAGAAATAACCTTTCAATAATGATGCAGAAACAAAACCTGGAATGGGAGTTCCATGTTCCACCCGACCATAGAATGGCTGAGCCAAATATCTCTTCATCCATTCACCCCTGTGCCATGTGGGACTCAAACCAAAAGAAACAACTAGGGCATACCGAGGCTAAACCACCTCACCCTCATCAATAGAAACTAGGCTTTACCGTAATCCATCCCGGATCTCTAGGCCAGCGCAATGAACACATCATAACAAGCTTTACCATGATCTCCACCTGATTGCTAGGCCAAACAAGTATGGATGCCACCAGATTTATCCACCTACACTGTGAGGAATTTTCCTACCTCGTAGTCTCTCAGGATTTACCACCAAATCTAGATCACTAGGCCCTAAATTAAGACACACTCTCCAAGCTTAACTACATATCCCAAACCCAGGAATAATAGGCCCAACGGAGTGCAAAACACCTCTCGGCTTTACCATATATCCTTCCATTCACCTACAAGGATTCCCAGGCCATCTGAGGCAACAAAAAATCTATCTTTACCACAACCCACAGTCTGGTTCAGGGGTTACTAGGCCATGTGTTCTATCATTTCGGAGATCCATCTCACTCAGCTTCAAATCCATTTTGCAATCAAACTCAACCAAAACATGAGAACCCCATCACACCATGGCTATCCAGAAATGGAAAGGATAGGCTAAAAACATTGTTACACCTAGCAAAACCCATGCCACAACATCAAAAGAACCACATGAAATACCATGCATGCCAATTCTAGCAAGGAAAATACACATGCAAGTTGATACATGCAATGAAGCCTGTTGTAGTTACTTCATCTTGACTTTCCCTGCTTGATCTTTTCTTCCTCTTGCCTTCTTTTCTTTTCTTTCTCTAATGCCAAAGTTGTTGGGCATGGGATCCCCTGCAATATGTTTTTGGGGCTCAAAGCCCAAGTTTTGGTCAAGTATCTTGTAAAGACTCCGCAAAATGCAGGCGCAGAGCAGAAAGTCTATGATGAGTCATAGGGCTGTCCGCCCTAAAATATCGTAATGTAATGTAAAGTTGTGTTGGCCTACCCATGGTCCGCGGACCATGGGATTGTACAAATAGAGCGAGACTCTAAGTTGTAAAGATAGTGAAGGAATTAGAGAGAAGAATCGAAATGGTTAAAGCTTAGAGTAGAATTCTAAGTGTCTTGGGTTGTAGTGGTAGGAAGAGGCTCTGCAGCTGAGTGTGCAGAGGCCTAGTAGAGTTCGCAGCTGAGTGCGTGGACCCCTGTAGTTGAGTGCGCAGGGCAGAGTTGAGTCTGTAATTGGGACTGAAAGCTAATAAAGAGAAGTTTATCCTGTGAATCTATTCTTGAATCGTTATTTTGTTGTTATGCATTACTTTTACTCTGTTTATTTACTGCGCGCAATTGAGTAAATTCTTGTATGGTTCAGAATACTTATATATGAAAATAATCTAAGTAATCAACTAACAGTGCATAATTAAGAAAGACTTGGGTAAATAACACGGATCGCGCCACGAATAAGACTGCATGAAGAAAGCATCGCAGGCCGCGAGGTGCCCACTAGTGCATGTAGCATAGTGAGCGTGAAGGTTGGACCGCGTACCAACCCCATCATATCAGACATCCCCAGGGTGTGGAAACCTAGTCCTAGCACCCTCCAATACTACTTCGAGTGAGACCTTAGTCCGTGCTTCGCAGACTGTTGCCGAAAGGGCTAGTAGTACCGGGATTTGTTTGGCTAAGTCACTTCTGAACCTGGGTCAGGCCCCACTAAGCCAACAAATGGTTCCATTGCTGGGACCAGGATCTGCATAAGGGATGTCTGATGTCGTGCCACTGGAACCCAAAAAACAAGGAAATTGAAGAATGGTTGGACAAAAAAGGATTCACGAGTTAGCGACACAGGAAAATAGAACTCTGCGAGTATCTAAAGAACAGTGGTTGGAGTGCTACTTGTATATGAAAATCCATGAAATTTTCTTTGCGTCCTTTCCTTTTGAACTGTATGAGTGGATCGTGAAGTTAGTAGATAGCTAGGGAAGGTGTAGGCTTGGCCAACCAATAGTGTGGATTCCAGAACTAGTACGCAGACTAGAAGCATCAGAAGATAAGATCACGTTCGCTGTGGACCATTGGCTCGACCAGATCATAAGAGGATTTATCACTGAGTTTGTGGTAGACATGATCGTGAGCTACAGTGAGGAAGAATGGCATTTTCTCAAAGGACCGAGAGATAAGTATATTAAATATTTGAACACTTGGATTAAGATGCTATTATGTGAAAAGCGGGTTATGTGAATAAATTAATGTTTGGAAATACGCAGAGCGAGAAGATCTACAAAAGCGGAAGTGGTGAAGAATTAGAAAATAGTCCCTTAATTTCACCCTCGCGGGAGAGAGAGGAAGAGCTCGCGAAGGTTTCTCCGAGAAGCGCGGTTAGTTTGATAAGGCAACAAATTCCATGTTTACCACCTCCACCCACACTGCCACTCGTTTCACCCCCCTCACCTCCATCCCCACCCACCCCACCTCCGCCAACTCCACAGTTCAATATGGCAAGCGTGATCAAACTACCAGTATTCAGAGGAGTAGGGAATGAAGATCCAGACTGATTTTGGTTCATAGTACGAGTAGTATTGGAAGCACAAGGTGTCACGGATGATAATATTAAGAAGGCTACATTGTTGAGCGTGCTGCAGGATCACGCATTAACATGGTATATAAAGCATTCTAACGACCACCCAAACACAAGAATCATAGAGATCCTGGCCTTGTTGAATAGGGAATTTAGTAGGCCAAAGTCCGAAACACAATTGATCATCGGGTTTAAAGAGATCACGATGCTCCCGGGTGAGACCCCCTAGGATCTGGATCAGCAGTTGAAGAGTACAATTCACGAAGCCAATATGACGTTGACTGATGGACATCATCGCACATGGTTTGTAGCATCTTTGACACTACACTTGAGGATGGTGCTGTCACAGCAGAAACTTTCCACCCAGGCTGAAGCGTTGGAAATGGCAATGAGATTACATGAGACCCCTATTCAAGACCCTGGGTTGGGAGTCCAACAAATCCATGCGCAACTACAAAATCTGTGTCTGGAAATGCAAATTTTGAAGCGGGATAGGGCACTGCGACAAGAGGTGCATGAGGAAGTATGGGGCAAAATGCAAAGGCCAGGGCCACGACAAAGATCACTTTCCAGTGTTCGTGAACTACTTGGCAAGAGGAGGGCTGATGCTATTGAGATTGGAGGCATAGGTAGGGCTGAGCGCGACACCTGCTTTATGGTGCACGATCTGTCAGATAGGAGGGAAACACACAACAGATAATTGTCATTTTTTGTAGAAATATACACAGACATCCCAACAACTGTTTTGTAATTTTTGCAGGTCAGTAGGCCATGGAACGCACTTGCTGTAGTTAAGAACTAATGATGGATCAGACCCCTGCTTATAGGATGCAGACCAAAGCGCGAGCCCTTGACCCAAATGCGGGGATGGCATGCACTGGATTTCAGGGGTGTGATCGAGGACAAGGTGGAATGGGACCAGGAAGGGGTTGCAGACAACTGATTTGTTACAATTGTGGAGGGCCAGGGCACTATGCCCGCGATTGTACCAACCCGACAAGGATATCATGTTTTTATTGTGCTTAGTTTGATCATGAGACAGAAGACTGTCCTACATTGATCACGAGGATGTGCAAAAAAGGGGTATTCCAGCCTCCTCTGACTCAGAATATATAAATGATGAGGTCTGAGCTGTGCGAAGAAGACCTGAATGTAAACATGACGCTCAGAAGTGGTATGACCACGAGAGATGATAAGGGGAAGTAGCCATAAGAAAGTACATGGGTTCGCAAGGCTCCTACAAAGGAACCCGAGTTTGACTTAGAACATGCAAAGGAGACATTCATGGAAGCTAAGAAGAGCTTCACGGAGGCCTCCACTTCAGGTAGTAAGGATTAGCTAGAACCAGGAATGGATCCTTCAATGCTCACTACCTTTCTGGAGACATGCATGAAACTGCTGTGTGACAAAAAAGCAGTTAAGGGACTACAAGAACTAATCACCAGGTGCGCGGGGTTAGGAGAAACGCACGTGGTTCGGAAACTAGGGAAGCATGCATTGTGCATTGGAAGGGAAATGAGGTTGACTACGCAGATTAGTGAGTATGAAATGGACTAGGTAATCTGAGATCTGGGTTCGGACACGAATGTATTACCAAAGAAAACATGGGAACGCATGGGCAAACCCACATTACAATGGTCCCCTATTCAATTACGAATGGCGAACCAACAAAAGATTTTTCCCATGGGGAGATTGCAGGGGGGAACAGTAGATGTTGAGGGTGTGAGCGCGCAGACAAATTTTGAAGTAATAGAGATTGTCGATGATAGTAACCCCTATCCCACGCTGCTAGGAATAGACTGGGCCACTGATATGAACAGAGTCATAAATATGAAGAAGCACAAAATGATCTTCGAGAAAAAGTCACTATGCGTAGTAGTCCCACTAGATCCAGTCGAAGGAGCACGCTACACTGAACCAGTGTACAACGATGATAGTGAAGATGATCTTGATTGTATTTACAAGATAACTGCACGCAACCAGGATTGGGTGAATCTGGCTGCAGATGAGAGAATCTCGTGGGAGCGTGAAAGCTCCTCCTCTTCGGATTCAGACGAAGAAGTAGAGTGATGGCAGAATCGGTTGCACGAAGTGACAATGCTTAATTGCAACATGATGGTTAGATCACTACGTTGCATGACAACAGAGGCAAGGGAGCTACTGACATATGATGGATTGTCACCAGTGGATGAATTTATGAGAAAATTTGAAAGCACAATACCAGAAAAACAATGGTTCGATGCACTAAAGTGGGAACTGCGCGCAACACCTGCACGATGGTGGGGTACACATCAAGGAAATTTTGAGGACTGGTGCGGATGTAGAAGGATAATGTGCCTACGATTTGGGAAACCACAAATACAGCTAGAAGACAAATATGACAGATGATATGACCCATGCATGCACCTCGCGAAATGGACCAAGGTCTATGGGGAGGAGCCACAACTTGAATGGGTACATTTATTCTACTATACCCTGGATGTCATACCCATGAACTGGTATACTGAGACATAGCTTCGACATGGTACAGGCGAATGGGATGTCTTGTGTGAAGGATTTCTATTAACGTTCACATTTGAAGACTATTGGTTGGATACTGTTGACGATGCGCTACAAGCCGTAAAAGCTACCATCTTCAAAATACCGCAGGAGCCACTGGAAATGCTTCAACCAGTACGAGCGACGTAGTTAAGCAGCGTCGTAGAATGTTATAACGTGCACGTGGAAGAGGATGATGAAGACCCACGAAATATTAATATTCTAGAAACAAAAGGCTATCGCGAGGTTCGAGGACCATCAATTGAGGATCTCGACATCACCGCGCTGCTAAAAATCAAGTAGGTAAACATTGGCACAGAAGCAGAGCCAAAGTATGCATTGCTTGGGGACTATTGGGATGATGCTACGATAGATAAGGTCATTGAGCTACTCCGTGAATACCAAGACTTGTTCTCGACCAAAATTACAAACTTAAAAGGGATCATTGGTGACTTAGGGATGATGAAGATCACTCTGAAACCAGATGCGAAGCCAGTTAAGCAGTGGCCTTATTGTTTGAATCCAAAGTATAAAGAAAAGGTCCATGACGAATTAGACAAAATTCTCACAGCCCGAATTATTGAACCAATAGAAGAATCTGACTGGGTGAGTCCTATGGTAGTACAAGAGAAAAAATAGAAAGGCGAAATAAGAATATGCATGGACCTTAGGAAGCTCAACGACGCCTGTGTACACGATCCATTCTCGACACCATTCATAGATGAAGTATTGGAGAATGTTGGCGGTCAGGGAGCTTACTCATTCATGTATGGCTTCTCAGGGTACCATCAGATCAAGATCGCGCCGGAAGATAGGAGAAAAACAACCTTCGCAACAAAATTGGGTTGCTTTCAATACACCGTTATGCCCTTTGGACTGAAGAACACGTCAGCTATATTTTCGCGCATCTTGGTCACCGCGTTCAAAGAATACATCCACAAGTTCTTGGAGGTCTATCTGGATGTTTGGACTGTCTTTGGATTAGTTAAACACCATGTAGTGAGCTTACGTTTGATGCTGGATGCTTGCCACCAACACCAAATTTCACTAAACCTTAAGAAGTGCACCTTCCTCTTTCCCTTTAGAAACCTACGGGCCATCTGGTCTGCAAACAAGGCTTGATGGTGGACCCTATGAAGATTGCCATTATTCTGAATTTGGAAGCACCGCGAAGTGTTAAGCAACTGCATGCTACTTTGGGGCACACTGGATACTATAGGAAGTTTATCAAGAGCTATGCCCAAATAACAGTGTTGATGGAAAAACTATTGAAGAAGGATGCTACATATTGTAGGAATGATGATTGCAAGAAAATTTTGGATGTCCTCAAGGAGAAACAGGCATCCACTCCCATCTTAGTCTTCCCAAAATGGGACGTGGAATTTCATGTACATGTTGATGCGTCATGTATTGTGCTGGGAGCCATACTCACGCAGGAAGGCATGGAGGGTGTGGATCACCCGATTGCATTTGCAAGTCGGAGACTGTCCAGCCAAAAAAGGTACTCTACTATTGAGCACAAAGGGTTGGAAATGGTGTACGTGCTCGAAAAATATCGACACTATTTACTTGGCAGACATTTCAGGATGTATACCGATCATTCCACGTTAAAATACCTGGTGAACAAGCCTGTGTTGGGGGGGCGCATATGCAGATGAAGTTTACTATTTCAAGAATATGGCTTTGAGGTCATCGTCAAGTCGGGATGTCTAAATGCAGGACCAAATCACTTGTCACAAATTGAGGTAGGCGAGGAGCCAACAAATTTGGAGGAGGGTCTACCTGATGCACAGCTCTTCACAGTGAACATCGCGGACAGAAACTTTGAACATATAATCCATTTTCTAACCACGGGGACTGCACCGAAGGAATACTCAGTCCAATAGAAGAAGGAATTAGTGGTGCATGTGTTGGACCATTTTGTCATAGGGGGTCACCTCTACAAAATGGGAAACAATGAGATATTGCGAAGATACGTACTTGAATTTGAACGAGGTTAGATCCTTATGGAAGCACATGGGGGTGCTGTAGGAGGACATTATGCAGGACACACGACTGCACAGAAGCTTCTTCTCACCGGGCTATGGTGGCCAACTTCGCACCAGGATTCGAAAGCGCATTGTCAAGCCTACGACATATGTCAAAGGACTGGAAAACCATCACGGAGGAACGAGATGCCACTAAATCCACAAATGACACTGCAGCCACTCGAAGAATGGGCAATCGACTTTGTGGGACCAATCAAACCTTAGGTAAAGACGGGTGCACACTACATCATCACCACAACAGAGTACTTGACACGATGGTTGGGAGCACAGCCGGTCAAGGACTGCACAGCCGCTACGGCTGTGAAGTTTTTGTTCGACAATGTGTTGACACAATTTGGTTGTCCGAAAGTCTTAATGAGTGACCACGGAACACATTTCTTAAATGAAACCATCAGCGTGCTCACAGAGGAGTTCCAGGTGTATCATCAGCACAGTACATCGTACCACCCGTAAACTAACGGGACAGTAGAGCAATTCAACAAAATACTAGAGACTGCGCTCACCAAAGTATGTAATGCATAGTGAAATGACTGGGACCTACGCATACCTGCCGTATTATGGGTGTACCGAACAACGTGAAAAAAATTGACCGGCTAGACACCTTTCCGGCTAGTCTATGGCACGGAAGCTGTCATGCCAATGGAATACATCATACCTAGTCTATGAATAGCAACACTCACAGGCATGTCGGATCGCGAAGCCTTGGAAGAAAGACTCGTGCAATAAGAGGAACTCGAGGAAGAACGATTTATGGCTGGATTTCATCAGCAGGTACAGAAGTAGCATGAAAAGTCTTGACACAATCATCATATCAAGTTGCGCACCTTCAAGGTAAACAACTTAGTACTGCTGTATGACAGTAAATTTGACAAATTCCTGGGAAAATTCAGAATGCACTGGCTAGGACCATACGTGGTTGAGGTTACAGATGGAGGCGCTGTCCAGCTAGTTAAACTAAATGGCGAACCCTTCCCTGGCAAGGTAAACGATAGTCACTTGAAGCTCTACACGGGTGGGCTGGCAATCTAACTAACCAACTGCAGCACAGTCTTTGCGACCTGAGAAACCGGACCAGGGTGCGGGACTATAAACATACACAGAAAATGCCGGTATAGTTGTAAGAGAACAATTCAGACATGGAGGGCTCAAAAGAACGAATGTCGTAGATTTAGCAAGCAGTAGCTCAGTGCGCTGTGGACATCAGGACCGTTCAGGAACAGTTGGAAGGGCTCCGTGCCAATATTGCTGCACCAGCAAAGTGACTCAGGACGAGTCATGATGATTGTGTTGGGGGCCTGTTGGGCATGGGATCCGCCGCAGCATGTTTTTGGGGCTCAAAGCCCAAGTTTTGGTCAAGTATATTGTAAAGACTCTGCGAAATGCGGGCGTGGAGCGTGAAGTCTAGGATGAGTCAAAGGGCTGTCCACCCTAAAATATCGTAATGTAATGTAAAGTTGTGTTGGCCTACCCATGGTCTGCAGACCATGGGATTGTATAAATAGAGCGAGGCTCTAAGTTGTAAAGATAGCGAAGGAATTAGAGAGAAGAATCAGAATGGTTAAACCTTAGAGTAGAATTCTAAGTGTCTTGGGTTGTAGTGGTAGGAAGAGGCTAAGCAGCTGAGTGTGCAGAGGCCTAGTAGAGTTCGCAGTTGAGTGCGCGGACCCTTGCAGCTAAGTGCATAGGGCAGAGTCGAGTCTGTAATTGGGACTGAAAGCTAATAAAGATAAGTTTATCATATGCATCTATTCTTGAATTATTATTTTGTTGTTATGCATTACTTTTACTTTGTTTATTTATCGTGCACAATTGAGTAAATGCTTGTATGGTTTAGAATAGTTATATATGAAAAATAATCTAAGTAATAAGCTAATAGTGCATAAGTAAGAAAGACTTGGGTAAATAACATGGATCGCGTTGCAAATAAGACTACGCGAAGAAAGCATCGCAGGCCGTGAGGTGCCCACGGGTGCGGGTAATATAGTGAACATGAAGGTTGGACAACATACCAATCCCATCATATCAGACATCCTCAGGGTGCGGAAACCTGGTTCTAACACCCTCCCATACTATTTCGGGTGAGACCTCAGTCCACGCTCCACAAACTATTGCCGAAAGGGCCAGTATTACCGAGATTTGTTTGGCTAAATCACTTCTGAACCTGGGTCAGGCCCCACTAAGCCAACAAAAGTGCTCCAAGAAACTCTAAGTGTCCAAGAGTGAGAGAGAGAGAGAGAATAATGAGATAGCTCCAAAACTCAATGGACAAAAGGTTACCAACTGATCCTCATAAGTATTTTATGAATTAGGCCTCTATTTTCTTCATTTTCCATTATTTTCCTTCAATTTCCTCCTCACATGCAACCTGTGACCTTTCACCTCCTTTTTCTCCTAATTTCCATTATTTTCATAAATAAATGTACCAAAAATTCCATTTTTCCTTTCCAAATCCTTTTCCATTTCCTTTTCCAATTTCCTTAGCCATAAACAACCAAATGAACACCCCCTAGGATGTCTTACCCAATATTCAGCATGGAATACGTGTCCCATCATCATGGTCTTATATATTTTTACATGATTTTTTTAACCAGGGTTGTTATAGAACCCCCCCCCCCCCCTAGGGGAACACCTTGCTTGGTGTTCAATGACACCTATGACTAACAAGATTGCTGAAGACAAAATGTACTAGACATGGCACTTTATAACATATCTCGTTGCATTATTTACAATGTCCATATGCTAAAACATGAAAAACATACCATTTACTGGAGCTTTATAACACACCTCATTACGATATTTGCAATAACCACATATACACATATTCACATCTACTAAACCAAAAAATAAGAGAATACGATGTTCGTATCAATACACAAGGGAGTCCAAAGGCTCACACCTCCACCCTCAAAGTAATACTAGGATTCACTTCCTTCCTAGGAAGTTTAGAATCCACTGCAAAGTCAAATCTGCATCCAATGTCTAACGCTGTAATCCTGCGCCACTTTTCCTCTCAGTGAACACTTACCGACTCATTGTTCCAGGGAAAGCTCCCAATGTGCATTTGATTCCATCTGGAAATGCTAATGACCAAAACAAATCCATCCCCAAACTTCCTTTCTCAGATACACAGTCCCTCAGGAAATATGGTCACCCTCTTCCATGCAGTCACACACGTTATAAGTTTCGCTGGCACCTCCATCCAAGGAAGTCCATCCCTTGGCAAGGCTTCATCGAATTAGAATATAGAGAAACCAAGGAATATCCATACCTCAAACCATCATATTGGTCATAGCATGCTCATGGAAATCAATGAACACTATTGCGTACCAGTCTCCCACAATGGCCCTACTCCTGAATTGCTTTACCAACATACTACTGCATTTTCGAATTCCTTTCACTAACACTGCTAATTCTTGCGGATGATTTCAACCACCAAACCATACATGTTCATGCTTCATGTACCAAGCACATAACTTCCATTAGATTTAAATAAATTGAAATAACTTCAAATCATACATCGTTGGTAGCTCGTCAATAAGGTACACTTGAAATTTTGTTCACTTCCAGCCACAACAGGTCAAACTAATTGTTTGATGAAAACATCATGCATAAAAATATCACATCTAGTTAGCTCAAAACAAAACCATCATAGATCAACATCATAAATCACATGTAACCATCATAAACCAGAATTGTAGATCACATATAATCATCATATACCATAATCATAAACCAAATGCATGATAAAACTAAAATAAAATGTTGATACGTATCCTTTCATCAATCCTTAGCTTCTACCTTTGTCTTTGTTCTGTACGCACTCCAAATCAGTTTCCACACCAGAAAAACACCTAGTGCCTTTTCCTAAACCATGTGCACGTACACATAGTGTGCATCACACACATACAATCACAGACTACATACAACACCATGCAATACATGCACCTACACTTGACATAAAACACATACACCTAGACCCAATGTACAATACAACACAAATACGTATATAGAGTGCAACACAATGAATCAATATGTCATGATATGATGACTACACAATGAACATACATAGTACCATAGGCTCGCAATATAGCATGTACAACATGCACTCAATCCCACATGTACACTAGTACCACATGTACAAAGCACCACATGCATAGCGTGTGCACGACATCACATGTACACGACACCACCTGCACAACGTGTACACAAAACCTCATGCACACTACACCACTGTACATCGTGTACACAATACCACGTGCACAATAGGTGATGAGCATTAGTATTGCAACAAGGATGTTGCAACTCCTAGGGCTTTACTTTATCAACCCAGGGTTTTGTACAAAGTTGGAGGTGACAATGCTATGTACACAATAGATGCAACATTCTACTCATGTCATTTCTCAACTGGGGCGCTAGACCACTGGGGTTCTAGATCAATATTCTATTGACTAGAAGAAGTCTGACCACTGACATTGAATATAAATCTTGTTCTAATGCAGGAAATTAAATTCTTGCCTATTTAGGAAATGAAAGTTTTTGAATGATAAATGCTATCAAATGCCATAAATCATCTAGCTAGGAAATAACACAAATTACTTGCAGAAAAGAACTAGGCTAACTGTGCAATTGATCATCTAGCTATTTGGACTATTTGGACATGGGAACTTGTTCTATCATTCTATGTTTTATATATGCATGCACAGACTATTTCATTTCTTATTTGCAGAAAATGAGTCTTTTAATTTCTAAATTTAGAGATGTAAATGCTATGCTTATTCTGTTTGATCTTGTAGGGGGGGAAGGTATGAGAGAGCTAATATCAGGTGGCAATGATAGGCATGGAATCCAAGATGTGGGCCTAACCTACTCCCATACTAGCATTTCTAGTCAAAACATGGTCAAATAGGCTGCTACAGGAGATCCTATAGTTGCTACAAGGAACTGCTATAGGATGTCCTGGTTTTCTACAGGGAGTTCACTGAAAGATTTGGGAGGGAAATAATGGTGGAATGAGGTGCTGGAGAGATGTATGAAATTAAGAGGAGGTGTAGGGAAGGTGCACGCTTCCTGAGGTTAATCCCAACACTTCAAGGAGGTTGGATTTGCTGAAGGAGGCTGCTCACGGTGGTTGCAAAACAAAGATTTGGACTATGGGCTATTATGCCTTGGTAGAATGTGGAGAAGGTTTAGGTGAAGCTGGTTGGATGAGTTCCTCCCTACAAATCAACAATCCCTGCAACAAAACCTATTTTTCTCTTCATTTATGCATTGCTACATATCAACATGGAAAATATGAGTTGAATTTGAGAAAGTTGATCTATCTATTTCTAATGACTAGATCTATGAAATGGAATGCCTTTTTAAGCTATAGAAAACTCAAGAAACAAAATAACAACTGCAGGTGCTTCCAAGAAATCATAAACAATGATCTATCTAAAAATGAACCCTAAGCTATGCAATGACCAAAAGACAACTCTGTTTTTGGGGTTGTGAGAATGGGACCCTCTAATCATGATCCCATGAGGGAGATGAGGAAGAGGCCACTGTCACAAGATTTTTTTGGAGTAAATTCCTTCACTAATGCACCTCTGATCTACTTCTTCAAACTAATGGAAACAAGATTAAGAAATCATTCAAATACTTGTTAATCTAAATAAAACATAAACAACTTCAACAACTAACTATCATTTTACTCTAAGAATACAAATACAAAAAGAGGAACTTCTGCTGCTAGGGTTGGGCCCTAACCCAAGAGCTTCAGCCCTCTGAGTCAACTCAGTGCTGGATCAAGGTAAAATTTCTCATTATCATGAAAATGTCAAATACAACAATAGAATAACAGTCACAATGTTTCAGTTGAAATTTCCTCTTGGCTACAACAAAAAATAAAATCCTAATGAGTCACTTGTCTCTCTTATTTATACAAAAATGGAGTTCCCAAAAACTGCCTAGAAAATAAGGAGACTTGTCTCCCTAAGTCAAGAATGACTCTTTCTTAACTGTCACTAGCTTAGCTGTCATTGGACTCAGCTTGCTTGGTTTCTAGTAACTCCGAGCTGATGAGATATGGTGGTGGAATCTTCGAATGATTTGAGGAGTTAAGGAGGGATACCAATCTCCTAAAATCTCTCTTTCTTGCCCACTTCGAGTTCCTGCACTTAAGTCAACCCAAAACTGCTCCAATTCCTACATTTAATACATATTAGGCCACATGATATAGTAACTCACCTTCACCCTTCTCACTAAGAAAAATATAACAAAATATGTAAATAAATGTGAGAAAAGTCAATTTTAATAAGCTAGAGAGTGGCATTGTGACCCATATAGTTTACCTATTGATGAGCCTCATCATCACCCCCTACTAAAAGTGTTGCTCATCCTTTGAGAAACTTAGTCTATATCCATATATTTCTTAGCTCTTGTGATCTCTCTAATATCTCAAGACTCTGTGGATGAAGTTTCCTCTTGAGGATAGAACCGTGCATTTTTCTCTATCTCTTCCCACTGATTTATTTCATCTTCTTCCTTCCTATCTTCTAAAAAACCCAATAGCACGGGTGGACTAAGTTTTAATCCAATCCAATTGATCTTTAGTCTCTGCATGGAATTCTTATACAAGGGGGTCCTTTCCAATGAGTTTCTCAACCTCTTAGGGGTGTGGTATTATCTGATTCTTAGATAGTGTTGCAAGTTGCTCCATCTCCTCTAGCATGCTTGCTAGCTTTCACCCCCCAAAAATCTTAAAGTGTTCTAAAAATGGGAGATGGCCTGTCCTTGTGTAGCCAGGTATCTTGGTGCAAGTTGGGCATCATTGGAAATGATGTTGTGGTTACTAATGACAACCGTGGAATCTATCTGTCTTGCTCTGATGTAGAGGGGTTCTCTTTCCTCTTTTTTTACTATTCTCTTTACTTCCTCAGCCATGACCTTATCATGACCCATCCATGATGCAAGGTCCATTAGCTACAAGTCCCCCAACATTGAATTGGGGTCCCACACATTCAAATCTGTGAAGGAAAAGTTGTGTATGTAAAAATAGGATATTTTGGCCTTGTCTTCTAGGGTGATCTTGTCACATAGCTCTATGAATTGTCTATAGTATTGGAATGCCATGTTCCCCTATCATGCTAATGTCTTCATTTGAAACTAAAGCCATTAATCCTTGAGGTATAGTGTATATGATTTGGATGGAATCCTGCACTGAAGTGCCTCCATGGTCTCCTTTTCCTGTAACTGCCTCCTCAGCCATGTGTTTTCTACCTGTAATTGAGATCTCATGATGTGTTCTCTGTCTCTCAACTCACTCAACTCCCTTCCCATCTCTAGGAGTTTTTCTTCCATATGGCCCACATCTTCTACTTTCTTTGACTTGGAAATTTGCATCCAACGATGTGTTCTTGCCCTTTATTTTTCAAGCTCAAAGAAGAGAGGGATTGCAAATTTTTATGGTATTACTCTGCCTCCCTCAATGAACTTGTAGTAAGAACTCAGATTTGGCTGTGGGCTAGGCTCCTGCAACTCTGGAAAATCTCCCTTAGATGCTTTTGGAGAAGCTTCCCCCTCTTGCACATGTGGTGTTGCTCCCCTACCTTCTTTCTGCCCCTGTTTTCCTTCCGATAGCACTGACAATGTTTCCTGTCACACTGTCTGAGGATAATTTAGTAGGTTTTTTCCTTCCTATAAGAGGGTCACAGGTGCCTTGGTTTGATTTGGTGATGCTAAACTGGTGACATGCCTCTTAAAATAAGTGATGGGAGCCTTTGGGGTTGCTTGTGGTGATGTGCCTTCCTCCCCATTCTTAAGGAACCTAGCTCTTCCTACTTACTTAGTGACTCTTCAATTAGGATGGGAGTTATTGTAGGTTTTTGTGGCTTCCCCTGATTGATCCTAGTGCTTATTCTTGTTTTAAAATAGAGGGGAGTCTACCTCTATATTTTTTCCTTGGATTTGATGGTGTGCTTAAGGCAGCCAAAGAAATAGTTGCCTCCTTTTCAATGGGCTCAAGAGATAATCTTGGAGACATATCCCCTTCTTCAGTATGTTTCTCAAGGTTGGTCTCTACCTTCTGCTCCTCATCTTCTTCTTTCCCTTCTTATTTTTCTTCTTCTTCTCCTTCTTTTTCTTCTTATTCTCCTTATTTCTATGTTTTGTCTAGTTTTGCCTCCTCTTCTTCTTATGCTTCTTCTTCTTCCTCTTCTTCTTCTCCTTCTTTTTCTTCTTATTCTCCTTATTTCTATGTTTTGTCTAGTTTTGCCTCCTCTTCTTCTTATGCTTCTTCTTCTTCCTCTTCTCTTGCTTCCTCTTCATCACTAGAGGTTGGGGTCCCACCATATTCAAGGGCTTGGATTTCAAGGACAACCTCTCTGTCCATGTCTCTAAATGTGGACCAAAGAATAGGAATTCTCAATTGGCTCAAGGCATCCTCAAGTATCAGTTTAATGAGTCCATGATGTGCCAATTGCTGGTGTTTCCCTTCTTGTACCTTCTGGCTCATGTCTATCATTGACTGCAATAGGAAATAAGGCACACTGAGCCTTTGGTTTATGGGTAAATCCTCTCCAAATCTCAACTCATGGAGGAGTCTGAATTGGTAGCCATAGACTACACTGAGCCTCCCTTCACAATAAATGTATTTGAGGATGTGGTAGCTCACCTCATCCCAATGATAGGGAAGTATCTCCCTCCTGACCCCATTTTGTCTTCAATTGGATCTTCATCATTTAAGAAGAAGTTTTTCTTAGAAAAGGTGTTGCTAGCCTTG
Organism: Pinus tabuliformis; assembly: GCA_031772625.1. Taxonomy (NCBI): domain Eukaryota; kingdom Viridiplantae; phylum Streptophyta; class Pinopsida; order Pinales; family Pinaceae; genus Pinus; species Pinus tabuliformis. Next base: position 1,337,074,993 of record CM062817.1, read on the forward strand.
TCCTCCCTTCTCCATTGTACCCCTTGAGGAAGTGTGGTTACTCTGCTGATCACCTCAGGGTTGATTGTAATTGGAAACCCTCACCACAGTGGTAGAACTTGTTCTTGCATGAGGGTTGAGTGCCATGGGAAAATCATGGGCTATATAATCATTGCACCCCCTGAGAAACTTAAAGAAGCCCAACTAGTGATGACTCCTAAAGATATCTACAACAGGGGGATGTAGGTGAATCCTGGATGTATCTATGGGTTCTCTTCTATTGAATCCCCCTCCCATTTCTCTTCTTTGGTTAGCTAAATGTAGGAATTTTTGTAAGATAGCTTCAGTATGAGTTCAGGGTGGCTGAGAGTTTAAAATATTTTTGGGAGATGACTGCAATTTATACCATGTTCTATATCCACACAATTCTCTTAAATTCCCAAAATTTTGTCTAAATCTCAAGCCCACTGTAATTGCTAGAAGATTTTAGAGTCTTTTCCTTTTTTCCTTTCTTTAGTTATTAAATCATGAACACAAGAGAGATGGGCCACTTAATTTTCATTGTGATGCTTGGGATGATGAGAATTGTTGACCAATTTGACCCTAGGCACCCCCTTGCAGACTTCCTTTGGAATTCCAGTGCTTCCTGTAGCTTTCTGAGTTTCCTGTAGCTTCTTGTAGCTTTGTTTCCTGTAGGGTGGCCAAAATAGGGTTTTCTTCTTTGATGGCTCTCCAAGGTGGTCCCAATCTCTTTGATATCGAAATGAACAACGAGTGCATGAAAGTTTGGAATTTTATGCTATTTATGGTCGATTTTTTTTGGAGCATTGTGTTGGCTGGCAGTGGTACGAGATTTCTTCATTAGGATTGTTGTCCCATTGTTGGTGATCATGGACTCTCCCTTGTAATCATCACTCACTCTCACATAACTGAATCAAATACCTTTTTGACTGATGCTCATTGATTTGAAACTCCAATGTGGCATGCTAACTGGGAGTTCACTTTTTGATCTCAAGCTGAGGGTGGCCAAGTTAACTAGCCACCTCCAGCTTATAAAAAAGAACTTTTTCAACATTCATACATTTTTATCATATCGTTACTTGGGGAAGAGTTGGATGAGGTGCCATACCTATGCCTACCTTTATTGATCGATGCATGATGGAGGATGGCTTGCTATGCTGCTTTCTCAGGTAAGTGTTCCTCTTTGGTCATTTTTTTGTTGATTTCCTCCTGCTTATGTAGTTGTCTGCTTGTTGTTTCATGTGTGTAGGTGCTTGGTGTATCCCTACTATTGCTGCTGCTGTGGAGCTTTGGCGAGGAGAAATAAGGTCTTCAGAGATGCTGGAGCTCCTTTTTTCTTTGGTTGTGAAGGAGAATGTAGGCTTAGGTTGGTTGCAGTGATGACATAGGATGCTACAGGAAACCTTGTAGCTGCCTTTTTCTTCATTATTTATTGATTTTTTCTTAGAGGGAGGCTGGGTGGTGGTGTAGGAGTTGATGATAGTGATGAAGGATTAGGTGGAATGGTGGATGGTTGAGGCCAGTGAGGGCATGTCTCATGGACCTCTTTTTTATTTTTTCACATTTTCCTGTGTTCTTTTTTTATGGATACAGAGTTAGGTATAGATATGACTTGATGTTGGGTGAGATATGGTGAGGTGTAGGGCATAGTTGTTTTCCTTTCGAGATCCCTTTCATATAGAATTTTAGGACATCCTGTAGTGATACAAGACCTTCTTGTAGTAGCTACAAGACATCATGTAGCAAGCTAGAAAATGCTCAAAAAAATGATTTTTGATGCATGAAAGTGGAAATGAGTGATGGGGACATGGTAGGCATGAATGGGAGTGGATGGAGGAATAAGTGAGGTGATACTTGGCATGTTTTCCTTGTAACTTTAAGTCCTTTATTGCCTTCAAAAACCTGCAAAATCACATAATTTATTAGTGGGCAGGTTTGAGGTCCCTGCCATGGCATTTTTGGGTTTTTTTTCTTCTCTATTTTTTATTTAAAGGCACACAGGTCGCCCCAAAGGAGGTTTTTAGCCTATATGTCTTCCCTAGGCACCTCAAAGGAGGTTTTCACCCAGGGATCTTTTTATTTTCCTTTTTTTCACTCCCGAGCTACCTCAAGGAGGTTTTCAACCCAAGAGTTGGCCTCAGATGCCTCATAGAGGTTTTCACCTAGGCCCCTTATTTTTCTTTAATTTTATTTTTTCAAAAATAAAAACAATCTTCAAGAATTGTGTGATCTAGAAGCTAAGACACTTCCAATCACATTTACTTCCTTGTTGATGGTACTGATGAACTCTTCCCTTGACAAAGGTCTTTTGTAGGCTTTCAATCTGTATCCATTGAAAAACAAGGGAATACCTTCCTCATCAATGGTCCTGATTTGAACAGCCCCATTGTCATGGCACTTCTCTATCAGATATGGGCCTAACCACCTGGTCATCAATTTTCCTTTGAAATCCTTGAACCTGGAGTCATATAGCAGAGCCTAATCGCCTTCTTGAAAAACCTTTTCCTTGATGTTATTGTCATGCCAAACCTTCCTCTGTACTTGAATAACTTCAATGTGTAGGAGGGCCTGCATCTTGAATTCATCCAAACCATTGAGTTGGAGCAGCCTCTCCTGTTGTGCCTTTGTAACATCCAAATCCAACTATGCTGCCATTCTCAAAGTATTGTATTCAAACTAAATGGAGAGCAGAGCCTTCTTTCCATAGACCAAGTCATAAGGGGTGAAGCCAGTGGTTGTCTTCCAGGTTGTATTATAGGCCCAAGTGGCCTCCACAAGTTTGTCAGCCCAATATTTTTTGTTGCTACTCACAACCTTGGTGAGGATGCCTTCCAATGCTCTATTAGTGACCTCTACTTGTCCATTGGCCTGAGGATGATAGGAAGTTGACTTCCTGTGTTTGATCTTATGCTGCCTCAACAAATTCTCAATTAGGTGTGATGTGAATTGAGCTCCCTAATCAGTGACTAGTTCTCTAGGGTACCCAAACTTGTAGAATACATTCTCCCTTAAGAACTCAACCACTTTCTCTTATGTTTCTACCTTGACAACCTTGGTCTCAGCCCACTTTGTTAAATAATTAGTGCATACAATTATGTAGTTTTTTGGTGGATCAATGGGCCCAATGAAATCCATGCCCCACTTGTCAAATGGCTCTAGAGCCACCTACAAGGGAATTTCATCCTTGGGAGTAGGTTTCCCCATTCTCTAGCACTGATCACATCGACTGGTGTATCTTCTTTCATCTTGGTGGAGAGTGGGCCAGTAGTAGCCATCTTGTAGTACCTTGAAGGTTGTCCTCTTGGCTGCAAAGTGGCCACCACAAAGCCCATCATGACAAGACAAAAGGATGTCAAACACTTCCTCCTCCCTGACACATCTCCTTAAAATTTGATCTGGGCCCTCACTTGAAGAGATTTCCCCCAATCCAATTGAATGGGTTGCTCTTCCTTACAATTCTACTCTTTTCCTTGGATGACATATTTGGAGGGAATTGTGTAGAAAATAGGTAGCTGGCTGTTGGGAACGAGATCCCCCCAAAGGACAGTTTTGGGGCTAAAAGCCCATATTTTTGTCAAATTTTGTAAAGACTTCGTATTTTTTGGTCACGGAGCGCGTAGGTCTTATAAGTCATAAAGGGTTTTCCACCCTTAGTTTTGTAAAGAAAAGTCAGCTGTAAGAGATCTACCCATGGTCGCGGACCATGGGATTGTATAAAAAGAGCTAAGCTCTAAGTAGTTTTAGAGACACATAAGATAATAAAGTGATAGCTCTGAAGTAAGAAATCTAAGTTTCGGGTCGTAGCATAGGTAGAGGCTCTGCAGCTGAGTGCACAGAGGCCTAGGGTAGAAGTCCGCAGTTGAGTGCACGGACCCCTGCAGTTGTGTGCGCAGGGTGGATAGAGTCTGTAACCACTTGGAAGATATCAATAAAGATAAGTATTCTGCAATTTCTGTGTCTTTGTTTCGATTGATGCATGTTGTCATTTTATATATGAATTTCCTTTATAATGCTTATATGGTGCGCAAATGTGTATAATTAAATTGGAAAACTGAATGCATATAAGAATATCTGTTTACGCAGTGCTAACTATGAATAACTAATAAGATAAGTAAGACCCTTAAGGTAACTTGACAATATAAGAAATATGTTGCCTTAGCAATGCGAAAGCATTTGAATCAAAGGTCAGAGCTGCGCGGAGGTCAATCGTACCCTTTCACGGAGGTATTGAAGGATGGAATAGAGGGCTCGTCTGGCAAGCCTTAGAGTGAAGTAAATTGCGCGAAGGCAAGAATAAAGGGAATAAAATGACATCACGACCATCTTAGGATGCAGAAACTTGGTTCCAGCATCCCCCCATACTAATTCGGGTGAGAATTCAATCCACGCTTCGCAGGCTGATGCCGAAAGGGCCAGTAGTATAGGGATATGTTTGGCTAATTAACGCTGAACCTGGGTCAGACCCCCTCATGCTAACAAATGGTTCCATTGCCGGGATGGGAATCTGCATAAGAGATGTGTGATGTTGTATCACTGGAATTCGACTAAGAAAGAGATTGGAGACTGGTTGGATAGGAAGATCCATGAATTCGCGGTGCAGGAGAATAGAAACCTATGATTGAAAAAGGAACAGTGGCTGGATAGGTACCTGTATATAGAGATCCACAAGATCTTTTTCTGCTCCTTTCTAATTGAGCTATATGAGTGGATCGCGAAGCTAGCAGATAGCCAAGGAAGGTGGAAACTTGATGGTCCTATTGTGTGGACCCTGGAGCTAGTGCGAAGGTTGGAAGCATCAGAGGATAAGATCGCCTGCACTGTCGATCATTGGCTCGATCACGTCATAGGAGGATTTGTAATTGAATTTGCAGTCGACACCTCAGTCAGCTACAACGAGGTGGAGCGATGCTTTTTCAAAGGACTGCGAGGTAAGTACGTGAAATATTTGAATAACCGGATTAAAATGCTATTGTGCAAAAAATAGGTTATGCATCTACCTTGATGTTCAGAGTTATGCGAAACGGAAAAACTTACAGAAATGAGGGAAAAAAGGTTCCTAAATATAGTCTGTTGATTTCACCTTCGCGAGGTGAAGAACAGGGAAAAGCGCAAGTTTCTCCACGAAGTGCTATTCAGTTAATAAGGTAAGGATTCCCACGAATACCACCTCCTGCCACACCACCTCCAAATTCACCAACATCACCTGGGACTTCACTTGTACCACCTCCGCCTCCACCATAGTTCAGTATGGCAAATTCAGTGAGGTTGCCTTTGTTCAGGCTTGGGGAATGAGGACTCGGACCAATTCTGGTTCATTGTAAAAGTTGTATGGGAAGCTCAGGGCATTATAGATGATAACATGAAGAAGGCAACATTGGGTAGCGCTCTGCAGGATCATGCGCTAACCTGGTATATAAATTACGCTAATGATAACCTGAATGCTGGAGTTGCAGACATCCAGACAACACTAAATGGAGAATTCAGTAGGCCTAAATCTGAAGCACAATCGATTGTAGTGTTCAAATAAATCGTGATGCAACTAGGCAAGACACCTTAGGAACTCGATCATAAGTTGAAGTGTACAATCCGCAAAGCTAACATGAACCTAACAAACAGACAACATCGCGAGCAGTTTGTGGCTTTGCTCCTGCCACACTTAAGGGTTGTGCTGTTGCAACAGAAGATAACAACCCAGGTAGAGGCCTTGGAGATTGCAATGAGACTGTATGATACCTTGATGCAAGATCCTAATATGGGAGTTCAATAGATCCATGCGCAGTTGAAAAATATTTTCCTTCAAATGCAAAGTTTGAGCAGGACAGAACAGTCCGACCAGAGGTGCGCAAAGAGGTATGGTGTTTGAAATGCAAGAGTTAGGGGCATGACAAAGACCATTTTCCAGTCTTTGCGAACTACCTTATAGGAGGAGGACCAATGCCTTTGAGGCCAACAGATCAAGCAGGACCAAGCACGGGGCTTGCATTATGGTGTGCTATCTGTCAGGTAGCAGGAAAACATGCCATTGATAACTATCATTTGTTGCAGAAATTTGTACATACACCGCAACAACTGTTCTGCAACTTTTGTAGATCGGTAGGGCATGATGAGTGCAAATGTAGAAGCTATGAGTTGATGATGGATAGAACACCTGCCTATAGGGTTCAAGAGAAATGCGGCCCCCTGAACAGAGCGCAGGGATGGCGCGGACAAGATTTTAGGGGCGCAGACAAGGCTGGGGTGGAGGAGGACCTGGCCGAGGTTGAGGATAGTTGATTTGCTACAATTGCGGAGGACCAGGAAACTATGCCCATGATTGTACTAACCCAACACATTCGTCGTGCAAGTATTGTACTCTGTTTGATCATGAAATGAAAGACTGTCCTATGCTGATAGCTAGGATACATGATAAAGGGACGCTACCACCGCAACCTACTCAGAACCTGCAGATGATGAGGTCTGAGCCACGCAAAGAGGATCCGAACATGAATATAGTGCTCAGAAGTGGAACTACAGCAGGATATGACAAAGGGAAGTAGCTCGAAGACAGTACATGGGTTCACAAAGCTCCAGCAAAGGAAATTGAGTTTGATTTGGAGCATGCACGTGAAACCTTCATGGAAGCAAAGAAGAGGTTCGTTGAGGCCTCCACCTCAGGAAGCAAGGATAACCTTGATTAGGAGATGGACCCTTCTATGCTTACAACCTTCTTGGAGACCTGCATGAAGCTACTGTGTGATAGCATGGTTGTGAAGGGGCCACAAGAGCTCATAAATAGATGCGTCAGAAACACTCCTGTTGAGCTGTGCATAATACGAAAGCTTGGTAAGCATAAAACAAGGACGGGACGAGAGATGAGACTGACCACGCAGATAGGAGAGTATGAAATGGATTAGGTTATCTTGGACCTAGAGTCAGACGTGAACATCCTACCTAAACAGACTTGGGAACAGATGGGGAGACTTGTGTTACAATGGTCTCTGATTCAGCTAAGGATGGCGAATCAGTAGAAGATCATCCCCATGGGGCAGTTGTAGGGGGTGACTGTGGATATTGAAGGTGCGAGCACGCTGGCTGATTTTGAAGTAATAGAAATTGTGGATGACAACAACCCCTATCCTGTGCTACTTGGAATTGATTGGGCTACCGATATGAACGAGGTAATCAATCTAAGGAAGAGAAAGATGATATTTGAGAAGAAATCACTTTGCATAATAGTACCCCTAGATCCTACTGAAGGTTCGTGTTATACTGAACCAGTCGCGATTATGAGAGTGATGACGATATGGATTGTATTATAATATAACAGAGTGAGACCAAGATTGGGTGAATCCAACGGCAGATGGATGAATTACATGGGATCGCAAGAGTTCATGCACCTTGGACTCTGATGAAGAACTAGAGTGCTCGCAGAATTGGTTACATGAAGTAACTACACTGCGCTGTAACATGATGACTCGGTCGCTGCGCTATGTGTCGTTAGAGGTAAGGAATCTGCCTACTTATGATGACCTAAATGATGTAGATATTTTTCTAGATGCATTTGAGAGGGAGGTACTAGAAAAGCAGTGCTTCCAGGCATTGGATTAGGCACTGCGCGCTACACCCACAAGGTGGTGGGGTACGCACAAGGGAATCTTTGATGATTGGCGCGAATGTAGGAGAATGATGAGGACACACTTTGGGAAGCTGAAGGTGCAAATGACAGATAAGTATGATGGGCAGGATGATCTGCCCAAGAACTTGGCCAAATGGGCTCAGGCTTATGGAGAGAAGCCCCAACATGAATGGGTGCACTTGTTCTGTCATACCCTGGATATTGTCCCGATGAACTGGTATATAGAAACAGAGCTCTGCCATGGGATAGGTGAATGGGATATTCTGCACAAGGGATTCATAACGACATTCAGTTTTGAAGATGGGTTTGATAGTATTGATGAGGTGCTACAAGAGGTGGAAGCAAAAATCTTTAGGATGTTGTAGGATCCTTTAGACCTGATTCAGCATGAATGGGCTACTCAACTGAGTCATGTGCTAGAATGTTATAACGTAACTACTGAAGAAGAGGACAAGGATCTGTGAAAGATTAACATCCCTGAAATAGAAGGTCACCGCGAGGTTGAAGGAATGCAGGTTGAGAATCTCGATATAACCGCGTCACTGAAAATGAAACAAGCGAACATTGGTACGGAGGTAGAGCCCAGGTTCACAAAGATTGGAGATTACTGGATGACGCGACAGTGGATAAGGTCGTTAAATTGCTCCGCGAATACCATGATTTATTCCCTACCAAGGTATGGTGAAGATCATGTTGAAACCCGATGCAAAGCTGGTTAAGCAATGACTTTACTGTGTCAATCCGAAGTATAAGGAGAAGGTCCACTTAGAGCTAGACAAGATGCTCATAGTAGGCATCACTGAAATTGTGGAAGAATCTGACTGGGTAAGCCCAATGGTGGTACAAGAGAAGAAGCAGAAGGATGAAATAAGGATATGCGTGGATCTCAAAAAGCTTAATGACGCTTGCGTACCTGATCCTTTCCTGACTCCATTCATTGATGAAGTGTTGGATAATGTAGGTGGCCAAGAAGCATATTCCTTCACTGATTGGGACCTATGCATACCTGCAATACTATGGGCTTATCAAACGACATGCAAGAAGTTGACTGGACAAACCCCTTTTAGGCTTGTCTATGGTGTTGAAGCTGTAATGCATATGGAATATATTGTGCCTAGTCTGCGCATAACAACACTCACAGGTATGACGGATCGCGGAGTCCTCGAGGAAAGGCTCACATAGCTAGATGAATTTGAGGAAGAAATATTTCTAGCTGGATTTCACCAACATGTCCAAAAGAAGCACGAAAAGGCATGGCATGATCGACATATTAAGCTGTGCACCTTTAAGGTAAATGACCTGGTTTTGTTGTATGATATTAAATTTGATAAATTTCTAGGGAAGTTCAGGATGCACTGGTTAGGGCCTTATGTTATTAAGGAGATTATTGACGGAGGAGCAGTACAGCTGGTCAAATTGAATGGAGATCCCTTCCCAGGAAAGGTGAATGGTAGTTGATTTAAGACATACACCAGTGGTCTTGCCATGTGTCTAGATGAAAGTAGCATAGTCTTAGTGCTCCAGGCAACTGAAAGGAGGAGCGGGACTATAAAATACACTGCCCAGATTGGGGAGCTGCGTGATTGGAGGATTGCATGAAGTAAGGAAGTGTCACAGGGTTCGCGACAACGCGGAGGGAGCTACGCTACCCAGGGAGAAATCACGTAGGTTGGCCAGAAAGTGACTGTTAAAGTCACTGTTCATGATTTGACGGTTGAAATGCAACGAAATGGAGTGGGTGATCGGTATTTAAGATGAAATTTATGGCTCAGATCCTTGAAAATCTGTCGCCAATCCAGCATTAATGAACCAAATTTGGGGGCAACAGTTGGATTTGAATTCAAAATGCCCTATAAATTACAAGTGGCTGTCTAGCGAAAAACACTTGGCATTTTGAGAATTGAGTTGTTGAGCTCTCACGCACCCATGAACTAAGAATTCTTTGAGACTTTCAAAGAGACTCCCACATTTGCAAAATTTCCAGAGACGATGTGAGTACTGTTAGAAAGCATTATGTCGACAGCCACAAAAATTATAAATACAGAGGAAGTAGTAGAGGAGGCGGCACAGGAAATGGAAATAGAGGCAGAAGTAGTTTCTCTAGAGGTCGCCGAGGTGCTCGCTGAGGTCCCTAAATCACCAAGAATGCTGAGACTGAAGTTGACCCCCACCAAAGAACCGTGAAAGATAAGAAGGGCAAGAAACTTGCTATACCAGTGTGCGCATCTCCAAGGAGAAACCCACCAAAAACCACCGCACAGGAGAGAGGAAAGGCTATAAACCTAGAACCGGAGGAGGAAGACATTGAAGACATCCTGATGGATGATGAGGATGTGGGAGTTGAAGTCAAGGAAGTTGAAGCCCAGGGTGCAGACCCTATTACTCGGTTGCTAGAGTATGTCCCTCCGCGCAAGCCTAAGTCCAAGGTGCTAAAGGAAATTGATGAGAGTAAGACTCCCCTACAAACCCCTTTGCTGTCGGATGACATTGTTTTCGACGGTCCATGCTTGGCCCAAGTGCCGTTGCTGAAACTTGAATATTGGGACTTGGCGAACCATGAGACATTCCCACACCTGGCGACCGAGCAGCTGATGCACCGCATCATTGATACAAATTTGGGAATGACTACATTAGAGCCATGGAGGTGGCTCAAGGGAGTAGAAAAGGAAGGGTTGCTCAACTTGATTTGGGTGCCGCACTACAACCACACCCTGGTGACAGTTTCGGTCATCAAGCAGCTACTTTGCTTGGTGCATGATGGGTGTTTGTGGCTGGAGGAGCTGATACCCATCACAGATAAGTTGATTCACTGGATAATGCGACTACTGTATATAGGAGAGAATCCGACCATGATATTTGGCGGAAAAGGTGATGAATAGGTTCTCGCAGAGTCTATGAAGGAAAAATTTAAGCTTGTGAAGAAGTCGCGCGGATACACTTTATCCAGTATCTGTGACCCCACTGTGAAGGTAGTTATGTAGATCTTAACGGGGAAGGTGATGAGGAAGTGTCACATCGATGAGGTGTCAGCGCCAACCGTTGCGCTCGCAACACACTGCGTTGAAGGAGTCCAGTTCAACTGGTCAGACTACCTTCGCGGAGAGTTCCTGGCGAATTGCCGCGAAGCACAAGAGCTCAGCAAGATGTTCCACTATGCGTGGCTCTTACTGTCAATTGTGCTGGTAGTGTGGGAGCTGCCAGAGGATAGTCAGTTGCCTTCGGCCGTGCCAGACCTCCCTGAAGCAGTGAAGTACGTTTTGTTGTGGGTGACCAAGCGCGTGCAGCGAGTCAGGGACAACAATATCTTTTGGATCTTCATGGAATTGAACATTCGGATGGCCATCAATCGCAAGCTGCGATTGTCGCCTATGGTGTACGCCAACCTACAGGGATACGCAAAGTTTAAAGCAGACTTCCATCAAGTATCCATTAGGGCATGGAAGGACCTTGTCCAGAAATGGTACGACTTGCCGTATTTAGAAACAAATGATGCCATTGATGCGGTGCTTAATCAATGGCTAGCAGAGTGGCACTCTACAACAGATTTGGTGGTGGGCAGAAGGAAGTCTGCCACGCATAAGAAAAAGGAGGAGGCCAAGCTTAAGATGACACAACTGGCCAAAAATAGGAAGAAGGAGGCTACTGATAAGGCTCAGGTGGAGCGTGAGGCCACGCAACAGACATGGAAGTAGACAAGTGGGACAGTGCGGGGCTCTGACAAAGGCACAAGGTCACCTTCACCTGAGACCAAGGAGCAGACAGATGAACAGAATGGTGCAGACCCTTAGGAGACATCCGCCCACATCAAGCGCCCAAGAGAGCTGGAGAAGGGAGGGTCCAGGAAGAAATCAAAGGCAACCAAGACCTCGCTGGACCCCATCACATTAACAGAGGGAGATTACATGATATTGGTGATAGAGTGAGGGATGTCACCGTGGAGGCCCTGCAATAGTTTGAACAACAACAACAGATCATCTTAGGGGCCATCTAAACAGGGTTTCAGGAGTTGCAGACCTGCGTGTCACAAACTAGCACGGTGTTTACTAGCTTGGCTATCAGCACTTCAGAGGTTGCCGATATGCTACACATGAAGAATTCCAGTGCGATAGTGCTGCCGGATGGAGCACTGACCATAAAGAATGAGGATGACAGGCCCACTATCATTGCTTTAAAGGGAGTCAAGTTGAACCTAGTCGCGCTCCCATGTGAAGCACTCCACCTCTTGCAGGATGGAGTAATTACGGAACTGAGGGCCCGTGAGCACTGTGCCCTCCAGGTGATCAGTGAATAGCGGATCAATAACAAGTAGATGGCCCTACAGAGAAATGCTTCCATCACTGCTGAGATCAAGGCAACCAATTAGAGAAAGCACATTTTTTAGGTCGTTGAGGAGGCATGTAGAATGGTACCAGAGTTGGCCATTCCGGAGGAGGAACCAGTCGAGGTACGCATCCGCAAGTTGGCCACAGTGGTGCATAACACTCAGACTGAGATGGTGCGAGTTAAGTTGGAGTTGAGCCTACAAATTACAGAGTTACAGTTGAGGGCCCAGCCTTCAAATCCACTAGAAGTGAAGGAACAACGGGTGACTGCTGTCACAGAAGTAGTACCGGTGGTAGAGAGTGCAGTAGCAGACTACAGGCAACTATTCGAGTAGTCATTTGAGGTCTTGACAAGCTTGCAGGAGGATCCCAATATACAGAGGCTAGAGATGGAAGTGTGCAAGCTCCAACAATGCTAATATGAGGCTAAGGGTACAACGCGACCCGCCGCGTTGACATAGAGACCAGCCAAGCTGCAGGAGGCCAAGCAGCTAAAGAAATAGGTGGACACAGTGCTGCACAAGGAAGCAATGTTCAAGGTGAGACTAAAGCCTTGGTTGGATGAGGCTTACACAGTGAAAAGAAATATCGAAGGCAAGCTTGCGACTCTGCAGGCAACACAACAAAAGCTTCAGGCTGATAGCGCAGGAGCAGTGACCGAGAAGACAGTGGAAGCTGTGAAGCAAGGAGCAGCTTAGTGCATGGCCGAGGTTGAGGTAATACGAGTCAAGCTGGAAGGGCTTTGTGCAAATATCTCCGTGCCTACTGAGTGACTCGAGGGCGAGTCATGATGTTTGTGTTGGGGGCCTATTGGGAATGGGATCCCCCAAAGGATAGTTTTGGGGCTAAAAGCCCATATTTTGGTCAAATTTTGTAAGAAACTTGTAAATACTGTGCATTTTGTGGTCATGGATCACGTAGGTGTTATAAGTCATAAATGGTTGTCTGCCCTTAGTTTTGTAAAGAAAAGTCGGCTGTAAGAGATCTACCCATGGTCCGTGGACCATGGGATTGTATAAAAAGAGCTAAGCTCTAAGTAGTTTTAGAGACACACAAGATAAGAGAGTGATAGCTCTGAAGTAAGAAGTCTAAGTTTTGGGTCGTAGCGTAGGTAGAGGCTCTGCAGCTGAGTGTGCAGAGGCCTAGGGTAGAAGTTTGCAGCTGAGTGCGCGGACCCCTGCAGCTGTGTGCGCAGGGTGGATAGAGTCTGTAACCACTTGCAAGATATCAATACAAAGAAGTATTCTGCAATTTCTGCGTCTTTTTTTTGATTGATGCATCTTGTCATTTTATGTATGAATTTCCTTTATAATTCTTATATGGTGCACGAATGTGTATAATTAGGTTGGATAACTGAACGCATATAAGAATATCTGTTTACGCGGTGCTAATTGTGAATATCTAATAAGATAAGTAAGACTCTCAAGATAACTTGACAATCTAAGCAATATGTTGCCTTAGCAACGTGAAAGCATTTGAATCGAAGGTCAGAGCTGTGCGAAGGTCATCCATACCCTTTCGCGGAGGTATTGAAGGACAGAATAGAGGGCTTGTCTGGCAAGCCTTAGAGCAAAGTAACCTACACGAAGGAAGGAATAAAGGGAACAAAATGACATCATGACCATCTCAGGGTGCGGAAAATTGATTCCAACATTCCCTCATACTTCTTCGGGTGAGACTTCGGTCTGTGCTCTGTGGGCTGATGCCAAAAGGGCCAATAGTGTAGGGATTTGTTCGGCTAATTAACGCTGAAACTGGGTTAGGCCCCCTCAAGCCAACATTGGCTATGTCAGCAAACAATGGGGAGAGAACTGAAATAACAAATAAATGCTCATCTGGTAGTTGATCATTAACCACTCCTCCCTGACCTATAGGCAAAGCAAGTCTAGAGAAAAAAATTGCAACTACATTTTCTCTACCTGGCTTATCAATGGTGGTTAAATCAAACTGTTGTAATAAAAGCAACCATCTAATAATTCTAGCATTCACATCAGGTTTTTTCATTAAGTATTTTATGGCAGCATGGTCAGTATGCAAAAAGGTTTGATAACCAGTGATGTAGTGTCTGAATTTGTTCAAGGAATGGACAACAACTAGGAACTCCTTTTCAGTCACAGTGTAGTTTAATTCAGCCTTGGACATATTTTTGCTAATGAAGTAAATGGCATAAGACAACTTATCATCTATTTGGCCTAGAGATGCTCCTATAATTTTTTCAGAGGCATCAACATGGATGTGGAAAGGAAGAGCCCAATTTGGGCCTCGGAGTATGGGTGTAGTAGTCAACTTGTCCTTCAAGATTTCTAGGGCCTCTTGGCAACTTTTTGACCAAAAAAATTCAGAGTCCTTGGCTAGCAGTCCAAACAATGGTGAGGCTACTTTGCTGAAGTCTTTGATAAACCATTTATAGTAGCTAGCTAAGCCCAAGAAACTCCTAACATCCCTTTGCTTTTGAGGAGTAGGTACCCTTTTTATGATAGCAATTTTATTTGGGTCCACTTGTAGTCCTTCCTGGGATATTGAGTGACCTAGAACAATCCCCAAATTCATCAAGAACTTACACTTCTCAGGACTAAGGGATAGGTTCATGTCAATGCACTTATTTAATACTTTCCTCAAGTTAGAGAGAGCCTCCATGAAATCACACCCATAGGGAGTGAAATCATCCATATAGATTTCTACAGAGTCATGGACTAACTCAACAAATATGCTCAGAACTGCCCTTTGAAAACTGGCAGGGGCATTACATAACCCAAAAGGAAGGACCCTATAAGCAAAGGTATCCAAGGACAAGTGAATGTGGTTTTATCTTCGTCATCTGGTCCAATCTGGATTTGATTGTAACAATTGAATCCATACAGAAAAGAGAAGAAATTCTTCCCTACAAGACCATCCAAGACTTGATCAATGAAAGGTAGAGGGAAATGGTCGTTTTTAGTGATGAAAGGTAGAGGGAAATTGTATTTTTTAGTGGCTTTGTTTAAATCTCTATAATCCACATAGATCCTCCATTTTCCATTCTTCTTTGGGACTAGAACTAGAGGGGACACCCACTCACTATCTGAGATGGGGTAAATGAACCTTGCATCCAACAACTTCTGCACTTCTTCTTTGACTATGTATTTGAGGGCCTGGTTCATTCTCCTCTGAGGTTGGCACATTGTTTTTCAACATTCCTTGATGTAGATGTGGTGAGTACACATCGAAGGGTGCACTCCCTTCATTTCCTTATAGCTCCAGGAAAAATCATCCAGGTGCTCTCTTAGCATGTTGCACAACTTCTCTTCCTGATGGGTTGAGAGAGAGGGGTTGATTTTCAATGTTTTAGATGGACCAAATTCTACCATTTTGATATGAATAGGACTTGATTCAACTAGGCACAAATCATTCTAAGGGTTTTCTTCAGATTTCTTCACTAGCTCGTCAAGAGGCATGATGTTGGGGGGCTGGTTCTGGAGGATTTGATCAATTAGGTCATTTTCATCAGGTTTCCCCCCTCCTATAATAGTATCTAGGGTACAAATTGGGTAGGATGTGTACATTTCATCTTCCTCTTGCTCTCCAACCATAAGGGTAAGTCATGCTATAAGGATGGTTGAGCAAGAAGATACAAGACCAACTATTTGGACAAATGCCCATTCTTAATGGTCATGTTCCCAGCCTTGCAACTTATGTAAGCATCAACAGTGGCTAACCATGGCCTTCAAGGGATGAGAGGATAACCATTGAATTTGGTTTTGGGTTAGAGAACTAATAAGTTAGCAGGGTACTCCCAGGAATCAATAGAGACCATAACGTCCTCATCAACTCCCTCATGAGCTACTGTGGATATGTTTGCAAGCTACAATATTGTTGTGGTATTCCTCAATGATCCTTGGAGATTCAATTTGAGCATGGTCTCCTTAGTCATCACATGATGGAAGCCCCAAGATAAATCAAGGTGTGGGGGACAATTATGCCATCAATGTGTACATCTACCACAAAACGCCCCAAGATAAATCAAGGTGTGGGGGAAAATGATGCCATCAATGTGCACATCTACCATAGAACTCCTAAGGTCTAGATACTTTGGGAAAAACACTCTCCCCAACATTAAGTCAGAAAACTATCCAATGACATTAATGGTAGGGGTGTCCTTCTTTCTCCTCCCATGATGTTTGAATAATTTCTCCTTGATTAAATTGTTGTATATGGGGACATCCTTGATGGCTTGGAGGAGTGGGATTTTAACACACAAGTTTTTCAATTCTCCCAAAAGTTTAGTCTCTTCTGGGGTGTGTTGACTAGAATGGATCAATATTTTAGGAAAAGGAGGTTGATTAGCTTTAGGAACACTCTCTTCCTTTTCCTCTTCAAGCTCCTTAGGTGGAGATGGAGGTTGGTTATCTGGAAGCACTCTTCCAGACTCAAGGTTGATTTATTGAATTTCCATAGCATAGGTAGGGTAGGATGTATCTCCACTATAGACCTGTTGTGCCTATTTGTTGTTCGGGTTCATATTTGTTGAGCAAGCATATGAGGTTGCTTAGGTGGAGAAGGATGAAGGAGTTGTGGTTGAGATGGAGGTGGAGGAATTAAGGCTAGAGATTGGTTGAATGGGGGTCTCCACCCCTGTGATGGGGTATTCCACTAAGGATGTGGGGAAGCATATGGATGACATGACTTATTGGAAGGTTGGGAAGGGTATTGAGGTGCATAAGACCAAGGAGAAGGTGTGGACCATGAAGGATGAGCAAGAGAACACCAAGGGGGAAGGAATGCATTCTGATTGGGATTTTAATATGAATATGATACCCCTTGCATGCCTTGCTAGCATGGTCTAGGTCCTTGAGGCCTCTTTTGGTTGATATAACAAAGTTATTCTGCCCCACCTTTAGTTCCTTGATATATAGCTTTAATTCCAGGTAGAGAAGAGCACTTATATGTGGAGTGGTTTTCCTCATAGACTGAGTAGACCTCTATAACATTCAATGGACATTCATTTCTAGGGTGCCTTCTAGTGCATCTAGGGAAAAAGACAGCTAAGGCTCTCTCTGCTTCCTCCTGCTTCCTCTTGATCTGCATGGTTTCCATTTGCAGAGAAAGGGTATGTAACATTTCACTTTTAAAGTCTTCCAACATGTTTCCAATTTCACTCTTGATAGATGTGTTGGAGGAAGAGGAACTGGCCAAAGCTTCACTAGCCCTACCCTTCTTTCTGGCAACCCTAGAATGATTTTTGAAAACTGTCTTGATATCATCATAAGATAGCTAATAGTTGTCCCCTTCAGACAAAATGTTTAGGGTTTCTAGGATATATTTCTTGATACATGTAAGAAGGACTAACTTGAGTGATTCAGGATCAAGGGTGCATCTGACCCTTTCATAGATGAGTTGGAATCTTTCCTCATAATCCTCCAAGGATTCATCATGTCCCAAGGTCATTATGAAGGTTTCCTCTTTAGTGTCCTTGGACCTACTGTAGTCCCTATACTAGTCATTGAAGGATTGTTACATTTGAGCTTAGGTAGCAATGTTTTCCCTAGGTAAATCCATGAACCAACGCAAGACTGCATCCTTAAGGGTGCATGGGAAAAAATTGAACTTTTGGTCATCGGAGGTATAACCATAAGTTATTTAGATGACAACAAACTCAAACAAAAAGGTATTAGGGTCTTCTGAGGTTAAGCCATGGAAGTGAGGAAGGGAAAAGGGGCTTATGTTTTTCATCCTAGCATCTCCATTAGTCTCTCTAATGGGAAAAGCACCCTCATTTATGTTTTCAACCCTATTTCTATTTTCAGCCATGGTGTAAGTGTGTGGAATGGTTTCTTCTTCTTCTTCTTCCCCAATAAGCTCTTCAAAGATCTGTGGTTTTTGACTTGATGGGTCATCTAACTCCCCTGCAGCCAAACATGGAAGCTGACAGCCACCGAAGAAGAGGGAAAGTTGATTGTCTGATGGTGTGAGGGTATTTGGCAAAAATTTCACAAAATTGTCTCTACCCCTATGAGGCATGAAATAAATGTTTTCCTTTTCTGTGTTTTTCAGAATTAATTACAAAACATAAATGAAATTAGAATAAAATCTACCTACTAAATGCAAATTAGAAAGAAAAGCAAAAATTACATCTACCTAAACACCTCCTTGGCAACAACGCCAAAAAGTGATGAGCATCAGTATTGCAGCAAGGATGCTACAACTGCTTGGGCTACCAACTTTACTTTATCAACCTAGTGTTTCATACAAACTTGGAGGTGACAATGCTATATACACAATAGACACAACATTCTAGTCATGCCACTTCTAAATTGGGGCGCTAGGCCACTAGGGTTCTAGATCAGTCTTCTATTGACTAGAAGGAGTTTGACCACTGACAGTGAATGTAAATCTAGTTATAATTTAGGAAAGCAAATTCTTTCCTATTTAGGAAATGAAAGTTGTTGAATGATAAATGCTATCAAATTCCATAAATCATCTAGCTAGGAAATAACATAAATTACTTGGAGAAAATAACTAGGCTAACTATGCAATTGATAATCTAGCTATTTGGACGTGGGAAGTTGTTCTATCATTCTATGATTTATATATGCATGCACTAACTATTTCATTTCATATTTGCTGAAATGAGTCTTTTAATTTCTAAATTCAGAAATGTAAATGCTATACTTATTCTGTTTGATCTTACAGGGGGGGAAGGTATGGGAGAGTTGATCTCAGGTGGCAAAGATAGACATGGAATCCAAGATGAGGGCCTAACCTACTCTCATACTAGCATTTCTGGTCAAAACAGGGTCAAATGGGCTACTATAGGAGATCATGTAGCTACTATAGGAAACTGCTACATGATGTCCTAGTTTGCTATAGGATGTCCTGATTTTCTATAGGAAGTTAGATGAAAACTTTAGGAGGGAAAGAATGGTGGAATGAGGTGCTGGAGAGATGTATGATAATGAGAGGAGGTGTAGGGAAGGTGCACATTGCCTGAGGCTAAGCCCAACACTTCAGGGAGGTTGGATTTGCCTAAGGTGGCTGCTCATGGTGGTTGCAAAACAAAGATTTGGACTATGGGCTGGTATGCCTTGGTAGAAGGTGGAGAAGACTTAGGTGAAGTTGGTTGGATGAGTTCCTCCCTGCATATCAACAATCCTTACAAGAAAACCTATTTTTCTCTTCATTTATGCATCACTACATATCAACATGGAAACAATGAATTGAATTTGAGAAAGTTGAACTATCTATTTCTAATGACTAGATCTATGAAATGGAATGCCTTTCTAAGATATAGAAAACTCAAGAAACAAAATAACAACCACAAGTGCTTCTTAGAAATCATAAACAATGATATATCTAAAAATGAACCTTAAGCTATGAAATGACCAAAATACAACTTTGTTTTTGGGGTTGTGAGAATGGGACCCTCTAATCATGATCCCATGAGGGAGATGAGGAAGAGGCCACTATCACAAGATTTTCTGGAGTACCTTCCTTCACTACTGCACCTCTGATCTACTTCTTCAAACTAATGGAAACAAGATTAAGCAATCATTCAAATACTTGTTAATCTAAAAAAAACATAAAAAACTTCAGCAGCTAACTATCATTTTACTCTAGGAATACAAATACAAAAAGAGGAACTTCTACTATTAGGGTTGGACCCTAACCCAAGAGCTTTAGCCCTCTGAGTCAACTCATTGCTGGATCAAGGTAAAATTTCTCATTATCATCAAAATGTTAAATACAACAATACAATAATAGTCACAATGTTTCAGTTCAAATTTCCTCTTGGCTACATCAAAAAATCGAATCCTAATGAGTCCCTTGGCTCTCTTATTTATACAAAAATGGAGCTCCCAACAACTCCCTAGAAAATAGGGAGACTTGTCTCCCTAACTCGAGAATGACTCTTTCTTAACTGTCACTGGCTTGGCTACCAATGGAATCGACTTGCTTGGCTACTAGTAACTTCGAGTTGATGAGATATGGTGGTGGAATCTTCGAATGATTTGAGGAGTTAAGGAGGGAGACCTCCTGCACTTAAGTCAACCCAAAATAGCTCCAATTCCTGCATTTAATACATATTAGGCCACATGATATAATAACTCACCTTCACCCTTCTCACTAAAAAAAATAACAAAATTTGTAAATAAATGTGAGAAAAGTCAATTTTAGTAAGTTTGAGAGTGATATTGTGACCCATATAGTTTACCTATTGATGAGACTCATCAATAGGTATGCGACACCACATGTACACAATGCCACATGCACAACATGTACACAACACCACCTACACACAATGCCACTTGTACAACTTGTAAATAGCACCACATGCACACAACACCACTTGTACAATCATGCACATAACACCATATATACATAGCTCCAAATGTACAACATGCATGCAACACCACATGTACATAGAACTACATATCCAACATGTACATAGCATCATCTATACAAATCGCTACATATCCAACATGTACATAGCACTGTCTGTACACATCACTGCATAACCAATCATGCAAACAACACCATATGCAATATTCAGACAACACTATCTATACCATCATGTACATAACATTGCATAAACAACATGTACACACACTATATATACACAACACTGCATGTGCACACATCATAGATGCAACATGTACAACATATACAACATATGCTCAACAGTAGTACCACTCATTCAAAACCACACTGTCCTTACCAAGAAACCTTTCTTCCATTGCCTTATCCATCCTTATCCTAGCATGTCGCAGATTGCACTACTTTCATTTTGCTGATGTATCCCTTGGTATAACCTGTCCATAACATAAGCATAGGCATAATACAAGCATACAATATAAATTCATATTCACATGATATTGACCTCATATATTTGTCATGACTACTCTTCCCACTTGATTCCTCATAGCCAGGAACTTCTTCATGCCATTCGCCTGCATAGGCAATCATTCCACCACAAGAACGATTCTTGATGATCTGTCAGACAATGACATAGATACATGGATACATACATACATATACGTAAACATTAGCATAAACAATCATGATCTTGTCAGACAACGATATGCATACATACATATATATACACATAAATGTTAGCATTAATAATCATGATCCATGATGACCCTGTCAAACATGACATACATACACACCTACATGTATACATATATAAACATCAACATAATCATGATCATAACATAATTACCAGATATCAAGGTCAAGGTTTAAGAGAACTTCCTTTATTCATGCAACACATGCACAACATTAAGAATAGTTGTTCCCAACATAGCCAAGGCATCTGATGCCTCAGATCCATTTACTTTACCTTTTTGGTTACCTTTCTCATTACTTTACTGCCATCGTCCATTTACGAATATGGACCCAGCCAATCCAACTGACTGTCATAGTCTTACCTTCCGCTACGCTTACTCATGCACCGAGCTTCATCTATGTCTTACAATACCTGTTGGGTACCACATAGCTCTCCTTGAGCTCCATTAACTTTCCTCTTTCCCAACCAATTCCCAAGACTCAAAACAATAAAAAGAAAGAATGGAAACAACAACAAGAAGACCATGAAAACCAAAAGAAATACGACACCACAACAAAGTGGCATAACTATGCATCAGACACAATCAAAATCGTAAATCAAGCATAACAATCACAAAAGACCAAAAGCACAAGAATAACAACAGAAACCATGACTCAATCCCCATGGTTCCCAAGGAAAGCTTGACCTGAGCCTACTTCAAGATTTCATGGAAACCTCTCTTGCCATGCAACTCCCTGCATCATGCTGTCGTTAACACATAACTATTAGAGAATACATACACATAACAATACACCAGTTAGTCATATTATTGTGCCAAGCACGTTGCTTACAACTAAACACATCCACGCCATCTCTCAAGGGACCCGAATCCTTTGACAGATCCACCTGTAATTAAAGACTAGCTAATATACATGTCAAGTATATGTTCATGAATATAGCATGTATCCACATAATTTACGACAAGATTAAGGTTAAGAAGACTTCCTGGAGGAAAATCACACATTTTTTTGGAATTAGGGTTTCCAAACATAACCAAAGGAATTCTTGCCCAATTCCTTTCTTTGATCTTTTCCTTGTTGCAATTGAGTGTTACTATGCATTGTCACATCACTCGATTGTTAGTGATATAAACACATCGACTATTACCTTGTTAGGATAATACCAGCATGCTTCTTGCAACTGCTCACACATGTCAACCACATGTTCCAAATATCAAGACAATAATATCTATCAATTTTAAATCAACATTTAGCAGGACTAACAATCATGTCATAATCCATAGTCAACTCATAGTCATTGGACATAATGCTACCACTATCACCTACTTACACGCAAGTACATATCAAATGTCTCAACACATATGTATTAGTACAATCATCTTAAAACAAGATCATTTCTTCATGCATCCCTATAAACACATACCCATATCATGCAATTAATCAAACATTCAAGCAAGTTAGAATGCACCATGTCAGATAAATTAACTAGATGACATAATGGGCACCAAACACTCAAACACCAAATATAAGACATAATAAAAAATGAAGCACCCAGTATACTGAATAAGAAAATTCATACCTTAGTATATTTCAGGGGAGGCTATCTTGTCTGCACAACCAATCTAGGTTAGCACGATACAACTTCACAACATATCCACTCAAACATAAATCATGATATCCATAACAGTAACTAACTAACATGTTCACATCATAAGCTCATAAGCATTTGTCGTTCATGCATAACAATCACATATGTATGATCAATCTAGATTAGTATGACACCATATCACAAATATGTCAGTTCATACCTGAATATCGCAACCATAACCATCTTCATAGGTCAAACCATGTTAACACAATACATATAACATCAATATCTTCAATGCAATGAACATAACCATCATGCATATGACCAATCCAAATTACAACATCAAGATCTCAATGAAATAACCCTAATCATCAAGTTAATAACATATAACAACAATAAGCTATATATCATGCTCATCAACAACATATAACATAATCATCAAGTTATCTAACATAAAACAACAATAGCAATGCATACAACCACACGTTACTGTCATTCTTGATTATTTGAATCATGTGCATATGACTATGCTTATCAACTATAATCTATCATGTACATAACGATAACATCAAAATACATGTACATAAATCTAATGTATATAACCCTAATACATATAACAATACATAACCTACATACCTACATTCCCAACATATAAACCTATATGATGACATGCTCTTCCCTCAAGGTCCAATGCTACAACATCCATTTGATGATCTACATCTCATGCTCTATCTCAGCTAGCACATTAGCATCATAACATACCAATATCACCTTGATGACCTAATTACATACAAATACCTCACAATGCATGTCCGACCTACCATACATGCATAACAAATGCATATACAACCATACACTCATGATGACAAATCCCACAACGATGCCCTCAACCTTCACATGGAAACATCACTACAGCCATGCTCAACACCATATAAATGCAGCACGCACATGGAAGGCAAGTGTAAGAGACACACATGCAATTGACATGCATACATGACCAACACAAATTGTCCATCTAGTCCGAGGGGTGAACCATGCTTTGATAGCACTCTGTAGTATTATATATGATCCAAAGAGTATGAAACCCACTCTGATACCACTCTATAACACCCTCCTCCCACATCTACCCAAATAACCATGGAGACTGGGGTAAACATGCGGCAAGAGGCTACTATGACTGGATTTGACCTCGTATGTGACCTCAAGGAAGTGGAATCGATGGAAACATAACACACATACATTCAAAATTAGCTTCGAGACCCTTAGGAACCAATCCAACACTTCAGATAGCTTGCGCTTAGATCCTACTGAAGTTTTGACCAAATTAAGACTTAATCGCTCTCATGCTATATGCATGACAACGTCTAGAAACCTAGAGTCCCTCTCACAGGCTTTCTTGCCAACGTCCAAAGACTCATTTTTCCATTTCTGTGCTAGTGTCCTTGAGACTTGAGCCACTTTTTCAGGCCCAAAGCCCAAGTCACTTCATAGAATGGAATGATAACTTAGGAGTAGTAAAAGAACAGGGAAACAATGATGCAAAAGCAATAAGTTAAACAAGACCTTAATCATACCCCTACTAGCCATGACAAGAATTTCATCAAACATGTCGCAAAAATGTAATCTACAGGTTTAAATAATAAAATTAAACATAGGGATATTATACTTATCTGAGAATCACTAAGAACCATTTTTCCCTCATGTCATTTTCTTCATTACCATCTATTAGATCATAGATACATTATCCATTCATTTACAAGTAAAAACGTGTTGAGAGGCATACATAGCCACTATCATAAAACACAAATATAACCAACATAATAACAAAATCAATACTCATGAAAGTACAACCATATAGACCACATATAATGCATCAAAATGATCATAGAAATAAAAGGAGAAATAACCTTTCATTAATGATGCAAAAACCAAATCCGAGATGGGACTTCCACGTTTCACTCGACCATAGAATGGCTGAGTTAGATCTCTCTTCAACCATTTGTTGGGTGAAGGATTGCGGTTAAGCAGACTCCTTCAACACTTAATAGTCAACCCAAGGGTTTCATAAACTTAGAGGTGAACACAGGAAATGTTAGAAATGATATGAACTTTTCCTAACTCTATTCCTACTTCCTTAATTACAATATTGTAGAATCGAAAAGAAAAGATCACCCGAAAATTTACACCAAAGAAATTCTAGTACTGGAATATGAAAGAATGTTCTTTTGCGAAGAAATAAATGAAAGGATCTTTCAAACTCTTGTAAGCAATCCTGATTATTTGAAATGGAAATCTATGTCTATCTTCAGTATAGTTATATGTTAGATTAATAATTGGACCCTTGAAGATGTATGACTTCTTTATAGATCTTTCTCCCTGCACTAAGCTGTTATTATTGTACTCCTACAATATTCTCGCACCAGTATTGGAACAAAGTTTATATGCTGGAAGTATATTCTACACTTATATTGAAGATTTATGTCCTCATGCAGGGGCTCTAAGTCTTACGACTAGAGCACTTTGTTCTTGTATCAGGATATTGATTCCTGTACAGGAAAAGATATTCCTGCACCAAATTTTCGAATTTCTTTTATAAAATAATAAAGAGTGTGTTAACTTAAGAAAATAATTTGCAATGGTGAACATAACTTTGAAATAGATTTCACAAACAGAAAGATGCTTCAACTCAACTTAACTTTCAAATAAGAATTAACTTCGAAAGTCAAAGAACACTTTTCTCCAATCAAGGAATTCTTTCATGCAACTAAATAAATCATCTAATTGTGACATTAGGCTTTATCCATGTAATAGTTATTCACATAAATTCGATCTGCGTTTTTAATCTTTTTAATTCAGAAAGGTTCACTTTGAATAATTAGATATGAAGTTCGATCCTTTCCTCAAAAGTGTAAAGTGTAGGTACAAATTAATGCATTATAACAATGTTCATTCCTTAATTACCAAAGCATATTCAATCCAGAATATCAAGAATACTTCTAAAAGATGAAAACTCACTTGCAGAAATGTATCAAGATCCTTGTGACAGAAAAGAACGAAAAACTTTGCTCTAATGAACCAAAGAAATCAAATTGCAAAAATGTAGATGCACTAGTGTAGGAATAATGTGCTTGCATGATCCAAGAAGAAATAATACTAAGCGTTGAAAAGAAAAATTACAAAAGGGTAAGATCAAATTAGCTAAGCATGCACACCACAGATTCGTCACACATTGGCTATAAATGAAATCGAACTTGAAATTTGTGAAAGAATAGAAGCATCTACTTTAATTCACGCCTTGCATTAAAACGAAATCAACACACCTTTAACGAGAAAGAAGAATGCGAGGGAGAACGAGTTGGGTTGGCTGGGCCCTAGCCAACTAGCTTGTTTCCCTGTTTAAGAAACTTGGAGACTCAGATCTCAACAACACACCAACATAGAAATAAAACACAGGATTGAAACAACATGGCGCAGTCCCTATATATTAAATTCCAGAATCAACAAATGTACATGATGAAATCGAATCCAACCCAGAACAAGGGCAATACCAGCAAGATTACAAAACACCACAGTTACAGTAGCATAGTTATCGCTCCACTCGATACCATTTTCTATCTGAATCGAAGATTATATACATCTCTTTAGGCCTGCCGTAACAAAATTACATTTAGCATTACAATCTAAGCCTTTCTACTATAACAAAATAAAAACAATAGTACATGCTAAGCCTTTTGGATGTAACAAAACACTAAACTTAAGCATTCGACCGACAACTTGATCTATCATATCCCTGAATTATCTCTGCTCTGAGCCCAACTCGAGATGATCGATTATGAATGAGATGTCTACATTAGGTAGTGAGCTGTCACGGAAGTTTAGGATTTCTCTAGCGGTGCAAGAATCCTACCTGCACTCGGCCATGCTAAATAAATGATTAATATTCTGCTTATCAAGTACTTTAGGAAAGATGATATTAGTTGCAAAGAATATTAAAGGTATAAAATCTATAAAAAATAATTAACTAAGTACATTTGTGACCCTTAAATATGAAATATAAAGCTAGTGCAAGAAAAGGCATGATTTTTGGAATAGTTTAGGAATAAGGAGGTTGCGAGGTTAAGATATAGGTCTAAGGTTATGAATTTGAATTAGGAAAGGGGTTAAAAATGAAGCAATTTAGCCTACCAACATCCTCCCCTCCCTACATTGTTGTGTCCTCACACAACCTTTATCTGCTGCAAAAAACCAAAACAAAGAAGCCTCCCTTCAATCCTGAACTTATATGTTGATCCCTACTTTCATTGTCTTTGTCTTCTTGCCTCAGGCCTTCTTGAGTTGCTTGGTCACCTTTTTAAGATGTTTATAGCACATTGAGGCCCAGAATTTTCATATATTGACTTGTCTTTTCTGCTCTTTCATTTCTCCTACCAACTCTGCATTTATTTTCTTTTGCACTATTATGCCCTTTCATGGCTTGGTTTAATATCTCCAAGATGTAAACATGCTGCTTGAGCTCTTCTATCCAACTATTCAAATAGAGGGTGGAGTTTTCTACTCCCAATTCCTCTAGTGCAAACTTCTCGGCAGTCAATTCCAAACATGTGCTGACATCATCAGGGTCAAGGTTATCCTGGCTATCCAATTCCTACATTTCAACATCATCAAAGGGTTTCAATACCTATAATTTCATTGTCACTAAGGGTCTGAGTACCCTGAAAATTCACCTTACCAGGGGTTTCAATACCTGGAACTTCAAAATTATCAAGGGCTTCAGTGCCCTGCACATTCACCTTACCAGGGTTTTCAGTACTCGAAACTTCAAAATTATCAAGGGCTTTAGTGCCCTGCACATTCACCTTGCTAGGGATTTCAGTACCTAGAACTTCAAAATTATCATGGGCTTCAGTTCCCCCCACATTCACCTTACCAGGGGTTTCACTACTCGAAACTTAAAATTATCAAGGGCCTAAGTGCCTTGTGCCTCATCATCCATCTAACCCTCTACCGGGTCTTTTCTTGCACTTGACATTGTTTTTTCTCTTCTTCATCTTACCAAAGAGGACTGACAAGGGTGTGTCATCTTCCTTCTCTGCATAGTCTTCGTTAACCACTGTATGGGTTGCCACCTCAGCGAGGACTGAGAGGTTATTGTTACCTGGTGAAGCAGGTGGTGAGTCGTCCAATATTATTGGGGAGGTTGACTGAACATGACCCGCCCTTGAAGAGGTAGTCCTTTCCTGGATGATCTCCTGGTCTTGGTAAGGCGCGGGGTTAGGGTTTTTGATTTTCCTTCCTTGCTTGCACTCTTCTTCTTTGATGAATTTCTTGCACCTTGTCCTTGAAATTCCTTTAGAAATTCTTCCCAGGTTGCATTTTTAACCTCCAGTTCCTTCTTGATTAAAATTGTGATAAGCCCATGGTGGTATAACTTGTATGCAACCTGCCTTGACTTCCCTCTCTAAACACGTTTTGACATTTTCTTTAAGCTCCTAAGAAGATAATAAGAAAAATTAATGAGCTTACCAGACCCAAAATGCAGGAGCAATTATATGTGATACAGGAAGGTCAGTGAATAACGACCCTCGCAGGTAAGAAACTTCTGCAATACGTAAAGGAGGTCCTTCCATTTTCCAATCATAGCACTACGTTGGGGACCATTCTTCCAGTCCACCATTTGGTTCGGGTCGACCACGAATAAGCACCACAAATTCTCAATCTTCTCCTTCTTAAACCATTTTTCTCCCACTGCTACTAATCCTGTAGCCTGAGATATGGAATCCTATGTGACCGCAAATTCCAATGAACCCACCTTAGCTCGGCTTCCATCAAAAGTCCAGGAAAATTCTAGCACCATGGCTGAGTCGAATCCATCAAATATTTGTAGAAATGGGAGGAACCCAGATTCCTGCAATAGTGCAATATTGTTTCTATACTCAGCTATTTGCTCCATCTCCTTCATGGACAATGGTTCAATCCTTACAGGAGCAATTTCTCTATTTGAATTCACCTAATCTCTATCTAGAAATTTGGAAGAGTATTACAAATGAAGAACTCAAAGATTTGTAAAGGGATTCATGATGGTTGAGTGATACATCCGCCTCTATATTGGCCATCTTCCAAACAATCACGCTCCATCATTAATATTACACTACTGGGACAGATGTGAATACGAATTGGTTCAAGTACAGGCAGGTGATGCTGATTGGGAAATGTGGCAGTTTAGATAATGATTCGATGTAATAGTTATGCGAGGTCGGATATGAGGTAAGGCCATCATTTATAGGTGATGAGTCTTTTCAAGAAAAGATAAGTATTGGATTTCGGGAGAATCATACCATCCCACATTCACTTCATGATCTCACATAAGGTGTCCTCAGTACTCATTAAAAAGATGAGATTTCATAACCTGAAATATCTTTGTACTTAACCATAATACAAATTATTGAATGCCATGATCTACAGGTGGTGCCGTCATTCTGCTTGTACAAAAAAGTTTACGAAACAAAGGTAAGCTTTACAATACACATTTCTACACCAACTGTTCCTGCACTGTATTTGCATTGAGACCATTATTCCTACACTAGAACATGTGTTTTCATAATTGGGCATGCTCAACGATGCGGATTCTTGTACTGAACGTGCCTGCATTGAACATGCTTGCACTGAACATGCCTGCACTTAAACATGCCTACACTAAACATGCCTACACTTGAACATGCCTGCACTGAACATGCTTGCACTCGAACACACATTCCTGCACCAGGGATATTTGTAGCATATTTGGAAAGAGAAAGGGAACCAAAAAAATTTCTGATAGGATATAATTCATAGGCTGGATTTGAAAAAAATTGTTGGATAAACAAGAGAGGTTTTATTCGCCATTCTTTGGTGTTGATATATGCCTTCCAATCTGATTTGTGAGTTCACATCAAATCCTGCAATTGATCCATGAGGGAAAAAAAAAGTGGGAAAAAGGGTAAATTTTAGAATGGGAAGGAAATTACGACAAGGAATTCAAGAGTGAGACCACCAAGAGGGACAAATCGAAAAGGGATTTTGGGGAAAAATTTTCAAGGGGAAAAGAGGGAAATACGAAATCGGATAGGGAAAGTTTCTTTGAAGAAAGGGATGGTAAACTTCATGGGATAAAAAGAAGAAAATAAAGGGGATTTTTTTACGAAAATGGGAATAGAAGAAGGGCAGAATTTCACCTAAAATCTGCTTGTATAGTGCTGATCCGAAAAGTAAATGCAGTGGGAATTGAGTGTTGCTTGGATAAAAATTTCCATGCCAACTATCCCAAACTTGGATAAGGGCTCGGTTCCTGCACTTGAACCTGCTTCTTCTTGGTGACAATCAACACATCAAAATATCAAGAAAAACTCCCATTTTATTAGAACTTGATCTTCCCTGCAAACAAGCTGGTTTTTAGGTTGATCCTTCTGTAATCATGTCAGTAAAATTGATTTTCACAATCACAGGAAAATATTTTTTTCTTTATCTTTTTATTTTTTATTTTTATCTTATTATTTTTTTTTGGATTTTCTTTTAACTTTATTTCAAGAGAGAAGAAATCAGATCAAAATAGGTTGGCATAGCCACCTACCAATGAAGTTCAGGCTGTTGCTGCACTTGCTGCATGAAATCTTCCTTTGTTAGGGGTTGAAAGTATGCTTTAAACCTATGCCCATTCACAAGGAAAACTGAATTTCACCTATCGATAGTTTTGACTTCTACAAACCCAATTTCGAAAACTTGAATTACCTCATATGGTCCCATCCAATGGGTATGGAACTTCCCTTTAAAATGTTTAAATCTAGAGTCATAGAGAAGTACCCAATCACCTGGTTAGAACTATTTCTTCCTGATAAACTTGTCATGCCACTTCTTGCGTTGTTGTTGCACCAAAATATTCTATTGAACAACATCCCTCTGAAATTAATCCAACTCATTTAACTACAACAGATGCTGTTGTTGTGCTTCTGAGAGATCTAGACCCAATTGAACTGCAAATCTGAAAGTCTTTATCTGAAATTCAATCAGCAAAATGACTTGTTTTCCATACACCAACTCATATGGTGTATGCCCTATGCTATTCATCCAGGTGGTTCGATAAGCCCATAAGGCTTCAGGCAATTGACTAGCCCAATCCTTCCTGTGCATGTTTAATATTTTGGTGATGATGGATTTGATCACCTTGTTTGTAGATTCCACCTAGCCATTTGCTTGTGGGTGGTACGATGTAGATTTCCTATGCTGAATCTTATATTGATTCATGACTTCCTGTACTAAGTTAGAAGAAAAATGCGGTCCATTGTCAGAAAAATTTCTCTAGGAACTTCGAATCTAGTAAAAATTTCATTAAATAGAAAATCAACAACAAATTTCTTAGTGGAAAAAGAAACAACTTTAGCCTCTACCCATTTAGTAACAAAATCAATACAAACCAAGATATGCTTTTTATTTAAAGATGTGGGGTTTATGGGTCCTACAAAATCAATAGCCCATTTTTCAAAGGGCTCAATCATAACTTGAGGACATAAAGGCATTTCATTGGCTTGAACAGGTTGACCCATCCATTGACAACTATCACAACACCTAACATATTGCTTGGCATCCTTAAACAAAGAAGGCCAAAAATAGCCAATGCGTAAAATTTTATATGCAGTTCATTTATCAGCAAAGTGGCCACCACAAGGTTCATCATGGGAAAATTTTAAGATATCAAACATTTCTTCCTCTCTCACACATCTATGAATAACAAGATCTGGTCCAGTGTAAAAGAGGTCTCCCTGTATCCAAGAATATGAAGCACTTTTCTGAATGATATTCCACTTTTCACAAGCGGATAAGTGAGGTGGTGTTTTTCCGGTGACTAAATAGTTAGCTATGTCAGCAAACCATGGGGATTTTGCTGACATAGAAAAAAGATGTTCGTCAGGGAAATCATCATCAACAGGAATTACTTCACTAGGATTATTTAATCTAGAAAGATAATCAGCTACAACATTAGACTTTCCTAGTCTATCAATAATTGTAACATTGAATTCCTGTAATAAAAGCAACCACCTAGTCACTCTACCGCTAGTTAAAGGTTTATTCATTAAATATTTTATAGCAGAATGATCAATATGCACATAAACTTCATATCTTGTAATGTAATGTCTGAATTTATTAATAGAAAAAATAACGGCTAAAAATTCTTTCTTAGTCACTGTATAGTTAAATTCGGTAGGTGACAAATTTTTACTGATGTAATAAATAACATAGGATTGTTTATTCTCCTCTTTTCCTAAATCTGCGCCAATGGCAACATATGAGGTGTCGGAGGAAATGTGAAATGGCAGGGACCAATTTGGTCCTCTCAAAACTAGTGCATGTACTAATTTTTCCTTCAATGTCTCAAATGACTATTGGTAAGTTGTGGACTAGGAGAATTTACTATCCTTAGCTAATAATCGAAAAAGGGGGGTAGCAATCTTGGAAAAATTCTCAATGAATCTCCAGTAATAACCAACATGTCCTAGGAATCCTCTCACTTTCCTTTATGTTTTGGGTGTAGGAAGATGAATAATAACTTCAACTTTAGCGGGGTCTACCTAGATACCTTTGTCAGAAACCAAATGACCAAGAACCACTCCTGCTTTGCACATTAATCTACATTTTTTATCACTCAAAGCAAGATGAGCCTCTTGGCAACGTAAAATCACTTTTTCTAGATTTTTAAGAGCTTCATCAAATGAGTTACCAAACATAGAAAAATCATCCATATAAATCTCAACACATTCAAGATCAGCAAAAATAGCTAGCACAACCCTCTGAAAGGTGGCGGGTGCATTACATAACCCGAAAGGAAGCACTCAATAAGAAAATGTACCCCAAGGGCATGTAAAGGTAGTTTTGTCTTGATCTGAGGGTGCGATCTAGATTTGGTTATACCCACTAAAGCCATCTAAAAATGAAAATTACTTTTTACCAGCAAGGGTATCTAGCACCTGATCGATGAAAGGAAGGGGAAAGTAATCCTTGAGAGTGACTTTGTTTAATTCTTGGTGTTGGCTTGAGGGGGCCTAACCTAGGTTCAACATTAATTAGCCAAACAAATCCCTACACTACTGGCCCTTTCGGCATCAGCTCACAGAGCGTAGACCGAAGTCTCACCCGAAGCAGTATGGGGGGATGCTAGAACCAAGTTTCCACACCTTGAGATGGTTGTGATGTCGTTTGATTCCTTCTATCCCTGCCTTCACGCAAAATGCTTCTTTCTAGGGTTTGCAAGATGAACCCTCTATTCCAGCCTTCAATACCTTCGCGAAAGTATATGATCGAACTTCGTGCAGCCCTAGCCTGCTGCTCAGGTACTTTTGCGCTCCTAGAGCAGCGTTCCGTACAAGTTCCTAAATTAATCTAAGTGATTTGATTATCTCATCAAATATTTAAAGTTAACACCGTGTAACCATATATTCATAAATGTGCCAAATTAATTAATGTAATTGCGGTATTTCACGCATCATATAAGCACAATAAAGGAAATTTGTACATAAAATATCCAAATGTATCAACAGAACAATGAAAAATAAATTGCAGAATATCTCTCTTTATTAATATCTTCCAAGTGTTTACAAAATCTGTCCACCTTGCGCACACAGCTGCAGGGGTCTGCGCACTCAGCTGCGGACTTCTACCCTAGGCCTTTACGCACTTAGCTACAGAGCCTCTAGCTATGCTACGACCCAAAACTTAGACTTCTTCTTCAGAGCTATCACTCTATTACATGATATTCCACTGTCTATCTCCAAATCTTACCTTTTTTTATACAATCCCATGGTCCGCGGACCATGGTTAAATCTCTTATAGCTGAATTTACTTTAAAAAACTAAGGGTGACTATCCTTTTTGACCCATAATACCTTTACGCTTTGCGACCACAAAATGTGGAGTTTTTTAGAATTATATTACAAAAATTGACTTAAACATGCACACTTAGCCAAACAAATCCCTACACTATTGGCCCTTTCGGCATTAGCTCACTGAGCGCGGACTGAAGCCTCACCTGAAGAAGTATGGGGGGATGCTGGAACCAAGTTTCCTCACCCTAAGATGGTTGTGATGTCGTTTGATTCCTTCTATCCCTGCCTTCGTGTAGGATTGTTCTTTCTAGGGCTTGCAAGATGAGCCCTCTATTCCAGCCTTCAATACCTTTGCAAATGTATATGATCAAACTTCGCGTAGCCCTAGCCTGCTGCTCAGGTACTTTCGCGCTGCTAGAGTAGCGTTCCGTACAAGTTCCCCAATTAATCTAAGTGATTTGATTATCTCATCAAATATTTAAAGTTAACACCGCGTAACCAGATATTCGTAAATGTGCCTAGTTAATTAATGTAATTGCGGTTTTTCATGCATCATATAAGCACAATAAAGGAAATTTGTACATAAAATATCCAGATGTATCAACAGAACAATGACAAAGAAATTGCAGAATATCTCTCTTTATTAATATCTTCCAAGTGTTTACAGACTCTATCCACCCTGCGCACACAACTGCAGGGTTCCACACACTCAGCTGCGGACTTCTACCCTAGGCCTTTGTGCACTTAGCTATAGAGCCTATAGCTACACTACGACCCAAAACTTAGACTTCTCCTTTAGAGCTATCACTATATTACATGATATGCCATTGTCTATCTCCAAATCTTACCTCTTTTTATACAATCCCATGGTCCGCGGACCATGGGTAGATCTCTTACAGCCGAATTTTCTTTACAAAACTAAGGGTGACTTTCCTTTTTGACCCATAATACCTTTACGCTCTACGACCACAAAATGTGGATTTTTTTAGAATTATATTACAAAAATTGACTTAAACATGGGCTTTTAGCCCTAAAACTGCCCTTGGGGGATCCCACTCCCAATAGGCCCCCAACAAAAACATTGTAACTCACCCTCGAGTCACTTGGTAGGCATAGAGATCTTTGTGTGAAGCCTATCTAGCTCGACCCAGATGACCGCAACTTCGGCCATGCACTGAGCTGCTGCCTGCTTCACATCTTCAACTGTCTTCTCAGTTACTACTCCTGCGCTGTCAGCCTGAAGCTTTTGTTGCATCGCTTGTAGAGTTGCAAGCTTGCCTTCAATGTTTCCTGTGACTGTGTAAGCTTCCTCCAGCTAGGGCTTTAGTCGTGCCTTCAGCACTGCTTCCTTGTGCAGTGCTGCGTCCACCTATTCCTTCAGCTACTTGGCTAACCTCTGTGTCAGCGCGGCAATTCGTGTTGTGCCCTTAAATTCTTCATAATGCTGTTGGAGTTCACGTGCTTCCGTCTCTAGCCTCTAGATGTTTGGGTCCTCCTGCAAGCTGGTCAGGACCTCAAATGATTGCTCGAACAATTGTGTGCAGTCTGCTACTGCACTCTCCACCGCCGCGACTGCTTCTGTGATAGCAGCCGCCCGCTGTTCCTTTACCTCTGGCGGTGTTGAAGGCTGAGTCTTCAACTAGAGCTCTTTAATCTGTAGGTTCACCTCCAACTAAACCCGCGCCATCTCTATCTGGCTGTCACGCACCCCTATGGCTAATTTATGGATGCGGACCTCAATTGGCTCCTCCTCTGGAATGACCAACTCTGGGACCATTCTGCATGCATCCTCCATGACTTGCATGATCTTCTTGCTCTGGTTGGTCACCTCAGCCTCAGCGGTGATGACAAAATTTCTCTAGAGGGCCATCTGTTCATTTTTTATCCTTTGTTCGCTGATCACCTGTAGGGCGCGGTGCTCACGGGCCCTCAACTCTGCAATTACTCCATCCTGCAAGAGGTGGAGTGCTTCGTGCGGAAGCGATGCTAGGTTTAGTCTAACTCCCTTCAAGGCTCTAAATTTTGAGAAGATGAGAATTTCCAGAGCCAGAAGTATTTCAAATCTCATATTTATAAAACAATGTAGGGATGAAAACTAAGCCGACTAGAAAAGAATTCATCAAAAATCTTTCTCAATAACTATTAATAAGCTTTGTAATTTCATGCTCTCTCTTCTCAAATACAAATCTCATTGCCCTAATGATGGACTCACTAAGCTAGTCCGAAACATTGGTTTCAAAACCGTTCACAGGTTTTTCCACAAAAATAAAAATAAAAATTCTAGCAACCTGTATAGACTCTCTCTTTAACACCATTAAGTCCCACCATGGAAGGGACATAATGAACATTGCTCTAAATTTTGAGAAGATGAGAATTTCCAGAGCCAAAAGTATTTCAAATCTCATATTTCTAAAACAATGTAGGGATGAAAACTAAGCCAACTACAAAAGAAGACATCAAAAATGTTTTTCAATAACTATTAATAAGCTCTATAATTTCACGCTCTCTCTTCTCAAATACAAATCTCATTGCCCTGATGATGGACTCACTAAGCTAGTCCGAAACGTTGGTTTCAAAAATGTTCACAGGTTTTTCCACAAAAATAAAAGTCCCTTCAAGGTGCTGACAGTGGTCCTATCAGCCTCATTTTCTGTAGTCAGTGCTCCATCTGGTAGCACTATCGCACTAGAAGCCTTCGTGCGTATCATATTGACAGCCTCTGACGTGCCAATAGCCAAGTTGGTAGACGTCATACTAGCCTACAATGCACGGGTCTGCAACTCCTGCAACTTGGTCTGGATGGCCCCTAAGACGATCTGCTGCTGCTTTTCAAATTGCTGCAGGGCATCCACGATGACATCTTAGACTATGTCACTGACTTCATATAAGTCGCCCTCCGTCAATGTGATAGGGTCCAGTGAGGTCTTGGTCACCTTGGATTTCTTTCTGGACCCTCCCTTCTCTAGCTCTCTCGGGTGCTTAATGCAGGTGGATGTCTCTTGAGGGTCCATGTTGTGCTGCTCTATGTCCTCCTCTTCGGTCTCAGGTGAAGGCAACATCAGAGCCCCACTGTGTGCCACTTTTCTGTTTTCCTGCCTCCTTTCCTACTTGTTCTACCTAGGCCTTCTCAGTGGCCTCCTTTTTCCTCTTTTCGACTAGCTGTGCCATCTTCAGCTTGGCCTCCTCCTTCTTCTTCCCTATAGCAGACTTGCTTCCACCCACCGCCAAGTCCATGGTAGTGCGCCACTCTACTAGCCATTTATCAAGCACCGCATCAATGGCATCATCTGTGGCCAGATACGGCAAATTGTACCACTTTTGCATAGGGTCCTTCTGTGCCCTGATTGATATTCGATGGAAATCAACTTTAAACTTAGCATAGCTCTGCAGGTTAGAGTATACTGTGGGTGATAATTGCAACTTGCGATTGATGGCCATCCTAGTATTCATTTCCATCAAAATCCAGAAGATCTTGTTGTCCCAAACTCGCTCCACGTCCTTGGTTTCCCACAACGAAGCGTACTTCACTGCTTCAGGAAGGTCTAGCACGACCAAAGGGAATTGGCTCTCCTATGGTAGCTTCCACACTACCAGTACAATCGACAACAAGAGCCACGGGTAGTGGAAGGTCTTTCTTTTCTCTTGTGCTTCACGTCAGTTTGCCAGGAACTCTCCGCGAAGGTAGTTCGACCAGTTAAACTGGACTCCTTCCGCGCATTGCTATGTGAGTGAGACGACAGGCACTGACACCTCATCTGCACGACACTTCTGCATCACATTCCCTGCAAGGATCTGCATTGCTACATTTACAGTGGGGTTGCAGATGTTGGAGATAGTGTACCCGCGTGACTTCTTCACCAGCTTGAATTTCTCCTTCATTGATTCTGCGAGAGCCTACTCGCCACCCTTGCTGCCAAAGATCATTGTTGGATTCTCGCCTATATACAGTAGGCGCATTATTTTGTGAATCAACATATTGGTGATGGGTATCGGCTCCTCCATCCACAGAAACCCATCATGCACCAAGCACAATAGCCACTTCATGACCAAAACTATCACCAGGGTGCGGTTATAGTGCGAAACCCAGAGTAGGTTCAACAATCCTGCCTTTTCTACCCCCTTGAGCCACCTCCACAGCTCCAACACTATCATACCTGTATTTGTATCTATGATGCAGTGCATCAGATGTTTGGTCGCCAGGTTCGGGAACTTCTCATGGTCCACCAAGTCCCATTCTTCAAGCTTTAGTGTCGGCACTCGAGCCAAGTGTGCACCGTCGAAAGTAATTTCATCCTGTAGTAGAGGGGTTTGTAGGGGAGTCTTACTCTCATTAATGTCCTTTGGGGCCTTGGACTTAGGCTTGCACGGAGGGACATACTTCGGAAACCGTGTAATAGGGTCCACACCCTAGGATTCAACCTCCTATACCTCCACTCCCACATCTTCATCGTCCATCAGGATGTCTTTGATATCCTCCTCCTTTGCTTCTAAGTTTATAGCCTTGCCATTCTCTTGTGTAGAGGGCATTGGTGCGTTTCGTCTTGGCGATGTGTGCACCAGTATGGCAGGTTGTTTTCCCTTCTTGTCCTTCACGGTCTCCTTGGTTGGGGTTGGCTTCGGTCTCGGTGTTCTCGGTGATTTAGGGACCTCCGCCAATACTTCAGGTACTTTTGGAGTAGCTACTTTTGCCTCTCTCTCCATTTCCTGTGCCATCTCCTCTACTACTTGTTGTGTATATCTTCTGCAAGAATTCCTGTGTGTCCACTGGAAAAGTCACAAATACCCCAGAAACTATCAGAAGCTTGTATTGCTCACAATTCATAGGCGCTTGAGAGCTCAACAGCTGAATACTCAAAATGCCAAGTGTTTTTCGTTGGGCAGCTACTTGTAATTTATAGGGCATTTTGAATTCAAATCCGACCATTCCCCCCAAAATCGGTTCATTAATGCTAGATTGGCGGCATATTTTCAAGGATCTAAGCCATAAATTTCGTCTTAAATGCTGGCTGCCTGCTCCATTTGGCCTCACTTCTGTCGTCTTTTCATGAACAATGACTTTAACAGTCACTTTTCGGCTGACCTATGAGATTTATCCCTAGGTAGTGTAGCTCCCTCCGCGCTGTCGCAGACCCAGTGACACGTCCTTGCTTCGCACCATTTTCCAATCACGTAGCTCCCCAACCTGGGCAGTGTAGTTTATAGTCCCACGCCTCCTTTCAACTGCTTGGAGTGCTAAGACTATGCTACCTTCATTTAGTCACATGGTCAGACTGCCGGTGTATGGCTTCAAGTGACTGCCATTCACCTTTCCTGGGAAGGGTTCTCCATTTAATTTGACCAGTTGTACCACTCCTCCATTGGTAATCTCCTTAATAACATAAGGCCCTAACCAGTGCATCCTGAACTTCCCTGGAAATTTATCAAACTTACTATCATATAACAAAACTAGGTCATTTACCTTAAATGTGCACAGCTTGATGTGTCGATCATGCCATGCCTTTTCGCACTGATTTTGGACCTGTTAGTGAAATCCTGCTAAAAATATTTCTTCCTCCAGTTCATCCAGCTGGGTGAGCCTTTCTTCTAGGGCTCTGCGATCTATCATACCTATGAGCACTGCTATGCGTAGGCTAGGCACAATATACTCCATAGGCATTACCGCTTCAACACCATAGACAAGCCTAAAAGGGGTTTGTCCAGTCAACTTCTTGCATGTCGTTTGATAAGCCCATAGTACTACAGGTATGTGTAGGTCCCAATCAATTTGCTGAGCATTGCAAACCTTGCTCAGTGCATTTTCGAGCACTTTGTTGAACTCTTCCACCATCCCGTTAGCCTACGGGTGATAAGGCGTACTCTTCTGGTGGTATACTTGAAATTCCTCCATTAGCACGTTGATCATCTCATTCAGGAAGTGCGTACCATGATCACTCATCAAGATCTTTGGACAGCCAAATTGCGTCAGTACATGCTCAAATAGGAACTTCGCGGTAGTTGTGCCCGTGCAATCCTTCACGGCTGCGCTTCTGCCCAACGAGTCAAATACTCCATTGGGGTGATACTGTACCTTGCTCCCGTATTTCCTTGTGGCTGAATGGGTCCTACAAAATCTATCGCCCATTTCTCAAAGGGTTGCAACATCATTTGCGGATTCAAAGGCATCTCATCCC
Organism: Pinus tabuliformis; assembly: GCA_031772625.1. Taxonomy (NCBI): domain Eukaryota; kingdom Viridiplantae; phylum Streptophyta; class Pinopsida; order Pinales; family Pinaceae; genus Pinus; species Pinus tabuliformis. The sequence goes on from CM062817.1 coordinate 1,337,114,579, forward strand.
TTCGTGATGGCTTGCCGGTTATTTAACACACATCACATGCCTTGCAATATGCTTTTGATTCCTGATGAAGGGTTGGCCACCACAACCCTGCGCGTAGAATCTTCTGTACAATTTCTCTCCCTGCATAATGGCCTCCTGTGGTGCCCCCATGAGCATCCGCGAGGATGCTGCTTCTTTCAAACTTAGGTACATACCATTGCAATATCTCATTAATCCCCATCTTGTACAGATGCCCAACAATGACAGAGAAATCTGCGGCACGCACCACTGGTTCCTTCTTTTGCTGGACAATGTATCCTTTTGATGTAGTTCATGTTGTTAGGAAGTGTATTATATCCTCAAAATGAACATCCGCGATGCGCAGTGTAAATAGTTGCGCATCAGGTAATCCTTCTTCCAAGTTAGTAGGTTCTTCCCCTGTTTCGATGTACGATAGGTGGTCTGGTCTCGTGTTCAATCGTCCAAGCTTCACAACAACTTCAAAATCATACTCCTGGAACAATAAGAGTCACCCATAGATTCTGCCCCCCAACACAAGCTTATTGACCAGGTACTTCAGCGCAGAGTGATCGATATACATCTTAAAATGGCCTCCTAGCAAGTAATGCCTATACTTTTGGAGCGCATACATGATAGCTAGCCCCTCGCACTCGGTGGTGGAATAATTCTTCTCCGCTTTGGCCAAACACACATGCAAATCGTCCTGCCCATCGCACTTGTATGTCATTTGCATCTTAGGCTTCCTAAAGCGAGTTCTCATCATTCTCCTACATTCGCACCAATCATCAAAGCTTCCCTTATGCGTACCCCACCATCTCGCCCTGCGTAGCGTGCAGTGCCCAGTCCAACGCCTGGAAGTACTGCTTTTCTAGTACCTCCCTTTCAAATGCATCCAAAAAGATATCTACCTCATTCAGACCATCGTAAGTAGGAATATTTCTTACCTCTGAGGACACACAACACAACGATTGGGTCATCATGTTTCAATTCGGTGTAGTTACTTCATGTAACCGATTCTGCCAGTGTTCTATTCGAAGTCCGAAGTGCAGGAACTCTCATGATCCCATGTAATCTGTCCATCCATGGTGGGATTCACCCAATCTTGGTCTTGCGTTGTTATGTTATAGATACAGTCTAGATCGTGATCACTTTCATAATCGCAGACTGGTTCTGTATAGCACAATCCTTCAATCGGATCTAGGGGTACTACTACGTGTAGCGATTTCTTCTCAAAGATAATCTTTTGCTTCTTCAGATTGATTACCCCGTTCATATCAGTAGCTTGGTCAATTCCTAGGAGCACAGGATAGGGATTGCTGTCATCCACTATCTCTATTACTTCAAAGTTAGCCAGCGTGCTCACTCCCTCAATATCCATGGTCACCCCCTGCAGCCACCCCACAGGGATGATCTTCTGCTGATTCACAATCCTTAGTTGAATTGGAGACCATTGCAGCGCAAGTCTCCCCATTCACTCCCACGTCTGCTTCGGTAGGACGTTAACGTCTGACCCCAGGTCCAAAATAACCTGATCCATTTCATACTCTCCTATTTGCGCGGTCAGTCTCATCTCCTATCCCATCCTTGTTTTATGCTTGCAAATCTTTCATACTACGCGCAACTCACCCGACGTGGTACCAACGCATCTATTGATGAGCTCTTATAACCCTTTCACAACCTTACTATCACGCAATAACTTCATACAGGTCTCCACGAAAGTTGTGAGCATATAGGGGTCCATCTCTTGCTTAGGCTTATCCTTGCTTCCTGAGGTGCAGGCCTTAGCAAAGCTCTTCTTAGCTTCCATGAAGGTTTTTCATGCGTGCTCCAAATCGAACTCAGTTTCCTTCACGGGAGCTTTGTGAACCCATGTACTCTCTTCTGGCTGTTTCCCCTTGTCATCTCCTGTCGCGATTCCACTTCTAAGCACGATATTTACGTTTGGATCTTCCTTGTGGCTCAAACCTCATGATCTGTAGGTTCTGAGTCGGCGGAGGTGGTAGCACCCCTTTTTCACATATCCTAGCTATCAGTGTAGGACAGTCTTCTATTTCATGATCAAACAATGTGCAATACTTGCACGACGGACGTGTTGGATTAGTGCAATCACGAGCATAGTGTCCTAGTCCTTCGCAATTATAGTAAATCAAATGTCCTCGACCTTTGCCAGGTCCTCCTCCACCTCGGCCTCGTCTGCACCCCTGAAATCCTGTCTGTGCCATCCATGCGCTTTGGTCAAGGGGTATCTGTCCAACCACTGTTCCTTTGTCAATCATGGGTTTTTGTTCTCCTACACCGTGAATTCGTGGATATTCCTATCCAACCAGTGTCTGATCTCCTTCTTAGTTGGATTCCAGTGATATGACATCACACATCTCTTATGCAAATTCCGGTGTCGGCAACAGAACCATTTGTTGGCATGAGGGGGCTTGACCCAGGTTCAATGTTAATTAGCCAAACAAATCCCTACACTATTGGCCCTTTCAGCAGTAGCTTGTAGCGTGCAGACTGAAGTCTCACCCGAAGCAGTATGGGGGGATGTTGGAACCAAGTTTCCACACCCTGAGATGGTTGTGATGTCATTTGATTCCTTCTATCCCTGCCTTCACGCAGGTTGCTTCTTTCTAGGGCTTGCAAGATGATCCCTCTATTCCGACCTTCAGTACCTTCACGAAAGTATATGATCGACCTTCGTGTAGCCCTATCCTATTGCTTAGGTACTTTCGCACTGCTAGAGCAGCGTGCCATACAAGTTCCCCAATTAATCTAAGTGATTTTCTTATCTCATCAAATATTTAAAGTTAACACCCCGTAACCAGATATTCATAAATGCATCCAATTAATTAATGTAATTGCAGCCTTTCACGCATCATATAAGCACAATAAAGGAAATTCATACATAAAATATCCATATGTATCAATAGAACAATGACAAAGAAATGGCAGAATATCTCTCTTTATTAATATCTTCCAAGTGCTTATAGACTCTATCCACCCTGTGCACATAGCTGCAGGGGTCCGCGCGCTCAGCTACGGACTTCTACCCTAGGCCTCTGCGCACTCAGTTGCAGAGCCTCTACCTATGCCACGACCCAAAACTTAGACTTCTTTTTCAGAACTCTCACTCTATTACATGTTCTGTCATTGTCTATCTCCAGAGCTTAGCTCTTTTTATACAATCCCATGGTCCATGGATTATGGGTAGATCTCTTATAGCTGACTTTACTTTACAAAACTAAGGGTGGACTACCCTTTTTGACCCATAATATCTTCACGCTCCGCGACCACAGAATGCAGAGGTTTTTAAGAATTATATTACAAAAATTGACTTAAATATGGGCTTTTAGCCCCAAAACTGCCCTTGCAGGATCCTGCTCCCAACACTTGGTAATCAATGCAAATACGCCATCTCCCATCTTTCTTAGGGACTATCACTAATGGAGAGACCCACTAACTATCAGAAATGGGATAGATGAAATTAACGTCTAAGAGTTTTTGTAATTCCTCTTTAATAATATCTCTTAGTGCAAGATTCATTCATCTCTGGGGTTGTCGGATAGGTCGAGCTCCCTCCTGAATATAGATATGATGAGTACAAGTCTCAGGAGGAATGCCTTTCATGTCTTCGTAACTCCAAGCGAATGCATCCAGGTGATCTCACAACAAGGTAACAAGCTGCTCTTGCTGAGATGAATCCAGGTCTGAGCTAATGTGTAGAGATTTGCCTAGACTAACAAGAGTGGTCTCAAGCTCAAGAGTATAGGAAGATGATGCTATAGTATGGGATGAGGAAGGCTGGGAATCAAAATTTTCTTGAAAATCCAGACTAAAGATCTGATGAAGTGTGTCAAAGTTAGGCATAGTGTCTAAATTGTTCAAGAAATCTCGTAATTCACCCTCCTGGGTAGACTTGGTATGATGATGAATCAAAGAAATAGATCAGGTCTCCTCATCATTGCTGTCATAATATAACCATAAGGTGTCCTTGAGTTCTCGAATAGATTTAGTAGGTGGATATAAGGTGACCTTTTCCCAAGAGTCTCCATGTGAAATGTACATATCACCAAAGCGAAATCCAGTATAAGCATTGGCCCTAGAAAGCCATGGTTGTCCCGGAATCAAAGGATGTCTTCCCAATGGATTCTTTAGTTGAAGCACAATGAAATCTTTTGGGTATTCCCATGAATATATAGAGACAACCACATCATCCAATAATCCATCGGGCTTGATTTTAGATCTATCTGCAAGTTCAAGCACAATGTATGCAGGACGAATATGGTCCAACCCAATTTGTTCCATGGTTTGCCTAGTCATAACATTGATGGCCGCCCCGAGGTCTATTAATACATTAGAGACAAGTATATCACCTACCTGGATAGAAATAACTGGGTTTCCATGATCAGTATATGTCTCCATTGATACACATCCTTTCATTAACTCGGAAACTCTACCAACCCGAGGTCTATTAATACATTAGAGACAAGGATATCACCTATCTTGATAGAAATAACCGGGTTTCCAAGATCTGTATATTTGTCCATTGATACGCATCCTGTCATTAACTCAGCTTCTCTACCAACAAATTGAATGGTCTAAGGTTCTACTCTCTTCCTCCTTGGATTTTTAAGACATAACTCCCTATTGATCTTTGTGTAGATGGGAATTTCTCTAATAGCCTAAAGTAAAGGAACCTTTATGCAAATATTCCTTAACTCTGAAGCCAGAGTGGACTCGGGGTCACTCTTCTCCATAGCCAACCTCTCTGGATAGGGAGGTTGGTTTGAAGAAGATGGTGAATTTGAAGGTACGAGAATGGGCTAAATGGTGACATTATTTTTCGAATGATCAAGAGTTGCCTCCTCATTTTTCTCCTCAATGATCACCATGGGTTGTTTTTGTTTTTCTGGTTTAACTACCCTTCCTGATCTCAATTGAAGCTCATTTATCCCAACCGACAAGGTTCGATAGGTAGGAGAAGGGGACGGTCCAACTGAATGAATCAGTTGTACTGCCTTATTATTAGGATTTGGTACTGGTTGAGCAGGTAGTTGAGGTGGTCTAAATGGTGGTGGCAAAGGAAATGGTGGCATTGGTTGACTCTGCTGAGGTAGAGAGGGAAAAGATGGTTGTGACATATGGTGTGGTGCATATGAAGGAGGATATGATGGCATTTGAGCAAGATAGGAATGATATGAATGGTTTGGCCCTCTCCATCCTTGTTGCCAAGGTTGAGAGGATTGTCCATGGTGAAAATGGTTTTCATGCTACCAATGTTGAGAGTGATTATTATTATTATGATAGGAATATGGAGGTGCATTATAACCATAAAAATGTGGTTCAGGAACCATACCTGCACTTACCTGTGGCTAGTTCCTTCGCGCTCCCATGGCATGTAATGGCTGAGGTTCATAATTCTCTCCTTCAAATACATATTTCAATCCAGGTATGGAGGGGCATTCCTTGGTGGCATGGTTCTCTACACAGATCACGCATTTATTAACACTCTTTGTATCAGCATGCCACTCTCTTAAAGGATGTTTTTTCCTACATTTTGGACAAAAAATAGACAATGGCTCTTGTTCTTTTTCTAGTTTTTGCTGAAGTTTCAAAGAGTCTATTTGTTTGCTAACAGTGTTTATTATTTCAATTTTCATATTGTCCATTTTACTCTCCAAGCCAATAATCATAGCATCTGTAGATCCTAGTTTGTTAGTTCTGCTTCGATCTCCTTTAGTGTATGTAGATTGATTTCGTGAGAACTTCCTACACAAGTCACAAATTTGTTCAAAAGTTTTCTGAGCTATATCTCCTTGTCCTAACAAATTCAAATTATGTTTAGAATCCTTAGTAATCCCTTGTAGGAAGAAGGTTCGAATGGTACTTAAATAAAATTTGTGTTTAGACCTTTGGAGTATATACAAAAATCTTTCTAAGTAGTCGTCCAAAGTCTCATCATCACCTTGTACAATGGTGACACTCTCGTCCTACATTTATCTAGTTTTACAATATTCCTAATATTTATTCAAAAACGCTCTCTTTATTTGTTCCCAAGAACTTATAGTGTTTCCTCCTAGTCCCATGAACCAGCGCAAGGCTGAATCCTTGAGAGTTGTAGGAAAAAATTTTAATTTCTAGGCATCTGAAGAATAATCATAACTCCTACATAGTATATCAAACTAAAAAAGAAATGGATCTGGGTCTTCATGCACCTTACCATGAAAATGTGGAAGAACTCAAGGTGAAATATTCTTCACTTGCACATTTGCTTCAGAATTCACTATTGGAAATCCAAAAGTGGACTGCTCTTCATTTCCTTGATTCTTGTGAGTCCCCTCTGCATGGTCTTCAAGATCAACCATTGTTGTGCCTCCAATCGGACCACTTCCAGAAGATGAAGGTTGACTATTGTTGAATTGGACTTTCCAATCACCATTAGCCTCCTTATTCCTCTTCTCGTGATGTGTCACACCTGAATCACTATTTCTAGAATCCAAGTGAACCATTTCGACGTGATGAGTCTGGGTCTTCTTGGACTTTCTACCTGCAAAAGAAGGTCTAATATGAGAAGATTTCTCATATTTTTCAATGTTTCGTCCACCCTTATTAGGCTTCCGACCCCTACCTTTCTTAGGCATTCATTTTAAAAATAAGACCCAAAAAAACAAAATTCAAATTCTATAAAGAAAAGAATTTGTTAATTGTTGCAAAGAATAAAAAATTAGCACTTGTAAAATCCTTAAAACAATAGAAGCATACTGCAGAAAAAATAATAGCAGACTTACCCCTATTGCAGAAAATGGAAAGTTCTTACCAATTTCAAATCGCCTCCCCGACAACGACGCCAAAATGTTGGGTGCAAGAATTGTGGTTAAGCAAACTCCTTCAACACTTAATTGTCAACCCGGGGGTTTCATAAACTTAGAGGTGAAGCACAGGAAATGCTAGAAATGATATGAAATTTTCCTAACTCTATTCCTACTTCCTTAATTACATTCTTGCGAAATTGAAAAGAAAAGATCACTCGAAAATTTACACCAAAGAAATTCTAGTGCTGGAATATGAAAGAAGGTACTTTTGCGAAGAAATAAATGAAAGGAACTTTCAAACTCTTATAAGAAATCCTGATTAATTGAAATGGAAATCTATGTCTATCTTCAGTATAGTTGTATGTTAGATTAATAATTGGACCCTTGAAGGTTTCTAGATTCTTTATAGATCTTTCTCCCTGCACTGAGCTATTATTCCTGTGCTCCTACAATATTCTTGCACTAGTACCAGAACAAAGTTTATATGTTGGAAGTATATTCTACACTTGTACTGAAGATTTATGTCCTCATGCAGAGGCTCTAAGTCTTAGGACTAGAGCATTATGTTCCTGTATAAGGATATTGATTCCTGTACCGGAATAAAGATTCCTGCACCAAGTTTTTGAATTTCTTTTATAAAAGAATAAAGAGCATGTTAACTTAAGAAAACAATTTGCAAAGGTGAACAAGAATTGAAATAGATTTCACAAATAGAAAGATTCTTCAACTCAAATTAACTTTCAAAATAAGAATTAACTTTGAAAGTCAAAGCACACTTTTCTCCAATCAAGGAACTCTTTCATTCAACTAAAGAAATCATCTAATTGTGATAGCAGGATTTATCCCTATAATAGTCATTCACATAAATCCGATTTTCCTTTTTAATATTTTTAATTCAGAAAGGTTCACTTTGAATAATTAGAGATGAAGTTTGATCCTTTCCTCAAAAGTGTAAAGTGCAGGTACATATTAATGTGTTATAACAATGTTCATTCCTTAATTACCAAAGCATATTCAATCCATAATATCAAGAATACTTCTAAAAGATGAATACTCACTTGCAGAAATGCATCAAGATCCTCGTGACCGAAAAGAACGAAAAACTTTGCTGTAATGAACCAAAGAAATCAAATTGCGGAAATGTAAATGCACTAGTGCAGGACTAACGTGCTTACACGATTGAGGCAGAAATAATACTAAGCGTTGAAAAGAAAAATTACAAAAGTGCAAGATCAAACTTAGCTAAGCATGCACACCACGGATCTGTCACACACTGGCTATAAATGAAATCAAACCTGAACTTTGTGAAAGAATAGAAGCATCTAATTTAATTCATGCCTTGCATTAAAATGAAATCAACACACCTTTAACGAGAAATAAAAATGCGAGGGAGAATGAGCTGGGTTGGTTGGGCCCTATCTAACCAGCTCGTTTCCCTGTTTAAGAAACTTGGAAACTCAGCTCTCAGCAACACATCAACATAGAATTAAAACACATGATTGAAACAACATGGCGCAATCCCTTTATATTAAATTTCAGAATCAACAAATGTACATGATGAAATCGAATCTAGCCCAGAATGAGGGTGATACCAGCAAGATTACAAAATGCCATAGTTACAGTAGCATAGCTATCACTCTGCTCACTACCATTTTCTATCTAAATCCTACATTATATACATCCCTTTAGGTCTATGGTTGTATCTAAGCCTTTCAGCTATAATGAAATAACAACAATATTACATGCTAAGCCTTTTGGCTGTAACAAAACACTAAACTTAAGCATTTAGCCGACGACCTGATCTATCATATCCCTGAATTATCTCCGCTACAAGCCCAACTCGAGATGACCAATTCTAAACAATATGTCCACGTTAGGTAGTGAGTTGTCACGAAGGACTCGCCAGTGGTGCAGGAATCCTACCTGCACTCGGCCATGCTAAAGAAATGATTAATACGTTGCTTACCAAGTAATTTAGAAAAGAATATATTAGTTGCAAAGAATATTAAAGGTATAAAATCTATAAAAAATAATTAATTAAGTACATTTGTGACCCTTAAATATGAAATATAAAGCTAGTGCAGGAAAAGGCATGATTCTTAGAATAGTGCAGGGATAAGGAGGTTGCGAGGTTAAAGAAAAGGTCTAAGGTTATGAATTTGAAGTAGGAAAGGGGTTAAAAATGAAGCAATTTATCCTACCAACACCATTCACCCCTGTGCCATATTCCAAGCATGCATATGGGACTCGCACCGAAAGAACCAACCAAGGAATATCGAGGCTAAACCACCTCACCCTCATCAATAGAATCCAAGATTTATCGTAATCCATCCCAAATCACTAGGAAAACACAATGAACATATCATAATAGGCTCTACCGTGATCATCACCCGATCACTAGGCCAAACAAGCATGGATGCCACCGATTTCTCCACCTACACGGTGAGGAATTTTCCTACCTCCTAGTCTGTCGAGCTTTATCGTAATCCAAACCTGGATCACTAGGCCCTAAGTCGAGACCCACTCTTCAGGCTTTACTACATATCCAAAACCTAGGATTACTAGGCCCAATGGAGAGCAAACCACCTCTTGGCTTTACCATATATCCTGCCATTCACCAGTAAGGGTTCCTAGGCCACCTGAGGCAACAAAAAATCTGGCTTTACACAACCCATAGTCTGGTTCAAGGGTTACTAGGCCATGTGTTCTATCATTTCAGAGATCCACCTCACTCAACTTTGAATCCATTTGAAAATCCTGCTCAATGAAAACATGAGAACTCCATCACACCATGGCTATCCAGAAATGGCAAGGCTAGGCTAAAAACACTATTAAACTTGGAAAAACCCATTCCACAACAAAAAAAGAACCACATGCAATACCACGCATGCCAAATCTAGCACGGAAAATATACATGCAAGTGGATACCTACAATGAAGCCTGTTGTAACTGCTTGATCATGCCTTTCCCTACTTGATCTTTTCTTCCTCTTATCTTCTTTGCCTTTCTTTTTCCAATGCCAAAGTGCTCCAAGAAACTCTAAGTGTCCAAGAGTGAGAGAGAGAGAAAATAATGAGAGAGCTCCAAAACTGAACTGACAAAAGGTTATCAAGTGATCCTGAGAAGCCTTTTTATGAATGAGGCCTCTATTTTCTTCATTATCCATTATTTTCCTTCAATTTCCTCCTCACATGCAACCTGTGACCTTTCACCTTCTTTTTCTCCTAATTTCCATTATTTTCATAAATAAATGTGCCAAAAATTCAATTTTGCCTTTCCAAAGGCTTTGCCATTTCCTTTTCCAATTTCCTTATCCATAAACAACCAAATGAACACCCCCTAGGATGTCTTGCCCAACATTCAACTTTGAATACGTGTCCCGTTACCATGGTCGTATATATTTTTAGATGAGTTTTTTAACCATGACTGTTACACCTAACCAGTGGCACAAACCTACATCATACTACAACAACCTATGGAGGAGAAAGGTATATGTTTATAGTGGTTTGTGTTGAGATAGATTGCTAGTTGGGTGGTGTCCTAGTGTTTGGACAATTTTTCAGCTTGTGGGAGCCATGTGTTAAGGTTGACTTGGGTGGTTGGAAACCTCAACAAGGAGCCAATTTCACAACGATTGGATTGGGTGCCAGTGACTGGTGGACAGCAGCATGTTGCTACCCAAAGTAGCCCTTGACAAGTAGTCGTAATGAGAGCTTGAAAAATGAAAGTTGGGTGAAGTTGTTGAGCCTATGTGTATCTCTTTGATGGATGAAAGAAGCTACTAGAAGGTAGATTTGAGCTCAGGTGTTGGCTAACCTAGAAGAGTAGATTGGATCATCCCATGTTCATTGAAGTAGAGGAAACTTGCAAGAGTGATAGGTGGCAACCCTCCTAGAGACTTTGTGTTGTCCTTTGATGGACTAAGGAGTAGTTAGACAGTAGAACGAAAGCGAATCACTGATGGGATGATATACGACATAGAGAGTGTAGCGAGACTGTCAAAGTATCTTGTATCCCTTGTATGGGAGCCCTAGACTGTTGTATTACTTATTTGGTTTAATATAACGAAGACTGGGTTATTCTACATATTTGTACAATATTTTGTAAAAAGTTGTCTATACTTGTGCATGTGTGATTTATTGTTTTATATTGTTTTGTTGAGTAAAGTAGTTCTGTTGAGATTCTTCGTTTGGTAGCAAAAGAGATTCTAAGATTTTATAATAGACCGAAGATCCTAGAAATTCAACATGGTTTTAGAGCTTGTCTGAGCTACTTTGGAAGATAGTGAATCATCAGAGTGCACAACAAAGTACAACTTAAGAGGGATTTGATCACATTGTAGGTGAAGGGCCCACTACAATGTTGAAGTTTTAGGCTAGTCTTCAGTATGAGGACAAGTTGGAGTGTTTTTCAATTATAGTCCATGGAAGGAAAGGATTAAGTTGGTATTGCAGGTCAACAGGATGTAGGAGTTCACAGAGAAAGCCATCAAGAAGCCAATTGACCCAAAGGAAATGGAAGTGTATGATGATTTGGATACGAGGGCGAGATTGATCATCCTAGATGGTGTGAAGGATCCCCTAATACCTCATTTTTCCATGAAGAACACTACACGTGAGATATGGATGGCTCTTCAGAATTTGTTCCATAATAATAACGAAAATATAGTATTGGTATTGGAGGATAAGTTGACGTTCACCAAGATGATACAGAACAATGTAAACTTGTTACGGGAACTGCTACTGTTACCCGTTTTGTAGAGATAGCAAAAAAGTGACCCGATTTTGAAAATGGGTGATGCAGAACACACATGTTTTTTTTAAAGCATAGTTTTTGGCACTTTAAATTTTTTTATGTACATTGCATTTTAGAATGGTAGTGATTTTCATGCTGATTTAAAAAAGTGGTTATTCTGCGTCAGACCCTTTTTTTAAAAGACCTATTTTTTGACTTTAAATTTTTCTAACATATGAAATGTAAATAATTATTTCGTAAATTTAATAATTTTGGAAGTGGTCTTCTTTTTCATATTTTCTAGTTTTTATTTTAATTTTTATTTTTTTTGTAGTGGGATTTTTATTGATTTGCACATTTAAAGAAGAAGGTCGATATTTTGCATTTTCGATATAATACATATTTATACATTGTTAATTAAATTTTCAATCCAAACGAAATAATTTTATCTAAAAAAATATGTAAAAAAGACAAAAATAAAAAATAAAAAATGTTAAAATTTTTTTATCTCATAAACCATAAAAGAATTTGGAAAAAAAAAAAAAAAATTATATATATATATATAAGTAAATATTGAGAAATTAAAAAAGAATGTTAGCAAAAACTAGGGAAAAGAAAATAAAAAATAAAAACAAACTAGTTTAAAAAAAAAGAAATAGAAAAATAACGAAAAAAATTAAAAAAACTAGTAAAATTAATATGAAAAAAAAAACAAAAAATGTAAAAAAAAAAAAATATATCTCATAGACCATCAAAGAATTTGGAAAAAAAAAAACAAAATTAAAAAAATATATATTTATAAAATTAAATAAGTAAAAATAGAGAAATTAAAAAAACATTAGCAAAAACTAGGAAAAAAAAATTAAAAACAAACTAGTTTAAAAAAAAGAAAGAAAATAAACGAAAAAAATTTAAAACTGGTAAAATTAATATAAAAAAAAAAAAAAAAAAACACAAAAACAAATTTAAATTATAAAAAAAAAACCCAAAAAAGCGCGTATTTTTTATTTAAAAAAAATGCAATTATTTTTTATTAAACATATATATTTTATTTAAAAATAAATAATAAATTTATTTTATTTTAAACAATCTTTGTTTTTATTAAAAAAAAAAAAATAAAAAAAAAAATAATTAAACAAAAAAAAATTTAAACAATTTTTATTTGGAAAAAATAAAAAAAACAATTTAAAACGATTTTTTGTTTTTTGTTTGTTTTTTTTTTTTTAATGTGAAAAAATATATATATTAAATTTTATTAAAAATTAAATTATTAAAAAAATTTAACAATAAATTTTAATAAGAATTAAATTTTATTTTATTTTTTTAAATTTTGACTATATAAAAAATAAATAAAAAAAAATTTAGTTTGCGCCCATTGGGGCGATTCCCGGAATTGCGCTCGGGCGGCTGGCCGGCCCTCGGGTGATTCTAGGAATCGCCCCAGGGCCGGCCAGCCGCCCGGGGGTGGCGCGACCAGGGGCGGGGGGTCTGCGATTCCCGGAATCGCGCCCGGGCGGCTGGGGGCGATTTTGGGAATCGCCCCAGGGGACGCAAACTAAATTTTATTTATTTATTTATTTTTTATAAAATAAAAATTAAAAAAAAAATTAAAATTTAATTCTTATTAGAACTTTTTGTTAATTTTTTTTAATAATTTAATTTTTAATAAAATTTAATATATATATTTTTTTAAATAAAAAAAATTCGTTTAAAAAAAAACAAACATTAAATTTTATTTTTTATTTTTTATTAAAATTATTTGAAAAGTTTTTTTAATATTTTAATTCTTATTATAATGGTTTAAAATTTAAGTTTTATTAAATTAGAATTTAATAATTTTTATTAAAGTTTTTTAATAAATTTTTTTTTGGTTTGTTTTTAAATAAATAATGAAAATTTAATAAAAAAATTATTTTTATTTTTAAAAATCAAAAATACATTTTTTTAAGTTTAAAATGTTTTTTAATTTAATTTTATTTTTTTAATTGGAAAAGACGTATGTTTTAAAAATTTTGATATTTTTTTTGTTTTGTTTTTTTTTTTTAATAATTTAAGCTTATTTTTGTCTTTTTAGTTTTTTCTAAATGCTTTTAGTAGTAATTTTACTAGTTTTTAATTTTTATTCTTTCTGTTAATTTTCTAATTTTGTTTAATCTAGTTTGTTTTATTTTTTTTTGGCTACTTTTTGCTAATGATTTTTTTAATCTTTCTATTTTTACCAACTTAATTTTATATATATAATTTTTTTTTAAATTTTTTCTAAATTCTTTTATGGTTTACGAAACAATTTTTTTAAAACATTTTTTATTTATTTTTTGTCATATATATATATATATATATATATATATATATACATTTATTTTTTTAAGTAATCATCATTTTAATTTTACTAGTTTTTAATTTTTGTTTGTTAATTTTACATTTTTTATTTTTATTTTTTAAATCTAGTTTGTTTTTAATTTTCAATTTTTTTTTAGTTTTTTGTTAATGTTTTTTTTTAATTTTTCTATTTTTACCTACTTAATTTTAGAGTTTTTTTAATGTGTATTTTTTCCTTTTCCCAAATTTTTTTAGTTTACATATTTGTTTTGTTTTTTTTTTAAATGTTTTTTTTTACTATTTATTTGTTTATAATTTGTAATTTTTTTCTAGTTTTTTAATTCTTATTTTTTATTGGTTAATTTTGTTTTTTATTTCCATTTTTATGATTGATTTTTATTTTTGATGTTTGTTTTTTTTTTTGTTTTTTATTTTTATTTTATGTTTTGTTTTTAGTATATATTTTTATTTATGTTTTGTTATTTTTATTTTTATTTTTTTTCTTTTGTGTTTTTTCATTGTTTTAAGTTTTTAATTTTAATTAATTAATTTATTTTATATGAAATTTTAATGTTTTTCTGGTTCATGATAAAATACTTTATGCTATTATTTTGAAATGTTGAAATTTTACCCTTGAAAAACAATTTGTTATCCGAGCGTCAACACTTTTCGTTTTGAGGGTGTTTTCTGCACAAAATTTACCATTGAGAAAAAAAAATGTTATTTGAACATCAGCACTTCGTTTTGAGGGTATTTTTTGGACAATTTTTGCACAAAAAATTGGTTTTCACCACCATTTTTAAAACATGTTGAAAATTTACCCTGGAAAAAAAAGGTGTTATTCCGGCATCAACACTTTTCGTTTTTAGCATTGTTTTTGATGTTTTTTCGGGGTTTTTTGGCCAGAGTTCCCGTTTTGAGTTTATAGTTCTCGTTTCAAAGTTTACATTGTTACAAGGCGAAGGAGTGAATTTATATCTCACGAGATTGTCTCAAGTCAATATGAGCTTGTTGTCGTTGACGTGACTATTTTAGATTCTGATACGGTGATGATCGATTTGAAAGGATCCATTGAGGAATGGAATCCCTTAATCAAGGGGATCATTGTGAGGGAGAAGTTTCCAGATTGGAATAGGCTATGGGACAACTTCATTCAAGAAGAGTTGCGAAATGAGGATCTTCATCCAAAGAAGAGGGCTTCAGATGATGACATGGAAATTGCAGCACAAATGAAGGGTAAGCAGAAGAAGGACTTGAGTAAAGTCAAGTGTTTCAACTATGGTGAGATGGGTCATTTTTCATTGAGATTTCCGATGAAGAAGAAGGGAGATGGAGAGAAGAAGAAAGGGAAGCAAGTCGCCGGTGCTTCCACTTCTGCTGAGATATATGCTCTCATAAGAAGATTGGAGGAGGGGGAATTTGCTATGATCTCTCATTTCTCGTAGGGTACTATAGATGAGGATGGATGGTACATAGGGTCACAGGAGGTTTTTGAGACTCTATCTGAATGGGACTTGAATTTGCACATGGTGTTGGGCAACAACAGTCAAAAGGAAATATGAGGATCGAGAGTTGTACCATTTAGGATCGAGACAAGACGTGTGATGCTGATCAATGATTGAGAAGAATGGGTTTGAGGTCTTGTTCTAGGATGGGAAGACAAGACTCAGGCCCAGAGGCTCTAGCTACACATATATTGTGCTTGTTGTTAGAGAGAATGGTCTATACAGGATGATGGGAAAGCCTATAGATCATGGGAAGATGAAACAGGTGGACTAGGTACATGTTCCTGAGGATCAATTGTAGGTGAAGGCTTCAGAGGTACATGTATAGTTTCCAAAGAAGAAGGTCCAGATTCTAGAGACTCAAAGGGAGTCGAGTTCTAGTGGGAGTTTGTAGGTTTAGAGGGAGACTTTGTAGCCCAAGAAGAGCACGTGGTTAGTGGGGATCAAGGGTGTTGCCACATATGACAAGAAGGAATAATGGAGGGATTGGAAATTGATAGAGGACAAGAATAAGAAGCAGGATGCTTTGAGTGACAATGACACTTCCGAGATAGGCATAGTTCATACTACAGAGATTGCTACAGTGGTGAGTTCCAACAGTTGTGCGAGTGTTGTGAATAGTGATGATGATGATGAGTTACTTCCTAGTCTCATAAGTACCTCCCTCACTAAGAGGGAGTGTTTATCTTTTAGTATCTTGGGAGGTACTCCAAACCCTAGGGTTCAAGGTGTGGATGGTGGAGCACCACAAGAGTCACTTGTGGACTTGGATCCCAAGGTTGGGGTTTTTTATTCAAAGGAGTTGGGACAAAACCATGAGGAATTTGAGCATGAGAAAATTTGAGGTGATAGAGGACGGCGTGGAGAATCCAATGCCTTTAAAATAACTCAAAATTAAGCTCTAGCACTTGAGATGTTAATTTTTGAATATCACTGTCATGGTTTGTTCAAGTCGGCTTGGCTTTAGAAAGACTTGTTAACATTTGGCATGAATTCGTTGGAGCCACATGTGAAAGGTATAAATTAGGCACATGTGTGAGTTCATTTACTCATCCAAATGTACATCTATCTCTTTATAAACACATATGAGGTAGTGAATTTTAGAGGAGGACAAGAAGTGGAGATTAAGGGTTGTTTTGGGCATGATTATCCTTCACCATAGGTATGAGTTTACCTTAGGAGAGGGTGCATGCATAAGGTGTTTCTTAGATGCGTTTTGGTGTTATTCAAGTGTGTTCTTCCTCCATAAAGTACGCTGAAATTATTCCAAGTGTGGGACGGGTAGTTCATAGGGATATCTCCTTGGGAAGAGGCCGTAAGGCTGGAAGAATATCTCAGATCAGCTGAAAACCTGATCTTCCTTGAAACAAGAAGCCATGAGAGCTTATTTGGGGCTAATAATTGCTCATAATTACATAGAATTTTGGACAAAATTAGGTGAGGGAAAGATGCAAATATGAGAGAAGGTTTGAAACACTGAAAGAGGGTTGTTGCAAACTATCAACAAGGCCTAACCAGTGGCACAAACCTACATTACACTATAATAGCCTATGGAGGAGAAATGTATGTGTTTATAATCCTTTATGTTGAGATAAATTGCTAGTTAGTTTGGACAATTTTTGCAGCCTGTGGGAGCCATGTGTTGAGGTTGACTTGGGTGGTTGGAAACCTCAACAAGGAGCATATTTCCTAGTGACTAGATTGAGTGCCAATGGAATGGTGGAGGGAAGCGTGTTGGCTACCCAAAGTAGCCCTTGACAAGTAGTCATAACAAGAGTTTGACAACTAAAGGTTGGGTGAAGTTGTTGAGCCTATGTGTAGCTCTTTGATGGAAAAAAGAAGCTACTAGAAGGCAGATTGGATCTCAAGTATTGGCCAACCTAGAAGAACAGATTGGATCAACCCGTGTTCATTTAAGCAGAAGCAACTTGCAGCAGTGATAAGTGGCAGCCCTCTTGGAGACTCTATGTGTTGTCCTTTAATGGACTAAAGGGTAGCTAGAGAGTAGAAGGGAAGCAAAGGACTGGTAGGACGAGATACAACATAGAGGCTGCAATGGTATTGTCATTGTATCTTGTATCCCTTGTATGGGAGCCCTAGACTGTTGTATTAATCGGTTGGTTTAATATAACAAAAATTGGGTTGTTGTACATATTTGTACAATATTTTTGTAAAAAGTTTTCTATACTTGTGCATGTGTGATTTACTACTTTATATTGTTCCACTGTGAAAAGTAGTTCTGTTGAGATTCTTTGTTTGGTAGCATCAGAGATCCTAATATTCTATCCTAGACCCAAGATCGTAGAACTTCAACACATAGTTATAACATTTTCCTTACAATTTGATTATAAAATATATAGGTATTACACCATTACATGGTTAGAGTTTTTATCTCTCTCTCTCTCTATATACACTACATTGAACCTTGCCTTTGCAATAGATTTGGTAACTTAACTATTTAATATCTGAAGTCTCTAGACCTCGTAGATGTAATGCATTGTGGTTATTTCAATGTGGCATTAGACTGGAACTATTTTTATAGTATATTGTGACTGTGATGTGTCTAAATCTTGATGATGCACGGGGATAAATATTTGATTGACAACAATGAGTGTGTAGGGTTAGTTTTGGTGTACTTACCCTCAACCTCGTTGTCACACTAGTCTCATTTTCTCCCTTTCTTGATTGGTTACGAGCTATACAACACCAGTGCCTTTAACACCTCCTTGAATTCGTTTTTCACCTACAAATATTTTCTCTTTGCTTTTCCTTGAGTTTACCAGGCTCCCCAGACTTTAGTTCGAAGCTGCGCAGGTGAAAACTCTCCAAGTAGGGTTTCCTCCCTTGACTTGGTTGTAATTTACATAATGTCTTATTGATAGTAACTTTCAGTTTGAGAATGGAGTTTCTCCTTTCAAACGATTACTAGGCTTATGATTTTTGTTATGGTAATATTTTTCTCAGGTATTCTTCTCCTATTTGATTGCTCTGGTCAACAAATACTTTAGGGGGTAGGTTCACTAGTTTCCAAGCGGTGCAAGTACCAATTTCCACATATAAATACTGAGTTTAGACCTCATCTGCTAACTCTTTTTTATTCTTCTGACTTTCTTACATTTCTTATTAATTTTTTGTAACTTAATGTGGTCTCAGGAGCGCAAGAGAAAGTACTTTAACCCTCTTCAAGTAAGGTAAATTTTCTCTTCCTTTATATTTTAAAAATGATGTCAAGGTTTTGAGTCATATTTATTTCACATTTATCCCAAGTTTCTAAGTGTTTTGACATTGTCTTGGCCATTGTAGGTTTTCCCCTTTCCCTTGGGATCCTGATGCACTTATTTTGATAATGGCTTCTCTCCTCGGGGCCATGCTTCAACTTGTGAATACTCAAGTTATAATATGGGTTTTCCTTTTATTCTAGGGTTATTCGACCATGAGGCCAAGACCCTTTTTATATGAGACTGCATGACTTAGGGTTTATGTTGACCTTAAAGAAAAGTTTTATTTATTTATTTATTTATTTCCGACAAGCTCTTCCTTCGACTGAACTCTTAAGAGAGTTTTATAGAATTATGTATATATATATATTTAGTCTATATCTATTTGATGTTACGGCCAACCGAATATGATGTCTTGTATTTTTAAAACACTCTGTAATGAAATTTATGCTCAATTTATGCTTAATGTATTCTCTCTTCTGGCTAAGGTTACAAGACATACATACAATATTTTTAAAGTATGTTATTTGGCATTTCCTTGGTGAAGTCTTAGTTCCAATACCGATGCTCTTAGATTTATGTGCACATGGTTTTCATTTTAAGAATAATTGGTTATTCGGTTTAAAGATCTTCTATTTATTGAAATACATTATTGTAATGAGTTTAGAGGAATACCCTCCTACATATATTCTCTGTATGCAACATGAAAACCAATTTTTTTATTTAGAAATTGATAAAAGAGAATAATTATAAACTTCTTGATATAACTCATTTTGATGTGTAATAGAATCTTTCTTTTCCTTTTTAAAATCACAGTTTTCTTCTACAATTTTCTTGCAAATAAAATTTATAGAATTTGTACTATAGTTTCCAATGATGAAAATGAATTGTTTCATTTAAAAATAACTTTTATTTTACCAATATTTCCCTATTAACTATCTATTTATCATACATCTTGATATGTTAATAATTATGCAACAACTTGTATATATATTTTTTCTACTCTATGTTACTGAAATTAGTCTAGAGAACTTAGTGGGACCTATTATAGGTTTTTCCATGTTCTTTCTGAGAACTATTTAATTAGAGTCCATGAGTTTTGTCCAACTAGGTAGGTGGACATTAAACATATCTACCAGTTCTTGAAGGTAATTAACATAGACTCACTATTTATTATATCTTACTATATACATGTATGTTTTCTTTTCTATAGTTTTTCCTTAACTATACCATCCTCATTGCTTTTAATGTTGACCTAGAAGATGGACTTGTAGGGTTAATTAAAATTGTATCATATTTTTATTAATACTTACCTGCATCCACATATACCAAATTATCTAGTACATACTTTTACCTTCAACTGTGGACAGTCTTCAGGCTTATAGTTACCTCTTGACCTATTGCATGTTAGAAAATATATAGTATATATCCATTCATAATCTGTTTATTTGACAATTGATGTTTTTGAGATCTCGGATCATCCATCATATACATTTTTGAATTTCGACGTTTTGAGTCAATACCATGACTCATCATCTAGAAAAACCTGCTGAAAAGAGAAGAGAACGGAGGATGTAAATAGGGGAGAAGAAGAGAGAAAGGGCCGGCCAGAAAATCTAAAAATGAAAAGCAAGAAATAAATAATTTATTATGGATTGAGTTTTTATTTCTATATTCATTCATTACATTTGTAGAAATAATTAATAAAATTTTAAATACTTTTCAAATGTTTAGTTAATAGTTAAATTAATTTAAGTTAATTTATAGAATTCCTAGCTATTAGAAAAACAGAAGTTAATATTACAAAGGGAAACTTTTATTAAGAATAGTTATTGATAACATAAGAATAATAATAATATTATATTATTAGTATTAATTAAAATGTTAATAGTAATAATAATTTTACTACTATTAATAAGATAATTAGAGCTACTAATAATAAAGTCATTATTATTAATTTATGGTATCATAATAATTATAATTAATAAAATGATAAGGGTAGAAATAATAAAGGGTGCCAAAGGAATAAAAAGAAGAAGAGAATCAAATGAAAGGCAGGGCAAGAAGGAGGGGGCTTCTAAATATGAATGTATTTAGGAAAGGTTAAAGGGACAATGCATAAGGAAAGGAGAGAGGGCAAGAGAGGGGCGAAAGGGAAGTTATTGGGGAGAGGGAGGTGTCGAAGTATGTTTCTGAGAGAGTAAGGGAATCCAGTTTCAGCTAATTTCCAAACCCCTATCCCTATTGATATTGTGAGGATGTTTTATAATTTCTAGGGCTTCCTGCATTTTCTGCTTATACTTATGTTTTTCCTTGGCGATAACCTTAGTGTCTTCAAGACAGATATGGTGAAAAGTTTTTCCTGAATGCTCTGCCAGGGTTGAGGAATGAGCTCTGCCATTTTTTATGTTTGCACCATGTTCGTTTAGTCTAATTTTGAATGACCTTCCAGTCTCACTGATATAACACTTTCCACATGAAGATGTGACCTTATAGACACATTTTTGTTGAAGGCGATCAGAGCTATCCTTGATTGACCTATTCTTTGTCTAATGGTTAACATGGGTTTGAAAGAGGTTTCAATATCCTTCTTTTTGAGGACTCTAGCTAGCTTATCTGTGACTCCTTGGATGTACAGAAGAGACGCCCTCCTGGTAGCCACTTGGGTACTTGTTAAAGGTTGCTTGTCTTTATTTCTAGATTTGGATTTATTAATGGTCTTGATGATGTCCAAAGTTTTATATCTAATGTTTTTAAAGACTTTCTTTAAATATTTTATTTCTTCTTCCATGTGAGAGCTATCTGATATTCTGAAAGCCTTTGTGAAAAGAGTCCTGAGAACCCCTATCTTCTGAGCTGGGTGATGATGAGAGTCAGCATGCAGATAGTTATCAGTGTGTGCTCTCTTTCCAAACTCTTTATGTCCCAACAATCCATCTTCATTTCTTATGAGGAGAATGTCAAGGAATGGTATCATGTTTGTTAAGTTTAGGTATGTTCTATGCTTAGAGAAATTTATTTAAATTTTCACAATTAGCTCAATATCTTTTCCAGATTAACAATGACATCAACATTAAAGTAAACTGCAGATAGAACATAAACATAAATAACTAAAGACAAGCCAAGACAAGAGGACACAAGATGTGGCGCTAGCCAGGGACAAACCCGAATGTGGGGAAACCCTTGATTAATTATTATTATATGTTCTTCAATAATTCAACAGAGAGAGAGAGAGAGAGAGAGAGAGAGAGTACATATACATAAATCTAAGATTTTATGACAACAACAGTAAGTCCATCATTCTGTTAATGATGACTAATCTAAGATATAGTCCTAAATTGCCATGAAAGTACTCAATTAATGATAGAAATGAGCATGTCCCTTGATAGTGAAGAGTTGTTGATATGATGAGGTCACTTGTGGTTGTATTAATCTTCCTTCATAATCTTTGACCAATAGAGAAACTCAAAGAGACCCATGCTATGATTTTATGTCCTATGGCCTAGCACATAGCAGCACATAAGTAACTGTCTTTATAATCATTAGTGCTTCAGAATGTTGGCATCCAATCATTTGAAGCCAACCCTACATGGTATGAGATAAGTCTAAGTGCAGAGTCCTTCACCACACAAGTTTACCTTATGACTGTGACTTCAAATTGCAAGTATTCCCATACCTAGAACATCATGTATCATAGTGCTAACATCTACAATAATGAGTTGTCACCTACAACTATGCTGAAGCTTCCTTTGGCTATGACTTAGCAACCCTTCTAGCTGTGGATGAGAGACAGATCATGGGTCCTCCATAAGGCTGCGGCCAGACCTCCTCATTGCTGCTAAGGTTTCTCTTTTCTATGATGGTTTCACCTTGGCCCGCGTTAAGGGCACTTTCAGGACAATGGATAGGAGCCTCTTCTTAGGTCTCCTTGATAGTCGCTCGATCCTTCCTTTTACTGCAGATCAAGGCCTCCCCTTTATTGCATGTACGTGCCTCTTGTTGCAACATATATGATTATGTCCTAGGGCATTATACAGACCTCTTGAGACTATGGTTTAGAGCCTCATACATCAACAAATCTGTGCTCTCCATAAGTGCATATTAGATCATACATTGACTATGTATAGGAGACCTTTCTTGACAAATTTTAAGGCTTGTCTTCCATAGAGTTAGGTCTCCTCTATATAGTCATTCAATTTCGTTTAGTTGGCTACATTAGTCCTCCTACTTTATAGAGCTAGGGCATAACAAAAACCCTCCTTTCTCTGCATCTAGATGAGTTCTCCTAGGATAGCATTTAGGGCATTTAAGGACAACATCTTAGGGTCTCTCATAGACCTATGTTCAACCTCTCTTTGATGCATTTTCGTGAATGCACTTGACCATAAATTAGGGTAGCGTAGACACTCCTAGAAGACCCTTTCTCCTCCACGTCTAGGGTTTCTCCATAACTATAATTAGGGCTCTCCATGGCAGCGTATAAGAATTTGTGTATAGGACTCCTCCATGACAATGTTAGGGTCTAAGGCATCTCTTCTAGGATAGTGTATAGCCTTTACTTCCATGGCTATGATTTGATCTTCATTAGGACATCATATTCGACTAGGGAACTCCCTCTAGATCTCTCTTTCATCAAAACCCAAAATAGAAGGAAGAGAGAGATCACAAGAGTGTGAGAGTGAGTTCAAATGACTTGAGGACCTCTTCTATTTATACTAAAACTTTGAGCACATGAGGGGTTTATTTGGTTGCTAGTCGACCTTGATGAATTGTCCCATAACATAAATAAATTCATATATCCATGAATACTTATCAGAATCAGATGATCTTTAGATCAATCCTACCCCTCTCGATGAGAGGGATCCATGAAAAATATCAGCTATCATTAATAAGATGACCCACTTGGAGTTTGGCCCTAGTTTCCAATTTTAACACTCCCTCTCAACTAGGGATAACTCCATCCACTGATCCATATGTCTAACTGTACTATATCTATCACGAGTGCCCTGCACTACTTTGCTCTGCTTTGTTATGATTTGCTATGCTCTGCTGAGCTTTGCTCTACTCTGCGATTCTCTGCTCTGCTCTGTTGAGCTTTGCTCTACTATGCTCTGCTCTACTATTCTCTGTTGAGCTCTGCCCTGCTCTGTTGAGCTCTACTAAGTTATGCTCTACTCTACTATGCTCTGCTGAGCTTTGCTCTGCTATGCTCTGCTGAGCTTTGCTATGCTCTCCTAAGCTCTGCTCTACTCTACTCTACTAAGCTCTGCTCTACTCTGCTGAACCATGAAGAAGAAGAATTGATTAAGAATGTCTTATACCATTCTCTACTGACCCGAAGCCAGTTCCATATGAAGAGAGTGTCTCAAACCACTCATACTGATCCTAGATCAATGAAGAACAATGTAAACTTTGAAACGGGAACTATAAACTGAAAACGAGAACTCTGCCCAAAACACCCTGAAAAGCCATGAAAAAAAGTGCGAAAAATGAAAAGTGTGTATACTAGAACGATGGTTTTTTTTTAGGGTCAATTTTGAACATGTTTTAAAAATGGCAGTGAGAACGAATTTTTTGTGCAAAAATTGTGCAAAAAACGCCTTCAAAACGAAAAGTGTTGATGCTCGAATAACACTTTTTTTTTGGGTAAATTTTCAACACTTTGAAATAATGGTGTAAAAGATTTTGTTATGATTCCGAAAAACATTAAAATTTCAAAAAAATAATGAAAACATAAATTTAAAAATAAAAAAAAAAAAAAAAAAAAAAAAAAAAAAAAATTACAAAAAAATATCAAAACGTAAATAAAAATATATATTAAAAACAAAACTTAAAAAAAAAAAAAAAAAAAAAAAAAAAAAAAATTAACCTATAAAATATAAGAAATAAAAAATTAAAAAAATTAAAAAAAATAAATAATAAGAAAAACATATTTTCAAAAAAAAAACAATTAATTTTTTTTTAAATCATAAAAAAATTTGGAAAAAAAAAAAAAAAACTACAAAATTAAGTAAAAATAGGAAATTTTAAAAAGGCATTAAGAAAAACTAAAAAAAAAATAAAATTAAAAACAAACTAGATTAAAAAAAAGAAGAAAAATAACAAAAGAATGTAGGAATTTACAGGGTAAGTTCCTCAGACAGAACACTAAAAGACACCGCTCACAACCAGATCGCAGATCAATACACCAACATTTTTGATGTGGTTAAAACCCTCAAAGAGGGAAACAGTCCACGGCCTGAGCCAACGCGACCACTTCAAGCAATTTATTAATAAAAGAATGAAAATTTACATATGCTTCTCTCATGCACGGATTACCCTACAAATGACCCTCCATGCGCTTTAAATAAAAATCATGGACCAATCGGGTGTCAAGCCACGGATCAAGTGTCGGTAATACCGAGGAGAGAATGAACCGTCGGATCACTACATATCGTGACCGTCGGATTGTAAGTTACAAAATGTACAAGGTAAAGAAACACACTTTACCTAACTCTATACCTAACTCTATACTAGACCAAGTTGTACTTAACTATTTCCTATGTGTCAGAATATCCTAACATCCCCCCTTAAGAACAAATTGGGACAAGATTGAAGGATTTACAAATATGACACAATAGGAGAAGGAAGGAGGCACTAGAGCCTATCCCCCCTTAGTGACAACTTCCTAAACTCCAACCATAAATCGAAGTTTAGTGAACTTCGCCTCTGTGAGAGCCTTTGTGAAGATGTCTGCAACTTGATCATCTGTTGAACAATATTGCACTTCAAGAACATGGTCGTGAATGAGCTTTCTGATGAAGTGCATGTGCAGTTCAATGTGTTTGCTGCGCTGATGATGGACTGGATCTTTGCATAGCTGAATGGCACTTTGATTATCACACCAAAGTGTAGTCGGATGCTACTGCTGAAAGCCAAACTTTGACAGGATCTGACGAAGCCACAAGGCTTCCTTACTAGCTTCTACGGCACCATGATACTCTGCTTCTGATGATGAAAGAGAATGGCACCTTGTTTCTTGCAAGCCCATGTAATAGGTCCTGAACCAAGAGTGAACACATAACCGGCAGTAGACTTCCGATCATCAGGGTCACTAGCCCAATCGGAATCAGTGAAACCAACCAATAGAGGAGATGCTTCGGCACTGTAATGAATCCCAAACTGAACTGTACCTCGAACATAACGAAGTATTCTTTTAGCTGCTTTCCAATGACTTTCACGTGGGTTTTGCATAAACCGAGCAACAAGGCCAACGACAAAGGAAAGGTTAGGTTGAGTATGGGTTGGATACAAAATTTTTCCTACAAGTTGACGGTATAAGGTAGCATCAACTTCAGGAGAAGTACAAGTGACTGAAAGTTTGACTCCAGACTGGAAGGGAGAAGGGGCTGGCTTACAGTATTCCATGTGAAAATGGCGTAGAATATCACAGGCATACTTGGACTGGGAAAGGGAAATACCCTCCTTGGATTGCAAGACATGAAGACCGAGAAAATAATGTAAGTGTCCTAAGTCTGTCATTTCAAATTTCTCTTTAAGGCTGGACTTCACATGGTTTATAAGGTTGGGATCACTACCGGTAAGGATAAGATCATCAACATAAAGAACAAGAATGATAAGAGACTTTCCCACTTTCTTGGTGTAGACAATATTGTTAGAATGACACCTAGAAAATCCAGATTCTAAAAGAAAGCTATCCATTTTGGCATACCAAGCTCGAGGAGCTTGCTTGAGACCATAAAGGGATTTCTTAAGCCGACATACAAGGCTGGAGTCTGTTTTTATGAAGCCAATGGGTTTTTCCATGTAGATTTCTTCATGCAAGTACCCATGCAAGAAGGCAGATTTAACATCCATCTGATGGACTTCCCATTTGAACGAGGCAGCAAGGGAAAGAACAAGGTGGATAGAGTTCATTTTGGCAACAGGGGAGAAGGTTTCAGTGTAGTCAATGCCTTCAACCTGTGAAAAACCTTTAGCAACAAGACGAGCTTTATGTTTATCAACTTTCCCATCTGGTCCATACTTGGTTCTGTAAACCCATTTGCATCTAACAAGTTTTCGTCCCTTTGGTAGAGGAACAAGATCCCATGTATCATTTTCCAATAATGAATGATATTCTTCATTCATAGCTGCTTCCCAATCTGGATGGCCTGAAGCTTCTGCAAAAGTGTTAGGATCATAATTTACTGGAGCTTGAGCCAGTAAAGAAGAGGCTCTATCAAACTGAGAACGTGTGCGTCGCTGATCTGTAGGATCACCGATAAGATCACCTGCTGCATCTCGAGTAGCACGAACCCATTTTGGAAGCTAAGGAGCTGAAGGAGGATCCTGAGATGGTGGGGGAGGATTGTCATCCTCACTTTCATCATCTGAAGAAGAAATGTTTTCAAAAGTAGAAGAGATAGGGAGAGGTGGCACATCCGTCGGACTAGGCTCGCAGGCCGATATATTTTCATCAAATTTTACATCTCTTCTAATGATAACATTTTTGGACTTAAATGGAATAAGTCTATAGCCTTTGACATCTTCAGAATATCCAACAACAGTACATTTTTCACTCTTAGGTTCTAAAGCTTTATGCTTTTCATCTGGAATATGGGCCCACGCTTCACTTCCAAAAACACGAAAGTGACTTACATCTGGTTTGATTGAGATCCATGCTTCTTCTGGAGTGATATTCTTTAAAGCCTTAGTAGGAGTGCGATTTATTATGTAATTTTCACAGTTAATTGCTTCTGCCCAAAAACTAAGACCAAGTCCTTTATATTGTAGCATACAATTAGCCATTTCCTTTAAGGTGCGATTCTTCCTTTCAGCTACACCATTTTGTTGTGGAGTATATGGAACAGTATGTTGCATTTGAATTCCATTCTCAGTGCAAAAGTTGATGAATGTGTTTTTAACATATTCTCCGCCATTATCAGATCTTAGCTTAAGAATTTGATGTCCAAATTGTTTTTCAACAAAGGCCTTGAAGGCAAAAAATGTGTTAAATACTTCACTCTTGACTTTTAAGAAGTATACCCAAGTGCGTCTGGAGAAATCATCAATGAAAGTTAAGAAATACTTGCAGCCAGAGAATGAAACAACTGGAAGTGGACCACATAAATCACTATGCACAAGCTGTAAAGGGGCTGAGGCGTGCCAAGAGGCACGCTTTTCAAAACTGTCCCGATGATGTTTTCCGAGTACACATCCAGAACAAACACCATCTCTGCAAGATACCATAGGAAGACCTGTCACCATATTTTCTTTACATAGATGCTGAAGGGAGCGATAGTTTAAGTGACCAAATCGCTCATGCAAAATTTTGCTCACTTCATTGTTATGAGCAACAAATACTGAGGGAAGATTTGATGACCCAAAGTTGTGAAACTTATACAACCTTGTAGAATCATCAGCAATGCCAGTAGCTAAAATCTATTTAGGATCTCTTAGGTCCTTGATTACAACATCATGAGGTGAAAATTCAACGATTTTGCCTTCACCTGAATGAGTTATCTGATATACAGATAGAAGGTTGCAGGATAAGGTTGGAACACATAATACATCATTAAACTGACCATTTTCTAGATGAACAGTTCCAGACCCTACAACACTAAGAGATCTATCATCACCAACATATATATTTTTGGTGTTACAATCATTTAAAGAAGAAAACATGGCTTTGTTTTTGGCCATGTGATAAGAAGCTTCAGAATCATGAGCCACTCATGAGAATGAGAAGAAGAAGATACATTTAATGCATAACCAGACCGAGATGATTGACAACCACATGCAGAAAGTGCCATTCTTGAAGATGAAGTTGAAGTTGAAGAATGCTCCACATGGATGTTATGTTTCTTCATCGCTGCTTCCATATTCTTAAAGCATTTGGATTCTAAGTGGCCATCTTGATTACAAAAGTTGCGATGTCTATCAGTCTTCTTCCATTTGTTTTTATTTGTCTTATCATTTTGTTGAAATGATTTTTCATTTTGAGGCTGAGATTGCTTAGGACCCTTGTTTGGTTTAGGACCATTCTTTTTAGGATATGACTTCTTAGGATTCTTTGAATTTGGTTGCTGCTGAGCGGCTAACGCCTTCTTGGAAGAGTTTCCAAGATTAAGAAGACCAAGGTGTAAGAGTTTTTCTTATTCTCTTATTAAAGAATCACAAAAAGAGTCAAAGGAAGGGGACTTGTAGTCTGTTCCTTGAGAAATGAAGGCTTCTCTTGTAGAATGGAAGGTGGAAACAAACACAGAGTAGGCTGGTCCCAACTTAGTAAGAATGGAATAGATAAGGTTACTATCTTCTTTCTTAACTTTAACACCTTCCAAGAGATATCTAAGGGTCTTGAACTTGGACAAGAAATCTTCAATGCAAGAAAAATTATTAGGGTCCAATGTAAGCAACTCATTTTCAAGTTGATGGGCTCTAAGTTCATTTTTAATCCCAAAAACTTTATTGATTTGTTTCATTGCTTCATCAGGAGTATCAAGTTCTGCAATATGGAATCTAAGATCTGGAGAAATAGACATCCCTATCAATCCACGTGCTTGATCTTGCCTATTTTCCCATTTAGCAGCCTTATCTTCATCCTTTGGTTTCTTTTCTTGGCCTGAGGCTATTCTGTAGAGACCTTTACTTCTAAGTAAATCTTCAATGTAGGACAACCATTGGAAGTAGTTGGTGCTGTCAAGGGTAACTTGGTATTGACTTTCCATTTCAATGGAAACTGAAGCTAAAGATGCTGAAAATAAGTGTTCCAATGGATAGATCTCGAAAAATTAGGCTGGTTTAAAAAAAAATGGCTCTGAAAACGGCTTCCGGATGAAGAAGTTATGGCTTTTGAAAAAAGGTTGATGAAGCCGCCGACGAAGTACAGGAATGTGCGGAAATGAAAAAATCCGCCCCCAAAAAATGGAGACTTGAATCCAAGACCTCTACTCTCTTAGAATAGCTTTGAACCAATTGAGCTATACAAAAAATTTGAGAGAGAGAGAGAGAGGGGGTTGATGCTTTGGGTTGCGTGCTTGCTTTGAGAAGGCTCTTTTTCCCTACAAAACAAAAAACACAAAACCCAACACGGACATACAAAAAAAAATGAACCTTGCGGCTCGAAGTTAGCTTTAGCTGAAAAAATAAATATTTTCAAAAATGAACCTTGCGGCTCAAAGTTAGCTTTAGCCAGAAACTAAATATTTTCCTCAATGTTTCTGATTTTCCGAGATCGCACTAAGGCGCAGGGAAAAGAGCATATGCATGAGAAAAATCCTTCCTTTCTGTTTCTGATTTGCCCAGATCGCACAGAGTCGCAGGGAAAAGAGCATACGTAGAAATGAAAGGTATAGATCCAGTAATAAAAAAGGCTAAATAAACCGAAACTGAAATAAACAGAGAGAAAATAACTGTAATCTGCAAATAAACACTGTATACCTCCAAATCTTAAAAATGACGTAGCTAGGGCTACCGGAAGCCTTTTCGCATGAAACGAAAGGGGTTCCTCACTGGAACAGATGCTCCCAACACAACGGAGTAGTCCTCTCGGCCCTAAAGTAGTCAGAAACAGTAGATCTAGGAAACGACAGTCGGATGCAGTTCTATCGGCTTCAGATTTGGATCACCAACGGACGCGGCCCTCAAACAGCTCTGATACCATGTAGGAATTTACAGGGTAAGTTCCTCATACAGAACACCAAAGGACACTGCTCACAATCAGATCGCAGATTAATACACCAGTATTTTTGACGTGGTTAAAACCCTCAAAGAGGGAAACAGTCCACGGCCTGAGCCAATGCGGCCACTTCAGGCAATTTATTAATAAAAGAATGAAAATTTACATATGCTTCTCTCATGCACGGATTACCCTACAAATGACCCTCCATGCGCTTTAAATAGAAATCATGGACCAATCGGGTGTCAAGCCATGGATCAAGTGTCGGTAATACCGAGGAGAGAATGAACCGTCGGATCACTACATATCGTGACCGTCAGATTGTAAGTTACAAAATGTACAAGGTAAAGAAACACACTTTACCTAACTCTATACTAGACCAAGTTGTACTTAACTATTTCCTATGTGTCGGAATATCCTAACAAAGAAAACGAAAAAAATTAAAAATCTACAAAAATTAAGATTAAAAATATATTCAAAAAACCCTTAAAAACAAAAATATGTTGAAGTTAAAAATAAAATAAAAACCCAAAAAACAATTAAAATTTAAAAAAAAATACATATTTTCAAATTAAACATCATTTTCAAAAAAACATTAAAATTAAAAAAAGCTAAATATATTTTTGATATTTTTTAAAATAACATTTAAAATATTTAAAATGTATATATATATATATATATATATCTATAATAATAATAATAATAATAATAATAATAATAATAATAATAAACATATTTAACAAAATTTATTTTTTATTAAAAAAAAAACAATTTTATCGGCCACCGCCCCCACGGGCGGTTGGGTAGTGGCTATCTGTTAGGCCCCTATACTACTAGTGTAACCCCTTATTGTTATTAGTATAACCCACTTATTATATTGATGTACCCATGTAGTGCCCATATTGTTACTATTGTGCCCCATAGAAGCCCACTATGGTTATTATTGTGCCCTTATATTATTATTGTTATGTCGGCTCTGATTATGTTATGACCCCTTAGACTCCTATATATAGAAAGGAGGTCTTTTCATTTGTATCATCCAAGAATTGTTCATTTATGTAATGTAAAGGAGGTTGCCCCCTCGAAGAGGCTGAATTCTAAGGCGTTGATCTATCTTTTCTATCTTTTCTTGAGCTGGTTTCATAACATTTGGTATCAGAGCTTTGGATTCTAGGGTTTCACTGCTCCAAACAGGTCATCGTGGCATTTTCGCTATAACTTTTTTTTGTGACATTTCAGAAGTCACAAAAAAAACCCATTTGAGAAGAAATCGTGCTGAACCTTGGGTCCAAATTTCAGAGCTTTTTGCGAGATATTTTCGGAGATATGATCTGAGGAAGTTGGTCTTTTTGCAGACTCCTGAATTACATTCAAAACAGGTGACCTAGGGAAAATCATCATAACTTTCTCTCTGAGGATCGGATTGAAATTTCGTAAGAAGGTACAGAAAGAGGACGGACGGTAGTTTCTTGTATGCATTTTCAGATCCATAGGTTGAAACAATGACTCGTGGCACGTCGTACAAGTTTTCTCTACTGAACTAGTCTATAAGCAAGTCACTGTGGGAGATTTCGTATAACTCTCCTTGGAGAAACCAATTTGGGTCAGACTGGTGGCATTGGAAAGAGGACGTAGAGAGCTACTACAGGTCACAAATTCAGAACTTAAAGATTTGAAAGTACAGAGTTATAGTCGTTTCAAGGTCGAGCTCCTAAAATCAAGAAAAAGCAAGATGAGGAAGTTTGATGGCAAGGATCCAGTAAATTGGATACTTCAGATGGAGCAATATTTTGATCTACATGGTGTACAACTGTTACAAAAGGTATGTATTGCATCTTCATATTTAGAACCAGATCAATTTTTATGGTACAAAGGGCTTTGTTCTCGTAAACAACTTGTTACGTGGTCAATTTTCACGGAGGAAATGATAGCACATTATGAGGATACAAAGAGCAACACCTTCTTTAGAGCAACACCACAACAATTGGAAAGAGTAAAAGGGCTTTGTGACATAGTGGAAAGCAAAATTATGGAAACCAGGAAGCGTACCCCTCACAACTATAAAGATGGAAGTGTTGTTTCTCCTAGCCTTCCACAACCTACAAGGGTTACACCACAACAATTGGAAGAAAAAAGAGAAAAAGGGCTTTGTTACAATTGTGATAGCAAATGCACTAAAGGTCATAAGTGTGCTGAGAAGAAATTATTTTACATAGAATATGAAAAGGAGGAAGAAAAGGATCAAGAAACAACAAAAGAAGAAGATATACGCCAGGACCCCACCCCAAAGAAAGAAAAAATGAATCAGACCATATCTTGTAAAGCATTGGCAAGAATTACCACTCCTCAAACTCTCAAGATAGAAGGACATATCAAGAAGAAAAAGGTGCAAGAAGTGAAAGATCACATCGAGAAAGAATAAATGAATCCAACCATATCTTGTAATTCATTGTTCGAAATTACCACTCCTCAAACTATCAAGATAGAAGGACATATCAAGAAGAAAAATGTTCAAGAAGTGAAAGATCACATCGAGCATCAAGAAATGAATCCGACCATATCTTGTAAAGGATTGGAAGAAATTACCACTCCTCAAACTCTAGAGATAGAAGGACATATCAAGAAGAAAAAGGTTCAAGCAGTGAAAGATCACATCGAGCATCAACAACAAGTTCTCCAACTTTTAAAGGATAACGCCACTTCGATGCAAAATCAAACGAAACAACAGGTAGATAAACATTGTAGTGAAAAATGTTTTGATGTAGGTGATTGGGTATTTTTACTGCTACATCTCAAGCAAGCTATTTATGAGAAGGAAATGTTGGTAATACTACATGCACTTAAAAAATGGCGACCTTACCGAATGGGAAGACTCTTCAAGGATGAGGATGTGGAAGCATTGTTTTGTGCTATTTATATTATCCAACCAGATTGGATAAACGAAGCAAGGGATGAATGGAAGAAGGACGAAGAAGTATGGCCACTTATTCAAAAGTTGCAAAAGATCCCAATTCAAACAATATTGCTAGAAATTGAAGAGGAAGGAAAAATCATATTGGAACCTGGAGCAATCATAGAAACAAGAACCCGACAGCTACGAAATCGATCAATTTCAGAGTATCTCATCAAGTGGAAGAACTTACCTGCTGAAGATTCCACATGGAAGGACAAGAATTTTATACAGAAGCATCAAGAAATACTCAAGCGTTGAGGACAACGCTTTTTGAAGGAGGGGCATGTTAGGCCCCTATACTACTAGTGTAACCCCTTATTGTTATTAGTATAACCCACTTGTTATATTGATGTACCCATGTAGTGCCCATATTGTTACTATTGTGCCCCATAGAAGCCCACTATGGTTATTATTGTGCCCTTATATTATTATTTTTATGTCGACTCTGATTATGTTATGACCCCTTAGACTCCTATATATAGAAAGGAGGTCTTTTCATTTGTATCATCCAAGAATTGTTCATTTATGTAATGTAAAGGAGGTTGCCCCCTCGAAGAGGCTGAATTCTAAGGCGTTGATCTATCTTTTCTATCTTTTCTTGAGCTGGTTTCATAACACTATCGAATAGCCACTTTCCGGCCACCCCATGGGCGGTGACTATCCGATTCTCATAATTGAATAGACACCACTCAGCCGCCTATGGGGGTGGCCGGGTGGTGGTTATCTGATTCTCAGAATCGGATAGCCACTGCTTGGCCACCTGTGGGGGTGACGGAGTGGTGGCTATCCGATTCTGAGAATCGGATATCCACCTCAACGACAGTCAGGTGGTGTTTATCTGATTCCGAGAATCAGATAGCCACCGCCTGATCACCGGTGGGGGTGGTTATTTGATTCTTGGAATCAAATAGCCATCGCTCGACCGCCCGTGGGGGTGGCTATCCGATTCTCGGAATCGAATAGCCATCGCCCGGATGCCCGTGGGGGTGGCTATCCAATTCTTGGAATCGAATAGCCATCGCCCGGTTTCCCATGGGGGTGGCTATCTGATTCTCGGAATCGGATAGCCACCGCCCAGCCACTCGTGGGGGTGGCTAGGCGGTGGCTATCTGATTCTCAAAATCTGATGGCCATTGCTTGGCCGCCCGTGGGGGTGGCAGGGCGGTGGCTATCTGATTCCGAGAATTGGATAGCCACCCCCATGGGCAGTTGGGTGGTGGTTATTCAATTCCGATTACGGAAATTGATACTGTTATTCGTTCAATATATGTGATTTTCGCATTAATTTTTAAGTTAATCGCTATTTTATGAAAAAAAAATGATTATTATAATTTTTTTGACATGAAATTCATAAAAAAACTATTATTTAACCATTTTTAGTTAAAATTTTCATATAAAAAATTGTGATTTTGACATGTCAATTCTAGCCAAAAATTATCAAAACGTGTAGCTTTTTAGTTATATTTATGATAAAAATGGTTATTTTTATGTCCATTGTTAAAAAATATTGTTTTTTAGAAACAATTATTTCATGTGGATTGAAAAATTAATTAAGGATGTATAAATATGTAGAATATCGAAAATTCAAAATATCGACCTTCTAATTTAAAAATGCAAAACAATAAAAACCTCACTACAAAAAAATTAAAATTAAAATAAAAACAAGAAAATATGAAGAAAACGACCACTTCAAAAATGATTAAATCTACAAAATAGTTATTTACATTTCATACATTAGAAAATTTAAAGTCTAAAAATAGGTCTTTTAAAAAAAGGGTCTGATGTAGAATTACCACTTTTTTAAATCATCATGAAAATCACTACCATTCTAAAACGCAATGTACATAAAAAAAATTAAAGTGCCAAAAACTATGCTCTAAAAAAACATGTGTGTTCTGCATCACCCCTTTCAAAATCAGGTCACTTTTTGCTATCTCTACGAAACATGTAACAATGTCATTTCCCATTTCAATGTTTACATTGTTGAAGGTCATCCTAGCATAGGGAGTACGGTAGATACAACGATGCGTCCATCAATATTACTACTAATGGTTCCTAACCCCATTTCCCTACTCATTGATCATATGAGAGGTACTTCCCATGAGTCCCAGACTGCATGGGTAAGATGCCTCGACAGGAGAACTAATCATCCTATCCCAAAGTCACCACGGGTTATCACAAGGGAAGGCTGAGCCATTCACCCTGTACACAACGCACCATTAGGGGAGGGTCAGTCACCCTATGGTCGTGTGTTGCTCCAGTAAGTACCCCAAGTCCCCCAAAGCTCCCAGAGCTCAATGCATGCAACATGCAGAACCCTTATAAGAAGGTCTCTCAATGACTCCAAGTCATTCAGGAAAGTCACAGATTTGACCTTTCCTTGGGGCTTTGACAAAATGCCTGCGACCTGTACATCGGTCTCAATGCGATGGAACCTCCTCGCTCATCGACTTACCATTTCCTAGATAAGGTAGTATTTGATGTCTATCTACTGGAGCAATCATCAAATACGAGATTCCTCAACAATAGAATCCCCCCTGGTTGTCACAAAGAATCATAGTGGTATTCATCATGTGTACAAATAGTTCACTGAAGAGCTTCCACAACCAGGCAGCTTCATACGAGTTGATACTCGTAGCTATGTATTCGGTCTCGACAATGCTTATAGCAACTGACTTCTGCTTCTTGCTCATCCATGATATCAAAGAAGAACCCAAAGAGAACAAGCACTGAGAAGTGCTCTAGTGATCCTTCACACTGCCTGCCCAGTCAGCATTCGAATAATCATTCAGCTTCATATTTCCGGTAGTGTATTTCAATCCATGAGAGATTGTGCCCCAAAGATCTTAGAAGATTCTTGGCACCAATCAGGTGAGGCTCAGTCAAATATGAGCTCACCATGCTAACTACGAAACATATATTCGAACGGAAGTTCACCAAGAACATCAATGCAAATGAGTTTATGAAACTTAGAGGCATTTCCCAAATCTAGTCCGGCGTCACCACCATATAACTTCTAAAAGTTAAGATCCTCGAGGTAGTCATGGGCTTGTATTTTACCATTCCACATCCGGAGTCCAACTCCCTCTTACTTATGCAAGTGAGAGGGTCTGCACCTGTCAGAAATAGGTCATTCTTAGAAGGTGTCAATATGAGAGGTTTATCATCCACAACCTTCAAACAATGGTTTAGATCGGCTCCACTCATAGTGAATCTCAGCTTCATCTAACAACTATCAATCCTCTCATATCAAACCCGGGGTGATTTGCTTCAAGCCATAGATGGCTTTCTTTCGCCTGCAGACATGAGATTCCCGATCATGAATCTCAAACCTCCTTGGGTTGTTCCAAACCTGTGGACCTGCTACATGAGGGGAATGGTCCCCTTATAAGATTTTCCTTCGGTACATCTCAGACATGCACCTTCATTCTCCTTTTGAATTCAGGCATCTCTTGTTATTATCTAACTCATAGACCTCCGGTGCTATGTGTCAATTGACATGGTCCCTAATGGACTTTCTACAATTTGATACAAATTGCCAACCCTGAACCCACGAGTAAAAGCATCTTTGAAAATTCTATTTTCAAACATGTACCTTTCCATTGATGAATTCCACCCTTCAACATTTGACTTCCATTGTCGAAATGGACACTAGGTGCTTCTTGCGATCAGGTACATAAAAGATATTTTGTAAATGAATTGAGTTACCCTCATTCAATTGAGGAGTACACCCTTTCCAGGATAGGTGGCATCGGCTCCAAGTATAATCCCATAAATTTTTCCATCTCTACCAAATTAGAGAGACAGCACCCTTCTATCCGATGGAGTGTCTTGAAGCACTACAATCAATAAGCTAGATTCCCAAAGAACCTGAAGGAGAGGGCCAATACAAGATAACACTCCTTTATCTTATCAGAAACAACATTTGATTCTTCATACCTAGGGTTCCTTTCTTTCTTTGAAGAGTCAGCCATTTTTTTGATGACATGCATTACCTTTCATTCCTTTGATCATTGAAGATGTCCCTGGAATGATTGTTATCATCATCAAGTGATGTGTCCTTGCCATTCGAAAACTCCTTCACATAATGGCCGAACATGTCATCTGCCTTTCCTTCCACCCTTAGATCTGGACTTCCCAATGAAGTGATCTTTAGGTAGGCCATCATAAGCTTCCGTTGCGCCATTATGATAATGTTCTATACTTTGATTTCACCCTTGGTGAATTTGAAGAGGGATGAGGAATCCATTGATCCTTTTGTCCTTTCCCAACTGAATTTGATGACTGCTCTTTCACTCTTTCTTGGGTATTGTATTCACCTCGGCTCTGATACCATGTTAAGTTTAGGTATGTTCTATGCTTACAGAAATTTATTTACATTTTCACAGTTAGCTTAATATATTTTCCAGATTAGAAATCACATCAGCATTAAAGTAAACTGTGGATAGAACATGAACATAAATCGCTGAAGACAAGCCAAGACAAGAGGACACAAGATGTGGTGCTAGCCAGGGACAAACCCCAATGTGGGGAAACCCTTGATCAATTCTTCTTATATGTTCTTCAATAATTCAATAGAGAGAGAGAGAGAGTACATATACATAAATATGAGATTTTATGACAACAATAGTAAATCCATCATTTTTTTAATGATGACTAATCTAAGATGCAATCCTGGATTGCCATGACAGTCTTCAATTAATGATAGAACCGAGCATGTTCCTTGAAAGTGAAGAGTTGCTGATCTGATGAGGGCACCTATGGCTATATTAATCTTCCTTCATAATCTCTGACCAATAAAGAAGCTCTAAGAGACCCATGCTATGATGCTATGGCTTATGGCCTAGCACATAACAACAAATAAGTAACTGTCTTTATAATCATTAGTGCTTCAAATGTTAGCATCCAATCATTTGAAGCCATCCCTACATGGTCTGAGATAAGTCTAAGTGCAGACTCCTTCACCACACAAGTTTACCTTATGACTATGACTTCCACTTGCAAGTATCCCCATACCTGGAACAACCTGTATCATAGTACTAACATCTACAGCAGTGGAGCTATGTTGAAGCTTCCTTTGGTTGTGACTTGGCAACCCTTCTAGCTGTGGATGAGAGACAGTTCATGGGTCTTCCATAAGCCTGCGACCAGACGTCCTCATTGCTGCTAAGGTTTCTCTTTTCTATGATGGTTTCACCTTGGCTTGCATTAAGGGCACTTTCAAGATAACGGATAGGAGCCTCTTCTTATGTCTCCTTGATAGTGGCTAGATGCTCCCTCTACGGATTAAGGCCTCCCCTTTATTGCATATACATGCCTCCTGTTGCAACATATATGATTGTGTCCTAGGGCACCATAGAGACCTCTTGAGACTGTGGTTTAGAGCCTCATACATCAGTGGATCTGTGCTCTCCATAAGTGCATATTATATCATACATTGACTATGTATAGGACCCCTTTCTTGACATCTTTTAAGGCTTGTCTTCCATAGAGTTAGGTCTCCTTTATACAGTCATTCAACTACGTTTAGTGGGCTGCATTAGTCCTCCTATTTTCTGCAACTAGGGCATAACCAAAACCCTCCTTCCTCTGCGTCTAGATGACTTCTCCTAGGACAACATTTAGGGAATTTAAGGGCAACATCTTAGGGTCTCTTATAGACCTGCGTTTAGCCTCTCCTTCCTGCATTTTCGTGACTACATTTGACTGTAAATTAGGGCAGCGTAGACACTCCTAGAAGACCCTTTCTCCTTGACGTATATGGCTGCTCCCTGACTGTAAATAGAGCTCTCCATGGTAGTGTATAAGAATCTGTGTATAGGAATCCTCCATAACAATGTTAGGTTCTAGGGCATCTCTTCTAGGGTAGCATATAGCCTTTACTTCCATGGCTGTGATTTGATCTTCATTAGGACAACGTATTAGACTAGGGAACTCCCTCTAGATCTCTCTTTCATCAAAACCCAAAACATAATGAAGAGAGATATCACAAGAGTGTGAGAGTGAGTTCAAATGACTTGAGGACGTCTTCTATTTATACTAAAACGTTGAGCACATGAGGGGTTTATTTGGTTGCTGGCCGACCTTAACGAAGTGTCCCATAACACAAATAAATTCATATCTCCATGAATACTTATCGGAATTGGATGATCTTTAGATCAATCCTACACCTATTGATAAGAGGGATCCAAGAAAAATATCAGCTATCATTAATAAGATGACCCACATGGAGTTTGGCCCTAGCTGCCAATTTTAACAATGTTGTTTTCTTCAACCTCCATTGTGAATTTGATGTCATTAGTTATGCTGTTGAGGTGATCAAGAATGTTTTTTTACTCCTTCCCCATGAGGCCAATTGAAATTAGTGTCATAAATGAACCTAATCCAAAATTAGGTTTCAAGGGGAAATTGGCTCTTGACACTTTCCCCTTGAAACCTAAATTTTGGATTAGGTTCGTTGATGACACTAGCGTCAATTGGCCTCATGGGGACAAGGAGTTAAGAAACTTTCTTGATCACCTCAACAACATATCTAATGACATCAAATTCACAATGGAGGTTGAAGAAAACAACATGATACCATTCCTTGACATTCTCCTCATAAGAAATGAATATGGATTGCTGGGACATAAGGTGTTTAGAAAGAGAGCACACACTGATAACTATCTGCTTGTCGAATCTCATCATCACCTAGCTCAGAAGATAGGGGTTCTCAGGAATATTTTCAGAAGGGATTTCAGAATATCAGACACCTTTCACACGGAAGAAGAAATAAAATATTTAAATAAATTCTTTAAAAAAATCGGATATAAAAAGATGGACATCATCAAGACCATTAATAAAGCTAGATCTAGAAATAAAGACAAACAACCTTTAACAAGTACCCAAGTGGCTAGCAGGAGGGTGTATCTTTCGTACATCCAAGGAGTCACATACAAGTTGGCTAGGGTCCTCAAAAAGAAGGATATTGAAACCTCTTTCAAACCCCTGTTAACCATTAGACAAAGAATGAGATCGGTCAAGGATAGCCCTGATCACCTTCAACAAAAAGGTGTCTATAAAGAAACATGTTCATGTGGAAAGAGTTATATCAGTGAGACTGGAAGGTCATTCAAAATTAGACTAAAAGAACATGACACAAACATAAAAAATGGTAGAGCTCGTTCCTCAGCTCTGGTAGAGCATTCAGAAAAAACTTATCACCATATCTGTCTTGAAGACACTAAGGTTATCACCAAGGAAAAACATAAATATAAACAGAAAATGTGGGAAGCCCTAAAAATTACAACAAATTCTCACAATATCAATATGGATAGGGGTTTGGAAATAAGAAAAAACTAGATGCCCTTACTCTCTCAGAAACATAATCCGACATCTCCCTCTCCCCAATAATTTCCATTTCACCCCTCTCTTGCACTCTCTCCTTTCCTTATGCATTGTCCCTTTAACCTTTCCCAAATACATTCATATTTAGAAGCCCACTCCTTCTTGGCCTGACTTTCATTTGATTCCCTTCTTCTTTTTATTCTTTTGGCACCCTTTATTATTTCTACCTTTATCATTTTATTAATTATAATTATTATGATACCATAAATTAATAATAATGAATTTATTATTAGTAGCTCCAATTATCTTATTAGTAGTAGTAAAATTATAATTACTATTAACATTTTAATTAATATTAATAATATAATATTATTATTATTCTTATGTTATCAGTAATTATTCTTAATAAAAGTTTCCCTTTGTAATATTAGCTTCTCTTTTTCTAATAGCTAGGAAATTTTATAAATTAAATTAAATTAATTTAAATATTAACTAAAAATTTGAAAAGTATCTAAAAAATTATAATATTAATTTTAATTATTTCTACGATTATAATGAATGAATGTAGAAATAAAAAGTCAATCCATAAAAAATATTTATTTCTTGCTTTTTCATATTTAGATCTGTTGGTCGGCCTTTTCTCTCTTCTTCTCCACTATTTATCTCCTCCATTCTCTTCTCTTTTTTTAGGTTTTTCCTGATGATGAGTTATGGTATTGACTCGAAACTTTGAAATTCAAAAATGTATACTGTGGATGATCCGAGATCTCAAAAACATCAAAATACTCACCACATAAATCTCCAAACTCTAAATATTTCACAATTACTTTACCAAAATAAATATATCGTTACAAATTAAATTATCTATCATATTTCCTCATTCACTACCATTAAATAATAACTCAAACTAATATCTTCCTAAGAATTTATAAAGGGCTCTCACAGTCCTCCCAATCGTAAGGTAGCTTCCAAAACTAGCTACCCTCGAGCTCTATGTAACCACCGCTCCCACCTTTACCCAATTTCACTGGCTTGCCAGGGAAAACATGAGACACAGAGCTACTATGACATGACCCAACCTCCCAGATCCAATTAAGGAACTGGGGACATGAACTGGAACTTACCAACCACAAACTAACATCCTACATGGCTTACACGACACCTAGGAGCTAAAAAACTGCTCAAAGTTCCCAAACCATGACATAAATTGTTGTTTTAGTGACTTGATCCCACAACTACATGTATGACAAGTCCTCCATGTGGTTATAGGCCTCCAAGCACATGCATAAGCCTGTAAGGGTGCGGTTATGGCCCAAAACTTCCAGTTCAGAGGGTGCAGTCCCAGATTCTAAGCCACCATTTCAGGCTAGCCTCTAGACCACTGCCAAAAACTCAATGAGACTGTCCATAATGATAAATAAAATGAGGAAAAAGAAATTCATACAAAACTTGATCAAGGAATTGACCTAGCCAGGCCTAACCATGATAGTCATTTCGCCAAACAAATGGTTAACATGTAATCTACAGGTCATGAATGCATATCTAAACATAGGGGTTTAAAGCATATCTGGGAATCACCAAGAAGGTCTAATGCCCTCTCATAATAGTTGCATTAACGTATGTTTTCTCATGCATTCATTATCCATTCATCAACTAATCAAAAGATATCAATAGGCATAGTTAAAACATGTTATGGAACCATGATTATAACCATCATATAACCATAATATTAATCATGATAGAACAACCATCAAATCCACATAATAAAAAGGTACAAGTACTCATGAAATACTATTGTGAAGGTAAATCCCCTTTGCGGACAAATGCAACCCCTATAGCCCAATGAGTGGACTAGCAACAAACTAAACAAACTAAAATTCACTCTAGTTTATGTTTAACAAATGCAGAGAGAAGGAGAAACCTACCTCACTCTTATGCTAATAGCTCAATCCTTTGAAGATAAATTTTAATACTTCGCTTCCAGGCCTCACTTCTTACTTGTTCTTCATGTTCAACCACCTGCAAGGAAGATCAAAGAGCTATGCAATATAGATGAACACATATCGCATACATCAAACATAAACTACTTAATAGATCAAGGAGTATTAAGCTAAAAGCATAAACATTTACACAATTATGGAAAGTGAACATCAGATGTATATATTAATAAGCTAAAAAGGGAAGCATACAACCTATGCCTTGATGTTGGAGAGCTACTTTTGGTGGATTTCCAAGTTCAAGAAAAGACTCTTCAAGAACTCCTTCTCCAAGTTAGAATGGGTAGCATGTAAGCATAATATCAGCATAGGAATGCATAAATCAATGAGCAATCATTTGGGGATCGAAGGGAGTTGATTTATAGGAGGGGAGAGGGAGTTAAGGATCCACAAAAGAGGGAGGAATGTAAACATATCAAGGGGAAAGCCCATAATGATAAGATCAAGAGGTCCAAATGGGAGAGCTCGACCATATCAACAACAACCTATATCCAACTCGTTGTTCTCGAAATTTATAGTGCACAAAGCTTCTCCTCTAGTTTGGGAAAACCTGCCAGAAGAGGTTCAACGCGGGTTTTCATATTAAAACCCATGCTGGAAGCGCTAGGGTAAAGCAGAGAAAATTTCCATCAGGACGAGTAGGCAGTGGAGCAAAATGCACTTAGCCTAAAAATTAGGGTTTTAGCTAACCTTCTTTAGAATTGACTCAAGGCAGTTTTCCTTTGGTTCTTCAGGGAGGTTTTGGTCTATATATCATGATGGATATGCGATATAGTTGTCAATGTTTTGGCACTTCAGGATACGGAACAAGAAGTGAACAAAAAGTGTGACAAAATAATGTGTAATAGATGCCCCCTAAAGCATGAGGGCAGAATAGGGAGTGATGACTGAGATTCTTTACAAGTCAAGGCAAGGACTAGAACAACACTGCTAGGAGACCTGGAAGTCAAGCATATACATATACATATACATATCTGACATCTCTGATAAACATGTTGAGTGATACATGAATACACATCTAATGATATATGAATCCATGGTATGGACGTAACCATACAAATAGAAGGGATCATGTGTATGGATCCACAGTATGATCATAGTAAAGAGGTATGGTCGCAACCATCTGTACAAAGGACAACATGTGTACAACCATGAATAACTCATAACTCCATGCAACCTACATTTTATTAGACAGAAGCCAAGGTCTTGCGCTCCGTCTCAACCCAATCAATGTATGAATTTTGACATGTGAATAGATGTGTTGAAGTCAAACATGATATAAAACCACCTAATTACTGATCAATGATGTAAATGTTAACATTCATGATAGAAACCATCAATAATGACAATGGCTCTCAAGGTACAATTAGCACAATCCATGAATGTGAATAATGAAGTTGAAGTTGAACACCCATGGAATCATTTGATCGAAAGGTCAATGATGTAAACCTGTCGTCGAATGTGAAGAACTTGCCATTGAGGTATGCAAGCTCTAAGGTACTGGAAGGGAGTTTCTAGATCATCTTCCCAGATAATAAGTTGAAGTCGACAATAAGTGATCTGTCGAAGGAGGGCCATAATGAATCCCACATCATCAACACGAAACAAAAGGATGTAGTAGAGTAGATAAGTGTGATTCAAGATTGTGGAAAAAAGTTAGACAATGTATAAGTGGTAAAGAACTGCAAATAGGACATATCTTGAACATATCAGTGACACGACTATGGATTTTGGAAACATTTGAATCAACACGAGATCAGGGGTCATGATGACAAAATTGTATAATCAGATGAGAGGCAAAATGGAT
This sequence comes from Pinus tabuliformis, assembly GCA_031772625.1. Classification (NCBI taxonomy): domain Eukaryota; kingdom Viridiplantae; phylum Streptophyta; class Pinopsida; order Pinales; family Pinaceae; genus Pinus; species Pinus tabuliformis. The sequence continues at coordinate 1,337,158,903 of CM062817.1, forward strand.
TTTCCAAACACAGGAAGGCAAGTGACCAAGTGAGGATGTACTAAACCCAACTCAAGAAACATATGAGTGTCATGTTCAAGAGCGACATGCTGCCTTTACAGAATACAAGAGATTATTGCTTTCACTTTTCCCCCACCATTTCTAGTGACTACCCCATTATTTTTTATTGCAAGAATGAAGGGGATAACATATGATTGCCATATAAGTTAATCCTTCATATGAATCCATCGTAGTAATTTTTACGAGCCCTAAGAAGGAGAAAATCAGGCTCTTCATGGTGATAAGTCCTGTGTTATTTAAGTTTTACGAGTCTGCCGGAGGTGAAACTCAACATATTTTTCATGTTTAGAGAGTTTGAAAAAGAAGCAAAGAAAACTCCAAAGGTCCCTTTTCATAAATTGTCTCTTGAACCCAAAAACGTAGAAAACAATATCCAAGAGAACCTCTTAGCCATGTTCGACTAAGGTATTCATTTTTCGTACAATATTCTATCTCAGTTTGGAAAAGGGTTAAACTTATACATAGTAGACATCTTTTCATTTACTTTTACGAATTTGAAAAACAAGTGCTCGACAATATTTTCATATTTTTGGAGTCTGAAAAGAGATGAAAGAGGACTCTTCCTGGAGAAATGAATTGTATAAAAGGATAGCAACTGGTTCTGGTCATGATGGAACTACTCAAAACATGTAAAGGTCAAGAGGCTAGCTAATAAGACCACTCATCATAGATGTTCCTCAGGCAAAGGTAAAACAACCAAGTGAAAGCATATGATTGACCAAAGAGATGGTGACGATGGAATGAAAAAACTAAGGCTCATCTTGAAAAAATTGGTTGATAAAAACGACAATCACAAGATGTAAAGTGGGAATAGTTTCTTTTTTACAGAAGCTTGAAACATGGGACTTTGCTTGAGTATACTTGAATATGGTTTCATTTTTTCACAAGCTTGAAATGGAAATAAACTATGCTTGGGTTTGGTTTTATTTTTACACAAGATTTAAAAAAAGATAAACTATGCTTGAGATAAGTTTGAATGCCCCCATCATAAAGACTCAGTTTGAGGTACATGCCCCCCATGCTTCATTTCATTCACCTGAGTAGAATACTCATTACTAACACGTGGATGGAATGAAGGTTTACTTACAAGATCAAGTGAAAGACTCGACTGGGATTTTACAACATCTAATCAAAGACTCGAATTGGAATGGTATTTGTTTCATCTTTCAACGAGATTGACAGAGGAAAAGAACCATGTTCATGACACCTTGTTTCATTTTTAAATGACGTTGACATAGTAAAAGAAATATCCTCATGGAGACCTAATTCATTTTGAACGAAGTTGACATAGTAAAAGAACTATCCTCATGGGAACCTATTTCATTCTTTAATGAGGTTGACATAGTAAAATAACTATCCTCATGGGAACCTAATTCATTTTTTAATGAGGTTGACATAAGACAAGGAACTCTGATTGAAAGACCTGATCAAAAACCAAAAGAGGAAATGGCTTCTAAGAGATTCTCATCAGATTGGAGAAAAACACTCTAAAAGGGATACATGTCCAAGGATCCAATGGAAAAATCAGGCTCCGATGCCCCCAATACATGGCATACTACATCACCTACTAGATCATCAATAGATGTGGGAATGGAACGGGTAGCCACCTAATTAATCTATGGCGGGGGTGATACTGCTTGTACATAAGAACCATTTAGGGATGATGGTTGATTGGGATTTGATTTAGGATCATTGAATGTAAGTTGATCAATGATCACAATGCTTCCTTCATGCGAAAAACACATCTCTCGAAAGAGAGAAGAGACAAGAGCTCCCATGACATAAACATAGTCATGACCAAGGAGTAGATTAAAATCTAAATGGCCATGGAAATCCATCGCGTCTATATAGATAGTCTTTCCTCCCAAAGTAATAGGTAACTTAGGAAGGATCCCTAATAGTGGACTGGTTCCTCTGTTAAAAGCTAACATATTATGGGTGATGGGGACAATATGAGGAGAACCTAAAGATTTCCAAGTAGTTGAGAACATAATTCTAACAAATGTGCCCTCATCTATGAATTTGCTCGGTATGACCATATTATAAGCATGTATTATAATTTGAAATGGCATATAAGACGAAAGGTGATATTCTGCCAATTGACTCCAATCAAAAGAAGTGACTAGACTACTCGGAGGAGGTGTCGTAGGAACGTGAGAGTTTCCCTCTTGCACTATGGAAACAAGAGAACTTATCTAATGCACCCGGGAATGGGACGATTTCCCTCCAGTTCATTTGAAACTAAAGAAACTAGAAGAACCTAAGGAGTATGAGGTTCACTCTCCATCGGAAAGGTACGATTAACTGAAGGTGGAGTCAGGTCTACCATTTTCTAAACCAATGGGTGGTCGAGAATAGACTCGTGAGACTCACTTTCAGAGAGAATGGGGTTGACAAAAGATAACTTTTGATCAATCACTTGATCAACTAGTGAAGGATCAGGGGAAAGCTTCCGATAACCAACCAAAAGATGAGGTTGGGAAGCTATAAGGTTTTCAAAATGTTTGGAAGCCTCATCCAGAAGAGGACAAGGGTGAATGGGATGATTACCTTCACACCAATCACAAGGAAATTTGACTTTTCCCTTTTTCCCATGGACCTTATTATTACTAGCTAAAGGTTTATCACCAGAATGATATCTAGAGGCTGATGAGAAAGGTTGATGTGAACCTATGGACCACACTTCTAAGACCTTGGGAATACCAGGACACTTTCGAAGAAGGTGGTCACCCTTACATAACATGCAAGGGATTTTACTTTTCGGGGCTGATTGGAAGATTTTTCTTCATTAGTTGCATCGATAACAATTGTTGTTTGGTTTCCCCCTTACTTATTTTGCTTCTTCTTCTTTGTCCTCTTATTCTTCTTCTTCTTAGCTTCCTGGTTACTAGAATCCAAACTTTCATTAGGTGAAGAGGAAGAACGGGGTGAAGAAACAGGCGAAGAACGAAAGGGGTCAACTTTAGGATCAACATGAGGTTGATGTTATTTAAGTGGAGGAGAACTCGATTGAAAATTAGTTTGGATACTTGGAATCACTGAGGTCGAAAATAACCAAACTGGCAGACCAATGGTCAATCAAGGAAGGGATAATGTTGCCATATAGGAAGCACCATTATTTTGAAAAGAAGGAAAAGGACTAGGATTCTCATAAGATGGGTTTCCTTAACTAGTAAACTCAGGAAATGTTGTCATCAGTATCAACCTAAGATCTACTGAGGAGTATTTCCACAGGAAGGATGTTTTTTCACGATAAATTAATTGATTTTAGAAAGTAACAAAATAAAATAAAAAATGGGGTAAGCTAGGCAAGAGGGTTTACCAAGTATCTGTGAACCACTATATACACCTTATATGAAACCAAGGACTTAACGTACGCCGATTGATCTCCCCGACTTCTATGTTCGGTGTATCACGTTTACAAGGTGGTTGACTCAGTTACATGTGGCTAAAGGATAGCAACCTAGTGGGGTCTCCCAATTTATACACAACGATATGGGGAGCAAAAGTATGTGTTAACGTTGTCTAATGCATAACCATTCAATGAGATCGTTCCCATATACTTTCCATACATGGAGAGCCTCTAATATACCCGTGAGTACTCGAGAATGATCCTAGATACTTTCGTACATGGAATGACATTTCACCCCTAGGATATAATGCAGGTAGTTAACGATAGCTGCTAGGTTTATAGACATTAGAACACGTCTCTAGCCTAGACCTCTAAATGTTTGCATTAAGTTCCAAATGCTCCTTAGGTTAATTGAGTAAATTTTAAGGTTTTTCTTGAATTATGTTTCAATTTGGCTCAAAATGAGGTCACCTGAATCCCTAAGATGCAACTATATGAGAAAAGGAAAACTTTTGGTTTCAATGAAAGCTAGACTAATCAAGAGAAGAAATTTCAATCCAATAATGCATAAAACAAAATGCATCAAACAATATGCCTTCCACTAGCTTTCATTTTTTCTTCCCAAATGCAATGATCAAAAGCAATACAATCTTCACTTTTTCACAATCCTAACTACAACTTTTCAAAAGAAAAATGATCTTTACTTTCACTAAGATGCACCCATATAAATGATGTTTTCCTTCGATTTATTTTAATGCTCTAATGAAACTAAAGCATCAAACTAAAGAAAAATAAAAAAATTGATTCAAATGCCTCTAAAGCGACTAATTCATCAATCAAAGAAACACCAATTCGAATTAAAAAACTCTCAAATCAAAATAACTTTCACTTTTTCTCTTTTGAACAAATAAACAATGTACTCTTTTCAGCGTGTAAATCAAACAATGTAATCTATGCTTGACAAACAAAAAATATGGTTTCCAAATGCAAGATGACCTAATGCAATCGAAAAGAAACTTTGTAAAAGACAAGATAAAACCAATGCAAATCAATGTTTTGAATGACTTCTTTAGAAAACAAGATCTAATCAACCAGCAAATCAAGATCTTAGTGACACTCACAAGTAGGAAGTGACAATCAAATGACCTAAAACCCTAGAATCAATCCAATTTCACTCCAAGCGCTTGAAAATCCAAAGAGACAAAAAGTTGCTAATTAATGAAGATGACCAGACAAAACACTAATGAATCCAATCATAAAAGATAGGAAAAGACCTCAGAGGCTAGGAAACACTGGACTCTATGATAGAAACCCTAAAAATTCTCACATTCAAGGACCAACGCTACTTTATATAACAAAACCCGTGGTAACAGGGTCATCAATGCTACTTTTTATAGCAAAAGCCGTGCTGGTAGCACTAATTTCATAGCAAAAATTGTGTTGGTCTTCAGCGTGGGTAAAGAGTGAAATATAGGGTTTTGAGCACGAATGTATAGGGAAAACAAGCGTTGACAGAGCGACTGTCAATGATAAAAATTGTGTTGGGCAAGAAATATGGGAAAAAAAAAAAGATTTTCAACAAACAGAATAGACCTAACACTCTAAAGCATTGATCATTCAAGGTGCAGACCTATATAGTCTCAAACTAATTGAGAACTCAATGGTCAGTCAAACTAATCGGAAGATCAGATCGAAAAAGAGAATGAAGAGGTTATAGCTTCCCCAGTGGAGTTTCCATTTTGTTGTCAAGGTAAATCCCCTCTGTGGACAAAGTTGATCCTTCTAGCCCAATGAGTGGGTCTAGCAACAAACTAAACAAACTAACATTCACTTTCCTAGTTTATGCTTAACAAATGCAGAGAGAAGGAGAAACCTACCTCGCTCTGATGCTAATCGCTTGATCCTTTCAAGATGACTTTGAATCCTTCACTTCTAGGCCTCACTTCTTACTTGTTCTTCACGTCTAAGTACCTATAAAGAAGATCAAAGAGCTATGCAAGATACAAGAGCATATATGGCATACATCAAACATAAACTACTTAATAGATCAAGGAGTATTAATATAAAAGCATAAACATTTACACAATTATGGAAAGTGAACATTAGAAGTATATATTAATAAGCTAAAATTGGAAGCATGCAACCTATGCCTTTATGTTGGAGACCTCATTTTGGTGGATTTCCAAGTCCAAGAAAAGATTCTTCAAGCACTCCTTCTCCAAGTTAGAATGGGTAGCATGTAAGCATAATCTCAGCATAGGAATGTAGCAATCAATGACCAACCATTTGGGGATGGAAGGGAGTTGATTTATAGGAAGGGAGAGGGAGTTATGGATCCACAAAGAGGGAGGAAGGTCCACATCTCAAGGGGAAATCCCATAATGATAAGATCAAGAGGTCCAAATGGGAGAGCTCAACCATATCAACAACAACCAATATCTAGCTCGATGTTCTTGAAGTTTCTAGTGCACGAAGCTTCTCCTCTAGTTTGGGAAAACTTGCTAGAAGAGGTTCAATGCGGGTTTTCATATCAAAACCTGCACTGGCAATGCTAGGGTAAAGAAGAGAAACCTACCATCAGCACGGGCAGGCAGTGGAGCAAAACACATTGGCCCTAAAAATTAGGGTTTTAGCTAACCTTCTTCAGAATTGACTCAGGGCAGTTTTCCTTTGGTTCTTCAGGGAGGTTTTGGTCTATATATCATGATGGATATGCTGCACAGTTGTCAATGTTTTGGCACTTTAGGATATGGAATAGGAAGTGAACAGGAGGTGTGACAAAATATTGTGTAACAAATACCATAAGAGAATAACTCTTATTAATTCATGCAAAAGCCAACCAAGTTAGGGACTTCCATGTACCAACCGACCATAGATTAGGATGATCCAAATCTATCTTTCAACCAATCACCCCCACACCATATTCCAAGAATGAATGTGGGATCTCATGGAATAAACCAAAATAAACCAAACCAACGTTTCCAAAGGTGAAACCACCTCAACCCTCAACTGGTGATTCCATCTCACGATCGGACATCACTAACACCAACCAGATCAGTCTCTATCTAAGCTCTCCAGGGCTTTACAAACTAGTAACTAAACCCACAACTTTCTAGGGCTCCAGAGTGTTTATCCATCCTAGCTCCAGGATTAGTAACTCAAACCACCAAGGGCTCTAGAGCATTTGTCCAACCTAGGCTCCAGGACTAGTAACTCAACCCAAGTTGTTCTAGGGCTTCCAAAGCACTCGTTCCAACCCGCAACCATAAGGAATTATGAGAACCAATCAAAAAATAATCAAGTGGAAAAACCCACAACACCATGGCTTTCTAGGAAATGGAAAGGCAAGGCTAAAACCATTTTCAATCTAGGAAATCCTCCATGCCAATGACAAAACATAACCAACTAATCACATGTTTATAACATGCTTCCATAAATCAACAAGGAAATCACACATGAAACCTGTTACCTACAAAGCAATGCAGTTGTAGTTGATTATCCTCATGTTCCCTTTCCATTTCTTACTTTCCTTTTCGTTCTTTCTCTAAATCCAAAGTATGCCCAAGTGCTCCAAGAATGATCCAAGAAAGCTCTAAGTGTGCAAGAGTATGAGAGAATGAGAGAATGAATAAGAGAGCTAAAGACTGAATTGAAAAAACTTAACTGAAAAAAGATATGAACTAATCCACATAAGCCTTTTTGTCATTGAGGCCTCTATTTTCTTCATTTTCCTTCATTTTTCCTTCAATTTCACTCATGAAAATCTATGAATTTTCATCTTCCTCTTCTCCTATTTTCCTTTATTTTCATAAATAAATACCAATTAATGCCTATTTTCCTTTTCCAATTCCTTTTTCAATTTCCTTAGCCATGATAAATTGAAAGTAACACCCACTCAGATATTTTTCCCAACATTCAACTTGGAATACATATCCCATGACCTTGGTCTTATTTTTCATTTATTAACTTTATTACATGAACTTTTAGCCAGGGGATGTTACAAACCTTTCCCCTTGGATGAACACCATCCTCAATGTTCTATGACACCTATAACCAACAAAACTGCTAAAAACAAGACATAATGCCTATGGAGATTTATAACTTAGCTCGATGTAGTACTTACAATGACCATTGTTGAAAACATGACAATCATACCACTTACTAGAGCTTTATAACACAATTCGTTATGATATTTACAATAACAACCACATATACAATAATGCACATTTTCTTCAACCAACAAATAATCATACTATCTATGGAGTTTTATAAATATATCTCGATACATTACTCACAATAATATACACATGCATACATATGTACATTTGTTTTAACCAACAAATAAATGGATACGGTGCGTACATACTCAATAAGAGAATCCAGAGGCTCACATCTCCACCCTCAAAGTAATTCCAAGATTCACCTCCTTCCAAGGAAGTCCAAAATCCATTGCCAAAGTCCAACCTACACGCAATTTCTAGCTCTACAATCCTTGCACTATTTATTCCATCAGTGAACAATTACCGACTCATTTTTCAAGGTACACTCCCGATGTGTTTCTGATACCATTTGAAAATGTTAATGACCAACACAATTTCATTCCCCAACCTTCCATTCCTTGCTACGTAGTCCCTCGGGAAATGCAATCACCCCCTTCTGTGTAGTCACACTTCTTCCAAGTTCCTTTGGCATCCCCTTCTTTGCTACAGAGTACCTTGGGAAATCCGTCCCTTGGTAAGGTTTCCTCACATCGAAAGGTATCAAAAATCCAAGCATATCCTTATCTCAAAAATATCATGCTAGTCATAGCATGCTCATGGAAATCAATGGAAACTATTGGGTACCAGTGTCCCATAATGGCCCTGCTCCTGAAGTGCTTTACCATCATACTATTGCATGTCCCAATTCCTTTCATTATTTTTTCTAACATTACTGCAGCCAATTCCAACCACATAAATTGTGCGTTTTCCATGCTTTCCTGTACCAAGAACATAATTTCCATTAGATTCAAAATAAATTGAAACAAATTCTAATCATACCTCATTAGTATCTCGTCAATAAGGTACACTTGAAATTTTGTTTACTTCCTGTCACAACAAGTAAAACTAGCTCTTCGATCAAATCATCATGTACAAACAAATCACATTTGGTTAGCTAAAAAAACCATCATAAATAAAAATAATAGATCACATGCATAATAAAAACTAAAATAAGATAATGATACTTATCCTTTAATCGATACTTTGCTTCTACCTTTGTTTTTTATCCTTTCCTTACACACACTGAATTGTTTACCGCACCCGACAAGCACCCAATGTGTTTTCTTCTCTTAAATCACTTATAGATACATATAGTGTACATTACACACATACACCCACACACAATGTACAACAAAATACATACACCTACACCTGGTGTAAAACATAATACATATACATACACAGGGTACAACACAATGAATACACATGTCACGATACAATGGTTGCACAACACATACCATAGTACCACATATACAAACCACACCATGTATGACATATAAAAAATACCACATTTACAACACATACCCAAAAACACATGTACACAACACCACACATACACCATGTGTACAACACCACACATACACAACACCACATGTACAACATGTACACGACACTGCATGTACACAACACAACATATATGACATGAAAAACATATATACAACAATAGTACTACACATCGAGAGACCACATTGACTCTACCAAGAAACCTTGCCTACATTGTCTTTCTACTATCCATGCTTTTCCCAACATGTTGCAAATCACACTGCATTCATTTGATTGGTGTATCCCTCAATATTACCTGTCATAGCATAACATAGGCATATTATAAACACATAATATCAACTCATATCCACATGATACTAACCCCATAGATCTATTAGGGCTACTCTTCCCACTTGACTCCTCATAAACCAAGAACTTCTTCATGCCATTCACCTGCATAAATAATTATTCCTCCACAAGAATGATCCCTAACGATCCTGTCAGAAAACAACACACACACACATATAGAATATCATAAAACAATCATGATCCCTGATGACCTTGTCAGACAATGACACACGCGCACGCACACACACACACACACACACACACACACACACACACACACACACACACACACACACACACACACACAGATATATATATATATATTCATGATCACAACATAATTACCAGATATCATAAGGTCAAGGTTAAGAGCACTTCCTTTATCCATGCACAACATGCGCAACATTGAGAACAACAATTCTTAACATAGCCAAGGAATTTTATGCCTCAAATCCATTCACTTTTCCTTTTCTGTTACCTTTCTCATGACTATCCTACCACCATCCATTTATCCCAATGGACTCAACTAATCCAACTAGCTATCATATTTTTGCCTTCAATTGCCCTTATACATGCACCAAATTTCATCTAAGTCTTACATTACCTGTTGGGTTTTATTTATCTCTTCCTAATCTCCATTAACTTTCCTCCTTCCCCAACCAATTCGCAAGAACCTCAAAACATAAAAAGCAAGAACAAGAAAAAAAACAAGAAGAAAACCGTGGAAGACCAATAGTAATACGACACCACAAACAAAGTGGCATGACCATGCACCAAACATAAGAGAATTTTCAAATCAAATGCAAACAAATCACAAAGTACTGAAAGCACAAAACTTTCAACATACACCGTGACTCAATCCCTATGATTCCCAAAGCTTCCAAGGGATAGCTCAACCCAAGCCTTCTTCAAGATTTAATGGCAGTCTCTTTATCCATGCAATCCCCTACAACATACTGCCATAAACACACAAATTTCACTGCGTAAATAAATATAACAATATATTGGTTACCTTACCTTGTTGTTTCAAGCACGCTATTTGTAACTAAACTCGTACATATATCACCTCTCAAGGGATTCTAATTCCTTGATGAATCTAGCCACAACTGAAAACCAATTGTTATACCTGTCAAATACATGTTCAAGAATATAGCACATATCCACATAATGTCAGACAAAATCAAGGTTAAGAAGACTTCCTGTATTCATGCAAAGCACTCATCCCTTTCAAATTGTGGTTCACAAACATAGCCAAAGGAATTCTCACCCAATTCCTTTCTTTTACGTTTTCCCTTGCTGCAATTGAGTCTTACTAGGTGCTATAACATCACCCAGTTATTAGTTGTATAACCAAATTATTTGTTACCTTGTCACGCTAATACTAAACATGTTTCCATGTAACTTTTCACACATGTCAGTCACATGTTCCAAAATTCAAGTCATCATTCCTATTAATTTGAAATCAGCCTTTACCAAGACTAATAACTATGTCATAATATGAAATAAACTCACAATCATTAATAATGATACTACAACTAGCATCCACTTGCACTCAAGTACATATCGACTGTCTCAACACATATTTCATTAGTGCAATCATCTTAAAACATGAACATTCCTTCATGCAATCTAATAGACACATACTCATATCATGCAATTAATTAACATTCAAACAACCTGTAAACATATTATGTTAGATAAACCAAACATACGACATAATCAAACTCATACCTCCATGTATCTCAGGGGAGGCCATCACATCTGCACAAGTCAATCTAGATTAGTATGACACAATATCACAAGTATATCGACTCATACCTGAATATCATTACCATAACCATTCTCACAAGACGATCCAGATCAACACGGTACATATAATATAGATATCTTAAATGCAATTACCATAATCATCATGTGTATGACCACAATGCATATAACAAGAAGTTAACTACCATGCATGACTAACCAATGCATGTGCATATGACCATACTAATTAACTCACATGTATCATGCATGTAACCACAACACGAATAGAATGGCATGCATGTACATAACCATAATGCTTATAACAACCATTAACCAACATACCCGCATGTCCAACATACAAAACTGTGTGACGATCTTCTATTACCCCGAGGTATAGTCTTGCAACCTCACTCTAATAACACACATCTCCTGCTGCTTCTCAACCAACACATCAACATCATAACACACCAACAACATCATGATGACACAAAATTCATAACAACCACCACGATGCATGCATAACCATATACATTTATCTCACCACCCTGATACAACCCTGTGGTATTAGATATCACCCAAAGAGAATGGAACCCACTTTGATACCAATATGTAACCACCCCTCTTACCTTTACCCAATTTCACCAACCTTTCACGGTAAATGTGAGACAAAGAGATACTATGACATGACTTGACCTCCTAGTTCTAATTAAGGAAGTGGGCCCGACAACTGGAATGTACCAACCACAAACTGATGTAGAAATTCCCACTGTAGATCAACAGATTATGCAATATACTAAAGCAAAATACAAGATCTACTTCTACAACAAACTTTGCAGAAGCTTAATCGAATATGAGTAAGATCAATAAAACACATATAACTAAGAAAGAGAAAGCAATCACACATGAACACAAAAGAATAATCCTGGGGAAAGCCTCAGCCTAAAACCCTGATCTCTGTAATATCATACAAGTGGAAATATGTCTGGATTACACAAAGCATTAGCTCACAAGCTATCCCGTTCTCAGTACAATCCCTCTGCTGCTCATGGAGAGTCAAAGGCTTCTCACAAACCTTCTCCTCTGCCCTCCAAGCTTCCTATTTCCTTACACAGTTTTTCCTGGGGTCCAGTGCTTCCACTTGTGTGAATTCCCACCTCACACTGCTCACTTGGCTCAGTAATAACTGCACAATCCTGAAGGAGATAATTCCTTCTACAAGGATGAGTTTCCTTTATAGGAAAATTCCTCCAACTGATAGTACATTGTCCCTTCCTCTGATCTCAACTGGGTCTCTGACTGAACTGACATGCATGAGTTATTTATGAGAGAATATTCAGTTATCTGGAGAGCAACAATTACATGCATGCAAGCATTAACAAATTGAACTCACAATTAATTCTACAAACTGTTAGAACTAATATAACTGGACTTAACTCAGATAAATGAGCTAACTAATTACAACTCAAAGTACAACTCATCCTGATCTCCTTTAATCAAGGGATAACTTCCTCAATCAATGGAGAAACTATTGCATGTCTTCACATAGACTTCGTGTTTGATTTTATAAAACTACTTAACTCAAGATGAATTAATTAATTATTTTACAAATAGCTGCTAAGATCAAATTCAAATTTTACTTCTCTATTTTAGTTTAGGGACTAACTAAAATTGGAATCCAGCCCGAAATTCTATTTATAGCAATGTTATTTTTAGCACTTCCATTTTTCATTCCTTGTTTCTATGTTCAACACTGGTACCCGAACTGCTATTTATAGCAATGCCATTTTTTAGCACTTCGATTTTTAGCATTTCTTGTTGCTATTTTCAACAACTGACATCCTACAAGGCTTACAAGACACCTAGGAGCTAAACAACCATTCCAAATGCCTAAACCCTAAGCTAGATTACTGTTTTAGTGACCTGGACCCACAAACACATGCATGAAAAGCCCTCCAACCATATGCATAAGCTTGTAAAGGTGCATTTATGGCTTAAAAATTCAAGTTCAGAGGGTGCAGTCCTGGATTATGAGCTACCATTTCAGGCTAGCCTCTAGAACACTAGCCATAACTCAATGAGACTTTCTAGAATGATAAATAACATCAGGAAAAATCCATTCATACAAAACTTGATCAAGGACTTGACCTAACCAGGCCTAACCATGACAATCATTTTGTCAAACATATGGTGAACATGTAATCTATAGGTCATGAATGCATATTTGAACATAAGAGTCTGAAACTTATCTGAGAATCACCAAGAAGGTCTAATGCCCTCTCATAATAGCTACAATAACATTTTTTAGCTCATGCATTCATTAACCATTCATCAACTAATCAAAACATATCAAGAGTCATAGCTAGAACCTGTTATGGAACCATGCTTATAACCAACATATAACCAGAATAATAACCATGATAGAAAAACCATCAAAGCCACATAATAACAAGTACAAGTACTCATGAAATACCATAGGAAAATATATCTTATTAATTGATTTAAAATCCGACCAAGTCAGGGACTTCCACATGCCACTCGACCATAGATTGGGCTGAACCAAATCTCTATTTCAGCCAATCACCCCTGCGCCATATTCCAAACATGAATGTGGTATCTCATGGAATAAACCAAAAAGAACCAAACCAGGGCTTCTAAATGAAAAACCACCTCAACCCTCAACTAGTGGTTCGACCTCATGATCGTACATCACTAACACCAACCATACCATTCTCTACCCAAGTTATCCAGGGCTTTAGGAACTAGTAACTAAACCCATATCCTTCCAGGGATCCAGATTGTTTGTCCAACCTGACTCCAGGACTAGTAGCTCAACCCACCAAGGGCTATATAACGTTTTTCCAACCTAGGCTCTAGGACTAATAACTCAACCCAAGATGTTACAGGGCTTCTAGAGTGTTTTTTCCAACCCACAACCATAAGGAATTATGAGCACCAATCAAAAAACAATCAAGTGGAAAAAACCACAACACTATTAATATTTAGAAAATGACAAGGCAAGGATTAAACCACTGGCAATCCAGAAAATCCCCCATGCTAATGACATAAAATAACTAGATAATCACATGCATATACCATGAATCGATAAACCAACAAGGAAATCACACAGGCCATTTGTTACCTGCAGATAAATCTAGTTGTAGTTGATGATCCACATGTTCCCTTGTGCCTTTCTACTTTCCTTTGCCTTCTTTCTCCAAATCCAAAGTATGCCTAGGTGCTCTAAGAATGCTCCAAGAAAAATCTAGGTGTGTAAGAGTATGAGAGAATGAATGAGAGAGCCAAAGACCGAACTAACAAAAACTTAATTGAAGAAAGCTATGAACTGATCCTCATAAGCCTTTTTATTATTGAGGCCTCTATTTATTCACGTTCCTTCATTTTTCCTTCAATTTCACTCTCATGCAAATATGTGACTCTTCATCTTCCTTTTCTCATATTTTCTTTTATTTTCATAAATAAATCCCAATTAACACATCTTTTCCTTTCCCAATGCCTTTACCAATTTCCTTAGTCATAATAAACCAAAAGTAACACCCACTAGGATGTTTTTTCCAACATTCAACGTGGAATACATGTCCCATGACCTTGGTCTTATTTTTCTTTTATTAACTTTATTAAATGAATTTTTAACTTGGGGTTGTGACACTCAACACCTTCATGCCAGGGAAACAACTCTAGGAATCGTTATAAGGTATTTCCTCACGAACCCTTAAATCTATGTCCTACTTTATTTTTCTTGGGTTCAAATCAATATTTCTCTCCCACGTGTTATATTTAAGAATCACTATCTTTCTTTCCCACAATAGAACCAATTTCACGGCATTTATCTCCAGCCATCTCTTTTTCTTTTTCAATTGAATAATCATTACTAAAGAAGAATTTTTCCTTCTTTTGTTTATGTCCCCTTTGGGGCATAGCTAATTCCAATAGTTTCCCTGACAATTAAAAGCTAACACCTCACATCTCTTAACACATTCTCAAGAGCGTTAAAACAAATAAAAATTATATTTTTCATTTATCAAAAAAATATAAATATTTACATAAACTTTTCAGTCACAGTTAAATAATAAAAGTCACGAGTGATTATCGTGAGGCAATATAGGGGCAATACAACTATAATAAGTAGTTAACTAAAGGATATAAATAGTTAATTAGAGGATTCAACACAATTTAAAATATCAGACATTTATTCATATTATTGTGTCAAAAAGCACTCTACAACCCATTATGAAGGAGATATTATAGATATTATCCCATAACGTTACATTAAAAATAACAAAATAATACTAACCTTATTTTTTTTTTTGAAATAATACTAACAATCAAAATCAATGTATACCATAATTAAAATCTCCAATTTCTATCTTAATTTTATACCAACTTTATAGAGAGAGATAAAGTAATTGAAGGTTTAAAAAGAAATAATTTACTTTTTGGTGAGAGGGAGTATGTAATTCCTTCACTACTTAATACTTAATATGACATGCAATAAAAATAATATTATTGATATTACATAATGTGTAATTCATTCTATATTCAGTTGACATGTAATATTTAAAGAAAAAAAAAAAATAGTAACAAAATAAAATTTTAGTACCAATCATTCATATATATATATATATATATATATATATATATATATATCCATTACACCATATACATCTATTTCATCACCCTAGATGGATCTAAGTTGGTTTAATTTTCCATTTTAAATAGGCTATATGCCACATGAGTACCATGAGTCAATACAATGGGTTCTCATAAATCTGGAGCTCAAAAACATGCCATATCTTAATATTGTCAAGTTTACCTTAACTACCCAAAATAAATAATAATAATAATAAAGAAGTAGATTTTTATTATTATTATTTTAGTTTGAAGTTATTTTTATTTTAATGTAGGGTGTGTTTTTTAATACATAATATGATATGACATCATAAGACTAGACATTATAGTCTCTCTTCTTTACTGGGATCGAGAGCACGTGCAATAAATGTGACAAATGAGCCAATTACGACATATCTCCTAAGACTCACTAAATGTTGCCAAATAAAATTGCGTTAAAAATAATAAAATAATATTAATATTAACAAACTAAAAAATAATAATAACACTAAGTTTGTTAATAACAAAAAGAATAAACATGAGGTTGATATGTAATATTTAAAAAATAATAATAACATATATATACTTCCAAATATGAGGGGGCATTTATCAACATTTTAATGTGGAGAATTTGAATGATAAATAAAATATTTCAATATCAACTATTTATATATAATATAAAGAAAGTGATATTAAAAATTTATTAATACCCACAAAGGTGCATTGTACAACCCAATATGAAGGAGATGTGTGAGTTTTTCCATGCTCAACATGGAGTTGACAAATGTTTATTTGAAAATAGGAATTACATAAACTGTAAAAATAAATAAATTGACAACTATTTAATGAATATACATATTTAGTTAGTTTTAATTAAAAATATTATAAAACATCAATAATCTTATTCTCACTATACTCCCTAGATTCGTTGTCAATATTACAACCCAAAATGAAAGAGATGTGGTAATTAATATTACAACCTTGTATGAAGGAGACATGGTAAAAATATTTCACTTTCACTATAGAAGCAACACAAAAAATATTTCTATGTTAAATCTTTAGAGAGATAAAGTGTATATATATATATATATATATATATATATAATTTTCCTTCTAAATATTTCAATATAAGAGTTAATTACGTTGTTTAAATATCCATGTTATGCAAGCAATATGTGTGTGTGGGGGAGAGGGGAGGCACTAGGACCATAGGAAAATATTTCAATTCCCAGAAGGAAGAAGTAATAAAAAGGAAAATAAATGATTATTACTCAATAAAATGAAGATGTGGGTAAATTGATATGGGACATTTAAAAATATTAATAATAATAAAAATATTTAATGTGGGTAATAAGCAAAATATCTTACTATGTAAGGTTAAGTAATATTGGCATATATTTAAAATTAAATTAATAATAGAAAAATATTTTAAAATGGACAATGTATTCCATAAAGAAAATATTTTAATATCTATATTAAATAAAATATTTCGATTTTCTTTATGCATATATGATGATGATGATTAATGTCAACTTAGACCAATGTCGCTTATTGGACCTCAAGAAAAGAGAAAGAAACTAAGTGTGATTCTTCAAAATATTGTTTCTATGATCAAAGAGAAGGGAAATAAACACTCCAAGATCGCTATAGTTGGGTTGGGTTAATAAGTCGAGAAAAATGAAAGTGTGACATATATTAGGGAATTGAGAACAAGAAACTAAGTGTGATTCTTCAAAATCTTGTTTCTATGATCAAAGAGAAGAGAAATAAGTACTCCAAGGTTGCCCTAGCTAGGCTGGCTTAATAAGTCAAGAAGATTGGAAGTGTAGTAGATGTTAGGAAATTGAGAATGAATGTGAGTAACAGCCTAAAATACTTTAATTTTTTCACTTTATGAATAAATAAATTAAATATTTATAATTAAAACATTATAAAACATTTGGAATAATCTTACTATTTTACATTATCTCAGTTTTCAAATATATTTAGGAATTAAAAAGATCATTTTAATCTAAAAATCTAAAACATATTTATTAAGATTGCCAATCTAAATTAATCATTACTTTGTGGCTTAGATCATCATCTCTGTGACTCGACGACTAAGTATACTCTGCAGCTCAGTTATTCAATAGATCCTTTGCAGCTCATTTATTCAATATTAAAACACAATACTCTGTGGCTCGGTTATTCAATATTTAAGTTAATCCTTATTCCATGGCTAGATTATTCAATACGGGTCAACATTTATGCGGATCTGCGGGTAAGTATACTCTAAGTTTACTTTGCATCTTGGATCAACATATCTACGACTAAAAATACTCTACAACTCTATATCAGTAGAAATTAAATGGTGTGTGACATATGAACTTTATTTGCTCTATCATATGAACCCTATGGTCTTAGTACATTATCATTTGAATTATGTGGTCCAGTGTATATTGAATCAATGAATGTTTCAATAGCTTTGTGACTTCTTTATATCTATGTGACACAGGTGAATTTGATATCTTTGTGGATTCTTGGGGAATTTAATATAGGGCTATTTTATCTAGGGTGAATTATATATAATGTTTATTGGGGAATTTAATATGGGGCTATTTTATCTAGGGTGAATTATATATAATGTTTATGAAATATAAGTTAGAAATATCTATAAGGTTTTTTAATAATTATAAATTATTAGAAAATATAAAGAATGAAAGATAAGGGGCATGAAATAGAAAACAAAAAAATTAATGGTTGAAGAAAATTATGATTAAAGAGTTAAAAGAAATATTGAATAATAATTTGGCCCTAAGTAGCACATAAAATAAATTAGATATCAAACCCATCAAAGAATAAATGAACAAACTAATTGAACTAGATCATGAGCACCAAAACCTTGAACCTTATAGTTGCTAGTTTAAAAAAGCAGAAAGATGAAGACGTGTTAGAACTAATTAAAGCACAACTAAAAAATAAGTCACAAACTTAAACAACTTATCTTACGTAAGCAAAAAGGGTGGCAAAGATACTCGAGCATAAACATGGACTAATTTGTATTAAGGTAAGCTCTAATGACCATAAATTAGATATATTATTATATCTTCAAGCCTAAAAGGGTTAGGAATCTTTTTAAATGAGGGTCTTATTCAAGAACACCATGCTAAACTAAGAAAAGAGGTTCAGAAGGTAAAAGAGGCAAGAAATGAAAGAAAATGGTAAATAATTAGAAATAGGAAAGTTATTATTAGATATAGAGACCAAAATAAGAGTGATAAATAGGAATTGGGAACACTTCAATCTTCTTCTGGAACTGTCATGGTTTTCCATGGCATAAAAGTCTTATGTTAAGTTGGATCCCAATTGATATTGATCTTATTTTCATGGTGGAAACATGGGAGCATGATGAATCTAAGGTTCCCCACATATATGGATTCATTCTCCAGTCGACATGGAAAAATAAATCCTCTTGTAGATGTTTTGGTGAAATAACTTAATATATAAAAAATAATATTTCTCCTCACATTTGGCTTCATAAGATCGACCCTCTCAATTGATACATTTGGGTCAAAATTTATGACTAATGCCAATAAGATTATCTCGCAATTTGTTATTTTTCTCCTATCAACTCAACCTCCTATAAGAAAAATAACCTGGATAAGAACTTCCCCTTCAATACCTTAGAACAAGATATTCATAGTCTAAGGAATGAAGGTAATATCCTCTTGTTAGGGGACTTCAATGCTAGAACTGCTACTAACCAAGCTATTCTCCTAAGTAATAACTCTCACCTTAATCCCCTTTGTCTAGATGAGGACTTTGACTTAGCTAGTAGATTCAAAAGAAATTCTGAAGACATAACCGAGAACTTATTTGGCATCGAGTTAGTCAAGTTATGTAGCTCCTAAGAACTTATAATTTGTAATGGAATTAGTAAGTGGAAAACCTTCGGCCAAATGACTTGTATTCATGGGATTGGAAGTAGTGTTGTGGATTATGCGATATCTGATATCCATGTTCTCATTTGTATTGTAAATTTTGACCTCCTTAACGACCATGAGCTTGATTATGACCATAGATTTCTAATATTAACTCTAAACCTTAACAATGCACACCAGTCACATGCAAGAGAATTGTGAGAGTCAAAGGAACATTCATTTTGAAAAAAGTAAAATTGATCTCTTCTCAAAATATTTAAATACGGATTTGGATTTCTTAGTGTATAATTATAACATTGATCTCATCTACCATAGTTTTACTATGACCCTTTCCACTATCGTTAACAATGTCTCCAGCAAGGTTTCTTATAAAAAGAATAATAGAATTTCCAACCCCTTGTATGATAATGGTTGTGAATTTGGTAGGAAAGTGATTAGAGATGCTCCTAGAAAACTGTAAAGATTGACAAATAAATATCTACAAAGGTCTTATCAAATGGAAGAAAAAATCGTATATAAATATAAGGCAAGAACATCTTCTTCACCTTTCTAAAGTTGAGCCAAAAACGTTTTGGAGAAACATTCTTGTTTGTAAAATGAAAGAAAATAATTCGACCCCCTTAAATAAATGGGATATCTATTTTAAGATTTTTTATGATTCCCCTGATGCAATGGGAACCATCTTAAAGACACCTATAGAGGAGGATACATATTTTTTGGAACACGTTGAGTTCGAGATTAAGCA
Organism: Pinus tabuliformis; assembly: GCA_031772625.1. Taxonomy (NCBI): domain Eukaryota; kingdom Viridiplantae; phylum Streptophyta; class Pinopsida; order Pinales; family Pinaceae; genus Pinus; species Pinus tabuliformis. Next base: position 1,337,179,222 of record CM062817.1, read on the forward strand.
ACTCGCTAATGGGAAAGCTAGGGATGTTGAAGGCTACCAAGCTAAACTTGTCAAAATGGGAAAGTTTGTATTCATCCCTCCTATACTCAAACTCCTCAACTTGGCTATGAAACAAGGCTTCTCTAAGTCTTTGATGCAAAGCGTTATAGTCCATATCTTTAAAGGTGGGGATAAAAACATTCCTTCTAACTACAAGACCATTATGATTAGCCATATTTTAGGCAATCTGTATGGACTCGTTTTGGAAAAGAAGATCATCTTGTGGCCTCAAAGCCATGGTAAAAGAGCTAAAGGATAAACTGGGTTTAGGAGACATCACTCAACTATAGACCATGTTGTTATTGTTAGGATCATCGGTGATGAATGTCACAATAATCAAACAAATCTATTTTGTTGTTTTGCTGACTTTAGAAAATCTTTCAACACCATAATCAAATGGGATTTTCAAGGTATAATATCATTTATGCATTCAAAAATGTAATTTTAACAATTAAAATTTACACATCGTGTGTGTGTCTTAACCATAAGAGGGATTGAATCTCTTGAGGTGCAACTTTTTTTCAAGTTTTGCACGCTAAAATAGGTTTGCATATCAAGTGATTGATCTTTATAGGACCATAGTTGATTTGTGGTTAAGATGGATCTATATTGGTAGTTGAAAATTTTATTAGTGTTTTTATCAAAAGTTGCATAGATGCATCTTAAGTCCAGATTTATCAAGAGCCAAGAAGAATGAGAAATCAAATATATCTAAGCGCAAACCATTCCTAGAATTTTGCATTAAAAAATAAGTTTGCATGGTGAGAGATTTGATCAGGCTAGAATTAAAATTAATCTATAATGTTAATACAATTATATTTGTTTCAATAAACCATATAAAATATTGGTCTAAATCATTATAAATATAATAAATATATTAATTTTTAATATAATCTTTAATATTTTAATTTTTATTAAATTTTAATATAATTTTAAAATTAAAAAAAATAATAATATAGTGAATCCTTAGTATTTCAATTTGCAGCATACTCAACTACTTAGTTAAAAAAAAATAGCATAATCCTTATCAGACAAAAAAAAATAATGTAATCCTTAGTCTTTCAATTTGTAAAGTACTCTACTCCATCATACAGCAAAAATGATATAAAAAACCTAAAATATTGTTTTATGAATCTCATATTTTCATTATTGAGGATCATAAATGTTTAACGTACCCATCCTAAAGGGCCAGATGCCTCATTACTAACATTTAACATGAAATATTAAAGTCTGCAGAATTTAGATTTTGTTGCCAAGGTATTGTGAAAGTGGAAATTTTGATTTTTTTATTATGTACAGTGAAAGTGAAATTCCAGGTTTATTTTTTTAGTAATTATGAAACGAAGAATTGAAAAATCTAAAATATTCCAGAAATTTTATGCGTTCATATTCATGGAAAATTGTAGAATCTAGAATGTGACAAAAGGGTGGCCGTCATGCAAAGCCCAGATCTGCTTGTCCATAAATGCGTGCTGTTTTTCGTCTGAAGTCCAGGGGGGGAATGGATTCAGAAGAGACGTTGCCTATGAGTTTTTCTGCACAGTAGGACAGACAATAATAGTTTTGGGGATAGAAATACAAATATGGATGTGAGAGGTCAGAACTTCGAACTTATACAGATATTTATATTAATATTATATTTATTAATGTTAATAATAACAATAATGTTGTTATTATAGTTATTGTAATATTATTAATATTAATGTTATTACATAACAAAATTATATTATGTTGATGTTATGGAGCAATGGATCCCAAATTACACTATGCAGATGTTAAAAGAAAAATCAAACTATAAATATTAGGTCTAAGTGTAATAAAGAACACTTAGGGTACCCTTATCTACTTTTCTTCTTCTTAATTTTTCACTAGACACTTTGTAAGGGAGCTGTAGTTACAATTGCTAAATCATTTTCATTCCTCTTCAAAGATGTTTCTTTTTCTGAATCCGAACTCTCACAAACATGTGATTGTTTCAGGCAGCCCGCTTCTAATTGAGGGGGTGCTTCCACCAAATATCTACTTTTTCATAATTCTTTGGCTTTGGACCATTGTTCTACCCTAGTCTTCCCCTCTATTTTTTTGGGGTGCCTTGTTGTTCCTAAACCTCCACATTCATTTGATTTTCCACAATTTCCTCTTCTTGCTCTTCTGAAGAGGTGCAGATCTGGTACTTCCTTTTCCTATATGCAGCTTTCTTTTCCTACATACAAGTGTTTTGTAAATGTCTAGTTTGAAAGCAAATGTGGCACCTGAATACCATGTTCTCAAAATTTGGTGGATGTGTCCAATGAAAGCTATTATGAATCAAGTGGATACGATCAAGTAAGCTAGTGCTAAGGTCTACCTCTACGTGACCTCTACACATATTTTAGCAAAGGTAAAAAACCACCAACAAGTTGGCATTGAAACTTGGAAACCATGGAGTTATAAAAAGACCAGCTCTTCCCCAAAACCGTGGCCCCTCACTTAGAGCATAATCCAAGTCCTTCTATGTGCCAAATTGTGCAATAAAAAATCTCTTTGAACACTCATGGATGTCAGAGTTGGGAGTCCAATTAGTGAAAACCCACTGATGTAAAACCACCAAGCAGTTGGCATTGAAACCTGGAAACCATGGAGTTATAAAAAGACCAACTCTTCCCCAAAACCATGGTCCCTTGTTTACAGCATAATCCAAGTCCTTCTATGTGCTAGATTGTGCAATAAAAAATCCCTTTGAACACTCATGAATGTCACAGTTGGGAGTCCGATTAGTGAAAAACCATTGATGTAAAACCACAAACCAGTTGGCATTGAAACCTGGAAACCATGGAGTTATAAAAAGATCAACTCTTCCCCAAAACCATGGCCCCTCGTTTAGAGCATAATCCAAGTCCTTTTGTGTGCCAAATTGTACAATAAAAATTTCCTTTGAACATAGATGAATGTTGCAGTTGAGAGTCCAATTAGAGAAATTCCATTGATGTAGATCCTCCAATTTGGGCCAAAATTTGCTGAACCTGCAAAAATAGCTCGAGATTGGAGTATATCAACATATCCTTTACCTTTGGTCGATTGAATTCCATAGTTGGAGCATGTCCATTTGATCAACAATATAAGGACTCGAAAGATTCTGGCTTTGCACAACTGTACTATGATTCTTCCCTGCATCCTGAGATGAACTAGATTTTTTTTCCTGATCAACCTGTGCTTAGAGATCTCCCTTGCTTTTCACTACATCCCAATACGAAACAAAAACCTTGGGATTGTTGGTTCCTGAAGAACCCCCCCACAACCTCAAGTTTATGATAATGGAAGAGTTATGATTGATGGAATGATATTTCAGCCATGTACCATATTGCAACGATTTACCTTCACAAATCAAGTTTTGTAAAATCATCGGAATGCCCAAAATATTATGAATTTTCTGCTTCAAATATTTTACAAGATCCAAGGCCTAAACCCTAAAAAGGGAAAATTTCCCACTTGGGGTTTTCACAAAGATTTGGAAATACTTCTTTGCATCCATATTTTTTTCGAGAAATATAGATTTGGATTAAAAAGGCCTAGAGAAGACGAGACCCAAATGGGACTCAGATCAGCCGAGTATTCCTCTCACAAAACAAAGAAACAACAACTTCGAATTCTAACATAGGAGAAATGGTTGATCTACTTCATAAGTGTATTTTTCTGGTGTATATGAAACCGATTAAGCATATCTCTACCTGCATAGAAAAGCAAGGCCATATTACCTCATGATTCTAATCATCTATGGCATTCCACCTATGTACCATAGGATCCTCATGACAAAATTTTCATCCGTGACTGAAAACCGCATTTTTTTAGCTCCTTAACCCCAAACATAGCTATCCATGAACAAATTTGGCAAGGAGGGATCGATCTCCCACATCTTTAAAAAACAAAAGAGCTCCTTTTCCCTTTCTAATCTGTAAACTGTCATCAATATTCCACTAGATAGTTCATCACAACAGACCTGATAATATTATATTTAAAATATGAGATTATACACTATTACAATTTTATTAAATTTAATATTTGTAGATTTAACTATAATAGGTGCATCCACGCGAATGGAAAATATGCAGAAAAATAAAGAATGAAAAAATAAGCTCACACACACACACACATAAGACACAAAATATGCTATGGGAAACCCTTTCGGGAGAAAACCCAGCTGGAAGGTGAGGTCACTTCACTCTCTTTCTCTGTTTGGAAATATGGCTGTAGGTACAAAGAAGTAAGAACTGTGGTCCATGGGCTGCTACAATGCACAAATACTCCCTGTGTGCTCTATCTCATATCCCTCTTGGCTATCTTTTCTCAACTATGGAACAAAATTCTCTCGAAAGAATGGAATGCCTCTTCCTCCTAGTGGCTCGGTTATATCACAACCTGATAGCCTACTATTGGTTAAGTTTGACTACATCAACTCTTAACTAAAGTTATAATATAGACTCTTATAGATTCTTTTACATCACAAACACGTGACTAGCCCATTTTCCATGAATAATGGGAGCTAACACGACATCATCAGGAACTATAGGTGTGAAAACATGAATGTCAACTTCTGAGTGGCATAAATTTTGCATACAAACTCTAATTGATGCACTTCTTACGCTGTTGAAAAGACCTTTGCATGTAGAATATAATGAAAAGGTGCTATACTAAAGCGTTAAATCTTTACCCCCAAAAATTTCATTTTATGACTCAAAACACTCCCGGATTATTGTAGACTTTGTTTTGCCAAACTGGGTCTTGCCAATGAAAACAGTCCCGTGAGTTGATTCCTCCACTTTTTCCACTCTGAATGCATCGAGATGGATGAAAAAAATATAATGATCCAATCCATATCATTTTCCACGTTATATATGAATGTGTAGACTATTGTACAATATGGATGCGACCATACCCGCTGCAAAATCACTCCAGAGCATCCTCAACCATGGTTATACTCACAACTCGACAATGGATTGCTAGGGATATGATCATCGTTTTCTTCATAGACAAGTTGAAGCTCGAAAATGATATAGAAAGAAACCCTAGCATCCATTGTTGCAGTCCTTCCAATCCAATCCAATCTTCGTTATCACATAAATGTTATTAATATTATATTTATTCATATTTGCTTAATATTATTATTAATGTGATTATTTAAATGTTATTAATAACAATAATATTCATAATAATATTAATAATTTTAGAAGAATATTATAACATTGTTTATTGATAAATGAGGATCCACAAATGTGAGATTTATTGTCCACGTTTCAGAGCTATCAGCTAGGTCCATTGTCAAGACCTCGTTTGTGGCTCTGAAATGTCAACAATAAATCTCACATGTACGGATCTTCCTTTATCAATAAACAACCCTAAACAAAACTGCATTTTTATAGTATAATAACATCATTAAATTAAAATAAGATGAATTATTAAATGTAATTATACTATTATATTTACTTATTACATTAATGTTAAAAATGTCAGTAATACTATTAAAGTTACTCATAATGTATCAATCTTATTTATGTAATGTCATTAATGTTACGAATGACGTTTTTTTTAGGTTAGGCACTTTGCATTACATCAAATGACGATTACATAGGCCATTTTTTTTTGCTACTAGTCTTCCTGAAGGGAAATTGAACTAGTAACATACAACCAGAGTCTTGAGATTGTTAAGACATTGTCTAAATGTAGCATATTGTAAATAGTAACTTATAAAAACAAGATGATTGTGCTAGACAAAATAGACTACTATGCTACAAGAAAAAAAATAGTAAGTCAAAAAAACTACTGGGTAGAATCTCCAAGCATCCACATTGGATAGTCACTGTCGTCATTAGAGGAGAAGAAGATGTTGGTTGATTTCCTGGCTATAATGGCCAACATGTGGTTTATACTATCAATTTTTTGCTCTAACTCTCCTAATTTGATACAATTATACGTCTCTATGCCACTTGCAATATTCAAGTGTGATTTAACTGTGTGCCGACTTTGTGCCACGATCAATGGAGTGATGGGAGCGCATGCAATCCACCAAGTTTAGTGGAAGTCGTAACCCCCCTTCATGTGAGCTAGCATCATATCAAGACGGTGGGAGAACGCCTGCTCTTGGGTTCCCACCTTGGGGATGTTATGCATGATGTTAGTAATAATATTGTTATTGCGTTGAGAGGTACTCTTCAGCCAAGTATAGAAGAGACATTGTAATATCCTATTATGCTATGTTATCTAAACATTTTGACTCAGTCAAATTACATAAAAATAAAATAAAATTAAAAGAAATAAAATAAAATAAAATTAATAATTATAATTATTAATTAAAATAGTTTGAATCGATCAAATTACATTATCACAAAAATAAAATTAAAAAATAGAATAAAACAAAATAAAAATTTAATAATAATAATAATTATTTATTAATTATTAATTATTAAACATGTCTGGATCCATCTTAATTCCTAATCTAATGAGTGTTAGAGGGATCAAATCTCACTGGGTGTAAACTATTATACTAAAAAAATTAGACCTTGAGAACTTGATAAATTCACAATTAGGATAGATCCAAATTAATTAATATTAATAATAATATTATGTTTTTATAATATTATCAATATTAAAAATATTTATTAATAATATAGTATAAAATTAATATTAAAATAATAACTTAATATTACTATCAAAAATATTTTAAATAAATATATTTTATATTTATATATCAACGACATTGAGACATACGCTAAATAACACAATTGATGAGCTGATTCCAAAGAAAGAACCGTTGAAAAAAGCTAAACCCTACGTGAATGAAACCCTAGCTACTTTGATACATAATACTAATTAACACAATGGATGAGCTAATTTCCAGAGCAAGCATTGCTAACCAGTGTTGAACCTTAAAGACCTAAACCCTATAGTCTTATTTCTCTATTGCAAAGAGGAGAATATGGACAAGGTGAGGAGATAACTAAAATATGATAACATATTTGGATTTCAACTATAATATTGATGAATTTTATAATTAAAAAACAAATTAACAAACTTTTAATATATATATATATATATATATATATATATATATATATATATATATATATCTGAATGATGATCCATGTTATAACAAATTTAGCCAGTTATTTTTAGCAGAAGGGGATCTTATTAGTCCTTATTAGTCTTTGCCTTCGGCATAGGAGGAACTATAGCATTCATTTGGTATTGACCCAACATTAGTTTTTTTACCTATTGTTGTCCCATAAGAAACCAATTTCCTGGTTGTGTAGAAATTGTGCTTAAGACATTAAAGTTTATAATTATTGTCACTTGTTTGTCACTTAATTGTATGTTGTATTCTCAAATGAAGGACCTGAAAGACTTGGTTTTTAACCCTTAATACTTAGGTGACATGAAAATCAAAGAATGCCATTTGATCGCTGAATATACATGATGAATGAAGAAAGCTTGAAGAAGTCAGAGACAATATATTGTTTTACACAGAATCTACCATCTGTGACACTTGGAGAAGTTAAAGATAATATGTTGTCTTACATAGAAACTACTATCTGCAACTTATAAGAATTTCAAAGGTAGGAACTTCAAGTATAAGAGCACTCTTTTAAGGGGTTTTAACTTCATTTACATAAGCAAATAAAGACCTGCAGCTTCATTACCATACTTAAAGGAAGAAAACATATGATGACACATAACAGAGAAGTCACAAAATCATACCCAACAATGTGTGGAAAACTTCTGATTCTTTCATTAATCAACAATTTTATCAAGAATACAGTGGCCTAGTCTCCAGGTTCTCCAAAGTTCAAACCCTTTCTCTGTAAATTTTCCTCCTTTTATACATTATGAGACAGTTGGTAATCACCAAAACTATCAAACTACTTAACTACCTCCTAACTGCTTAAAGTAAAAGTTATTGCAGAATATTACAATGGAGGGTAAAGACACCTCATTCTCAAGAAAATAAAATAACAGGAAGTAACGGAATTTAGAAAACTAATGATAGTTGTTCATTGTTCAGATCTGTGGCTTGGTTGTTGATGAAGTTTCTCTGTTGATGTTTTAATAATGGTTGAACTGTTTTAACACAACACAATGCATTTTAACAAAACCCCGTGCATGGACTTGTGGGCCACGTATATATTGGAAATGTTCAGATTGGCTAAAACGCAAGGAAACCCAACCAATCACTGTTGTCAAAAACAAAGGAATAAAGCCCCAAATCATTACATATCAGGTCCACCTGAGCTGTTAACCCCCGCACACATTTGAGCGCGATCACCATCCGATCACTCATCTAATGGATGATTCGATCCTTTGGAGCTCAACAAGACCTTAAGCCTTTTGAATGAAACCTTATCGCGTTCATCTTTTCAACAGCCCTTTGACTCCCACATGAACCCGATAAGAAATAAAACTACCAGTTAAAGATTTCTCAAGTCTGATTTTAAAAATAAAACCTGATTACTTTTCGACTCGATATCCGTCGGATCTCGTCCCTTTCGACGAATGGTTGCGATTGATTCGTACTTCAACGTATTATACTGCATTTCATACCCCATTGCATCCAATTTCCGAAATAAACCTTGTCCATGTTATCCGTGTGACTACTGTCAGATCTGTGGTCTATTAATTGGATGGCCCAGATCTTCTCGTAGGTTTATCACTTTCAAAAACCATTAATAATATAAAATCAACCATTTCTTTCAAATCTCCGCATTTCCTTTTATTTCCATTATAACATAATATTTGGTTTTTTCTTTCATATTTTTTATTTTCTTTCATTTTGTGATAAAACTGAAAATAAACTTAAATAACAATGGCTGCTACAACATCTAGCTCCACCTGGGGATAGTGATTTTGCCACAGAAGCACTAATAACTACAGATTAGTACCTTCACCTCAGGCATGGAGTCACATATTTCTTAGCCAATTAAACTTCTATGGAATTTGTACACTGAATTCACTTCAGTATCTACAATGACAGGATGCTTATGCTTCAGAACTGGAAGTAATGTTTGAGGTACTGCCCATTGACAGGCAGCTGCAAAGATTCACCATCAAGATTCTCCAGGAGGAATGTATTATTTTTCCTTGCTTCTATAATTCTGAATGGGCCATACCAGAGAGGATCAAACTTTCCATGCTTACCCTTATCTTCTCTTCTAGTATCCCACCTTAATACCAGGTCTCCAACTTTAAAATCAATCTCTCTAGATTTTCTGTCAAAAATACTCTTCATCTTTGATTGATACATAATCAAGTTGTCTCTTACCTTATCCCTATTTTCACTCAACTCCACTACCTTATTCATTCTTCTTATCAGAGCATTGGGCTCTTCTTTTGCCTCCTGAATCATTGCAATCACAGGCTTCACAAGATGACTTGGGAATAGAGCTTGAGTTCCATACACTAACTCAAAAGGTGATTTGCCTGTGGACCTTCCTGTAGTCACTCTAGCAGCCCATAGAGCAAACTTTAACTTAGAATACTAGTCTTTCTAGTTCTCCATGATAGTTTTCTTAAGAATCTTCATTAAAGTCTTGTTAGTGGATTTAGCTAATCCATTTCCTTGTGGATGATAAGCTGTTGAATGGGATAAAATAACATTATACTTTTGACAAAAAGCAATAAACTTACTTGAATTGAAGACTTGAGCATTGTCTGTTATGATTTTGACAAGGCATCCAAATCTGCTGAAAATATTCTCCTTTAAGAACTTCATCACCACCTGGTCATTTTACCTTTTAGTAGGTATAGCTTCTACCCACTTGTGTTGTCCACTTGAAGGTGGGTTAATCTCTCCAACAAAGTCCAGTTCCCATTGTCTGAATGGTTCTTCTATGAAGACTGGGATCTGAGGCAAGGGAGATAACCTTTTATTCTCAGCAAAAAGCTGACACTTCTGACAGCTTCTGACATACTTATATGTATCACCAAATAGAGTAGACCAAAATTCGTACACAGGATCCTTCCAATACAATCTACCCTCAACTATCACATATGGATGGGGTTTGATATTTAATGCTCTATACTTTGTTCTATCCAAAGATTGAGGACAAGAGAGGAAACACAAATAATGGACTATGTGCTTGTACCATTCTAAACATAAAAACTTATACCTGATCTTCATACTTGAGTCTGATTTTTCTTCACCTTCTTCAATTATTTCTTCATTCACAGGTGTCAGCAAGTTGATTCCCAATGCCTGAAAGTTTGACTCTGTCAACATTTTCGCCAATCCTTGCCCTTTCACCAGCTTTGTGGGCTTTATGTCCAAGTCATACTCTTGGATCTTGGCTATCCATTTTCCTCTTTTTCCTTCTACATCACTCTGAACTAAGACATCCTTTACTGCAACATTTGGCACATAAGCAATGATCTGTGACTGCAGTACGTAAGTCCTGAAGGCCTTTAGGGCTTTTACCAAAGCATATACCTATTTTTCAAGAATATTATACTTTAGTTCAACATCTCTGAGAATCTTGCTAAAGAAAGCAATTGGCTGCTCCTTTTCTTCATCATTTTTCTGCAACAAGACAACAACTATTGAATTAGGTGATGCAAATGAAAAAACTTGGAAAGGTTTTTGATAATCAGGGCTTATTAGGACTGGAGCAGCTTGCAATGCTTCTTTAATCCTAGAGAATGACTCTCTAGCTTCCTTGGTCCAATGCACTTCATTCTCTTTCTTCAACATATTAGTAATTTATTTTACAATTTCTGCATAATTGGACACAAACCTCCTTAAAAAGTTTATCTTTCCCAGAAACTTCTGAATATCCTTCTTACTCCTGGGCAGGGGTATTTTCTACACAACTTGCACTCTTGCTAGATCTATCTTCACTCCATCTCTAGAAACAATGTGCCCCAACAGTTTTCCCTCCTCTAGAGAAAAAATGGACTTCTTAGGATTCAAGGAAAGCCCAAATCTTCTACATTTCTCAAAAGTATTTTTTAGATGGTCCAGATGCTTCTCATCATACTTAGAGAAAACAATAATCTCATCCAAATATATCACTACAAACTTATCTCCCACAAAAGCAATGTCCATATCCCACTGAAATGTATCACCTGCGTTCATCAACCCAAAAGACATTCTAGCATACATAAAGGTTCCCCAAGGAGTTGTGAATGCAGTCTTCTTCTGAGCTTCTTTATCCACAACCACCTGGTTATACCCTGAAAACCCATCCAGCATTGACATCCTGAATTTTCCTATTACTTTTTGTAGCACATGATCCATTTTAGGTAACAGATAGTTATCTTTCAAGGAAGCCCTATTGAGATTTCTAAAGTCCACACATAGCCTTATCTCTCCATTCTTCTTCCTTACAGGCACTAAACTGGTCACCCAGTCAAAGTACCTGAGTGGAACTATAATCTTGGCATCAAGCAACTTTTTGACTTCTTTCTCGATCAATGGTAAAAGCAGAGGTTTTATCTACTTGAGCTTCTTCTTGAATGGTTTAATCCCCTCTTTCAAGGGAATCTTGTGCTGAATAACACTTGCATCATATGTTTTAAGATCCTCATAGGACCAAGCAAAAACATCAACATAGTCCTTGAAAATTTTAATATATCTCTCCTTATAATTAGGTGGAACTCCATTGAATAATTTGACTAACCTAGGTTCCTCCTAGGTTCCAATATTGCAATCTTAAATCTGCTCATCCTGTGGAATTTTCTGTGAACTAATAGCTACATCATTGGAGTTAAAAAGTCTTTCAAGAGGGACAAGTCCCCTTGGCAGAGTATTATCTTTTAATTGAATAATTTTTTGATTAACTATAGAATTTTTCAAACCACTTACTTTTGCACCTTTTGTTGCTTCATCTTCATCCTGATCAATCTCTGTGCCCTGAAAATCTTCAATCATAGTAAAAAATTCTTTAATCTGTTGATCATCTTCAAAAATCTTCCAGTGTTTAATATTATCAGGAACAGAAGGCCTGTGCCTCATTTCAACCTCATATCTCAACTTTGGATTAATAGGAGGCCTAAAAGTACTAGCAGCCACAACCAAAGAGTTTGCCAATCTGTTTCCATCTCTTGGAATGAACTGAATATTGAAAGCTTCAAAGAAATTCTCAACCAAATCCCACACTTCATTTCTATATGCCCTAAGCCTAGGGTGTTTCATCTGACAGTGGTTCTTTATTTTCTTTATAATTAGCTCTGAATCTCCAAAGACAGATATTGACTTGAATCCCATTGGTTTTTTGTTTGCAGAGCAATGGTCATGGACTCATATTTTGCCACATTGTTTGTTGCTTCGAACTCCAGTGTAAAATAAAAAGGGAACATATTACCTCCAGGTGCAATCAGAAGAAAACCAGCACCTGTTCCTTCCTTAGAATAGGCTCCATCAAAGAAGCACTTCCACACCCCTTCTGTTTGCAACTCTGTATTTACACTGGCTGAAGTAAGCTGCCTCTGGTTATCTTCAGCCAACTCTACATTATCATGTAGCATAAAGCAAGCAAAGTCATCTTTATCCTGACTATATACAGGTGAATTACTTGCTCCATTTTTTGTAATTGTTTTTACAAATCTAGTTTCTCTATACAACCTCCTTTCTTCTCCACCAAAAATTGGTATAACAGCATATGTAAAATCTAGCTTCAAAACACCACCCAATTTGGCTCCCCATGACCTAGATAGCAACATTCCAAACCTAGCAGGGATATCTGCTACCACTACATCCATTACCAAGCTTCTAGCTGGGATCTGGGCTAGTGACACCACCATATCTTTAATGACCCCCAGACACTTGACTTTATTTGAATCAAAAGAATACAAGTCTTTGTAAGGTTTAGTAACTTGTAGGTTTAGTTGTTTCATCACTAATAATGGCATAAGGTTATGTGAGGCTCCTGAATCAAACATATAATTGTGCTAGAGGAAATCATGAATCAATAGAGAAACGTAGAAAGGAGGGGTTGAAGAATCTACCTCCTCCACATGTGGACCAAAAACCACTACTGGCTTATCTTCTTGCAAATTCACAGTGTCATTTACATTCACATTCTCTCTTAAATTGATAAACTCAACAATCTCTCTTTGATAAACTGGTGTTTTGACCAACTCTGTGAGGGGAACTTGAATTCTGATTTTCTCTAATTCTTTAGTTAGACTAAACACATGACCCTATTTAGTACTCCTTTCATTTTCATCTTCACCTCTCTTCATGACTGAAATCTCTTATGAAATGTAAACAAGTTTTTCTAAAGGGATTTTTTTCCCTTTGTCTTAAGAAGACTCACCTTGAATCATTTGAGTCTTGCTTCTTGTATTCTACTGCTACTTTCCTTTATTCAATTGTTTTGCAGGTTGTGGTTCTTTGGAGTCGCCTTCTGTAAGGGAGCTGGAACTTGCTTGTCACCTTCATCTTCTTAACTTCTATACCTTTTCCTTGATCTCAAGTCATATTTCTTATGTAGTTTTGCCTACATAAAACCAGAAAACTGCTTCCAATACTCATCAATTTCATTCTCATCATAAATGGCATCTATTTCAGCATATTCATATTCTTCTCCCTCAACACCTAGTTCATCTTCATCTACTGCATACAATGTGGAAATCTGATCATCATGGTCCCTGGAATGCTCTGGTATTTCATCAGGATCTACTTCTATATACAGTGGTGCTTGAATATGATCTTGATCTTTTCTCTCCTTCTGCAAAATTTGCAGAGGTTGTCTTCTATATTGAGGATTAAAATTTCTGTTCTGTTGTGCTTGCCTTTGAGAATTCTTACTCTCCAACTCTAATTTAATCAATTTATTCGACAAAGTTTTAATTACATTACTCATATCCTCTAATGTTTGACTTTGAGAGGACTCTACTTTAGCCTTTCCCTTATCTTGGATAGGCTGTGCCTCTAGTGTTTTACCTGCATCCACCAAATTTGCTTCTATCTTTAATGCATCAGTTTGGATCTGATCAAGGGTTGCAGATCTTATCTCCCTCAATGTAAATCCAAAATTTGACTCAAACACCCCTACAAAAGTTATTTTTGCACCAGCAGGGGGGGCTTAATATCCATTGGAAGACTATTGTACAATTTATTAAACCTTCTAATGAATTCAACAACACTTTCATTAGACTTCTTCTTGATAGCATTAAACTCTGTGAGTGAATACCCATGGTCTCTTTTCTCTCCCCTCTCTGGGTGAACATGCGCTCCATCTCTTCCCATGTAGGAATAGAGTTATTAGGAAGCCCTTTAAACCATTTTCTTGCTTCTCCATGTAAGGATTCGACAAAAAGTCTTAGAACAACATCCAGGTGTTCAACATTTAGGTTTTCTGTAAAGTTACAAAATATTGATATATGATTCTCTGCTATTTGTTCATCCTCCCCTGTGAAACGAGGAAGAATATTCAAGTATTATTGTGGCATTTGATTCAACTATTGTGGCAATTGAATAGGTGCATACCTATTCATCAAGAATGAAGGTGCTGCCATGTTTGCTCATGAATTTACTGAACCTTGATTACTAGTAGATGTGGAACCTGACCGAGGTAAATGGAGTGTGCAGAAGTGGTAATGTAGTTATAAGTTCAAGCTGAATAACTATAGAAGATATTGAAAAAGAAACAAAATCTAAAGACTGTTCTTGACAATTGGGTTCTTGAAATGAATTGGATGTAAAAGGTGACTCTTGGTCAATAAAAGATGAATGTGAAAGATGTGATGAGCTTCTGCCTGGTGCAGACAGTGTGGGACTTGGTGTAAGTGGAGTTTTAGGCCTTCCAACCCTCTTGGGAACTAGCCTCTTAGGATCTGAAAGGGCTTGAACTTTCTGCCATGAGGTATCTGACATGGTATGAGGCCTCTTTGGAGCTAGAGTTATTTCTTTTGTTCAAAACAACCAAATATTTCCTCCTCACTGAAAAACCAAAGGAAAATATTGAAAACCCAGGGAAAAGTGTTCTTGTCTTCTATCCTCGACAACGACGCCAATTAATGTTGTCCCTTAAGAAACCAATTTCCTGGGTGTGTATAAATTGTGCTTAAGACATTAATGTTTATAATTATAGTCACTTGTTTGTCACTTAATTGTATGTTGTATTCTCAAATGAAGGACTTGAAAGAATTGGTTTTTAACCCTTAATAATTAGGTGACATGAAAATCATAGAATTCAATTTGATTGCTGAATATAAATGATGAATGAAGAAATCTTGAAGAAGTCAAAGACAATATGATGTTTTACACAGAATCTACTATCTGTGACACTTGGAGAAGTTAAAGATAATATGATGTCTTACACACAAACTACTATCTTTAACTTAGAAGAATTACAGAGGTAGGAACTTCTAGTATAGGAGCACTCTTTTAAGGGATTTTAACTTCATTTACATAAACAAATAAATACCTGCAACTTCATTACCATACTTAAAGGAATAAAACATATGATGACACATAAAAAAGAAGTCACAAAATCATACCCAACAATGGGTGGAAAAATTCCGATTCTTTCATTAATAAACAGTTTTATCAAGAATATAGTGGCCTAGTCTCCAGGTTCTCCAAAGTTCGAACCCTTTCTCTGTAAATTTTCCTCCTTTTATACATTATGAGACGGTTGGTAATCACCAAAATTGTCAAACTACTTAACTACCTCCTAACTGCTTAAAGTAAAAGTTATTGCAGAATATTAAAATGGAGGGTAAAGACGCCTCATTCTCAAGAAAATAAAATAACAGGAAGTAATGGAATTTAGAAAATTGATGATAGTTGTTCGCTATTCATATTTTTGGCTTGGTTGCTGATGAAGCTTCTCTGTTGATGTTTTAATAATGGTTGAATTGTTTTAACACAACACGATGAATTTTAACAAAACCCTGTGTGTGGACTTGTGGGCCACATATATATCGGAAATGTTCAGATTGGATAAAACACAAGAAAACCTGACCAATCACTGTTGTCAAAAACAAAGGAATAAAGCCCCAAATCATTACATATTGGGTCCACCTGAGCCGTTAACCCCTACGCACATTTGAGTACGATCACCATCTGATCACTCATCCAATGGACGATCCGATCCTTCGGAACTCAACGAGACCTTAAGCCTTTTGAACGAAACCTTATTGCGTCCGTTTTTTCAACAGCCCTTTGGCTCCCACATGGACCCGATAAGAAATAAAAACTACCAGTTAAAGATTTATCAAGTTCGATTTTAAAAATAAAACCTGATTACTTTTCGACGTGATATCCATCGGATCTCGTCCCTTTTGATGAACAACTGCGATTAATCTAGACTTCAACATATTAGACTGCATTTCATACCCCATTGCATCCGATTTCCGAAATAAACCTCGTCCATGTTATCTGTGCGACTACCGTCAGATTTGTGGTATGTTGATTGGACGACCCAAATATTCTCACGGGTTTATCACTTTCAAAAACCATTAATAATATAAAATCAACCATTTCTTTGAAATCTCCACATTTCTTTTTATTTATGTTATAACATAATATTTGGTTTTTTCTTTCATATTTTTTATTTTCTTTCATTTTGTGATAAAACTGAAAATAAACTTAAATAACAATGGATGCTACAACAACTACCATGGTATGCTAGGTTTTAAACAATATTTTAACGAAAATACTCTATTAAACAAACTTTTATCCGAAGTTTCAGTTTCGACATGTTATTGCAGGGAAGACTGCATGATTTTCCTATTAAAACTCAGGATAAACAATTTTGTACTTCTATTGGGTGCTATTTTAATGTTAGTTTCAACTTAAAATTAATTCATAAACATTTAATGTTATGAATACTTTCAATTAAAACATAACCCAAAATTTCCCACCAATTAAAACATAACCCAAACTTTCCTATCATCTAGTAACCCGAACCCAAAGAGTGTCATGTAACTAACTATTGGCATGTTAGCCATTTTTCATTTGTCAGGTTGTAGCATACTCAGTACTTGGATTTGCTTTGCCCCCACTGAAGCTGGAATCTTAACCCTCTGTCTCCTCTGAAGGCTCGACTCATCCTCATGAGTGCACCAGACCAGAGTAGTAGAAAGATGAAGGCTCGACTCATCCTCATGAGCACACGGGAGTAGCAGTGTCATAGCCCAATGAGAAGAACAATGGAGCAACAAGTCCCGAAAGTCAGAAATTATTGTATTCTCTGTTAAAAAAACTATTGCATTCTCTGTAATACATATGGTTGTGGGTAATGCTTACAGTTTAATTGTTTTTTTATTACTAAAATAATGTATACTAGTTATTTTTATCCTCATATCTCATTCTTGAAGCTGGTTATGTATCTACAGCCTAATAGAACACACAACATAAAAGATACATGCGCATCGAGACACATTATTGCTTTAACTTCTATGACCAACCCATTACATTTATTCTGTTAAGAAGGGCATAGAAGGGCCTATTGGAGCTATTAATCAATGAATACTATGCTCAAAAGATGCAAACTTGGGAAGATGGCAGTCTTCCGTAGGAAAGCGATAGGTCACTTCGCTATGCTCAGGCAGGATGAGGACCCAAACTCCATGGTATTATTTTAATATAACTCACTCAGATCTCCATTTGGTGTAATCATTCTCTAGGATGGCTAGACATATCATCTCCACTCAGTTAAGGGATTTTTTAGCTCTACTTTTCAGGCACTCCATTCTTTCCCCCAGTTTCAAGTTTACATTATAAGAACCTGCCGATTATAGTGCGTCTGGCCAGCGTGCATGTTGAATACCTGCCTTCATGTTATGCATAGATAGTGGCCCATAGATAGGTTTACCTACTCATGTGTGTGAAGGTTTCCTGATCAATCACATAACCATGACTCTGCTATGCATATGTTGTTCACAACCTTTCCCATTATGCATTTCTACTCTCCGATCGGCCTTAGAGATAAGGGATGTATAAAAGTCTTCATACAAATTTTATAATTAAAAACATGATACGAGAATGGAATCAGAGATGGTAGCAAAATAAAAATCTCTCTATCGAAATCCCATAACATAACCTGTGAAAGATTTTGTTCCAGCTCTAGTGCTTTTCCAATCCCAAATGGATCTAGGTCCAAAAGCGATGCGATGCACTCCATGCGAATAAACGAAACGAATGACCTGGCTAGATGCTTGAATAAGTGGGAGTGGGGGCACGTGGGCTACATGCAACCCTTGTGTGCCTACCCTACACATTTTTTATTTTTATTTTTTATGTTTATTATTTATTTTATTTGTGTTCCTAGTCGTCTGGAAAATTGCAACACCGTGTCATTTTATTATTTATTTTATTGATTTTCCTTAATTTCTTTTGTGTTGCTGACCTTTTTTTTTATGTTTATTATTTATTTTATTTGTGTTCCTAGCTGCCTGGAAAATTACAAGACCGTGTCATTTTATTATTTATTTTATTGATTTTCATTAATTTTTTAAATTTCTTTTGTGTTGTTGGCCAGCGGAAATAAACAACATCCGTGTCATTGGAAGTGTCTGATTATAAGCTTTAAAGGCCCTTAAAAGCTCATGATTTCCTGACTTCTCCTCACAAAACAATAAAATCTTTGATCTTACATATATTACAGAAGGAAACTGGCAGAGTCCTGGAAGATGGCCATTATCTATGGAAAATTATGTAAGCATCAATCAAATTTATGTTCAATGTTATTTTACCTGCACAGTCATAACTTAAATTCTAATGTTTTACCTGCATTCAACCTTCACGAATGAGGTCATCTGGTTGATCGTCATTTAGTTCCCTTCAACTGGTAATTAAATTTCTGGACACCATCCATAAGAGACCTCATCAACCGATAGAAGAAATAATCTACTGAATTTCGTAATATCTACAAATATTAAATTCGTATTATCATTTGCAGTATATTGCTTCAGATAATTGATCAGATTGCACATTTCATGAAACATTGAATACAAGAAAAGAAATTAAATGTACATTTTAAACTCTATTAGCATGATTATTTCTGAAATTAATGCCAATTTTTTAGCTATAGATATCTAGATTCCAAATCCATGACAGAGAGGGTAGTAAAAGAAGTACCTTGGAATGGGCATTGTGTCATTTCCCAGCTCTCCAACATCGGATTAGACCACTAATAAGAATCCTAAACCTGATTTTGTATGACCTAGCAACAAAAACCACACAACATACACTGAGAAGCTCCTCCCTACAAGCCTCCTTAAAAATTAACATCAGGAAACCCCCTTGACATACGTTTGACAAAATCAAGATTCACACAGGATGCCCTAAAAACAAGAGGAAATTGTTTTGTTTTATATTGATGATAAGTAAAAATAATGAATGGGCAATTTAATGGTGAGGTTGACATAATATTAAGCGATTCATCAGGTTCCCTTCTTTATGTTCCCTTCTTTCTGTGATAAAACAACACAAATGGCATGTCAAAAAAGAACAAGGTAAGTGCAAGTCCCATTGAATTTGCCAGAATAACTGCCCTACAACCCTAGCACTTATGCCAAAAGAAGTCCATGCTTTTATGCAGTGAAGCCACACCATGGGATATGTAATAGTGCTTTTATTTCATTTCATCTACAGGTTATTCCAAGGATTTTTTTTAGGTTCATAGTAAAAGGATTAGAACTACCTTCGAAAGGACAATCTCCTCCATTCATTGGAGCCTCTTTGTCTTCGTCCATGAGTTCAGAGAAGTGTGTTTCCTTGAATATGTTGTAATGTCACCCCATCTGAAACTAAGGCTTTGATTCTTTATAGATTCTACTTTACTTGGCGTATATCATGGCCCTCCCTCTGTTGTGTTGATGCTAGCTTGACCGTCACTAAAATCTGTTGTCAAAGTCTAAACTGCCCAATTAACAATCAATCATGCTAAGAGTATATTTCCTTTACAAAAATCCTATTAATGACTTTCATCAACTTGCATGAAGCAATGATCAATGCTATAATCCATAAAACTAGGCCCTAAGAAAAATGCTATAATTTTGATGTAACAAATAATAACAGTGTGAGTTATTTACCATCGGGCGTTGCACTATTATATAAACTAACAAGTTGAGCAAATCCACCAACACATTATCACAATAGTTCAACCTATCCATCAATTTTCTGATACAAGTTTATGAATTGATAACCAATTTAAAATTTATTAATTGAACATTTGTTTTCCCATTGATTATTAACTCGATACATACTAGAATATTTAATACATTTGTTATTGTGGATGTGATGTGTAAGAAATTTGAGACATGGCATGAAACAAAGGGAAATGACGCAAAGGAAAAAGGGTAGTCAAACAAGAGAAATGTGTAAGAAATTTGAGGCATGGCATGAAACAAAGGGAAATGATGCAAAGGAAAAAGGGCAGTCAAACAGGAGAAATGTGTAAGAAATTTGAGACATGGCATGAAACAAAGGGAAATGACGCAAAGGAAAAAGGGCAGTGAAACATGAGAAACATAATAGGTTTGTGTTTCATACTAAGAGAAGAAACATAATAGGTTTCATTAAAAGGAAACATGCTTTACTTTGATCAAATTGCATGAAACAAGGATCAATAATAGGTAGTCATCATCCCTTACCTAGGCAACGAGATAAATGTTATTGTTTTGATGTAATGAATAATAATAGTGTTAATGACTACGATCTGCCATTCCACTGATCATATATAAACTAACAAATTAAGCAAATCACGCTAGCACATTTTCACAAAGGCTCAATCTACTCATCAGTTTGTTGATAACAATTAATTGCGCACAGACTGATCCATAATATGTGGGTGATTAGAACCCAATAGGAAATCACATTCACTTATCAAACACTTGTGAATTAAAAATTTGAAAGGTCCACTTTAGGCAACCTACTTCGAACGACATATTTATTACTCCAACAAAATCAATTGTTTTAGAAAAGTCTTTGATACATGTAAATATCATTTCATAAATAAAAATACAGTATTAATGACATTCTTATAATTTCGATATGACTGGACATAAGCACTATTCATTGCACCAATAATTCAATATACGTAATTTATGTGAACTCTTGTACTCTAAATCAACAGTTTTATGCATTGTGAACAAGTGAGAGTTATATGCATCCACCGGGTATCGAAGTAGCATTTGTCTCAAGTAAAATCACTTATTTAATGCATTAAATGCTTCGACCTTTCTTCCAATCAGACAGGTGGCAGCAGGAACTATAACAATGCGATAACGGATTTCAAGCTCGGCCTCTTTTATTTCACTCGCCTACCCCTTCTATCAAAGGCAAGAGAGATAAATTTGTAAAGAAAAGCAGCTAGGCTGTATTCTCCAATTGTATATGCTTCTCTAATTGTATATGCTTTTCCAACATTTTAGTAATCATGGGCATATGTAGTGATCAAATTTGAAGGGCATGTCTTAATTTCAATTAGAAGGGCATATATTCATGCCACCCTTCCATAATGAAAAGCTTAAAAAAATGGATTTTAACTGACAATAATATATTATTTATACATTTCATTTTCAATCAAATTTATTCCAACAATGGTCCTTAAACCATCTATCGTTAATTTTTATTATATTATAAATGTGTCCCAAAAACTTAAATGACCACGTAAGTATAGTTCTTCTCTATGGTAATCACTTTTGATTTCTACTTTTTGTTTTTCATATCCTTTTAAAACATATTTGGTTTATAAGACCTTTTCTGGCATAATCAAAGTTAAACCTTGATTTTTTCCAAAAATATAAAGATAAAAAATTATATTAATAAATTGAAAAATACAAACATCCCATCTTTACTTGATTTGAAACATGGACCAAATCCTAACTATGTGATTAATCCAAAAGACTTCTATCTATCCCATCCTTAAATTTCATCACAAATATATCAACATCTTTAATATGTAAACATAAAATAAATATTTAAATTTAAAAACAAAAATTAGGTTTTTC
Source organism: Pinus tabuliformis (assembly GCA_031772625.1). Taxonomy (NCBI): domain Eukaryota; kingdom Viridiplantae; phylum Streptophyta; class Pinopsida; order Pinales; family Pinaceae; genus Pinus; species Pinus tabuliformis. The sequence goes on from CM062817.1 coordinate 1,337,201,188, forward strand.
CTTAATGTAATGGTAAAATCTAGTGGTTGAGGTTGCATGTTTTTTGGATTTTTGGTGTCTCCCACTTGATCTGTGGCATCAGCTACATACCTTTAAACCAACTTTCTAGTGATTTGGGTTGAATTTGGCTCGCTAGAATAGAGCAAAATCTTGTCTGAAAATGGTGCATTTATTCCCTACTTATCGAGCATGTAAAACTAGAAAGAGGCCACATTCAAGATGTTGTTTTACACGATAAGAGCTTCATAGTTCCTCAATGGTTTTACTATAAAATTTAAAAAAATGACAAAGTGTGAGTGACTGAAGAGCACACCTGGTTAATCGTACCTCTGACCGTGGAGGTGTTATTCTTGACGATAGTGCGATGCAACGCGCAAAAACCCAGAGCCTGGAGAGTTTGTATGTGGAGTTCCCTTGTGCCCAGGAGGCCCTTCAGAAGAGTTATATACATGAATGAACTGCATGCAATGGGAGCATTCGCATTGGTGCCTCCATACACAAACATCCCCATCCCTCTTTCGATATTCTCTCCCGCCCTCAACAATGTCTTCTCTTTTTCTCAACAACGGTGGAAACTTTTTTGAATAAATTAATTTTTGATCTCTTCCATAGATCCTCCTGCATATCTGCGGTCCACAATGTTAGGTTGTCAAGCACCTATGCAGTCCACAATGTTAGATTGTCACGCACCTATGCAATCCACAACGTTAGATTGTCACGAACCATGATGAGAGTGTTGTCCTTGGAAGAATCTTCACCTAATGTATCAAACTCCGCAATCAACTCATCAAATGTCTGTTTTAATAGATTACAGGCTCTGGCGAATTCAAAATCTCATAGTAAAATCAGAGAAGTTAAGAGCCAACCCTAGCCTAATAGGATGCGTTGGAGTCAGCTCTGCTACAACAATATCCTACGTAGACTTGTAAGCAACAAAAGTGTTCTTAGCGGCCTCCTTCCTTTCGACGCCTGTCTTAAACTCTGTAATGTATCGATGGTAATCACCCTTCATCTTAAGATAGAAGAACTTGGACTCCGCAGCGGTGGAAGAAGTGATGAGATGGGAGTCGAGGAGGCGGAGAATACCCTCGCAGATATTGGAAAGCTCTACTTCCACCTTGTTCCTATACTCCCACCACATGCTCATCATTGCCCCTGATTTCTTCCTTCTGCTCGATGGAGGAGATGATCCTCCAGGAGGCCATGCGGGCATGAATCACGTTCTTGTAGGCGATAGATAGCAGGTTGCGCTCCTCCACTGTGAGCTCCTCCACCTCCACGCATTTGGTCACTTTCTCCACGAACTCCGCCGTCTCATATAGGCGTTAGATAGCAGGTTGCCCTCTTCCACTGTGAGCTCGTCCAACTCCACGCATTTGGTCACTTTCTCCACGAACTCCGCCATCTCCTCATAGTGCTCTGCCTACTCAACCATCTTCACCATGTATACATTCTCCTCCGGCAATGACTCCAACATCGTCGTTGCCGCCATTTGTGCACAGATCTTAAAAACCTAACTTAACTTCGCTTCTGGATCTTCAAGAAATGGCCGTTTCAATGAAGAAACACGCTAAAATGGCAGAACCAAGTACTTTGATTGGATTTTCTGTGAAATTAGCAGCACAACACAATGAACGGTTGTACAGGGAAGGGATTGCAAGGGTTTAGTAGGTCGCTAGAGAGTCAGAGCTATTAATTACAAAATCGTATGACTTGGAAGTAATTGTTGGAACTGACAGTTGAAACGATGGCTCAATGACTTTAACCCTCCTCGAACTTTCGAAGTAATTGCTGCAACCAACCATTGAAACAATGGCTGCATACGATTTCAGAAAAGAAAGAAAGGCAAGTGCAAGCAGGGTCCAGACATATCTGGCAACTTATCCAGCCTGTGGCAGCCCTTCAGGGGGGATTTCCTCATATTTATTTTTTAAACCAGTAGAAATAAAAACTAGCCTTTTTTTGACGACTAATTTTAACCTCACCCGAGACGTGCTAGACCCGTGACGTGCTAGACCCCTCTAGAAGGGCTGCGACTTGTTCAATTTTGAACACTCGACATATGTAGAGAAAGGGTTTGAGATGACATAAAGTGAGTTCCTGTTCTACGTGTAAGATAAGAGTTATGAGCAAATCCCAATGCCACTGGCCATCCAACGCTCTATTCTCTGATATGGCCACTGGCGACTCAGACAGCAAGTGGAGAGAGGGGGCGAGCGTGGAGAGGGCACTTCATTTCTATTTTTCTTGCATGTCAGATAGCATTTATATTGTTATAAGATCGGAAATAGGAATCACTTTCTGATATTCCACCCACATAATCCATCCAAAGCCATCCAAGCACTTATGTAAACATTAAAATAGATAAGAAAATGAATTTTGTTACATAGAAATATCTAAAAACCAAATCAATTTTGTTTGCAGGGACTGCAAACAATTGCTCTTGTGTCATGGTGGATGTACGTCTTTGATTTGATTTGATTGGATTGATTTATTTTTTATTTTATTTTTTTAATTCAATTCAATTCGAAGAGTAGGATTCAATCTGGAGCGAATATGCGTGTAATATGTTAATCTGGGGCGAATATGTTTGTAATATGCTATATTCTTGTAATATGATGTTTGTAATATGCTAATCTGGGGTCGAATATGCTTGTAATATGTTTCATCTGAGTCACAGATAGCGAAAGGTAAAGTAAAGCGATGGAAACAAAAATATCTAGTTTTCGCCGCAGTGAAATTTAGTTGGCGCTAGTAAAGTGGCCAGAGCCACCGCTTCCACTCTCCGCTGTTACATGGTGGATCAACGTCTTTTTATAGCAACGCCCCGGCTTTCACTTCCCTCTCCCACCTGCTAATAGTGCGCCTGTGGTGTTAGCAGCCTGGGGGACGTTGTCTTCACCTGGTGGGTGTTATACATTAGCACAGGTGCAGCAGAAACAGAGATAATGTTCGGAAATGAATAAATAATAACCAAGTCATCGACACTGATAGCCACGTGACAGGGAATGGGTCGATATTCAAAGAAAGTTTTAAATAAAATGAATCAACTGCGGAAGGGCGATGACGCCTGTAATGGGAGACGAGAAGGCGAGTTGCTATCTATCTGTTTCCACGAGGAATTTTAATCCAACCACAAGTGGATAGAGGTACTATGTGACCAAATGGCGCTGATAAAAATTAAACTTTTTCAACCCTACCTTTAGTTTTTTTAAGGCTTCAACAATCTTTCAGCAAGGTGACTAAATTGTTGGGAAATAAATACTATAAAATTTTGAAAGAGTTAGGTCCTTAATAATCCATCAATGCATCGACTCTTAAAACTTAGTTACTGAATGTTTCTGGACACTGAAATATTAGTTATTGAATTAACAATAGTTTCTATATTATATGGAGACAGATTTAAAATCATGAACAAAATTTAAGATTTAGCTTCCATCGTTTACTTTTAATTTTCCTAATTAATTAGTACAATAACTTGAATAATCTATTGCTTAATATTGTGTACTTTTCAACAAAGATCAAGTCAGCCACATATCTATATGCAAACACTCCTATTGTATTAAGCATAAACATCATTTAACTATTAATATTTAATGAATTCATTTTAGACAAGTTTGTATACATGTTTTTTTTAATTCATTCTTAAATTCATAAAGTGTAGGGATATTTGATATTTGTTAATATGAAAATTGTTAATGAAGTTAATTTTGTATCTATTTTGAATTTCACACTTTGTTTTATTTATTATGGATTTTTGTGAATTTGCAAAAAAAAAAAAATAATTAGAGATTATGAGTGTAATAGAAATGACATCATAAATTTATTAAGAAAAATGTCATTGGAGCACAATTATATTTAATTTTTCTAAACCAAGGAAATAAACAACAAATATTTACTAAACCAAGGAAATGAAGTTATTTACTAAAGCAAGCGAGCACAACTATTATTTTTAGTTACACGTCATCGTCGAAATCATCTAGTTTTCCACGTCACCCCTGTCATATCGTCCACATCACCCCCTGCCATGTCACTCCATACACTTGTCACCTCTAGATTTAAATCCATTTTCCCTCACACTTTTCTCATTTTCTCATAAAATCTCGTTTCCCATTCTCACAAAGTACATTGTCTGTTCTATTTCTATGCATCTACAAGCACATCCACATCTGCCAGCTTATCACACTTGGATTTCAACGTCATCATTTAATATCCAAGTATTTATATATTGTATCCACCCACTTAAGCCCTTTAAAATGTCAAAGAAAGCTTCTCTAACTTGCTCTGCAACTCACATTCCCCTCATGGACATAGAGATGGATATCTTTGACCTTGTTTGCCCATTAAATTTGATGGAACTCCCCCAAAATTTCCTAGCCGATCAAATTGATTCCACTATATACACTACAGTAGTAAAATCAAGTTTTTTCTCTACTATAATTCCCCATACATATGTTTATCCTAAATTTATCACTTGGTTAGATTCTGCAATGTATCCCCATAAATGTTTTGTGATGAATGCAGTACGAGAAAAAAAAATTCAGGCCTTTGCTCTTCAAATTCAACAAGCCCTAGACTTTCCCTCTTCAGAACATTATACTGCTTTTACAAAAGAAACCCTTGTAACAAATTTTAAAATTTGTCTGTTAGAGACTATCCCCAATTATGTTTTTAACTTATGCCTTCAAGACAAGTTTTATCAACTAAATGAACTCAGTTTCCCCTGGAAACTTTTGATGAACATGTTAAACCAATTTTACAAGTAATTATTGGGGTTTTGGGAAGGGATGATACTTCTGTGATTGATCGTGTTGTGCTAGGAATTTTCAATTTAATCCTGTAGCTTGGAACTATTCTTGATATTCCAAATTTCTAGGAAGGCTTGATAAACTCTCAGTTGTCAAATTTAAATCTTATTGGTTGCTTTAGGTTTCCATCACTGGTGTTTTATTTGTTCCTTTATGTTCATGTGGAAAAATTTATGTTTTTAGGCCTAAACATAATGGATGTTCATAAGAGGAGACAAGAAGACTGCCAGATTATGAATTTATTGAATATTTCACAGCCTCTTTCATATCAGTCATTTATTCCATCATAAACAGTTATGTGCCACCATGTCTCTTACCAAAAGCTCAAACCTTCTTAAAATTTAGCAAAGATATCAAAGTTGGAGATTGGTTTCAATTCAAATATCATATTGAGATTAGATTTTATGGAGCAAAGGTTTCCCCTTATAGGATTCCTTCTTCTGTGCCAATGAGATTGTTTGCTCTAGAATTCATTAGGTAGAGTTTAAATGTGGATCAGATTCATTTTGTACTAGCAAAGAGAGGTCATTTATTCAAGTTTCCCAAGACTGTTGGTACTTTCATTGTAAATAAAAGAAGAGCTATGGAAGAAGTTGAGAGAATACTTCGAGATATGAAGCTCCATCGAGGGGAGAAATGGTCGTATGATCCTCACCATATCATTTCAAACAGAAGGTTAGAGAACTCTTATGCTTCCTACACCCATGAGTCCAAACCAGATATTGAGAAATTAGCCAGTGGTGGTAAATATGGAATGAGAAGGGGAATGGAGATTGAAACTCCCCATAATATTGAAACAGGCTTGAAGAGGGTAGTTGAAGAGATAATTGATTTATATGAGGAAACTAGTCACAACTCTAAGAAGCCAAAATTGCATGAAAAAAAGGAGTTTGAGCCTCTGGTTGGAAGTTCATTTACTGTATCTAGTTTTTAGTTGTAATTGGGAGAAGTGACATGCACACCTTCTTCCCTTGTCCCAAAAGAATCCTCACAAAGCTTTTTTTTAGTTCTAAAAGAGATGTATAACCAAATTGAAGAGAATAACAAGAAAATAAAATAAAATGTTGTGTCCCACCTAGAAGCTCGGTCAATTTCTAAGTATCATACTAGATTATTGTCAGACATGGATTTAGAAAAAAATCATCTTAAAATATATTTTTCTCACCTATATGCTTTAACTACTTCTTCATCAACAAGTTTCAAGACTATAAATATAACTGTGGATGCAAGGGAGATTCCATTTCCTGATAAAATTATCTTGCACAAGAAATCTAGAGAATTAATTTACAGTGGTTTGAGTAAAGCATCCCTTGGAGAAAATAATACAAAAGCTTTATTGGGAAAGGTTGTTAATCAGTTAAAGTTGGAAAAAGCAAATTCCAAAGCTTTGTTAACTCAGAATGAAGAGTTGAAAAAAGTAATTGTTAAAATTGGTGTCAATCTTGAAGATAAATCTGTTGTATAGAAAATTTTACAAGGAGAAGAGACATAAATTCAGGTTCTTAGAAAGAAGTTGAAATTGCCTGGTATAGAGCATGTCATAGCCCTAGAGGTGGCCCAAGTGATATCTTGACCAAAGAGTTGTTGGAAAAGAAACAATGAAGTGGCTGCCTTAAAAGAAATGAATTCTAACTTATGGCAGAAACTGGATACTCATGTCTGCACCATCCTAGTACAGCCAGATTCAGAGGATCCAACTACCAAATTGACCAGAGTTATGATAGAATTAAAAATTTCAGAAGATGAAATGAAAAAGATGCAAAATAACTTGGAGGACACACAACAACTCCTGGAGATTAAAGAAAAACATATGACTATGGAAAAGGATAATGCATCAAAATATCAAAAGGATTATCAGACATCCTGCAACGAAATTAAGGAATTGAGGGAAAAAGTAAAAGGCAAAATGTTACTTGTACAAGCCAGAGAGATCATGTGGAATGATATTATTTAGCAAGTGAAAGCTATTTGGGATAGCATGTTGATAATGGAAAAAAAAAATGATTGTTAGGGACCTAGGAAGCATAATTTCTTCTCTTAAAGAGAAATGTCAACAACGTGCATAGCTGGCAAAAAAGATGATCGTTTTTCTTAATTCCAATTATTCTAAAGAATTAAGAAATATGCAAGTGGAAGACAAAAAAGAGCTAGTGTTGGAAATCAATAAGATGGTGCTGAAAAACTTGTACAGAAAAAAGAAACAAAGGCTAAACTTGGTGAAATTAGAGAATCGTTTATGAAGTTAAACAAAAAAATTGATAAGAGGATGAGGGCAAGATTTCCCTCCTGGTCGGACCATTAGGGAAATATGATTTCGTGGGAAACTTATGAAACTTTGTTGGTGGAGGCTAAAAGTAAAATTGACTCTTCTCATGAGAAAAAAACAGTTCTCAAAGGGAAAACCATTGTCAATTATCTTCACAGGGATTTTCAACTATTGTGGTTGGTTAAAACCCTTTTTACTAAAAACCCATCTTATAATAGAATCACTAATTTCATAATGGCCCATATAAGGTTCATTAAATGTCCAAGTTCAGATCTCATTGTATGGAAGAAATGAAGAGCATGGATGTATCCAACAGTAGGAGAAACGGAAGATGGACCTTCAACAAGAGATCCTGCACATGAATCACAAGTCATCCAGTGAAAGATAGCCACCTGGATTTATTTTATCAAGTTTTAAAATATTGTATTTGTAATAATTACACAATTTTGGTTTCCAGTTTTTTAAAAGTTCAAGTCCTCAAAAGGACAGGTCCAAACTAAAGTAGTTGTTAAAGTAGTTTGGTAGTTTTGTGACAGTTAGCAGTTTTTATAACTATTACCATTATAATGTAACTATAAAATAGGCTTGAGCGAACCATTTTGGGTTCTGGTTTTTTACTTCAGAAGGAAACAAGTTTTTGTGTAATGTTTTCACCATTTCTTGGAGAATAATAAAGCTTTTCAAGGCGATTCCAAGTAGTCTTTTGAAATTGATGTGTATTCATGTTCTTTGTAAATCATTTACTATCTTTGTTCTACGGAAAAGAGTAATGAAGTTGCTAGTTGTTTTTATTATAAATATTTACTGAAGTTATAGTACCTGTAATCTTAAACCAAATAACCTTAATATGCACTCTTATTTTCGACAAATTCATTTCTCAATCTTTCACATTTTCCTCTAAAGTTTGAGACAAAATATTTTGTAATAAGAAACCTTTCATTTTGGATTTCTCATTATTTCCTTCTATCATTTTGTTACAACTTTGAATCAGTTTCATTGTTAGTGAGGCTAACTTGAGAAGTGTCTTCACCCAAGACAATTTCTTTAACATTACCTATAGACCAGTCTCCTGAATTATCATAATGGGGAAACAAGTTAAATGTGTTATCTTTCTGAATATATATCCTAGGAACTGACCTCTACTTAGCCAAGGTTTGTCTCTATGGTTGCAAAATCTTTTAATGTCGTTGTTGGGGAATGGAGATATAAGTTATTTTTCCCTAGGTTGTCTTTCATAAATCAATTTTTTGTCTGGTGAGAAAATAAAGTGTGTCGGCTAATATTTCTCACCAAGATTGACTAAAAGAAGTAGTCTTGGCTCCCAGAAGGCCTCACACGAGGTCAGACTCCTCACAACATAAAGCCCCATTTCTTTCTGATCCTAAAATGTTGGTTTGTTGGAGGGTTTGGAGAGAAAAGTATCCATCAATGCCAGTCCCACTCTGTCAGCTCTTGGTACTAGTTCTTTATCATAATATCCCAGAGTTCATCACTCAGAAGATATTATAAGAAATTTGGATTTTTCTCAAAGCAGTTCGGTTTCTTCTCCAACCCTCTTTCTTGAAACTACTCTTGAAGAGAGGTCTTTTGAGTCTATTTCTTTTTATTTTCCACATATTTTAGAGATTGAAGAAATCAAAACAATTGATCTTTTTGTGTCATATCAGATTGCCCCTGCAATTTCTCAACCAATGCCCATATCTATCATTCCACCTCCTCCTTTTATATTTCAGGCAAGAAATTCCTCTGCTTCTCTTCAAAATCAAAGTGTGGTGATCCTAACTTTCCTTTTGAATTCATATGATCCTTTAAATCTGTTTCAACCCATGAATGATATGCCTCTAGATTATTTGAAATTACTACCAAGGTTTATAGGACAGGATGAAATGACCGTAGAGAAACATGTAGCGACATTTTGTGCTTTTGCGGAAAATTTGAATGTGGAATATTTAGGTGTGGTTATGAGGTTCTTTGTGCAGTCATTGGATGGAGAAGACAGAAAATGGTTCAAGACACTCACAAAAAATTCAATTAACACGTGGGAAGAATTGGAAAATTCTTTTATATAGAGTTGGGGAGAAAAGAAAGATCATGGATATTTCTTGTTGAAAATAACAACAAGAAATGCTAAAAATAGAAATGATAAAAATAGATTGCTATAGATAGCATTTCAGGATATATTCCAATCTTAATTTGTCCTTGAATTAAAATTCAAATTTAGTCTCACTAGCTGTTTGAAAAATAATTAATTAATTCATCTTGAGTTAAGTAGTTGGTGAAATTCAAACATGAAGTCTTTGTGAAGACATGCAACAGTTATCCCTTTGATTGAGAAAGTTATCCCTTAATTAAGGAGATAAGGATGAGTTGTATTTGAGTTGTAATTAGTTAGCTCAGTTAACTGAGTTAAGTCCAGTTAAATTAGTTCCAAATAGTTTGTGGAACTAATTGTGAGTTCAGTCAGTTAATACATGCATGCATGCAACTAGTGTTCTCCAAATAACTGAATATTCTCTCATAAATAACTCATGCATGTTAGTTCAGACAAAGACCCAGTTGAGATTAAAGACAGGGACAATGTACTATTAGTTGGAGGAATTTTCCTATAAAGGAAACTCATCTATGCAAAAGGAACAACGTTCCTTGAGGATTGCACAGTTTCTACAGAGGTCAGAGCAGTGTGTGAGGTGAGAATCGCACAGGTTACAGTTGGATCACCCAGGAGAAATAGCATAAGGAAATAGGAGGTTTGGAGGACAGAGGAGAAGGTTTGTGAGAAGCCTTGATTGCCTGTGAGCATCCAGGAGGATTTTACTGAGAGATGTTTAGCTGTGAGAGATAAAGCTTTGTGTAGTCCTGAGATATTTCCACCTTGTATGATAATACAGATAGCAGGGTTTTTAGCTGAGGCTTTCCCCATAGTATTCTTCTGTGTTTCATGTGTGATTGAATCTTCTTCTCTGTTATATGTGTTCTATTTGATCTTGCTCAAATCGATTAAGTTTACGCAAGTTTAATTGTAGAAGTAGATTAAGCATTTTGCTTTAGTACATTGCATAATCAGTTTAATCTACAGTGAGAATTTCTACATGGTATCAGAGCTAGCTGATTTATAGAGAAATTTCTACATGGTATCAGAGCAAAGGTGATCAAAGCGGAGAATAATATACAAAGAAGGGAGAAGTTCGAAGTTTGAATTTCTTGATTGCAAGTACAAAATCGATTTCTTATCACATATCAAAGTTCACCAATGGCGTTCAATGGCTTGAGACTCGAGTATGCCCTGGATGGCAGCTCAAATTACATAGCATGGAAGGATGGCATGGAAGCGGTATTAGAAGACAATGGTTTGAAGGACTTCATTGATCAAGAAGTCCCCAAGATAGCAATAGCTAATACCCAAGAATTGGCGGAATGGAAGAAATGTGTGGTGAGAGTGAGGAGGATTCTTCTGGAGGGAGTTCGAGACCATATTGTCTCGAGTCTCCATGGGAAGGAGACTCTATTTTCAATGTGAAGACATTGAAGGACCTATATCAGAACAAAAACAACCAGAGGAAGCTGGTGTTAAAGGACAAGCTTCGTAAAATCAAGTGTTAAAAGGGCGACACGATTTCTACATATCTGAACAAGCTTATCACCTGCAGAGATGAGCTTGGAAGTGTAGGAATAACGACAGCTGATGATGACATGGTGAGTCTTTCTCTCCTCGGTCTTCCTAAGAGCTGGCATAGCTACCGGGACTTAGTGAATAGAAAAGAGAAACTTCCGGATTTGGAACGACTGTGGTCAGATCTGATGTAGGAGGAGATCAGGGGGAGCACTAGAGATGGTTCTTCATCCAAAGACGATGAAGAAAATTTGGCCTCAGTGAGTAAGGCAAGGAAAGGGAAGGAGAAGGATTCTCATCCCAAATCAATTTCTTCTCATGGAGGGAAGAAGGTGACAAATCTAAAGTGAGATGCTTTAATTGTCATGAGATGGGTCATTATGCGACTAATTGCCCATTGAATAAGTCCAAGAAGGGATCCTCGGAAGGATATGAAGGTGAGGCATTGGCCTCTTAGTTTGAGATGGACTTCACCCTCATCGCATGCATGGTTTCATCGATGATGGGTTGTGGTTGGTTTCTTTACAGTGGAGCCTCATTCCACATGACCGGCGATAAAAGTGTATTTAGTACCTTGGAGGAGAAAGACCTCAAGATACTCATAAAGATGGGTGACGATGAAAGGTATAGTGTTTTAGGAGTGGGCACAGTTTCTTTTAAGAGGGAGCATGGAGCTTCTATCACCTTGATAGATGTGAAGTATGTGCCTGGACTGAAGAAGAACTTGGTATCGATCGCGATGTTGGAGGACAAAGGCTACGATGTTGTCTTCAATAAGGGAAAGGTTTTCCTTAGACACATCACCACGGGACAGGTGAAATAGATCGGTTCATGGGTACAGAACTTGTATGCTCTTGAGGTTCAAGATGCATGCAAAGCCTTGAGGAGCAAGGCCAATATTAGAGACTTGGTGGTTGAGAGGGAGAGTAAATTACCTCTCAACATGCAGTCCCAAAAGAAGTCTCAAACAATTGTGGAGGAGCCACAATTGGAGATGCTGAGAGGAGACCGAGTGGAGGCATCCACTCATGCAAAGACCTCTAGTAGGGGGGAATTTCGAGCCAAGTCAACAGAGGGATCACATGCAGCCATACCTCCAGGTGTGAGGTGGGGCGATGTGAAGTGATAGTCCCATGAAGGCTGAAATAGGGGCAGGATCCTTGAGGTACCTAGCCTCTTTGATTAGACCTTGCTACGGGAGCCCCGATGAGGAGTAGCAGGACTGGCTGAGTGGGTAGAGATGGATGCGGATAGAGTGGAAGAGGGAGCTTCAGCATCAGAGGGTGTTTCTAGCCCAACAGGGAGGTCAGTTACTTACTTCTTAGTAACTGAGTTGTAGTGCAACATTGGGCAGCACGATGCAACATGATGAGAGGAGGTGTAGTGCGGATGCAGTGCTGAGAGATAGGACCAGCAGTAGCAGGAGGAATTAGTGTGATTGATGCAGTTAGAGATCAAAGTGAAAGAGGTTAGAGAAGTCAGATACTTAAGAGCACAGAGGTGCAGAGTTTACAGTCGATAGAGGCAATAACAGTCAGAGAATTTGAAGACAGAGGCATCATTCTGATTCAGGTTGGGTATTTTTTTTGCTTCTAGAGTTGTTGGAGCAACAACACTTGAGGGAAGTGTTGCATGCAGAAAATTCCAAAGGTTCAGGATCGGGATCGAGTTGAATTCCTTTCTTGTTGAGAGGGAGTGTTGAAAATAGAAACAAGAAATACTACAAATAGAAATGCTAAAAATAGCATTGCTATAGATAGCATTTCAGGATATATTCCAATTTAACTTGTCCTTGAATTAAAATTGAGAATTAAAATTCGAATTTAGTCTCGCCAGCTATTTGAAAAATAATTAATTAATTCATCTTGAGTTAACTAGTTGGTGAAATTCAAACATGAAGTATTTGTGAAGACATGCAACAATTATCCCTTTGATTGAGGAAGTTATCCCTTAATTAAGTAGATAAGGATGAGTTATATTTGAGTTGTAATTAGTTAGCTTAGTTAACTGAGTCAAGTCTAGTTAAATTAGTTCCAAACAGTTTGTGGAACTAATTGTGAGTTCAGTTAGTTAATGCACGCATGCATGCAACTAGTGTTCTCCAGATAACTGAATATTCTCTCATAAATAACTCATGCATGTCAGTTCAGACAAAGACCCAGTTGAGATTAAAGACAGGGATAGTGTACTATCAGTTGGAGGAATTTTCCTATAAAGGAAACTCATTCATGCAGAAGGAATAAGGTTCCTTGAGGATTGCACAGTTTCTATAGAGGTCAGAGCAGTGTGTGAGGTGAGAATCAAACATGTTACAGCTGGATCACCCAGGAGAAACAGCGCAAGGAAATAGGAGGCTTGGAGGGCAGAGGAGAAGGTTTGTGAGAAGCCTTTATTGCCTGTGAGCATCCAGGAGGATTATACTGAGAGCTGGTTAGCTGTGAGAGCTAAATATTTGTGTAATCCTGAGATATTTCCACCTTGTATGATAATACATATAGCAGGGTTTTTAGCTAAGGCTTTCCCCAGAGTATTCTTCTGTGTTTCATGTGTGATTGAATCTTCTTCTCTGTTATATGTGTTTTGTTTGATCTTTCTCAAATCGATTAAGCTTCTACAAGTTTGATTGTAGAAGTATATTAAGTATTTTGCTTTAGTACATTGCATAATCAGTTTAATCTACAGTGAGAATTTCTACATGGTATTAGAGCTAGCTAATATAGAGAAATTTCTACATTTCTTGACTAAGATTAATGAAATAAAGAGGAAACCAAATGAAGAAGTGGTTGATTTCATCAAGAGGTTTAATAAAATATATAACAGTCTTTTTGCATAAATAAAAACACCTTCTATTGGTGCAAACGTTGTGTTTACAGGAGCGTTTGAATCGGATTTTTGCCTTACTTTGAAGGAAAGGAGGTTTCCTATTTTAGAACAAATTCAAACTGATGCTCCAGAAATTGAAGCCAATTTATCTATAGTAGGAAAGATTAAGCAAATGGATGAAGCAGTTGATAAAAAGAAAGGGAAGGAAGAATCAAAACCTTCCAATCAAACTAAAGATTCACATGAGAAAAAGATGGATGAGATGACAAAAGTCATCAGGAATTTGTGAAACAAATTGGTGATGTTGGAACTTGATAACAAAAATCCTCCTAGACAGATTCAACAGGCGCATAATAGAAGTTTTAATCCTCAATTCAATAGACCACCATTGCAAATCATGCAAAGGGAAAAGAAAGATCAGGATCAAGTTCAACCCCCTTTGTACATTGAAGATGAACTAGAATAAGGTGTGGAGGAGACTCTTAGGTTGCAGGAAAATCAATATTCTACTGTGTCAAAGGAAGAAGAAGGAATAATTGATAATGAGGATTTAAATCTTGAACCTTAAAAATGATGAAGAAATTGATGAATATTGTAGGAGATTCACAAATTTTATGCAAGCAGAGTTGCACAAGAAGTATGATTTAATATCAAGGAAGAGGTCAAGAATGCAAGATCATGTAGAGGACCAGCCAAATCAAACAGTTCAACATCCTCTGCCAAAGGTGGATGTAAAGGGGAAACAACTTAAGAACAATCCTAGTTTAACAAGGAGAGAGTTCTAGAAGTCATCAAATTAAGGTGACACATGAAAAACAAGTCCAGAAGCCTTTAGTCAGTCAACAAAATGTGCAGAAAGAAATGCAAAATGTGCAGAAGGAGAAGTCAGCAAATGAGGAACAATCTAAAGCAGCAAAGGAGACTCATTATTTCAATATTCATAAATATTTGGAGAAAATAAAAATACATGTTCCGTTGACTGATTCGGTGAAGAAGTTTGCTTATAAAAAGAAGATTTCAGATTTTATCAATTTATCTCAAAAGAATGATGTAGTAGGCACTGTCAATTTGCAAGAGGAGAGGCCAATGGTGATGCTTGGTCCTCATGTGGAGGAACAAGACTCTTCAACTCCTCCTTTTTATATTTCTCTTTTAATACATACTTTTATTCTTCATAATTGTATGTTGGATTTAGGGGCTTCTCATAACTTGATGCCCCTCTTGGTGATGAAGCAACTGAACCTCCATATTACAAAACCATACAAGGATTTATATTCCTTTGATTCCAAGAAGGTGAAGTGTGTGGAATTTATTAAAGATCTTGTGGTATCTCTGGCTCAGATTCCAACCAAATGTATTGTAATGGATGTTGTGGTTGCAGACATCCTAGCCCGATTTAGAATGTTATTGTCTAGAGCTTGGGGAGCTAAGATGGGAGGAGTGGTGAAGCTTGATTTCACTTATGCAATTATTCCAGTTTTTGGGGGAGACAAAAGAAGTTTGTACAGGGAATCGAGGAGAGTTCTAGTAATTCTCTTATTTACACTCAAGAAAAAGATGATTTTTTATGTTTCATGTTGAGGGTACCTGAAGAAGTTGTTGAGGATACGCAGGTACAGGTTCCTCTAGCAATTCAAAACAAGGATGTTGTAGTAAGTGGTAATTGGAAGTTATATTTTGATGGAGCATATTCAAAGGGAGGGAATGGTGCAGGGGTTCTTCTGCTTTCCCCTAAAGGTGAGATGATTCCCCTCCCTTACAAGTTAGAATTTGATTCTGCAAATAACATAACAAAGTATGAGACTCTAATTCTGGGTTTACAAGATGCTAAGGAAATGGGGATAAACTGTATTTCTTTCTTTGGAGATTCTGAATTAATTGTGAAGCAAGTCAGAGAATAGCGTCAGACAAAACATCTAAGGCTTAGAGCCTATCAAAATGAAGTGTGAGATCTAGTATATAATTTCTTCTTAGCGTTTAATATTCAATTTCTGCCAAGGGATGGAAACAGATTGGGTGAGTCACTGGCAGTGGAAGCCAACTCTTTCAAGGCCCTGCTAAATCCAAAATTGAGGTATGAAGTTGAAATTCATAGTAGACCTTCTATACCAGACAATATCAAATATTGGCAGGTATTTGAGGATGAAGAACATATTAAAAGGTTTTTGGAAGTAGTAGGGGAATTCACTAATTCAGAAATTGATCAAGAAATGGGAGATGAAGATGTACCAGAGGAGGAAGTTGAGGATGAGTTGCCTTGGAAAGATTCAATGGTTGGTCATAAAATTGTCCAATTGAAGAGTAATGTGATTCCTAAAGGTTTGGTACCCTTGGAAAAGTTGTTTGATGCAAATGATGTTGTTGTAAATGTTGGTAAGCAAAATTAGGATAATGATGTTGAAGATTGCAACCTTGGAAATGAACAATACCCTAAACTTGTGAAGTTGGCAAAGGGCATCCCTCAAGACTATAAGCACAGGTATGTGGATTTGTTCAAGAAATATGTTGATGTTTTTGCATGGTTTTACGAAGACCTCAAAACTTATAATACAAACATCATTCAAAATAATTGCTTTGAAACCAAGGGAAAATCCATATAAACAAAATTTGAGACAATTAATCCTCTGCTTTTGCCTTCAATAGAGAAATAAGTGAAGAAATTATTGCAGGAAAAAATAATTTTTCCTCTTAGATATTCTGACTAGGTAGCCAATCAGGTGTCCGTGAGGAAGAATAATGGAGAAATTAGATTTTGTATAGATTTCAAAAATCTAAATAGAGCATAACTGAAGGACAATTATCCTCTGCCAAAATGGATCACATCCTACAAAGAGTGACATGATCTTCCAGGTTATCCATGATTGATGGATTTTCAGGTTATAACCAAATTGCAGTACATCCATATGACCGGCAGAAAAGAACCTTCACAACTCCATGGGGAATGTGCATGTATGCAAAAATGCCATTCCGATTGATGAATGTTGGTGCAACATTTTAGAGGGATATAGACAAAACCTTTGTGGGAGAAAATGATAAATTTGTGGTTGTTTATTTAGATGATATTGCAATATTTTCCAGATCAGATGAAGAACATTTGAAGCACTTACAATAGAATTTTGAGAAGTGTAGGAGATATGGGCTATCACTGAATCCAAAAAAGTCTCACTTTGCTTTGAGATAAGGGAAGTTGCTTGGGCATATTGTATCCAAGGGAGGGGTCAAAATTGACCCAAAACGAGTTGAAGCAATCAAGATAATAACTTTGCCTAGAAATAAAAATAAATTCAAGTTTTCTTGGGAAGGATCAATTTTCTTAGGAGATTCATTCCCAATTATGCAGAGATTGTGAAAGAAATTAATGACATGTTAAAGAAAGATGCAAAGGTAAAATGGACCCCATATGCTAGAGAATATTTCACAAGAATAAAAGAAGCTTTTGGAGAAGCCCCAGTTTTGGCGAGTCCAAATTATAAAAAACCTTTCCAAATTTTTTCCTTTGCTTCACCTTTTATTGTTGCAATTGTACTTCTGCAAAGAAATCCAGACAACAAGAAGAAACCAGTGGCCTTTTCCAGTGGACTGTTGAGGGATGTTGAGTTGAAATATAATACCCTGGAGAAACAAGCCTATGATTTGGTGAACACTTTGAAAGATTTTATGACATATGTTTTGCAATATCAGAACATTGCATATGTACCTAACTCTACAGTCAAACATGTATTAACTCAAAGTGATAGTGAGGAAAAAGGGGAAAATTGATAACCAAAATTTAGGAGTATGATATTTAAATCAAACCAACAAAATTAATAAAGGGGTTGGGATTACCAAAGATCCTAACAAAATAAAATTGTCAAGCAATGGGGATATATTTTCTTGCTAAAGTTTCTAAGTCAAAGACAGATAATGAAAAGGGAAAAGAGAAAGAACAAGATAACGAAATTCAGTATAAGTATCTCTGCTCTGATTGCTACAAAAATATTAATTTTCTGACTTCTCTTTACAAAAGAAAATATAAATCCCTTAGGTTGAAAGCTCAAAAGTATGTGATAACTAATGGTAGATTATATTGGAAAGACCTTGTTGGTGTTTTATTAATTTGTTTGACAAAAGGGGAAACAATGGAGATTTTGAATGAATATCACATATGCCTTTGTGGTGGCTATTATAACTGGAAGGTAACATCACATAAAATTTTGAAAGCTAGTTTCTATTGGCCTTCTTTATTTTCAGATGTTTTTAGGCTGGTTAGAAGTTGTAATAAGTGTCATTTTTTGCTAAGAAGAAAAAATTGGCACATCTCCCACTGATTCCTGTATTTGTTGAAGAGCCTTTTAGACAATGGCGCTCATATTTCATTGGGGAGATAAATTCACCTGCTAGTGGACAACACAAGTGGATGTTAACAACCACTAATCATTTTACAAAATGGGTGGAAGAAATTCCAACTAGGAAAGAAACTGATACAGTGGTAATTAAGTTCCTTAAAGAAAATATCTTTGCAATGTTTGGCTGTCCTAAGAAGTTGGTCATGGACAATGCTCAAGTGTTCAAATCTGCAAAACAAATTAATTTATGTCAGTATTACAATGTTATTCTTTCTCATTCCACCACCTATTATCCTCAAGGAAATGGGTTGGCAGAGTCTACACACAAAACTCTGGTAAGAATACTTAAGAAAACAATTGTAGATAATAAGAAAAATTGGGCTTCATAGCTGAAGTTTGCCTTGTGGGCCAACAAAGTGATTACTAAAAGGTCCATTGGTAAGTCAACCTTTTAGTTAGTGTATGGTACAACAACTCTTTTTCCTAGCCAGTTGGCTAAACCAATAGTTGAACTCATTCAAGATGTTGAGGAGGAACCTAATGCATTAACTCGAAGAATTAACCAGCTAGTAGAACTCAATGAGAATAGAAAGAAGGTGATTGAAAATATAATCATCTACCAAGAAAAGATGAAACTTGTTTTTGACAGAAAATCCAAGGAGGTAATATTTCAACCTGGAGATCTTGTCTTGAGATGGGATGTTAGAAGATAAGAAAAAGATAAACATGGAAAATTCGATCCCCTATGGTTTGGACCTTTCAAAATAGCAGAAGTCAGAGTTAATAATACTTTAATTATAGAAAATTTGGAAGGAGAACTATTGCAACTACCTGTTAATGGGTAGTATTTGAAACATTTCTTTCAAGATTGAGCTTTTTTAATTTCTTTCATGAATTGTAAATACCATCTTGACCACTGTAAGTACCCAGTGAGATTTTCAATGTAATGTTCTAAGCTATAATATGACTCCATGCCCGAAATGAAGGAACAAATCTATGGTTCTTAGTGTTTTGCTAGAAAACACTATCCCTTAGCTAGAGCCAGATGTTGTAGTTCGTTTTCACCATGTCAAAATGTGAAAAAGAAAAATCATATATCTCAATATATATATATATATATATATATATATATATATATATATATATATATATATATATATATATAAAACATTTGTTTAGAAAAATATTTTATTTTTGAAGAATAAAGCTCAATTATTGCTGAGCTGAGGTGATGCAGAATTCATTAAAGGCATATGCTCAGTGGGGCCCAATGAGATTCAACGAGTAGTCAAGAGCACAAAGAGTTAAAGAGTTGGCATTTTATTCGTGTTGATTTAACAACGATGTCGAGCTCTCCCCACGAAGGAAACCCGACATCACAAAATGCACAAGGGTTATTTGTGTGGGTGCCTCAGTAAAAGAGTTAGCACCTGATCGCTAACTTCAGATCAATGACTAAGATTTGATGTGGGATCACTCAAGTATGGTCCCACTTACCTCCATGGGTGCTCTCGTGAATAGTAGAGGGTTACCACCTCGGGTCTGCTGCAAGCGAGTACAACTGTTATTTTTAGTTACACCTCATCATCCACATCATCTAGTTTTCCATGTCACCCCTGTCATATCGTCCATGTCACCCCATGTCACATCACTCTGTACACTTGTCACCTCTACATTTAATTTTGTTTTCCCTCACACTTTTCTCATTTTCCCATAAATTCTCGTTTTCCATTCTCACAAAGCACATTGTCTATTCTATTTTTGTGCATCTACAAGCATGTCCATGTCTGCCAGCTTATCACACTTGGATTTCAACGTCATCATTCAATAACCAGGAATTTATATATTGTGTCCACCCACTCAGTCCCTTTAAAATGTCAAAGAAAGCTTCTATAACTGGATCTACAAATGACATTCCCCTCATGGACACAGAGAGGGATATCTTTGGCCCTGTTTGCACCTTAAATTTGATGGAACTCTGCCAAAAGGTCCTAGTAGGTCGAATTGATTCCCCTGTATATACTGTAGTATTAAAATCAGGTCTTTTCTCTGCTATAATTCCCCATACATATGTTTATCTCGAGTTTATCACTTGGTTATCTTCTACAATGTATCCCCAGAAATGTTTTGTGATGAATGTGCTGGGAGAAAATATCGTTCAAGCCTCTACTCTTCTAATTCATCAAGCCCTAGACTTTCCCTCTTCAGAACATGATACTGCTTTTATAGAAGAAATCCTTGTAGAAAATTTTCAAAATTTGTCTGTTAGATACTATACCTAATTGTATTTTTAGATTATGCCTTCAAGACAAGTTTTATCTACTGAACCAACTCAGTTCCCCCTGGAAACTTTTGATGAACATTTTAAACCAATTCTACAAGTAATTGTTGGGGTTTTGGGAAGGGATGATACTTTTGTGATTGACCGTGTTGTGCTAGGAATGTTCAATTTAATCATGCAACCTGAAACTATTCTTGATATTCCAACTTTCTAGGAAGGCTTGATAAAATCTCAGTTGTCAAATTTAAATCTTATTGGTTGCTTTAGGTTTCCATTACTAGTGTTTTATTTGTTCCTTTATGTTCATGTGGAAAAATTTATGCTTTTAGGCCTCAACATAATGGATGTTCATAAGAGGAGACAATCAGTAGTAAACTGGACTGATACTGTGAGAAGGCTGCCAAATTATGAAGGTCTTGAATATTTCACTACCTCTTTCATGGTAGCCATTTATTCCATCATAAACAGTTATGTGCCACCATGTCTCTTACCGAAATCTAAAAACTTCTTACAACTTAGCGAAGATATCAAAGTTGGAGATTGGTTTCAATTCAAAGATCATGTTGAGGTTAGATTGTATGGAGCAGAGGTTTCCCCTTAAAGGCTTCCTTCTTATGTGCCAATGAGATTTTCTTCTTTGAATTCATTAGGATGAGTATAAATGTGGATCAAATTCATTTTGTACCTGCAAGGAAAGGTAATTTATTCAAGTTACTCAAGATTGTTGGGCCTTTCATTGCAAATAATAAAAACATTATGGAAGAAGTTGAGAGAATACTATGGGATATGAAACTCCAGCAAGGGGAAAAATGGCCTTATGATCTTCATCATATCATTTCAAACAGAAGGGTTGAGAACTCTTAGGCTCCCTACACCCATGAATCTAGACCAGATATTGAGAAATTGGTCAATGGTGGTAAATTTGAAACAGGAAGGGGAATGGACATTGAAACTCCCCATCTTATTGAAAAAGGATTGAAGAGGGCAGTTGAAGAGATAATTGATTTAGATGAGGAAACTAGTAACAACTCTAAGAATCCAAAATTGCATGAAAAAGAGAAGAAGCCTGAGCCTCTAGTTGGAAGTTCATCTATTGTATCTAGTTTTTAGTTGCAATTGGTAGAAGTGACATGCATACCTTCCTCCCCTATCCCAAAAGAATCCTCACAAAGCTCTGTTTTGGTTTTAAAAGAGATGTATAGCCAAATTGAAGAGAATAATAAGAAAATCAAAGAAAATGTTATGTCCGAGCTGGAAGCTCAGTCAATTTTTGAGTACCATACTAGATTATTTTCATCCATGGATTTAGAAAGAAATAAGCGTATATTATCATTTTCTCACCCATCTGCTTTAACTGTTTCTTCATCAATAGGTTTCAAGACAGTGAATCTAAATGTTGATGCAAGGGGGATTTCAGTGCCTGATAGAATTAAATTGCATAGGAAAACTGGAGAATTAATTTAGAGTGATTTGAGTAAAGCATCCCTAGCAATAAATAAGAAATAATATTCATTGGGAAATGTTGTGAATCAATTAAAGTTGGAAAAAGCAAATTCTAGATCTTTGTTAAATTAGAATGATGAGATGAAAAAGTTAATTGTCAAAATTGATGTCAATCCTGAAGATAGATCTATTCCACATAAACTTTTACAAGGAGCAAAGACAACAATCCAACTGCTTAGAAAGAAGTTGAAATTGCCTGCTATAGAGCATGTCATGGCCCCAGAGTTGGCCCAAGTAAAGAAAGAAAAGGAGATCTTGACCAAAGAGCTGTTTGAAAGAAACAATGAAGTGGTTGCCTTAAAATAAATGAATCTTATCTTAGAGTAAAAACTGGATACTTATGTTTGCACCACCTTAGTACAACCAGATTCAAAGGATCTAGCTGACAAATTGACAAGAGTTATGACAGAATAAAAAATTTCAGAAGATGAAATGAAAAATATGCAAAAGAACTTGGAGGACACACATGAACCCTTGAAGATTAAAGAAAAACAACTCACTATGGAAAAATATAATGCATCAAAATATCAAAAGGATTATTAGAAAATTTGCAATGAAATTAAATAACTGAGGGAAAAAGTAAAGGGAAATATGTCACTTATACAGGAAATAGAGATAATCTGGAATGATATTATCCAGTGAGTGAAAGCTATCTGTGATATCATGTTGATAATGGCAGAAGAAAAAATGATTATTAGGGACCTGAGAAGCATCATTTCTTCTCATAAAGAGAAAATTCAACAACATGCTCAGCTGGCAAAAAATATGATCGATTTTATTAATTCCAAGTCTTCTTGGGAATTAAGAAATATGCAAATGGAAGATAGAACAGAGCGAATGCTGGAAATCAATAAGATGGTGCAGAAAAACTTGTACAAAAAAAAAACAGAGGTTAAACTTGATGAAATTAGAGAATCAGTTCTGAAGTTTAACACAAATTTTGATAAGAGAATGAGTGTAGGATTTCCCTCGTGCTAGGACCAACAGGAAAATTTTCTTCCCTAGGAAACTTATAAAACTTTGTTGGTGGAGGCTAAAAGTAAAATTGACTCTTCTTATGAGAAAACAATAGTTCTCAAAGGGGCAACCATTTTCAATTATCTTCGATTTTCAGCTACTTTGGTTGGTTAAAACCCTTTTTACAGAAAATCTATCTTATAGCACAATCACGAATTTCAAAATGGGCCATATAAGGTTCATTAAATGTCCAAGTTCAGATCTCATTGTATGGAAGAAATGTAGAGCATGGATGTCTCCAACAATAACATCAACAAAATATGGGACTTTAACAAGCGAGCCTACACAAGAATCACAAGTCATTCAGTGAAAGATAGCCACCTGGATTTATTTTATCAAGTTTTGAAATATTGTATTTGTAATAATTACACAATTTTGGTTCTTATTTTTGTAAAAGTTCAAGTCCTCAAAAGGACTGAATAGGACTAAAGTAGTTTGGTAGTTTTGTGGTAGTTAAAAACCTTTATAACTGTCACCATCGTAATGTAACTATAAAAGAAGCTTGAGAGAACCATTTGGGGTTTCGGCTTTTTAATTCAGAAGCAAAGAATTTTCCGTGTAATGTTTTCACCATTTCTTGGAGAATAATAAAACTTTTCAAGGTGATTCCAAATAGCCTTTTGAAACTGACGTGTATTCCTCTTCTTTGTAAATCATTTACCATCTTTCTTCTATGGAAAAGAGTAATGAAGTTGTTGGTTCTTTTTATTATACAGATTTACTGAAGTTATAGTACCTGTAATATTAAACTAAATAACCTTAATATGCACTCCTCTTTTCTACAAATCCATTTCTCAGTCTTTCACATTTTCCTCTAAAGTTTGAGAAAAAATATTATGTAATAAGTAGCCTTTCGTTTTGGATTTTTCATTATTCACTTCTATCATTTTGTTACAGCTTTGAAACAGTTTCATTTTCAGTGAGGTCAACTTGAGAAGTGTCTTCACCCAAGACAATTGCTTTAACATTACCTTTAGACCAGTGTTCTGAATTATCATAATGGGGCAGCAAGTTAAATGTGTTATCTTTTTGAATAGATTTCCTAGCACTCAGCCAAGGGTTGTCTCTAGGCTTAAAACAAGTACAAAGGAATCAATCTCTTAACATGTAAACCTTTTTTTGAGTGCAAAAGAGATTTGATCCTTCTACAGTGTAAAGTTAAGATGGATCTAGGCTACTTTAATTTTTCCCTTTAAGTAGGTTATATTCAACATGAATACCATAGGTCAATACCATGGGTTCTCATAAACCTAGAGCTCAAAAACGAGTGATAACTTGACAGACTAAATTTTACCTTAACAACCCAAAAAAAATTAATAAATAATAATATTAAGGGTTGGTGTAGCCTTTGTCGGGTGGGGTCACTAGGTGATTTTGATAGCTTAGATGCACCTATATTGTAATTTCTCAAAGCATAGGTCAAGCTTAATGTAATCTCTGGAGATATCAAACAACTTGAAAAACAGAACAAAAAATATAGAATTTATTATTATAATTTTATTTTGAAGCTATTTTTATTTTAACTTAGTATTTTTTTTATTTTTTATTATCTTATTATTCTTTTTTACATAATAGGATAGGACAA
Organism: Pinus tabuliformis; assembly: GCA_031772625.1. Lineage (NCBI taxonomy): Eukaryota > Viridiplantae > Streptophyta > Pinopsida > Pinales > Pinaceae > Pinus > Pinus tabuliformis. The sequence continues at coordinate 1,337,225,406 of CM062817.1, forward strand.
GACATCACAACATCTCTTCCTTACTAGGTTGGAGAACGTCTTGTGGTGCACTAAATGCCACAAACGACCAATTACAACATATTTCCCAAGACTAGGTAGATGTTGTCCCATAATATTACATTAAAAATAATATTTACATTAACAAATTAGAAAGTAGTAGCAACAAAAAAAAATTCATTGTCCACCATAAATAAAATCTTCAATTTCTGCGTTAATTTTATAATATTTAAAACAAACAAATATATATATATATATATATATATATATATATATATATATCCCTTCTAAATATTTCAATATAAGAGTTAAATAAGCTATTTAAAAATCTATGTTATGTATTATGTTTCAATATAAACTTCTTATATATGTACACATATATTAAAAGAATGTGTGTGTAGGGGCGAGGAGGGGTGACCATAGGAAAATATTTCAATGCCTATAAGGAAGAAGTAATAGAAGTAAAATAAGTTAGTAATTTCCTAATAAAATTAAGATGTGGGTAAAATTGATATGTGGCATTTAAAACATATTAGTAATAATAAAAATATTCAATTTGGGTAATAAACAAAATATTTCACTATGTAAGGTTAAATAATATTGACATCTATTTAATTTTATTGTTTTGGTATGTCAATGACTTCTATTAATTCAAAAGGATATTACGTCGTTGCAAACAACTTTTCAAAATTCTCCTAACCTCATTCCTACCAGATTTATTAGCCAAGGGAAAATCATTGAAACAAGTAACTAGTAAACAATGCATACCCATCAACCACAACTGAATTGACCAGTAAGACGAGAGAACATCTATAATTAAGAGAAAACCTACAACCATAAAGGATTTGACGAATTTACTGGGGCAAGATTTTGTGAGTTAGTTCTAGGAGATGATGGATGCTAGAAGTGACAATGAACATGCTTTTCCATATGTGCTAGTCTCCCTTACAATCTCTCCAACTTCCTGTACATTTGTCTTTGACCCCTCTATAAGGTGGCTATATGATCCTACATTTTCCATTGGTTGCTTTGCAGACCATTGATAAAGCCAATGACCACATTACGATCATCGTGATGATCCCTATTAAGTTGTTCCAAGAGAAGGGTCACATGTTTGAGTTGGTTGTCAAAATCATCATGTTAGGGGGGCGGGAGATCAATATTCCTAGGTGTCTGGGCAAGATTTTGGTACACTACTTCCCCTAGGCTGCGGTTTTCCATCTTGTGCTCCTCTCGTTGATCTCTTGAACTGATACCCATTCTACCCCATAAAAGAGCCCCAAACCTTATAATTGTTGGTATAAAAGAGTAGAAAGATGAAGACATGTTAGATATAGTAAAAGTACATTAAAAACCAAGTCACGAATTCAAACAACTTATCTCATGGAAGCAAAAAGGGTGGGAAAGATGCTCGATCATAAACATAGTTGATCCATGTTAAGGTAAGCCGTAACAACTATAAATTAGATATACTTAGTAAATCTTCAAGTCTAAAAGGGTCAGACATTTTTATAAATGAGGATCTTATTCCGACCAAATTGAACTAAGGAAAGAGGTTCAAAAGGTAAAGGAGGTTAGAGAGGAAGGAAAATGGGAAATAATTAGAAATAGGAAAGCCATTATTAGATATAGAGACGAAAATAAGAGTGATAAATAGGAATTGAGAACACTTTAGATTTTCTTCTGGAACGACCGTGGTTTTCACATGTGTAAATGTCCTATGTTAAGTTGGATCTGGGTGATATTGGTCTTATTTTCTTAGTGGAAACATGGGAGCATAATGAATCTAAGGTCCCCCACATAGATGGATTCATTTTCTAGTTGTCTAGGAATAAGAAATCCTCTTGTAAAGGTTTCAGTGGAATAACTTGTTATATAAAATATAATATTCCTCCTCACATTTCGATTCATAATATCGACCTCCTCAATCGGTACATTTGGAAAAAAAATATGACTCCAACACCAATAGGATTTATGTCACAATTCATAATTTTTCTCCTATCAACTCATCTTCCAATAAGAAAAATAACCTGGATAAGAATGACCCCTTCAATACCTTAGAATAGGATATTCATAGTCTAAGGAATGAAGATAATATCTTCTTGTTAGGGAACTTCAAATTTAGAACCACTATTAACCAAGCTACTCTCCTAAGTAATAACTCTCACCCTAATCCCCTCTGGCTAAATAAGGACTTTGACTTAGCTAGTAGATTTAAAAGAAATTCTAAAGACAAAACCGAGAACTCATTTGGTACCAATCTATTGAAGCTTTGTAATTTCCATGACCTAATAATTTGTAACAAGATTTAATAAGTGACCAACCTACAACCATATGACTTATATTCATGGGCTTGGCAGTGGTGTTGTATATTATGTGATATTTGATATCCATTTTCTCAACTGTATTGTAAATTTATGCCTCCTTAACAACCACGAACCTGATTATGACCATAGACCTCTAAGCTTATCTCTAAACCTTAGCATGCACACTAGAAACATGCAATAGAATTGTCAGATTCAAAGGCACATTGATTTTGGAAAAAGTAAAATCGATTTCTTCTTAAGGGATTTAAATATGGATTTATATTTCTTAATGCATAATGGTAACATTGATCTCATCTACCATAGTTTTACTAAAACCCTTTCCACTACCATTAAGAAGTTCTCTAATAAGGTCTCTTACAATAAGAAATAGAACTTCCAACCCTTGGTATGATAATGATGTGAAATTGCTAGGAAACCAATTAGAGATGCTCTTAACAAAATGGTAAAGCTTGAAGAAATAAATATCTACAAAAATCTTATCAAAAGGAAGAAAAAATCTTATATAAATGGGAGGCAAGAGCATCTTCTTCACGTTTCTAAATTTGAGCCGAGAACATTTTGGAGGAACATTCTTGTTCATAAAATGAAAGAAAATAATTCAATCCCCTTAAAGAACTGAGATATCTATCTTAAGAATCTTTAAGATTCTCCTGACAACATGGGCGCCATCCTTAACAATCTTATAGAGGATGATATATTTTCTTTGGAAGACATTGAGCTCTAGATTAAACAACATGCGGATGGGAAGGCTAGGGATATTGAAGGCTACCATGATGAAATTATCGAAATGGGAAGGTCTGTCCTCATCCCTCGTATACACAACTCCTCAATTTGGCTATGAAACAAGACTTCCCTACACCTTCGAGGCAAAGCCTTACTGTTCCTATCTTTAAAAGTGGGGATAAAAAAATTCCTTCTAACTACAAGACCATTATGATTTGCCAAATTTTAGCCAAGCTATATGGACTCATTTTGGAAACGAAGATTAGTCTAGCTTGAAAGCCACGGTAAAGAAGCTAAAGAAAAAGCTTTGTTTAGAAAACATCACTCAATTATAGACCATCTTGTTACTCTTAGGATCATTGCCGAGGAATATCACAATAATACTACTGATCACTTTTGTTGACTTTAAAAAGCTTTCAAAAATATAATCAAATGGAAAAATAACGTAAAAGAGATGAAAATTTTGATATTGATGTCAGATAATATGAAAACGACAATGAAATAAGATCAAAATATTTAATAATGATAATAAACCATCGTAAATCTATAAACTTAATTTTTTAATTAAAAAAATACTACTAGACTTTTGATACGAAAGTGATGGAAATTTTGATTTTGATGTCAAAAGTTATGTACAAGTAGCAATTTAATAACATCAAAATATTTAATAATGATAATATTTTAGTGTCATAAATTTATAAACTTAAACTTTTGATAGGAAAGCGATGAAAATTTTGATTTTGATGTCAAAGTAAACTTCACTTTCATGCCTGCCCAGAAATGGAAATCTAAATGTAATTGCATTGCAGATTATGAAATATTTTAAGAATTCTGACCGTTTCAGATTTTTGGATTTTGGAATATTCAAATCGATTCCACAAGGATGGCTCTCATGAAAGGTCCATTTCAGGACGGGCTTCCAGATTGTCATATACTGCTTGTCCATGAAATATAGTTAAAAGGTTTATCAATACCACTATTAATTTGGGAATCTTTTTATATCTCTAGTATTTTAAATTGAGAAAAATGAAGTTAATGGTGTTGGATGAGGTTTTGTTGAAATTGTGAATGTTTTTGGTTGAATTTTTGAATATTGTGGAGAGTATTAATTTATATGTTTTTTACTTAAAATTTAAAATTTTATAATGGTGCAGTATTGATAAAAAAAAATATTTTAAATTATTGGAATATTTTATATATCAATGATATTGAAATTTTTTTTATATTAATATTTTTTTATTTTTTAATGTATATATATATATATATTTTTTTTAAATGTAATATTATGGAATAATATTTTTCTATACTAAATTGGACAGCATTTTTAAGTCCAATATTAATGTTATATTTAGATTCATAAATCTCAATTAAAGAAAATCGAATAAATTTTAATAGTTCAAATTTAACACTAAAATAATGAAGAAATTTTTTTTTTCCAAAGAGTTTGGAATTAATGGTGGAGGGCAAGGAGTTTTTCGCTAGTGGGCCAGAAAGGTCCAATTCACATGAGAGTGTAGCCTCAAGCACTACAACAAAACAAGCCTCTGACACTAGAAATAGTGGCAAAATCCAGTGTTTTCGAGCCTATGAATTGGCTTCAATTGGCGTCGTTAAACCCAACACAATCTGGCATCTTCACTTGGGTTCTGAAAATAGTACTGGGAACTATTTCTTCCATTCTTGTTTCCGTTGTTTTGTCCATTTGTACTTCCAATTTTTGTCTTTATTTTGCTTATGGTATGATATCAAAAATAGCTTCTTTTTTGGCTTTGCTAATTAACGCCAAGTTATGCTTCCATTATAACGTCCTTTGTTGCATCATTTTTTCCTTCCAATATGGCATCTCTTGTTGCATCTAGCTTTGCTTCCATTATGGTATCTTTTTTAGCTTCTAATATGGTTTTTATTATAATGTCTTTTGTTGCTTATAATATTGCTTTCATTGTTGCATCTTGGTTTGCTATCTGAATGGCTTCTTTTTTTGATTATTAGGGAACACCATGTTTGGCTTCTAATATTGCTTCCATTATTGTTTCTTTGTCTACTACCTTAATTGCTTTTGTTTTTGCTTCTCAAGTAATGCCAATTTTGGCTGCTAATATTGCTTCCATTATTACTTCTTGGTTTTTTACGTGAATGGATTCTTTGTTTTCTTCTTAGCAAACACCAAGTTTGGTTTCTAATATTGCTTCTATTATTACTTCTTTGTTTGCTACAGGTATTTCTTTTGTTTTTCTTCTCAGGTAATGCCAAGTTTGGTTGCTAGTGTTGCTTCCATTATTACTTCTTTGTTTGCTACCTAAATTGCTTATTTTTTCTTCTTCTTAGGTAACGTCAAGTTTTACTTCCAAGATTTCTTATCGTGTGCTTCTAGTTTGACTTCCATTGTTGCTTTGTTTTTTTGCTTCCAGAGTTGCTTCCTTGTTTGCTTCATGGTTTGCTTCCTTTTAATTGGAAGGTTTGCTTCATGTATTAGCATCTAGGTTTGCTTCTTTTTTAGGACCAGGGATTACTTCCTTTTGGTGTTGGGATTTTCTTCTTAACTAGCCTCCAATTTTGCTTCCTGTTAAGCAACTAATTTAGCTTCCTATTTTGAGCTAGTAATAGCTCCAAGTATGATTTCCAATTTAATGTCAAATTTTATTTCCATTTTAGAGCCACATTCTGCTTCAATTTTTAACAACTCATGATGCTTCCTTTATATTTTTCATTTATTAATTTAATATTTTTTCTATTTCAATTAAGTTAGTTAAGTATACCGTGCCTCATAAATAACCTAAATGACTATAGAGTAAGTCATATTTCATTTGAAATATTTTATAGCATTCCATTTATAAAGAACTTTTAGGAAAATGGACATCCATAGAAGCTAAGAATATATATTTTTTTAAACTATAACCAATATTTATATATTATTAATAAACAAAATTGTTGGTCGTGACTAGGTACATATAATGCAAGCTCAAATTCACATCAGAGAGATTTCCAGAGCAGAACTCTTTCAGGGTTTTTATAGTTACAGTCTATACCTCAACATTGGAATAAAATAACAAGATAATTTTGTTTAGCTATAACCCATGTTTTTATATTATTAATAAACAAAATTGTTGGTTCATGACCAACTACACATAATGCAAGCCCAAATAATACTTGTCCAAATGATATATGTCACGGTGATACAACTCGATATGGTACTGCAGGTGAAAATGATACATATGATAATAAACATGAAATGATCCAGGTGGATCCCTAATGACTCATAAATCAAAGTCTTCAGAATGCATCGCCAACATTCCAACGACGCAAACAATGCCTCAATCCAACTTCAGATGTGAAAATTATTGCGAGTCAAAGTTATAATGAAACTTGATTTTAGAGCTAAATATGAAAAACCTCCAAATAAATTTGGCAAACCACTACATTTAATGGAGCTTCCAAATATAGCGACACTCCGTTAAATTCCGGGCAGTGAAGTGGCCCAATCGAAAATACCATGTGGTCCAATCATATGATGCCATGTGGGACCCTGTATGTGCATGTGTGTGGGAATTAACGATGGCTTAATGGGCTGCAATTATATGTCTAAACGAGTTTATTAATTGTTTGGTGGAACTCCAAACAGTAAACGGTTACGGTATTCGTTGGCAGTGGGTTTTGTTGTTGGTACGACGATCCAAACGAAACAAATGGTTATAATCGTGTCGGCCATGGTTATACACACAGTTGAGCAATCAACCAAATTGCAAACATTGTAACGGCAGTTTGGTGACACGTTGGCAACTATTTTAAACAATGGTTATGGTTTGCGGCCAAACAATATTACGACCGACGGGTTCCGACAACTATGGTGGCATATATAACACATGGCGAAAAAATTGTCCAAAAATATAGTATAACCATCAGTTCATAGTCAAAGGTTTTGAACGACGAATGATTTTATTTAAATGCCAAAATCGACGTCATGATTGGACAGTTCGACGGTTAATAACAAAGGTTAAAATTTAAACAAAAGGTTTCGGTGATGTTTTTTTTCAAACAAAAATATATTAGAGCAAAGCAAGATTGGCGTTGGGTTTGACCCCATGACCCCAACCACACCAAACGTCCTCACACTCTTATATAACGTACAAGAGCCCATGGAGCCTCGCTTTGGAATGTCTGCCACCCGACTTATATATAAACTCTTTTTTCCATTCAACGGACCACGGAGGGATCACACTCTTATATGCCATACAAGAGCCCAAGGGCCCTGGATTTGGAATGTCTGCCACCCGACTTATATATAAACTTCTTTTCCATTCAAGAGAGCATGGAGGGGCCGCACATGGAACATAGAGTTTTGGAACCAAGAGGCCGAGCACACAAAACCCAGACTAATTCGAAACCATGATTTGACGAAATCTTTTATCTTGTGTCAATTTCGTGTCATGATTGATGACGTGATAGGAGAGAATGCAACACATCAAGTATAATGGAAGTTGTAGTCCCTTTTCATGTGAGCTAGCATTATATCAAGGTGTAACATCATATCAAGGTGGTGGGGAATTCTTTCTCCTAGACGTCCTCTTTAAGGGATGTTACAAATAATGTTATTAAAAATATTATTATTGTGCCAAGAGATACTCTCCAACCCAATATGGAAGAGATGTTGTAATGCCCTGTTATGTTATGTTATGTAAACATTTTGACTAGGTCAAATTACATAAAAGTAAGAATAAAATTAAAAGAAATGAAATAAAATAAAGTAATAATTATAATTATTAATTAAAACAGTGTCACTCAACCAAATTACATAAACATAAAAATAAAATAAATAATTGTAATTAACAATTAATAATTGTTAATAATTAGATCCATCTTAACACGAATCTATTAAGCGTTGAGATGAATCAAAGCTATCTCTCGAAGTACAATAATTTTCTCAAATTTTGCACTCAAAGAGGTTTACACATCTAGAGAATTGATCAATCTCGATGCTTGATAGGTCTGTAGTCAAAATCAATCTAGATTGATTAATATTAATTATAATATTATGTTTTTGATATTCTTATTATTGATATTGTTAATAGTATAGATTTATATTAAAAAGTGGGGGATAAACTTTGGGATGATAAGGAGTTAGGGAAAAAAGACGCTAAAATTTTATAAGGAGGTGATCAACCCAACTCTTGCTAACCAGAACTACCTTTCTGTCTTGACTATTGCTAAGAAGAAAATGAACATTGCAAAGATAAGAATTAACTCTCATGAGCTTCAAAGTGAAACCAGGCATTGGTCTATTCCCAAAACACTTTAGGACGAAAGAATCTTCCTTCTTTGCAATACTAAGAGAGTCGAAGATGAAAAACACTTTCTCTTTGAGTGCTTGACCCTTACTCACATCGAATCCCCTATTCAAAACATTTGCCACACTACCGACCTTCATGACTCGTTAAGTTAGCAAAACTATAGTGATCTCATAACTCTTCTCTCACTTCTTTTTTATCATAGAAATAAAATATTAAAGAACTTTAGTTAATCAACTTTCCTTCTTACCGTTTAATAGATCATATTGGTCTTTGTAAACGTTAACTACTATCACCATTAAAATAATAATTAATTTAATATTACTATTAAAAATAATTTGAATGAACAAATAATTATACTTTATTAATGGAAATGATTTAAATGGTTATACTTTTAAAAGTTATTATATATATAAATAAAAAGTGTTTAAGACAGGACTCTGAGACATAACGCTATATAACACAATGGATGAGCCGACTTCTGAAGCAATCATCGCTACCAAAAGCTGAACCCTACGAGAGTGAAATCCTAGCTACCTTAATACATAATCCTCGTTAACATAGTGGATGAGCTGATTTCTAGAGCAAGGGGGAGAATATGAACGAGGTGAGGCGTTACATATTTCAACGTCCTTTTCACAAGCTATGTTTTAAAGCCGGTTTTATAAGTTATCTTTTGAATCCATTTCTGATTAAAATTTCTAAGCAGCCATGAATAAGTATAATAAATTTTTAACATTAGTTAAATATGAATGTAAAGATGAAAAAAAGGTTATTGTTAATTAGAGGAGATAACTAAAAATAGGATAATATATTTGGTTTTTCAACTATAAATTGGGTTTTTAACCATAAAATTGATTTATCTTATACATAAATTTCTTTACCAAACACTTTTATATATATATATATATATATATATATATATATATATATATATATCCACGGTGATCCATATTACAATAAACCTAGCAAGTCATTTTCTAATTACCATGATGCGAATTGGATGGTTGTATCATTAATATGATCTACAATATCTATGACAAATCACCTTTTCATCCTATAGTAAATCATCGACTTGTCATCATATAATGCCATTCCCTATCATTTTCATAGTCTAGTCCCTTGTCCACCCGCTCTAATGGAACTGGCCCAAGGGTGATAGTGTGTTATCTTTGATTTCCCTAAACATATTAATATATCTAAAGATGTAAAAATGTTAATATATTTCTTTGTGAAATTTAACGCCCACATGTGCCTTTCACAAATTTAGTGTGAAAGTAATGTGAAATTATGAAAATTTTGATATTGATTGTAAAGGTAATGTGAAAATGATAATGAAATAGGCTTAAAATATTTAATAATGAGAATAAATCATCACAAATTTATAAATTTAAAATTTTGATATGAATGTAGTTAAATTTTAGATATAAAAATAATAAATTTTTTAATTTTGATGTCAAATTTAATAGGAAAATAAATGTAATAAGATCGAAATATTAACAAAAACTACATTTAGTACGCGCAGTTTAGCTTAAATATACCTTAATTAAATTTAACGCAGACATGACCCTTTCAATATTACCGAATCTCTGGATTCTCTCGTCTTCTTTCTTTGTTTTTTGTTTGCAACATCATTGTGATTGGAAGTTCTTCAGATTTAGTGCCCACGCGAAGATCCCTGCTTCGTAACCCTTTGTTGTCTTGCTTCCCTTCTTTTGACCTTTGTTTATCTGTTAGTTGTCTTGCTTCGCTTTTTTGGACATCTGTTTATCTGTATGATTTGTTTATTTTTAAAAAGAGGTATATGAATGCGAGATGGATAAAGGTAGCTGATCTGCATAAAGATGTAATATTTTAGCCGGTCATAGGGAGATTAAATGTAAAAGGGATTTATTAAAAATGTATAATTAATATGAAATATTCAAGTTTATCTGGGGATATTAAATGTAAGGAGGTGTTATTAAAAAATATATATTTATAATAATTTAATTAGGTATTATTAATAAGTATTTAATGTTTCCCGTTTTAACCTAAGATCAAGATATTTAATAATGATAATATTTAACCTTTATAGAATTATAAAGAAAGTAATTTGTAAGTGATGAAAATTTTGATTTTGATATCAAAGATAATGGGAAAGTGATAATAAAATAGGAACAAAATATGTTAATGAAAAATTTTGGGAAAAAATTTACATATATAATATTATATAATTTATCTTCTTTAGTTAAATTTAGTCGATTTCTCCTTATTTAATTTACCTCTGAGATTTGCGTCTTCATCTTGTCCTGAAGATGAACCACACGCTAGTTCAAAAGGCATCGATCAAATATTCTCAATGTGATTTTTTCCGGAAAATTTTCATTAACAAGTTATGGATCACAAAAAGAAGATCAAAATATTTAATAATGATAATATTTAATTTGTCATAATTTTTTCAACTTTTGATATGAAAGTAATGGTAAAGTAATGAAAATTGTGATATTAAAAGTAATGTGAAAATGGCAATGGCAGAAGTTCATAATATTTAATAATGATAATAAAGCATCATAAAATTATAAATTTAAATTTTTGATATGAATGTAGTTAAATTTTAGATATGAAAGTAATAAAAAAATTAATTTTGATGTCAGATTTAATGTGAAAGTAAATGTAATAAGATCAAAATATTTAACAAGGGTTACATGGTAGCTAGTACATGCGGTTTAGCTTAAATATAGCTTAATTAAATAAAAAATAACAAAAACAAAAATTTCATCACAAAAATAAAAATCCTAATAAAATATTGTATGGTTAAATGGCGTCACCAAAAATTAAGAAATATAATTAACTAATATTTTTTATATTAACATACATATATCTATATAATAATAAGTCGCCTTTAAATTGAAAATATTGTGAAAAATTTATAATTCATGAAAATATAAATAAAAGAAAAAAATAGAAAAATGAAAAAATAAAAATGAAATAAAACTAAAAATAAAAAAATTAGTAATTAATAGAAATGGAAGTTAATAAACAACCTATAATAAAACCTCAACTAATCACCTTATACATAAATAAATTTAAAATAAAAATAACAAAAATTGAATTCCTAATGTTAAACTATGGATAAGATTCATAATTTTTGGTAAAAGACAAACTCATACCAAGTGAAAAATAAAACTCAACGAGTATAATAATAACATAAATATATACAAAGATATAGATGTGAGAGGTCAGAACTTCGAACTCATCCTCTTGGGATCCGTTAGGAGAAGGTGCCCGGGCATGGCTCTGGGTCTTGAATAGTTTCCCTCGGATGCGCCCTGTAAGGCCTTCGAGCCGCGGTGCGACGATCGTGCACGCGGGCGCGCCGAACGACGGAAGTGCGACGGAGTGCGGACGACGGTGCGACAATGTTGCGACACTTCTGCGGAGGTGCGACGTTATGAAGAACACTTATACGACTAAGTGTTGAGCGTATACATATATGCGATGCTGAAAGATGTATGAAAGCCGACTTGTGAATGATGGCTTGTGGGCATACGATAGTGGTTTTGGGGGGTCAGCCATGGGGCTGCACACCCCATGTAAACCCACATAGACTTGGTATATATTAGTGGAGCTTTGAGCTCATTTGATCATCGAACTCTCATGACTTCTACGCATAAGGAAGGGTAAATCTGCGCAAGAGGAAGATAGGAACAACGCATATCTCATGCGCTCTATCAAGGTGCAGATTTGGTATATTCTTGTGCCGGTTGAGGTGTAGGCAAGCGTGCCGAGGTTCGGGTTGTATGTGCAGGACTTGGTAGAGAGGATAAGTGGCTCGGGTGAGCACTTCTCTTTGTGCAAGGGTGCACATGATTGTAAAGCAGGTTGCTTATCTTGTAAATTTGGCTAAGTGTGAGACTTGGTTCAGCCAAGACACACTTGTGTTGTAAATCTGATATTCTTAATAAAATTGTCGGGCAGACTCACATTACGGGGAGTTGCCCCTCCCCTTTATACTTGTTGCAATTGTTGTTGTTCTCGGTATAATTGCATGATGATAATGAATGAGTATGGGCTTCATTAAGTATAAAGGATAATTGCTTTTACTTAGTTGCGAAACACAAGCTAAGTATGTTAATGTGAAAGTAGGCGTAGTCCACGAATGTTAGTATTGGTGAAAAGAACGCGTTCGGTGGTGCCGCACCTTGCTACAAGCGGTTGGAAGACTACCGCAGGTGTAGGGGCGTGACAGTTGGTATCAGAGCAAGGTTTGCTCGTGAAGGTTTGAAGTTGATGACAGGTATTGAGACTTGAACAAGGTTCAGGTGTTGAAGCATTTGAAGGTAGTTTCAAGACTCGGTTTGAGCAGGGTTGCTCGTGACAGTGGAAGCAGGTTTAGCAGAGGTGAAGCCTAGTGCTTGGACCAAGCTGAACGATAAGGCATGGCAAGTTTGGGAGAAGGTGAAGGGAAGCTCTTGCTTACCTTATACAAGTTGAAGAGGTTGAAGGAAGAGAATCCCCGGATTCGAGAGGAGCTTGCAGTATTGGAAAAGAATGTTGAAGACGAGCTTCTTCAACTTGGTTGGACAATGGAGCAAGATGAAGTTGCAGATTGTGCTAACGAGGAAGAGGAAGCCGTGGCAGTTGAAGATGTTGCAGACATGACCGTGATGGAGGTTGAACTTGAGGATGATCAAGTTGGACCAGGATCGTGCAGTTTGTGGACATGGATGAATGAGGAGGAGCCTCATGATGATGAAGTAAGTATTGATACTTGTGTTTCATTTGGGCATTTGGTGGATGGACCGTATGCAGGGAAGGGCAAAGCCAGTTTGCCAATGCTAGGGAGGATCTTACCATGGATGACTAGGATGAGACCTTGTATGGAGAAGCAAGGATTGTTGATTGTTGTAGGACTTGTTGGGGTTATTTGTGACCTTATGATAGAAGGTGCAAAGGCCCTTGACAAGGGAGGAACTTGATGATTGTTGTGGAGGAATGGGTCATGCTTTAGCCACATGGAAGATTGGCTAAGTGCCCGGCATGACTCATGGATAGATTGGAGGGCACACATGATGATGCTTGGGTGGAATTCTCATGGCCGAGACCAAGAGATAGTCTTGGTGGACACTTTGGTGGAGGAGCTATGATGGAGGGACTCATGAAATGATGATATGGTTGGGTGACCGAGTTCACTAGACCAAAGATTGAAGACTTGGATGAGGATGACCGATGGTTGTGATGAGTCTACTTGGTGGGACTACATGGGCAACTTAGTCATGGACATTAGGTTGGAGACATGGAGCATGGCAGCCTTATGCAGGGACATTATGTGGGAGCACTTGTAGAGGTGTTATGGACATCCAATGAGGAGTGCCAAGGCAGGGATGTTGTGCAGATGGAATTGCTAATGTGACATGGAGACTTACTACTTATGAGTTGATGGAAAGGTTGTGCACTCTTGTACAACAAGGCCATGGACTTGGTTGGATTTGTGAGCTGATTATGGAGCATTCCTACTACATGGAGATGTTGGTTGGAGATGACTCATGGAGCTCATGATGACATGAGATTGTTGTGACTTTTAGGGACTTCATACATGGTGGACTTAGAGGATTTGATGCATTGAGGAGCTGAGGTCAGGAGACTTTGATGCAGTATGGGATGCATACTTTCAAAGTACATGTATGGGCATGGCTTGGAAGAGTGACTTGATGTGGAGGATCGATATGAGACACTTTGGAGTGATGGAGTTACAATGATGATGATGATGCCTTGGTGGCTGCACTTGGGCATGGGTTGAGCCGAGACTCAACTACTTTGACACATGGATAGATGAGACAAGTGCATACTTGTTTCGATGGCAGACTTGAGGGATGGCACATTGTAGATATGATGAAGGGGTGCTTCATGGATCTAGATGTGGCACATCGAGAGTCGGTTTGAGGAGATGATCTCTTCATATGGAGGAGACACACACACACATGATGATGTTGGGATAGATGTGGCTGATTTCATGTAGCACATTGACACCAAACATCATGGACAGCATGTTGCAGATGAGGTGGATGGAGTTCCATGGACCTGAGCATGGATTATGGAGATAGATTCTTGATGAGTCAAGGATGTGACAGGATGTTTTGAGAAACAACTGATGGTGGCATGAGGATGTTCACTCTCATGGTTTGAGCATGGCAGTTGGACTGGCCATCCGACTAGTTCAGGCATGAGGTCTGGAAGTGTACAGAGATGTGTTGGCATTATGTTGGAGTATCATGGTAGAGGTTCACATGGAGACACATGATGAGGTCGACACGAGATGTTGCAGTGGAGATTGTGACAGAGGGGTCGATGATCATGGATCGAGATGATATCTGATGGAGTGCATACCTTGGTGAGCTTGGTGGCAGTTGGTCACTAAGTCGAGGCATGATGGAGATGAGGCTCTACATATGTTGCAAAGATGTTTGCTTTGTGTGGAGGAGTCAACATCATGGACGATGATGATCTTGGTGGATGGCTACCGGGATGATATGTTGTCGAGGACGACAACGATTTCAGGTGGAGGAGGATGTAAGGCCTTCGAGCCGCGGTGCGACGGGCGCCGGGCGAGGTTGTGCATGCGGGCGCAGAACGACAGAAGTGCGACGGAGTGCGGACGACGGTGCGACAATGTTGCGACACTTCTGCGGAGGTGCGACGTTATGTGCGACGTTATGAAGAACACTTATACGACTAAGTGTTGAGCGTATACATATATGCGATGCTGAAAGATGTATGAAAGCCGACTTGTGAATGATGGCTTGTGGGCATACGATAGTGGTTTTGGGGGGTCAGCCATGGGGCTGCACACCCCATGTAAACCCACATAGACTTGGTATATATTAGTGGAGCTTTGAGCTCATTTGATCATCGAACTCTCATGACTTCTACGCATAAGGAAGGGTAAATCTGCGCAAGAGGAAGATAGGAACAACACATATCTCATGCACTCTATCAAGGTGCAGATTTGGTATATTCTTGTGCCGGTTGAGGTGTAGGCAAGCGTGCCGAGGTTCGGGTTGTATGTGCAGGACTTGGTAGAGAGGATAAGTGGCTCGGGTGAGCACTTCTCTTTGTGCAAGGGTGCACATGATTGTAAAGCAGGTTGCTTATCTTGTAAATTTGGCTAAGTGTGAGACTTGGTTCAGCCAAGACACACTTGTGTTGTAAATCTGATATCCTTAATAAAATTGTCGGGTAGACTCACATTACGGGGAGTTTCCCCTCCCCTTTATACTTGTTGCAATTGTTGTTGTTCTCGATATAATTGCATGATGATAATGAATGAGTATGGGCTTCATTAAGTATAAAGGATAATTGCTTTTACTTAGTCGCAAACACAAGCTAAGTATGTTAATGTGAAAGTAGGCGTAGTCCACGAATGTTAGTATTGGTGAAAAGAATGCGTTCGGTGGTGCCGCACCTTGCTACAAGCGGTTGGAAGACTACCGCAGGTGTAGGGGCGTGACACGCCCGGTTGTATCATTGCTTTGATTGGAGTTTGAAATACAGAGACAGTTGAGGAGGAGCCTGAAACATTTGGGACAATGATGCCACCACGCTTTCTGCTCTTTGCTGTCCCAACCCCCACGATGCATATCAGCTAGACGCTTCATGTGCTTAGGGATCACTTGTAGTAGTTCATTCGGGGCTTGCTTGTTTCGTTATAAAATGAGCCTTTGAACATAAATATATGCACTTATGAGTGCTTAGGTATCGGTTGTTATTCATTTTGTTTATGTGCTTGGGATAATTTTTAATGGTAATAATTATGTTGAATTAAAAAAAACTTATTAATAAAGATATGCGTAGTTTATAAAGATATATATTTGAGTTGAGAATTTTATTTTACAGTTCATTATGATGTGTCATTAAAATTGAAATTTTGCTCATGTGGATTAAAATAAAAAAATCTAAAAATCTAAAAAAAAAATAAAAAAAAATAACAATACAAAAAATTTAAATAATATAGGCTCATAAAAATATTTGTGGGTGAAGAAATTGGATCTCTCTCGGCTCATGTTAGATCCGAATTTAAGATGAATCTTATCATTGTACATATGTGCGAAGGGATCAATTGTCATTTATTTATTTTTGTTTATTTAATTAGTTAGAACACATTATTATTACTATTCTAGATCCATCTTAATAATTTTGGATCTAGTAAGCACGGAGAGGGATCAAATATATTTTCACTCCAAAAGAGATTTTCATATCAATAGATTTGATCCCTCTTGCGCTTGGTAGATCGAGAGTTAAGATAGATCTAGGCTTGTTTAATTTCCCTCTTGGCTATATTCCAATGAATATGTGAAGTTTGTAAAGATATATATAATTGTACATATGTGCAAAGAGATTAACTGTCATTCATTTATTCTTGTTTATTTAATTAGTTAGAACACATTATTATCACTAGTCTAGATCTATCTCAACTTTGTATCTAGCAAGCACTCAGAGGGATCAAATCTCTTTTCACTCTAAGAGATGATGGATCTAGGATGGTTTAATTCCCCCTTTAAAGAGGCTATATTCCACATCAATACCGTGGGTCAATAACATGGGTTCTCAATACCATGAACCATTTTTTTTTTATAGGATTATTATTATTTTGCTATTTTTTTTTTTTACTTTTTTATTTTTTTAATCCAGTTGAAATGTTTACATTACATTAGTTTAATTTATTTAATTTTAATTTTTATGTAATTTGACTTAATCAAAATGTTAAATGTTGCATTACAACATCTCTATTATACATGGTTGGAGAGCTCCTCCCAGGACAACAATTATAAGCCAAACTAAATCCATCTTAACTCGAGGTCTACTAAACATCAAAATAAATCTATACATATTTAATTTCTTAAAATATCTTAAATAAATATTATGTTTTTTTATATTATTTATTTGTATGTTTATATGAATTATTTATATTGATAAATGTGTATATTCTAAAATAGAAAAGAAATTTCCAAAAATTTAAAAATAAGTATATATTTTATATTTTACTGTCTAATATAAAAATTACTTGCAAATCAATAATAAAGGTTTAAATAATTTTCTTTTATACACTTTTATGGGACTAGAAAACCACTCAAATTCTTTTTGGGCTTCTAGTGATTCTGATGATTCTCTATGGTTGTAAGAGTTTGGGCTTCTAGTGATTCTGGTGATTCTCTATGGTTGTGAACTATGGGTTAGCAGTACATCCAACATGCAGTGGAGACAAATTGAGAAAATTCAGAAGCATTTGATTACAAACAAATTCAAGATTAAAAGTGCAGTTCCTTATATTATCTTGTTAAGTGAAAGAGGGGCTGCTCATATTGAAGCAATTGCTATGGTGCGAGTCATAAGGTATTTAAAAAAAATTGAGTAAATGGAAGAGAGTAGATGGCCTAAGGGTGTCTTTAACGATAGATTGTCAAAAAAAAAAAAAAAAACTTGGATGTAACAAAATAACAAATGGTTTAGTAAATAGGGTATTTTCTTGAACACGTGTCCCATAAACAACAAAGAGATAAAATTTTTTGTTATGGATAAGTTCCACAAGCGTACTTGGGATATGGAGCTAGGGAGAAAGAAAAAGTACTATATTGAAGTGTTTAATCCCACTCATAGTCATCAACCAAATGCATACATAGAGGCCAATATCTATTGGAGAGCCAAAAATCTTATTGCTCAGTTAAAGACTAATTCTCATCAACTCCATTGTGAAACAGGGTGATGGAAAAGGCCAAAAGAAGTGTGGGAGGAAAGAGTATGCATTTTTTACTTAACAAAGCCCGGACCTAATATAAGGGAGACCCAGGATCAATTCTCATAGCTACCACTATAACACCAAGAGTACATCCAATAACTTAAAAGCTAGATATACTAATTTCTTATGATATTGGCAAAGAGCCGAGACTCACGCTAACGGGGGAGCCTACTCCTTGATCCGCACACCATAACAGGACAATATATTCAATGTGATTTGAATCCTGACCTCGTGGGTTTCACCCAATGAACCTAACCACCTCACCACACATCGTTGTATTAGTAATAGTGTTTTTTTTTTTATTTTGAAAGAAAATAAGAGGCTTTAGGCAGCGCCAAGAGCATGGCCTACTCCAGGTGACACCATTATCAGCGCACAAGTGAACAACGTGTTGGGTCCTCTCTCTCTTGTCATTTCTATTTAGATTTATGGATATCTAACTTTATTTATCAAATACCACTATTAATTTGGGTTTTTTTTTTTATATATTTTAAAATGAGAAAGATAAAGTTAGGATGGTTTTGTGTGAGCCATTTTTTTGGGTTGCAATTGTGAATGTTTTTCATTGAATTTTAAGTTATATAATTTTGTAAAATACTGCAGGGAGTATTAAGTTAAAAGATGCTTTTTACTTAAATTTATAAATGTGTCGTATTTATAAAAAAAATTAATTTTTATTTATTTAATTTTTAATTTTTAAATTAATGTAAAGAATGAAATATTTTATGTATGATTGAAATTAAAGATTTTTTTTATTATTAATATTTTTTATTTTTTAATGTATATATTATTTTATTATTTTTAAATGTAATATTAAGGGATAATAGATTTCCTAAATTAAGTTGTAGAGTATTTTTAAGCCCAATAATAATGTTATATTTTAATTCATAAATCTCAATTAAAGAAATTCAAATAAATTTTAATAGTTCAAATTTAGCATCAAAATAATGAAGAAATCTTTTTTTCCAAAGAGTTTGGATTTTATGATGGAAGACAAGGAATTTTTTGCCACTAGACAAGGAAGATCTAGTTCACATGAGGGCCTAGCCTCAAGCAATATGAGAATCTTGAGGTAGTGGTGGCATTTTTTTTTTCACATAGAGAGGTTATATTAAATGTTCCCATCGCACTTGCATACATAAGAGGATCACATCCTAGTCCCATGTCCTCCATTTTAAATCCCCATGTTAGATGACGAGGAGACATAATCCCTTGGGAAAAGAAATGGTGCCACAATCTCTTGACCATTGAATGAGGGCACATTCAGTGCAAGGACATGTTCTTCATAACTCACCTGACCCTTCAACACATAAGTGGATTACAAACCACTCCCATGTCCTTTTTAAAACCCCATCTCAGGTGACAAGATGACATAATCCCTTGCACGAGGCCACACTTCGTTCTCCTTTTGAATGTGGGGACACTCAGTGCAAGGACATGTTCTTTATAAATTGTATATCTAGTGTCATGAACGTTTGTGAAGGGGAAGGTTTTAACATGATGGATTTTTCCATTATGGTCACTCACTTAACATTGATCGAACTATAGAATAATAGGTCCCCATGTTATGCCATGAATGTGAGGGATCATGCTAATCCTTATGTGTCATGTTTTGCTAACTTAATATTATTCAAATCAACCTTTCTCAAATGTCAACCTCCTTAATCTTTGGACTTGCTATGGTAACTTATCTCACTTTCAAATCCTTCTACTTAGTCCCTATGTTTTAGTTCTAATCTTCATTCACCTATGGGTCTCTTCTATCATAGTTTCCTGATTGTGTTTTTCGGGTGGAATTTCAATGGAAAGAGGAAAGCACAACTACAGTTGGATAGATCCCCACCAATAACCTCTAACTGAGGCTCAACATGAAGCTAAATCCTCGAAGGCCATATTTAACTAGTGCACTGCTCTAGCAGCCCAATAATCCATTGAAATGGATGAGGTGGAGGCTCAATTGTAACAAAATTCCATGCATGATGAAGAAGTTTTCGAGCAAGTTTCATTGTAGTGCCTAGACGCTAGTACCTCCAAAACTTGTGATATTATATATTTCAAGGCTTTGAATCTATATTGACAATTTTTAAAAGAAAATAATGGACTTATAACTGAAAGAAGTGAGGAATACAATGTCATTCTTCTTGAATTAAATGAATTCCAATGACAAGTCAAGGAAATAGATAAGAAGGTTTCTACTCCAAGACAAGTAAAGATGGACACTAAACTTCCAATACCCAGAGTTACATTTGTCTAGGTCACAGAAGTTAAAGAAAACACTACTCAAGTTAAATCATATTCTATCTAGCCTTTTTTGTAAATTTCTTATTATAAGAAGCATAGATTCCCCTATCAATATACATAAGCCCATAAAAAAATTCTTCTACAAAATACACCTCAAATTTGAAGTTTGTACCTCTAATTTTCCCACTAATAATTCTACTCAAACAATATGAATTAAAGAAGAAAAC
The DNA here is from genome assembly GCA_031772625.1 of Pinus tabuliformis. Taxonomy (NCBI): domain Eukaryota; kingdom Viridiplantae; phylum Streptophyta; class Pinopsida; order Pinales; family Pinaceae; genus Pinus; species Pinus tabuliformis. The sequence goes on from CM062817.1 coordinate 1,337,245,978, forward strand.
GATACAAAGAAAAAGAATGAAGCTAATAATCTTATTTGCTTAATGGGGAATTAGCAACACATACTCTGTACTCTTTAACTTTTCTCCCCAATATGCTAAATCATACTTCTAACTTTATTTATAAAAAAAAAAAAACAAAACAAAACAAAAAAACCACTTTTGCTTAGATTTTTTTTATTAATACAATTATTTATTATAAATTTCTTTAATGAAACTTATATGGAAAATGAAATTATGTGTTCAATCGTTCTACCTTAATATATATTTTGAAACTCAATAAATTATGGAAGATGAAATTAATTATTTAATTTTTCTAAATCATATATTGACTTAATCTATCATGTGGGTTTTTTATTATTTTATAATTAAACTTTCTTCCATTCGATCATAATTCAAGTATATAAAAATACTAAATAATATCATTATTGTTGTGCCTTACCATAAGAGAAATCATATTAGCGATAATAAAGATCGTAATGTAGTATTTTTTTCTATCAAAATTAACTAAAATAAATCTTCTTCGTATGTATCGCTATGCCAAGGCTATTATTTGGCATAATTATCTGAAAAATTGCATACAATCAATTGGGAGTGCTAGTAAACCACCATTGTGAAACATATAAGAAAGTAAAATAGATTTCACTAACTATAAACATGAAATAACAAGAGACTTGGGCGTGCATCATTCTTCAAAGGAAGTAGTCGGGTGGGATCCTGAATACTTGAACCTGCTAGAGTGTCTCCCACACTGAAGATGCCTCTCAATGTGGGTCAAATGTGTATCCAAGCTAACCACGAAAGAGTGTTGGTGTTTCAGAAGCTGTTGGATGTTGTTGAGGTAGGATATGATTTCATTGCATCCTCTTTCTTTTCTTTGATGACATGACCCAATAGGGTTGTCATTTGCCAATTTAGAGTTATGAAGTGAAAATAAGTTCTTGTGACCTTTAATGTGGCTAATATTTGAGACCCAGTCAAGACATCCACTTGAATTTTTAATGTAGAGTGGGCATTCTAGTCATTTGCATCCTAGGCTTCAAATTAACAAATATCATATTGTACTTTAGGAGGGGTGATTGAAAGATAGGTTCCTACTATAGATCGGGCTTGGGTCTAAGCTCTGGATTTCCTTATGGAACCTTGGGCTCCAAAATTATGCCTTAGGCACATCGTTGCCTTGACATGGCACTAAGTAAGGGCCAAAACCTAGCAAGATAAAATTCAAGAAATAGGTGCAAGTTTGGGGATTGAGAGTGAGAGGGAGGCCATTATAGAGAGAGTGAATTATAAAGCATATAGGGTGTTTAAAACTAGAAAATTACTGAGAGTGGGGGTGGATTAGTAATTGGGTCATTTTAAAATTACCAATTTTGAATTATTTTAACAACCTTTTAATTTTTTCTTTTATAGTTAGCATAGTTTTATGGATGTTTATAAATCAACCATGAATTCAAAAGCATACACACAAGACTTACATTCAACACATGTAGACACTAGATATAAGTCAAAACCCATAAAGGGAGAAAACCATAAATTTTTGTTATGACGTAAAGGCAAGAACCCACTCCCTCTTTTACATCAATTTTGTAGGATTCTACCTATAGGAGGCTTCAACCTCTCATTTCTTCTACAAACTACTTGTCAGGAGTACCCACTCCCTCTTCTTACAAGATCCAACCTATTCTTTTCCAGGTTATTACCTGAAAGGAGACACCAATCCCATAACAAGATTAGAAATTTACTTGGTTTACCTAGTCCTTGAATGCATAGTTCTTCTTTTTCTTTGGATTTGTTCTGCACTTTATCCCTACTCCCTTTACATCTCATTATCTTACCTGGTCTACCTAGTCCTTGAATGCATAGTTCTTCTTTTTCTTTCGAATTGTTCTGCACTCTATCCCTACTCCCTTTACATCTCATTATCTCCTTTGCTCCTCTTTCTTTTTCTCTCTTTGCTAGGAAATTCATCAATTTGTTCTCACAAAATTCAATTTACTAGAAGTTCTATAATCCAAAAATGTATCCGTTTATATACATAGCTTGTTGACTATTTGTATTCCAATGCAATGATCTGATGTGAAAATTTTCATCTTTGAATTCCAAGGATATCTCTTTGTGGTCTACCTATTCATTTCCAACTTTGAAGATCAATCCAAGAAAAATGGACATCGTACTATTAAAAAAAATTGAAGTAACATAAGCCAACACCAATGATTGCATAAGCCAAGCCCGTAAATTTCTTTATCCATACTACATGACACAAATGTTGATTACCCATTGATATTATGTGATGCGAACATTGATTTTCGTCTAAGAATATGGGCTACAAACGCATATAACTAGGCTTTAATATGTGTTCATTCTTTGAATTAGAGAAATTTTAGTTTTCTTCACCCAAAACTACAACTTCAAACTCAACAACCTCAAACACTTATGAAGTACCTTCAATGCTAGCAACATGATCATGTGAATTAGATTGTAAGATTGGTACTAATTAGTGAGTTCATGGCTTGGCTATAAGTCTGGAGAGTGCACTTCTTAGAAATGTAAACTCAACATATAACATACTATAAGACATGAAAATATTCATGTTTAATGGAAATAAAACATTTTCATTCTACGAAGAGGGATCAAATCTCTTTTCACTCAAAAAGAGATTTGCATATCAACATTTGGTAGAATCAGAGTTAAAATGGATCTAGGCTGGTTAATTTGCCCCTTAAATATGATATATTCCACATGATTCTGATTATTATTATTTTGCTATTATTTTACATTGTATTTTTTTTTACCTAGTTAAAAGGTTTACAATACATTACATTAATCTTTTATTTAATTTATTATGTTTTTTATTTTTATTTTTATGTAATTTGACTTAGTCAAAATGTTAAGCATTGCATTATAACATCTCTACCATAGTGGGATGGAGAGCGCCTCTTAACGCAACAATTATAAACCAACTTAGATCCATCTTAACTATGGATCCTAAGAGGGATCAAATGTCTTTTCACTCTAAAAGAGTTTTGCATATCACAAGATTTGATCTCTCTAGGCCCTTAGTAGATCCAAAGTTAAGATGGATCTAGGTTGGTTTAATTTTCCCTTTAAATAGGCTATATTGCACATGATTACCATGGATCAATACCATGGATCATTTTTATTTTTATTATTAATTTTTTTTTGATGGACTTCGAATGTTTACCTTGCATTACATTAATATTTTTATTTAGTTTCATTTAATTTAATTTTTATCTATATTATATTACAACATCTTTACCATACTGAGTTGGAGAGTACATTTAAACAAAATAATGAAATATATATATATATATATATATATATATATATAATTCAAAAAGAAAAAAAACCACGAAGTTATGATAATTAATTTGGAAGAGAGCTAGAGTTTTATAAAGAAGAATAAGAGTTGATGCAATTAAATTGGATAAGTGAAATGCAGGTATATAATGAATTTGGTTAGCTAAATTAGCCTTTATAACTTTAGTGGTTTTTTTGGAAGTGACAAATATTACAAGATAGGTATAGTTACAATTTGGTATGAAAAAATATTTAATTATATTTAATTGTTTATTTATATATATTATAATTAAATTGGACAAGCAAGTGAGATGCACGTAGATAATTAATTTGGTGAGTCAAATTAGCCTTTATAACTGTAATGTTTTTTTGGAAGCGAAAATATTATGATGTAGATATAGTTACAGTTTAGTATGAAAATTTATTTATATGTATTTAATTAATTATTTATTTGTATTATTTATGTGTATGTTATATTTATATGGAGAAATGTGTATATTTTTTTTTATTAAGTTTGGTAGGACTTTCTTATTTTCAATTTTATATGTTTATTATTCACTCCGCAATGGGGGAGGGTAGTATAAGATTCAAATTCAAGATCTCAGGTTGGGGGAGGGTAGTACAAGATTGGAACTCAAGATCTCTAGTTTAGTGAGACTTCATTCCACGGCTAGTACAAGATTCGAACTCAAGATCTCTGGTTCCATGAGACTTCATTCCACCGCCATCGCCACAACGGACAAATAATATGTATATTTTAAAATAGAAAGAAAAAAAAAAAAAAAAAAAAAATTTAATAATAAAAATATATTTTATTATTGATTTTCTTTCTAATTTTTATTATATAATACCAAAATTACATAAAAATAAATAATAAATTTTTTAAAGTTTGATACCACTACTACTAGTAGAAACTAGAAACTGAACTCAAAGTCCCAGACGGCAACCACAAAAACTGAAGTCAAAATCCCAGACCGCAACCATTCAAAGTAAGAACCTTTCGAATTAAGCCCCATTGACAAAGGTAAAGTAGTGTTTTTTAAAGATTGAAAGAAAAGAAGACGCTTCAAGCAGGGCCGATGGGCACCATTACAAGCACGCAAGTGAACAGCGTGGTGGGTGGGCTCGCTCTTTTCATTTGTATTTTGATTTATGGAAATCTAACTTTTTGTATTGTGAAATTTGTGATCAGATTTATCAGATACCGCTAATTTTTTTTAGTATTTTAAAATGAGAAAGATAAAGTTGATATGGTTTTGTGTGAGATTTTTTGGGTTGAAATTGTGAATGTTTTTCGTTGAATTTTAGGTTATATAAATTTTTAAAATAGTGTGGAGAATATTAAGTTAGAATGTTTTTTTATTTAAATTTTATGAATGTATTTATTTTTATATAAAATTGATGTAAAATTAAAATAAAGATTGAAATATTTTATGTATAATTTATATTGAAAGATTTATTTTTGTTATTAATATTTTTAATTTTTTTTAATGTATATATTATTTGATTATTTTTAAATGTAATATTATGGGTTAATATTTTTTTTATATTAAGTTGTAGAGTACTTCTAAGTCTAACAATAATGTTATATTTAAATTCATAAATCTCAATTAAAAAATTAAAATACATTTCAATAGTTCAAATTTAACATCAAAGTAATGAAGAAATCTTTTTGTCCAAAGATATTTGATTTAATGGTGGAGGACAAGGAGTTTTTCGCCATTGGAAAAGGAAGGTCCAGTTCACATGAGGGCCTAGCCTCAAGCCATATGGGAATCTTGAGGTAGGGGTGGCCTTTTTTGTTGCACATAGAGAGGTTATATTAAATGTTCCCATCACACTTGCACACATAAGTGGATCACATCCCACTCCCATGTCCTCCTTTTTAAATCCCCATGATAGATGACAAGGAGGCATAATCCTCTGGGAAAAGAGATGGGGACACACTCCCTCCTCCCGCCGAATGGGGGTACACTCAGTGCAAGGACATGTTCTTTATAACTCCCATGACCATTCAACGCATAAGTGGATCACAACCCACTCCCATGTCCCTTCAACAAATATGTGGATCACAACCCACTCCCATGTCCTCCTTTTTAAAACCCCATATCAGGTGACAAGGATACATAATCCCTTGGAAAAAGAGATGGTGCCACAGTTCATTCTCCCATTGAATGGGGGTACACTTAGTGCAAGGTCATGTTCTTTATAACTTGTATATCTAGTATCACGAAGGTTCATGAAGGGGAAGGTTTTAGCATGATGAATTTTTCCATTATGGTCACTCACTTAACATTGATCAGCCTCTCGAACAATAGATCCCCATGTTATGCCATGAATGTTAGGGATCATGCTAATTCTTTTGTGTCATGTTTTGCTAGTCTTAACATCATTCAAATCAACCTTTCTCAAATGTCAACCTCCTGAATCTTTGGACTTGGTATGCTAACTTCTTTCACTTTTAAATCCTTCTACTTAGTCCATCTGTTTTAGTTGTAATCTTCATTCACCTATGGGTCTCTTCTATCATGGCTCCTTGATTGTGTTTTCTGGGTGGAATTTCAATGGAAAGAGGGAAGTGAAACTACAGTTGGATAGGTCCCCACCAACAACCTCTCACTTGAGCCCAACATGAAGCCAAATCCTCGAAGGTCGTATTTAACTAGTGCACCCCTATAGCAGCCCAATAATCCATTGAAATGGATGAGGTGCAGGCTCAAATGAAACAAACTTTCATGCACGATGAAGAAGTTTGTGAGCAAGTTGCATTGTAGTGCCTAGACACGAGTACCTCCAAAACTTGGGGTATTATATATTTCATGTCATTGAATCTATATTGACAAATTTTAAAAGAAAATAATGGACTTATAACTGAAAGAAGTGAGGAATATGATGTCATTCTTCTTCAATTAGATGAATTCCAATGGCAAGTCAAGGAAATAGATAGGAAGGTTTCTACTCCAACGCAAGTAAAGATGGACACTAAACTTCCAATACCTAAGATTGCATTTGTCTAGGTCATAAAATCTAAAAAAAACACTACTAAAGTTAGATCATAATTTATCTAGTCTTTTTTTGTGGATTTCTTACTATAAGAAGCATATATTCCCCTACCATCACTATACATAAGCTCATAAAAATTTCCTTTTGCAAACTACACTTCAAATTTGAAGTTTTTATCTCCAATTTTTCCACTAATAATTATACTCAAGCAAAATGAAAGAAAAGAAAAATAATAAATATATATATATATCTTATCTGGTTTCCTTAATAGGAAATTAGCAACCCATAGTATGTACTTTTTAACATTTTTTTCCATTAATGCTCAATTATAACTCTAATTTTATTAATAAAAACAATAATTTTGTTTAAATTTATTTTTTGTTAATACGATTATTTATTATAAATTTCTTTAATGAAACTTAAATGAAAAATTAAATTATGTGTTCAATCGTTCTACGACGTATACTAAACCAATTAATTTTATTTATTATTTATTATTATTATTTATCATCTTAATATATTTTTGATAAATTATGAAAGATGAAATTTTTATTTAATTTTTCTATATCATATATTGAGTTGAATTGATCTGATCTATCTTGATCTATCTTGTGGAAATTCTTTTTGTTTATTAATTTTTTTTGTTTATTAAATTTTTTCCATTAGATCACAATTCAAGTATTTAAAAAATATTAAATAATATGATTATTGTTGTACCCTGTCACAAAGGAAATTATATTAGTGATAATAAATGTAATATAGTGTTATTTTGTTTATCAAAATTAACCAAAAAAAAAATTGCTTTCTATGTATTGTTATACCAAGACAAATGTCTATGATTATCAGAAAACTTATATACAATCACTTGGGTAGTGCTAAAAAATGTAAGCTATCATTTCGGAGCTGTACCGAGTACCTGTTCTTTTGAAGTAGCAAAAAATCATTCAATTTTGAAAAACGTTCATTCATAATACACCTTTCTTTTGGAGCATATTTTTGACACTTCAGAAAACTTACATACGATCAGTTGGGTAATGCTAAAAAATGTAAACTGTTAAATGGGAGTTGTACCTAGTACCTGTTTTTCTGAAGTAGCAAAAAATCATTCAATTTTGAAAAACATTCGTTCATAATACACCTTTCATTTGGAGCATATTTTTGATACTTAAATTTTTATATGTGTAAAGTATGAACACTTTTTTAAATGCTAATAATCTTCATATTTTGAAAAGTGATGCAACATCAACTTTTAAAGGGATTATTTTTGACACTTTAAATTAAGTGGATAATTTTTTTTTAAAATCATGCCGATTTTGAAAAGCATCAATATTTTTTTAAGACATATTTTTGACACTTTAATTTTTTTTATGTTCTAAGCATGCATAAATGTTTTTTATTTTATTGTTGATCATTTAACTATTTTTCAAGTGGTTTGTTCCTCTTCTGAGTTTTCATCCTATGATGTTTGTTTTTTGAGGGTTTTTTAAACATGTATTTTTTGTTTTTCTTTGCAATGTTTTTTTATCATAAAATTTTAACATTAGTATTTTGAGGTTGAGATCTTTTAAAGTTGAGATCTTTTATATATTTATATATTGTTAATTAATACTTCAATACACATAATATAATAGTCACTAAAAAGTAATAATTTTAAACACTAAATACATATTTTGCATATAGATATAATTTAACAAATACGGCATTTTTGTAAAAAATGACATGTTAAATAAAATATTTTTATAAAAAAATTGAATAAAAAAATTAGAAAAATAATATTTTTTTCTGAATTTTATATCAAAAATACCACATTTATTATTATTATTTTTTTTCCAAAACACAAATTTTCAAGTAAAAATAAAAAAGAAAAAGAAAAAGAAAGAAAGATAAGATACGATTCAATCTAGAACGAATGTGCTTGTAATATGCTAATCTGGGCGAATACGTTTGTAATATGCTAATATGGGGCGAATATGCTTGTAATATGTTTCATTTGAGTCACAGATCGCGAAAGAGAGTAAAGTGATGGAAACAAAAAAAATATTTAGTTTTATCGCCCGTGAAATTTTGTTTGTTGGCGCTAGTTGGTATTTCTTACTTCTCCCTTTCACAATTCAACTTGTTTCGCTTCAAATATTTATTTGCGTATTGGGTGTTGCTGATGTTGCAGCTGAGAAAACAGGTTGGCCAATAGCGACACCGATCCTGGATCCATCCACTGATGAGAACACCATGTTGAAACAAGGTGTCAACTACGCTTTGGGTGGAGGAGGCGTTCTGAACGCCACCGAATATCTTTTTTAATAACTACTCAACAATCCTCCCCCTGGTTTTTTCTTTTTTCATTTTCTCGCCTATTGACTGTTCTTTTTGAAGGGTTCAATAATCTTTCAGCAAGGTGACTAAATTGTTGGGAAATAAATACTATACCATTTTTAAAAAGTGTTTGGTCTTTAATCATCCATGACTGTATCGACTCTTGAAAATTAGTTACTGAATGTTTCTGGACTCTGAAATAGTAGTTATTGAATTAACAATAGTTTCTATATCATATTATATCGAGAGAAATTTAAAAACATGAACAAAATTTAAGATTTAGCATCCATCGTTTACTTTTAATTTTCCTATTTAGTGAGTACAATAACGAGAATAATCTATTGATTAATATTGTGTACTTTTCAACAAAGATCAAGTCAGCCACATATCTATATGCAAACACTCCTATTGTATTAGCATAAACATCATTTAACTATTAATATTTAATGAATTCTTTTTTGACAAGTTTGTATACATGTTTTTCTTTAATTCGTTATTAGTAATTAATGAATTCTTTTGTCTTCATTATTAGTATTTAATGAATTCTTTTTAGACAAGTTTGTATACATGTTTTTTTTTTTAAATTCATTCTTAAATTCATAAAGTGGAGGGATATTTGATATGTGTTGATAGGAAAATTGTCAATGAATTTAATTTTGTATCTATTTTGTTTAAATTTTACAGGTGGTTTTATTTATTATATATTTTTGTGAATTTGTAAAAAACAAAAAAAATTAGTTAGAGATTAGAGATTAGGAGTGTAATAGTAATGATATCATAAAGTTATTAAGAAAATTGTCATTGGAGCATAATTATATTTAATTTTCCTCAACCAAGGAAACAAACAACAAATATTTACTAAACTAAGGAAATGAAGTTATTTATTAAAGAAATGAAGTTATTTATTAAAGCAAGTGAGCACGACTATTATTTTTAGTTACACCTCATCGACGAAATCATCCAATTTTCCACGTCACCCCTGTCATATCATCCACATCACCCCCTGTCATGTCACTCCATACACTTGTCACCACTAGATTTAAATCCGTTTTCCCTCACACTTTTCTCATTTTCCCATAAAATCTTGTTTTCCATTCTCATAAAGTACATTGTCTATTCTATTTCCGTGCATCTACAAGCACATCAACATCTGTCAGCTTATCACACTTGGATTTCAATGTCAACATTCAGTATCCGGGTATTTATATATTGTATCCACCCACTCAATCCCTTTAAAATTTCAAAGAAAGCTTCTCTAACTGGCTCTGCAACTCACATTCCCCTCATGGACATAGAGAGTGATATCTTTGACCCTGTTTTCCCCTTAAATTTGATGGAACTCCACCGAAATGTCCTAGCCGATCAAATCGATTTCCCTGTATACATAACAGTAGTAAAATCAAGTCTTTTCTCTGCTATAATTCCCCATACATATGTTTATCCTGAGTTTATCACTTGGTTAGATTCTACAATGAATCCTCATAAATGTTTTGTCATGAATGTAGTGGGAGAAAATATTTTTCAGGTATCTACTCTTCTAATTCAACAAGCCCTAGAATTTCCCTCTTCAAAACATTATACTACTTTTACAGAAGAAACCCTTATAGCAAATTTTTAAAATTTGTTTGTTAGCAACTATCCCCAATTATCTTTTTATCTTATGCCTTCAAGAAAAGTTTTATCTACTGAATGAACTCAGTTTCCCCTGGAAACTTTTGATGAACATGTTAAACCAATTCTACTTGTAATTGTTGGGGTTTTGGGAAGGGATGATACTTTTGTGATTGACGGTGTTGTGCTAGGAATTTTCAATTTAATCATGCAGCCTGAAACAATTCTTGATATTCCAAATTTTTGGGAAGGCTTGATAAACTCTCAGTTGTCAAATTTAAATCTTATTGGTTGCTTTAGCTTTCCATCACTCGTGTTTTATTTGTTCCTTTATGTTCATATGGAAAAATTTATGCTTTTAGGCCTAAACATAGTGGATGTTCATAAGAGGAGACAAGAAGACTCCCAAATTATGAATTTATTGAATATTTCACTACCTCTTTCATGTCAATCATTTATTCCATCATAAACAATTATGTGCCACCATGTCTCTTACCAAAAGGTCAAACCTTCTTAAAAATTAGCAAAGATACCAAAGTTGGAGATTGGTTTCAATTTGAATATCATGTTGAGATTAGATTGTATGGAGTAGAGATTGCCCCTTATAGGATTCCTTCTTTTGTACCAATGAGATTGTTTTCTCTAGAATTCATTAGGCAAAGTTTAAATGTGGATCATATTCATTTTGTACTAGCAAAGAGAGGTCAGTTATTCAAGTTTCCCAAGACTATTGGGACTTTCATTGTAAATAATAGACAGGCTATGGAAGAATTTGAGAGAATACTTCGGGATATGTAGCTCCAGCAAGGGGAGAAATTGCCTTATGATCCTCACCATATCATTTCAAACATAATGGTAGAGAACTCTTATGCTTCCTACACCATGAGTCCAGACCAGATATTGAGAAATTAGCCAATGGTGGTAAATATGAAATGGGAAGGGGAATGGAGATTGAAACTCCCCATACTATTGAAAAAGGCTTGAAGAGGGTAGCTGAAGAGATAATTGATTTAGATGAGGAAACTAGTCACAACTCTAAGAAGCCAAAATTGCATGAAAAAGAGGAGTTTGAGCCTCTAGTTGGAAGTTCATCTACTAAGTTGCAATTGGGAGAAGTGACATGCACACCTTCTTCCCCTGTCCAGAAGAATCCTCACAAAGCTCTGTTTCAGTTCTAAAAGAGATGTATAACCAAATTGAAGAGAAGAACAAGAACGCAAAAGAAAATGTGGTGTCCCACCTAGAAGCTCTGTCAATTTCTGAGTTATCATACTAGATTATTGCCAACAGTGGATTTAGAAAGAAATCATCTTAAATTACATTTTTCTCACCTATATGCTTTAACTGTTTCTTTGTCAACAAGTTTCAAGACTATAAATCTAACTGCATGGATGCAGGGGAGATTCCATTTCCCGATAAAATTAACTTGCACAAGAAACCTAGAGAATTAATTTACAGTGATTTGAGTAAAGAATCCCTAGGAGAAAATAATAAAAAAGCTTTATTGGGAAAGGTTGTGAATTAGTTAAAGTTGGAAAAAAAATTCCAAAGCTTTTTTAACTCAGAATGAAGGGTTGAAAAAGTTAATTGTAAAAATTGGTGTCAATCCTGAAGATAGATCTATTGTACATAAACTTTTACAAGGAGAAGAGACATAAATTCAGGTTCTTAGAAAGAAGTTGAAATTGTCTGGTATAGAGCATGTCATGGCCCTAGAGGTGGCCCAAGTAGAGAAAGAGAAGGATATATTGATCAGAGAGTTGTTGGAAAAGAAACAATGAAGTGGTTGCCTTAAAAGAAATGAATTCTAACTTACAACAGAAACTGGATATTCATGTCTGCACCATCCTAGTACAACCAGATTCAGAGGATCCAACTAACAAATTGACCAGAGTTATGATAGAATTAAAAATTTCAGAAAATGAAATGAAAAAGATGCAAAATAACTTAGATGACACAACAACTCCTGGAGATTGAAGAAAAACATATGACTATGGCAAAAGATAATGCATCAAAATATCAAAAGGATTATCATACAACCTGCAATGAAATTAAGGAATTGAGGGAAAAAGTAAAAGGCAATATGTTACTTATACAGGCCAGATAGATCACGTGGAATGATATTATTTAGCAATTGAAAGCTATCTAGGATAACATGATGATAATGGAAAAAGAAAAAATGATTTTCAGGGACCTGGGAAGCATAATTTCTTCTCATAAAGAGAAACGTCAACAACGTGCTTAGCTAGCAAAAAAGATGATCAATTTTCTTAATTCCAATTCTACTAAGGAATTAAGAAATATGCAAGTGGAAGACAGAAAAGAGCTAGTGTTGGAAATCAATAAGATGGTGCTGAAAAACTTGTATAGAAAAACAACAGAGGCTAAACTTGGTGAAATTAGAGAATCGGTTATGAAGTTTGACAAAAAAATTGATAAGAGAATAAGCGTAGGATTTCCCTCCTACTGGGACCAATAGGGAAATTTTCTTCCCTGGGAAACTTATAAAACTTTGTTGGTGGAGGCTAAAAGTAAAATTGACTCTTCTCATGAGAAAACAATAGTTCTCTAAGGCTTGGAGTTTAAATGTGGATCAGATTCATTTTGTACTAGAAAAGAGAGGTCAGTTATTCAAGTTTCCCAAGACTATTGGGAATTTCATTGTAAATAATAGACAGGCTATGGAAGAAGTTGAGAGAATACTTCAGGATATGCAGCTCCAGCAAGGGGAGAAATGGCATTATGATCCTCACCATATCATTTCAAACAGAAGGGTAGAGAACTCTTATGCTTCCGACACCCGTGAGTCTAGACCAGATATTGAGAAATTAGCCAATGGTGGTAAATATGAAATGGGAAGGGGAATGGAGATTGAAACTCCCCATACTATTGAAAAAGGCTTGAAGAGGGCAGTTGAAGAGATAATTGATTTGGATGAGGAAACTACTCACAACTCTAAGAAGCCAAAATTTCATGAAAAAGAGGATTTTGAGCCTCTGGTTGGAAGTTCATTTACTGTATCTAGTTTTCAGTTGCAATTGGGAGAAGTGAGATTCACATCTTCTTCCCCTATCCCATAAGAATCCTCACAAAGCTCTGTTTCAATTCTAAAAGAGATGTATAACCAAATTGAAGAGAAGAACAAGAAAATCAAAGAAAATGGTGTGTCCCACCTAGAAGCTCGGTCAATTTCTGAGTATCATACTAGATTATTGTCATCCATGGATTTAGAAAGAAATCATCTTAAATTATATTTTTCTCACCTCTATGCTTTAACCATTTCTTCATCAACAAGTTTCAAGACTGTAAATCTAACTGTGGATGCAAGGGAGATTCCATTTCCTGATAAAATTAACTTGCACAAGAAACCTAGAGAATTAATTTACAATGATTTGAGTAAAGCACCCATAGAAGAAAATAATACAAAAGCTTTATTGGGAAAGGTTGTGAATCAGTTAAAGTTGGAAAAAGAAAATTCCAAAGATTTTTTAACTCAGAATGAAGAGTTGAAAAAGTTAATTTTCAAAATTGGTGTCAATCCTAAAGATATATCTGTTGTACATAAAATTTTACAAGGAGCAGAGACATAAATTCAGGTTCTTAGAAAGAAGTTGAAATTGCCTGGTATAGAGCATGTCATGGCCCTAGAGGTGGCACAAGTAGAGAAAGAAAAGGATATCTTGAACAGAGAGTTGTTGGAAAGAAAAAACGAAGTGGTTGCCTTAAAAGAAATGATTTCTAACTTACAACAGAAACTGGATACTCATGTCTGCACCATCCTAGTATAGCCACATTCAGAGGATCGGACTGACAAATTGACCAGAGTTATGATAGAATTACAAATTTTAGAAGATGAAATGAAAACGATGCAAAATAACTTGGAGGACACGCAACAACTCCTAAAGATTAAAGAAAAACATCTTACTATGGCAAAAGATAATGCATCAAAATATCAAAAGGATTATCAGACAACCTGCAATGAAATTAAGGAATTGAGGGAAAAAGTAAAAGGCAATATGGTACTTATACAGGCCAGAGAGATCATGTGGAATGATATTATTTAGCAAGTGAAATCTATCTGGGATATCATGCTAATAATGGAAAAAGAAAAAATGATTGTCAGGGACCTGCGAAGCATAAATTCTTCTCATAAAGAGAAATGACAACAACGTGCTCAGCTGGCAAAAAAGGATGATCGATTTTCTTAATTCCAATTCTTCTAAGGAATTAAGAAATATGAAAGTGGAAGACAGAAAAGAGCTAGTGCTAGAAATCAATAAGATGGTGTTGAAAAACTTGTACAGAAAAACAACAGAGGCTAAACTTGGTGAAATTAGAGAGTTAGTTATGAAGTTTAACAAAAACATTGATAAGAGAATGAGGGAAGGATTGCCCTCCTGCCCGAACAAATAGGGAAATATGATTCCCTGGGAAACTTATGAAACTTTTTTGGTGGAGGCCAAAAGTAAAATTGACTCTTCTCATGAGAAAAAATAGTTCTCAAAGGGGAAACCATTGCCAATTATCTTCACAGGGATTTTTAGCTATTGTGGTTAGTTAAAACCCTTTTTACAGAAAATCCATCTTATAGTAGAATCACTAATTTCATAATGGCCCATATAAGGTTCATTAAGTGTCCAAGTCCAGATCTCATTGTATGGAAGAAATGAAGAGCATGGATGTATCCAACAATAGGAGCAACAGAAGATTGACCTTCAACAAGAGAGCATGCATAGGAATCACAAGTCATCCAGTGAAAGATAGCCACCTGGATTTATTTTATCAAGTTTTGAAATATTGTATTTGTAATAATTACACAATTTTGGTTCTCAGTTTTGTAAAAGTTCAAGTCCTCAAAAGGACCGAATAGGACTAAAGTAGTTGTTAAAGTAGTTTGGTAGTTTTGTGACAGTTAACAGTTTTTATAATTGTCACCATTGTAATGTAACTATAAAAGAAGCTTGAGAGAACCATTTGGGGTTCTGATTTTTTACTTCAGAAGGAAAGAATTTTTTGTGTAATGTTTTCACCATTTCTTGGAGAATAATAAAGCTTTTCAAGGTGATTCCAAGCAGTCTTTTGAAATTGATGTGTATTCATGTTCTTTGTAAATCATTTACTATCTTTCTTCTATGGAAAAGAGTAATGAAGTTGTTGGTTGTTTTTATTATACATATTTATTGAAGTTATAGTACCTGTAATCTTAAACCAAATAACCTTAATATGTACTCCTCTTTTCTACAAATTCATCTCTCAATATTTCATATTTCCTCTAAAGTTTGAGACAAAAGCTTTTGTAATAAGCAACCTTTCATTTTGGATTTCTCATTATTTCCTTCTATCATTTTGTTACAGCTTCGAATCAGTGTCATTGTCAGTGAGGCCAACTTGAGAAGTGTCTTCACCCAAGAAAATTTCTTTAACATTACCTGTAGACCAGTCTTTTGAATTATCATAATGGGTAAACAAGTTAAATGTGTTATCTTTTTGAATATATGTCCTAGGAATTGACCTCTACTTAGCCAAGGGTTGTCTCTAGGGTTACAAAATCTTTTGGTGTCGTTGTTGGGGAATGGAGATATAAGTTATTTTTCCCTATGTTGTCTTTCATAAATCAATTTTTTGTCTGGTGAGAAAAGAATGTGTGTTAGCTGATATTTCTCACAAAGATTGACTAAAAGAAGCAGTCCTGGCTCCCAGAAGGCCTCACATGAGGTCAAACTCCTCACAATAGAAAGCCCCATTTCTTTCTGATCTTGAAAAGCTAGTTTGTCAGAGGGATTGGAGAGAAAATAATCCATCAACGCCAAGTCCCAATCTATCAGCTCCTGGTTCTAGTTCCTTAACACAATATCACAGAGTTCATCACTTAGAAGATATTATAATAAATTTGGATTTTTCTCAAATCAGTTCAGTTTCTCCTCCAACCCTCTTTCTTGAACCTACTCTTGAAGAGAGGTCTTTTGAGTTTGTCTCTTTTTATTTTCCACCTATTTTAGAGATTGAAGAAATCAAAACAATTGATCTTTCTGTGTCATATCAGACTATCCCTACAATTTCTCAACCAGTGCCCATATCTATCATTCCACCTCCTCCTTTTGTACTTCAGGCAGGAGATACCTCTGCTCCTCTTCAAAATCAAAGTATGGTGATCCCAAATTTCTTTTGAATCGATATGATCCTTTAAATCCGCCTCAACCCATGAATGTGTTGTGGTCACCAACAACCCCCCTCTTCGTTTGATATTAGTAATAACATCAAGCAAAGGGGGACCCTTAGCCAAAATCCAAAAAATATTTTTGTTTGAAAATTCTTTTGTATCAGCTCCCTAAAAGCTATATCGCGTCGCAACGGAAAAAGGAGAGCTTGCCCAAAGCGCATAAATACACTAAAAAGAGCGACACGAGAACCTATCGCATCGCGCGCATTAAGAGCGTTTGAAAAAGGAGAACCTAAAGAAACGCCGACGGCCGATATGCGACGTCGCACGTCGCAATGCCACACGAGCAGCACAAAATGACAAAGTGAAAACCTTGCGATGTTGCGATCTGCGATATCTGCGATCTGCGACCTGCGATATCTGCGATCTGCGACCTGCGATATCTGCGATCTGCGACAACACTTAATAACGTCGCAGCCATCGATACTGTGATACCAATCGCAGAAAAAACTCATCGCAAGAATTCTCCGACATACACGGTAGATCCAAAAATGAAAGCGCGCCTTAAGGGAAATTAATGACCGCATGCTCGAATATCCAGAAATGATTGCATCGCATTTATCGAAGAGTCAAGTTATGATGAATGTCATTAATTTCGCATTCATTAGAATTTAATGCTTTCATGTCAATCTTTTCGTCATTTCCCTTCTTCTTTGCGTAAACTGCAAGACATGCAACTTATATAAATCTATATGCAGGAAACATCTAAGGAGAAGGGAAGAGCGCCAATAAGACAACAGAGAGAAGATGCCTCCGCAATTGGATGCCGCATGCAGCAGAACCGCGGATTCCAGAGTATCGCCCAACAGGCATTGATGAAAATAGACTGTCCAAGATTCAGAGTCAAAGGCGCACAAAAGCAGCATGTTTACAAAAGATCCTGAAGCTCAGACTTGGTAAAGCAGAGAAAGAAGCGCAAGAGAAGAAAGACGCTCCAGAAAAGCCTGGAACAAAGAACGGAAACAATTCTCGAAACAGGGGATTGTCCATACAGCGCGACTTCTAACTCATTGAGTCATTCGCACGACCGGAAACCGAAATAGCAACAGCAAAATCAGTTCGAAAAGAAACTGGGTTGTACTAAGTGTGCGCACAGCGAATACACCCAGCTAGAGAAAGGTTTTCGAAAATATCTTCTAATCTAACAGAAAGAGGTGCCAGCGCTTGTTGTTTCTAATTTTCAAGCTTGAACAAAAGGAAAGGAAAACCAGCCGACTCTTTCAGGGTGAACAGCGCATTGCTTACAACACTAAGGAGCAGATACAGAAACGGTTAGAAATTAGATTCAGTTTTTAGAAATAAATTTATTTTTTAGTAAAAGGGCGGTCATTTGAAGCCGTTCCCTGAATTTGTGTAAAGTAAAATTAGTCAGTTACTAGTATTTAACCCTTCTCGTTGCATTGGAGAAGGGTCCGAAATTTTGTCAAAAAACTTGTCCTCAGAACATGCACTTTTGCACCCTCGGAGGGGGTTTTTGATGAATGGACGGATCAAGATTTATTTATGTTTGCATTTTAATACCTGCTACTGATGTTGCACTTCTGTACTCTTAGTAGGCATTAGAAGCAAGTAGAAATAGATCATTATTGCTTAAGGTCTGTAAGTTTAAAATCAGTCATAAATGGTACTTTTATCTCTTGACTAGTTTCTGCTTGCATTCTTAGAGTAATATACAGCTGATGTTATTTGTATGTTAACGTATGAATGAGTGGACTACCATTTGGCACTTTTGTACGGTGTAGTCATTGATTGGTGCTTAATACATGAATAGCTGATTATGCAATATGCTGTTCACAACCGTTTTGCTTAACTTCTTACGCAAGATGGTTCATCTTAATTGATTTATATTCTCATAATAGCTGAATAATCTTCATTACCAGTTATTCTGTGAAATCTTTCTAGATTTCATAATGGAAAAATTCTGTCCCGGGTTAGTGTAGATTAGATATATTGTTTTTGTTAGATTAAAGTAGTATAAAGTCATTTCAGAATTTAGAATTAGATTAGTTAAGGAATAATTACTTATTTTCTACTATCATTTCCATACACACACACACACATCACCATTTTCTACACATACACACACCCCTTAGAACGGGAAGCTGGTCCCGTCATCCCCAGTTGGACCCGCTACACCAAACGGGCACGGAGCCGCCAACCAGGTTCCCGACCGGGTGGGTATCCCCCTTGTTGTTGACCCGATTTCGGGGCCCTCAACATATTTGGCGCTAGAAGGAGGGCACGAACTATGAATGGCACCTAAAGCAATATCCAAATACCATTCTGAGAGTAATACACCCTCATCAACTCCCTCGACTTCTCCAACACGGTTAAACCTGGAATTTGAAGTCGCTCGAGTATCCACCATTGCTACATATGCGAATATATCAGACCGATCTATTATTGAACCCCCTGAAATTCAAACTTTGATTTGTAAACTCCAGGGATTCTCCATTTTTAACCAGAAGTCTGATAAATCTAAAAGCAGCGTGACTTCGCAGTACAACCCTGCTCATCCCCTTACCAGATTAAAGAGTGAAAAATTTGGCATACAACCAAGTGAACTCCTTCTTCCTACCAAAAAAAGAGCAAGGAAAACACCTCAAGAGTCTGACAGAGAGACTCTCTCATCCACTTCGTCCATATCAACTCCCTCACCGCGAAGTCAACCACCCACTTTTCCATTCCAACTCACTCACCCGTCTTCCACAAACCTTCCTCTTCGAACATCAAAGATCCTGATTTCTTCACCTTCTCAGCATCAAGGGTCAGTTTCTGCACTTCCATTAGCTAGCAGCTCCACGATGGCCCAGTCTCCATGGAACAATCCTGGGGCGGTTTTAATGCCTCCACCCCTGAGCCCTATACCGGCCCATCCAGAGAAGTGGCTACCTAAATTCAACCCAGAAGCAGGTATGCTAGCCGAAGAACATATCAATAATTTCATGCTTTCTGTTAATCTCAACGGAGTTACTAACGAAGACGCTATTGTCCGGCTCTTCCCTTATACAATGCAAGGAACGGCCGGGTCATGGTACTTTTCGTTACCTTCCGGATCCATCACAAGCTGGGACATTTTTCAAATTCAGTTCCTCACTAAGTTTGGTGATGACCGATCTACGACGACATTGATTAATGACCTATCTAATCTTAAGGCTGAGGCTAGAGAACCCATTAAAGACTTTAACTTACGGTTCAATAAGATCCTCAACAAAATCCTCGTTGCTTCACAACCCAGCGAGGAAGTAAGATGTGAATGGTACATCACGGCTTTACCTCCAAACTTGGCTATCTTCGTAGATAGGGCAAACAAGACCACATTATTTGACAACTTGACAGAAGTGTTAGCAGTGGAAAGACGCGTGGTAGCCCTAGAAAAGAGATCTGCTATAGAAGAACGCAAATCAAAGAAGATCTCTTTCAAAGAAGACACCAAAAAGAAGCAAACGAAAGATCCTTTCGATTTGGAAGGGTTACAAAAAGTGTTGAAAGCCATGTCCAATGAGATGGTCGATATCAAGAAGCAAGTAGTAGAGACTTCTTCGAAAAAGCCCTTTAGGAGTTTTAAAAGAAATCCTCCCATGGACATAAAACCACCCAGTATCGTCTCAAACGTTGAGTCTGAAGAAGACGAAGAAGAAGAGAATACCACTGAAGGGCAGACCGACGAGGAAGAAGTTGTAGAACTTCAAGGAATGTGGGATTTCATCCTCCCACAGGAAGAGGATCAAGAAGCATTTCCTGTTAGCACGAGAAGCAAAAATCAGCTTGATCCTCCCTAAACTACCCCAAAACAAAAGGGCGCAAGCCCTGCAACAAAAGAAAGGGTCGTAACCAAAAAGACAACTGCTAAAGCGACCCAGTTTAGCCCAGTCCAATCTGAACAAGCACCTCCATCAAGAACACTAATAGTGTCGGATGAAATGGATTATAACATCATCGACGACATGAAGTTGACTAGGGCTAATATCACTCTGTACGAATTGAGTAAACTGAAACACCAGCAGAAAATCATGATGAAAGAATTACATCCTGTGCCTACTACATCTTTACCTACAGCTGTGGCTTCCCACAATCTGGGAAGACCTCCAACCAATACGATAAATAAAATTGATCCAAATGACATCGCCTTGATTGGAGGAAGATCAAGGTCTCATACGCCTCCTTTTCTGCTCACATATGAAATCTTCAACAAAAACGTGCACAATTGCTTGGTCGATTCTGGTGCTTCAACGAATATTTTACCCAGGTCAATATGTGCCAAATTGAATGTGCAACCTCAAAAATCTGCAGTACGTATAGTTCAACTTGATCGATCCCAGGTCGAAGTGATTGGTGAACTTAATCAGGTGACCATAAGATTGTCGACTAACCCAAAAGTGTGTCAGGTTATCGACATCCTGGTAGCTGATATCCCTGAGTTTTATGGCTTGATTCTTAGCAGGGATTGGTCAGAGAAACTCCACGGATATTTCTCAACCGACTGGTCGCACATGTGGTTACCATACAATGGTAAACCAAATCAGATAAAGGTTGAACGAGAGTTGCACCAAAAATACATAGTGACAGAACTAGAAGGAGAAAATGAAGCCATCACATACAATAGCAGCATTGTAGGCAATTACGCAATAGATTCTTTCCTAGGCAATTTCAATGCTCATATTTCACCATACTTAGAGAATTCAGTTTTATCCCAAGTTGAAAATTTCTCCCAAACTGATGACTCAAAATGTTTTAGTTTTTTAGATAATTCTGTAAATACTTCTTTATTTTGGAAATTATATTTTGACGGATCTAAATCCAACGAGGGGGCAGGAGCAGGATGCGTTCTGATCAACCCAGACGGGAACAAGATTATGCTCACATGCAGACTTGAGTTCGATTGCACGAACAATACAGCGGAGTACGAAGCCTTGGTTCAAGGCCTATACAAAGCAATCAGATTGAATGTTAAGTATCTTCAAGTCTTTGGATATTCTGAGATCGTTGTAAAACAGGTACGTAACACCATACATTGCCTGTCTAGTCATTTAAAGCATTATCAATCGTTAGTGCAAGATCTCACTTCACATTTCATAGCATTCAACATCTCGTCAATTCCAAGAATTCAAAACGCGAGCGCAGACCTGTTAGCTAACGTAGCCTCCCGACTTATCCCTTCCGAAGATTTTAGTCCTGATAGGTTTTCAATAGAATTAATTTGTAAACCTTCCATTCCTGACAATATCACCAACTGGAGAGTGTTCAATGACGACCCAGACATCGTAAGTTTCCTCACCTCTGAAGGATCCTACACAAACCAGATAATTGACGAAGACTGTCATGATCACCAGATACAACAAAGTAGCACTGATAACGCTATACCCAAATCGGTGGTCAAATTAGAAGACTTATATGACTTGAAAAGTTGGTTCAAAAGGTCGGCTAATGCCAAGCTTTATAGTTCAACTCTGAACTACGAATCAGTCAACCTAGGAACCGACGAAAAGCCGCAAAACGTTAATCTAGGCCAGGGCTTAGCCCCTGAAGAAAAATCAGCATATATCCGCCTTCTGAGACAGTACAAAAACGTTTTTGCCTGGAACTACGATGAGCTGAAGACTTACAACACTTCCATCATTCAGCATGTTATCCCTATGACTGACAATGAGAAACCTGTCCAGCAGAAGCTCAGGAAAATACACCCTAACCTAGAAAACCAGATAAAAACTGAGCTTAATAAGTTGTTGAGAGCTAGAATAATCTTCCCCGTTAGGCATTCCAAATGGGTATCCAATATGGTGCCCGTTAGGAAGAAAAACGGAGACATTAGAATCTGTATCGACTTCCGAAATCTCAACAAAGCCTGTCAGAAAGATAACTTTCCCCTCCCACCTATGGAGCAAATTCTACAGGCAGTAGCAGGCTCAGAATTAATGTCATTCCTGGATGGATTTTCAGGATACAATCAAGTACTGGTGCATCCCGATGATCAGTTAAAGACTACGTTCCGAACCAAATGGGGCACTTATGCATATCGGAAGATGCCATTTGGTCTGATCAACGCTGGAGCTACCTTTCAGAGAGCCATGGACATCGCGTTTAAAGGGTTGGTCAATAAATCAGTAGTGATTTATCTGGATGATATAACAGTGTACTCCAGAAAACGAAACAACCATCTCCAAGATTTGAAGCAAATATTTCAAAGATGCTTGAGGTATGGGATTTCGCTCAATCCAAAGAAATCTTTCTTTGCATTAAGCGAAGGGAAATTGCTCGGATTCATAGTATCTAAATCTGGTATTCACATAGAACCCGACAAAATCAAGGAAATTTCCGAAATATCCATACCTCATAACAAGAAAGCCATGAAATCCTTCCTTGGACAGATCAATTTTGTCAAAAGATTTGTCCCGGATTTTTCACGTATTATTTCACCCTTACAAAATATGATAAAAAAGAATTCAAATTTCAAATGGGGTCTAGACGAGCACGAAGCGTTCAACTTAATCAAACAAGCCATCATCAACGCTCCATCTTTGGCTACCCCAAATTTTTCAGAACCTTTCATCTTATACACGTTTGCCTCAGAAAAATCTTATGTTGTGATTTTAACTCAAGCAAATCACGAAAAGGTAGAAGCCCCAATCGCATTCTTTAGCTCGAACTTACAAGGTACTGAACTCAATTATTCTGACATTGAGAAACAGGCATATGTCGTTTTCAAAGCAATCAAATATTTCAGACCTTTCTTGCTAAAAGCCCATACCAAAGTCATAGTACCGTTTCCAGCGGTAAGAAACCTCCTGATACAGAAGGATGTGGGCGAGAAGAGAGCGAATTGGATCACTGCCTTACAAGAATACGACCTTGAGATCAAACCGACACACATCGTAAGAGGCCAAGGCTTCTGCAAGATGTTAGCTGGAGCATCGCAAATCCCCGAGAACTCGTCTGAAGAGGTACACGCGTATGAGGTAAGCCTAAACGACTCAGAATCATTATATGCTGACACCATTTATTTTCTTAAGAACGGGTATGCTCCATCACGTCTGGATCATACCAAGAAAAGAGCTCTGAGATTAAAAGCTAAGCAATACCAGCTCATAAATGATGTCCTGTTTAAAAGGAATTATGATTCTGTACTCCTTAGGTGTCTTGAGAAAACTGAAGCCGAGAAGGTTTTGCAGGAACTTCATGATGGACCAGCAGGTGGACACTATGCCGGAGATGCGACTGCACACAAAATCTTGCGTGCAGGATATTATTGGCCCACGCTGTTCAAAGACTCATACAATCACGTAAGGAAATGCCAAGTCTGCCAGACTGTTGCAGGAAAACAAAGGAAAGCGTCCATGCCGCTACAACCAGTCAACATCGACCAACCATTTAGTCAATGGGGCTTGGACATAATAGGTGAGATCGTTCCTCACTCTTCTAAGCAGCATAAGTATATCCTTACAGCAACTGATTATTTTACCAAATGGGTAGAAGCAGTTCCTCTCAAGACAGTTCATTCTGAAAACATTATTGAATTCATAGACCAATTTATCATAACTAGGTTTGGATTGCCAACGGCCTTAATATTTGATAACGCTTCATATTTTTCTAGAAATGCTATGACTGAGTTTGCGCTCAAAAGAGGGTTCAAACTGAAATATTCTGCCAACTACTATCCGCAAGGTAATGGATTGGCTGAATCAACAAACAAGAACCTAATCAGAATTATCAAAAGAACAGTCGACCAAAACCAAAAGAATTGGCACAAAGCGTTGGTAAATGCTTTATGGGCTGATAGAATCACAAAGAAAGCTTCGATCGGCACTTCTCCCTTTAATTTAGTTTACGGGCGGGAAGTGGTTCTTCCGACTCACTTAGTCATTCCCTCTTCGTCTTTAGTACAGTACATCGATGAAGTACCTACTTCCTCATTACAATTAAGACAAATGGAAATAATCAAACTAGAAGAACAAAGAGAACAAGCTAGGAAAACCCATGCACATCACCAAGCGCTAATAAAATCTTCTTTTGACTCAAGCATCATAACCAGAAAAAACTTTCAGATGGGTGATTTAGTTTTGAAATGGGATAAGGCACATGAAGAAAAGGGAAAACATACGAAATTCCAGAAGCTTTGGCTTGGCCCTTTTCAGATTGTAGAAGTCGTAGGCCCGTCCACATTCGTGTTGCAGGATCTGGCAGGTAGGAGAGATTCTTTACCTGTCAATGGATTGATTCTTAAATTATATTTTCCATAGAAGAGAAATTCTTCTAATTTTTGTAGGATAGATTTAGTTTTTTTTTTTTTTTTTTTTTTTTTTTCTCTTTTTGATGAATAAAACCCGTTGTAGATGATCATGTGAAAAGGATTCATGAAAAGAGCACGCGAATTCTCTATCAGATTTTGATTTCGCTTGTACAAATAGCAAAATTTTTGAAAAATCTGAATTTTATTATTAACAAATAGAGTTAACTTCACCTTGACTACGATGTTAGTTTCAACCTCAAAGAACTTTGACGAAGGCAACCTTTGGTGAAAAAATTGTTTTGTATCAGCACCATGAAAGGTATCATCAATAATAAAATAAGTACTCTCTGCAAAGCTGTTGTTTTCAAAAAACTCTATTATTGTCGTCCAGAGCTTTCTTAAGGAAAAACAATGACTTCCTCCCTGCTAAAAGGGAATTGCAGCATTCAGAGAAATAATCCAAGCAAAACACTATATCTCAAAGAATAAGAGGTCTCATCACGAGCCGGCTTATCATGATCACAGATATTATAACTTGCTAACTTTGCCAATACTGTCTATCAAAACAGGGCAACGACTTACGATTGTTGCAATCAAAAGACAAGATGTCTCATCACGAGCCGGCTTGTTCAGCAAAAGTGTAAATCAAGTGAATGACTGTGTCATAATTTGGCCACCAAACCAAGACATTGTTCTTTAGAGAATTAAAAAAGGAAAAGTGTGTCAAAAAGGATTTTTATCTGGAATGTTGCGAGTAACCTCAAGCAGGAAAAAGGATCATTGCTGGATAACATGGTAACCCTGTCGAGGCTATGGACGCTTGCGGGAAACAAAGGCTCTACCTACGACAAATGAGTATACTTTTAAGCCAGTACGCAGAGAAGACCTTATTTTATCTTTAATCAAGACCAAGTCATGTCTGGTGCGAATGCAAGAAAAAGCCTGAGGAAGCAAGCAATTGAGATTAAAAAAGGTTGAGACAAAGTATCGTTGACAAGGTGAGGAGGTCTACTCTATCTGTTCATAACAAAATTTAGACATATAAGAATTTTGTTGTTTCGGAAGTGAACGGTCAATAGAAATGCAGAGATAACTGGTTCTTCACAGTGAATCACCATTGTTGTGGTCACCAACAACCCCCCTCTTCGTTTGATATTAGTAATAACATCAAGCAAAGGGGGACCCTTAGCCAAAATCCAAAAAATATTTTTGTTTGAAAATTCTTTTGTATCAGCTCCCTAAAAGCTATATCGCGTCGCAACGGAAAAAGGAGCGCTTGCCCAAAGCGCATAAATACACTAAAAAGAGCGACGCGAGAACCTATCGCATCGCGCGCATTAAGAGCGTTTGAAAAAGGAGAACCTAAAGAAACGCCGACGGCCGATATGCGACGTCGCACGTCGCAATGCCACACGAGCAGCACAAAATGACAAAGTGAAAACCTTGCGATGTTGCGATGTTGCGATCTGCGATCTGCGACCTGCGATATCTGCGATCTGCGACCTGCGATATTTGCGATCTGCGACAACACTTAATAACGTCGCAGCCATCGATACTATGATACCAATCACAGAAAAAACTCATCGCAAGAATTCTCTGACATACACGGTAGATCCAAAAATGAAAGTGCGCCTTAAGGGAAATTAATGACCGCATGCTCGAGTATCCAGAAATGATTGCATCGCATTTATCGAAGAGTCAAGTTATGATGAATGTCATTAATTTCGCATTCATTAGAATTTAATGCTTTCATGTCAATCTTTTCGTCATTTCCCTTCTTCTTTGCGTAAACTGCAAGACATGCAACTTATATAAATCTATATGCAGGAAACATCTAAGGAGAAGGGAAGAGCGCCAATAAGACAACAGAGAGAAGATGCCTCCGCAATTGGATGCCGCATGCAGCAGAACCGCGGATTCCAGAGTATCGCCCAACAGGCACTGATGAAAATAGACTGTCCAAGATTCAGAGTCAAAGGCGCACAAAAGCAGCGTGTTTACAAAAGATCCTGAAGCTCAGACTTGGTAAAGCAGAGAAAGAAGCGCAAGAGAAGAAAGACGCTCCAGAAAAGCCTGGAACAAAGAACAGAAACAATTCTCGAAACAGGGGATTGTCCATACAGCGCGACTTCTAACTCATTGAGTCATTCGAACGACTGGAAACCGAAATAGCAACAGCAAAATCAGTTCGAAAAGAAACTGGGTTGTACTAAGTGTGCGCACAGCGAATACACCCAGCTAGAGAAAGGTTTTCGAAAATATCTTCTAATCTAACAGAAAGAGGTGCCAGCGCTTGTTGTTTCTAATTTTCAAGCTCGAACAAAAGGAAAGGACAACCAGCCGACTCTTTCAGGGCGAACAGCGCATTGCTTACAGCACTAAGGAGCAGATACAGAAACGGTTAGAAATTAGATTCAGTTTTTAGAAATAAATTTATTTTTTAGTAAAAGGGCGGTCATTTGAAGCCGTTCCCTGAATTTGTGTAAAGTAAAATTAGTCGGTTACTAGTATTTAACCCTTCTCATTGCATTGGAGAAGGGTCCGAAATTTTGTCAAAAAACTTGTCCTCAGAACATGCACTTTTGCACCCTCGGAGGGGGTTTTTGATGAATGGACGGATCAAGATTTATTTATGTTTGCATTTTAATACCTGCTACTGATGTTGCACTTCTGTACTCTTAATAGGCATTAGAAGCAAGTAGAAATAGATCATTATTGCTTAAGGTCTGTAAGTTTAAAATCAGTCATAAATGGTACTTTTATCTCTTGACTAGTTTCTGCTTGCATTCTTAGAGTAATATACAGCTGATGTTATTTGTATGTTAATGTATGAATGAGTGGACTACCATTTGGCACTTTTGTACGGTGGAGTCATTGATTGGTGCTTAATACATGAATAGCTAATTATGCAATATGCTGTTCACAACCGTTTTGCTTAACTTCTTACGCAAGATGGTTCATCTTAATTGATTTATATTCTCATAATAGCTGAATAATCTTCATTACCAGTTATTCTGTGAAATCTTTCTAGATTGCATAATGGAAAAATTCTGTCCCGGGTTAGTGTAGATTAGATGTATTGTTTTTGTTAGATTAAAGTAGTATAAAGTCATTTCAGAATTTAGAATTAGATTAGTTAAGGAATAATTACTTATTTTCTACTATCATTTCCATACACACACACACATCACCATTTTCTACACATACACACACCCCTTAGAACGGGAAGCTGGTCCCGTCATCCCCAGTCGGACCCGCTACACCAAATGGGCACGGAGCCGCCAACCAGGTTCCCGACCAGGTGGGTATCCCCCTTGTTGTTGACCCGATTTCGGGGCCCTCAACAGAATGTTATGCCTCAGGATTATTTGAAATTACTACCACAGTTTATAGTAGAGGATGAAATGACCGTAGAGAAACATGTAGCAACATTTTGTGCTTTTGCAAAAAATTGAATGTGGAATATTTATATGTGGTAATGAGGTTGTTTGTACATTCATTGGATGGAGAAGCCAGAAAATGGTTCAAGACACTCACAACAAATTCAATTTAACACCTTGGAAGAATTGGAGAATTCGTTTATACAGAGTTGGGGAGAAAAGAAAGATCATGGATATTTCTTGACTAAGCTTAATGAAATAAAGAGGAAACCAGATGAAGAAGTGGCTGAATTCGTTAAGAGGTTTAATAAACTGTATAACAATCTTCCTATAGAAATAAAACCGCCTTCTATTGGTGCAAAAGTGGTGTTTGCAGGAGTGTTTGAATCAGAATTTTGGTTTTACTTTGAGGGAAAGGAGGTTTCCTACTTTAGAACAAATTCAAACTAATGCCCCAAAAATTGAAGCCAATTTATCCGCAACAGGGAAGATTAAGCAGAAGGATGAAGCAGTTCATAAAAAGAAAGGGGAGGAAGAAGCAAAACCTTCTAATCAACGTAAAGATTCACATGAGAAAAAGCTGGATGATATGACAAAAGTCATGAGGAATTTGTCAAACAAATTGGTGATGTTGGAACTCGATAATAAAAATCCTCCTAGACAGATTTATTAGGTGCATAATAGAAGTTTTAATCCTCAATTCAACAGACCACCATTGCAAATCATGCAAAGGGAAAAGAAGGACCAGGATCAAGTTCAATCGCATTTTTACATTGAAGATGATCCAAAAGAAGGTGTGGAGAAGACTCTTAGGTTACAGGAAAATCAATATTCTACTTTGTCAGAGGAAGAAGAAGGAATAATGGATAATGAGGATTTAAATCTTGAACCTCAAATTGCATTAGATGATGAAGAAATTGATGAATATTGGAGGAGATTCACGCATTTTATGCAAGCATAGTTGCATAAGGAGTATGATTTAATATCAAGGAAGAGGTCAAGAATGTAAGATCATGTAGAGGACCAACCAAATCAAACAGTTCAACATCCTCTACCAAAGGTGGATGAAAAGGGGAAACAACTTAAGATCAATCCTAGTTTAACAAGGAGAGAGTTTTAGAAGCCATCAAATTAATTTGACACATGAAAAAAAAGTCCAACAGCCTTTAGTCAGTCAACAAAATGTGCTAAAAGAAAAGTAAAATGTGTAGAAGGAGAAGTTAGCAGACGAGGAACAATCTAAAGTAGCAAAGGAGACTCATTCCTTAAATATTCAGAAATATTTGGAGAAAATCAAAATACATGTTCCATTGAATGAGTTGGTGAAGAAGTCTACTTATAAAAAGCAGATTTCCGATTTTATCAATTTATCTCAAAACAATGATGTAGCAAACATAGTCAATTTACAAAAGGAGAGGCCAGTGGTGATGCTTGGTCCTCATGTGGAGGAACAAGACTCTTCAACTCCTCCTTTTTATATTTCTCTTTTAATACATACTTTTATTCTTCATAATTGTATGTTGGATTCATGGGCTTCTCATAACTTGATGCCCCTCTCGGTGATGAAGCAGCCGAACCTCCAGATTACAAAACCGTACAAGGATTTATATTCCTTTGATTCCAAGAAGGTGATGTGTGTAGGATTTATTAAATATCTTTTGGTATCTATGGCTCATATTCCAGCCAAAAGTATTGTAATGGATGTTGTGGTTGTAGACATCTTAGGCTGATTTCGAATGTTATTGTCTAGAGCTTGGGGAGCTAAGATGGGAGGAGTGTTGAAGCTTGATTTCACTTATGCAATTATTCCAGTTTTTGGGGGAGAAGAAAGAAGTATGTACAGGGAGTCGAGGTTTGTAAAAAGCATTACAAAGGAGGGTTCTTGTAATTCTATTATTTACACTTAGTAAAAAGATTATTTTTTTTCTCTTTCATGTTGAGAGTATTTGAAGAAGTTGTGGAGGATACACAGGTACTGGCTCCTCCAACAATTCAAAACAAGGAAGCAATAATAAGTGGTGCTTGGAATTTATATTTTGATGGAGCATATTCAAAGGGAGGGGATGGTGCAGGGGTTCTTCTGCTTTCCCCTAAAGTTGAGATGATTCCCCTCCCTTACAAGTTAGAATTTGATTCTACAAATAATATAAAAAAGTATGAGACTTTGATTCTGGGTTTACAAGCTGCTAAGGAAATGGGGACAAACTATATTTCTTTCTTTGGAGATTCTGAACTAATTGTGAAGCAAGTCAGAGAATAGTGTCAGACAAAACATCTAAGGCTTAGAGCATATCAGAATGAAGTGTGGGATCTAGTAGATGATTTCTTCTTAGCGTTTAATATTCAATTTCTGCCAAGGGATGGAAACATATTGGATGAGTCACTAGCAGTGGAAACCAACACTTTCAAGGCCCCGCTAAATCCAAAATTGAGGTATGAAGTTGAAATTTATAGTAGACCTTCTATACAAGACAATATCAAATATTGGCAGGTATTTGAGGATGAATAACATATTAAAAGAAATTTGTAAGTAGTAAGGGAATTCACTAATTCAGCAATTGATCAAGAAATGGGAGTTGAAGATGTACCATAGGAGGAAGTTGAGGATGAGTTGCCTTGGAAAGATTCAATGGTTGGTCATAAAATTGTCCAATTGAAGAGTAATGTGATTCCTAAAGGTTTGGTACCCTTGGAAAAGTTATTTGATGCAAATGATGCTGCTGTAAATGTTGCTAAAAAAAATTAGGATACTGATGTTGAAGATTGCAACCATGGAAATGAACAGTACCCTAAACTTATGAATCTGGCAAAGGGCATCCCTCAAGAATATAAGCACAAGTATGTGGATTTGTTCAAGAAATATGTTGATGTTTTTGCATGGTTTACAAAGACCTCAAAACTTATAATACAAACATCATTCAACATAAGATTCCTTTGAAACCAAGGGAAAATCCATATAAATAGAAGTTGAGACAAATTAATCCTCTGGTTTTTCCTTCAGTAGAGAAAGAAGTGAAGAAATTATTGCAGGAAAAAATAATTTTTCCTCTCAGATATTCTAATTGGGTAGCCAATCTAGTGCTCGTGAGGAAGAATAATGGAGAAATTAGATTGCGTATAGATTTTAGAAACTAAATAGAGCATAACTAAAGGACAATTATCCTATGCCAAAATGGATGACATCCTATAGAGAGTGACATGATCTTCTAGGTTATCCATGATTGATGGATTTTCAAGTTATAACCAAATTGTAGTACATCCATATGACCAGAAGAAAAGAACCTTCACAACTCCATAGGGAATGTGCATGTATGCCATTCGGGTTGATGAACGTTGGTGTAACCTTTTAGAGGGATATAGACAAAACCTTTGTGGGAGAAAAGGATAAATTTGTGGTTTTTTATTTAGATGATATTACAATGTTTTCCAGATCAGATGAAGAACATTTGAAGCACTTACAACAGGCTTTTGAGAAGTGTACGAGATATGGGCTATCACTGAATCCAAAAAAGTCTCACTTTTCTTTGAGAGAAGGGAAGTTGCTTGGGCATATTGTATCCAAGGAAGGGGTAAAAATTTACCCAAAATGAGTTGAAGCAATCAAGAATATAACTTTCTCAAGAAATAAAAAAGAAATTCAAGTTTTCTTGGGAAGGAATATTTTCTTAGGAGAGACATTCCCTATTATGCAGAGATTGTGAAAGAAATTACTAACATGTTAAAGAAAGATGCAAAGGTAAAATGGACCCCAGCTTCTAGAGAATCTTTCACAAGAATAAAAGAAGATTTTGGAGAAGCTCCAGTTTTGGTGAGTCCAAATTATAAAAAACCTTTCCAAATTTTTTCCTTTGCTTAACCTTTTACTGTTGCAATTGTACTTCTGCAGAGAAATCAAGAGAACAAGAAGAAACCAATGGCCTTTTTCAGTAGACTGTTGAGGGATGTTGAGTTGAAATATAATATCCTAGAGAAACAATCCTATGATTTGGTGAGCACTTTGAAAGACTTTATGACATATGTTTTTCAATATCAGATCATTTCATATGTACCTAACTCTATAATCAAAGATTTATTACCTCAAAGTGATAGTGAGGGAAGAAGGGAAAATGGATAACCAAGATTCAAGAGTATGATATTGAAATCAAACCAAAAAAATTGATAAAGGGGCAGGGATTAACAAAGATCCTGATAGAAGCAAATTGTCAAGCAATGGGGATCAATTTTCTTTTTGAAGTTTCTGAGTCAAAGACAGATAATGAAAAGGGAAAAGAGAAAGAAAAAGATAACAGAATTCAGTATAAGTATCTATGCTCTAACTGGTATAAAAATATTAGTTGTTCGACTCCTCTTTATAGAACAAAATATAAATCCCTTAGATTGAAAGCTCAAAAGTATGTGATAACTAATGGCAGATTATATTGGAAAGACCCTATTGGTGTTTTATTGATTTGTTTGACAGAAGGGGAAACAATGGAGAATTTTAATGAATATCACATATGTCTTTGTGGTGGCTATTATAACTGGAAGGTAACATCACATAAAATTTTGAAAGCTAGTTTCTATTGGCCTTCTTTATTTTCAAATGTTTTTAGGCTGGTTAGAAGTTGTAACAAGTGTCAATTTTTGCTGAGAAGAAAAAATTGGCACCTCTCCCACTGATTCATGTATTTGTTGAAGAGCCTTTTAGACAATGAGGATCATATTTCACTGGGGAGATAAATTCACCTTCTAGTTGACAACACAAGTGGATTTTAACAACCACTAATTATTTTACGAAATGGGTGGAAGGAAAGCAACTGATACAATGGTAATTAATTTCCTTGAAGAAAATATCTTTGCAAGGTTTGGCTGTCCTAAAAGGTTGGTCACGGACATGCCCAAGTGTTCAAATCTGCAAAACTAATTAATTTATGCTAGAATTACAATGTTATTCTTTCTCATTCCACCACCTATTATCCTCAAGGAAATGGTTTGGCAGAGTCTTCAAACAAAACTCTGGTAAGAATACTTAAGAAAACAATTGTAGATAATAAGAAGAATTGGGATTCACAGCTGAAGTTTTCCTTGTGGGCCAACAAAGTGACTACTAAAAGGTCCATTGGTAAGTCACCCTTTTAGTTAGTGTATGGTACAACAACTCTTTTTCCTAGTGAGCTGGCTAAACTAATAGTTGAACTCATTCAAGATGTTGAGGAGGAACCTAATGCATTAACTCGAAGAATTAACCAGCTAGTAGAACTCAATGAGAATAGAGAGAAGGTGATTGAAAATATAATCAACTACTAAGAAGAGATGAAACATATTTTTGACAGAAAAGCCAAAGAGGTAATATTTCAGCCTGGAGATATTGTCTTCAAATGGGATGTTAGAAGATAAGAAAAAGACAAACATGGAAAATTCGACCCCCTATGTTTTGGACCTTTCAAAATAGCAGAAGTCAGAGTTAACAATACCTTCATTATAGAAAATTTGGAAGGAGAACTATTGCAGCTGCCTATTAATGGGTAGTATTTGAAACATTACTTTCAACATTGAGCATTTTTAATTTCTTTCATTGTAAATACCATCTTGACCACTGTAAGTACCTGGTGAGCTTTTCATTGTAATGTTCTAAGCTATAATATGACTCCATGCCCGAAATGAAGGAACAAATCTACGGTTCTTAGTGTTTTGCTGGAAAACACTATCCCCTAGCTGGAGCTAGATGTTGTAGCTTATTTTCACCATGTCAAAATGTGAAAAATAAAAATCATATATCTCAATATATATATAAAGGGAAAAATCAAAATAAAATGTTTGTTTAGAATAAGATTTTATTTTTTAAGAATAAAGCTTGACTATTCCTCAGCTGAGGTGATGCAAAATTATTTAAAGGCATAGGCTTGGTGGGGCTTGATGGGATTCAACGAGTATTCAAGAGCATGAAGAGTTAAACAATGGGCACATTAGTCATGTTCTTTAACAACGATGTCGAGCCCTCCCCACGAAGGAAACCTGACATGACAAAATGCACAAGGGTTATTTATGTGGGTACCTCAATAAAAGAGATAGTACCCGATCGTTGACTTCAGATCAATGGCCAGGATTTGATGTGGGATCACTCGAGGATGGCCCCACTTACCTCCATGGGTGCTCCCATGAATGGTAGAGGGTTACCACCTCGGGTTTGCTGCAAGCGAACAAGGCTGTTATTTTTAGTTACACCTCATCATCCACATCATCTATTTTCCATGTCACCCCATGTCACATCACTCTGTACACTTGTCACCTCTACGTTTAATTTTGTTTTCCCTCACACTTTTCTCATTTTCCCATAAATTCTCGTTTTCCATTCTCACAAAGTACATTGTCTATTCTGTTTTCGTGCATCTACAAGCACATTCATGTCTTCCATCTTATCACACTTGGATTTCAACGTCATCATTCAATAACTAGGTATTTATATATTGTGTCCACCCACTCAATCCCTTTAAAATGTCAAATAAAGCTTCTCTAATTGGCTTTGCGACTGACATTCCCCTCATGGACACAGAGAGGGGTATCTTTGACCCTGTTTGCCCCTTAAATTTGATGGGACTCTGCCAAAATGTCCTAGTAGATCGAATTGATTCCCTTGTATACACTATAGCAGTAAAATTAGGTCATTTCTCTCCTATAATTCCCCATACATATGTTTATCCTGAGTTTATCACTTGGTTATCTTCTGCAATGTATCCCTAGAAATTTTTTGTGATGAATGCAGTATGAGAAAATATCGTTCAGGCCTCTGCTCTTCTAATTCATCAAGCCCTAGACTTTCCCTCTTCAGAACATGATACTGCTTTTACAAAAGAAATCCTTGTAGAAAAATTTCAAAATTTGTCTGTTAGAGACTATACCCAATTGTCTTTTTAGCTTATGGCTTCAAGACAAGTTCAACTCAGTTTCCCCTGGAAACTTTTGATGGAAATTTTAAACCAATTCTACAAGTAATTTTTGGGGTTTTGGGAAGGGATGATACTTCTATGATTGATTGTGCTATGCTAGGAATGTTCAATTTAATAATGCAACATGAAACTATACTTGATATTCCAACTTTCTAGGAAGGCTTGATAAACTCTCAGTTGTCAAATTTAAATCTTATTGGTTGCTTTAGGTTTCCATCACTAGCGTTTTATTTGTTCCTTTATGTTCATGTGGAAAAATTTATGCCTTTAGGCCTCAACATAATGGATGTTCATAAGAGGATACAATCAGTAGTAAAATGGAATAATACTGTGAGAAGGCTACCAAATTATGAAGGTCTTGAATATTTCACTGCCTCTTTCATGTCAGCCATTTATTCCATCATAAACAGTTATGTGCCACCATGTCTCTTACCAAAAGCTGAAACCTTCTTACAACTTACCAAAGATATCAAAGTTGGAGATTGGTTTCAATTCAAATATCATGTTGAGATTGGATTGTATGGAGCAAAGGTTTCCCCTTAAAGGCTTCCTTCTTATGTGCCAATGAGATTGTTTGCTCTGAATTCATTAATGTGGATGAAATTCATTTTGTACTAGCAAAGAAAGGTCATTTATTCAAGTTACCCAAGACTGTTGGGCCTTTCATTGTAAATAATAAACACGTTATGGAAGAAGTTGAGAGAATACTTCAGGATATGAAACTCCAACAAGGGGAAAAATGGCCTTATGATCTTCACCATATCATTTCAAATAGAAGGGTTGAGAACTCTTAGGCTCCCTACACCCATGAGTCTAGATCAAATATTGAGAAATTGGCCAATGGTGGTAAATCTGAAACAGGAAGGGAAATGCAGATTGAAACTTCCCATCCTATTGAAAAAGGATTGAATAGGGAAGTTAAAGAGATAATTGATTTAGATGAGGAAACTAGTCACAACTCTAAGAAGCCAAAATTGCATGAAAAAGAGGAGTTTGAGCCTCTAGTTGGAAGTTCATCTATTATATCTGGTTTTCAGTTGCAATTGGTAGAAGTGACATGCATACCTTCTTCCCCTATCCCAGAAGAATCCTCACAAATATATGTTTCAGTTCTAAAAGAGATGTATAGCCAAATTGAAGAGAATAACAAGAAAATCAAAGAAAATGTTATGTCTGAGCTGGAAGCTCAGTCAATTTTTGAGTATCATACTAGATTATTTTCATCCATGGATTTAGAAAGAAATTATCTTAAATTATCTTTTTCTCACCCATATGCTTTAACGGTTTCTTCATCAACATGTTTCAAGACTGTGAATCTAACTGTGGATGCAAAGGAGATTCCATTGCCTGATAAAATTAAATTACATAGGAAAACTAGAGAATT